>JAPHMX010000002.1:3633459-4844612 GCA_028828415.1 Cordyceps cateniannulata
TGAAGATGCTAACACGGTAGGCTTCCTCGAGTATGCGCGATGGCATCCGTGAGTAGAGTTGCTGGGTTGCAGCCATGGCTTCTGGCTGCGCGTCACCGGAGGAGCTGTCAAACTCGGCGGATGCAAGAGATGTGTTAGGCTTGAGGGGTAGTCCACGAAGCAAAGCTCGGGCTCTACCACGGCTCATCGCAGGCAGGAGCAACCAGCCTTCGCCGTCCTTTTGTTGTCGAGCAGTGCGGCCAAGGCGATGGATGTACGTCTCACGGTCTCGTGGGCAATCGACTTGAATAACGTGCGTGACATCCGGGAAGTCCATGCCACGAGCAGTGACATCGGAGGAAAATAGAACTCCGGACTGTGACTTGCGAAAGTTTTCAGCAGCCCGCGTGCGAGCGCCCTGTGTCAGGCCGGAGTGAATGGCAAAGTTGCGGATAAAGCTGCGGTCGCGGTTCTTCGCAAAGCCCATCTCTCCTGCAAGCTGGGTCATGGCTGTAGTGTTGAGGTAAACAATAGCCTTGAACGGTTTCTTATCGGGGTTTTCTTTGGATTCCGCAATGCCCTTGTCTATGAGCTCGAAAAGGGCTGGGAAGACGTTATTCATGTGCGAGACAACGGCCACGTTTTGGTTAACGTGGTCATGTGTCAGGGACTCCGACTCGGAAATTGTCTGCACGAATTCGAAATCATCGGCGCGAACCATGCTGCGCGTCAGGCGAATGACCGAGTCGGGGATTGTAGCCGAGACGAGCATCGTTTGGCGCACCTTCTCTTCAGGCCGAGGCAGGATATCAATGATGGCGTTGAGTTCACGCTCGAAACCGACGTCGAGCATTCGGTCAGCCTCGTCAAGCACCATGGCAGCGAGGTTTGGGGCCCCGAGGCCACTGCGCTCGTCGGAAAGCAAATCGTGCAGGCGACCGGGCGTCGCGACCAGCAGATGGCAACCCTCCCGGCGTGTCTTGTATAGCATCTGGTTCTTCTGTGTGCCGCCCACCGCAGACTGGATGACCAGGCCGGTGTGTCGAGTAAGACGGCGCGCCTCCTCCGCAATCTGCTCTGCAAGCTCACGAGTAGGCGACAAAACAATACCGCGAATATCATCGGGACGAGCCTGGTACTTGGCGGATTTGGTCGCCAGAGTCGGGTCTTCGTTGATCATGCGCTGTAGAAGGGGTAGAAGGAAGGCAATTGTCTTGCCGGTTCCGGTCTTGGCTTGCGCAACGCTGTCATTACCGTTAGCGAACTGATCTCGGCAGATTCCCAGGCGCAGGGCAACTTACATATCGGTGCCCTTGAGGGCGGGCGCAATTGTTTTCGCCTGCACAGGACTCATGGTTTCATAGCCCAGATCTTTTGTAATGGCGCGCAGCAGCGTCTCGTTGACACCCATATCAGCGAGGCTTGCAAACTGCTTCGTCCACTCATCGCCCTGTTTGCGGTCGCCCGGCTGCTCGGCAGACGATTCGACAGCGGGAGCGGCAGCCTCACTGCTGTATAGACGCGTAATTTGATTCACGGCATTCCACGACTGGAGTGCGGGAACCGAGGGACGGATTGTCTGCACTGCGATGCGTTGCTGTCGCGCAAGAGTGACAGCGGCCTGGGGCAGGACCCGACGGGCCAGGCCGGCGGAAGTCCTCAATCCTTGGCGAAACATTGTTCGCAGGGTATAAGGCACACCAATTGTAAATCTTAGTCAGGTTTGAGGATCTGTAGGATGGCGCGGTGCAATGTGAGAGATGGGGGAGGGAATCAAAACGTATCGCGTGGTGATGAGAAGAGGACCCTTTTTGGTGGCAGAAAGTTTTCAACTTTTTTTTCCCCTTTTCGCCTCGCCCCAGTTCTGCCGCCAGTATCGACCCACTTATCGACCCACCTCTATCTAACTCCAAGGTATTCCGAGTAGCGCGAGTCGTGTACATATTGTATTGTGATGATGCTCCTGGCGAACTTGAAGTTTTCGGATAATCTCAGTATCCAAAGGGACTTGGTTAGTCTTAGAATCCATCCTCGATTCTCACTCTCGTGATACCGCGATTACTACAATTTCACTCTCAGCCACAAAACACTCTTGCCACATTGCATTTCGATATCTTTGCTACCATGATGGGTGCCATTCCTCCAGGAATAACTTTAATTGAAAAATTGAAAAACGCCAATAACCAATAATAACCGAAACTCCAATGCCGCTCTACTCCTTTTAAAGATGCTCGTATGCCTTGCTGGAAAACAAAATAGCTCTGGATGACTGTTGTTCAATCCAGAAGCATCCACCCCTATGCCAGTATCCATATCCCGCCTTACAACACGTCCTTGCTCATTTCATATGACCAGCCTCCCTCGCGTCGCAGCTTCTCTCTCGCTGCCATATCTTTCCGAATGTCGTCCTCTGTTAGCCCGTCAGGTCCACTCCAATTAGCACTCGAGGTTCTGTTGCGGAACTTGGGCCATCTATCCTTGCTCTTGCTGAAGACTTCTTCCATGTTCAGCGGGGCTGGCGGCCCAAAGATTTGCGACGGGTCCATGGTTTCTTGTCGCATCAAAGCTGCCCGGAGATCGGGCGATGCTGCCCAACCTGCGATGTTGTTCATGCCAGGATCATCATCCTCGTCTTCATCATCAGTCTGAATCTCGGGCAGGTCTATCGCTTCTCCATTCTGGAATTGTGGCGATGAGCGAGGCACGGATTTCGCTGCCGACTTGGCCGTCAGATACGGACCAGGACGCGCAGGTGTCTTGAAGGCGGGCCCGGCTGCGTTGGGCGCAAAGGGAATATTCCCCTTGGAAATCTGGGCCATGTCTACAGGCCGAGTAACCTTGCTTTGAAGCTGATGCGATGCCACTGAAGCCTTGAACAAATCATGTGACGAGCTTGGGGGTACATTGGAATAGCCATTTTGGAAAAGCGACTTTGGCGGTGCATCCTTCTTAAAGCCAGGAGATGGTCGCACAGCATGACTTTTGATGGGTTGGCTACCACTCTCAGCATCGTCTTGCAAAACCTCACTAGTCCGCCGCCTCTTGGCGTCTTTTGCTTGGTACGATGGGCCTGCACGAGTCGGTGGTCGGCGATCCTGTGCGTCGTCAGTGCTCTCATGCCCGACAGGACGCTTTGTTCCAGCTTTGTTTGAGTTCGCCCCGGCTTGCTGTCGCTGAGCACCCGCCATCATCCGAGAAGGTGGCCGGCTCTCCGGCCTCTGCTGTTGGCTTATTGTGAAGTCAGGAGGGCCGTTGGGCTGAGATCGAGCCGCTGGAGGCGGCGCCTTCACCTGCTTTGCCTTCTCTAAGGCGGCTTGTCGTTGTGCCGTCTTGCGCTCTTCGGTTAATTCCTTCTCCTTCTTCTGGCGCTCTGCTTCGGCCCGTCTCTGTTGCTCCTGCCGGCGCTGCTCTTCCTGGGAAGCAGCACGCTTACGCTCTGCTTCGGCCTTTGCCTCTCGGCGCTTTTGAGCCTCCCGCTCTTCTGCCTCCTTCTTCTTAGCAGCTGTTTCTGCAGCTTTCGGGCGCGTATTTGCGCTAGACTTTAGACTCTGCGACGATGCCTTGTTGTGTAGAGACGCCTTGCTGGCTTTGACACTGGCCTGATGCTGAGAACCGGGAACGCTAGCAGGGTCCTGAGGGTTCGTTGACTGTCTGCCTGCTGGGTGGAATTGCGAGTGCTGTGATCCAGGCTTGACGCGAATGACTGTCGGGGCTTGCTTCGTCGTAAGGTCCTCCTTGGTCGGTTTCACCGGCCGTTTAACATCCCGGTTCCGTAGCGAGTGTGTGGTGCTCGCGGTTCGAGCAGCTGATGGCGGTGCAATATGTGGCACGTCAATCATATCTACATCCTGTGAAGCAGTCCTCTGTTCGTCATCATCAGACTTTGGTTTGCGAGGGTCGCTGCGCGCTTTCGGCGTCTGCTTTGCGTGTATTTGTTCCTCTTGCTTCTTAGCCGCAATCTCTTTCTCCATGGCAGCAATGCGCTCCTGCTCCTTACTGAAGACCCAAGCCTTCTCACGCTCCTTCTCACGCGCCTTGTCTAATCTTTCCAGCTGCTCAGCCATCAGCCTCGCTTCCTTCTCTCGGCGTTTGTCTTCTCGCTGGCGTTCGGCGGAAGCTCGAGTGCGACGAATTTTGGTAGGACTCGATGAGGCTTCCGTATTCTGCGACGCGTCGGACGCAATCCTAGTTATAGGACCGAAGGAGGCAGTAGAAGGAGAGGCATGTGCTCCCAACTGAACGGTGGACGATAGTAGCGAGGACTTGCCCTCCGCACTGATCGCCGCGCTACTTGCCAGAAGACTTCTTGAGCCCTTCAGAATAGAAGACAGCTTGCTCTTCATCTGCTTGAGAGGACTATCACGGAAAAGTCGGGATGGTGATCCAGATGGCGTGTCTGGGTCGCCAGATTCCGTGACAGGTCCAAGACCGTGAGGTATCGATGTGGATTTTGCGAGAAGCAACTCGCCTTTGACATCGGACTGCATGCTGGGCAGCGTTGATACAGAGGCAGATTTGCCATGAGTGTGTAAGCGAGCAGGCTTTTGCGTTTTTACAGCTGTAAATTCCGGCTGACCAATCGTGCCCTTTCCTTGAATACCCTCCATGACGTCTGCGGTGTAGCTTTTGGGGAATGCCGGGCGCGTCTCTGTTGGCGGCATTGCGCTCGGAGGCTCAATCCAGTCATCGTCATCTTCTTCGGGGAAGGCGCCGGGTGTTGTCTGCAACACTTTGCTGATGCTTTGCTTGCGAGTCGGCGAAACTGCCAGGCTCGTGTCCGATTGTGAACCTGGGAGCGCGCTTTGTTGGGCAGACGGGATGGTGGGATACGAGCGAGCCGGTCCCAAAGTGTTGCTGTTGGATTTGCCCAGCTGGTTGATCTGGTCTTGAAGTCGTTGGGTGTATGTTTTCGCATCAGTTGTTTGAATTGACTCTTCTTCCACAACCTTCTCCGCCTCATTGCAGGTATCAACTTCCACTTCGACATCCTCCGCGACGTGGCCAAGGCTTTTCCCTGCGCTGGATTTCTCCAGGTGGCTAACGCGAGAAACTCTTCCAGCATTTTTACCGCCAGCGAGGGGTTCTCGAGCGGGAAGCGACGCAAAATTCAAGCTACTCTTACGCACCACTTGTCGAATGGGGCTAGACGATTCGGAGGGGGAATCTGGCTCGTCGTTTTCGTCGACCACCTCCGTCAAATCGGAGTGGAGGATCGGGGACTTGAGCGGCGACTGTTTCACAGGCGATGACGCCTGGAGCTTTTTGGCGAAGTTGTATTGCAGTGGAGATGATTCAGCGTCTGAGAAAATAGTCTGTCTTGTGAATTGACGTGTCTGGTCCTGTGTCACAGTCTGGAAAGTCGTATCGGGAATGTCCGTGAAGAGCGCTTGGGGTTGGCTCAGCTTTGTCGAATTATTGGGATTCCGGAGGTCTCCAGGCTTTTGTGAGCCGCTGTCCAAGTCGCCGAGCACCGGCGCGGCAGAGTCAATGTCCTGGCTACCGTAGTACCCGGAGTCTTGTGTCGATTGAGATGGCGGCAAGGGCTTTGTTGCAGCTGCCAAAATCTTCGTCGATCGACTGATAGCAATGGGAGAGAGTAATTTATTGACGTGATGCAGAGGCGCTCCGTTGGGTGTTGCGGTAAAAACATCCGAGAGTGGCTGGCAATCGTTAGACTTATTCATCGGCATCAGAGCAGAGCAGAGGACTTACGACTCGAGCATCGCCCGGCGTGACGGGCTTCCGAACTGTGCGTGGTGTCTTGCCGCGGAGTTTCCCGGGTGTTTTGAAGACATCGGCAAAATTCCTAATACGTAGTTAGTAGGCTAGATTGACAAATTGGTGAAGTAGGCACGTACGTTTCATTCTCGTCGAAGATGCTCGCCATATGCTCATTGAGCCATTCCATTTCATTTCGTGCCGAGAATGAAAACTCTTCCACTTCTGATTGAACAATCTGAAGAGCCGATGAGCGCTCTTCCGCAATCCATGGCACGGATCCAACTTGAAGACGAGGACCTCGCATGGCGGCCATGGTGAATTGATTGCGAAGCCGCGTGGGCGTTCAGCGCAGATATCGAGTCGTGCAGCTAATTGTGAGAGGTCAGTCGCCGGGAGTAGTAGAGTTTCAGAAACATGAAATATGTAAATAATGACCGGCCATAAAGTCAAGAGAACTCTCAAGGGCAGAGATCCAAGGTCGAGGTATTCGCAAGGTATTGGGTGCGCCTGTCCGTTCCAAGGCAATGTTTTGATTCCAGCTAAATCAGGTTAGCGCAAAACGGCCGCGGCCTGGCGCATCCCAGCGCACGAATGCGAATTGCGTGGGAAGGGAAGATCACGTGACGATAGCCTTATCAGAAACCAAACAAGGGATTGTTTACTTTTGAGTCGCGTTAGCGGGCAACTGAAGATGAATGCGCCGCCAGCGAAGGCTCAATACAGCACAATCTCTGAGCAAGAACTACCACGGCATCATGAGGGTGATAGAAGTGGTCATTGACGTGAGGCTTCTTGTCGTGGGGTTTTTTTTATGTTTCTGCTAACCGTTTGCAGGGCTTCAAGTCGTATGCCGTGCGTACGGTCATCTCGGGATGGTTTGTTGTACTTGAATCGTGTGCAAGTGCAATGCATCGCTGACCCTCTTCTAGGGATGAAAGTTTCAACTCAATTACTGGCCTTAATGGCAGCGGGAAATCCAATATTCTGGACGCCATCTGCTTTGTGCTGGGTATCACCAATATGACGACGGTTCGAGCGCAAAACCTCCAGGTAACCCCCCTCTCGACGTGCAAGCCAACAGTGCTACGGTCGCTGACTTACTCCAAGGACCTCATTTACAAGCGCGGCCAGGCCGGCGTCACGAAAGCAAGTGTGACGATTGTTTTCGACAACCGAGACACGAAGAAATCCCCAATCGGCTTCGAAGAATATGCTTCAATCAGCGTGACGCGACAAATTGTCCTGGGCGGAACTTCCAAGTATCTCATAAATGGCCACCGAGCTCAGCAGCAAACAGTCCAGAACCTGTTCCAGTCCGTCCAGCTCAACATCAACAACCCCAACTTCCTGATCATGCAGGGACGCATCACAAAAGTCCTCAACATGAAAGCTGTCGAGATCCTTGCCATGATTGAAGAGGCGGCTGGAACTCGAATGTTTGAGGATCGTCGAGACAAGGCCCTAAAGACCATGGCTAAGAAGGAGGTTAAGCTTCAGGAACTCCGAGAGCTCCTTAAAGACGAGATTGAGCCCAAGCTTGACAAGCTGCGCACTGAGAAACGAGCGTTCCTCGACTATCAGCAAACTCAAAATGATCTCGAGCGGCTAACTCGAGTGGTTGTTGCATACGATTACATCAAATGCCAGGAAAAGCTTCGCCAGACTGCGGCCGACTTGGAAGGCAAGAAACAGCGCCACATCGGACTTGAGGAATCGGCAAAACGACTTCGAAGCGAGCTCTCTCACCTAGAAGAAGACGTCAAGAAGATTCAAAGTCAACGAGAAAAGGAGGCTAAAAAGGGCAGCAAGGCTCAAGCGCTGGAGGAGAAAGTAAAGAAGCATGCCAACGAACTGGTCAGACTGGCCACAATAATGGATCTCAAGACGTCTAGCTTGGCGGAAGAGAAGGAGAAGAAGCTTGCCCTGGAAAAAACGGTCGCTGAACTTGAGGCAGTACTCGAAGAAAAGACTACCACATTCCATGCTGCCAAGGCAAAATGCGACACAGAGAAAGACAGTCTCACCAAGCAAGCTGAGGAGGTCGAGGCGAAAGAAGAGCTGCTCCAGACTCTTCAGACTGGTGTGGCTTCCAAGGATGGCCAGGAAAATGGTTACCAAGGCCAACTGCAGGACGCGAAGGGTCGTGCCAATGCGGCTGCTACAGAACAAGAACAGTCGAAAATCAAGATAACACACCTGCAAAGCCGGGTCAAGGAAGAAGAGCCGCGCGCCAAAAAAGCCAAAGAGCAAAACGCCGACCTGCTCCGCGATCTTGATGGACTTAAAGCACAGGCTCAGCGGCTGGAGAAGGAGCTGTCGAAGCTTGGATTTGAGCCTGGGCAGGAGGAGGAAATGTACAAGCAAGAATCCAGCCTACAACAGACCATCCGCGGTCTTCACCAGGAGTCAGACAAGCTCAAAAGGAAGGTTGCTAACATTGACTTCAACTACGCCGATCCCGTGCCCAATTTTGACCGCTCAAAGGTCAAGGGTCTGGTTGCTCAGCTTTTCACCCTCGACAAAAACCATACCAAAGCAGGGACTGCGCTAGAGATCTGTGCCGGTGGCCGCTTATACAATGTTGTCGTTGATTCAGAAGTAACCGGCACACAGCTTCTCCAAAAAGGCAAACTCAGGAAACGCGTCACCATCATTCCTCTGAATAAGATTTCCGCGTTCAAAGCGTCAGCGCAGACGATCGCGACCGCCCAAAGCATTGCCCCGGGCAAAGTCGATCTCGCGCTGTCACTAGTCGGATATGATGATGAGGTTTCCTCTGCCATGGAGTACGTTTTCGGAAATACTCTTGTATGCGAAGATGCAGAGACTGCAAAGCGTGTTACGTTTGACCCAAGTGTCAAGATGCGCAGCATCACTCTGGAGGGAGATTCGTACGATCCATCGGGGACATTATCCGGTGGAAGCGCTCCTACGTCCAGCGGTGTCCTCGTTACGCTGCAACAACTCAACAGCTTAACCCGTGACCTCAATGAGGCAGAGAGCTCTCTTAAGCAGCTCCAGGCCAAGATGGCGAAAGAAAAGTCCAAGCTCGACCAAGCTCGCCGCATCAAGCAAGACCTTGACCTGAAGAACCACGAGATCAAGCTGGGTGAAGAGCAAATCAGCGGAAACTCCTCTTCCTCGATTATTCAGGAGGTTCAAAACATGAAAACGACCATCGCCGAGCTTCAGGAGAGCATTATCGAGGCGAAAGCCCGCCAGGCTGAAGCAAACTCTGATGTCAAGCGCATCGAGAAGGATATGAAGGACTTTGACAGCAACAAGGACGGGAAGCTGATTGAGCTGCAAAAGTCGGTCGATACACTTCGCGCTGATCTACAACAGAATACAGGAGCTGTGAAAGCGTTGCAAAAGCGTCTGCAGGGTGCACAGCTTGACTTGGAACAAGTGAACACTGATCTCACGGCGTCTCGGGATCAGGTTCAGGAAGCTGGCTTCAACATCAAGACGCAAGAGAATGACATGCAAGAGGTCACCAAGCAGCAGGTTGAGCTAAAGAAGACGTACGAAACCATGCAAGCTGACCTGGACGACGAACGCGCCAAACTGAACCAATTCGATGATGAGCTTCGTGCGCTTGACGAAGCTACACGTTCGAAGAATGCCCGTATCGCGGAAGAAGGCCTGGAAATGCAGAAGCTGGGCCATCAGATTGAGAAGTTCAACAAGGAGCAGCAAACTGCGGCTGAGAACGTTTCCCGGCTAGAAGGCGACCATGACTGGATCCATGATGAGCACGAGAAATTTGGTCGCAGCGGCACGCCATACGACTTCAAGGGTCAGAACATTGCTGAGTGCAAGTCAACTCTACGCAACCTGACGGAACGCTCACAGGGCATGAAGAAGAAGATCAACCCCAAGGTCATGAACATGATTGACAGTGTGGAAAAGAAGGAAGTGTCTCTCAAAAACATGATAAAGACAGTCATTCGCGACAAGAGGAAGATTGAGGAAACCATTTTCAGTCTTGACGACTACAAGAAAAAGGCGCTGCAGGAAACATGGGAGAAGGTGAATGGCGACTTTGGTCAAATCTTCTCGGAGCTGCTGCCGGGCGGCAGCTTCGCCAAGCTTGATCCCCCCGAAGGCAAGACGATTGGCGATGGTCTGGAGGTGAAGGTCTGCCTTGGCAAAGTGTGGAAGCAGAGTCTCACAGAACTGAGTGGTGGTCAGCGGTATGTTATTTTCACACCACCCTTGGTAGGCTTGTGCCGAATGCTAACATTTTGTGATAGCTCTTTGGTTGCCTTGTCTCTGATCATGGCACTGCTGCAATTCAAACCGGCCCCGATGTACATCCTGGACGAAGTTGACGCCGCGCTGGATCTGTCGCATACGCAAAACATCGGGCGCTTGATTAAAACACGCTTCAAGGGCTCGCAGTTTATTGTCGTCAGTCTCAAGGACGGCATGTTCCAGAATGCGAACCGCATCTTCCGAACACGCTTCAGTGAAGGCACCAGTATGGTACAAGCCTTGACACCAGCCGACCTGAAGTAAAGAGGAGAGCATGGTTCGCTTCGCCGCGGCTACGTTTTGCCGGCCTTGATCTTTTTGTATATCTGCCTTGTCGCCGGTAAAACGGTTTCTCGTTATGTTGTTTATGATCTGCTAGATATGGGACTGGAAAGTACTGGGAGCGTGGAGAATTGGGTTTATGATTGATTCCTTGATAACCTTTTATTGCAAGATCTATTTTAATGAACATGATGGTGTTTTACAAGTTGGAGATGTATACAGCTTGACATGTATGCGTCAAGGTTACAAGGCGTGGTGGCGCCCGCGTTTGAGAACGACAATCTCCATGCCGACTCGAATCGTGGATTGCAGATGATGTTGTTGTAGGCCATCGGTCGAGAAGAGAGGGCACATTTGCATGCCCATGCACCCCTTCTTGGGGGCGCCGGTATCAATCTCCCGGTAGTGTCGTAGGGCGTAATCGGGTTCTACTTTGTGTCGGATGCCAGTGGCGGGATCGACGTTGGGTAACTTGCATCTGCAGGGTCCGCCCGGATGGATTAGCTAGATTCTTGATTTCAAGGTGTTCTCTTTTGCCAGCATACAGGTAGGCACTTACCGGACAGTTCGACAAGAAACGTCAAAGAGGGCGTCTGTGTCCTGGCCGTTGACGGCTTTGAACTGGACAGACCTCCAGTCATCTTCGTCGTATTCGGGAATACCGGTCACTAAACTCCCAAATACGGGTCAGTAAACAAGAATGTCATTGGTTTGCTCTCTTTTTTCTGCTTGCCGCTCATGTAACGGCCTTGGATTATCGTGTGCTGTAGTGGGACATGTCGCTGGCGCTGATGGAAACTTCCACAGCTTCAAGTCTTTGTTACTCACCGATAATGTTGGGCCTGAACCGTCGGCAATCTAGTCGATCAATTTCGGCGTCGCGACGGATCTTGGTTTCCAAGGCTCGAACACTGCTGATATTGAGCAAGTGCAACGGGTACTGGAGCCGATCACGTCAGTCAATTAGAGTTTTTTTCTGTGATATTTGCTTCAATTAGACCCCTTTATGCATGAAAAGTCGGGAAACACCATTCAGTTAACATTTCGCGATGCAACAACACTAAGTTTGTTCGAAACCAGCAAGGACAAGGGTTTCGATGACAAGCCACATGCAAATCTACTGGAGGCGGCGGGGCAGTAGAGTATGAGTAATATATTGGAGAAAGGAAAAGGGGGCAAAAAGACGCGGTATGAAGGCTAACTGTCACTTACTGCATCCTGAAAGTCAATTTCAGGCTGGTAACCCGCCTCGTCGCGCGTCGGCGCGCACCCAAACACGTGCCTCCGCTCATCGGGATCCAGGCGAAACAGGGACAGCCGGTTAGGTTTGAGGCCGAGGTAGAGGGCGAGCTCGGCGGGCAGTTCAGCGCCCATGTCGAGCGCGGGGATGACGCTGCGAAAGTGCATGACCTCGGCGCAGGCGTAGCCGCGGGCGGCGACCTCGCGCGCAGACGGGAAGGCGAGCGGCAGCATGAACTCGCGCTCGGGCGCGGCGCGGAGCGAGCTGCGGCTGAGCTTGGCGGCGGCGGTCTCGATGAGGCCTTTGAGGCCGGGGCTGCGGAAGGGGAAGCGGACGACGAGGAAGCTGCTGTCGCTGTCCATGGGGCCGAGTTGGCGACTGCGCTTGGCGGGATCGGGCACCCACAGGTCGACTTGGATGTCGGCCATGCGGGCCATCTGTCGGAGCGTGAGGACTTCCCAGTAGTCGGCGGGCTCCGGTGGCGCGTCGGAGGAGGTGGTGGTGGAACGGGCCGGTTTGGCCTTGCGCTGCGCGAGGCAGAAGACGCGGTCGTGCTCGAGGCCGCTGGGCAGCACCGTCGCCTCGGCTAGCTCGATGCCGCGGCACGACTTGAGCGGGTAGATGTGCAGGCTGTGGATCGTGGGCGGCGGCAGTGAAGCCTGGCCCGGTCCGGCCTGGTCCGGAGCAGAGCCGGCGTCCGGCGCCGGCGTTGTCCACTGGTCGCGCAGGCGGCTCTCGCGCTCCGGCACGCCGACCTTGGAGTGCGTCTGGCCGAGGGCGTCGGAACGCTCCACCGGTATGGGTGGGAAGATGATGAAGACGGGCAGCGAGAATACGACGAGGGTGACGAGGAACAGGAACACCGACGACACGTCCAGCAGCGAGGCAATCTCGGCTAGCGACGACATGGTGATAGGCCCGATGAGGCCTCCCGAAGGAGAGGTTGAAATGTGTGACAAGTGACGACGTTTGGTTAGGCAAGATCCATGCGATGCTGAGGTCAAGTTTACGCGGCTTTGGATTTCAAGACATTCGTGTAGAGGCGGATTGATCACGCAAGAGGTCTTTTATTTTTTCCTTCTCCTGTTCCCGCAAGGACAACGTTTCTTGTTTCATGAAGTGTATGAGGCTATCAAGCAGGGACTGGGGGTTCCACCACGGGGCAGCCTTGCAGTCCCATCATCATCAAAGTGTAGCGAGTGTAGGGCAAGAAAAGCAAAAATGGCAAAAAAAAGAGTTTGGCACCGAAATAAAACAAAAAAAAAAGTGACAGCGCTTGGCAAAGTCTCTCGCGGCAATTGCCAAGTTGAGGATGGCGATAGTCAAGTCGGTGAGAATCCCGGGTAGGTGTGCCGCAATACGAACGACTCACATCAGGTGGACAAGGAACATCAACTTGGGCTTCCCATGTCGGTGCCCTGGCTAATTTTAGGGGAAGGAATGGATGACTCAAATCTATCAACGGGCACGGTCAAAATGACAACTGTGGCTTGGGAGTTGATCAGGTTTATGACTGAGACAAGATCCACCACTCCGTTGGTATGGTACCGCTGGTACGGTTCTCGCATCCTTGCAGGTTGTCTTTCATTGGTGTACTTGACGACAAGGAGCCCAATGATGGCATTTGTACTGTATTGTATCACGGGCCATCAGTCACATCCATTTTATCAAAGAACTCTACAACTAACCGGGGAGGAATATCAAATAGTTGAAACCCTAAGCTCAAGCCTAGAAACTAACCCAAGAAGAGACCTTGACCTTGCAGTCTCTGCCCAAGGTAGCAAAAAGACATACCAAGGATCCAGCAAGTAAAACTTCCGATGCAGAAATACGGATGTCAAGTCTCCAAAATTATGCCGTCTGCCCGCGCATGAACGAGTATTTCGGCCAACAGCGGAACCCGTAAGTAGAGGGGGGGCTCTGCCAAGGACCGCAGAACTCTATATCTCGATTAAGTTTCTGGTTCCTCGCACAGCCCCAACCGTCCGCACGCATTTGTCCGAAAGAGGGCGACTCAAAAGTGCGGCCGGCTACTCCTGAAGCCCGGCCCGACAAACTGTCGGCCATGCGGGATGCAACCATACCAGTTGAGTCGGCCGTTCCTGAAGTTGCCAGCGGCCAAGTTTCTACGACGCTTGACAGTGCGGCAATGGCGGTTATCTGATCCAGCTCTACATAGCACGAATTGTCGGTTTACTTATCCAAATTCCCCAATACGGCAGAAAACCGAGAAAATTGATCGGCAAATACATACAGTGCCTCTCGTTTAGACCTGCTGGGAGGCGTATGACACTACAGAGTTTGTTCACGACTAGGCTGTTCCGTGCTCGATGAAAGCAAAGATGTCAGCTGTTGAAGGACAAAAATAGCATCAGTAACTAAAAGTGAAGGAAAATGCATTTCTATTGCCGAAGAGTCTACCGCATTGGCGCCGGCCGCGTCATCCTGCTCGTATCTCGTCTCTCTCATCGTCGAACACGACACTTTGTTATTCCCCAACGTAGTCCTTTTTTTTCTCTGAGCCTCTATACTCTGTCAAGTTTCATGACTGTTTCAGTCTAGTCTATCTCCATTTCTCGGCAAATGGCAGCCTTGTTTGGATTGTAGGGCGGCTATGACTGGCTCCCAGATTCCAGTGCCCTCACAATGTCTACACGACGGGTCGCATTACCATTGGCTGCTCCTGTGTATATACTTCTCGACGACATTTAGAGTTTCTACGGAATTGCCGAGGGTAGATGGAAACTTATGCTTAAAAGACCTTCTAGAAAGAAAACAAGCTTTCCTAGCTAGATAAAGAGGTGCCATTCCAAGTGTTGGTTGAAACTGAAAGTCTGTCAGCCGCAAGCTGCGCCTCTGCCACCGGCTGGAGAAGATCCGTAGATATGGAAGTTTCAGGAGAGTGTTCGTCATATTCGACTTTTTTCCCCCCTGTGAATCACGCTCACCTCTTTGCCTTGTGGGTTAGGTGAACAGGACAAGCTTGGGGAAGCTATGGATGCATGCCCTGGTAAAGTTTTGGACGGCTCATGTAACATGACTCAATAGTTTTATTGTTGCGTGGGGGGTTCCAATGTTTCTTCTTCTCGTCGACGTCAATGTGATGCCGGCTCTTCCAATACCCAAGTTCAAAGGTACTTTGTTTACTAAACACACGAACAAAACCATTGTCCACAGACAAGACGGTCAGAGGACCGTCCTCTAGTGCGTCAAAGACCCGCGACTATTACGAATGCGTACTTGTCAACGATTGTCCAGTTAGTCGTGGTCAGACGGCGACTAACAAAGAAACGGGCATTAGGTTGGCTAGCCACCTGGCATTGAAGCTAACTAGCCACGTTCTGTTAGGTCGTAAGAAGGAACGGCACTTGATGCTCTAGAACTCGTCGATGAAGCTAACGTAGTGCTGCTAACCAGCGAGGAAGGGCGGGGACTTTGTTGATGATCGACGGCTAGGCTAGTTAGCCCCCCGACATTAATGCAGCGGGTTTGGCTAAACTCTCATTCCTTGCATTGAAAATGCAAGAAAACGAGCAAAGATATGCGCGGCGCGGAAAAAAAGTTGTAAGCCCCCCCCGCGACAATGAGGCTCAGTTGTTGCCCGAGATAAATCTGGCTTTCTGGCTTGGCTCCGTAACAATGAAAAAACTCGGGACCCATGTTGAGGGCCTCGTCAATAATAAAAGCGCCGGATAAAGAGGTCCCTTGTCACGACTAATCAGCAACTAATTTAAATCAGAGCAGCTTCTTTTTTCAGTATATGATCGTCAGTTTACTCCTTCTCACCGAAAGCAGTTGTCCCTTGGGAAAGAAACCGTTGGGGGCGTCCGTTGTTGCCAAGGCTGCTACTCTACCCGCCCCGAGGCAACTATTTTTTTTTTTTTTTTTGCCGCGGTCACAGTCGCCCCCAAAAAGGGTTCTGACCCCCCCTCGTGGTTAATATACGCCTTCTTCTTCGCCTCAGCTGAGGGCAAGGGGGGAGAATTGACCCCTCAAGCTCGCTCGTCCGCTCCGCACACTTGGCATCGATAAGAGGCGCCGCGGCCTAACTAGACTCTGTTCTGGAATACGAAGGCACAATGTTAATATATCCACTTGTCCTGGACAAAAGTGCGAATTTTGTACGGAGTCATTGTATCAGTTCGCTCGGATGTTCAACCCATGTTGGCTAGTCACAGAGAGAGAGACAGACAGTGCACAGAACAAAACTAGGGCCGTTTTGTTTCGTTTTATCGCTCGAGCAAAACGAGGAAACGCCAAGGTCTGTGGTATACGAAAACACGTCCAGGTTCTCCGGAAAGTGGTACGCAATAGTTTGTTTCTTGTAGCTTTGGGGAATGTTTTCTCAATCACTGGTTGGTCCCACTTTGAACTTTCAAGTTCACGGGCATCAACATCATACGTTGGTGTCTCAATGTCCCTGACATATGTACCGATTTACAATAACAAGGCTGCAACTCATGCTTGGGACAACAGAGACGGCTAACTACCAGCCAAGCACCGAGGGAGTGGGACAGCGCCCGCCGTCGCGGGGAAGGGCGGGAGCTGCGCCACTCGCTGTCGTCTAGTTACTTGTACTGGTTTTCTAGTTTCAACAGTTTTGTCTTTATTTATTTATTTTCATTTTTAGCAAGGGGCGCCTCTTTCTGGGGGTGTGTTGATCACAAACGCAGGGACAACTTGGCGGCTACGGCATTGCAGCCTGACGGATAGCCTGTCCAGCTGTGATGCAGCAGCAGCAGCATCAGCAGCAGAAGAGCTATGCAGCCAGCAACGTCTTCGAACCTGAACTCTTGGCGGACTGGCAACGGGTTACTGAATAACAGGTACCTGACAACTACATTGGAGTAGCCATGACATGACATTCGGCCCGCCGTCTTGTTTGCAAAATAACGGCGGCCCCATGGCGGGAAACGGGGAGTTGTGACTTGCCCATTTTGTGGCTTCTTCGACCCTTGCTTGGGGAACCTGCTTTTTCCTCTCTCTCTCTCTCTTCCTTCCTTCTCAAGACAGAATTCCCATCATCTAAACAAAGCCCCACGCCCAGCCATCGGCGAGAACGGGGCGTGAATTTAATGTGTGGCTTGCAGCCCGCCACAACATTGTGAACGGGAGGGCTGGCTCGCGGCTTGAGAGCGCCGAGGAAAAAGTTGAGCGAGGAAACCGACCGAGAGTCTGAACACTTGTTGTGTGGAGTTTTGCAAAGGTGTACCACATCGCTGCAGCCCGGTGGGTACGACTTGTTATCTTTCAGCTCAACATGGCCTTTTGAGCAGTTGAGAGAAGGGGGAGACTGAGGTAGGTAGGTATGGCCCAGATGAGTCTTAGTTTAGGCTCTGCTGCAGGGTCATGGGCAGGGGAAAACAAGGGCATGTTTGTTGATATTGTGAGCAAAATGGGCAGGTGAAATTCTCCGCGGGTGCGGCTCGGGTGTCAGTTTGTATGGGCAGCATGCATCGCGTGCATGCATACGTACACTGGGGTTCAACAGGGTGATGTGACTGCGGATGCCGTGACACCTTTGTATTCCCAGTTATTAGTTGACTACGGAATGTATCCGTAGAGGGGAGCTAGTTGGCTAAAGTCCGAATAACCGTTCTGTTCTGCGGGGGCCGGTGACGACGGTTGGACCTTTGGCCAAGGAAGACGTCTTGTCCCGGATACTTGGCGGTCTAAGCTAGTTAACTAGGTACCTTCTCTATTCGATTTCTTCGTCTGGAAACGGTCAAGGCAAACGTTCAAGTATCTCTCTTCAAGCTTGACGCACACCATCCATCCCTCCACCCATACATCCATCCATACATCCATCGAACCCCCCGTTTCTTGGGCTTGTTGTCCAGGATCAGGATCTTCGTCGGGTGGGGATCGTGGGCAAGACATTTTCGACTGTGGGCAAGCAGCCCTGTTTACTGGATCATGGCCTGCCTAGTTAACTACCAGCAAGGTCTCCGTCGGTGAAAAAAAAAAGCCATGGCGACACGGGATATTAATTTGGCAGACACCACTCGATGTCACGAAATCGTCCCGATCTTGCTTGCCTTTCCCCTTTGTACGTTGTATCCGGACGGAGTTCCTGCGCTTGTGGATCGAACGTCTTGATTGGCGCTGTCGCGACTCAACCCCCCCCCCCCCTTTCATGAGGTCAAAGACAAGTTGAAGCGGCTCTTTTCAAGTGCCGGGGAGGGGGCCATTTTCATTTTCTTTTCAGTTAAATATGTATTTACCAGGCTTGTTCGAGGGCGGAAGTCGCGCCGGGAGGTGGGCCGGGTTGCAAAAACCTTGGCAGAAGCCATCAACAGGGACACTGCAAAGACAGCCTAGACAGGCATTAAAGTTTTGTCCAACGTTGCGCCGAACTAGGTCGGAGCAGGCAGTTAACTAGTTGCAAGTCCCCATGTAAACATTGGACAACACACGGCCGTTGCTGTCAAGCAATGGCGGGGATTGTCCGAACCAGTTTGTGCTAATATGTACTAATATGTGCATGTACGTGGCACTTGTTTTGGGGTTTAGCTACGAGGGGGGAAACCAAATGAGAGAAGCCTGTGATACATCGCCAAAGAGTGCAACGACCTCGGGCTGTTTGCCCTTTTATTGTTCGAGTTGCTTGCACAGACCGAGTCCCAAAGTCGCCGACCTAATTGATTAACAGTAATTCCCTCATCACAACCACCACCACCACCACAAGCCTCATATAGATGAGCCATCAATTATACGCAATTGCTCATTTTGCCCGCCCGCATTTGACCCCTCCCCTCCTCCTCCTCCAGTACATGGGATACTTAGCTAGGAACGTGGCGTGCATTTCCTGCTGGTAAATACGCCACGGAAACCGCGGACAAGGTTTCTAGTTACCATGTACTCGCTGTGGGGACTGATAACTGACGGAGAAAAAAAAGACGAAACTGGACATGGGGAAAGGAAGAATGAAAAGCAAAAAAACTTGATTAATTAAAGTCAAAATCAGATTTGGCCCACCATATGCACATCGACATCTGATAGAATGGCTTTGTTGGGCGCTGTTGGGCAGGGTTCCTGCCACTAGTTTTAAGGCAGACCGCAAAAAAAAAAAAAAAAAAAATTAGGGGAGAAATTCGGCTGTGGCTTTTCTCTGTGTTCAGTGTCTCCGGAGTACATTCTCTTCCAGGATTGGAGCGCGAGTACACTTGTTGACTTTCATCAACGTCAACCCCATCCGGAACAGTCAACTGCCGTTACTACAGAGTGCAAAGTACTAATCTGAAAAAAAAAAAAAATACACCAACTGACTTACATCACTCTTTACTCTCTTATTACCACAATGTGTGGGGTGGGATGTGCTGGACGATGCATGACCGGCCCTGCAGCACAACTACGATGTCCGGCCGGGCATGCATCATGCATCAACAATGCACGCAGCTAGCTACCTAGTAAACCTGCTGCCATCTGTTTCCGTTATTAGCTGCGTCTCAACTACCTGAGAGCACGAGTCAAGGATACTTGGGCGATTGCCGTATCTGTCGTGAGCGATTGCAGCGCCAAGCCCTTGGAACGAATCCACAGCAGCCGACCGAGAGCTTGCGATGAGGGGGGGGTCGACGGCCTCCCACTAGGTTGGAATGTACAGATTACTCTTTTTTCCTTTGCAACTTGCCTCGGTGCCTTTCTTCTCTCGTCTCCCTTTAACTAGTTAGCCTAGGATCCCGGGACCGGCTACTTGGTTCCATGACAGTGCGCAGGTAGCGACGGAGGGACTTAGCATTTCCCCTGTCGCGCCTCCCTGCTCCTGGCCCTACCTCTATCCGCTCCTACCGCTCGATGGCTCGATAGATGGCTTGCGTCTCATCCAGCTTGCCTTCACAGATCTAAGCCAAAAACCTCATCGCCTCAACAATCCAACCAGTAGGACATCGAGCAACTCGGGCGCCAGTCTCCAGTTGCGCCAGGTCAAATCCCCCACAAGGCCCCCTTGCCCCTTGCCCGCCTGAGGAAGGGTGGCTTGCTGATCGAACGTCGACCTCTTTCCGGCGCGCGCTCGTCAGCTACCATGGGCTGCCATGGGCCCGGCTGGCTGCATGATGATGCCGTCATCTGCTCCTTGTTGCGCGCCTACAGACTACGTACAGTACAGTACAGTACAGTACAGCACAGCATCAGTTATTAGTTACAGCGGCGAACCCGGAAGTAACAACGGGAGAAGTTGACGGCCCTTGCTGTCGGGTCCGCGGCCCATCTCTTGGGCGCTCGTCCCAACATTATCGTCGCTCATCACCCTCATCATATAAATCACCAAGCGGTCGGCCAAACCATGCCAAGCGCGACCCCGTTCATAGTACGGATACAGTACACTGACGACTGACCAGTAATTCAGTTGGGGAGACGAGGGAGCCTCCACTATCAGTGCTGAAAAGGCAGGTTCTGGCCCTTGTTCGTCTTGTTCGTCTTCTTGTTCTTCTTCATCTTCATCTAGCTCGTCCTCCTCTTCCTCTTGTGTCCGCTGCGGAGTCCCCCCCCCCCCTCCCCCTTGTGGCCGGTAGCAATGTCCCAGATCGCCATTAAGTCTGCGCATCCACATCACCACAACTCCACCAGCGATGCTACCTCTGGCCAGTTGGACAGACCAAAGAGTCAAGGCCATTTTCATCAACAAGTGACGGATGGGCTGGAATGGCTGATGATGGCTTGCCCCCTCCCCTTCTCTGGCGCGCCACGCCCCTGTCCTTGTCCAGCCACTACGCGGCAACTACCAGGACAAACTCCACAAAGCTGGGAACCGTTGTCCTGTTCCAGACACCCTCCTCCACTCTGCCAGGCAGGCAGGTAGGCAGGCAGACAGGCAAGCAACTTGGAAAAGAGCCCTGTTGCTGCCAATGCCAGTCGAAGTTGAAGGAGCTGGCAGGCGCCTCTCGCTGTAGCTCGGATGCCAGAATCCACAAAGATGCCCTCTTGAGCATCTCCTTGGCATGCCTATCTCGTACTGGTAGCCTTCATTCGTCTCTGACCTCCGCCCATGAGCTCCGCTCTGGCTCCTCCTCCTCCTCCTCCCAGTCTTCCCAGTCCTCCCCAAGTCCCTCTACCATGAGGCTTGCCTACACGGGTTTGGCTTGCCTGCGTGCTAAACTCTTGTCGGCTTTGTGTTCCGCACAAGCAAGAGCTACTAATATGTATTCAACACCGATATAAGTATTAGCAGTAGTACCTGCCAGCTTCGCCCTGGTAGGAGTTGGCCTTAGTCGACCGACCAAAAGCTTCATATTTGCCCTTCAACTCTACTCACACATCCTTGTCTCTGTTACTTGTTTCAATCCTCCCCCATTGGAGCCGCTCTTTGTGCTCTTCTCTCCATTATTATTCTCATAGTCACTGCCACTCCCCGGTCACATTCCCTGTTTGGACGAGCCCAGGCAGCCGGGGCACGACTTCCCATCTCGCTGCATAGCGCATGTAGCTCGACAGGGTTCTTCAAAAAAATTATTACCACACGCGCACGCCACCAGTCATTCATAATCACTCGAGCGTTTCCCGTGTTGACTTGGGCCCATCTTTACCCCTTCAGGTGACCGCTCCTCTTGCCGAAGACAGCAGAAAGAACTTGGTGTGCTGGATCTGGCCGTCTTCCAGCACACATCGACCAGCCGCATGCGAATGACTGGTTAGTCCCCTCGCCGTTTGATCCCTTCCGGTATACCTTGGCCGCTCTACGCGGCTCACGGTCTTTTTCCAGCTGCTGTCAACGGTCATGTCACCGACGCACCTCCAGGGAACAATCCAAGACAGAGATGTTGACTCACTTATTGTCTCGACAGGCCTATCACATCTCATTCATCCAGGGCTCCCAAGCTATCCTCGTCAGTGACTTCACTATAGGTTTGTGGCAGTCCGGCTTCAGCTTAGACTAACACGGTGGGCGCCATCTATCTACGACTTGTTGCCCTGGGGCGGAGCCCATCTTGCTCTGTCCGCCAATCCAACTCAGTTGGCCCCTCTCCTCCTCCTTCACATCAGCTCGGTTGCCCTTCCGTTTCTGACACGTCTCTTCTCCGTTCAACATAGAGTCGCATACAGATCAAATACTGCTGGAAATCGGTCAAAGTCCCCCGTCAGCCCTCTTCTCCCGCCTCCGGCCCCCAGCCAGTCAACGACATCGCAGTACCAATCCGTTGGTGATCTGCAACAAGGTCCAGCTCTCCTCGTTGCACACTTTTACTATACACACTTGACCCCGCGGTGATATCCCGCATGATCCCCGGACGCGCCCTCAGTCAAATCCACCACCAGCAACAATAGACCGCGAATCTCTCCGTCCCACGACCCGCTACCCTCAGAAGCAGTGTATGTAATTCACGAGCCAGGGGCCAGCAGAGACCTACGGCCCTAGCCTGCCGCCCGACTCGCGACATTAGCTCCCCCTTCACCTTCTGGTCGTTTTTGACAGACCGGGACGCTTTGCTTGGCCGATTTCATCTTCCACCTCACTCTCCCATTGGCAGACAACCCGGTTGCTGTCGTGATTTGCCCTTCACACCAGACGGTTGCAGAAGAGGGATAGCGCCTCGGTACTCGCCTTTCGTTTTATATAACGGTCTCTGTTAGCGGCCATCCAACAGTCGCAGGTCGGTCTACTCTTTTACCGACAGCGCTATATTGAATCTCGCCAAAACATTCCCTCGAAACGACGCCAGACGCCGCACTTTCCGATCTCACGCCCCGGCCATACCATGATTCGATTTCACTAACTGCCTTGCTTGAAAATGAAGTTTTGATTCTTGATTCGACCCTAGCACGTCTTTTCTCTCCACTGTTTCTTGCCTTCACGCTCTGCAGTTACTGGCGGCAAGCCCAGTGGCTCGTGGCGAGCTGGTAGCAGGGGAACTTCCGAGTTTGGTGGCTGAGGCTTACCATGCCTTGCGCCTAAGCCAGCTCGCTATATTGATACAAGGAATATCTCTTTCTTCTCCCCTCAGTTCAAGCGAGCACGGCATAATGGCGGAAAACTATCCGCAGTTTCTCTCCTCCATGATGGCTGGGGCAGAAGCGCACGCCCCCTTGAGTCCGGAAGAGCTAAACCATCCGTTCTTATCCGGGCCACATATGCTTGCCAATACTATGCCCATCAACTACCAGAATTTTGGGCATTTTACCGGATTTCCAGGACCTTCTTTTGCCTTTCAACAATCAATATCCAAAGGAAGACGAAAATCGACGTCTGTAGCCGCAGCGGAAACAGAGCAGGTTAAACATCGCAGGACGAGATCCGGGTGTTTTACTTGTCGAGGGCGCAGGGTCAAGGTAACTATTCATCATTCTACTATTTGCAATTATCCTAACCACTATACAGTGCGACGAAGCCCGCCCAATCTGTGAGCGTAAGGATTACCAAGATACCAAGTATACACGTGTACCTCTAACTCTCTACAGGCTGTCGCAAAGGAGGTAGAGACTGTGTCTATCCTGATCCATCAACTTCAAAGGGTAGCTCACGACAAAAAGAATCCGCGTCTAGCTCGGCTGCGAATCAGAGTCCAACATCGTCAAACTCTGAGGACGTGGATCACGATGACACCAGGCGTTCCGCAGTAGCGCTCGATACGATACCAGACGAGGACGAAGAGGACCAATACCCAAAGCACCCGCCGAAAAACAAGCTTGTTCTTCAATTATCAGATCAGAACCTGTACGAAACTAGCAGCTTGTCACCATCGCCCTCAGTAACGACCCCGGTCGACCTGTCCTTTCCTGGGAACCAACAGCCTGAATTTCACTCCATTATTGCTGGAGACCAGAATCTTTCCAACCTACCAGGCGACTACCAAATGCATTTACAATACCTTTACGAAAACGTGACCTGCCATCACTACTCCCTTACCAACGCGGACAACTTTTTTATTCGTGGTATGATTATCGAAGCCTCCAGAAACCAGCTACTACTCAATGCGGTGGTTGCATTTGCTGCTTACCTTCGAAGCACCGAAACGCCCGATGGAAAGCTTCGGGACTTTCTACTTTACTACAACCGCAGTATCACACTACTTTTGGAATGTTTAAAACAGGAGCAGACACATAACCTTCCGACTCTTCTAAGCATTCTACAGCTGGCAACAATAGAGGTTCGTTGGTCAATTGTGCATTTCCAGCCCGAGGAATCTCGGACCCCTGTGTGTCTAACGCTTTTGAATTACAGGAACATTTAGGCGACTGGCTGAATTTGATGGGCCACCAAAGAGCAGCTTTGGAGCTATTGACCAAACTGTTTACTCCCCAGACAGTCATGGAGACACGTATAGGTCAGATTTGTCTGTCCTGGTATTCTCGGTTCGATGGTGCCATTTCACTCCTCCGAACGGTGCGGTCGAAGCTTCCACGTGTTTGGCTCACAGATGCCGCCAAATATTATCGAGAGAAAATCAACCAGGAGCCGGCTGAAGTCCGGTGGCGTGCCGAGGAGCGTTCGATGCGACTTCAAATTTTCAAATACGACGTGTCTGTCTTGGTCTCGAGTGCCGCCAGTGGAGAGATATCCGAGTCGAGATTTTGCGAGGAGCACGAAAGGATCAGAATTGAATTGATGAATTGGAGAGACACGTGGGATCCTATACTAACAGCGTCAAGTTACGCTGTGCAGGATTATTCATGGCGTCCAGCACCAGATCCCGATGGCATTGTCGACCCTTGCGAGCCTGGACTGCTCTTCAAACCGCCGCTTATCAGCTCAACAATTGCATCGGTCGAATGGCACTCGTTGATGATATTACACCAGTCATTCTGCAGGACGGGCTCGCGAGAAAAGCTCATGGGGGAGCTGCTACGGCACAGCTATGCCTTGTGCCAACTGTTTGAGGCGTTGGAACACTGGCCGTCGACGCCGAAGGGCATTGTTTCAAGCCTCGGAGTCGCCCTGGTCCTCGTGGCCTTTGTTCTACCCCGAGATACACGCCATCGAACGTGGCTGTGGCGAAAGTTTGCGCTGCTGGAAAGCATGGGGTAAGACGGGCTTTTCTTACAACGGTCAACTAGGCCTTTTCGGGCTGTATGATTGAGTCCCCTTTTCAACGAGCTAACGAAATACAAACAGGTCGATGCAAACTCTCTTATTCCGGTCCAGAATGGCAGCGTTGTTCCACGATGAACGCGTCATGCGATGGTGGCTACCCGACGACAAGGGCTTCAGCCCGATGCTACAGAGCATGCGCAACTTTGCCAGCGAGCGTCACAATGCAGCAGCCAATGCGCATTTGGACTACGGGCAGAGGATTGGGAAGTTGTTTGATAAGCTGGATCTTGGAGCGGGTCTAAATCAATAAAGGACAGGGGGTCATGATGGGGAACCAGGCATGTTGGATGTAGTAATGAGATATCCATATAGGCTTCATGTCATCGAGCTGATATAATTCGTTGTCAATCCATACCAAGTCTGCAGTTACGTGATAATCCCTACTAACACTCTCCATGCCGGAGCTGATGCAATTCCTTGGTCACTATTACCAGCATTATCCCAGTCTATACTGAAAATGAGGCTTGCATTCGGAAATCAGCGGAAGACGGAGAATTCTAACAATCAGTTGAGTGATGACAGCAAATTAGCGCAGTGGGCATGTACGAGAATGCTGGGCCCTCTCTGTTTCTCTTGAAATTGCTCCTGGAGACGAAGCGAGATTCATGACAAGCGGCCAAGTAACTACCTAAAAGCTCACCCGCTCAGACAAAGGCCTATCTATACTTGTCAAGAGGACAATCTTGCAGCGTTTCCTCATCAGTCATTGTTCCCTTTTTCCCCCTATCTGTCACGCCCGTCGCCCCCGCCTCCCTCATAATTTCCTCTCGTCGACAGCATGGATAAAACAGCCCCCCTTCTCCTCACGAGGCTGTTTCGCGGAAACGAGCAGATCCGGAGGACGTTAACAAAACAGGCAGGCGACGCGAGTAATAATTTTTCTTCCCATAAAGACCGCCGCCCCGGCAGGCGCTAATTCCCACTTTTGCAACGTCGGTTAAACTGCATTGTGTGGGGAATTCTTGTCTTTTCAGGCTGGGATACTGAGTAAAACATCCAAAAAACATTGGAGAGGGGGCGTGTGCGGTGTTTTGTCTCGCCTGGTGTCGACGTTTTTGGTGTATATGCGCCGCGGTTGCGTAATATCCAAGCTTGGCCTTGATACGCCCCCTCCCTGGAACAGCGATCCTGGGAATTGATTTGACAGCGCGCCGCCGGCTTGGTCCGCTCGGACGTTGGGTGCCAGGGTTGCAAAATAAACCTATCAAATGGGAAAAAGAAAAAAAAACGGTCCATGTCACCCCTTCGTGGGGCATATCCGGACACCTGGGTTGCTGGCAAGCTGGCTGGGTACCAGACTTACCAGTACGCTGGACAAGACATGGATGGAGTGGCTGAAGGAGTGGCGCCACCGCAACTGTCAATACATTCAACCTCAATATGGGAGGGGGGCTTTCTCTTTAACTCCATTAGATAGTCCAAGGAGTAGTCGTTTCTATACATGAAAAGTTGGCGGCCTTGTTTCTTTTCTCTGCATGTCACAAGATATCTGGTATATATTGAAGAAGCTAAGGGTTGCAAAAAAGGTCGCATTCAATAGCAACAAGAACTATTATAGTGCGACTTACTGCCCATCTTCCTTTGCCACTTCTTCCGTCGCGGAAGACGAGTCTGCGGCTGTCGTCGGCGAGGGTGCAGTCGGTTCGGTACCATCGCCGCCACCACTGGACGAGGAGGAGTCTGCTGCCTCGATAGTGGCCTCGGTGTCGTCTCTGGCCGTGGCCACACCAGACTCCCCCAGGTGGCCAGCCACTGGCCCGTCCCGGTTGGCAGAACTGGTGTCCGCGCTCTCCGCTGCTGGCTCGTTCGTCTGTGCCTCCGTTGACGGGTCTGCGGGCGACGACGGTGTGTCTGGTGCTGCTGATGTTGTGGAGGCGAGGGGTCTCTCGGCTGCGGGCTCGGCCTCTTTAGCGCTCTTTTCAGCAACTGCCGGCCCTGCCTCTGTCTCTTCGCCAGCAGTCTTTTTTGTGACGATCCTGTCAGTCTCCTCAGGCTTATCCTCAGCCTTATGTGTCTCGGTTGCTCGTGCCAGTGGTCTTCCATCCACTGCCTCCTTCGCGGCAGGCACTTCCGCACCTTCGGGTTCGTCTGAAAACCGAGACAAATTCGGCGGTGATGAGCCCCCCAGGTGCATGCTATCCAGTCCCCTGGTCACCGCGTCAGCCTCCTCCTCATCCGTCTCCATCACAGTCATCACGGCGCTACCTGTCGAGGGGCTACTTCTAATATGCCGCCTCGTCGTGGTCCGCCCATGCGGCTGCAGGTTGTCTTCGGGACTTGTTGCGCCACTAGGATTTTGTTGTGGTGGGGAGCTCGGCTTCAAAATTCTCGAATAGGGCCTCGAAGGTGCAGTCGTACTCGGTGACTTGTTCGCAGCCGCGTCGAGGCCAATATCCGACGCTTCTAGGCCCTCGGCCTCGGGTGGAAGTTTGTAATTCTCAGCTGGTAGCAAGTCATAAAGGTCGCATACTGTCTTGAAGAAGACATACAGCCCGCTCTGTCCCTCAACAGCCCAGAAAACGCTGCGATGCTGGAACCAAGCGTGGGCAAAAATGCGGTGCAAACGGCGGAAAACGTTGACCAGATTCTTGAGCCCAACATTTTTGCTCTGCGTGTCGTTTAATATCACAAATCGGCTCGGAAAGATATTTTGATCCGATACCACATTAGCAGCCCAGTCGAGAGTATGGCAACAATAGTCGATTGCGCAGCAGCTTTTGGGCTGTTCATGCACGGCACATAGGAACTGCCATTCAGACGCGCGCATCTCTGGGCAAGTTGCAGCACTGCAGGGTGGTGTGTCAGACAAAAACCCAACAATAAGTGTGTTACATTGCGATATGAGGAATCGGCAAAGCTCGTAGAGCCACAAGGTTCGGTCGATGCCAGCCGGCGGTTGTGCAATTTGATGGGCCGTCGCCCGCGTCAGCGCTCGAGTACCCTCTGCTGTGAGGTTGTAATGTAGAGAAGCAAGGTGCTCCTGAAGCGAGAATGCCGATTCCAACTATATCGTGCTTTTTGTTAGCTATGCCTTTGGGAGTTGGCGCCTAGATGATCGCGAGGGGATCGGGGAGTGCGTGTTTACCTCGTTCAGAGGTACCAATGGCGGACCAGCTGCCATATCAGCGGCCTTTGTGCCAGGATGTATCCTTCGTTTCGAGTTGGCATCGAGCAGAGACTGTTCCATTTGCGTCGCTTCTAGTGTCGCGGGTGCGCCGCCGGATGGTGAGTTGGGGGTCATTTGGATCTCCGCAGCTGGCGGAGGGCTGGGCAGCCTCGGCGAGCTAGGTGCCAGTGCCATTTCACGATGAGAAGAAAGCCTATGTTCAGCTCGGGTCGGTACAGCGGTCAATGGACAAAAAACAGGTTGCCTGTGTATGTCGAGGTGCTGTGCCGCCGCACGCTCGGCCGTTGTGGCAGTTGGACGCCACAGTACGGAGCTCACCTACCAACTCACTAGTTGCATATTTTGCTGGGTAAAGCTTGATAGATGCATCCCGAGCACGCGCCACAGCAGGCTGGTGTGGGTACCTGGTGGTTTGGTCGCGCCTAACTCTACCTTGTTAGTTACATCATCTCAAAATCAAAACGCCTGGCTACCCTTGACCTATATAGAACAACATCCACGAGCCAGCGCTTCAGAGATCGTGCCAGATTTACGCCCCCAACTGCATTTGTTTGGCTTTGCGTTGCTTTCGAGACCGTTGCCTATTTGGGTTACGGGTGACACTATGGATTTTGATGATGATGCCCCTCCGGAGCTGGTTGATGTTGCGGGGTTGGCGGAAGAAGAAGAACTGACAGTGAAAGTCCCAATCACAATTGTCACTGGTATGATTTTTCACTAGACTGCAGGTAACCCCCCATCTAATGAGATCAGGTTATCTCGGAGCGGGAAAGACGACTCTTTTAAACTATATCCTCACAGCACAACATGGCAAGAAAATTGCAGTGATAATGAATGGTAGGACGCCAAGAAACTCACTGTGTGCAAGATATGCTAATATGCCCTCGGTGTAGAATTCGGCGATTGTATGTATAAGAAACGGCAAACAAGATCTTGTGATGATACTGACAGAATGCAGCGCTGGATATCGAAAAGTCGCTTACCGTCAACAAAGGCGACGAGAAAGTAGAAGAATGGCTCGAAGTTGGCAACGGCTGCATCTGCTGCTCGGTCAAGTGAGATACCAAAACACTTCACCTAACGAGAAAGTGATGATGCTAATCGAGTTAGGGACACTGGTGTCAACGCCATCGAGTCTCTCATGGCGAAAAAGGGTGCATTTGACTACATCTTGCTAGAAACAACGGGGCTGGCTGATCCTGGCAATCTTGCGCCTCTGTTTTGGGTCGATGAGGGCCTCGGAAGCACCATTTACCTTGACGGTATTGTGACACTTGTCGATGCGAAGAACATTTTGAGAAGCCTCAACGACGCCAATGGCAAGGTTGAAGGCCACGATCATGACGGGCATGGACCCGTCATGACTACGGCGCATGTTCAAATCTCACATGCGGATGTTATCGTTATCAACAAGGCAGATTTGGTCACGACACAAGAGCTTCAAAGCGTCAAGGATAGAATCCAATCTATCAATGGATTGGCTAAAATCCATGTCACGGAAAAGAGCGTCGTACCGAAGCTCGACGGGTTTCTGCTCGATCTGCACGCTTACGATCAATTCCATGAGCCAGAACCGAAAACAAAGGCGCACAGTCACCTAGATCCAGTAAGTTCATCTCAGTGGTGCTATTGTGTTGTTGCGCGCTGTTGCGCGGCATGGGCTAACTTTTCCAAGAACCTATCAACCATTTCGATTCCAGTGGATACATTGAAGCCTGCCCAGCTGGAGCAAGTTGACAAGTGGCTGAGGCAAGTTCTCTGGGAAAATGAGCTCCCGGGTTACGAAGGGACCCTGAAGTTTGAGATCCATCGTTCTAAAGGGCGGCTTTTGTTCAAAAATGGCGACGTAAAGATGTTGCAAGGTGTACGGGAGATTTTTGAGTTGATTGATGCTCCAGCTGGAGATGAGCCCAGTCCCACTTCCGGAAAGATTATCTTTATTGGCCGGCACGTGGCTGGGGTACATTTTGAACAGAGCTTCAGGCAATTTGTCCATTGAGTGGGGAGGAAATTCCCGGTCAATTGGACAGTAAATTCAATAGATTTTCTATTATGCGCGGCACCGTGGCATAAATACAAGCAGAGACTAATACACTGCTGCAGCGCAAAGTAGGCGCTGGACTTAAAAGTGGTGTGCCCTGTGACGCCCCGATTTGCGGCCCTGTGATTGGCCCAGATTCGCATATCGGGGCGGACCCACTTCAATCCGGACAGCATTTCGATGCATCACGACTCGTGCTACGCAGGACCAGAGCAAACGCAAGAGACGCCTAACGCCACTCACTTGCGCAATCTCTGCTCGGCATCGCGATCACTTAAAACCCCCTCTTACGTTACCATCTCGACGACTGAGTATTGCGACACTGAACCTATCGACACCGCTGCGCGCCAACTTTTCATCATGAATAGACCTGGTAGGTTTTGCCTCGTCCCTCTTCGAGTTCTTGCGACGCGACGCCATCTGCCCTCCCCCGGCCCGATACTGCCTCCGAAAGACTTGACCGACCGAAATGGATTCAAGCGCCGCCGTGATGGTACGGCGCTATTCGCTGTATCTTTCACAGCGCCTGCCCCTATGCAGTCGGGAGTGTTGGACGAGATGTGCGCGACAGAGCGGACGGCAGTCGTCAAATACACCGGCGGATAAAACGAAACGATCGAGAATTGCGCAATGAATTCAGGACCTCTTTTCGAATATTCTGGTTGTTAATGTTAGGGTGATGTGCAGGTGCCGTACCACAGACGCTCCGAGGGATGCCAGGCAACTTCGGAGGCCAACAACAGCAGCCTCAGCAGCAGCAAAGTCGTGCCGTATCGAGTCGATTACCGAACGGAAAATTAGGTATGCTAATTTTCCGCGACTGCCTCCCCTGGCGCTATACCTCCGGGAACTGATCGTGAAACAGCATCTGGAAACAGCAACTCTGGCTGGGCCTTCAGTGGAGCAGTGCCTATGGGCAACAGCGGCAATGGTGGCTTCCAAACCCAGAACAGGCAGCTGGGGGGAGGTGTGAGCTTCGCCCAGAGCTTAGGGGGATCCCAGCAAGCAGCGCCTATTGATTTATCGTACGTTCATTTGTCCTGTCACAAGCTTTATCCTCGCCGCCTCGTCGGACACGTCACGTCAAGCATCGATACCATACCCCGTGACCCGCCGGCAGCCAGACCGTATAAATACCATCATGAGATCAGGCAGGCTATGCTAGGACCAGGGGCGTGGCCGTGGTAGAGGCCGTGGTAGTGGCCGTGGTCGGGGCCGGGGCCGGGGCCTTGCTTTCGCTCACGCTGGTGTGGGCAGAGGGTAATGCAGCGGCTTTGCTTTTGCATGCACCGTTCCTGTGCTCTGACCTGGCTGACATATTTTTGCTAACCCAACTTCTTAGTGAGTTTCCCTCCCTGTCGAACAACTCGCAGCTGGGAAACCCTTCCCAAGCATCGATGTGGTCGACAAGTGGTTCAAGGAACGTGAGCGCACCCGTGCAACGAAATCAACCAACGCCCGTATTATCCCAACATGGTGGTCAAGAAGAGCTTTATGCTTCAACCTCGAGATCGACGGCAAACCACGGCCCTCTACGATTTGGAAATCAGACAGGACAACCGGTCGCACCCAGCAGCGTGGATGACTTCCCTCCTCTAAATAGGACCGTTAACGGTGAAGAGAGGAGTGCCAGCCTAATGTCGTCACTGGGTATCAGTGCGCAAAGCACAGCGTCCCCAGGGGTAGCAGGCAATAGAGGGAACGGACTACTGAATGCGCTGTCGGCTAACAACCGCGCAAATGAGCCAAGAACGCAGTCTATGACGAGTGGTGCAGGTACTGAAATACGTTTGATCATCTCCAATGTCTCTGACTGACGATCATGGATAGAATCTGCGACACAACAAGTAGAGCATGAAAATCTCTCGCGGGCGAATGCTCGTTTAGCCAAGCAGCTCGCCAATGGCGATGGCTCGTCAGGATTGTCGTCCCAGGATGGCCTCATCAACAAGGCGAAAAATGAGGAGTCGCAAGGACCTGTAGATCCCCTCTCTGGAATGTCAGATGCCGATAAATGGGGACTCAAGGGGCTTAGAACGCTTATGCACAACTATCCCGACTACCATGCCTTGATACTTGGCTTGGACACGAGCACTCTGGGCCTGGATCTGCAAACTCCAGAGTAAGACGAAGACCTTTGCTGGTTAAGCTGCACTGTACTAACTGTTCTAGTTTGATCTCATCGCAGAACTATTCTCTTTTCGACGATAGCCCGCCGAAGCCGACCGTCCACGCCAGCAAATTGCGTCTGCCTGATTGCTACAACGTCACCAACGTTCAGCCTATCGAGACCAAGATACCTAGCTTCAGCGAGGAAACATTATTTTGGATCTTCTACAGCAGCCCTGCTGATGTTAAACAACTTTTGGCGGCCCAGGAATTGTACGTGAATTGACCCGCCTCATATAACTGGTATGCTTATTGTTTTTTGCTAGGCACAATCGCAACTGGCGCTGGCACAAAAAGATGCAGCTCTGGCTCACTAAGGACGAGCAAATGGCCCCTCAACAGCTCGCCCCCAATATTGAGCGAGGATGGTACATTGTTTGGGATACCAACCACTGGCAAAAGGAGAGAGTGAGTCATTCAACACCAGCCATTATCTGACATATTCTGACGTCTGTGTAGCGGGAAATCACTTTGCACTACAGTGATTTAGAAACGGTCGTAAACCCCGCTACTGGAGGGGCTTAGATGGATCGGTTCACTCCTCGAGCTACACGCGAAGTGTATGTAGAGGCTAATGGTTTGGATTGCATTGCCCGGTTCTCTTGACCACTCGATAATCAGCTCTATTGGCTGTGGAAATGGTCTTTACTCGGTTTATTTCACGGCAAGCAGGTGTACGGCTGGACTGGCAGGAAGGGGGGATTCAGTGACGTGTTCTCGGCTTATGGGTTTACTGGTTGCAATCTCTAGTAGGAGGTAACGTGCTGTACAGTAAGATGTTGACGCCCCGGCAACCTGTGTACATCGGTTTTAGTAGGTATTGCTTGCACGGGGCCTTAATCAGCGTATTGGACAGCGTCAAGAGAGAGATTTAAGAACCACTCATCACGATTAGATTCCTATTGAACCTCGCCCGGCCCTTAATAATGAGGAGAGAAGCCCATATACATCTCCCATGGCGTTCTTTAAGCCGCGTATATAGTAGTACAAGCCATGAAGTCGATACATACGGCCATAGGCAGTAGAAAATATCGCGTCCCGTTTGCTCCGCTGAAATCAAGCTATTGACCGGCAGATTAGTAGTTGGGTCGGTGACGACCAGCGAACACCGGCTGCTGTATGTTCTCTTTTTTTATTATTTTTCTTCTTTTTTTTTTCGTTGTGTGTGAGACCTCGTTCTCCGGCGACGAGAATGAGTAAGTAAGTGGTGGGTGGTGGGATTCTGCAGTTACGTTCACGAGGCTGCAGCTGTACTAGGTACTAAGGTAACTACTGAGTGCACGCCTCGGCAGTCTTGCACCTTACCGAGTTGTTGCGGACCGGGCTGCCACGACACTACATGGTAGGCAGTTCTTGAGATGTTCATTTTATTTCATCAAGTCAATCACGAATAATCGCATTCACTGCCTAGGTACAGATTTATAAAGTCCACTGGTTGTGCAGATGTTCTTAGAGGTGCCTACCTAGGTGGTTATGCGGGAGTGGGTCGTATTAACCCCCCCAGAAGATAGGTACTTGAAGCCAGATATCATTGAGAGGCAAAGCGCAAGTACCTTCTTATTAGACCAGGCAAATAAGCGGGACGCGAATATCCCCTCGTGCCGTGGCGAACCGGCGTCACAAGCTCCGACAATCCCATGCCATCCGCTATAGCGACGTCGCCCCCGGGCTGCATGGACATCAAACTGACGTACGGTATACCTTGTTACATCTTCTTCCGTTAGCTTCCATTTTCCCCCTCGACTCAGCGCTTGCGACTGCGACCCCTCGTCTATTGTTGATAGCAACTCCCAATCCCGCTCGACAGCATGGCCAATGAACAAATCTCCCTGCCCTACTTTGTCGGCGTGCTGGTGTTCGCCGGCCTGGTGATTCGCTATCTCTTCTTCTCCGGCACATCAGCGCAGTCGACGACCCGAAGCCCCGAGGCCATTCTGCGATCGAGAGAGGCGGCCGTCGAGCGGATACAACAGATGTTTCCGCAGACAGACCGGCGAAGCATCCTCTGGGATCTCCAGCGCAACGGCGGTAATATCCAGAGCACCACGGAGCGGATTCTATCCGGCCGCCTGGAAGCGGTTCGTACTACTACAGCATTGCCTTTTTCCCCCTCTATACGCGCGATTGCTAACCAGCGCTTGTTTTGCCAGCCTCCTGTTACCTTCCAGCCGCCGCCGCCACCTGGCCAGAGTACCTCGGCTCACGGTGCGCCGGCGACGCGGCCAGTCGACAAGCAACCGACGCAGCCGGATCTCATTACGCGATATAACCTAAAAGACAAGATCGACGATGACATGCAGAGTAGTGACGACGGCAAGGGCAGGGGCTGGAGCTCTAACCGCGAGGAGAGACAGGCGTCTCTGCAACGACGGCGAGATGAGATGATCTTGGCTGCACGGAGAAAGATGCAAGCTAAAATGGCGGCGCAAGCAACGGGAGCGGCTCAATAACTGAGCATCGTTTTTTTGCAGCCGCATTTGTATAAAGTACCTCTACTTTACCCGCGTTTCTTCCTGCTTTATTTTTTATTTGTACAGCGAGTTCATGAACTAGTACAGTAGGTAATTATGCAGCAGGTTTACTACATGACACTGACGTGGCACGTGCTGCATGAGAATGGGCATGATTTCGAGACTATTCCAAAAATCCACAGCAAGCAATCGAGTATTTGCGCCTGCAGCTCAGCTCTGTGACTTTTTATTTGGGCGTTGGTCGACTCTTGGCCAACGCACACGGCTTTGCCATTGACTGCGTCGTTGCTCGATATCCGCCAGCGAGTCAGAGAGCCTAACCGTTATAATTTGGGGCGAGTATTTTAATAATTAATCTATTGCTTGGCCAAAATAAACGCTATCCCAATATAAAGTAAAACCTCTGTGCTCTCAAGCTTTGCGAAATCACAATGACCAACGAGAGCTTGGTCTATCAGCTCAGCCACGCTGCGCCTCACCCGGCCTGGCCCAGCCTGCGTCACCGCGGGGACAAGCCCCACGCTTCATCTGACATTGTGCATTCGCATTTCAACTCATGCAGCTCTGACCTGGAACTCGCATGCTCGTAAGCTTGGAGACTGTCCCCCCCATTCACTGCAATACACTACACCGAGCTGCAGTTTCAGCATACACAAGATCCTCGACTGTCCTTCTGCAGCAGACGCGCTCCTTCATCCCGCACCCTTTTGTTTTGCTTGGTCCCTAGCACTCTGTTTGCCAAATCTGAACACTAATTACACGCCTGGGGCCTGTAGAGAGCTGCGGACGCCCTCGCCGATGAGATTTATTTTACGATCAAACCCTCAATAAGCGAACGAGCTGAAGTCTCTACAGACAGAGCCTGATGCCGATATTGCTTCCAGTTCAACGCTCCTAACGCTCCACCTCTGTTCGGCTGACGTAGGACTGGCGCGCGATGGGCGAGACTCGAGATTATTACGCGGACCTGGAGTTGCCTCCGACTGCGGATATCGCGGAGATCAAGAAGCAATTTCGCAAACTTGGTGAGAAAACTTTACCCGTCACAGGTCCAGGAGCTTTGCTAACTCTGCATAGCCTTGAAGTACCATCCCGACCGAAATCCTGGACGGGAGCAAGAAGTGAATGCCCAATTTCAGATCATTCAAGCTGCCAACGAAGTTCTGGGAGATCCAAACGAAAAAGCAAAATATGACGCATCGTACAGCGGCAGAACCAGCCGCTATCCCACCGCCTCCGGTCGCAAAGGCAACCCATGGTCTGAAGCAGCACAAAACTTCCCCCCACCTCCACGGCGCAACCCGCCTGGTGGCAAGCCAACAGCGTCGGGTGGGGGAGCTCAAAGATGGTCTTCCCGATTCTCTGCCGGTGTTCCGCCCACAGCCAAGCAGTACACCAACGCAGACCCTGAGACCAAGAAGAATGCTGCCAAGGCTTTCGACACTATGCGCAAATCGCAGGCTAAGAAGCCCCAGACGAAGCCTGAACCACCGCCACCGCCACCTCGTACGCAAACAGGACGGGAGCGCGCCGAGGCGTCATTTGGCGCAAGAAAGGCCCAAGCAAGTCGTCCACCAACAAATCAGCATGACCCTTCCTACCGAAAACCTGCACCTCAGCCGTACGATATCGGATCACAGACGCATGCTCCTGTGCCAGATCCCCTGAGCCAGTTCAGAGATAGCGGTGCCCAGTCAGACGCTCGCTATAACTCGCAGTATGCCACGCATGGAGGAGAAAAGATTGACCCGTTTGAGGGTATGCAGAGGACCCCCAGCATGAGAAATGCGGCAGACGATGCCAATAGGCGATCGCGCGCCGGCAACTTGAACAATGGCACGGCCGGTGCCTATGCGAAGCCTACTTACCATCAACAAACTCACCACAGCGGTAGTACGTGTCCCACTTACATCACGCGGCCTTCAGCGCTGTTCTAACGATTCCTACAGGTTTTGACAGCACGCGCACCCCGCAAGACCCGGAATCAATGTATGCACATCCTCCAAGAACATATTCGCACGAGAACTCTTCGTCGCAGTCGTCCCAAAACAAACCTACAATGTCGTCATTCTACTTCGGATCGTTGTCAAGTGTCTACAATCCTCAACCTGACAATCTGGCATCTAGTGAATGCCAGGCTCTACCGCAAGACAGTCCACAATTCGAGAAACAGCTGCAGGATCTACTTGCGCGTCTGATTCATGCTCACGATCCCAACCTATTATACCCACCCAATGATGGTCACACACCAAAGAGAGAGTTTACTGACAAGGCTCGCCATAATAGCTTCAGTTTCAAAGTCGATGATGATACGTTTACACCATCAGACAACAGTCGATCACCATCACGCCGACGCCCAGCTCACCAGAACAGCTTTGATAAGACTAACGTAGATGCGATCAATACCAAATTCTCAAAAGAGTTTGCGGATAAACCATGGAACTTTACAGCGGGATCCCCTACCTCAGACAAGCAGGGTGCTCAGCCGTGCAACGCGGAGTCACCGAGTCTCAAACAAAGCAATGCGCCGAATGACGGTGCAGCAACGGAGGCATCAGCACATGAAACAGCTTTTAATCCTGGCGGCTGGACCGACAAATTTGGCCCCCAAACCTTTGTTCCCCAACAAGCGCCTGGTGGCTCAGCATCGCCAACTAGAGCTTCGCGTACGAATTCGAGAAAGAATAAGCCTGTCAAGTCGAATGCAAATAATCCCATCGTCATTAAGGATAGCGATGAGGAAGACTTGTACGAGTGGCCGGGGCGCAAGGCCCAGGGTCAAGAAACGTCGACAGACAGCCCCCAAGAGATGGATATAGATACTCCTCCGACTGTTCCGCCCCGACCCCCACCGTCCGCCCGTGGCATTTATGTTGAGCCACATCGACCCGAGTGGCGATCAGATGACGTGCAGCCCGCATCTCAGAACATCGCACCGGACGTTGGCGCCGGAAAGGCTTCAGCGCAGCCTGTGGGAGGCTCCGAAGATAGCGAAGAGTTCATGGCGAGCTTTGAGGATTTGAAGAATGTGGCTCCGTTTGCGCAGCAAAAGGGAGGATTCAAGTCGTTTGCTGACCTCAAGGACAACCTCCCCTTCGAGTCGAGGGCGTCTGGGGAAGCGCCATTACGAATGCCCCCAGTCCAAGCTCTTGTGTTCCCCACGCTGCCTATTGCGCCCCGTCCGCCTCCTACTGTCGCCATTGACAACATGAGGCCGAGCGATAGCTCATGGAACAAGTACCTTGACGACTTTGGGATGTACCTTCAGGAATGGGAGCTATTCAACACGCAAGTTGTCGACCACTTTGCCACGAGAAATGCACACATTCGCCGCGATCGCGAGTCTAAAGGCTACGCTTTCCTAGGCTCGCGCTCCGAGAATGAGATTCAAGAGTACATAAGCTGCTTTCAGCAAGATAACGATGTGCGCCGGCAATGGAGTGCAGCTTGCGAAGGCCATGAGGAGCGGTTCAAAGAGTTCATGGCATTTCGAAACAAGATGAAGTAGAGAGGAATGGATAGCAAGACAATCATAGGGTAGACCGTCATCAAACTTTTTAGCGAAGACACTACGGGGAATTTCTGTTTGTGCAGCATTATCATCACATTTATGGCATGTTTTTCTGAAGGAAAATGGGATGGGATGTACAAAGTTAGTTCGTGTGCAAGGCAAGTACAAGAGCTGAGACGTGACGAGAGCAATGGAGTTTTGGGCAATGTCAAAGAAATTGGGGATCCGGGGCGGAGAACAATTTAGATTAGCGTCTTGGAATTGACTTATGATTGCTTGTAAATGGTGTAAATATTTGGGACACTCATGCTGTACATACTGCGTTGTCGCGCGTCTGCTCGGGGGCAAGAGTGAATGTCAATCCGCTAAAGGTAGTAAAATGATGGGCCTGACGGTACACCGCCAATTCAATTACAGCATTAGTTAGGGAGGGAAAAAGGACGGGCAGTACAGATCATCTTGAGATGTCGCGAGGACCTCACTGGCGACTCCAGCCATTGGCAGGCTCCGTGGTGGGCGGTCTCGCCATTTGACTCGCGGTTTTGATAATACACTTTATTGCCGCTTGCAATGCAAATAAACCGGAAAATATATTACCACGAGACGCAAAAGATCGGCAGCAGCACACTTAGTGACTGCACTCGGCCGAGCTTCAAACGGCGGCTCACATTGCTTTCACTGTGCTGTGCGCCGGGTGTCCGAGTGATCTGTCACTTATGGCTGCATAAATTCTCTACCTCTCTACCAGTGCTTTCTGCCGAACCTTCAAATAACACACTTTTTACATCTTCACCATCAACCCAAATCTCAGAATAGTCTCGCATTTTGAGGCTTTCCTTCTTCAGCTTCGCAACCCAGCAACTCCTCTTTGACCTACCTGTTCATAACACTAAGTCAGGAACTCGCCACAAACTATCACCATGTCTACTGAGCCGGTCACTGTTTCCATTGCCAATAAGGGCAAAGCGAGCGTGTGGACTGAGGAGGCCAAGGTAAGTCGAATCACCAGAGAGCGCCTCCATCTACGCCCTTCGCTAACCCCCCCTTCCCCGGCTAGTATGAGCTTCTGCTACGCATCATTCATCAGCTAAAGCAGGGAAAATTGATCAACTGGGGTTCCATCAAAATGAGGGATCGCAACACAAAGTCCCTTACCAACCAGTGGACCAGGATTGGCAAAGACATGGCGGCGCTGGAGGACCTCGACGATGGCGCTACAGCGGGCACTCCCACACCCAAGAAAGGAACCGGTAAGTGTTGGTTGTGCTGTTGTAGCTGGATACGTCTTGAAGCTGACTTGTGCCCCTCGAAGCTACAAAGCGCAAGACGGCAGTCAAAGAAGAAGACGAGGACGGGGCCGTCGAGACTCCGGTCAAGAAGCGAGGTACGTACTTTTCCTTCTCGAGTGTGACGACATGGGTCTCGGTTCCTAATAATTGTGTCTAGGTCGAACCACTGCGGTGAAGAAGGAGATCAATCTAGCGGCTGTGAAGAAAGAGGAAGAGGCCTGCAGTTCTGATGAAATTTGAGCAGCGACTACATGAGAGGGCGGGGGCATGGCGGAGGAGAAATGACTGAGACGACGAATTTATCGCATTTTTGACTTAGCTTGACAACGAAGAATTGCTAGAGGAAATCTTGATTTGCTGTATAAGAAAGACACGGGGAGAACGGGGGCTGAGAAATTTGGTGTCCAGCAGATTGCCACGCGGGCATCAAGAGGAAATGGAAAAAGTAAACCAAACAGTCTATCTTTCTCGGTGGAATCAAGTATTTAGCTTGTGTTTGAATCGCACCTTGACATACCTCTGGTGACGTCTACTTCTCGAGTTTCCTTTTACGCCCACGCGCAGCTCCCTGTTCACTCTCAGCTCACCTCACTTCCGTCGACGAGCCACGTTACTGTACCATCCCAACATTTTATTTTTTTCGTCAGCGCATAATTTCTTTTCTCTGTGGAGTGAAAAGTATTTTTATGGTCCTTGTCTCTTTCAACCGTCAACTTCGTTCTTACACCTCACCACCGTCCTCGTCCTCCCACTTCCAGGCTGGTGCCTCCCTCCCAACTTCCTCACCCTTTCCCCAGCCAAGAGCATTACCGCAATACTCACCGACATCTTTATTCTCTTTCAAAACTCTACCACAATGGTCAACACCGCTGCTGAGGGTAGAGGGGCTTGGACTGACGAAGCCAGGGTATGTGCTCCCAACCCAGCCAAACGGTGTAGCATTGAACTAACTACGTACTCTCCCCCTCTGCAGTTCCAACTTCTTCTTCGCGTCATCGCTCAGCTTCAGAGGAACGGACAAACCATCAAGTGGGATGAGATCAACCTCCCCGGTCGCACCCAAAAGTCGCTCCAGCATCAGTGGGCCAAGATCAGGCTTCAGGTCGCGGAGTTGGAGGCGGCCTCTGGACAGCCCAGCACGCCCACAAAGAACAAAGGTATGCCCGACAAGCTCAAATTCAATACTACCGCTGCCTTATGTCTCTGAATTTGCTTTATATTTGCCCCGCGTGCTGTTCAGTACTAACACTGGTGCTCAGGCAAAGGTGCGGGCGCGAAGCGCAAGGCGGAGGTCCCGATGACGCCCGAGGAAACGCCCCAAAAGAAACGAACTCGTGAGTGCGGTAACGACATCATACAGGTAGATGGAATCTCACAGGCTGACGCGCTATAAATTGCAGCACTACCCACCAGCTCGCCGATCAAAAAGAAGAGTCTAACGGGGAGCATTGAGCACTGATTAAGACATACGAAGAAGTTGTACCTGTTTTACCCGGGGCGGACCGAAAACGCCAGGGGTGCGAAAAAGGAACTCATAAATCAGATATGACCGGATGGAAACTATTTTGATCGTGGGGGTATTGGGCTGCGATGCCGCGATAATAGAGACGAACCACTTGCTGGCTTGGAGGGCGACGGAGAAATAGGAGCGCGACTGGGCAGTTCTTGCTCTTTGCTGTGACTGTCTGGTAAAGAAGACAGACGGCTGGTTTTAATGTGATGGGAGTTAATACCAAAAGGTTCACCTTTTGCACACATTTCAAGATACCTTTGCTGCGGCGTGTCGGTTTTACTTGGCCATGGCTGCAGTTGCTCTGACACAATAGACAGGACAAATCGAGCGTTCGCATCCTTCCAACCAAGTACATTTGTAAAGTGCTGCGTTGCTTTGCATCATCGGCAGAGCTGTATACGAAGCACGCATCCTGTTGATCCATCACGTGGACCGGAAAGCCATGCAACGAGGAGGACGCTGGGGTATATCGCTTGGCGTGAGCACACCATTAGGGAGAGATGCGGCGCCGGACAAGCGATATGCAGGTGCGCATGTGCGTGTCTTAGCTGCATCGCGGGAAGGCTAATGAAGCTAAGGAAGAGGAAGGGTGTGTGAGTGGAGGGGAGACGACGGAAGGGCGGTCGATGAGGACGAGACGAGGCCGGGATGGCGATTTGATCACGAGGCCAAAAGGGTGCGCAACGGGAAGGGGTTATTGTAGATAGAGAGATACTTGTATGCTGCGGATAAAAGCATTGTATCAGAGGTACCTCGTTAGCACAACACTTCGACATGGGTTGCATTCAGGTTGAGTTGTTGTGAGGTGTCCGTTATGGTTGACATCAGCGGTGATGAATACTTGGAATTCTTTTGTAAAACAAAAAACTCTGGATAGATTCTATTTTCGTCATCTTTTGGTGTCTTGGTGTTTTTTTCTCTACTTTTTTTGCCATTTTTCAGTCCAAGTATTTCAAGTTACACCCGCAGCCGTGTGCAAGGTCCTGAAATGAGCCTCGACTCCGGAAAAAAAAAGATACTACGTATCACACGTGTGTTAAATAATAGCAAACTGCCATGAGGCTTCTAAAAGTATTGTTCTCAGCGTCGCTCAAGTCTCAGCTGCCATTTCACTGTCTGACCTGAAAGGCAACAACAACAACTTCTTAACTACCTCCTACTAACCTTAGTAGTTACGAATAAGAGCAGGCAGACTTGTTCCGTGTGGACTGTGTGGGCTTGGCTGGTGATCCACCCTCCAACATCTTAAGTCGCATCGTTTTTTATCTCCAGACTAAACGAGGCCGCATCACATGGGGTCTCGCTGCCATCCACAATCTTTCTCTATTTCTTCTCCCGACGCTTCCACACTCTTCACCACCCCCTTTCCTTCATTTTACACCCTCTGACACTTTTGCGACGCGAAAACGACGACATTGCCGTATCAGAGAGGCTCCCCAGGCAGCTTTCCCCCAAGTCGTTGTTGCTCTACTTTGCCCGACGCCCCTCGACGCGCTCACAGTATCTCGCAGCGACGTCAACAGAACACGCACCGAGGCAGACCTAGCCTTTCGAACCCCCCCTCCTCTCTTGCTTTACAGCCACACGCAGCCGCTATTTCACGATGAACGGCCACGCCGCGGTAGGGGCAAAGCGAAAATCCTCCGGGTCCCCAGATCGCGCGCCGCCTCCCAAGAGAGTCCCCAACGGCGCCTACTCTGAAGATGACAACACTCCAGACGGCGATGTGATGCACTACGATGAGGAGTCGGACATGATCGACGAAGCCGAGATGTATATCGGCACACCGGTCAGCCTAGGAGAGTGGCAGGACACCATCCAAAAGGTTGTCCGCAACGTCGTCGCTATTCGTTTTTGCCAGACTTGCTCATTTGATACCGATCCTGCCTTGACTAGCGAGGCCACGGGTTTCGTGGTTGACTCTGAGAGAGGGTGAGTATTGGCACTCCGCCGGTGCCCATGCATGACCCGCTGACCGAGAACCTGTAGATACATCATGACCAACCGCCATGTCGTTGGCTCAGGACCTTTCTGGGGTCACTGCGTCTTCGACAACCACGAAGAAGTCGACTGCTACCCCGTCTACCGCGATCCCGTCCACGACTTCGGTATTCTACGATACGACCCCAAGGCGATCAAGTACATGCAGGTAGATGGCCTTGACCTAACCCCAGACCAAGCAAAAGGTAAGCAACGGACTCTATTGCTCGAAAGGATGCGCAGCTGATGCAAGTTGATAGTTGGTGTCGAAATCCGCGTCGTGGGTAACGATGCAGGCGAAAAGCTCAGTATTCTGTCTGGCGTGATTAGCCGTCTGGACCGCAACGCCCCCGAGTACGGAGAAGGATATAGCGATTTCAACACATGTTACTACCAGGCCAACGCCGCAGCCAGCGGTGGCTCGTCCGGCAGTCCCGTTGTCTGCAAGGATGGCACTGCTGTTGCGCTCCAGGCTGGTGGTAGATCCGATGGGGCTTCGACCGATTACTTCCTGCCCCTCGACCGCCCGCTGCGCGCGCTGCAGTGCATTCAGCGAGGCAAGCCCGTCACGAGAGGAGATATTCAGTGCCAATTCTTGTTGAAGCCCTTTGATGAATGTCGCCGTCTCGGACTCACTCCCCACTGGGAAGCTGCCGTTCGTCAAGAGTTCCCCAACGAGACCAACATGCTGGTGGCCGAGATTGTCCTTCCGGATGGCCCTTCCCACAATAAGGTTGAGGAAGGTGATGTTCTCATCAAGGTGAACGGCCAGCTCATTACTCAGTTTCTCCGGCTCGATGATATTCTCGACTCCAGCGTCGGCAAGCCCATCAAGCTGCACCTGCAAAGGGGAGGTCAGGACATCGAGGTGGAGATTAAGGTTGGCGACTTGCACAAGATCACTCCGGACCGCTTCGTCTCTGTCGCGGGTGCTAGCTTCCATGATATTTCCTACCAGCAAGCTAGACTCTATGCTGTTGCCGTCAAGGGCGTCTACGTCTGTGAGTCTGCAGGGTCATTCCGCTTTGACAACACCGACAACGGCTGGATCATCCAGTCCGTCGACAACAAAAAGGTTCCCGATCTCGACACCTTCATTCAGGTTATGAAGACTATTCCTGACAAGGCGCGCGTTGTCGTCAAATACAAGCATCTTCGCGATCTTCACACGCTCAACACAACTGTCATCTATGTCGATCGTCATTGGTCTGCAAAGATGAAGCTTGCAGTCCGAAATGACATCACAGGTCTGTGGGACTTCACGGACCTCGGTGATCCTCTACCTCCTGTGGCGCCTGTCCGACGCTCAGCCTCCTTCATCGAGCTGGACCACATGCCCGACCCCAGTATCGCCAAGCTCATTCGCAGTTTTGTCCACATAAACTGCACCATGCCCGTCAAGCTTGACGGCTTCCCCAAGAACCGCAGATGGGGCATGGGTCTAGTCATCGATGCTGAAAAGGGCCTTGTCCTCATCTCCCGAGCAGTTGTGCCGTATGACTTGTGCGACATTACCATCACAATTGCTGACTCCATCATTGTCGAGGGCAAGGTCGTGTTCCTCCACCCACTGCAAAACTACAGCATTGTCAAATACGACCCGTCACTCGTAGACGCACCGGTTGTGAGCGCGCGCCTAAGCAGCGTGCCTCTAACACAGGGTGCTAAGACATACTTCCTGGGTTACAACAGAATCGGCCGCGTTGTACACGGCTCCACCACAGTCACCGAGGTTACTGCCGTCGCTATTCCCGCCAACTCTGCCGCCCCGCGTTACCGCGCTGTCAACGTTGATGCCATTACCATTGATAGCAACTTGGGATCTTCTTGCAATAGCGGTGTCCTCGTTGCTCCCGATGGTACCGTGCAGGCTCTTTGGCTGTCGTACCTTGGCGAAAGATCCTCGTGCAGCCAGCGCGATGAAGAATATTATCTCGGTCTGGGGACACCTACTCTGCTGCCTGTGATCTCTGCTATCCAGAACGGCGAGACACCCCAACTGCGGCTCTTGCCCGTTGAACTGCGCTCCATCCAGATGTCTCAAGCGTCCGTGATGGGTGTCTCCGACGAATGGATCAAGAAAGTCCCACAGGCCAACCGCTCGCACCACCAGCTATTCATGGTCAGCAAGCGCACGTTTGAGCGCGGCAACCATGCGGTATCTCTCCTCGAGGGTGATATCATTCTTACCTTGAATGGTAATATTTGTACGACCATCACGGACTTTGATATCATGTACTCCAACGACTTCCTCGATGCTGTGATTATGCGTGAAAATGAGGAGAAACACCTGCGGATACCTACTGTTCCTGCGGAAGACCTGGAGACACATCATGCTGTTTCATTCTGCGGTGCCATCCTGCATCGCCCTCACCAAGCCGTGCGCCAACAGATCAGCAAGCTGCACAGCGAGGTTTATGTCTCCAGTCGCATTCGCGGATCCCCTGCCTACCAATATGGCGTGGCTCCAACCAACTTCATCACCCACGTCAATGGTGAGGCGACGCCTGACCTGGAGACATTCATTGAGGCGACGCGCAAGATCCCGGACAACACATGTAAGTTGGTCCTTGCACTCAAATCTACCTACAGATACTGACAGAATTTAGACTTCCGTCTTACGGCTGTAACGTTTGACAGCGTGCGATGGGTTATCACCATGAAGAAGAATGACCACTACTTCCCGACGATGGAGTGGATCAAAGACAACTCGGAGTCTTGCGGCTGGCGCCGCGTAACCTACGAAGGCGCCGAAGTCGTGAATGGAGAGACCACAGATGGTGTGCTTGTGCCGGCAGATGATGCTGAGATGGAATAGACCTAGACCCGAGGTTTCGAAGCTGTGTATAGTGTTTGTTTTATGTTCCTCCCCCCCGAACGGCGACCCAACCTTTTCTGAGCATTCCGAGGAAGCAAGAGAATCGGATGGGTTGAGCTTTGTTTCTTTTTGCATTTCGCATTGGACTATGGCGTTATATGGCTATGAAGGATCTCAGGGGAGCATTCTGGAGCTGTCTCCGCGGCTGGTACATTCTCGGAAGGTGTTATACCTGGCTCGCATGGACATGATACCGTCGATAGTAGGCATTTGACTGATTTGTGGGAATAATTTTACTATAGCTTGGGATAGAGTAGACCATAAAAAAAGAGCTTGTCTGCTTATTCTTGCACAGTAAAATGCACGTCTTTTATTACTGAGAAGATGTATTCGGGTGCCTGGAGCTGAAGCTCTGCGGCGAGTTGTGGTGGGGTAACTTGCCCCGCAACAGCTCCTGTTGCATCACTGGAACTCCAACACTGCCATCTCAAAACTGTTGCCTATTCCCCTCCTTTGATGCTCTACAGGATAGTCTTCCGGAAGCACTGACATATTTGCTCCCAAAATTGAATCAACTCGAAAGCGCTTCTCAAATTTGCATCGAAGCATGGCCCCCGGAGCCACCTGGCTGGTGAGCGCGAATCCCGCAGCCGACTCCAGATGACACTTTGTTCAGTTCCAAATGATTAACCGCATACTCTCCCCCACAGACTAAGGTCAAGGTCCAGCTGAAGCTGGCCATTGCGCGCTTGCGCATGGTACAGCAGCGCGACGAACAGCTGGGCAAAACGCAACGACGCGCGATGGCGCAACTCCTCGAGTCGGGCAAGGTCGACTCCGCCACGATCCGCGTCGAGAACATTATCCGCTCCGACATCATCACCGAGCTGCACGAGATGCTCGAACTGTACTGCGAACTACTGCTAGCACGATCCGGCCTGATGGAAGGCGCACAGGTTGACCCCGGCTTGGAGGAGGCCATCCAGAGCCTCATCTACGCAGCACCAAAGACGGAGATTAAGGAGCTGGGGACAGTGCGGCAGCTCCTCGCAGAAAAATACGGCAAAGAGTTTGTGCTGGGTGCGACGGACAATGCCGAGGGCAAGGTCAACGAGAAGGTGGTCAGGAAGCTGAGCGTGGAGCCGCCGCGCAAGGAGCTCGTGCAGGGCTACCTCGAGGAGATTGCGCGGGCGTACGGAGTCGACTGGCCGAAGCGCGAGAAGCCGACGCCGCCGCCCGAGTACGAAGAGGACGAGGACGACGAGAATCCCTCGGGCGGACAGGCGCAAAGGGTGCTTGAGCAGCCCATCGCGGCGGAACAGAAATCTCTGGCTACGGGGGACGGGAAGCTGGCGGCAACGACGCCGGCGAGACGGAGAACGGTGGACCTGGAGGATCCTACGAGCCCGCTTACGGTGACGCCGCCGCGGCCGACGACGGATAATGTGCATCCCAGGGTGACGATGGGGTCGGTTGAGCTGAAGCCGAGCCCGAGAAGAGGGAGTTCTACGAAGAAGCACGAGCCGGACGGCTCCGTTCCAGATATTTCTGACTTGGAGCAGAGGTTTGCGGCGCTGAAGAAGCGGTGATGGATGCGTCATTCATAGTGTAAGGTTGATACGCGAGCCCCATTCCAATTTCCATGTACGAGGCCGTTTTTGAGTAGCGACAATACGTTTTTTCTTAAGAAATACCAGTTCCACTATTCATTGCTTGCTTCCGTTGGCAGTTGCATGTGGACTCGGCTCCCCCTGGTTGTATACAAACGGCGCGTTCAGACGGCTGGCACCTGGCACCTGGCAACTGCCAGCCGGTTGCTACGAGGAAAGAGGACCGGTCATTGCAAACGAAGTGATTTCCTCGTAAGATAAGGTAGGCCTCTTGCACCTGCTTGGATCCCACTTCTTCATATCATCACCAAATCGTCGTCGATTCGATCACCGTTTCTCCTCCATCATACATTGACCCGTTACAACAAGCCCCTCATGGATCGCCTCGATGCGTTGCTTGCCAATGCCCGCGAACGGCTTGGCTGCAGCGGCCTACGAAACCTTCACGATTTGGCCCAGATGCGGCAAGAGACGCTCGAAAAACGCATCGCGGGCGCCCAGCACCGACTCACGGTACGCAATACCCTTTCGATATACACAGCCTGGCTGTTTGAGAAGGCGTTCTCCATTGCCCCCCAGAACCTGTACCTCATATTGGATAAATGGTGCGTATATCTTTGGAGCATCGGATGCACACGCGAGATGGCACGCGTCGCGTGGACAGAGGCCCAAGTCATGCTTGGGCCTTTCCTGGCAATGCGGCCTCCGCCTGCTGGCTCGGTGCATCTACACTTCAAGATCGGATCTTCCATTACGACCCAATTTCCTACGGCTCTCATTACCAAGCGGAAGCTTGATGTGCTGAAGGAGATCAGCGCCAGCCCCGGCGAAGTGACGGATGACGACAAGATTCATCGAGTTGCGCCATCGCCGTCAGCGAAGAGGCACAAAGCCGGTCATGCTAACGGAGGCATTAATGGACCACCAATTTACCAGCAAATGCCTCTACATGCTTCTGCTGGTCGGGGAGACTTTCTCTGCCTATCTCCCCGTAACAGGAATGTCAGCACGCGTCCTATTGAAAGCGCGGCACGCCGCGCTCAAGAGGAGAACGACGCCGACTGGACAAGAGATGGATTTCAGTTCAACTTTGCACGTGAGTCAAGCTTTATCATTGGAATGTTGGGTCTGAAACTAAACACACGGCCAGGTACTCCCCCGAGGCATTCGGTCGGTGGCTCGCACTGGAGCCCCCGCCAGGATGCGGCAACGAACCGCAAACGCCGAACCGAGAGTCAGACATCCGCCCAAGTACACAGACAATCAGTGCAATTTAAGGTGGAAGAGAGATCCCCAACGCCTCCGCCTCGGGTGGTACCCGTTGGGCACGCTCCAGCGCAGCGCGCACCGCAAGTGCAGACGCAGATGCAGAAGCAGCCGCAGAAGCAGCCGCAGAAGCAGCCGCAGAAACAGACGCAGAGAGAAAAACAGAAGCAGGGTTGGCAGATCAACAACGTGCAGAGCCAGCTCATCAAGCATGCTCAGACCACAGCGACAAAGTCCAAGGCTGTTGTAGTCTCAAAGGCCCCGGTGGGCTCAACCAAAGAGGTGTTGGAGGCAAAACAGGGACAGTCGTCCATTGCCAGGTTCGGCGCAATGATCTCTGAAGCTAAAAAGAGGGAGGAGCATAGCTCCAGCTATTGGGCTGCCCAAGAAAGTGGCCGGCTTTCCCCCTGGGAAGAGGTGAGCGCCCAAATTCCCATGGCAACCTGTTGCTAATCTAAGATTACCTAGGACGAGACTGTCTTCGAGCTCCCAGAACAGGCCGCAGCGCAAACAGGACAAAACAAGGCACAACTTCCATTGCAGCCTATTGCCATCAGCCAGCTCGCAGGAGATGCCATGAATAAGCCGCTGAGCCATTTTGGAACTCAAGAAGGCGTCTTCAAGCCAACCAACGATGAAAACCAACCACCACCGCACCAGGCATACATCCCGAGGGCGCTGAAGGTTCCCGTGCTGCATAATACTGAGCACCATGCACATGTCAACGCCCATCATCATGTGCCGGATTTGCCCCAACACTATTTGCAGCAGTATACGCAGCAATTTGCACCCTACAATGCTTCGAACACCAACTCGGGAGTTCGCGTGGCACCGTACCCAAGAATGCATAATAGCCCTTTGCCGCAGCCGTCGATTCTTGTACATCGGCAAGAAGCTGACAAGCCGGTGGTCGGTTATCACCCAAGCGTGACCCGTCTGTTTAGAAGGAGACCGAATGTCTGGGTTCATCAGACAAATCGTGATGTCGCCTTGGATACATGGGGTGAGTTTTCTGGCTCGAACCAACCGCAGGAATATTGGGCATGGGAGGAATACGACCCATTCCGCCCGCTCGTTTAGGATATGAACGGCCGCGTGCAAGGCCCGGCTCCTGGAGCGTGAAAGCTAAGCATGGTTTGATGGATATGACTTTTTGTTGTAACGCAGCTCCGTAGGAGTGTAATTGCTCAGATATCGTGTGAAAAGAAAAGAACACGACGGTATTTCTTTTAGCTAGCTGAGAGCAGGAAGAATACAGATAAAAAATGGAAATGCGCTTTGCATACCGACTGTCCCATGAAGTGACTCTCCAACGCCAAAACTCCGAAATATGACGGCAGAGTATATACAATAAGTTTATGCTGATCCTGCGAATAAGTTCTGCTATTTCTTCGATTTTGTTTTGTCCTCATCGCCCATAGATTTCGTAATCGTCCTACCGACGGCTTCTTTATTCCAGCTTGTCCAAATGTTCGAGCCTAGTCAGGACGGCCTGCTTGCTCGTCTCCTCAATCTCGCCGGCGAGGAAGACCTCGTCGAGGATGGCGTAGACCTTGTAAAAGTTGAAGACGAGGTCGAGCTCGGAGACATTGCCGAAGAAGGCGTCGAGGACTTCGACGAAGAAGTGGATGGCCTCGAGGTAGGCGAGCTCGTTGTCGTTGGTGTCGACGCAGACGCAGAAGAAGAGGCCGGCGTAGCGGCGGTAGACAATCTTGTGGCTGCGAAACTCGACAAAGTTGGACTGGTACTTTTGGTCGCGGGGGGCAACGAGGCGGTGGACCTCGCCCTTGAGCTTGATCTTTTCTTCGTCGCTGAACGGCGCGTACCACTTGGCGAGGCGGGTCTTGCCCCTGAGAAGCGGTTGGTTAGACTTTGGCGAAAAAGGCTCGGGGGGCGGGGAGAGACGAACTGTCGGTTTTGAATGAGAATGTAGGAGAGCATGGTGGATGGCGGCGGCGAGCTCGGCCGATACCTGAGAGAGCTTCGGAAAAGGGGACGGGCAAGCGGCGCGGATTGGCGCTGCGCCAGATCGCCGAAAGCTGCGCTGTCGATTGGTGATGCGCAAATCAAGAGGCTGATGGCAGGCTAGGTATGGTGGCAGCCTTGCGACGCGTAGGCGCGTTGAGGCGGTAATGGAGCGGCTTTGCGATGGATATGGGAGAGAACGTGGAGGGGTTGACCGGCCTGCGGCGTGCGATCCGGGGTCTGTCGTCCCAGCGCATTTTTGGTGGGGCCAGCGCAGATGAGGTATACTCAGTATGGATGATGTACACCAGAGCCGGCGCAAGAAGCCGTTGCGCTTGACGCCATAATGTTGAGAGAAGAAATCAAAGATATAAATATCAAAATTTATTAGGATATACAAGCTCGGCTCTAATTGAACGGGTTACGACAAAGAACTGCATACATAGCAACGGTAGTCGAGGTTAGTAGGGTGGGTGGGTACATGGGTTGGTTCGAAGCAAAGCAAACGGCCATTGCAATTTGTGGGCGCGTGCCTCTCTTTATTGCTTTATGCCCGTTGCATTTCCAACCGCCAATCTCCATCTCCTCCTTTCTATTATGCAACAACACATTCCCTTCATCGCTAGAGCCGCCGCTTGTCATTCGCCCTCGCCTAGCTGAGAAAGAGAAACAAACGCCATGTACGCCAATAGACGCCTCCACTGCTTCTACAATGATAGGGGAGGGAAGGCCCTGGGATTGGAGCCGCTAGAAGCGGGTATCATCAAGATTTCCGCTGCCCCATGACCTCATACCAATTTTTGCAACCTTGTTGCCAAGATTTTTGTCACCCAAGAAGAGCACAGTCAAGCTTACAATAACTTCTATGCCGTTTGTACCAACGTAGAAGGAGTCTCTTGCGCGACGACCACGAGACGATGGTGGCGGTAGTTACAACCCGCCCATCATGGCCGCCAGCAACACCCTCAGGACCGCCGTCCGCGTCCTCTGGGGCGATGTCCAGACGAATCAGCCGTGGCAGCGCATCCTCAAGTACTCGATTGCCTGCGTCGCCGCCCTGACTCTCGCCATACTCCCGCGCTTCAAGACACGCGAGAACTTTCTCATCCCCATGGTCGTCGTCTTTGGCCACCCGGGTCAGCGCATGGGCCTCATGATGGAGTCGCTGCTCATGATCCTCCTCGGCGCCCTCCTCGGCGTCCTTTGGTCGCTGCTGGGGCTGTATCTGGCCAATCTGACAGTTCTCCAGGATCGTTCCGCCGCCTACGCCATCCGCGGCCTCTTCCTCCTCGTCGCGGCGCTCGTGCACGGCTTCGTCCGCTCGCACAGCCCGCGGCTCTTCAACTTTGTCCTGTTCATGCTTGTGGCTGCCATCATCACGGTGCAGACGCCGACCAACGAAACCGTCGGTCTCTTCACGAATATTTATGTGCCCGTGTGCATGGGGGTGGCCGTGTCCCTGCTCGCTAACCTGGCTCTCTTCCCCGAACTGTCCAGCAGCTATTTAGGAGACTCGGCGATCAACACGATTTCCGAAGCCATGGAAGCGTTGTCACGCTCCACGCACTGGTTCGTGACGCCGGGAGGAGACTGCGAAGAGGTCAGGCAGCAGCGTGCGCGACTCTATAGCGCCACATCCCGCAAAAGCCGGGCCTCAGCTGCGTCGCTTCCGTTTCTCAGACGGCTCACGGCCACTCGGCGATGGCGTGCGTTCGCTGCCGAGTTTCCGAATCCATTCAAATCGCCTAGTCTCGCAAGCCAATTCAAGATGCCGTTTGAGCTCACCTCCCTTGCCAGCTTGACAGACTGCAAAATCAAGTTGCGGTCCAAGCTGCGCGCTTGTCGTGCGGCGCAAAATGAAGTCAACTTTGAAATAGCTCTTTCCAAACTACCACCCGATCTGATGAGACCTATCACAATGAACTCAATGACAAACCTTGTACAGGGCATCATCACTGTCATTGGTGCCTGCGAAAACAAGTTTGTCTTGCTCAACGCTAGTACCGCGAAGCCTGCATCAGCCAGGCCGGCAACCGCCAATGCCGCGTCCAGTACCTCACAATCATCCCACAATCTTGCAAAATCTGCCAAGGTCCGAAAGCGAAAGATTGGGCAAAGGCAACGCACAGCAGATGTCAAACCAATCAAGGAGATTGAAGCTGGCAGTGCCGAGCTAGTCGAACATGTTCTGGCCTGCATTCGAGATCCAGTGATGAATCTTCAAAAGTCGACCAAAGAAGCTGTCACCGCTCTCATAGAGTGCTTGGCATACTGTTTACAAGTGACAAAGCTGCCTTCTGGCCAACTGGCTCCAACATCGATATCATTGAGCGATCTCGATGCAAAAATTGACCGGTTGGCGGATGCCGTGGCTGCTTTTGATATCCAATCGGCGGAAGCACTTAAAGCAGCAGCGACAGAGTCCGATGGCCATACTCTTGACTTTATGCCACGCATGGAGACATTTCTCATATCATCCTTCATCTTGGCCCTTCGCCAGTCCGCCGCTCAAGTCATGCTTATGTTGCGTCACTCGCGCACTCTTGTGGAAATAAGACAGCAACGAAGCAGGTCACGCCTATGGCTGCCCAAGTCTGCCAGCTTGGCGCAATGGCTGTCGAGTGGTGGTGCCGACCCCAGCGCGCCTGCTACTGAGGGCAGCACTGGTGTGACTGGAAATGATAACGACGCGCCTAAAGAGCTCAATCCCGCGGCTCTGCAAAATACCCGCGGTGAAAGTATACATCGAGCAGGATCTGGTGAGGAGGGGATCTCCAGTCCCGTACATAGCAGCGCCAACCACGGCGAGAGATCTACTCACACGAAAGAAGAGTTGAGCTCTTCACGAGTTGAAGGGCTACGGCATGCTGCTGCGGATGCACTAGAATGGACCCAGAATTCAGAGGACCTTGTTTATTCGGCCAAGCTCTCCATTGCTCTCTTTCTCGTCACTTGGCCAGCCCTTGTTCCGACTTGGAACCAGTGGTACGCCGAAGTACGTGGTATATGGGCACCACTACAACTAATTCTTGTGTTCGAGCTCGCCATCGGGACGTCGCTCACAGTCTTTTTCGTGCGACTCTTCGGCGTGGTGTTTGGCGGTGTCATCGGCTATCTCTCGTACGAGATAGCGCGGGGAAACAGAGCCGGTGTCGTAGCCGTTGTGCTTCTTGGTATTGTGCCGTCTATCTACATTCAAATAGCAACCAAGTACGTCAAAGCAGGAATGATTTCCATCATTTCCATGGCCGTCGTTGCGCTGTGTAAGTTTGATCTGCTATTCTACGTGAGATCGCCGCTGACTTGACTGTAGCCGCGGTTAACACAAGTGCACCTGGCTACGAAGTATTTTATAAACGCCTTGTGGCGTTTATAATTGGAGGCGTCGTGGCGGTCCTCGTCGAGATCTTCATCTTCCCGGTGCGGGCGAGGGACCGCCTTGTGGACTCCCTCTCCGCCGCCGTCCTACACGTGCAAAACATGCAGGCAGTCATCGCCGTCGGAATTGACCACCCAGAGCGGCCCAACTTCCGCTCCCGCAAGCTGTACGCCCGCTTTAGGCGAGCCCGGGACAAGGCGCAAAGTTGCCTCACGGCGGCAGAGACCTACCTTCCGGCGTGCCTCACCGAGCCTCGCCTCAAGGGAAGCTTCAAGCCCCTCGCGCCCATCTACAGCGAAATCACATACGTGCTGCATCAAATAACCGACAGAATGAACAGCGTGGTGCAGCTGCGGAGAGAATACGGCTCCTCCATCCTCGAGGACTTGAATCCGCGCGTGTACGCCTATCGGCGCAACGTCATGGGCAGCTGCAACCTGATCCTCTTCTCCGTCCACGAAGCCCTCACAACGTGGCTGCCCCTCCCACAGTTTCTTCCCTCGGCGCGCCTCGCGCAGCTGCGCCTCGTCAACCGTGTGCGCGAGGTCCTCGACGCGGAGAGCGCCAAAGGCTCGACGTCGGCGCTGCGCAGGCACGTCGCCGGCCGCCTCGAGCTCGACGAGCTGACTGCCAGCACCATTACGAAGCGCAAGTTTCTGTCGTGGAACGCGAGCACCGCGGGCCAGATGGAGATTATCGAGTACCTCGAGGAGTTGACGGACCTGGTGAAGCTCCTCGTGGGCGTAAATGCCTTTCGGCGCGGCGTGCTGGAGGCGCCCAGGTACAGGCTGTACATGCAGCGCCGGAACGGGGAGCAGGAGGAGGCGGCAGAGTGTGCCAATCCGTCGAAGGAGGAGGAAGCGGCAGGAGGCGAGGATAAGTACCCGGATGTAAGCGTCGCTGCTATCGTGGGCGGCACGAGAAGGTCGAGGGCGGCGACGGTCACGGAGAGGCCAGACAACCGGCTACTTGAGCGCGCGGGGAAGTATTTGCACGGCGCCAAGGACCTGGAGAGCGGTGCGGGAGCGGCCAGTGACACGGCTGTTGTCGACGACGAGGATGAGGTGGACGAGATCCCTGTCAGCTTGCAGCGTGTGGGCACGCGTCTGCGGGAGAATAACGCAGTGGTGCGCAGTAAAGCGTTTACTACTGGCAATGAGAAACGGCCTCGAATAGATGTATAAAGCGGTGTACGTTGCAGCATGATTATTCTGGTGCGTTATATTCGACGAAATGAGATGAAACCAACGCTTAATATTCATACATCCACTATCAAAAGACCCCGTGATACCGTGACAACCATTTCGTAAGACCTTGACGCGACATCAACCACATCTTTCCCAAGCAGAACCACCGTAAGCGCCATGCAAGTAAGAAACAAATCCAGTCAAAAAAGTCACCTAATCCCAAAACAGCAACGCCAACAACCAAGCCCAATACAGAACAACAAAATCATGACGGATGGACAGATCAAAAAATGTTGAGGGGCGTCTTTTGAGCGATGCGGGTGCCGTTGAGCATGGCCCTCGTCTTCTTGGGCCGCTGCTGGAAGCGACGAAAGGCCTCTTGGACGTGTCGCGGCTCAATCGGCGAGCGGCCCTCACTAGGGGGATCAAAGAGCCCATACTGGTGCTTTCGCTTCTTCGTCGTGCCAGCCGCCGCCGCCGCACCACCTTGCGAGGAAGTGTCGCCGCCGGTCTGCGCGCGCGCCATGTCCTCCTGCTCCTTTGCCTTGAGCGCCATCTCCGTCAGCGTCTGCACCATTTCAAACGTCAAGAAGCCGAGGATGTCGACTATGTCGTCCGACGGCTTCGAGTCCGTGACAATGCCGAAGCCGGCCCACTCGCGGAACCGCTTGCCCTTGCGCCACGTGAAGCTGGCCTGGCGATACTCGGACCAGGTCACATACTCCTCGCGCGTCATGACTTTGGTGCGCTCGTCCGCCTTGCGGAGGCGCTGCAATGTGATATAGTTCATCTCCTCTTCCTCCTCGTCCTCTTCGTCGTCGCGCTCGGGCACCTCGACGTTGAAGAAGGAGGCCGGCTCCCAGGGCAGGCCGACCTTGGCCTTTTTGTTCTTCTTGGCGGCCTCGTCGACGGGGCCGCCGGAGGCGAGGACGTTGGCGGAGGGGTCGTCGGCGCCGCCGGCCGCGGCGAGGTCGGCGTCGGCACCCTTGTCGTCGGAATCCTTGATGTTCTTGCGGACGTCCTTCCAGGAGAGAAAGGTGCGCAGGCGGGAGACTTTGGCCTGGTCGTGGCGGATCTGGAAGATGAGGTCGTTGGTGCTGATGGACTTGGAGCCGCGGCGGGAGGCGAGCTCGGTGCAGTTGCGCAGCTAAACGGGGTGATTTGTTAGCAGAGGCGGGTGGGAGGGGAGCTTTGTAGGAAAGGCGTACCAGCTCAATAACTTGCTGTCGCACAATGTCTTCGATGATGCTTGTGGTCTCGACCGAGGGTTCGCCAGTCTCGCCGGAGACGTACATCATCTGCCCAAAGGTGTCAATAACAATTCTTCGGAACATTTCGGGCGAGGGCGTGAAGTCGGGGTAGGTAACGAAGGATGCCATGTTGCTGATGGGTTAAAAGGCAGAAAGACTGTGCTTGCTTCTAGAAACGAGAGGGAAAAAGAGAGAGAGAGCACGTCGCTTCACGCAACAGGTCGAGGCAAACGGGCGCGAATGTTTATCGGCTGGCACTCGGCAGCTGGCAGCTGGCAGACGTTTTGCGCCAGCTGGCAGACCTTGTCTCGTTCCCCCTTATGGATCCGTTTGCATTCACTTCTCCTCTTCATTCACTCAAGGGCTCGATGTCGGAGTCCTTCTTGGTGGGCGGGCGGCTCCCGTGGGCCCAACCGGCGCCGTGGTGCCCTGGGTGTCGGCTTACCTGGCTAATCTCCTGGCGATATTTGTACATTTTGTCCCTGGCGTCCGCCATGACGGGCGACGGTGTGAGGCTTTAGCCTACGATAGCCGTATGATTGTTTAAAAAACACAGGGTCGAGATGAAGATGGCATATATCGCGATCGAATAAAAGGTCGGGTAGTGGCGGCCGGAGGGGCTTCGTGGTGGGAAACGAGTGTCAGGCGGCGCGTGGTATCAGCAGACACCAAAAGGGGGCCAGCTTCGTAGCGAGGAGTGCGCGGCGATATCGCAATGGCTTCGCGGTGATGCCGGGCCTGGTCCGTGTCGGTGTCGCGCTGCCGGCGGTGTTGGGTCGGGCAATGGATGAGATAGATGACAGACTGACACAATGTCGGGGCTGCGGCCGCGATGCGATCAAGCGGCGTGATAGCCCCACGTGACCTCATTTGGAACAAAATGTACATTTAAACGTAGTGCAAAGTCTAAAATGTTTGATTTTAGTGCTTCTTGAAAATTTCAATCATTACATCGTGGTTACTTGCATTCTCAACCATTTCTGCTATGCGACGTGGGATAATACTGCTGTGTCGGCACCCACCATGCCATGCATGCGGCCTTCCTCCCCGGCTACTCTATACCAGAGTTCCCAATCCTTCGCCTTTGGCTCCCCATGCGACAATGTAGTGGCCGGCGAGAAGATTCCACTCCTCCACCTCGTCCAGGCCCTCCAGCTGGTCCACGCGCTCCTTCTCCGCGGCGTCGATCCACGACTCCCATATCGCTTCGACCGACATGCACTCCGCCACCGCGTCAAACCCAGCCTCCCGCAGCCGCCGTATTTGGTCGGCCGCGTTTCTGTAGCAGTCCATGCCCGGCATGTGAATGTTGCGCGCCGCAAGGTTCGACACCATGGTCTTGCCAAAGGCGTCGTCGAGGTGCACGGGCTCGTAGAGCACAGTGGCGACGCCGGCGGCGATGCGCGAGGTAAAGTAGCGCAGCACCCGCTCAGCCTCGTCGACTTTTAGGTAGCACAGGCAGCACTCGGACAGCACGAGTGTGGGGATGTCGGTCCGGAGGCCGTCCAGCGGCGCGGTGACGCTGGTGTCGAGGTCCCGCAGGTCCAGCCCGTGGCAGTAGTACTCGCCGGCGCCGGGGGCGGGCTGGGCCGTCCATGTCGTCGGGCTTTTTGGGGAAGCGTTGGTTAATATGCGAGAGAGTGCCGGGTTGCCCTGCACGATTTGAAGCTTCCGCCGGCTTGTCACGTCAAAGTCAATCTCGTGGTACGTGAGTCGTGGATGGGAGGCGCGCGCCAAGATGCGAAACGGACGGGTGTCTGTCCCAGCACCTAAAGAGACAATCTGCCGCTCTGGCCCTGTAGTTGCGTCTGTCGGCGAAGGTGATAGAAAAGATTCAATCAGTCTGTCAAGAGCTGAAGTCCGCGTATACGTGCCTGGTTGCGGTGTCAGCGGTGCAGTCTCAACTGAGGCTCATTGTGCTCTAGCCACATACCGCGGTTAATGATGGGAAACCGTCTCTGCGGCGGTCCATCCATGCACGACACGAAAAATACGGCATAAGGGTCATTAAGATAGCCGACCTCGACGGCGCTGAGCCGCGACACGGCCGCATCCGTATCAGTGCCTTGAATGGTGGCATCGTGATGCGCGCCAGAAGCGCCAGGACCGCCACCGCGCCGTGAGCGAAGACCGCCGCCGCCTCTACCCCCGCGACCGCCTCGCAGGGAGAGGAGATTCGGTATTGACGGTGCTGACATTTGGGATATGTATTGCGAGATGGAATTTGGATAGCCCCGAGCCGCAGTATGGTTCAACGCCGTTTACACGCAGGATGATGTGTGTTGCCAAATTGGCGCGGAGCTTCAAAGCTAACTGGACTGGGGCTGTTACCAGCGGCGTCCCCACCATTGCCATGTCTGTCTGGTGCCGCAACAACAACTTCATACGTTCGCGATTTTTTCTTCCATTTTTTGTTGTTTAGATTTAGAGATGAATTTTCAAATCAATATTAATTATGATTAGATTTACAATATCAAGGTGTTGCAATCGTGAGAAAAAGCGTGAATCTAGCTGCCTTTAGGTGAAAGTCAGACTTACACCATCACCCACGCCAATAGTGAATTAGAATGCGACCTGCTTTCCGTCTTGACATTCAAATTACTTATCCGTTTCTCAATACCATCGCGCGACTAGCTCCAAATATTGAAATCTAAACTCGCAGGTTTATTATGTGTGCTCCTCTTTAATCAGTCACTGTCGGGCCACGCACGACCGTTGAGTGAGGGTCGATCCAGCAAAGGAGATCGTCCATTGCGCAAAAACGCCTCACGAAATTGAGTCTTTGCTTCGCTCAAGGAATCCCTCATCTGACTCGAAGGACCGTTCGCCGAACTCGGCGGGCGTCCTGGCAGTCCCGGTGAACCTGCCTAGGCAATCGACGACGTCGACATTGGGCCGGGACTCAGGGCACGATCTTCCTTGGAGAACACCCAGGGTATTTCGGGAAACAATTCCTTGAGACATTGGCCTTGCTCCCAATGACACACCGCCGTCTTGACTACACGTCGCGCTGCATGATCGACCGTCTCGCTTTCCTTGATATCAGACCGCCCTTCGTCCAGCCCTTTGCAGAGGTGCCCCCGCCGCAGGCAGACGTGTATATAGTCAAAGTAATCCATCTCTCTAAAACCGCGCTCTCGATCGTGGGTTTTCAAAGATATTGGAGCGCGCGACTGGTGAGAATGGCACGTCGGAGCCATACAGTATCGGTGGATACGTGCTCCGGCTGATCCTCCGTGGTGCCGTGCAAAGGTTCTCCGTGACCCGTCTGGTGTTTTTGGTCTGAGCGAGCTTGATATGCTTTCCAATGCTTATCCTGGTCAGGCCAGTCAATATGAAGGTCGTGCCCGAGGATGTCCGCAAGGGCCTCTCCATGTCGCTTTGCGAGCTCGGAATTGGGTTCAGTTGTGTCGTCACTGATCCTCATGTATGGCTTTCCACCGCCTAGGTCCTTTTCAAGTTGACGAAGTTTGTCGACCTTTTCCTTGTCCATATTTAGATGCTGACCTTTTTGCGAGGTTGATATCGAGTCCAAGAGAGCAGGCCATGCCTGTCCTTATAAACAAGCACAGCACAGGCCAACGCCGAGAACCATCACCCGAGGCGGTTAGAGAAACAGAACGATGTGTCACCAGGAGATCAAGTTCCTTTTTCTCCCTTCAGCCTGCCGGCTGGCGTAACGACACAGTTCTTTCATTATCTGTGTAACTCGCAGCGGCTCTTCTTTCTACCTGGTCGTATTACGCCGCCATTCGTGCACCCGCGTAGCCCAGTCACCAACCAGCGCCTCGAAAACGCCCGCCTCATCGACCGGAAGACCATGCGTCGCACGGTCCAGCACCGCATAGGTCGCGCGCGGGTACAGCTCCAGCAAACGGAGGCTGTCCCGGTAGCCAACCACGTCGTCGTGCCGCCCGCACAAGATCAGCGTTGGCGCCGGAAACTTGACGTCATCTAGCGACTGGGAGAGCCGGTACCGCGCGGGGTTGTCCCTGATGGGCCGCAGGACGTCCTTTTCAACAGCGTTTATCGCCGGGTGGTACACGTTGAGGATCTTGCTCTTGAGGGTGACCATGTACGCGGACGTCTGGATGACAAAGTTGCCGAGAAGGGTCCTGTCTTCATCCGAGATGCTCGCCAGGAGCTCGGCGTCCTGGACGAGGGGCGCAAGGGTGTCGAGATCACGTTTTCTGTCGTCGGGCTCGACGAGCGGCACGCGTAGGAGAAGGCCATCGACTTGGCTGGCGTACTGCTTGGTCACGGCGCGTGCGAGGTAACCGCCGCACGACGTGCCAACGACGAGAAATCGTGACGTACCGAGACGGGCGTCTATAAATTGCGTGAGACGCTCGTAGACATCGTCGAGGTTTTGGATGCCGTTTGCGGGCGTACCTCCCATGCCTGGAAGGTTCACGTAGATCCGCCGCAGCCCGGCCAGCTTGGCGAAGACGGGCTCAAAGTCGGCCTGCTCGACTTTGCCGGACAACTCCCAGCCGTGTATGACTAGGACGGAGAGGCCGTCTCCGAATTCTTCAGATGAGAGGGTGGTTTCCATGTTTGCTGTTGAGGCCGAAGAATGATGAAGTGATGGGCAGATAGAAGATGCAGGAGTTAACTTTGGGTGGGAAGCACCACTGTTGGCGGACTGGTTGGTAATACGGCCAGTTAGTGTACGGTCAGGCAACACACCAAATCACTAACAATAATGATTTCGTTTTGAGATTTTTTTTACAACTGCAGTTACTAGAAAAATCTATAATGAATAGGGCAACTATAAATTCCGGCTGACACTTTTTTGAGCTTATAACGTTAGTCGAAGCAGAAATGGTGTCGGTATATTGGCAGTAAAGCAACATGCTTAGTACTTCACTAACGACCACTTCGAGTACTGCTCTTCTCCAATTGCAACATTTTTTTTCGCTAATTAAGACTCGTGACGAACAACTACGATGAATTCCTGCTTTCTTTCTGAACTTTTAGTAACATTTCCTCGGTTAATAACGGCGTATCATTTCGTCCAAGGTGAGCGTCTGATATTCGCACCAGTTGAGGAACACTCTTGGCTATTTCGTACACTTACACGTACTCGTCTAGCCTTGAATGGCAGTATTCAAAGACGAGTCATGTCAACCACAATTTTCTCTCGTATTCTTTAGAACTCTTGGATCTAAACAGCTACCTAAGCGACTCGACTCTAAACAACGACATTTCCATTAGGGACCGGGCTGATGAAGTATCTATCGGGGAGCCCTGTTGGTGAAGGAAGCGGTCCTGCCATCGCTCGACAGAGTGGCAGAGCACTGGGCGTTGGCCGTGTTGATGTACCAGAGGTCGGCGCCGGCAGCGGTGGAGACTCTTCCGTTCCAGTCCGTGTAAGAGAGCGAGTTGAAGCTGAAGTTGGGGAAGCCAGGCAGCTTGCCGGTCGGGGCCTCGTTAATCCACTCGACGTTTTGGAAGCAGAGAGGGTAGTTGCCGGTGGCTCTTAGGTTCCAAGTGTACGACTGACGGTTCGTCAGGTTTTCAATAAGACTAGTAGCAAATGTCAGTCGTTTTTTATAGGTGCGGAAGCAAGAGCGTTGGCTTACACAGTTCCGCTAAGGGAGTCGGAGCCGGCAGTGACGGTCGTGCGGACATTATCGCCAGGCCGGACTTGATATCCGTTTTGTTAATTTCACTCTGTGATCCCTTTCTTGTTTATCATTTACTTTCGAGTACATACCAACTGGGTAGGTGAAGTGCCACGAGGACTGGTTAGCCGGCGTGTAAAACTCCAGCCAGACGTCGTATACAAACGAGTTACCATTCCACTATGTAATTGAACACGTTAATAACTTTCACTTTAAATCTGGCTAAGAGTCTAAAAAGACCAAGTTAAAAAGAAGAAAAGAAGAACTTACCACCTGGGAGGTGCCGGCTTGGAGTAGGGCGTTACCGCAGCTCGAGGAGCGGACGCCGTCCATGCCGACCCATTGGTAGAACATGGGAGCCGTCTGGCCATTGTTCGGGCTTGGAAAGGTCACCCGGGGGATGGTCCATTCGGCGGACACCTGGCGCGCGGCGGCGGCGAGGACCGGGCCGCACCAGATGGTGCTGCTGACCGCGGCGCGCTCTTCCAGGGAGCGCTCTTCCAAAGCATAACCAGGGTTCTCCAAGGCATACTCAGGGTTGGGGCGCGCCAGGGCGAGCGAGGCGAGAGAAAGGGCCGTGAGACCGGAAACGAACTTGGCGAGCATAGTAGAGGTAGCTGGTTGCTGGTTGCAACTTGGTACTTGTGAGGCGAGTAAGACGAGTGCTTTGTGATGATGTAGTCCATGATGGTCGGGGGGGGCTGTCGGGCTTTATATCATAGAGGTTGTGGGAAAATATTTACAGTGTAGTCTCGACTGATAGGCATTCTTGAGAGTTGAACGAGCAATCCTCGGGACGACGTCGACTAGTAGGAAGATTGATTAGCCCAGCCAAGTCGTCTATGTAAAACAAATTCGTAGTGTATTTTCTAGATACCTACTATATTCAGTTAGGCCTATAATATTTACGTAAATTATCCTAGCTTCTCCAACAAAATTTCGTCTTCAGTTCTTGATATGTGAGATTAGGTTGGCAACGGAGCTGTTACTCCAATTATGACAGTGTTAGCCTCATCGGAATTTTGGGGTCAATTGTGCTGTAATAGAAACACGGCCAAGATTTCCTATTGCCTACAAGGGTTGTTTTTAACAGGGTCCTTTTGGCGTCTAGTTGTCCACATATAAAAAAGTACGGCATACTTTCAATAGCCGTGACCAACTACCTTCAGTGGCGCACGTGGCGTGCGGTGCGGTCCAGGACCTATGCTAGCCATTGGACAGCTCGAAAGATAACCAAGGGTCCAGTACGCCGCTCCTTTGTATGTTTGCGGGGGATCCGAGAGACGTTGCTTCTTTGGGCGAACATTCAGCGTCCCGTTGTGCCCGGCTAACTGGTTGGCTACTAGGTAGTTTGTATTGTGCGTGCGAGTGAATGAGTGCGAAAGCCTCAAGGTAGTCATGATCAATGCTCCATTCATCGTCCGTCGTTACATCTCGTTTCATTCGTGACAGGTTTCGCCTCGGTCCGTTTTCGGAGCACCGGAGAATACAGCGGCATTTCCATCTCCAGATCTTGGGCGTCTTTCTGACAGGCTAGGCTGTCTTTGGCAAGCTGCGACAACGGACAATTGTCGCCCCCCTTGTGGCCCCGTACAATCGATGACGTTGAGGTGCATCGCATTAATTAATGTATCCGTAGAAATAATCTCCTTTCTGGATGAACTGGGGTATAGCCTGTATGGGTATCCTGACAGATAATGGGTTGGGCAAGTACTACATTACTTCTTCTATAATCGAGATAGACTCGTAATAAAACAGGATAACTAAGCGAGTCAACCTAGCTCGAATGACCTTGTTATCAAAGTGTGCCTTTAATTTTGTCACGGCCAAGGCGCTGGCTTGGCGGCAGCTGAGTGTATCGGCTTAGGCTCGATCGTACTTGGCACACCGACACATGTACTGGATCACACAAAGATTTACAGGACTTCAAGACAATAGAGACAATAATAAAAGTAAACCTACTCGACTTATAGGGCGGTCGTGCTATGAGTGGTAGTACGACTATGGGCACCAAGTGCTGCGGCTTTACTTAGTTGCTCACTTCGTACACTAGAATCTTGGCCAACGAGATAATTCTTCTCGGCCGACGAGATAGTCCTCTCCACCATAGCTGCTAGCCGTTGGTGCAGAAACCCACATCTGGTCCGTGATTTCGGTGTTTAGGACCAGATGGGCCAGTGTCCTTGGCAAGCCCAGAAATGCAGCCGGAGTCGGCACATATGCCCACGGCAACATGTCCAAGAGGCTGGTCTAGCGTACCGCCGTGCGGGAAAAGACGATAAGCCATTGTCTTCTCTTCTCTTACGACCTGTCACCTCCCCCACAGAACAAATTATTAACAAAAGGATGAGGTGGTCCTTCTTAGACGGCGCCCCCAAACTTCAGACTCAGATACTAGCCCTAAAGAGGGAAACCTTAAACTTATGCACCTGCCTAAAACACACACTGGCTGCTTTCTGTTGCTACCAACCGCCCACATGACGGTGTTGTCCATGATAATACCTCGGGACACATCCAGTTCCTTGGTCCATGAAGTTTGGTCCAAGAAGTCGTGAGGGGTGCCCGACACGAGGTTGCGCTGAGCTGGGCTGAGAGCATTGCCACTAGCTAATTATGATGAGGGAAAAGGCGTGTCTGATACACATCGACACTCGCAGCCAGGGCGTTCGGCTAATGCTGTTGACAACGCGACCATCCATGCCATCCATGTTTCAATGACAAACAGATTACTCTGGATGCGCCGCGTACAACGCGAAGTTGCAACCTTCAGCAGCCTCATTGCCATGCTGCCTGGGCTTACGCGGCCGACAGCTCGCTGCCTGCCCTCTGGTAGACAGAACTGGACGCATCGGAGCTGAACTCTGCCTAATAACATGGCGGTTTGTGCGGCGTCTCTCGGCCCAGTTCTAGCCCAAATAAAAAGACGTATGCTATGACCGGCGCAATAATACATCGCGCACATGCGGTCCTCGTAGGCTAACTATGTGACGCCTCATTTTTGCTGTCACAGGCGAAAGGAGGTTGACATTGGTCCGTTCATTCTTGTCACAGCAGTCACAGCCACACACGCTCGCCTCAGTATCACGGCTGCAGCATGAAACCCAAAGAATTGCTTGATCCAATCATAATACCGAAACTTGTCACAAAACGTTAGCTCCAGCCCATACCTGTGTCCGTCGAAAGAAACCAGTGGAGAATTTGGTCGGCGAAATAAGCTATAACCCCACGCCCGGCCGGTTGATGATGAGGAGTCCCCGATTACCCCGCTGCCGGACTTCGTCTTACAACTCCAACCCCAGACTCATCAGCCAGGAATACATTGCCATCACTGTCGTTAATTTGGGCTACCCTCGCCTCGTCTGTGGGGTAACTCCAATGTTGCAGATGCAAGTACTCTCGGACGTGGGGTAATTGCGCAAAGACAGTCAGATGTCTGCCAAGGCTTCACCCGCCTCGGAGACTGCAGCGCTGCGGCCAGTCGCGTGCGTATCAAAAGTCTTCATGCGATGGCAAGCTCAACTTCATGGCTGACCTTTTTTCTTCAGCTGTCTGAATTGTAGGCAACGGCGCTCATACTGCTCCAAAGACAAGCCTTCCTGTTCACGGTGTCGCGATGGCGGACTGGTGTGTACATACGGGGGTCCTCGAAAAATATTAGTGAATGAATCGTACGTTCCTTATCATTCTGTTATTTCACCAAACTAACATCTTGCAAGATACTTAAGAGACCTTGAGCGCAAGGCGAAAGCGTTCGATAGTCAGTCTTCTTCAGCTGCCCATGGGCGCCAAGGACCAACTGACAATGTCACTATACAGAAACCGTAGGACAGAAAGAACCCGGGACTGCTTCCGTGGACGCAAATGCCCCCAGCCTAGACGAAGACTATGAGGACGACTTTCAAGACGCGGAGCCACTCTTCGAATCTTTTACGCATCTTCGCCTCAATCTCCCCTCGACAAGTACGTTCAAAGCTGACATGACGCCAATCATACGCCCTCGAGATTCTGACTAACATGATTCGGCAGCTTTCCAGGGACCAGCATCTTCCGATACATTCCTTCGTAATGTAGGAAAGGCTACTGGCCTCGGGGATGAGCATGACGGCCTGGACATCGACCCCAGCCTTTGCGAGCCAGTCACGTTACCATCCAAGAAGCGAGTTTTCAGTCCACATATACGTCCACCACCTCTTCACGTCGCGCGGCGCCTTTTTGCAGCCCAGTACAGCTTTATCGGGCCGATCTTTGCGTTCACTGAGTCCAAAGAAGAATTCGAGGAATCGCTCTGCAAGGCATACAGCGACCTGCCGGACGCGGCCGATCGGGAGGGATGTCTAAGATATGCGAAGCTCCTTCTCGTCCTCGCATTCGGCCAGATGTACTCTGTCAATCAGTGGGTCGACTATAGAGGGCCGCCCGGATTTGCATACTTTTCGGAAGCCTTGAATCTACTACCGGAAACACACGAGGACGGGTCCTTACTCTGCGTTGAGACGCTGGCGTTGGCAGGGTACTTTCTGCAAAACATGAACAAGAGGGATGCTGCGTTTCAGTTCATTGGGCGCGCCCTGAGAATGGCCATCTCTCTCGGACTCCATCACGAGGTGAAGGGAATTTCCAGCAGTTCGGGCTTCACTCCGCAGATGGCAATGATGGAGGATGCTGCGCAGGAGCACAGACGAAGAACATGGTGGTCGGTCTATAGCCTGGATCGAATCCTGTCTGTAAAGTCAGAGAATCCAATCACTATACAAGACGAGGACATTGGTGTCCGACTTCCCTCTAGGCTGCCCTCGGAGCCGGAATATTGCCCAGCCACCGTGCTGCGACAATACACCAAATTGTCCAGGATTCTTGGTGAAATACACAAAAAGATATATCACAAAACAAACACGACTGAAACGACGTCGGGGAGAACATTGATGGCTTCTGTTCAGAGGATCCTGATTGACCTTTCCAACTGGGACAGCGAGTTGCCATACGGTCTGCGCTTTGATCCCGATCGACTGGGCATCGGGCGAGAAAGCGTGAGCACATTGGCGCATTACTACCAGTGCATTAATATGACAATTCGTCCTTTGCTCTTTCATGTTGTAAAGGAGAGGCTCTCGCTGATCCAGAAGATGCCCGAAGCACTAATCAAAGAAACGGACTGGAAGACGGGGTTGTCGCAGACAACAGTAAACGTCATTGAGATGTGTATCGGTGCTGCACGCGATAATATCAACATCATGGTCATTGCGTCAACAAAAGATCTTGTTGGTAAGTGGAGCGCCTGAAATGCTTGGAGAATCCCGCAATCTAATACCCGCCGCATAGCCACCTACGGCTATATGGACGGAGAGCACATATTCTCGGCGACCATAGTTCTGGTCATGGTCTGTGCTGCCTTCCCCACGAACTCCATAAACATGTCAGCCATGAACAGCGGGCTCGGTCTCCTTCGTACCATGTCGGAGAGGGGCAACACTCACATCGGGGCTCGCTACGAGGCCCTGATTCGCCTCCTTTCCACGGTCATGCCCAGCGACTACTCGCTCCCCATGAGCTCGACGCCGCAGAATCCAGGGCTATTCTTTCCACCACCAGCACACCCTTCGGCATTTCTGACTGCGGCGGCACTTGGCGAGACCAGAGGTGCGGCGTCGGGCGTCAACACTTACCCTCCGCGCTTCCCCGTCATCGACATGCAGGCGCTATCGGAGCCGTTCTATGACGAGAGCAGCACCGCGGGGATGGACTTTGGGCTGTGGGAGGAGGGCTTCGCGTATCCGACCATGGACTTGGATCTGGACTTGGCCAGGCAGCAGCAGCTGCCCGCGGACCTCGTCGGCGACGGTGGCGATGGTGGCCACTGGCATCAGGCTCCCAGCGCACAATAGGAGTACCGCCATTGATGCCAGCTTCAAACAATGCAGTGGGCTTCTAGATCGTTGGCCTCCTCATATGGAGGACATTCCGAACAAATAGAAGTAAAAGACAGAACCAAGCTGCCTCAACAGCCCCCAATACCCGTAGCTGCCCTGACTCAACTTTCAGGTCTGATATGATGCGCGTGAATTTTTTTTTTCTTTATTTCCCCGACGGCGAGGCATCTCTGTGACGACGTCGGCGTCCTTCTGGTTGCTATGCAACTCCGGTTTTTGAGTCTCCTCCCCACGATGAAGACCACTGCAGCATGCTACCTATCCTGTATGAGTGCATATCATCGGGTAGCGTGATGGGTAGCCGACCGCAAAGACGGACTTGTACCCGCGGTGGTGGGATCCCGCCCATATCTGCGGCGCAATGTTTATTAGCGTCGGTGAAGCACTCCGACGCCACTCGCCGAAATGCATTGCCGCGATCCACCATCCTCAAATCATTGGACGGATGACCCCTTCCGTGCCTGTATGGCGTGCGTGGCTTGCCTGTAAGTGGGATGCACCCTTATCGGAGCGCGGGAGAGGCAGAAGCCACCTACCCCACGGGGTAAAAGATGTCGCTTTGACTCTGGTCACGGCCATTTCCGAACTTCCGTGTGCTTTTCATTTTGAAATTCTCTTCCCTTACATATAAAGAGCAGTTGAGTCGCGAATCGTTGGGCGTGCTCCACAGCCGAAAAAAGCGCTTCGAAATCGCCATGGCAACTCCAAATACAGACACCTATTTGGAGAAGGATCCGTCTGCCGTGGACGAATATATTGGCAGCCATGTCGAAGCCAACGGGGGCAGCATTGAGACAATCGATATCCGGTCCGAACGAAAGCTGCTGTTGAAACTGGACATGTACTTTGTTCCCATCATCATGCTGATCTACCTCACCTGCTTTCTCGACCGCAGCAACATCGGCAACGTCAAAGTAGCCGGCATGCCCGAGGACATTGGCGCGTCGCCCAAGGAGTTCTCAACGGCCATCTCCATCTTCTACGCCACCTACGTCGCGTTCGAGCCACCGTGGACCATCATGATGAAGTGGATGACGCCGCGCATCCTCCTCACCAGCCTGTGTGTAGTCTGGTCGCTATGCACCGTCTTCACGGGCTTCGTTCACAACGTGGCGGGTCTGTACGCGGTGCGACTCATACTTGGCGCATGCGAGGCCGGCTTGTTCCCGGCGCTGAACCTGTACCTGACTATGGTGTACAAGCGCCAGGAGCAGGCGATTCGCGTGTCTTATCTGTTCGTCTGCACGGCCATTGCGGGTGCGTTTGGCGGCCTGCTAGCGTACTGCCTGTTGAAGATGGACGGCATCGCAGGCTTGGCGGGCTGGCGATGGGTGTACATTATTGAGGGAATTTTCTCGATTCTCATCGCCCCGCTCATCTGGTTTGGCCTGCCAAACGACCCGTCAAATGCGTATTTTCTTACCACTGAGGAGAAGCACATCATGAAGGTTCGGGCGATTCAGCGAGCCCAGTATATGGGAAGCGAGGACTTCAGCTGGGAAGAGATCCGCATCGGGCTGAAAGATCCGAAATTATACCTGAGGTATGCTTTGCTATGTTTTCTCTTTGTCACTTCTGGCCAACCGATGTTGACTGATTTCTAGTGGAGCAATCCAGTTCTGCCAAGATATTCTCTTGTACGGCTTCAGCACTTTTCTTCCGTCAATCATTGTCAGTATGGGCTACACCGTGATACAAGCCCAGTACCTAAGTATTCCGGTGTACATCTTTGGCGGTCTTGCGTTTCTCGGCGCAGCGTTTGTGTCAGACCGTTACTGTATCCGTGGCCCACTGCTCTGGCTCGCCAACCTACCCGGTATCGTGGGGTATGTGCTCATCATCTGCTCCGCCAGCAACGGCGTAAAGTTTCTTGGGACGTTTCTTTGCGCCGTCGCCGTGTACAATGGACCGGGCCTGAACCTAACGTGGTTGAACGTCAACGTGGCCCCTCACTACCGTCGCGCGACGGCAATCGGAATGCAGCTTAGCATTGGCAATTCCGCTGGCGTGGTGGCGGGTCAGATTTATCGTACCGCGCCATACAGACTGGGCAACATTTTCTCGGTGGCGGCGTTGGGACTCGCGCAGGTGCTCATCATTGTTAAATGGTTGTACCTACGCCAGCAGAACGGACAGAAGGATAAGTATCTGGCAGGGGCAGAGGACAAACGTCGAGTGCGAACTGGAGACCGAGCGCCAGATTTCAAATATCATCTGTAGGAGAGCTGCGGGAATTGCATGATTGTATTGTCCTTGTTCACTCCACTTGAATGTGAATTGGTGAGTTTGATGCATGATGCGTCAAGGGATGAATGCAAACCAGCATCTCTAATAAAGTGGTGAACAACTGGCCGCTTAGTCATCGCGGCGGGTGACGTATTCATCTGTCACCAATTTGTATCATCTTTTAGCCACATTATTTCGTGGTGCGCGGCCCAAGTTGGCTTCCTTGACCAACTGACTTTACTTACAAAAAAGTAGCTGTACATGCCACGAATAGCTATCTTAGAGGCTTGCTATCCAAGGCAAACCTCGGTTGCAATTCTCAAGCTCGCGCTTTTCGCGAGTCTGCTTGGCTGATGCTGCCAGACAAGGCTGCAGCTGGAGCTGCGCCACAATTAAACCCCTGTACCCAACAACTTGGCCTCTCATACATACTCCCCCACTTCCACTCTCCCTCGTCGTCGACGATCACTCTCCATCATCATCATCAGACGGACAATTTTTTTCTCTTCAAAGTCATTTTCAAACCCATCATTTCCATTTGTACGCATCCCAGGAGCTGGTTCTCTTAGCTGAAGGTATTACACAAACGTACAAAGCGCCGACGCTGCAGCTAGCCATGCTCGCCACCACCGTCCCCCTCTTTCGGCGCTCCGTCGAGGAAGGCGGCAACGTCAATTATGAGCTGCCGCCATGGTCGATCTGGGTCATCCTGATCGACCTCATCATCTTTGTCCCTCTACTCTTCTTTGTATGTATTTTCCGGTCCCTCCGATCCCCGCGCAGCCACTTCCCAAATAATCCGCTAACCGCCCGTTGTCGATAGGCCGAGTACACCGTTGGAACCATCTACCCCATCTACTCCATGGTCGAGGACGAGAACCCGCCCGCCTACGCCGCCCTTTCCGCCGACGACGAGGAGCACGCTTCCATCCCTGCGACCACCCGCCCGACCGACGGCGCCCCCCGCACCGTCACCTCGTCCCTGCGAGCCGTCACCCGGCTGCTCTACGCTGTCGCCGGCGTCGGGGGCTTCTTCCGCGGCATCCTCTTCCAGCTGATCCAGTACGTGATGACGGTCGTCCTCGTCGAAGTCTTCACGCAGGCCATCGGCCTCTACTTCACCCCGATCGCCACGCTGCTCGCTTCCCTCACGCTCGTTCAGTTCTCCACCGCCTGGGTCCACATCGTCCTCACGCACCCCGTGCCCGGCGTCTCTCACTTCCGTCGTCTTCCGTCCTTCACCCGCGCCTTTGACGCCACCTGGCGCCCCGTCCTGCTCAACTGGCTTGCGCTCGAAATCGTCCGCTGGGTGCCCACCGTGCTCTTCGAGATCCTCAACGTGCACATGCCCGAGTACAAGAGCGGTGGCCGCACCGACGTCAGCGACGTCACCGGCGCCGACCTTGCCAAGTTGATCGCCATCGCCGTCGTCTCGGCCTTTGCCAGCATCGCGCTCGTAATCCCCACCCACGTCATCCTCGTCCGTGTCCAGGCGTCGCTGCTCCCCGTCGAGGTCGACGCCATCATTCCCTTTGACCGGTCCTTCCAGGGTAAGGTCGAGCCCGCTGTAGCGGGTGGACGTGGCTATGCCACCGTCGCCGAGGCTTGGACAACGTTCAGCCGCGCAGGATGGCGCCGTCTCATCACGCTGTATATCAAGGCGTTCCTCGTCACCGTCGGTGTCTACGCCCTCATCGCCGCCGTGTCGATTCCTGAGTTCCTCCTCATTGTCCAGAAGACTGGCGATAACGGCGATGAGCTGTAAGCTAGGATGGATAAGAATATCGGGTGGGTGGCTATTTAGTGTTTTATATTTGTGCAATCTCTCCTTTACATTTATTTGTGTAGAACAAGTATCGCATCTCAGAGCAATAATCAGAGATGCAACCATCTCAGATATCAATTGAAACAACTCACACAGCCTGTGACTGTAGAGAACTCAGTCGCCCGCGAGCACCGAAACGTACGCTGGACTTATTTCTTGAGCAGGCGAACTCTTCGTCGCTTCTATCTAAATCTTTTTGTAATTTCACTACGCAGATTTCACAGCATACTATCACGTCACGGCTCTTCTGACTGTGCGGGATGATATAATAGTTCATATATCTAGCTGTGGTCACGAAGGGTTGCTTTTTTAGCTCTTTTTCGCTTTCGTTGCCCTGCGTCACCACGCAGACCCATTTTCACTTATTGCGAGATACTGATTCAAGTACACAAACAGATCTCGGTCCGCTGCAGAGAGCCTAAAGTCAAGGCGCGCAAGGTTCACCCGAGGTGCACCTTCTGGCGACATCATCCCGGTTCTGAGAGCCCCAGGCTTTCCACTTTCTTACTCGGCCTTGCCGTGGTTTTCGGCCGCCTCTCGGGCCAGCTGCTCGAGCATCTTGGCAGTCTCGGCGATGGACTCCATCCACTTCTTGAAGTCCTCGGGGGAGTCCGCCTCGGGGGTCTCGGGCTTGGGGACCTCGGCGTCCTGGCGCGCGCGGAGGGCGGCGGCATCGGCGGGAACGGCCTCGAGCGCCATGGTAGAGACAGCAACTGTTTCTGGTTGTTAGCTAGCGGCGACAACACGGATCACGAGGATGTGAGTATACGTACAAGCCAGGACGGTAGCGGCAGCGATGCGAACCATGTTTGCGATGTAGTTTCTATAGCTAGAGGGTTTGGTAAAGTTTTTGCGAGGAGATGTTAAAGATGGGCAAGAATGAGAGTTGTGCTGCTAAATGAGTGTTTGACTGGATCTGGTCTTTGAGTTTTCATTTTTTTTTTGACAAGGCCTTTCAACAGTCTTATACATAGTGCAACCGGCAATTCGGTCGATCAGGGCGCCGGACTTGACTCGAGCGCATGTGAAGAGAAAGATGCCGTTTTCCTCCGCATAGACTGATAATTTTAATTCGGCATACGTTTTTTGCCGAAGTCGTCTAATCAAGAGGTGAAGAAATCGCAAGTGTTGACTCGTTAATAGCCGAGTGGAGGTGGGCTCAGGTACGTCGGTAGTAGATACCGATGAGCCGGCGAGGCGCGATACGGCGCTGAGGCGAAGATAGGTCAAGTCTTATGAAAACGGTGGTATAGCGCTTATTAACCGATCAAACAAGGGACCCGCGGATCAAGCAACTGCCGCAGCCTGCTTGACAGTTTCGTAATTAGTGGGGAGTCACCTCACTAGATGTCGGAGGGCCCGAATAGCCATATAGTAGAGAATACGTTATGCCGAGGTGTAAAAGCCGGTTCACCGCCTAGTAAAAGAACTACTTTGCCGTTGAAGGCATTGAAGAGAAATGCATCATCTTTTGTAAAGTGGCCTGCAACTGGACCAAGTTTGTGGTGTTGCATAATTCAGTAATTGACCGCGCGGCAGTTGCCACACTCGCATTGAAGATCATTGCAGTACGTACCTGGATTTAGTGGACCGCCGAGTACTAAAATATGCTTATAATTGGCTCTATTAATCGGTCCCAAGCCAAGGCGGTTAAGCTGAATGAACGTTCTTGATTAAGATCGCGATAGTGGTAGTAGAGGGCGCAGTTATCTGATTGACTACCGGAGACGAAGATTTGGGAATTTGCGAGACAGTAGGTTACTTTGTATCTTCATTTTTCTTTGCACCACACTCACCAATCTATGTTGATGCTTGCCTCAGTTGGTCGGCGCATTGGATCTGTAGAAGAGGCAAGTGGGTATCTCCTTGAAGATAACTTAGAGGCCGTACGAGGCACACTTCGTACATTGACTCGTAATTGATAGGTAGTGAATTTATCAACTCTAATTCATTCAAAGAAGCAAATGGAGAGACTGGGTCCACAGTGGGAGCAAGCGTCACACTTGCCGTGGTCATCCAGTTAAGTCCGTCTTGACAAATAAATTAGCCAGGGCCGCGAATATACTCCATGGGCCCAATATCATCGGCAAGACGAGGTCATAATCTAGAGTCTCTAGCATGAGCGGGGGTAAACCGGGCTTTCCCTTGGCCGTTGGCACGATTCATGGCGGGCTGCCCGGCACTTTGCGGAATGCTCTGTCTGCGGCTATCGGATCCCGGCGTCTAGTGTCACTTGCCAACTTTTTTTGCCTCTTCTCAATTGCCTCGTGCACCCGTTGTATCTTCGGCACATGAACTATGGCATGGTCGGGTGATGTATTGCTCTTCATGCGGCCGACTCACGCCACCGTCCATGGCCCGCACGGCCAACGGAGGAAGCGAGTTTCTTTGCCGGTCGCCGCGCGAGCCGGACTTTCTGTTGGCTTCATTTTGTATCTTTTGTGAGAATAATTCAAAAGAAACTACTATATAGATGTGCCTCTGCCCGCCCCTTTCCATCTAGAGGCCACACACAACACTCACTCACTCACCCATTCACTCACTCATTCACTCATCCATTCTTTGATTGTGTACCCCTACACTCACTTAACGGACGCTTACGCCTCCAATGCATCTTTTTCAACCCGTGATAGCCCTTTTGGGCTTCGCGGTCATGGCAGCCGGGTATGCCTTGCCCGGTGCCTACGAGCGCCTGTACTTTTACTACGCCTATAGGCTGGACCATATGACCAGCGATAAACCAATCATCGCAGTGGGTTGCAAGGGAAAGGGAGGAGGTATATGTGGTCTGAACGAATTCATGGAATACGTCTCCAAAACCAAAGTTACAGCCTCTATTACAGACGAAATACTCCCGGAAATCGAATCGACTGCCCAAAAAATCTTACTGAAGGAAGAATTGACTTCACAAGTCGAGCTGAAGAAGGTCATTCAGAATACCGATGGCGGCTACGCCGGTCTCCTCAAAAGGATAGGGGAAAGATTCGTCGGAAAGCTTGAGAGTCAGCCACTCGATAAACCACCGGTGGATGCGAAAGGAAAGCCCAAGGCCGAGACAGCCGAGGAAGCGGTGGCCCGGAAAGCAAATGCCCTGAAGGAGGTTGAAGGCATTCGGGTAAAGGGCTATGAGGCTATGCACTCGGTTTTCAAAGCGCGCGTGGAAGCTGCCGTCGAGGCGATGAAGAAGACACATACCGACCTCGTCATCGTGGCCCCCCCGAGAGAAGACGGCGTTCCGATCATGGACTTCAAGGAAACGGCAAAGCAGAGCCCCGGAGGCAAGAAGGCGTCCGAAATCAAGGCGCTCTGGGGCGAGAACGTCAGGGGTGGCCATCAGGAGAACATCTCGACACTCAACAAGAACGTTGAAGCGGCGAAGCTCAAGGGCTTGTGCTTGCCTGGCGGTGCTCGACGAATGACCAAGAGGGAGACTCTGTTCTGCGGCAAGTTCTCGATTGAGGACGAGATCTTGTTTCCCAAGGAGGCCAAGCTAGGGAAGGCTGCGCAGATGGCCGAGCAGATTTCAGAATCGGAATTCGAGGCCCTCGCGACTAAGAAGGGACTGAAGAAGCTCGCCGAGGAGAAGTGGAAGGGCAAGTCCCTGTCGGAAGTACGCACCATGCTCAAGTATGAGAAGCTCACCGCCGAGTCGCCCAAGGTCAGCGTTGGCAAGGGCGGCGGGGGCTTCAAGGCTCCCTCTGTCGCCTCCGGAGCTGTTGAGGCTATCGGTATCGGTCTTTGGGTCTACGGCATCGTCGAGGCCTGGCGTGAGAACGTGTCCGGGCTGGACCGGGCCGCCGCCGTTTCGGCCATCTTCCCCGTCATCGGCTGCACAGTGCAGGCTTTTGCCGACGAGGCCAAGGGCGCCTTCGACACCATCGACACGGCACTGTGCCTGCTCGGCGACGGCCTGATGATCACCGGCAACGTGCCGCTCGGCATCGCAGCCCACGTCATCCGCGCCATCCTCAGCTTCTTCCGCCCCCCTCCCTACCCGAAGCTCGAGGGCATGAAGGCCGCGCGCGACGGCATCTGGAACCGGTTCCTCAAGGACGACATCTACTCGTACATCTACTCGCACCCTAACTACGGCACCGTCACCGGCCGTCGCCAGAACTCGGCCGAGGTCGAGTTCCGCGACAAGATCGAGGCCGCCCTCGCCATGGAGAGCCTGGCCGTCATCTCGCACGGCGCGCAGACCATCGGTGCCGCTGTCGGCAGCGCCCAGGACAGCCTCGAGGCCAGCACCACGCCGGAGCAGAAAGCCGAGGTCGAGAAGGCTATTGACGATATGAAGACGCAGCTGCTGGAGGCGACGGACCGAGAGATTGTGCGTCGACAGCGCCAGATGCTCATCGCCCTGCCCAAGACTCTCAAGGAGACGCACGACATTTCACTGCAGCCCATCGCCGACGAGTTCAACAGAAAGTTCAACGACAACATCACCTCATCCGAGATGGTGGAAAAGTACCACAAGTGGCACTTTATGGGAGAAGGAGCCGCCACCGAGGACAACCAGGAAGAGGTCGAGAGAGACCTGGGCAAGATCGCCGACGCCCTCTACGACAACCCGCCGCAGTTACCCTCGTACTTTGACCTCACCTACATTCTCGGACAGAGCCAGGGCCTCGCCGCCATCCACAAAGACACGCTGTCCATTCCGAGCTACCTGCGAGATCAGTTTCCCACCATGTCCGAGGCCTCCCTCCAGGTTCACGTCCTGCACCACACCCTCCAGATCGCCAACCTGATCCAGCGCAAGATCACCGAGGACAAGCTCTCCAAGTACTTCCCGACCGCCGACGCCCAGGGCATTCTCGACCTGCAGACCCTCATCGCCCTCAAGTTTGGCCGCGGATCCGACGAGAGCAAGCTGTGGCTCGCCCACCTCCAGTACCCCGAGGGCCCCTGGAGCCTCATGCTCGGCCCCGAGGGCGAGCGCGACGCCCGCATCATCGTCAACCCGGAGATCCCGCCCGCCGTGCCGCTCCTCACCGGCCCCATGGCCATCTTCCTCACCATCGGCATGAGCAAGACGCTCGTCGAGAGCCTGTCGGAGCAGGAGAAGGCGCTCACCGCCCGCGGCGTGTCCGGCGTCAGCCAGGCAATCAAGGAGCTCGCCCAGAAGCTCGAGGCCAACATGACGGCGCCCAAGCGTTTCTGGCCCGCGCTCGTCGCCGCCCAAAAGGCCAAGGACGACGAGGACGCCGCCTTCCTGGCCCTGCCCGTGGGACCGCCCAGCGAGAAGAGGTCGCTGCCCCGTTCGGCCGCTGCCTACCGTGCCAGCTTCGCCGCTGCCGCGTTCTAGATAAGACTGCCAAGTGGAACGGCCTTGGACTTTGCCACCCCGTGATGTGGTCAATGAGAGGAAGAGGAGGAGAAAGGGTGGAGCGAGATGAGTCCAGACTGCCGCATAGTTGGACTCGCCCAAGACAGGCAGGTACAGGGAGATGGATACACACACTGGTTTCTTCACGGCATGAAATCGATCTTACAATTCATGTATCTACCTTTACTCGCATATAGAACACGTACTTGGTTTTGCAAATAAAAGTTTCAACTTGCCCGCGAGAAAAAATCCACGCCTGAAAGCCGACGGTATCCGCGGGCACCATCCAGCATGCCAGCCTCTTCTCCATAGAATGGACAAGGGGCGAATTCTTTTTATAAATAAACATGCGTCCACACGAACGCGAGTAATTTCAGGCCGCGGAAAAGGCGACTGTAGCGCGCATGCATGCAGGCCGGTCGAGGCTATCCAGCATTACCGCTACCGGGATGACATGACAGAACATCGCGATAACCGTTAGCCGATACGCCGATTGAGTAATTCTATATCAGCTTGTCATGGCATAATATAGGGTTGTGGCTTCATGGATTCTAGACAACCTTGTATCTGCGCCACGCCCCCACCGCTTCGGCAGTTGACAACTCACCAACTAACTAGACACCGTCATCTGAGCATTGCGAGAACCGCCAGAATGTGGAAACGTGAGCCTTGTCAACTGGCGAAATTGGGAATGGAGTTCCTTTTAATGCCTTAATTTCTCTTGATGCCAACTTTCTCGGATTGCTGCCGTCCCTCGACCCGAGAGCTCGTAAAGAGCCACCATGTCAGCGCGGACTTAGACCTAGCTAGTTCAATGAAACAAACATCATCGTATACTTTTGAAATGCCCTTCCTCTAAGCTCTCCGAGTAATCATCGCGGTGGCCACTCCTCGTAGTCAATCTCCACGGCGCCGCCCTGTCCCTCCCCGGGCCGCCACGCCTCTGGCACCGACGCGAAGAGCTCCGCGGCCGAGGCATCCGCCCACGCCTCATTGTAGATGCCCGGGTCCTGCATCGCCGCGACCACCACCGGCTCATCATACAGCCAGCTGCCCGTCGCAACCGTCCCGGAGCAGGCAACGTCCGGCCGCACGCCGTACCGCTTCCACCCCTCCGACACCCCCCACTTCCCGCCGCCGTTTGGATCCCGGATCGCCTCCCCGAGGCCCAGCTGGTCGGCACGCTCCAGCAGCCGCCGCGTGTAGTACGACGGCGGCCGCTCCCGCGACGGTGCGGGCTCATCGTCCGCGTCCGCGTCGTGCGCCCGCGCCTCGCTCAGCAGGAACGGGTCCGGCTCCACGACGCCGACCAGCTCGTCAAAGAGCGCCCGGTCGCGCGAGTAGATTGCTGCCCGCAGGACGGCCGTCCGCATCGACGGGCACCGCCGCGCCACCTCCCGGTATGTACTGCCCCTTGCGACCGCCGGGTACCATATAAGATACGGCAGGTGCTCGCGCGGCACCTCCGCCGTCAGCCGGCTGAGGTCGTTGCTCATAATCATGCGCGCGTGCACCGCTCGCGCGACCCACGCAGCCCAGACCCGGGGTTCACCGGGCAGAAGCCCCCCCTCGCTCTTCATCGATTCTGCCCACCAGGTCGCGAAGAAGGGGTTGTGGTAGATGCCGCGCGCGACGCACGCAGCCTCGCCCTTGACCATGTGCGGACGGCGCAGCCGTGTGTAGCGGTCCACGTCGCCAGAGTAGGCGGCCGCGAAGATGAGAATGTCCTTGTTGCCGGTGGGCAGGTCGACGGGGAGTGGCTTGGCAAGGTACGCTGCCATGGAGAGGTCCACGGGGCCGGGGGGCTCCGTTGCGCGCTCAGCGATGCAGAGGTCCTCGGTAATGTCGAACGTGGCCTCGTTGAAGCCCGGGTCGGCAAACATGTCAAATATGCCATCGACATCATCATCGTCGTCGTCATCGTCACAGTCGCCACTGAGGACGCGTTCCTCGTAGCCGCCCGGCATCGTCAACTCCTGCGTGATATCCAGCATTGGCCGGACAGCCGTATCCCCGTTGAGACCCGACGGATGCGGGTCCTTCAGGATCGATCGTGTATAGTCGTCCATGACGCGGTACTTCACCGGCTCCCCCATCACGGCCTCGTAAACCTCTTTGCTGCCGCACGCCCGCGCCTCCTCCGCGACCGCCACGTCCGGCAACACGCTTCCTGCCTCCCTTAGCTCCCTATACAGTGTAATATACCCCGCCACCGCACAGGCGCGCGCGACCTGGTACACCATGCTTGGGTATCGCCGCGCCAGCTCCCTGTATGTCTCCTCCGCGGCCGTGTCCGGGTGCCAGATGCAGTACGGCACTTTGTCCCCGTCTTCAATCATCTCCGGGATGCAGTCGCTCATGATGGCGCGCGCGTTGAGGGCGCGCGCAAACTCGGGCCACGCCCGTAGAGCCTGCGCCTCGGAGGTGCGCGCAAAGGCTGCGTGGTGCCGGATGCCGCGGACTACGCAGAGCCGCGCGGCGCGCCGGCCGAGCGCCGAGGGCACGGCGACGCCCCGGAGCGCGTCGCGGGCGTCCGAGGCGTTAAAGGACATGTCGCGCAGGCGCTTGCGGAGAGCCGCGGGGAGGTTGTCAGCCATTGTCAATTCGCTGGGCTGTTGGATCAATGAATTCATGAACAAACGCAGACAGGTGTGTGTGTATGTGTGTTCTTGTGGGAGGACAAGTTGTTCTTACAGGGAAGGAGGTGGTCTATAAATACAAGCATTATTATTATAAGTGATGAGCTGATAACTTTATGCTTAAAATAATATGGAACCATGGGTTAAGATTGCAGAAAAGGGCTTTTTTCTAAAAAGAACACGTTCGGCAATAGGCCATGCATAAAACGCGGCTACTGCCGAAACAGCCCAGCCCATTCATTGCATTGCCCAACTTCAGGGCATTTGTAGCTGCAACTTCGCAATTGCCGTCCCAGACATCACTCATCAACACGCCAAGATGAAACAACTTGAATGTTTATGTAATCTTTAGCGTTTTATTTTTTCTTAACCCTTGCATATTCTCTCATACGTAAGCAAATACTCTACCTTCAATTCACATGGTTTTCCATCCGACCCTTTCCGTTTGCCAACGTAAGCAAAAAAGGTTACCAAACCACGAGGGACGAGACTGTCAAGACAGTAATAACATGAAAGGGGTGTATATAAAAAGTCGGTCATGATAAGCTGCCATAAAAATCGCAATCTTCACACTGCCATGAGGATCTTCAATCCTCGGGTATGATATATTCAACCATCATCTATGATATGAAATGGGCGCTTTGAAAAGTTTCGGCGGTGCACGGGCATGAGAAGCGGCACCGCATAAGTGAGGGGGGAATGATGCAAGAGGCACGACCTGTGACCAGACAGCCGCTGTCAAACCAGATATTAAAAACAAAAAAGAAAGAAGAAGTCCTTTTTCTCATCAGTACGCCTTGGAAGTGGAACATAAAAAAAGGCCTCGTTTCATTATTGCATTCGTCGTCGTAGTCGTCTCTGTTGTTTTCCGAGGGAGTAATAGGCACGCAGGCGCGCAGCGCAGTCAAGGCCTATTATGACTTGTTAAAGAACCAGCTTCCGCGCTTATTGCTGGCCGCGCCATCCGTCTGCTGAATGTTTTGGATCGTCGGCACGACAGGGCCATCGCCGCCACCGCGAAGGGGCTTGGCGATGCGGCTACCAGCGTTGGCGAAGCTGAAGCCGCCACCGCCCGAGTTGAGTCCACGGGTGCTGCCGGCCTTGGCTGCCTCTAGGCGCTCCTTGACTGAATTGAGTTGTACTTCGAACCTGCGAAGCAAAATCGTTAGCATTTTCACCTGCCATGACGAGCGTGGACGATACATACTTGTGGTTGGCAGCAGCCATCTTTTCTTGGCTGTCTTGCAACAGACCCTCGAGGCTCTGGATACGCTCGTTGCGAGCAATCAGCTTGCGCTCCGCAATGGCAACCTCCTTCTTCAGCGCCGAATTTTGCTCGACAAGCTGGCGCTGCACTTGCGTCAGCTGCTCCAGGTTTCGCTCCAAGAATGCCATCTTCTTCTGCTGGGCGCGATTGTTTGACGACCGCAGAACGTTGTTGTACTGCTCACGAGTCTCGTCCAGAGAGATCTCCAGCTCCACGACACGCTCGCAGCGGTTCTGCAAATCTCTCATCAGACTCTTCTTCATCACGTCAAACTCAGCAATCTGTTGCTGGACCGTCTTGCCGTTAGCCATAGGTGCGGCACCACCTGACTTGACGCGCTGCTGAAGATCATCAATCAGCGTCTTCATCCGCGCGTTCTCGGCGGCCTTTTGCGCAGCCTCGGCCTTGAGATCATCCACAAGCTGGATCTGGGTGTTTTGTCGGCCGGCAAAGGCGCTCTCGAGACGAGCCTTGACTTCCTCAATATCGGCTTCGCTCAGGTTCTTGGTGAGCACGTCCTCGTACTCCTGTTGCAGACCCTCAAGTCGGACTTCGAGCTCGTGGCGGCGGCGCGAATCCATGTCGCTGGCGGGTACGCTGTACATGGACAGCTCAGCCTGTCGTACGATGCCTTGCGTCTCAACCAATTTGGTCTTGAGCGCCTCGAACTCATCGGGAGCGATGTTGTCGCCAATCTTGCTGTGCTCGTGGAGAGTTTCGAGGTGCTTGATAGCTTGGGCGATTTGCTTTTCGTTCTCGCTGAAGACATCACCGCCGAGATCGAAGCCGGCCATCATCTTAGCCATCTTCTCCGCCTTCCTCTTCTCCTTCTCATCAAAGGCGACACCATTCTCCTTGGCGCTCATCTTGACATCAAGGAGCTGCTGCTTGACCTCATCGAGCTCGGTAGTGAGCTCCGAGTTGGCCTCCTTGAGCGCATCCATTGTGATCTGGGCTTCTTTGCTTTCAAAGTTGATGCGCTCAAGCTGCATCTTGAACTCGTTGGCTTCGGTAGTAAGGCGCTCGTTCTCTTTCCCGGTCTTGGTGTCGTGCTCCTTGAGGAACGTCAGCTCATCCTTGGTCTCGCGCAGTAGCTTCTCAGCCGTGGTAGCCATAGACTCCTTCTCGGCAAGCTGATCCTGGAGCTCGTTCTCGCGGCGGAGAAATTCTTCACGTTCGTCCTTCTCCAGAGCAATGACGGGCGTGCTGGCGCGCTCGGAAGGAAGGGGGGTCTCGGATCGGTTCTCGGCGGATAGCCGCGACGGTGTTGAGGGGCGCTGCGGCTGTCTTGTCTCGGCGGGCTTCTTTGCGACAACTTCGGAGGTGGGGAGAGCCCATTTGTCCTTGGGGACCGCCTCTCCGGAACGCCATTGCTGGATTTCAGACTCGAGGTTCGAAATGTACGACTCAAAGTTGGTGACCTGGCCTTGGGCCTTTTTGAGGAGCGCCTTGAGCTCTGCAGGGCTAAGCTCAGCATTGACCTTGGCCTTGTTCTTGATACTCTTCGCTCTGGTACCGAATCGCAGAGTACCTAGCGTCTCAACGTCGTTGTAGCTGCTAGGGGAGCAGTTGATGATGAGGGTGGTACGGCTGTTACCACCAAGAGACTCTTGCAGAATTCGGGTTAGTTTCGAGTCACGATACGGCACGTGAGAGGATTTTCCGTCAGTGAGGGCATTAATGACCATGCCGAGAGCACTTAGACTTTTGTTGATCTTTTTGGCTTCCTCCAGGGTCTGGCCGCTGGCACCAGTCTTCCCCACCTTTTCGCTACCCGCCAAATCGACCAAGAAGAGCTGACCGCTCTTCGCCGACCCCGTCTCGACGTTCTTCTGTGTGATGGTAATGACAAAAATGGAATGCGATCGCGAGGACTCTTGGTTCATGTTTGTGGCAGCGACGGCACGGGCGTTGCCACCGCGCCTCATTACCTCGTAGACCTCTTGCACGCTGGAGACGTAGATTTCCAGCAGACCCTTGACGTAGACGCCACGATTCTTCTCCTCGTGGACTGGCAGGTTGTCGTTTTGCGGTGCCAAAAGATCTCGAATGCGCTCCATGTAGATTTCCATGTAGCTTACGCGTACTGTGTATTCGATTGTGCTCGGGCTGGACATGATACTGGCGAATATTTGCTCAACGATGCGGGGAATGACACCGCGACCAGACTCGTCATCGATGCTGGTGCCCATCATGGTGTATGATTTACCGGCACCGGTCTGGCCGTACGCGAATACGGTTCCGTTGTAGCCGTTGAGGATATCATCGACAGTCGGGCGGATCGAAAAGTCGAAAATGTCTTGTTGCTGGCATTCCATGTCAAAGACTCTGTCGAAGGTGAAGGAGCCCTGCGCTTCTTTGGACTGGACGTGAAGATGATGTTAGATTTCTGATGCGAAAGTGCGCGAGACGAGGCAGAAAGCCGAAGCTGTCGGGAGGCTACATACATCGAGCGAGCAAGTGTCATCGCCTTGGAAGGAGACGATGGGCTTGCCCCCAGACTCGAGTTCGATCCGATTCTGGGGGCGGAAGCGCGCGACGACCTTGATGCTGTTTGCCGCGGACATGGTGATAGCAGCCGGGCCGTGTCGAGGCCGTAAATGGGTAACAAGTTGGAGAAGCAGAAAAGAGAGAGGTGAGGTCGAAAGGGGGTATTATTATTGTTTCCCAAGGTTATGCCACGCGTGGGCGAGGAGCTGGTGGACGAAGAAGCGGGTACTAACAGAAGCCCCCCAAAAACGCGGGCAAGCTGGTGGATGTACAGGTACCTGGAAAATGGACCTACCTTTGTACCTGCCTACCTAAGTACCTAGGTACATGGGCGAGCCATAACTTTAGTCAGGGGATGACATTTTAGGGTCCAAGTATATCCTACGGGTTCTATTAATATAAGGGGATTAAATATTGTATACGAGTTATTTTAACTATTAATAAATTTTAAATAATATTATAAAAATAAAACTATGTTTATTCTTATATTTCTCTATATTTATCTTTATCAATAATATATTTCTATATAAACTATTTCATTATCTTAGTATAAGAAATACTAAATTCTTAATTACTAGTTAGAATATAAATAGATAGTAGTGACTTTTACTTAACTCTACTTTCCTATAATAGCTTTTTATCTATACTGTATAGTGTTTATACTCTAGAGGTAATTTTAAGACCTTATTTTTAGCGTACTTAATAATGATATCTTTTTATATTGTGAGGGTTCAATAGGAAGGAGTGCTCTAAGTCACAGTATGTGCCAGTAGGTCTTGGTGATGTGTGTGGAATTATCGCTGGCTTCTCCTAGCGAGGTCGAAGCCAGCTCGGTGCTATATAGCTTAGTACACGTGATTCCTCCCTTTATGTGCTCAGGCCTGCTGGTTGCCCTCATTGCTCCATCCTCCTTGTGCCCTCTTCTGCGTGGCTGCGAGGTCCCCCCTACGTCCCCGACAGGTCCCTCCCATGTCCCTGACATATATAAAGGCTCTAATGAATTAAACCGGCGTTAGGTATAGTACGGTGAGAGAGGTATAATCGACAAGAAACATAGTAATCAGCAACAACTAAAACCTATAGGCTTTAGGGTGACCAGTGTGTATAAAATCTTTCTCATCAATTATAGAGGGGAATTCGAAGACCGCGAAAAACGCTATCCGCACTGAATTGTCAGCTCTACAGCTTTATATACAGATTTGCATAGCTCGGTACATCCTCGATGGTAATGCACGAGGTGACTCCTAGTCTGATGGCAGCTTGCTGTACTGCGCTCTTAGCTTTAAACGCCTCGTCTTGGTGCGAAAGGCCTTATCAAGTCAATCTGTTGTTAGTGCGGTATGAGATATATGAGTAGCTTTAAGTCTAAAGACCGCTTGCGTGAGAAAGATATACTGCTTACATATTAGTTAATACTATTGAGTGTTAGATAGGGCAGCCACACCTCAGGTACCATAGTCATACTCTCCATCCATCGTGAATCAGCATATTCTAGTAATGGAAAACTTCTCATAGGAGCAAAAATCTTCTAGAGAGAAGTTAGTTGTGTCAGTAGACGTAGCCAAGGGGAACGGCACGTGCGTAGTAATCTTAGCAGTCAACGAGGACGGGAGGATGGAGAACGGGACGCTGCCGATTGACAGGAGTGTGCGCAGGAAGGCCGAGGGGATCCCGTTGCCGAGTACTGAGATGGGGACGACTCCGTCTCTGACCACGTCGTCAATATCTAGGCTATCGTCGACGCCGACGTCTAAGTTGACGTCGACATCTAGGCTTTCAGCATCCAGGCCGTGATTGCTGGCAAATACGACGCCGCTCTGCACGTCTTCGAATTAATGACAGACAGAAGGAACTTGCCAGCCGGAGACTGAGAACTGAGATGAGGAGAAGACTAAGTTTTGGGGGCAGCGGCTGAAACTTGTCGCGTGTCTAGTCTGATTACAACGGAAGGGTATATGATAAAGTTAAGATAAAGTCTATTATATAGTTAATATTAGGTCGATATATACAATGATTTAAACATCTTAATATATATCTTGAATATTTCTCGAACGCCTTGCGCTTATAACGATTGTCGCTTGGACTGTGTATCGGGACCAGTGGGAACCTTGCTGTCGGTGGCGCATATCTCCCAGAGCAAAGGAAACGATGAACACTGTACATAGCGTTACGTGTGCTTGTTGATCTTGAAGTTGATATGCATTTACATGCACCGCCAGCCTTACTGTAGAGTGGGGAGCCTCGCGACACATCCATATGAGTCTAGATCTACACTGCATCTTGGCGCATACGTGTATACAACGAACGACTCAGCGCTACAGCTTTTGGATACGAATCGTTTGTAGCAAGAACTGCCGAAGATCCTCTGACAAATACCTAGGTCGCCATTCTCACCGCAAACTTTTTCTGACAACTCCGCACCCGTCACAGCGGGCACGGTTTACGGCTCAGCCACCATGGACGGACCCCAAGAAGATCGATGAATGGCAGCCCGCACAGCCGATCATCCCCGGTATCCGCTACACATCTCCGGGGTGTGTGACAGGAACCATGTTACAGAAGTTCGTGCAGAAACTCGTGGCTGCAATGCTGTAACTCTCGACAGTTTGACGTCGGCCTATTGCACAGCCCTATTCACGCCTTCTCGTCTACCCTCAACGTCGGTCGCGTCGGCCAACTTGTTAGCATCGCTCATTACTCGGTATCCAATTACTACCAGCGGTTTCAAAGCCTGCCCCTTTACGTATCTTGGGTGCTTAGAGGTAGGTGCCTGAGAAGTGGGTGGCCGGCGTCGCTGGTTTCCTTTGACACTCCAAGGATCGCCGGTTTGAGGTACGAACATGGGGCCGTGCCACATGTAAAAGAGACCTCGGACTCTCCACCTGAGAGATGCAACTTAGAATAACCTTTGTTATGCATCTTGCTCGGATATCGCAGCTTTGCTGCCCCCGCTTTGTTGACAGCCCCCTCGAGAGGAAGACAGTTCTCCCCTCACGAAACCCTAAACTTGACGACGCCACACTCAAGCCTGAGTGATGAAGGAAAGAGCCCTCTGCACGGACTTTAGACCTCTCGTCAGAGAGTCAGAAGAAAGAGCTGAAACTTCCATAAACTATCAACGTCTTACATAGAGGCAGAGTTACACCGGTTGACTCGACTCATTCATGACACCAGTTCGGGCTGTGTTGATACCTTACATCTTGGCTTCATCTCGGCGTTTCACCAAGTGCGTCGAATTCGAGCGCAAGATATCCAAACAACGCGTCTTCGGTGTAGCCGTCCGTCCAGACGAATCTACAGGCGTATCTTCAAGCTCATACATCGTATATATAAGTAGCAGACTGTTGCACCTTCAAACAAACCTTCTCAACCATCAACCATCTCAACATCATTCCGACTAATAAGCTACCTTACTCCAACTCAACATTATAATTCAATCTTCTGGCAAGATGCAGTTCTCAACTATCATTATCATTATCTCACTTACCAGCGCTGGTTTCGCTGCCCCTTCTTCTCTAAGCAACAGCGTGAGTATTGAGTCATCCCTTTCGTCGCAGAACTCATCCGCTAATAACACCCGCAGCAGTCATCGGCTGCGCCTATTCGGCGACAGGACCGCACCTCGGTCTGCATCCGCAAGGCCGACGACTTCTTCTTCGACTGCGAGGCCGACCTGCTAGCCGCGGGTCAGAGCACCGCCATCTGCGTCACCGACGCCGACGAGGTCCTCGACGACTGCCTCGCCGGCTTCATCAAGCGCGACGCTACCAAGCGCGCACCCGTCAAGCGCGATCCCGCCAAGCGGGAGAACCAGCGCCGCTTTGACCTCGACTTTTGCAACGAAGAGGCCGACAACTTCTTCCAGGACTGCGTGGTTACGGGTGGGGATAGCCGTTCGTGCGGCATCGACGCCGACTCGGTCTTCAACGACTGCCTCGACGGCTTCATCGCCAAGCGCGATTCTACTGAGCGCGAACCCACCAAGCGCGATCCCGCTAAGCGAGAGAACCAGCGCCGCTTCGACCTCAACTTTTGTAACGAAGAGGCCGACAACTTCTTCCAAGACTGCGTGGCCACGGGCGGTGACAGCCGTTCGTGCGGCATCGACGCCGACTCTGTCTTCAACGACTGCCTCGACGGCTTCATCGCCAAGCGCGAGAATCACCGCCGCTTCGATTTTGACTTTTGCGCCCAGGAATCCGACGACTTCTTCTTCAACTGCGAGGCTGATGCGCTGGCGGCCGGTGAGGACACTGCTTTCTGCTTCAGTGACGCTGATCTAGCCCTTAACGACTGCTTAAACTCGTAAGGGATATATATAAGATCTCAACCTTATTATAAGGAGATTTTTTAAAAGAGTTTAATAGTAGATATATTTAGGCTATACCTTAGGTATCTTTATATAATATAACTATTTTCTTTTTTATTTTTATTTGATTTTTCTTTTCTTTTTACTTCTTTTTTCTTTAGAAAAGCAATATACTTTAAATATACGTAGAGTAATATAGTACTTAATTAGTACCTAGTAAGTAGTAAGTAGTAAGTAGTTAGTAGTTAGTAGTAAATAGTAAATAGTAATTAATATATAGGTTTAGTAAAACATATAGTAAAGAAAAAAAGATTATAAGGTAATAGCTTAAGATAATCTGTACTTAGGCGTGTTATTAACCTGTTTAAGTGGTAGGATAGCATTTAATGGCAGCCAGTAGCAGGCAGATAGTTAATAACTTGGAAGTGTTCGGGACTGGCGTTTCAGCCACGCAAAGTACCCTTATAGCGGGCTTCGGTGAGGAATGAAGGGCGATGGGTCTTGAAGACAATTCAATTTCGGGGCACGCGGGCTTTGGTTTGCGCCATCTTGGCAGCTCATCTGGCCTCGTCAATGCAATCAAACGTCCCAAATGAAGAGGTCCTCTTAATACGAGGAACTTATAGTACAGAAAACGGGCCTGCAGCACTCAACAGTTATGAATCGAACTACCTCCGAGCCTACCACCTAAGTTAGTACCCTAGGTAAGGTTAGTAGGTAGAGCTACATGTGTTGGTCACTGACCGTAGTTGTACCTGGTACCTGGTACCTCTGCAACAACTGCCCCTCATTGGCGTTGCATTGGGCAGCGCTCTTGCATGTGCCAACACTTATTAGTAAACCCATGCGATCTACAACTGTCAGTACGCAAAGGTACTTACTAAACCTTCCTGATATGACCAGTGCCCTCGATCTTGCTGTCATTGTCGTCAGCTCTGTTCCTGTAAATGCCAGCAAATTCGCAAACAGCACACAAGCTCACAAGCTCAAGACCACAAGTCAAATACCCGAGCACAATTCGGCCCTCTACCATATAGTTATTCCACCCAGTCCAGTCTGGCCATGGATAGCACTCCGGTTGGCTCGGACCTATTCTTGATTTTCGCTTTCTATTTCTCGCAAGCTGGTCTTGTAATCAAGTACGCGACTGAACTAACCTAGTTAGATTGGACATAAGAACCCATGGTATAATCACAACCGCGTACGCCTAAAACGCCCTGATGAAAACGCCTTGGTCCTGCGAGGAGAATGGGCAGTGGCAGACATCACTCTGCGAAACCCGCCATGCGCCATTTCCAGACACAGGCCACATGCTGTAGAGGGCCGGCGTCAGATTATATGCGTATGCAAGTCTGCCCGGCCGTTGGCCACGGTTCCGCCATCAATCCTCCCAGCTCTTCTCTACAGTCTCCCTGACCCGCTTAGTATACTCCTTCCTGTTATCCTTATAGAGGTTCGACGCTTCAACGTTGGCAGGGGAGCCAGTGTTGGGATCGTTGAGGAGACTATGAGTCAGTTAGTAGGCCGATTCTTGACACCGCTCTTGTCCTCTTTACCTTTGGATGCTCGTCAGCACCGCGGCGACATCGTACGTCGGACTCCATCTATTTTGTAAAATGTCCAAGCAGAGCTCGCCGGTGGCGTACACGTTGGGATGGAACATTTGGCTGATGAACTTGACTTGTGGCGGCTTGTTGGGGTACTGCTCCTCAAACTGCATCACCAGACGAAATGTGCCATCCTCGAACGGTGTATCTGCGGGCCCGATGATTACGGCGTTCCTGCGAGATTGCCAGGTGCGGTTAGCAAGGATTTACACCCCAGGTGCTGCAGCGGCCGCATCAGCCAGGTATGTACCAACCATGTCATGACGTTGTCGGGGATCGGAGAGGCAGAGACACCTGCAGGCGGGTCGGTTTGCATGCGCTGCGAGGACTGTAAGCCAAGGGCCAGATCGGCGCGAACAGAGTTCTGGCAGTTACACACCTTGAAGTCCCGCATTAAGCGGCGTCTGGCGGCGGTTGACATTGTGATGGGGTGGAACGAGGTGCGGGCAACAAGGTGCGCCGGGAGGATGGGTGGGGTGTTGGAGATGCGGTGGTTTCGACGAGTGCACGCTACGGAAAAGGCGATGAAGGGCCTAGAGATATGGACGGAGATGAAAGTGTTTGGGTTGTGAGGAGGCGAGGGCAAATATATTTTGGGCACGAGAGTCGCCGCCTGTCACCCTCTTCTGGATTATGGCAGCATTGAGGGACCACCCTGATGGTGAACCTGGCCAATGAGGATGGTCGTGGGCTCGAGGCCAGCGGGCCCTGCGTCTCGCCATGGTTTGCGTCACGTGAAGTCGTGATTGTGAGGGAATCAACGGGTGTACGGGCGGCGGGGGAGGAGATGGTTATAAATAGGATCTGGGTCTGTTCCGAGGTTGTTTTAAAATGGCAGCTTTTTGTGATGCTGTTTGTGAAAATCAAAGCCGCAGGGGTAGACGCCTGGCTGGACACTGGGAGGCCTTGAAACTACAGACGAGTTGTCGGCTCTGCCAATAAGCTGTCCGAGGTATGATTACTTCCGTCAGCCCGCTGGTAATGGCTGGCAAACAAGTGAAAAAAAAACCCCCCACCGTGCCAAAATGCTCGGAATGACCACTGGAATCATCCCGACCATCACCCCGAACGCCCAAGGCTGGGGAAGCCCACGTACCTTGCAAGCTCTACCTCCACTCCCCGCCTGCCCGTGGCCTCTCTAAGCCGACGTCGCCCGACATGCGCCGACCCACGTCGCTTTTGTTTCCGAACCTCCAACCCAAGTTACCTCTGCTTCCGGCCCATTGGCGTTTTATTGAATATATTCTGCATTGCTCGCCACCACACTCGTCTCACTTGTGCTTCCCCTCTTCGCGTTGTCCTGTTATTTTTATCCCTTCATCCGCTTGGCTTCCGTTGCTTCTTCCGTTCCCCTAGTCGCGTCGCCCACATCCGCCACAATGCCTGCCGCGCCGCTTAGAACCGCCAGGCTAAACATGCTGGCCCAGCATCTCTCTGCTGGTGCCCGCTCCTTCTCCACGGGTTCGGTCCTCCGCAAGGAGATTCAGGATGCCTACATCCTCAGCGCCGCTAGAACCCCGACAGCTAAGGTGCGTCCATCTCCGTCCCGCCCATACTGGCCTCATGCTGGCGGTGCTCTAACCCGGTCCTACAGTTCAATGGCTCCTACCTCAACGTCAGCGCCCCCCAGCTCGGCGCCGTCGCCATCAAGTCCGCCCTGGAAAAGTCCAAGGTGCCCGTCGACAAGATCACCGACGTCTACATGGGCAACGTCCTCGCCGGCAGTGTCGGCCAGGCGCCCGCCCGCCAGGCCGTCATCTTCGCCGGCCTGCCCGAGACCACCGAGGCAATCACCATCAACAAGGTCTGCTCCTCGGGCCTCAAGGCCGTCGTCTTCGCCGCCCAGAACATCCAGATGGGCCTCGCCGAGGCCCAGATCGCCGGCGGCATGGAGAACATGTCCCGCGTCCCCTACTACGTCAACCGCGCCAGCAGCCTGCCCGCCTTTGGCCACGCCAAGCTCGAGGACGGCCTGATCAAGGATGGCCTCACCGACGTCTACGCGCAGTTCCACATGGGCAACTGCTGCGAGAACACGGTCAAGAAGCACAACATTACCCGCGAGCAGCAGGACGAGTACGCCATCCAGTCGTACCGCAACGCGCAAAAGGCCTGGGCCGACAAGGCCTTTGCCGAGGAGATTGCCCCCGTCACCGTCAAGGGCCGCAAGGGCGATACCGTCATCGACACCGACGAGGGCTTCAACGACATCAAGTTTGAAAAGGTCCCTACCCTTAAGCCGGCCTTTGTCCGCGACGGAACCGGCTCCGTGACCGCCGCCAACTCGTCCACCCTCAACGATGGCGCCAGCGCCCTCGTCCTCGGCAACCGCTCCATCGCCGAAAAGTACGGCAAGGACTCGCGCGTCCTCGCCAAGATTGTCAGCTACGCCGACGCCGCCATGGCGCCCATCGATTTCCCCGTCGCCCCAGCCAAGGCCGTCCCCATCGCCCTCGAGCGTGCCGGCATCACCAAGGACCAGGTCGCCGTCTGGGAGTTCAACGAGGCCTTTGCCGGCGTCATCCTCGCCAACCAGAAGATCCTCGGCCTCGAGGGCGCCAAGGTCAACCCTCTTGGCGGCGCCATCTCTCTCGGCCACGCACTAGGCAGCTCGGGATCCCGCATCCTGACCACCCTCCTCCACCAGCTGAAGCCTGGCGAGTACGGCGTTGCCGCCATCTGCAATGGCGGTGGTGCTGCTACTGCCATGGTCGTGCAGCGTATCGAATCTGTATAACCAATGAAGATGTAAAAAAAAATGAATTCATGAAGAAAAGAAAACAAATGCATTTGTTTGCAGCTGGAGTATCTGCGGGTTTCATAGCACGTGTACTTGAATACAAAACGCGTTTAATTAAAAGGGTTGCTCGATTGAGCGAAGAAACTTGAAGTATATAAACGAAACGCTTCATACTTGGCTTTTTCCGAGTCCTCTTCTAAGTGCCATTGACTGAGAACATTGCATCTGGTAAAACGACAACAGCCTACCAGACCGCTTCGAGGGCCCAGAAACGCGCTCGGCGACTGGGAGCAGTGTATGATTGGACAAAGACGGCCAGTCTGCATTCAGCCTGCATGAACAAGGGTTGGTTGCTCAAGTGAGGGGAATAGCTACGATCAACAGGTCATCCCCAAGTCATTTCTACTACGATGCGATTGTTATGTATGCTTTCACAAATAGATTTACGCGAAATAATTCTCACGTCTTGAATTAGGGAGAAAGACCAGCCTTGGGAGTTCTTTGCCCCAACTCGGAAGTTCTCTAAACTTCAACATTGCCCCAGGCCCGACATTACCTAATACTTGCCGACGTATGACACCACGAAACACGTATCTACCACGAAATGCCTCCTTTTCTCAGGAAAGAGTTAGAAAACACCACAATTGAAAATGGCTGAGCCGTTTACGTGCAGTAACTTGCTTCATCTGCAGTTGATGGCCGGCCTACAACCGAGCCCAGGACCTATCTCAGACGTACGCCAGATCCCTCGGCGCCCACTCTTCTAGAGTGCTATCCGTGGCTCATCTTCGAGCTGACGAGAGACAACAAGAAGCTCTTGTTCATGTCCACGGTTCCCCGCCAAGCAAGCAATGCGGCCGCAGGCAACTTACAGCTTGAGCGCCAGCTGGCCAAGTATGCCAAGCCACTAGCAGACGAAGCTCACGCACAGCCAATTCCAACAATGACTACATCCGGATCGCTAGTAACAGTAAGGGTTGCCTACTTCACGAAGGACTTTATTACGCTTGTTAAGACATTCACGGTATTAATGCCACCGATATCTGTAGAATCTACAGTAATATGCCATGAACGAAGGTCAGCCTCGGGAGCATTGTTAGGGCACAAGTTGACAGGCGATATATTAGGCATTCAGTCTCTTTAATATGAGGACACCAATACCATGACCAAGTTGATCTCTCTGCGCGCCTTTTGTGTAATAATTTAGGGACGTAAATGGGATAGCTTGACCGCTGATTATCACTTTTGGCCGACAATTGGGTGTTAGTGGTTGCTAATTCGGCTGGCCAATGACGACACGGACAAAAATATTATAATGAATGAACGAATTATGGCCCCTTTCTTTTTCTCAGAGATTCTTTTACTAAAAATAAAACCGGAAACGACACAAAAAGAAGCTCGGCAGCATTGACTTGCTTCGGCGGCGGCTGCCAACAACAGCGGCCCGGACCCGCTCGGTCCGAACCCCCGAAGACAGCCAAGCGCGCGACAAGCTTTCTCCAACCACCATCCATCCACCCATTCCATCCAGACTTACCAACACCACCATCGCCGTCAATCCACCTCATCTCGCCTCGCAACACCACTACAAGACGCGAGCAAATGGCGCTCGTGCGCGAGTTCCTCGGCGCCATCCGCGAGCAGGTCCGCCGGCAGCAGGGCGACGCGCTGCGGGCCTGGCTACAGGTCGACTCGAGCAGCGGCGCACAGTACCACGCGCTGGGCGCCGAGCTGCGCGCGAGCTTCACCACAACCGCTGCTGTCGACAGCGTCGTTGAGGAGTGTCTGCCGCTCGACGATGACGACGACGATGCGGACCAGGCGACGGCGAGTCCATGGCTGGGCTTGCAGGCGTTTATCAAGGATTACCTCGTCTTTTGGCGGGATATCGACTACGATGACTTGCTAGGCGCGCATCAGCTACTAAGCGGGCTCGTCAAGTGAGTCTTCCCCTGCCAGCATTCCATATTGCAGTCAATTCGGAGGCTAACGACTACCAGCTCCTGCGCGACTGCCTTGCAACACCCCTCGTACGGCGGCATCCTCCTCCAAGCCAGCATGTCGCTCTCCGAGACCCTCGCGCGCCTCACCATGATGCTCAACCGCCGTCCCGACCTCACCCGCAAGCTCCGCACCAGCGGTGACGAGGATAAGGCCTCCGTCGCCGAGTCTTCCGCTGAGATTATCCAGAAAATCTTCACCACCTGCCTCAACGACCGCTCCTCCAACCCGCGCTCCGCCGGCCCGCCCTCTGGCCGCCGCGCCGGCATCTACATGTTCGCCAACCTCGTCCTCAAATTGCTATTCGCGTGCAACCGCGGCACGAACCTCGCGCGCAACGTCTTCTCCAACGTCGCCGCCGCCTCGCCCCGGCTGGCCGCGTACCCGGCCGCGCAGCGCGTTGCCTTCCTATACTACTTGGGGCGCTTCAACCTCGCCAACAGCCATGCGCGCCGCGCCGCACTCTGCCTCGAGGCGGCGTACCTGCAGACGCCCGCGCCGTTTGTGCGCCACCGCACCGCCATCCTCACCTACCTGATCCCCGCCAACATGCTCCTCGGGCGGTTCCCCTCGCGCGCGCACTTACTCTCCCGTCCGGAAGCAGCCGCCACGCTCGCGCCGGTCTTTGGCCCGCTGTGCGAGGCCGTCCGCAAGGGCAACTTCATCGCCTTCCAGACACACATCACCACCCACGAGCGCTGGCTACTCAACCACAACCTCCTCCTCCTCCTATCCTCGCGGCTGCGCCCCCTCCTCTGGCGCGCCCTCAGCCGCCGCGCCTTCCTTCTCACCTACGTCCCACCCGCGCCCGACGACATTGCGGGCTCGCGCAAGGCCGCCACGCTCAGCCTGCACCACCTGCACGCGCTCGCCGTGTACACGCAGCGCCGGCTGGAGGGCTGGGTGCCCACGCGGCCCGGCGGCGGCGCGCACCACCACGCGCCTCCAAAGAGCTCGCGGCTGCTTGCGCGCGCCGTCGCCAACAACATCGTCGACGGCCTCGCATCCACGCTGGCTCCGCCGCCGGGCGGTAAACCCTGTCGACTGCGCCCCAACGAGGGTCTGGTCTGGGGCAACGCGGAGGTCACGTACGAGGACGTCGAGATGGTCGTGGCCGCGCTGGTGCAGCAGGGGCTGCTGCACGGCTTCGTGGCGCATGGGCAGGCGCGCTTCGCGGTCATGGGGGCCAAGGCAAAGGGCGGGCCCCTGCGGGCTGGCTGGCCGCTGGTCTGGGAGGCGATTCAGGCGCGGCAGTATGACGAAGGAGAGTTTGACGTCGACGAGGTGCCCGGTTGGGTCAAGGTGTGAGTGGGGAGCTGAGGGAAGCCGCAAGGGAGAAGAATTTACCACTATATGTGATCTTTTATGATCTGAAGATGTACATTATAAGCATGATACCCATCCAATGATGAAACAATACCAGGGCGTTGGCCAGATTCAAACTCCATCCATCATCAATGTAATAATCATGTGAGAGTAGTGCGGGAGTACAAGCTACGAGGGACCATGACAAACATTGTTGAAAAAGGGTTTATTTTATTTCCGTCTTCTCAACCATCTCGTAAAAGAAAGATGGTCAAGGTCAAAGTATTCGCTCCTACATAAATCGTAAGGCATTTGGTCTCAGCTGTTAGAGATAGCCAAGTCTGGTGAAAGAAGAATAAAGGCAAGTCTTCCTAGTAACCTTGCAGAAGCTGGTCGCTTCAGGTACATAAAAAACTTCAAGCCGCTTCGTCTCCGTTAGAAAAAGTAAAAGAAACAGGTTCTGTCGACCAATCAAGTGATTGGTCCATTTTTTCGCATTTCCATATCTCCAAAAGCTCCGTTGGGAATTGAATCCCAAATAAAATCCAAAAATATAAAAAAGAATCTCCAATGCTGTAAAGGGGGGGTATCGACCATGAGCAGAATGGTAAAATGCCGACAGTATAAAGCTGAGTGGCCAAATTGTTTCACAGAGAAACAACAAATGAAGATTAAAAGGGTCCCTCCGATTAGAGAAGAGGCATGTCGGCTGACAGTTGCGGTAAAGCAAGCGTCAGGTCAGACATAGATGTCAATACAATAAACATCATCGCCGATGGATGTTTGGCAGATATATATGACAAGACTGAAAAAAGTCCAAATAGACATGATGTGGACTGAGGAAAGGGGTTCCAGCGCGAGGAATCAAGCTCCAGCGTAGGCACGAAGAGAAAGAAAAGTGACAACCTCCGCCAGCCCAAAGCATTGGTAGACGCGACTTCAGCTAGTCGGCGCTGCAAATGTTGGGCAGAGGTACAAGAAGTGTAAAGCAAAGATTTGAGCAGAATCGAAGACGAACGGTGGCTAGCCACGGGCTAATCGGCAGGTCGCTTGCAGTTTGTTTCTAATAAAAGCAAGCAGCGGCGACCAGCGCAACGACGAGACCAGCAATGGCAGTGCTGCCTTGCTGACGTCCAGCGTCGTTCTTCTTGTCCTTGGTGGTAGGGGTGGTCTGAGGGCTAGTGGGAGATCCGTAGGTGCTGTTGGAGGTGTGGGTGGCGGTGCTGTTGTTCTCTTCGTGGAAGATACCAGGCTGTACGGTCGGTGTCTCGCTCGTGGTTGACGAGGGAGCCTTGACAGTGGTGGTGGTGGTGGTGGTGGTGGTGGGAGTGTGAGAAGAGCTAGGGGTGGGAGAGGGAGTGCTTGTGCTAGTACTGGTAGGCGTGGGCGAAGGAGTAGAGCTGGGAGTTGAGGTGGTGGAAGGCGGAGGTGGTGGCGTCGAGGAGCTCTTGGAGGAAGGAGTAGAGTCCTGCTGAGCGTTGGCGTTGGCAACGGGGGCAGAAGAATGACCGCCAGAGCCATCAGAGGCAACAATGTGAGCCGTCTTGCCCGAGGAGACAGTAACAACGCAGAAAGTAGAACCGCCGGCGCCATTAGCAGCATTGTTGCTCACGACAGTGCCGTCACTCTTGATCTCGCAGGGAAGACCATTGCAGCCGCCATCGGGGCATTCGATCTTGACACCAAAATCAGGCTTGGTGTTGAAAAGACTAGAAGCTTGCCAGATAGGGTTGATGCCGAGCTTAACAAAGGTCTGGCCATTAGCATCTGTGTTGGCACCGGCGACAAAGGTTGCCCAGTTGCCGATGGGGTTGGCCGCGGTGCCCCAGATGCATCCCTCGGGACCGACGCCAGGCGCATTGATGTAATAGTGAGCGGCGGTGCTCTGCCAGTAAGAGACTCCAGGAACGGCAAGAGTGGACATGGAGTCGACAACGGTAGGGATCAGCATGGCCTCGTTGCCAGGCAAAACGGTCTGGCAATAGGAGAGCTTCTTGGAGCACTTGTTGACGGCCTTGACAGCACCGGTACCAGGGACACAGTTGGGCTGACCCTCGAAGGGCTTGTGGACAATGCCGTTCTCATCGCAGTAAAGACCACCGTTCATGGAGCGAGGATATGTGTAATCCGAGTCCTTGTCCCACTGGTTCATGACCATGCCCTCCTTGCAGGCGATGGGGCAGTAGTGACCAGGCTCGCAGGACTGATCGGGGCTCATGGCCCAGCCGGCATTCTTCTTGTCCGGAGTGACGGCAACAAGGTTAGGATCGTCGGTAGGGAAAGCGCAGGTACCGCGCTTGACGACGGAGGAGACGGAGCTGGGCGGGCTCTCGGGAGCACGGTGGTGGTGTTGGTGCTGCAGCTGGGTGTGTCGGCGAGCGTGGTGGTGGACGTTCCGGTGCAGGGCCGAGGCGTCAACGGCCGGCGCGAGAATGAGGGAAGCCGAGGCGACAAAGACCTGCAGCGTAGCGAGTTGCATGGCAGCGGTAGTTTGGCGTTTGTGCCAGAATATCGCGGAATAGATAGAAAATAATAAGCGAGAGCTCGTCAAGAGCTAGCCTGGTGTTAGAGACGGGATGCGAGGCCGGTAGTACAAGCGGATCTCGAGAAAATGCCAGCGATATCGTGGCTGGAACAGTTATTGGAAGTAGTAAAAGATCGAGAGTGAGAGCGTGCGCGCTGAGTGCATTTGAAGCAAATAGTTGGAAATAGTTGCAGAGTCGTCGAGATGTAAACAAGAGGCGTGTGGGCCGGGCCGGTCAAGGTTAATGAGTCGAGCAAGAGCCGGAGAACAAAGGAGTGAGTCGAGGCGGCAGTTGACACGGAGCGGTGACGGGAAGAAGAGAAGAAAAAAGAATGGACGAAGGCGCAAAAAGTCGGTGGAAGATCAAACAAAAGGAGTGTGAGAAAGAGGGCTTTTTCGAGAAGCAGGCAGGCCAGGTTGGGAGGAGGAGAGGAGAAAAGGTACGAATGAGATTGGCGACGAGAGAGTTGTGGGCCCGACTGGGTGGGCTGGCAAGTGGTCTCGAACAAAGACTCTCAAGAGAGAGAAGGAGAGAAGGGGTCACTCTGGGGTACCTGGAGGGAGAGGGGGTACCTGAGATTGGATTTGACTCGGTCTGCAATTTATCCTGGGCGTTGACAAGTACTCAGTAACTACTAACCCTACCAGAGCCAGTCAACCAGCCTGCCCTGCGGCCCTGGCCCTGGCCCTGGCCTTGGCCTACCAGTTGTTATTAGCCCTGTAGTGCCTGTCCTGTCGAAGGAAAAACGGTACCTGCATATTGGTGCACTCTAATGTTCCAATCGGACGCGGGCCGTCATCTCCCAGGGCCAAGCCTTGTCCAATCACAACCGGCACTCACCACACCGGAAATGAGATGTGGATTCGCTTGTGGCAGTCGCGTGGACTCTGCGCGCCACAGTCACTTGTCCGTGTCATCGATTCTACCAACGATTTTTACCCATCACTTGTCAACCCCCATCTTACACAACTCTTTTTTATCCCTCACTTTGTACCATGTATTATGCCGACCTATTGCCATTTATGCCTCGTGTACCATTTATGCCGCTTGTACTCGCTTTGTACAACTATGCAAGCCGCTCCACCACTTCTCAGCCCAACCTGACACTAGTAAAATAGCCTCCGCGATGGTGCCTGAATTTGCTCTGTTCCTAACAATAGTGAGTCGTGTAGCCATGTCCAGTGCGTCTTTAGCTTCTTTTCTTCTTTAGGTTTTTTCATTCAATTTTTTTTTTTTGCTTCAATTTTATTTTGCTGCTCTCCCCTTGGCCTGTCTCACATGGCACCTCTTTCTCCCAACGCTCCCATGTGCTTCTGCTTTGCCCTGCCCGTCCACGCGCATCGCGTTCCAACTCAAGATTCATGGGCTGTGTTGGTGCCCAAGCCCGACAGCAATTCTAAGACCTGCACTGGCACGCAGTCGTGCCCAGCAGTAATGGGCACATGACACGGGTCCTATTCCGGTTCCCAACACCCGCTAGGCCCTGGCGTCAGCATCCCTCCCAATGTCGCATCCCACGTGTAATTACGCTTGTTTATAACTATTGAGGATCATACTGGGCAAGGCGAACTGGGATCCCGGTCAGCTCTCATAAGCTGGAGCCGGTAGCTCGACACTTTGACTGCTAAACGGCTTGCTTGGTCCTACCCAAAAGGGATCACAGGAGCAGCCCTGCACATTGACTCAACTTTGGCAACCTTGTTGCTTGTGTCTTTCCTCTGCTTGCTGATCGCCCTGCAAGTCTTGTTTATCACTCTCCTTGCATCCTAGCGCCGGGTTGTCTCTCCCATGTTTATACCAGAGTCACACAAAAATGTGGCCCGACTATGCCTGTTGTGTCAGGATACAAGACTCAATGACGAGGGCAAATCGAAACGCAAAAAAAAAAAAACTCATGCAAATTCTTCCGCTGTTGAGAACAAACGTCAAAGTTACCCAAAGTCATCGTGACACGCCTTGACAAGGCCGTCTTTAACCTGATGCCAAGCTTCGACCTAAAACTGAGCAGACAGAACCCATTTCTGCAGGGTCCGCGTCTCCTCCCCCAGCTGGAGCGGCCCGTTTCCTGGCCCAACTCTATTCTTTCAAAAGTGCCAACTACCTACGGGGTACAGATTACATTGTGTGGATTGCGGCTGGCTTACCACATCATTAATTGCCTGCCCCATTGTGGCGGCTGAATCTCTTCATCTTGCCTAATAAAGTTCACCAGCCAACACGACCCAGGGTTGAAAGATTGTAACCGAGGTATGTATGAAGAACAAGCGTTTGCAACAGTCATAGCTGCACAATCCTGTCAACTGTGTAATAAGTCTATTATGTGATGAAAATCGGGGCAAGCATGTGGTTTCAATCAATCTCCACGACCGTGCATGGTCCTTCATTCTGTAACAGCAGCGGAGAAGACAAGAGCATCGTGCGGTTTCGACAAAATATTGGCTCGGGCCACAACATGTAACAATCGTGTCTTTTTCCTCTTCATTTTCCTTGAATACCCGCCCCTCTCAGAGGCCGCGCGCATCACCAGCGCAACGCCGGCTCCCAAAGACAAAGCCCAAAAATGCCGCGGCTTGTCGCGACGCGTGTTTCAACCCGTTTGACCAAAAAAAGAATTTCTCGAAATGGGTGATTTTTCTCTTGGCAACCTTTTTGCGGCATTTTATCGTTAAAACGGGCAAAGTACATCTGTCGAGGCGTCATGATACAACCGAGTCATGGAGTTTGGTGTTGAGGAGCAACGCATGTAACTGGGTAGCAGGCTTGGCGACCTTTGCCTGTGTTACTTGCCTTGACTACAAGAACGCACATCTACTTTGCGCCTAGTTTGCATCGCATTGCCCTTGAGTGCTAAAAGGCACCAATTACTTGGCCCCTTGAAGACAATGTGCAGCCTGTACTCCAATCTGTCTGGCTACGGCTTGTTACCCTACAGCACCAGCCAGTGCAGCGATAACCCATCGTATCTGTTGCACTTCGCCCAAATAAACCTCGCGCTCTCGCCAAGGCAATGCTCCTGTTGTTTGAACTCTGAATTTCGAGTGATGTTGTCTGTAAGTGGTGGTGCTCTTGTAATTTTCTCCGCTTGCGCTTGATCATGGCTGTTGGATTGAACCCATCACTTAGAAGCGTGCAACCATTAACCACGCCATGGAATGTTGCACGAGAAGCGCAAACCTCCTTCTGAACAGGATCTCTAGATTCCAAATTTTGGTCAATTCTGTACCCTCCATCAAGTGCTGCCTGTGGAACTCCCTGAACTCATCTTTGCCTTCTAGGTGCATAAAAACCTGGCCAACGGGTTGAACATTAAACGGCGCTCACTACAGAGGCAAAGACAATAAACACCATGTCATTTGACCGGAATCTGCCACACAAACGCATTGACTCCCATCAGATTCGTCATGCCACCGCTCACGACCAAAACTCCCTCGCCTCCCCATCCTCCTCTCCCGTCGGCGCTTGCGGCCTGACCAGCCACCAACCTCTCACCCTCACCCCTCGCTCGCTCCTCTCATCCTGCAGCGCGCCGACCGCCGCCTCCATCTGCCGCCGTATCACACCCCATTCCACATTTGCGCTCCCGCCGCCAATTTGCGCCAGTGCCGTTTCCGGATCCCCGAGCATCAGCACGCCTCCCGCCACCGCCACCGGCGCGCGCTCCCACGGCACCTGCACTCCGTCCGGCAGCTCCTCCAAGTGGCAGACTTGCCGCTCCGCGCCGTACGGCTCCCGTCCGGAGGGTATGCCGCCGACGTGTCGCACGCGCGGCAGCACGAAGCTCACGGTCTCAGCGCGAGGGCAGTGTCGAAGCAGAAGCGGCTCCAGCGCGGCCTGCCACCGGCGCGTCTCCTCCTGGTCGCCGTTGGACGGACGAGGGACGTCGCGGAACCAGGCGCGCCACTCGAGGCCGACGTGTAGCACGCGCTCTAGGCCGGACGCGCGGGTGGCGAGGCGGTGACGCATGTTGCGATCGAGATAGAGCATGTCCCGGTGTGGGTTGAACCACGCCCGGCCGAGGAAGAAGCCGCGCAGCAGCATGACGGCGCGCGATTCGCGGCAAACTTGGTGGGCCACGGGAGGTGGGTGTCGGATATGACAATTGAGCGTCTGCTCGCGGCAGCCGTCATCCTTGCGGTCGCTTTTCAACTGGTTGGTGGTCTCTGCTGCGAAGTCGCTGACGTGAAATAGGCGCTGCCCAGGTAAGGTCGCCTCCCAGACGAGCTGCCGGACCTCGGGCGGGAGTCGTGCTAGTTCAAGGACCATGGTAATGCGGTTCGCTCAATGTTGCATTTCGGCAAAATTCATATCAAGTGATGTTTTCAGCTCTCCAATTGTAATAATGTGATGCGATGCAAGTGTATCACATCAACTCGGCTTGCGAGGGTCGTCCATCATATCCATTGGGCTCTAGGCAGCAGCAAAGATCAGGAGGTGAAAGGGCCGCGAGTTGTACGAGAGTAGAAATGTAGGAGCCTTGGTGTAAGCTGACGCGTATGCAGCGGCTGGAATGATTTGAGTTTTGGTTGGTTTTTCACTTGCGTTTTCTGGCTCGGCGTTTGATTTAGATGACCGTCCTGGAAACTCCGCTACTGTCATGGAAAGTGGAAACAATTCGCCTATTGCATCGGGCGAATAAAAATAGCGACTTGGGCTGCGCTAGTCTGAACATGCTGGCGATCGCGGCTTATAATTCCTAGTATGCAGCATTCATCTCCGTCAATATCAGCGTTCGGATCCTCCCAAGCTCCGTACCTCCGTGATCGAGACATACCTGCTGCATCAGTTTGTCAGTTTCGTAATTATACTAACGCTACCTTTCCTTGATCCGGCATGCTCCTTTCGTCAGGTCCCCCCTCCCCCACCAGTCTTAAACGGGTGCCTAGAGGACATCCTGATTTCGTCCAGCCTTGCAAGCTCCAGACTTTGTTTCCTCCCCCAAAATTGCTGCCTGCTGAATGAAAATAGGCATCTGAATTATAGACGGAAAATGTGGAGCCGAAGCCGTGCCCCGTCCACAGCCGCAGCGTTTGTGTTTTCTCCTCGCTCACCTACCACAAGCTTGGTGCGTCCTCACGGGCAAGTTTATAGTGGTGCCTGCTATTCGTAATCATCAGACATGATGTGACAGGAAAAGCCTGAGAGACCCGCCCCTTTATTATGTGGCTGGGTGCCGCTGCCTTCTTCGTCTCTCACCAGGTTCTTCAACTATCCACGCCTGCTCGTCCAGAACTTGCATCGACATTGATATTGGATCCGTCCTCTACCATCGAACCGACTTTTCCCATCAAAGAGCTTTCTATTTTTGTTGCTGAATCATGGATGACGACGTTGCTGCTCTCGTCATCGACAATGGGTAAGCCTAAGCCTCGCCACCCGCAACAGGCACCACGATGCTCGTCGGCCACGCAATGCTCGCGGCAAAAAGACACACAAGACTGACCCCAAATGCAGCTCCGGCATGTGCAAGGCTGGCTTCGCCGGCGACGATGCCCCCCGCGCCGTCTTCCCCTCCATCGTCGGCCGCCCGCGCCACCACGGCATCATGGTCGGCATGGGCCAAAAGGACTCGTACGTCGGCGACGAGGCCCAGTCCAAGCGCGGCGTCCTCAGCCTGCGCTACCCCATCGAGCACGGCGTCGTCACCAACTGGGACGACATGGAAAAGATCTGGCACCACACCTTTTACAACGAACTGCGCGTCGCCCCGGAAGAGCACCCCATCCTGCTCACCGAGGCCCCGATCAACCCAAAGTCGAACCGCGAAAAGATGACGCAAATCATTTTCGAAACGTTCAACGCGCCGGCGTTTTACGTGCAGATTCAGGCAGTGCTGTCGCTGTACGCGTCGGGCCGCACCACCGGCATTGTGTTAGATTCCGGAGATGGCGTGACGCACGTGGTGCCCATTTACGAAGGATTCGCGCTGCCACATGCCATTGCGCGTATTGATATGGCGGGGCGTGATTTGACGGATTATCTGATGAAGATCCTCGCGGAGCGTGGGTATGCCTTTTCGACCACGGCAGAGCGCGAGATTGTGCGCGACATCAAGGAGAAGCTGTGCTATGTGGCGCTCGATTTTGAACAAGAACTGCAGACAGCCGCGCAGAGCTCGAGCTTGGAAAAGTCGTACGAGCTACCCGACGGCCAGGTAATCACCATCGGTAACGAGCGCTTCCGCGCGCCGGAAACCTTGTTCGCGCCGTCTGTGATTGGTCTTGAAAGCGCCGGCATTCATGTGACCACGTTCAACGCCATCATCAAATCCGACGTTGATGTTAGAAAAGACCTGTACAACAACATTGTCTTGGTACGTTTTCCGTCAAGATATTGCATTACTGTTTCACCGCATATCGACTAACATTTCTTCTCAGTCCGGTGGCACCACTATGTACCCAGGCCTGGCAGATCGCATGCAAAAGGAACTGACAATCCTCGCGCCGTCCGCAATGAAGGTCAAGATCATCGCCCCGCCTGAGCGCAAGTATTCTGTTTGGATCGGTGGGTCTATCCTGGCCTCTCTTTCGTCGTTCCAGCAGCTCTGGATTTCCAAGCAGGAGTACGATGAGGCTGGTCCTTCCATTGTCCATCGCAAGTGCTTTTAAGAGCGCGGTCCGCTGCCTCGGCGACCGTTTGTGGCCACCAAGGCCAACTTGAACCCATCATATCTAGTTGCGTGAGATCATCTGCAGCATGAAGAGCACGAATGGTATGTCGGCGTGTATAAAGAAATGGGGGACCTTTAGTCGCTTAGCTAGTTGGTAGGCGGCTATTGATGGCTTTTCTTTCAGGAAGAAGAAATTAAATTGTTTAGAGATTTTCCCCGATGTCTTGCGCAAAGATTGACTGTAGATGTGCTGATTGGCAGCCAGCGTTGCTGTGGTCGAACTCGTCGTTATTCGCCGCTGCTTTGGCCTACCAGCATCTATCATCATCGAAAAAGATCCGGACTGAGCGATAAGGATGTAGTAATAATACTATAGCAGGCGAATCCCTCTGTTGCACGAGACTGGAAAAGGGCCCGCAGCAGAGGATCGGGAATTCATAGATCAGCTACTCAATATGTCTTGGATAGCTGCGAGGTCGCTCAGAGCTTTCGAACTCGAACTAGGCGACATGTTCTGACAGCGTACTAGAGGGGATATGCGACGGACGATGTGTGACGGATAGTAGAGATGGGCTGAAGCGGCCATTGCCGGGGATGAGTTGAGATGCCCCAATGTTGACAAGATTTCTGATCTATATCTAAAGATTGCTTTCTATTTTTTTTTTAAACCGATCTTCGTGGATTTGACTGAGTTATATAAACGTATTTATTGCATTTCCTTTTCCACATCGCTTACTCGGGTCCTCGCGTTGGCATTGAGCGACATTGGTTGTACATGAGACTACAGAAAGATGACAAAAGCACAATCCGGCAACCAGTTTGTAAATCGGCGTGAATCGAGTACTCCATCTAATGCGCGTTTCGGTTGACAGTTGAAGCCTTATTACGGCTGCTTCATTAATATTCTGGCTCTTCCAAGCCCGAAACGGGTGACGTCGTTCGTGGAATCATCTCAGTGACAGTACCAAAGTAGAAGAGAAAAGTTGTTGCCGAAACTTCTCATCCATCAATGTCCGCAGCACACTAATAACTAGTTTTCCGGCCGCCTTGCCCAATACAGTAAAAAAAGTCATCCAAATGTTGTCGGGTGGCGGAGAGCCACGGCCGGGATCGCCAGTCGTATTTCCGAAAATGGATAAAACTGTCAGCCAGGCTCGATCTCAGCTCCAGTCCATTGAATGTATGTAAATGCATATAAAGCGACCTCTTGAACCGTCTTTCAACCTCGAAATCAGACACATCATTACCACATTCTTCCACACCTTGTTATACTTGCACACATCTTCACAATGGTCACTCTAGCAGATGCCCAGGCCTCCAACGCCAAGATGGCCACGGCTTTGCCCTCCGGGATGGTCGCCGTCTTTGTCGGCGGGACTAGTGGTATTGGCGAGCATGCCTTGAAGCGCTTCGCCGAGTATGCCAAGAGCCCGCGCATCTACCTCGTCGGCCGGTCCCGGGAGGCGGCCGACCGCATCACCTCCGAATGCGCCAAGTTGAACCCCGACGGAGAGTACATTTTTATTCAATCGGACGTCAGCCTGCTCAACAACGTATCCCAAGTCTGTGAGCGAATCCTGTCCGAGACCAAGACTGTCAACCTCTTGTTCCAGACACAGGGAGGTCTGCAAAGAGATAGTGAGTCGTGCGAATGCGTCGAAATTAACGCAAATATCGTATCTAACAGCTACTCCCAGAGACCACAGAGGGCCTCACCAAAGCATACGTGCTACCCGTCACCTCGCGCATTCTCTTTACACTCAACCTGCTGCCCGCTCTCCAGCAAGCGTCCGGTCTCCGACGCGTCGTCTCCGTCTTCGCCGCTGGCCACGAGGGCCCCGTCGGAGAGGACGGCTGGTCCGAGTACGGCTCGCGCCACCCCCTCAAGGCCCGCGGCCACCTGGCCTCCATGATCACCATGGCGCACGACGTGCTCGCCAGGCGGGCCCCGGGCGTGAGCTTCGTCCACAACTTCCCAGGCGCCGTCAAGACGCCCTTTGGCAAGGACGCAACAGGCGCAATGGTATTGCTGCGCACCGCATTCTCGCTGCTCGGGCCGCTGTTTCTCAAGTTTCGCTCGCCGGAGGAGTCGTCGGTGCTGCAGCTGTATTGCGCCACCAGTGCCGCGTTTCCGCCGGCGACGGGCGAAGCGGCGGGTGTTCCTCTCGGCGAAGGGATTGCCGTTTCTGATGGGAGTGGAGGGAAGCAGGGTAGCGGCAGCTACAATATAGGGGAGGTGTGTGAGAGGGCCTCAGGCGAGGTTGAGAAACGACTGGCTGAGGCGCGCGAGAACGGGGTGGAGGATCGACTGTGGGCGCATCTTGTTGGCGAAATTAAGCAAATTACCGGAAAGGTGTACTAAATGCGGTATTTCTTACGTTGTTTCTGTATTCATGCCAAATTGCTATATTTTCAGTCAGCGATATTATTGGAAAGCGTTGCCGACACAACCCCATCCGTTGCAAGGTCCGTCATAACTCACAGAGCTAGCATGTAGAGGATCAAACAAACCCCGAGAGAGGCTCCTCACCTCGAGCCTCCCTCCAGCGATTACTCGACTCAACCAGCCCTCGGCAGTCCTTGATCAGCCAGCCCCATCTCCGGAGGAACCCCGCCGTCACCTCCCAGCTCTCCGGGCGGTGCGGCTCGCCCCAGAGGATGAACCCCTTCCGATTCACCGTGTAGTCGTCCTCTCCTTCTCCGCCGTACTCCCTATCCTCTTCCCCTTGCCTCGTCTGCGGCGCCGGCGTCCCTTCCAAAAAGTAGGCAGGGTCGACCAAGTCGCCGACCAAATCAGCCACGAGCGCCGCCAGGTCGAAGTGGCCCTCGCCTGCAATCATGCCGTCGCGGACGCCCGGGAAGGGGAAGAGGTCGATGCACGCCGCGTGCACGACGGTGCGCTGCAGCGGCGTCGGGACGAGCGACGCGGGGAGGTTGCGGCCTCCGTCGCCGTACGCAGCCACGAGCGCCGCGCGGCACGGGAAGACGAGCTCCGGGGGGGTGATCTGGAGCCCTTCGGCGGTGACGCTGCGGGTGAGGTACTGCGCACAGGACAGGAGCGCCATCTTGTTAGCGAGCAGGCCGCGTAGCACGTTGACGTGGATGAGGTGCAGCAGGTGGTCCTGCGTCGGACAGGGCTGGGGGGGCCGCACGGAGGGCGATACTGGGGAGGGTCCTGGCCCTCTAATCCGCAAGGCGACGGTGCTGCACTCGCTAGAGGTTGACTCAGACGCTACCTGGCAGCGAGGGATAGACTCGTTGGCGTCGTGCTGGTAGACATGCCGCCATCTGTCCACTTGGTATGGGCGCTGGCTCTGGCTCTGGCCACTGGCTTGCGCCTCTTCTCTCTTGCGCGACCCTGATTGCCGTATTAGATTTCATGATTCGAGAAGTGGCATAAATCAAGCAGGCGAGCCGCGTGTTGAGTTAACAATGCATACTTCTCTGTCGTTGGTTGATGCGGTTCTGTAGCCGCTTCCTCAGCTTGCGCTCGTCGGCATCGTCGGCAGTCATGGCGACGGCCTGCAGCGTAGTCGGAACCGCGGGAATAGTTCACTAGTTATAGGATGAGCCTTTTGTTTCCACATGCACATGTACCGATGAGCAATGCAGTCTTCAAGAGGCCACATGGCGCGGGGCTGGTCTCGTGGCGATGGAAGCGGGCGGCGCTTATTTCAAGGCTAGGTTTGTTCGGCCGACAAGCCAATCTGTGGACCCAGGCAAGTGACTTGACAATTTATCCCTTAATAATAAAAGTTGCGGTAACTGTTTTCATACCTAGCCGCCGCCGCGTCAACGACTTATATCTTGTTTATGGCAAAACAGGCAGCCCAAGCCTGCTGCTATGCCTGAAAACAACAGAAACCATGATGCTTGAGATTAATACCGTGGCCAGTCTAGCCAGACTAATAGAACATGGTTTGGGACTTGTAGCTCGCTCGACTTTAAGGTTCTTCCAGCGTGCCCTCGCCCCGGTGCAGACAACCAACAAGGCGTCCTTCTAGTTGACTTGCTCTCGCATGACCGTTTTAATGACAAAGTCAAAAAGACTCTTCCTTTTTGTGGGAGCATTTTTATCCTGCAATAAATGCTGGGAGTGCTGTTCTTTCCTCTGCCATCTTCCTCCCATCCTCTGTCGCCTTCCACCCTCTCCCAGACCTCTGACACCGCAGCAGCCTTTCCCCTTGAACCATGGAGCCCGAAGTTCGACACTGTACGTTGCACGACTCTCTCCCCCTCTTCCTCTCTTCCTCTCTCCCTCTCTCCCTCTCTCCCTCTCTCCCTCTCTCCCTCTCTCCCTCTCTCCCTCTCTCCCTCTCCCCGACCCCTTCCCCATTTCACCATACTAACCACAGGGCACACCGCAGTCATTTACTGCGTGACCGTTACACGCGCCGTGTCCATCTTCTTCACCTTCGTCGCCTACCTCCGCCGGAGCGACCACGGTTGCCTCCAGCCCATCTGGTTCTGCATCGGCACCCTCGCGGCCCTCGGCCTCGTGGGGTACATCCACGCCGCCCTCAATACCGAGGACCTGCACCGCGCCGGCCGACTGCTGCTCGGCTTCGGCGTCGTCTTTGACGTCGTCTTCTTCTTCCGCCAGGACCTCGAGCGCCTCTGGGCCAAGCACGAGGCCGACAACGACGACGATGACCTCTTGCCCCTGTCCTCCCCGCCCGTTCCGCCGACGCGGTGGCCGTGGACGCGTCGACCGGCGGCGGGCCAGCTTCACCACACTCGCTCAACGCGCACCATCGACAGCTTTCTAGACCCGCCGCCGCGGTACCGCGAGTTCGCCGTGGGCGGCGAGGCGGTCATCGAGCTCGGGATGATCGACCCGGCCGTGCTCCACCCCCTGCAAGACGACGGCGGCGAGCCTCACAGGGCTAGAGACTCTAGACGCTAAGATGTGTGTCCTGGCCGGTTCAAGGAGGCAGTTCTCTCGGGGTGTGCGGGAACGGAACACGCTGGCAGGTTTGTGCGCTTCAAGCGGCCTTCGAAGGCCAGCTATTAGTTAAGCTGGGCCAGCAGCTGAACATGTACATCCCCCGTCCACTAATGATACCCGCCTTGCTGTGTTCTTTTCCTGACTTTCTCAATTTCTTTTACAGGACCGGCTTTCGAGGGGTTGGCTTTTGCACAGCGAGACAGACTGGCTCGCGCAATTGCCAGAGTGTCTGGTCAAGAGACCTCGGCAAGATCACACTCGTAGCTTGGTTGGGCTGCATAGCGAGGCGTTGGAAGGAATTGGGATGGGGTCATTTGATCCTGTCTTTAATCGTTGGCTTTTTTTCTGGATTTTCGGCAAGTAATGCCTACAAAAGTTATAGTTATTTATTTGCCGAAACGAGCCAGGTTCCTAGGAACTGATGTTCTTCATTACGTAGTGTATGAACACCAACAACAGAACTGGGCAGGTACACTTACATGGCCACAGTGAGCCTCTATTTCGCAAATATGCTCGTCTATTTGTACACAGGCCATCAAAGGCCCTTTTCGCGATGTCCAACCACCCGCGCAAATGAGTCAAAGGCCATCGTCATCGAGTGCCGCCCCGATGTCTTGCTCCGCAAGTGGTCATCGTAGTCCAGCATCTCCTTGTATGGCACCTTGGCCACAATCTCCACCATTCGCGCCGCCGAGCGCTTCCCGCGCAGCGACGTCACCGAGTCGTACGGGTCCGGCGGCGCGTATATGCGGCTCACATCAATCAGCTGGTCATCTCCAGCACCGGCATCGCCGGCCTCCGCCGACCGATCGTTGACCTCGAGCACCTGCCCGCCGGCGCCCGAGGAAATGTCGTGCTGTACCGTGCCGGCCGCCTGCTCGGGGCACGTAATGTGCGCCAGCATGATGGGCTCCACGACGCCGACCTGCCCCTTGTCGAAGGCGTCGCGCAGGCTGCTCTGGACGGCCGCGCGGGCCGCTGAGCTGAAGTGGCCGCCGGTGGGAGACTCGCACGCGCCGTCGCTCGTGTCGAGCTCAACCGTCGCAAGGCACCCATGCAGCGGCGCTGCTCGGCGTGGGCCGCGAGCGAGGGCGGCAATGGCGCCGTTGAGAAGCTGTTGTTGAGCCTCGTCAATGTCGAAGTTGATTGCATTCTCGTCCGGTATCACAATGTTAACCATGTTTCCGTCTCGTTCAACGCACGATTCCTGTAATTTCTCTCGGTGATGAGCTTCCAATGGCTCTAGAGTCACGGTGCAGGTCACTTTGCCGGCTTTGCTCGCTACAGGCCTGTCAAACACAATCCGCTGTGGCTGTGCTGCCACTGTCAGACACTCCTTGTAGTCGACCTCAATGGGGCCGAATTCGGCATCAATCTTGTACTTCTGCCTCATGTTGTACAACGAAACGTCCAGATGAAGCTTGCCCATGCCCTGCACGGTAAACTGCTCCGTCTTGGGGTCTCGGCTCCATCGCAGACTTGGGTCTTGCCGCGACGCATTCTCCAGCGCCACTTGTAACTGCTGTGCAGCCACATTGCCATACGGCTCAACCTGTAGAAATGCGACGGGTGGCGGAATCTCTGGCGGTCGGACTTGCAAACTGCGGAGCGCTGCATGGGGAGCCTTGCTGTTTGTCGTCGTAATCAAGGTGTCTCCAGTCCGGGCCTTTTTCAATCCTCGAAGGGCACCAATTTGGCCGATCGATAGTTCCTGGACATCATGCGTCTTGTCGGCGGAGATTTGAAGGATACCCATCGGGCTCTCGCTGATTGCTATGTGGGTGTTGAAAGTAGCCGCGCTTCGTGCCAACGTCCCATGGTAGACTCGCACGAAACTGATGATGCCCTCCTTTGGGTGCTCAAATACCTTGAAAACGGATGATATCGATGCTATTTGCTTTGCTCCAGCTTGTTTTGAGCCTCCATGGAGCGCCTCCCCTAGTTTGTGGTTTGTACCGCTTATGCGCACGCTGACGTCAGGTCTATCAGAGGGATTTGGGAGATAGCTGGCAATGGCGTCCATTAGAGGCTCGACTCCAATGTGACGAAAACTTGAACCCGCAAAAACAGGTATGGCGCGACCATCACCGCTCTGGATTGCTCTGCGAATAGCCTCTTTGATTGTTGAAGAGGGGACATTCGTGTTTTCGGCAAGGAATTCGTCCATGATAACGTCGTCGAATTCAGCCAGGCCTTCGATCAGGTGCTGGCGAGCGATGCCAACCTCTTGCACAAGGTCAGCATTAGACGACGCAAGCTTCTTCATCAGCTCCTCCTTCTCGTATTTAATGGGCTTCTTATCGCTGTGTCGGTACCCGACGGAATCGATAATGTCAATGACGCCGACAAACTGGTCATTCTCCCACCACGGGATCTGGCAAACGAGCGGCCAGCCCTTGAGCCGGCCGCCAATTTCCAGCACCGACTTGCGGAATGATGCGCCCTCGCGGTCCAGTTTGTTGCAGTAGACAATGCGGGGGATGCGAAATTCGTGCGCGGAGCCCCAGACCCGCTCCGTGTGCGCCTCGACGCCCTTGACCGAGTCGATGATGCAGACAGCGCCGTCGAGGATCGGCAGGCAGCGGTCAACTTCGAACCGGAAGTCTTGGTGGCCGGGCGTGTCGATCAGGTTGACGGTCTTGGGGCCGGTGCCGGGCGGGCAGTCTTCCTTCCGCGGCCAGGGAAACGTGATGGCGGCCGACTGGATGGTAATGCCGCGCTCGCGCTCGAGTTCGAGGAAGTCGGTGACTGTGTTTCCGGAGTCGACGTCGCCGACGCGGGACGTGACGCCGCTATAAAAGAGCATACGCTCCGTAGTTGTGGTTTTGCCCTGTCGTGAGCTGTCAGTCGGCTGGAGGTGAAGGCGGAAGTGTGAGGCCACGAACCGCATCAACATGAGCAATGATTCCAATGTTTCGGATATCTTTTAATCGGTTGGCATGGTAGTCTTGCGCTAATGAGCTATATAGCGCGGCTCGTCGGAGACTGAGTGTCACGGCAGACGGACAGCGGCGACTAGTCACGGCGAACCTGGGGGTCGCACGAGCGACAGTCAAGAATATCATGGCCGTTGAGAGAAGCCAGAGGCTTCGCAGCTTTTATAAAACCATGCGAAAAGCTCCCTACTGCAAAGTGCGTTTACAAGGGACAGTGTATCTTGACGAAATTGCCAACGGTGGCCCGCCCGATGAAGCTCCAAATGCGCAAGCGGCAGAATTCGAGCTACATGCACCGGTACAGGCAGGCGGTGTAGCAGCGTTTTTCCTGTGGTACAAGTGACAGCCTGCCTGCCAGCTGTTCGCAGCCCCTTTGGCCAGGTATTTAGAGTGGATCCACTACGTAGTTTCATCGTACTTCGGTTCAAACTGGAGAAGCTTCTTGGACAACCCAAGCACCCAAGCCACAGGTTTTTCGCTAAACAGCTGCCTGGAGCCATCTTCTGCTTATTTCAGCTGCCTGAACTTTCCCAATCGCCATCGCATTACCCCTCCCATCACCGCTGCCACAAACCCGTTTGCGCCCCTTTGCACCGTCGTCATGGAGCTCTCTGATATCTTGTATGTTGTTTGTCTTCGCGTGGGGAGCCGGCCGGCTGCGATGAAGCTGTTGCTAACCAATGCGCCCGCTGTCTAGTCGCATCGTCAACTTGGCCGTTGGTGCCATCACCGTCCTCGGCGGTGTCTTTGGATTCTTTGGTGGTGGACTGTACGTTTTCTTGCCTCACCTAGCGCCCGCGCGCTCGTGACGAGCTCGCCGATAAGCTGACCCGGACCAAACAGGCGCGCCATCGTCCTCAGCGTCTACATGATCATCTTTGGTCTCTCCATCGGTCTCCTCGGTACGAAACGAGCGCTCTAGACCAAGCGGACCCCTCGAAGCCGTTGCTAACAGCCGCCGCAGAGTTCCAGATCCCTCCCCAGGTTTCCCGCTTCGCTAACTTCCTCTTCTCCTTCATCGGCCGTGGTGTCTGTATGTTCAAATCGCCCTCGTTCCTCGAAACTGGCAGATCTCTGCCCCTGTCGCGCCTGCGCTAACAACATTACCAGTCTACATCTTCCTCGGCTGCCTGCTCCTCGGTGAAAAGGTCATCAGCAACATTGCCGGTGGCGTCGTTGGTGTTATCGGCATTGCCTACATCGCCCTCGAGTTTGTCCCCTCCATCGAGCCCCCTGCCAACATGCGCGAGGCCGATGCCGCTGGATGGGGCGCCGAGCAGGTTTAAGGATCGCCTGTAGACGACAATCGATCGATAGTTTCAAGCAGATCCCGAGCTTGCATGAAATTTGGCACGACATCAATCAATTAGATATGCGGTAGTAATAGAAGGAGGAAAAGTCTAGCACTCAATAGGCTGTGTTTACGACCTGTACTTTACGGAATGGGGACCCCGTCGGGATATGTGACGGGGACTGCGGAGTTTGAATGATCGCGGCTCCCTGCGATAGAGAATACCAGATATGGAGGGCATCAGGGCATGGGACAAATATCAATGTGTTTCCATTAAACCCAAATACATTATTGCTCAATGTGGATATCATATTTTCTGCAAAGCAAAGGCAACGACCTTAGTTCTCCTCCTTCTTCTCAGCCGTCTTGTCCTCCTGTCCGCTCGCGCCGCCGAGTTTCCACTGCCCTGCGTTCTCGACACCCTGTGATACGCTTCCGAGACCGCTCTGGATGCCCGCGCCTAAGCCCGCGAAGCCGTCACCGACAAATTTGGCGCGGTCTCCCGTGACGTTGTTGATGGTGTCACCAACGCCCTTGCCTGCTGCACCGGTGACGTTGCCGACCGTGCGGCCCACGCCCCCGAGGGTGTTTCCGACGGCGCCCGTGACGAACTTGGCGGCGCCGGTGGCCTTGTCAGCGGCGGTGTTGCCGTTGCCAGCCGCGACGGGGTTGTTGCTGTTCTCATGGGAAGACATGTTGCGTCTATGTGTGTGTTGTATGAATTGATCAGGGACGTTTTGGACAATGTAGTCAAGAGTATGGTAGAACCAGAACGAATTGTTATGAAGAAATTGGTGTTTGGTTATGGATTGATGGCGAATTAGCAAGTACCTGGCAGTGTTGGTCCTGCTGCTTTATAAGTCAAGGTTGTAGGGATCTTGGCCGCCATGACGAATATGACGTCACAGCCAAACGTCATGAAAAGCTCATGTTAACGATGCACATATTCTCCACAGATTTCTCAATCATGCATAGGCTGACTGACAGGTATCCGTATGATCATCAGGCACGCAGAGCAAAATAGTTTCGGAAAAATCGGGCGGCCTTGCATTAGCTGGGCGGCTGGTCCTTGTTGTGACGAGGCTCTTTGGCTCTTCCAGTGGGCCAGAAACGTCAAGATTGCGTAGTGAAGCATCAGCAATGAAGTAGCAGTCGGCTCTCGACGTTTACAAATCAGAAGAAACAAATGAGTGACTGAAATTCCACGCCTAGGCTGTAGAATCTCTGCATTTGACCGGACGTGCTTCTCACAAGTTGTAGCGGCTGCTTGCTTGTCGACATTAAAACAGGATATATCATGTGGGCATGCGGTTGTACGTATGTACTTGATTGACATTCAAATGTTCTATGTATATTCGCTTTTCATAAATGCACATCGCTTTTGGCACTCCGCGGTAACCATCTACCCAATGTTGAACTCGTCCGCACCCGTCATTAACATCATGCCCTTCTTCCTTAGGATGCTCCTCGCCGCGCCCTCGTCTACGGGCTTATCCTTGTCATCGTCCTTGCCCGTCGCCCCGCTACCGCTCTTTCCACCCTTGCTGCCCTTGCGCGTCTTCCTATCGATGCCCGCGCCGACGCCCCGCGGTGGCTCGCGCAGCGCGTAGCTCTTGGCGGTATGGCCGAGGTGCAGCTCCGCAATGTCAAAATGGACGCGCTCCTCCTTGATGTGCGTCGCGTACGCGCGGATGTGGGACTTGAAGCCATTGCGGGCCAGCTCGAGTCGCCTGGGGTCCTCGAGCAGACGCTGCTCAAAGTGCAGCTGCATCGTCTCAGCCTTGTCGTGGTAGGTCTGCCCCTCGGCGAGCTTGGCGGACGTCTCGACGGGGAACTCAAGCTTGGACATGAGACCGGTCCTGATAATGGACTCGTAGGTCTGCGCGGTGGGAGAGCCAGAGGCCCGCAGGAGCTCGACGTAGCCCTCCTCACAGCCGGGCAGCAGGAAGAGCATCGCTTCACCAGCGCGACCGGCGCGCGCGGTTCTGCCGATACGGTGGATATGGTCGGCAAAGCTAAACGCAGGGTCGTACTCGATAACGAGGTCCACGGACGGAATGTCAAGACCTCGCGAAGACACATCGGTCGTGATTAATACCGAAGGCGACTTGCAGGCGGAGAATGTGCGCAACGTGGCTGACCGAATCGGCTGAGAGAGGGAGCCATGCATCCTGTGCAGGACGACTTCAGGGCTAGCTGGTGAGGTGATGTAGGAGGCTCTGGCAACAGTCTTGGAGACTAGTTCCAAATCCTTTGACTGTGCTGGCGGAGCTTCGGTGTCGTTTGGGTTCCGTAAGAGCTCGTAGTGGAAATCAACGGCGTCGGCGCAGGACATGAATAGGATGACCTTCATGGTATTGCCCTTGCGTGAGAATATGGACTTGAGATAGCAAGCAAGCGTAACTAATCGAAGCTTTGCCGGTACAATGACGTGGGATTGGTGGAGCTGCGCAGGAGCCTTGTGCTCAATGTTCTCGTCGGCTGTCATCTCGCCCTTTTCTGCGGAGAGGAACGCAGCGTCTGCCAAACTCATCTCGCCAAGCTTCTGCACATTCATCTTCATAGTAGCTGAGCAGAGGATGGTGACGCGACGATCAGGAAGCGTGGCCAGCGAGGTTCCGTTGCTCGTCTCCTTGGCGATTTCAATATTGCGCAGAGCATCAATGGTTTTTTTCAGATCGTCCTCAAATCCAAGGTCCATAAGCCGATCGCCTTCGTCAAAAATGAGCCATCGTACAGTGCCCAAGTTCAAGGCTTTTGTGTTGTCAATGTGATCCGCCAATCGACCCGGCGTTGCGACTAGAAAGTTGACACCCTTGCGGATGCGCGCCTTTTCCGCCTTTTTGGACTCGCCACCAGTAATAGCCGTGGAGACGAGCCAGGGAAAGGGTCTGATGAGCTGTTCAAGGACGGTATGTGTCTGCTTGGCCAGTTCTCGGGTGGGCGCAACCATGATGGCGAAGAGGCCGGAGTCACGGTGTACCTGCTTGCCGTCGTTTTGCGCGCTGAGCTGAAGGACGCGATGAAGGATGGGGAGGAGGTATGAGAATGTTTTGCCGGAGCCAGTCTCTGCCTGTACAAAGGCGTCGGCGCCTCCGGAAATCATGTGAGGAATCACTTTTTGTTGAATGGCGGTTGGGCGCTCCAGTTTCATCTTGCCGAGTTCCTCGACCAGGCGGGAGGAGAGTGTGAGGGTTCCAAAGTTAGCCACGTCAGCGAGCGGCGCATTTGTAGGCGTCGGGGCTGTCCATTCCTCATCCTCGAACACTGTCTTTTGCTCAGGGTTAAAGCTGAAGACGCTCGAGACCACTTGTTTCGTGCCCTTGCCACCGGCGCCGTTCCCATGTCGGCGATTATCAAAAGGTGGCCTACTCCCCGCGCCGCCATGTTCGAGCTTGATGTGACTGGGTCGGGTTCTCGGCTGGTAGTCGTCGGTCGAGTTGGGCTCTGTATCGGCTCTGCGGCGTTTAAAGGGGCGCTCAGAGTCGTCGAAGCGGTCTCTAGGAGGACGACGCGAGGGCGGGCGACCGTCGGGATCAGGACCTCGGGCGCCTCGCTCGGCCTGTTTTCTGTCTCGCCAACGTCCGCCCTTGAACTTGACCTGGGGCTTGATAGGGCCGCTTCCCAACTCAAAGTTTAATAACATGCCATCGTCGGCCATGATTTTTAAGACAGGGATTTTTAAGACAGGGACGCGCGATAGAGCGCAGCGAACCGTTGATATGGATGTGTCTAGCTGTAGAGACAGTGGCGGGCAGTGATATTTTCGACAACTTTTTTCTGGGTCCTCTTTACCGATAAGATGGATAAGATAAGCCACACCTGGAGGCGAACCTCGCTACAATGGCGAAAGCAGCTACAATCTACATACTTGCAATAGATTATGGGTAAAATTTCTTTCATAGCAGTTTATTGACTTGTGTCGTCAATGGGCGCCAGTTCGATCGGGCGCTGATGCAGCTGGGCGCGAGGTGGACTGTGGTCTGCGCGACTAGGTACGAAGTATACGAGTGGGAGGACCATGACATGTGCACTGTCGGCATTGATCATTCTCCATCTGAAAAACACCCGATGTGTATCAGTGGGAAGGGTATCAAAGCACGAGGCTGAAAGAAGCTCGAGCTGGGTGACGCGCAAATGCGTTTGGAAACTACCAAGAGATCGGCGGTTCGAGGAGAGGACAGATAGATGAAATCGGGGTCGGCCAGAGTATCTCGGGCCCGGACAAAGGCAGATGACCGACGACAGAGCAAAGCCCTACAGGGCCGGCGAGATGGTTGTCTGAGGCCAGGATCCGGTTCTGCGGGCAATGAGCGCCGACAGTGACTGCAGCAAGTGTGTTGCCGCTCCGCTCCGCAGCATCCGAAGCCTAACTTAGCGTGTAGGTTGTTAGAAGTGAGGCTTTTGACGGGACTTTTTCGTGGGCGCAGCCATGTGACGGCGCAGAGCTTGCAGCGGATGAGTCCACTAACTCATAAATCAATCATCATTGCTGACGTTGCCAACCACCAACGCTAAGTGAACGGCACGGTAGCAGCTTACCTAGCAGTCTGCAGGTCGTTATTGTTTTTATTATAATTTTAGCTTTGTTTTGTTTTAAAGAAGTGGCTGATTTTAAGGAGACGTGGCATTTTTGACAGCAGCATCAACGAATAATGTACTGCCTGCTCCGTGGATACTCTGCGTATGCTGGGCCGTTCCCCCTTGGGATTTGCCATACGCTATTTTTATCCAGCGACGTGTTTGAGGGCTATAAATATGTCTGTATTACTTTTCGCGCCGAGTAAAACGAGGATCCCGCCCGAGTCGCCACTCTATTTACGCAGGACTACGGACCGGAGGAGTCCATGATGGTCCGCGACAGGATTCAGGATAAAACCAATGAATGACGGTGGATATGTTATTACAATGCTCATTTCGTTCTTGTCGTGGGAAGCTGGGCGTGTGGATCTGGTATGTGGCCAGCATCCCCCTTTCAAATTTGGCTCGCGTGAGTGGCTCGTCGTCATGTCCGGCAGATGAGCCTATTGCTCCGGAGCCTTGTAGCCCGTCGACGGCCGGGGCTGATGCAAGGGTGTGGGAGGGATGCCAGCGGTTTCCGGCTTCTTCCACGCCCCCACAACAATTGAGAAAGGTGTGAAAAGGATGAGTCGTCGTAACTGACAAGGCGACGCGACAGCTCTGAAGCCTTGGAGACGGCTACCTAGTTTCTGCTCGCGTGGGATATTGTTTGTTACTGGGAAGTCTGTCAGGTCGATCGGTCATCAGGCCACGATAGGCGTCAATTTGTGAAGCCGCAGTGACAGTCTCTACATTTTCCCTCTTCTTTTGCAAGATTCGATTCATGCTATCAACGCCACTCATTTTACTCGGAGCGGACAGCAGAGTATTTTCCAACCTTGACTCCTATTTTCTAGGTCAGCATCGCCAGAATGTTCTATTTTTCGGACTGCAAAACGGGTATGTGAAGAGGGGCAGGGGGACATTTCCAGCGGGTTTAGCGGGCTCAGCGGGCTGAGCAGGCAGGGAGACACCTGTTCAGCCCAGCAAACGCCCACTAAAAAAACAAATAAAATAATTCATTACTGTCACCTGGTAATAATGGCCAGAAAAACCAGGCCTGCAGGCACAGAGACAAGAGACAAGATCCAGCCGAGGCGGGGCTTTGCATCGAGTCATTCCGTAATGCCCCATGCCTAGCACCCTAACGCTCCCGAGCCCACCCACCCAAACACCGTCTGGCGCAGTCCGCACGTCAGCGCTGCCAATCCCCTGCAAACCCACGGCCCAAGCCCTCTATCCTGGGCGGTTTTAGGCCTTTTATCCCCGGATTCGGGCAAGTCTTAGCGCTTGCGACCGTCTCCGTTAGTGCGCTGCGGCCCTGTAAGCCGCATTTTTCACGCTTCCATGGGTGCTGTAATTTGCCATCGTCCACTGGATAATCACACTTGTTTGCCCCTCCCCCCCTTGAATGCCTGAGCATTCATCTACCCCCGTTTCCCAGGCCACATTCTTTCCTCCCAGTCCAAGCTTACACTTTTTTTCCCGAACAACCGCAAAACACCACATCCCGACCATCGTGTGCTGGCCCATACATTCTTTCTGAATCCAAGGGTCACGGTAATTGGACGTAAACACCTTCGTTTTCGTTCAATTCCTTTATTGTTCTATTAATTACACAAACTACAAATCTCTAATCATTTTCCCCATATCGCGCGTTTGTTTGACGGCTTTTATCGCTGTCAAATGAACCTGCAATCGCATTTAGCTTCATCCCCCCTCGTGAGTCACCTCACCACCAATTTTTTCCCGCGCGCAACGGGCAGCCTCGCTGCCACAAACCCAACGGTCAAGCTAACAACGTTTTGCAGCCCTCTCTTTCCCCATTCTCCTTCTAAATGCCCATCTACTCCAACCTCTACTCGAATTTCATCCGCCAAGGATCTCAATTCGCAAAGTCCATCACCTCTCACGGTTACGCACAGTCTGTCGTAGCCGCCACCCACCCCCATGTTCTAAACAGCCAGAACCGCCCCGTTTTCGCGCGGAGGCATACCAACCGACAGGGACGTTTTGCTACCTTCCAGCTTAGCTCCGCCTTCCACAGCGACCGCGCCACTGCCACCCTCGTCGACCACCGCCTGGCCTTCAACCATGGCAGCCTCGACGCCTATTTCGATGCCCTGAAGCAGAAGGAAGCCGCCGGCCAGGTCGAGAACGAAGAGTGGGAGCAGTACGAGTTCCCCAAGCTCCTCGAATGGAAGCCCGACGCCGACGCCGTTCTCACCAGCAAAGACGCCCTCGCCCAAGCCAGCGAGCACGATGCCAGCGCCCAGGCAGAGAGTGTCCCTCGACCTATGACGCCTGAGGAGGCTGCTGCCCTCGCGCATATCGACGCTGCTCTCGAGCGAGAGATCGAAGCCCGCCGAACCCGCGATGAAGACGAGGTTACCTCGGTTCACTCCCGCGCCGCCAGCCCTGTCCGCATTTCCCGCAGTGCCACTCCCGTCGACCCCCAGTCACAGTCATGCGCCGAGCACTTGCTCAAGCTTTCCTCGGCTGGACGCTATGCCGAGATACCTGCCGTCTTCGAGGCCATGCTGGCCACGGGCGTCAAGCCCATCGCCGGTGCCTACAACGCACTTCTGCTTGCTGCTATCCACATTCCCACCAAGAGAATCGAGGTTGTTTCCAAGGCGCTTGATGTTTACGCTGACATGCTCCGTCGTCGCATCACTCCTGATAGCCAGACGTTTGATATTTTGGTCAGCATGTTGGCCTCGCGCTGTTTGGAGGTTGCCAGCATGAAGTCCGTTCTCGAGGAGAAGCGCGTACGATTTGGTGGCATGGAGGAGCCTGGCAAGTTCATGCTTGCTTCTCACGAATTCGAGCATGCTATTCTTTGCGAAGATGACAGACTCGACCTTGCTATCAGGCTGTTCGATACTTCTGTTGACGCCAACACTGCCAAGTTCTCTTCCAACACATACTCGCAGCTCATCTCCGCTTGTGCCCAGGCTGGCCGCGTGTCGGACATGCTTCGACTATTCGCTCACATGGAGGAAAGCCGCACCATCCCTCACGCAGAGGTTTTCCCTACCATGATCACTGCTTATGCCACAGCTGGCGATCTCATCAGTGCTGTCGAGTGCTACAATGAGTATCGCAGCCTTGCCATTTCCGATGACGCTGGTACCTCCACCCTGCGCGATCGCGTGGATGCGCAAGTCTATGCCTCTGTGATTAACGCATATGTCATTTCGGACAAGATTGAAGGCGCTATGAAGTTCTTCAAGAAGATTGTCGACGAGTACGGTGTCAAGGTCGCTGATATCAAGGATGCCCTGATCAGCACCGGGTTTGTCAAGGGCTTCATCGCTCGCGGCATTCTTGAAGAGGCTCTGTACTGGGCTCAGTCCATCGAGGCCCAGGTCCGCCCTCAGGCTCTTGCTCGTGTTGCCATCGAAGCCGCCGATAAGAACGAAGTTCTCACCGCCACCGAGGCTTACAATGGCATCACTGGCTCCCTGGACCTTATCCGGACTCCCTCTATGGCCATGCTTGCCATGAGCATCCGCGAAGGCGACGTCGCCTCCGCCACCAAGTACTGGCACGTCCTCAGCCAACCCGAGATGCGCGCTACGGCCGCATTCATTGAACCCACCACCATGTTCGCCGTCGCCTTGATTGGCTCCGGTCAGGTTGCTGAGGGTCTTGCCCAGTCGGAAATGATGTTCCAGAGAATCCGTGCCTCCGAATCCGCTACCCGCCCTGAGCTGGCTGAGGAAATAGAGGAAGGCGTCGACTTCATCGCCCGCTACATGGAGAGCCGTGGCATTACGGACCCTCGTGAGCTGGCTTCGCAGGTTTCCAGTGTCCCGCAGCAGGCGATGAGCGCGTCCCCTTTCATGTCCACCCCCTCTGTCTCGTCCTTTGAGGATAGCTTCGATCCCTACGCCCACAACACCGACTTCAAGGGTTCGTCTCTCATTGCGGACGATCTCGAGGGCAGCCATAGCCGCAAGGGTCCTCGCCTGAGCGATGCACTGAACCGATTCCGCAACATGCGCCGTGCTGGCCGCCATCCCCGATACATCACCTATGCCAAGCTTATTTCGGCTGCGGCTAGAGAGGGCAAGATGGATCTCTGCCACGATATTCTTGGCATGGCCCGCGCTGATGTTCCACTGCTCGCTCAGTATGCTGTGGTCCGCTACGGCTGGTCCTCCATTCTTGATGCCATGGTCGGCGCCTGCTTGACGGTCGGCAACCGTGGTCGTGCTGAGCAGTACCACCAGGAGCTACTGGAGATGGGCGCTGCCCCCTCTGCCAACACTTTTGGACTGTACATCACTACTCTCAAGGACTCCACCAAGACTTTCGACGAAGCGTCTGAGGCCGTTCGCATCTTCCACCGCGCTAAGACGGAAGGCGTTGAGCCTAGCTCGTTCTTGTACAATGCCTTAATTGGCAAGCTCGGCAAGGCTCGCCGCATCGACGATTGTCTGTTCTACTTTGCTGAGATGCGCGCTCTTGGTATCAAGCCCACGTCTGTTACCTACGGCACTATTGTCAACGCCCTGTGCCGTGTTAGCGATGAGAAGTTTGCGGAGGAGCTCTTTGACGAGATGGAGGCGATGCCCAACTACAAGGCTCGTCCCGCACCGTACAACAGCATGATGCAGTTCTTCCTGACGACCAAGAGAGACAAGGCCAAGGTCCTGGCTTACTATGAGCGTATGAAGATCAAGGGCATCGCCCCCACTTCGCATACTTACAAGCTGCTGATTGATACGCATGCTACTCTCGAGCCCGTCAACATGGCCGCTGCTGAGGAGGTAATGGAGCAGATGACTGCTGCTGGCCAGCAGCCTGAGCCTGTCCACTACGCCTCGCTTATCCATGCCAAGGGCTGTGTCCTGCACGATCTGGAGGGGGCTCGCAAGATCTTTGACTCTGTCGCCGAGAAGAGATCTGTGCCTGCCAACGCCAGCCTCTATCAAGCCATGTTTGAAGGCATGGTGGCTAACCACCATGTGGCTGATACGGAGCCTCTGCTCGCCCAGATGCGTCAGCGTCGGGTTGAGCTCACTCCTTATATTGCCAACACTCTGATTCACGGCTGGGCTGCGGAGAAGCAGCTCTCCAAGGCTCAGGCGATCTACGATGCTGTGCCACGAGAGAAGCGAGAGCCTAGCACGTACGAGTCCATGACGCGGGCCTTCCTCGCCATGGAGCAGCGTGACGAGGCCAAGGCGGTTGTCAGCGAGATGCTCACCCGCGGCTACCCCAGTGCTGTTGTCAACAAGGTGCTGGAGCTGCTGGGTGGGGGGCAAGACCAAGCCCAGCTGTAAACTTGTTTTTGCGGGTGATTCATCTACACATTTGTTGCATTGGCAGACGGGAGAAGTCTGCTTTGGTTTCTGTTGTTTGCGTTTTTCCTTTGTCTACTTGGGTTTTATAGAAGCCTCTGTGATTGATACCCCATATTGTTGGCTTGAAGAGTTGTGGATGAGGGGGTGTTGTCAAGAAGACCGGAGGCCCGGCGGAATGAGACCTGAGCGGTTCATTTTTAATATTGATATCAACGGCATGGCGTTTGGATTTTCTTTTTCGTTTTTTCGTTTGCATCATATTTCTGCAAAATTTGGTTGGCCAAGGGATTTGATGGCCTGGGTACAGAGGACGAGGGAAACGGGTAAGGTGTTGCATTTTTGCTTTTTCATGGGTTATAAAAGTTTCCCACATATAGACCATCTCCACTCGGCATGAAAAATGGCCAAAAACATTTCGACGGCAAGGGCTTGGGATCATGGGCGAGGCGCAATGATTCTGATAGACATGCCTGTACCACTAGTTAGATAGTGAATGCAAAAGCAATGCAAGCACAGCAAATGGGCGGGATGATTTTGAGCGTGACTGAGCTGTAGATGAACTATACTGAAATATTTAGGTTGTTTATAGATTTAGATGCATATAAAATTACTATGATGTGTTTGACGCGATACGCAACAGCGGCGTTGCAATGAAGTCTTCTTATGTGAGGCGCTCTCCTCGAACAGCCACTGCCCCACCTCGTCGACACCGCTCCCACAGCTACAAGGTACCTATCGAAATAAGCCTGTTTGATCTCTGCATATCCTTCTGCGAATCCCTTGATATATAGGTAATTACTTAGGTTCCCTATAGTATCAACCGATTTTACAGCATCATCACCGACCCGTACACGCACTTACGCTCTCTCAACATCATTGGCAACATCCATCGTGAAGGCTTCTGAGCCCCTCCTTCAACTGCCCCTCATCAACTTACCCCTCCAAAAAACCACCTCAACATGTCGATGGCAACTCACCCCAACGTCGCCATTTCCGCGCCTGGCAAGGTGCTTCTCGCAGGCGGCTACCTCGTTCTAGACCGCAAGTACACGGGTCTCGTGTTTGGCCTCGACGCGCGCATCAACGTCGTCGCCGGCCAGATTCACTCGAGTGCAGGCGTGCAGCTTAACGAGATTGTGGTGGACAGCCCGCAGTTTTTGAAAGCGCAGTGGCGGTATGGGTATCACCTGGCGTCCGAGGGCGGCGGCATCAAGGTGACGCAATTGCAAGTGTAGGTGAAAGCAGGAGTCAACTCATGAGCATATTGTACCGAGACAAGCCCTCATGGCTGAGATGGAGTGTCAAGCTTGCTATATCGGAGTCGCTGACCCATGACTACTAGGGGAGATCAAACAAGTCCCAACCCGTTTGTCGAAACGACGCTCAGCTACGCGCTGACGTACGTCAACGCTATCACGGCGGGCGGCCACGCGCTCAGCTCCAGCCGGCTCATCATCCTCGCCGACAACGACTATTACTCAAACCGCGCCACAAGCACCGGGCGGTTCGCCAAGTTTGACGTGTCGCTGCGCGACGCCCACAAGACCGGCCTCGGCTCGTCCGCCGCGCTCGTGACCGCGCTGACCGCCGCGCTGCTCACACACTACCTTCCCCTGACACAGTTCGACGCCTCTTCGGACGCCGGCCGGGTGACGCTGCACAACCTCGCGCAGGCCGCACACTGCGCAGCGCAGGGCAAGGTCGGGTCCGGCTTCGACGTCGCGGCCGCGGTGTACGGCTCGTGCACGTACCGCCGGTTCTCGCCGGCCGTGCTCGCGGGCATCCCGGAGGCGGGCGCGCCGGGCTTTGCGGCGCGGCTCGTCGAGGTCGTGGACGGCGAGGCCTGGGATGTGGAGGTGACGGCGGCCAGCGGGGCCAATAGGTTGCGCATGCCTCGAGGCGTGACGCTGCGCATGTGCGATGTTGATTGTGGTAGTCAGACCGTCGGCATGGTGAAGCAGGTGCTGGCGTGGCGCGCACAGGACACAGCCGGGTCGACGAAGCTGTGGGACGACCTGCAGACGCGCAACGAGGCACTCGCCGAGGCGCTGCGTGGTGATGACCGGCTGGGTGACCTACCCAGTAGAGTGGAGGGTGTACGGGAGCTCATCCGCTCTATGGGCGGCCAGAGCGGCGTGCCGATTGAGCCGGATGCGCAGACGGAGCTGCTGGACGCCGTGTCGAAGGTTGAGGGCGTCTATGGGGGCGTGGTGCCCGGCGCGGGTGGCTTCGACGCGGCGGCGCTGCTGATGGACGACGACGAGGGGACGGAGAAAAGGGTGGTCGAGTTCCTGTCACGGTGGAGCACGGACAAGGGCGGCAAGGTGAAGCTGCTGAGCGTCAAGGGCGAAATGGAGGGCGTACGGAGGGAAGAGCTGGATGTGTACAAGGGGTGGTTGTGAGTTACATCACGGAATACGGGCCAGTCGGGTAGATGGAAATGCGCGAGTATTAAGTAAGTTCATTCGGTACAACACATGTTCGCTAAGCTAAAAGGAAAAGAGAGATGAGTGGCAAAGATCAAGACCAGACTGAAATTTGCAGCTGCGATTGCTCAGGACAAGACACCAAAAACACCAGTTTGCACCAGGCAGATCCAAGATAATACAAAAGCATTTCGCGATACTTGCAGACCGAGAAGAGAACTCCAGGGGAAAAAGAACCAATTACCAAATATCAAATACCAACAAAATAACTGGGTTACCAAAAACCAGAAGCGAAACAGCACGTAGCTGAAGCTAGAGTCCGACGCCGAGCCATGTATGAAAAGAGCAAAACAACATAAGAAAAGCAGGATCGTAGGATACCGACTTTGCGTCAGAGAGAGAGGGAAAGAGGAGATTGCTCCTCGCCCGGGGCATCAAAAGATGCCGCCCTTGTTGTGTCTCTACCAGACTGGTCGACGGGCGTGAGCGTGCGGCGGCGTGTGAGCGCGGTTGTAGACAAAGTTGGTGTGGGATCGTGATGTCGTATCCCAGGATGTCATGGACGAGGAGGATCGCGGAATGTACTCGGCGATGCCGACGCGGCTGGCGGTGGCCTTTTCGCGGAGCATGGCGAGTTCGTCCTGGGAGACGCCGGGGAGGGAGACGGGCTCGAGCTTGAGGTCAAACGGAGCAGACTGTGAGTTTTGGTTAGCATCCTGGGTGGTTGGTTTGAATGGAAGGAAGGAGGACTTACGATTTCGAGGGCACGCTTTTGCTGCTTGGAGCGTCGGTGGAGGAGGGTTTGCATGCGCGAGCAGAGCATCTTGACGTTGTCGCGAACGTGCATCTCGGCGGCGTATCCGGACGACATTGGTAGATGATGGATGTGTGTTGTGAGAAAATGGCACGGATAGGTGCCAAGGTAATAAAACTTGAGTGAGGTCTTGGTCAAGTGAAGGAGTTGAGAAGAGATGGAAAAAGGGTAGAGGAAAAAAAACGTGGCAATGACTGGGTTCGTGCGTATATGTTTGCGAACGAGGTGCGGTTGAACAGGGATTCTTGTATGTGCGTTGGGCTTGGCGAGTTGTAGAAGAGGCAAGCTGCCAAGGATGCGAGATCTTTTTATATTAAAAAGAGGTAAAAGATTAAGTAAGGATAGATAGATGCTGGTGGCAGAGAGCAGGAGAGAGAAAAAGTCGCTGACGAGGTGTTGAATTCCAGTGGGTGAGATATTCTGGAACAAGGGCGGATCGAGAGTTATGTGGGTTTGGATCTTGGTCTGCCAAGGTCCGGAAGAAAGGCAGTTAAAGATGTAAAAAAAAAAAAGAGTGACAAGTGATAAAAATGAGGATAAGGATGAAGTAATAAAAGATAATGGCTGGCGCAAAAAAGAGTCGGTCGGTCGGTGACGCTTTGCTTTTGCTTTGTCGAGATGGGATGGGTGGACAGTGCAGTGGCTGTGGTTCGGAAACGCTGCACGTCGGTGTGAAAGAGGGTGAAGTTGGTAGGTGTGACTAGTAGTAAAGAATGGAGGCGAAGCTTGCGAGGAAGGGAAAGAAGAAAGAAGAAGCACGAGGACAAAGAAGGTCTGTTGGAGAGAGGAAAAAAAAAAAAAAAAAGTCCGAGGGTTAGTGGTGAATGAAAGGAATGTATGATAGTGGTCGGGCGCGGCGGTAACGAATGGATGAAGCGCGAGAGGCTGTGCTTCGGGATGATTTTCAACGACGAAACAAAATAAATGATAGGAATAAGCGATGCGAGTGAGTGAGTGTGGATTGAGAGGCGACTGATGATGATGAAGATGAAGACGAGGGTTCGATGGGATGAAGATGGGCAGCAAAGGGATATATAGTCTTTTTGCCTCCCTTGCAGTCCTTTATTGTCGCGAGAGAGTCTTGAAAAATAAAATAGACCAAAAAAGAAAAAGTATCGGCTCCGCCCCGGTGCTCCTTGCGTATCACCATGGGGGATTTGTATTCAAGGGAGCCTCCATTGGATATTAGGACATGGGGTGGCGTGTGCATTATTCCGCCTTTTTGGGCGCCTTGTCTTTCTTACAACTTTTCCCAGAAAATAGCTGCTTTTTTTTTTTCTTTTTCCTAGAATATTCCAACCAAGCCACGCCGTCGCCCAAACTCCTGGGACCTGTTTCCCTGCTGAATCCTTGCCTTTTCTCAGTTGAAAGAAGAATAAATAATGGCAATTCCGTCTGTGCGTATTCATGCCCGCGTTCATTCGGGATGTGTCCGCCTTCCCGGAACAGACAGACGGCCAACAACAACCCCCAGCTGAGTTGCATGTTTCATTATCTGCAGGCCTGGTCACAGTCAACGATCGTCGTTCGGTGAATGCTTCTTCATTTTGTGCATGACATTTTATTTTATTCACTTTGCTTCCCCTGCAAGATGACCAGTCTCTTGGGTTCGGGACAGTGGTGCCGATCAGACAGCCTTGTCAACTTGGTAGTTGGGATTCTCGTTCATTAATCATTCAGCTCATCCATTCACCCCTTCACTCCCCAGCTTGAACCAGTGTCACTTTCACCGTCGCCATTCGGATCGTCTCTCTCTCTCTCTCTCTCTCTCTCTCTCTCTCTGCCGGTGACAATTATGCTACACCATATCGATTCTGTCTTTGTCGTCCTGTTCTGTCTGTCCACCGTCATTTGGCGGTGGCGCTTCTCGCCTGGCTTTCTTTTCGGGGTGCAACGCCCGACGCCTAATATTTGTCTCAGGCCAGCCTCTCCTACGCTCTTTATTTTATTTTCTTTATTTTATTCCTTTCCTATTCATCGGGTTTTATGGAATTTCTGTCTCAGCGGTAAGATGGCGCTAGGGGATTTTATTCTCCTCTTTGAATTCCAGTTACCCGGAATACTGGGAATACTGCGCTCCTCTTTCTTGTACATGGGCTCGCCTCGTGATGCACTTCAGGGTTGTCCTGTATCACCATTTACAAGCTCACATGCAACATCTTGACGACTTGGAAACTGCGACGTGAGTTGTCGCTTGCTTTCGGTTACAGACAGGCCACATTATGAACAAGGACCAACCAACCGTGAACTCGCGGAACTTGCCCTCTTTCAACACATTGCCCCGAACCTCTCCTACATGTAAGCAATGCCCATGTCTGCACAAGCCCGACGCTCTCACCGTCGCAGACGCACAGTAGCGCCCACGGCCTCTCTCATCAAATGATGATCCCTTCCCCTTGCCCAACCACCCCTGATGCTCATCATCGGCGACCCAAGACGCCGGGAATGCTGCTAGACGCAGAGTGGAATAGCTACCTTTGCCAAGGGGACCCAACAGCTCATTATTCCCTTCTTCTCCGCTTAGCCCCAGCCACTCAAGACGTTGGAGCTAACATTCCAGGGACCTGGGATTCGTAACTGGAATGGAGTTGGATATTCTCCGCCCGCAAAGATTAATTGAAAAATCAGGTGAGGTGGGACCTATTGAACCTTCCACGTTGCCGCCAAGGCATCTTCGTTGAACCAAGCACTCGGGCTCTCTGTCAGTGAGTCCCTGATTTTGTGTCTTGACTGTCGCGAATCGCCTGTGCAACGGGCTTGCTTTATTACGCGGGCGGCTTACACAAGGCCGCATAGCCTCAGATCTGTGCCCATGACTGCAGGTCGCAGCTGATGGTCATGACACAGCGAGAGCGCTTCGCTTCCGCACTGATACACTTGCAGGTTCACACTTCAGCATGCGTCAGCTAAAACTCAATAATTCCATGTTTCGCTGACATCCCAGCACCATACTTTACTAGGAGCCTCTTACTTGCCTGAACAGTACCTCTCATGCACGCGCTGATAGTGAGTAGTAGTGATCGCGATGATGGTAACAATCGTGATGATGGCGACAGTAGTAATGATAGTTGGGTGGACGACAGTGATGTCAGGACTTTCCAGATCCTATGATTGGTCCTCGTCATTTACATACCGTGCAGGCAGCTACTCTCACACCATCCCTCCCTTGCCTCACCGGCCGCTTCCTTTTTCCGCACTCTCTAATTACGCTGCCGTCATCCTGCATAGAGGGTGCGCCCAATCTCAGCTTCTGACTGTCAAGCGCGGAATAACTCGACTCATAGTGTAATACGGCAGCCGCTCTGTCTCATCGCCTTGCATGGTTGTCTGTGATGGCCCAACGTAATCACCAATCACTGCCCTTTTGCAGGCAATTCGGTGTGTAAGCACCTTTGCTATTGTTTCTTGCTGCCCTTTCTATTCGCATTGATGCCCGAGAAGAAAAAAAGAGACTATTTGGGCACGCGTGACCTCGGACGACGCCCTCAGGTTCTACACCAGGCTGAGACGACGACGCCACCGGCCTCTTCCCGAGGTGGAGCGTACGAAAACAACGCCAGTGGCTTCGTTAGTCCTAGAGACGTCTCTTTTTATAGATTCTCATCGTACTCCCTTGGATAGCGCGGAAGGTTACATGTTGAAGCCGCTTCGATGAGCTGGAGGAAGCTATCCGTTATCCGTGCTTTGAAACGAATTCACCATGATGTCGCTCAGGCCACCTTCGTTTTCACAATTAACCAGGCCATACTAATTCAAAATGTATTCATCTTTTCAAGTATGCATGATTTTAATACCCTTGCTCCCCCAGGCCTTGCTCACCTCAGCTGCGCAAGCCCCACGCCCCTGACCCGACAGGACGGTCACATCACGAATCGGATATTGCGACCTGAATTACTGAGTAATAATAATAAATAAAGTAAAGACATGGGTCCCCCTTGCTTGCTCCCTGCTTTGCGCCCTGCAGGCTCCCAGGCAACCGCCCAAACTGCGGAAATGGTTCCTCGCAACAACACCCTTTTGCCATTCAGCAACTGTCTAGCAATCATCAAACAAGGAGAGAGGGGGGCCGACGGTTACGGGAAGTCTGAGAAAATGATTTTTTTTTTCTGCTACATCGGCAAGGCGCTCGAGAGTTTCGGGGAGGGCCTAGAAGAGAAAGCTGAAAAGGGAAGCGAGAAAACAAGAGTTTGAAACAAGCTTGTGCGTCGGACAAGATCGAATTGAGCACAAGATGGGAGGAAACTTGACAGGAAAACATAAAAGACTGCCGAGGAATCAATGCCGCCGTGTTATCGTATTGCAATCGCACCCGCGTCCCGGGTGCGTGGAACTGAGCAATCTCGCCACGAGGGTATGAGGAGGCTGCTTGCGGGCGCCTCCTTTTTGACGGGCGGCCTCAATCTCATCACAATCTTTGTATTACCCACCTAGTTAGCATCCTCTGTATTGCGAAAGAAGTATGACGATCATCAATATCAGGGCGCGATTTGTCAATTCTCGCAAGACAACGAGCAGCCCGTCAGTTCCACATGTTCCTCATGATTAGCTATCCAGGCCTGCAACATCCCGCACAAGAGTTTGCCGGTTGGAAAACGAAGGATAGCCAATTGATTCACTCTCGGCCCAGGACCTCGGAACCCGGATCCTGGGTCCCTGCAGGGCTCAATTTCTTCACCCTCGCTCGGCGGCGGTTGTGGTGGTGGCCTAGACTTGTCTAGGAAACTCGCCCGTCCACGCTGTTATGAGTATCTGTTTGCCCGTCAACAACCTCGAGGATGTCAGGTGACGGCTCTTGTGATTCGCACGATGCGGCAGACAATGGATGTGATGGCGAGATCCGCCCCGTGTGAAACGAGGTTACGCAAGACACTCGAGTGATAGAAGGAGATCGACCAGCCCTACCAAAAACAAAACGGCTCGTTTTCATTCGCTGACGTTCAAGACTTTTTATTAGTATTTCTAATACATCCCTGATTGCTTGGTAGACTTTATAGACTTCGACGTTCTACGGGATTGTTGGCTGTGTTGGCTGTTTGGTGTACACGGCCAGACCAGGCAACACATCTATCTACCTGAGACAGCAACACACAAAATTGTGCTCTCAACTGTCACCTTTTACAGTGCACAACTAGATTATTGAGAGGAGACTCACTTCATCCGAGTACTACCCGTGAACCAGAGCTACGAACAACTCACAACAGCGCAGTCGGGGGCAACGTGCAACAGCAAATGGCTAAGCACTTGGACTATGGGCTTCTTTTCAGATACTTGGCATATTATTAAAGTCCTCGTAGCCTGACCTATCATGGCTTGAACGAATTCTTCACGTCCGTCTCAAAGCTCTTCAGCAACTGCCGAGGTTACTTCGCCAGGGTCGAGCTGAACCGTACATCTCCGCACAAAAGGCAGCTTGAGGTGATTTTGAATCCCATCTCACCATTACCCAATCTGTAGGTCTTTTGCCTTGTGATTATGTTTGGAACCGTTTTATTGGTGGATTAAAGCAACCAGTGAGTGAGCATCCCGGCAAAACCGGGTCCTTTGCCGTATCTCGACAAGGGCATCGGTCAACTATCTGGGGAAAGGCTAGCGGCCACGATGTAAGGAGCAGTACTGGAGTGTCATATAATTATATAAATATAGTTATAAATGCTCCTTATTTAGTCGTCAAAGCTCAATTTTCTAGCAGCTCCAATTACTTTGACACGAGTCGCTTTACTTGCATTGGACAACTCTCAACGAGAAGTCCAAAATGTATCAACGGCTTCTAGCTTCTTTTGCCTTGGGCTTTCAGCTCATTTCGGCTGTCGCTGGAGCTGGGAATATTGTCCCCGGCAAGGCCTTTGACCGCATTGCCATCTTCTTTTTCGAAAATCAAGACTACGACAAGTCTTATGGCGACTGTACGTGACCTCCTTCTGAAAAGTCAAAACTTTCTAACCATGTAAAAGCCAACTTCAAGTGGTTTCGCTCCCAGGGCATCTCCCTCACCAATTACATGGCCGCCACGCACCCGTCCATGGGCAACTACATGGCCAGCATCGCCGGTGACTACTTTGGCATGGACGATGATGATGACGACATGATTGCGCCGCGCAACGTCTTCACCGTCATCGACCTCCTCGAGGCGCGCAACATCTCGTGGGCGCACTACATGGAGGACATGCCGTATACCGGCTTCCAGGGCGGCGAGTGGAAGAACCGCAAGAACGGCCGCAACGACTACGTGCGTAAGCACAACCCGGCTATTCTCCACGAGAGCGTGACGAAAGACCCTTCGCGCTTGGCCAAGGTGAAGAACATGTCACTGACGGATACGGGGCGGTCCGAGTTCCATAAAGACCTGTCTGCGAATGCGCTGCCGCAGTGGCTGTTTATCACACCCAACATGACCTCCGACGGACATGATACAGACGTCAGAACATCTGGCAAATGGTGCCGCTACTTCCTCGAGCCTCTCTTGAAAGACACCAGATTCACCAACAACACCCTCATCCTGCTGACCTGGGACGAGACCGACACCTACGAGGGCCGCAACCGCGTCCTCGGCATCCTCCTCGGCGACGTCATCCCCAAAGACCTCATCGGCACGTCCGACGCCAGCTTCTACACGCACTACTCGCAAATCGCCACCGTCTCCGCCAACTGGGGGCTCGCCACGCTCGGGCGCTGGGACGTCGGCGCCAACGTCTTCCGGTGGGTGGCGGACCGGACCGGCGACCGGCTGCGCGCGTGGGACAGCGCGTCCGAGTTTAAGCGCTACCTGTGGAACGGCTCGTACGCCGGCTACTTTAACACGCACGCCAAGAAGAAGGTACCGCGGCCAAACTTGGATCTGGACAAGCCGGTGTCGGGGAGGCCGATTCTGCAGGCGGTCAAGGATGCGTGGGCGGGGAGCAGCGCGCCGACGTATTATGAGGATACGATCAAGGTTCCGGATGATAGGAATCCTCCCAAGGGATACAAGCCGTAGAACATCCATGGCAGGGATTGAGTAAATGGAGGATATAGGTTGAAGTAGTTGTCATCTACTCAAGCAGAGGATATAAGCAATCATAGTCTATCCAAGGAAATCCAAGAAATCCCGACAAGGTGCGCATGACACAGTGTAAACGCCTTGGACACTTTCGATTATGCACTCAACTATCCTAAGAGAGGCTTGCGGGGATGCGGATCGTGTTTCACAGCCGCAGCTGATGCGTTCCAATTGCCGTCACTTCCCGCGGTCGCATCCTTCGTACCCAACGACGCACAAGCATTCTCGAGCTCCCAACTCTCAGCAGCCGAAGAATAGTTTATTCAACCTCGACTCTCCTCGGTCTTTTACTCACCCGCCTGGGACCAAAATGGCTGAGCGGCGCCCGACAGACGTGGTCCTCCTCAGCTACCCCCGGACGCTATCCAACCTGCTCGTCAAGCTCCTCTCGGAGCAGCCCGGCTGGCAGGGCTCGACCTACTTCCTGCACGACGCCTTCCAGTACGCCGATGCCAACCTAAAAGAGCAGAACGTCGAGTCGCCAGCAGACGTTCTCGCGGAGTATCTGAGGCTGCTTCACACGGGATATGAGGAGCTGCTAGCCTCGCCTAGAAAGGCTCACGAACAGGTATCTCCTCCTCTTTCCGTCCTGCAGTGCATCCTAGCTAGTAGCGATAATGATTGATCAAGACCTCCAGGGTCTTGCATTGTTCCTCAAGAGCCACATCTTGGAAATTATCGACCCTACCCTTTTCTTCGGCGGCCTCAGGCCCGGAGCGTGCCCGCCCGAGTTCGCCGCCGAGCTGGCGTCCTCGTTCCCGCCCAGGACCAACCCGACGCTGCTGCCCGACGAGCTGCTCCTCTCCTTCGTGCCCGTCTTCCTGATCCGCCACCCAGCGCTGGTCGTCGACTCGCACTACCGCGCCAAGGGCTTCACGTCGGCCGCCGAGCTGCGCCAGGGTAACGCGCCATACTCGACAAATGTACGCCTCACAAAGGCCATCATCGACTGGTACGACAATGCGACTGCCACCAGACCAGCCGCTACGGAGTCGCCTCTCTGCCGCAAGGGCCGTCCTCTCATCGTCGACGCGGACGATGTGCTGGAGGGCGACACGATGCAGAGGCTGGCAGCGGCGATTGGCATGAATCCGGCGCGGATCTTGGAGCAATGGGAGGCAGAGTCCACCGAGGGGCTTGATCTGGGGCATAAACGCTTCGTGGTGGATTTATGGCGGTCTACGAGCATCGACAGGTCCAAGAGCGCAAAGGGTTTGGACCTGGAGGCCAAGTTTGAGAGCTGGAACGAGCTGTATGGTGTTGAGGTAGGGCAGGTCATGGCGGATCTGACCAATAGTCACATGGAGGACTACATGTGGCTAAAGAGCCGCAAGTTTTAATGAGTCAGTCCGTGGTACAGATATCTAGGGGGATCACAGGCCTTGCTTCGCTTCGCCTCGCATCACATCTAGCACCTGTATAATGACTCTTTCCAATATAGTTGGCTTTGATTTCCCAAATCCTGTGCTCGACCTGGCAGCCCTCATAAAAAATGCCCAGTCCCATCTCGGAGTGGTGGAGCTCGGTGCCATTGCCGAGATAGTCTCGATCCAACTGGAAGATGAACAGGGATACGACACCTGAAAGCCTCACTGTGACGGTCACGCGTGCCCTTGTCAATGTATTTCATCATGAGCGAACATTTCCGAAATCAACTCCATTCGGTGCAAATCCTTGTTTATTATGTAGTTTTGGACATGGGTTCGGCTGCTTCTGCGCCCTCGTCACACGGCGATAATGCCACGACAAATCAAATTGTCTCAGTTGAGAATTAGCCTCATTTATCATTTCGGGTAGTCCTTCAGGTGGAAGCTCTTGAGCTTGACAAATGCATCAAAGCCAAACTTGCTTAGCGTCTGGCCGCGGCCAGAGTTCTTCCACCCCGTCCACGCAAGATCCTGACAACTTGTTAGCTCGGGCTCATTTCGTCGCCGTTACACCATCATCGCTCGCAACCTCGATCTCGGGTCGGCCTGTCTCACTTACTGGGCTAGGAAAGTCGCACCGATTCACGAAAACGGTGCCGGCCTCCACGTCCTCGGCTAGCTCGTAGCCCTTTTCCGTGTCCTTGGTCCAGATACTGGCCGTGAGGCCGAATTCGCTGTCATTCATCAGCTTGACGGCCTCGGCATCACTCTTGACCTTCATCACGGGGATGACAGGCCCAAAGGTCTCGTCGGTCATGACGGTCATGTTGTGGTCCACACCAGTCAGCAGGGTCGGCTTGACAAAGTTGCCCTTGGTCGGCAGGTTGTCAAACGACTCGTTGGCAGGCGTGGCGTCTTTGGCGCCCTTGGATACTGCGTCCTTTACATGGCCCTCGATGGCAGCCTTGGACCGGCTGGAGATAACTGGTCCTACGTGAGTACCCTTGTCGAACGGATCGCCCAGCTTGTAGCCCTTGAGCACCTTTTGCACCGCCTCGACAAAGGTATCATGGATGCTCTCGTCAACGTAAACGCGCTCCAGGGAGCAGCAACTCTGTCCCGAGTTGAACACGGCGCCATCCACAATCTCCTCGGCAGCCCAGTCAATATCCACGTCACTGCGTACGTAGGCAGGGTCCTTGCCACCAAGCTCCAGGCCAATATTGACGACGCGGTCAGCGGCCGCCTTTTGCACGGAGAGACCGCCGGCAACAGAACCGGTGAAGCACACAAGCTCGATCCTGGGGTCGCGCACGATTACCTCCATGGTGCTTGGCGAGCCGCAGTGGAAGTACTGGAGGACGCCTTGGGGCAAGCCTGCGGCAGTAAAAATCTCGGATACGCGCTCCGCAACTGTGGGAGTCTGTGGAGATGGCTTGAGGATAACTGTGTTGCCAGCCAAAATTGCCGGGATAATGGAGTTGACGAGGATTAAGTACGGGTACTGCGACTTGTGTTAGTCTTCAGGGTCCGCCCCATGTAGCGAAGCGCCTGACGCCCGCGATGGCGGATACACCAGGTAAGGGACAGGCTCACATTCCATGCAAAGATGACCAGGACAGGTCCAACAGGAACCTTGCGGATGAAGCGCTTGAATCCCTTCTCCGCTTCGCCGTCGGTATCTTGGAGGGCCTCGTCGCTGATTTTGAGGAGATACTCACCCCGCTTCACAGCAGTGGTGATCTCCTTCCCGGTGAACGCAATTGGTCGGCCCATTTGCACAGTGAGTTCCTCTGCGAGCTCCGCTTCTTGATCTGCGAGGCCCTTGAGGAACTTCTTGACAATCTCCTGTCGCTCCTTCAGGGTGGTCTTCCGGAAACTCTGGAACGCTTCCGTCGCTACCCTGGGCATCAGGTCTAGGTCGGCCACCGATGCGCCATTGCGGGTGATGACAACCTCACCAGTGGTGGGAGAAAGGGTGTTGATTACTTCCACAGACATTTTGAGGGCTAGAGCGTGAAAATGCTGGTTGATGATGCAGCTTTGGGGTCGGAGGAGGGGGAGGTTCCCATAACAGTGTCAAAGCTGTGCCCCACGTCGTAGATTGTCACAACGTCATAGGTAGGTGGTATAGTTGCTTCACCAAGCTCTAGATCAGCAACACAGGATGAAATAGTCCTCACAGAATAGGAAATTATCCCATGAAGATTCTGTAATTATAGAATAATTTTCGATACACTAGAAAATCCTTGAAATTGGAACAAAATGAATATTCTCAGCTCCCGGGTAACCGCTCGATGCTTCGCTAAAGCCATACACCCGACACTAGCATATCGATAAGCCACTCAAGTCCCAGCAACTTTTTTTAACCAGGTGAATGTCGTAACAAGGCAAACAACTATATTCGCATCACCCAGGCGTAACGATGGCGCCCAACGGAAACGACTTCCTAGATGCTTCGGACAGCGAAAACGATCACATTGATACCTATGACTCGGAAGACGAAGTCGCCAAGGGCGGCAGCCGAAGCACGAAGCGCAGGAAACTGAGCCCCGACAACGATGGTGACTCTAACCAAGATGGGAGTGACATTGGACACGATGCCGGGAGCGACGATGAAGAAGAGGGCGGCGCCGAAGACGACACAAAACAAACACAAAAAGAAGAAATCAAGAAGAAAAAAACAAAGCTGCCCAAGCTACAAGGCGACCTGCCCAACATCTCGCGGCCGCTGGCGCGCAAGAACCTCGTCGCCACCGAAAAAGCCATCAAAAAGTCTGGCGTCGTCTACCTCTCCCGCATCCCCCCCTTCATGAAGCCCGCCAAGCTGCGCTCCCTCCTCGAGCCCTACGGCGCCATCAACCGCATCTTCCTCGCCCCCGAGGATCCCGCCGCCCACGCCCGCCGCGTCCGCGCCGGCGGCAACAAGAAGCGCTCCTTTACCGAGGGCTGGGTCGAGTTTCTCCGGAAAAAAGACGCCAAGGACGCCTGCGCGCTGCTCAACGCGCGCACCGTCGGCGGAAAAAAGGGCAGCTACTACCGCGATGACTTGTGGAACTTGGTGTACCTGCGGGGCTTCAAGTGGCACGACTTGACGGGACAGATTGCGGCGGAGGACGCGGAGCGCGCGAGCCGCATGAGGGCGGAGATTGGCCGCGCGGCGCGCGAGAATAAGGAGTTTGCGAGAAACGTAGAGCAGGGCAAGGCGATGGAGGGCATTGCGCGGACGGCGGCGGCGAGGAAGCGCAAGGCAGAGGAGGAGGAGGGCGAGCCGGCGGAGGTGGAAGACGGTGAACATGGGCAGGAGGCGAAGAAGCAGAGACACACGAGGACGTTTAAGCAAATACCGTTGGCCAAGAAGCAGAATGATACGGAGGAGCAACCTGAGCGGGTTACGAGGGTACTCAGTAGCATTTTCTAACGGCATATTGTATATATAATTAGCACTGAAAGCATTTGATTTACTGTTTCGTGAGGGCCTGATAATTGCATATACATTTTGGACTGCAGACTTCTATGATACACTAGCAAACGCCAAACATAGGTAGGTAGTGGGCGCTGCTCCGACGGCACACAGCTTTGTGACAAGTAGACAAAAACAGACAGAAAAGCTACAGAATAACATGAGAAGGAAAATACCCCAAAACCTTCATTCCTGAGATTTGTCTCGAAATACAAAGCCAGCCTGCCCAGATCTTTTATCGCCCCTCGTCACTCCACATTTTGCGATAAGATTTTTTCCTCTCCCGCTTATCAAGCAGCGGGGCAAATTTTTGGCTGGTGACTCGACTCACATCTACCACTTTTTTTTTCTTACCCAAATCTTGGGCATCATTCTTTCAAAAACCATTTGATTTTCGCTATATTTTCGTCATCTCCATAATGTCTATGGATCTAGATGACGCCCCCGTGTCCCTCGGGGCTGTCGAGCACCAGACGGGCGCAACGTGAGTTTTTCTCCCAAATAGCATCACCCCGCAGTGGGCTGTCGACACAACTAGGCAAACGAAGAAATACCAAGACGAAATGGAAATTCGGCTGACCACTGTGCTTGACTTTTAGCATCCTCTGCTGCAACTGCGGTGCCCCGATCGACGGAACGACTGCGGCCGGTGCCCTCTGCTACGACTGCGTCAAGCTCACCCACGACATCTCCAAGGGCGTGCAGCGTGAGGCCGTCATCAACTTTTGCCGCGACTGCGACCGCTGGCTGCTGCCGCCCTCGAGCTGGGTCGTTGCCCCGCCCGAGTCGCGTGAGTTGCTCGCCCTGTGCCTCAAGAAGCTGCGCGGCCTCACCAAGGTCCGCATTGTCGACGCCAGCTTCGTGTGGACCGAGCCGCACTCGCGCCGCATCAAGGTCAAGCTCACCATCCAGGACGAGGTCCAGGCGGGCATCCTGCTCCAGCAGAGCTTCGAGGTCCTCTACGTCGTCGCCACCCAGCAGTGCCCCGAGTGCGCCAAGTCGTACACGGCAAATGTCTGGCGCGCGTGCGTCCAGGTCCGGCAAAAGGTTCTCCACAAGCGCACCTTTCTCTTCCTCGAACAGCTCATCATGAAGCACGGCGCGCACCGCGACACGCTAAACATCAAGGAGGCTAAGGACGGCATTGACTTCTTCTTCTCGCAAAAGAACCAGGCCGAGAAATTCATCGACTTCCTCAATTCGGTCGTCCCCGTGACGGTCAAGACGTCACAGGAGCTCATCTCGTACGATACCCACACCGCGAAATCATCATACAAATTCACATATTCTGCCGAACTGGTGCCGATATGTAAAGATGATCTCGTCGCCATGCCCATCAAATTAGCTAAACAGACCGGCAACATTACGCCTCTGGTTCTCTGCCACAAGATTGGCACGTCAATCTACCTCATGGACCCCCAGACCCTTCAGACCGCAGACATCAGCTGCCCCATCTACTGGCGTGCGCCATTCACGTCCCTGGCCGACTCCCAGCAGCTGGTGGAGTTTATTGTCATGGACGTTGAGCTGACTGGCAAAACTAACGGCAAGTGGCGTCTCGGAGAGGTTACAGTTGCGCGGGCTGTTGACCTTGGCGCCAATGACACCACATATTTCACAAGAACACATCTTGGTGGTCTCCTACAGGCCGGCGACAGTGTTATGGGATACATGCTGACGGGCACCAACTTCAACAACTCGGAGTGGGAGGCCGTGGAGGAGTCGCACGTGTACTCGTCCATGCTGCCTGACGTCGTACTCGTCAAGAAGCATTACCCCAACCGCCGGAAGAACAAGAAGCGCAACTGGAAGCTCCGCCGCATGGGCAAGGACGATGGCGAGCTGCTGCCCAAGAAGTCCGACCAGGAGCGCATGGACCGCGAGTACGAGCAATTCCTGCGCGACGTCGAGGAGGACGAGGATCTGCGGGCCGCCATGGCTCTGTACAAGAACGAGAAGAAGCGCGAGGAGGATGAGATGAGCATGGCGGAGACGGAGGGTGGCGAAGACGACTCGCCGCAAGTTGACATGGGCGAATTGCTGGATGACTTTGATGAGCTTACGATGAAGGACTCATAGCTGCGTTCAAGATAGAATAATGCCGTAAAAATAGCACGATTCCCCAAAAGTATATGTCTCTTTTGTGTCTTATGGGCCCTCACACAAACGAGGGCATGGTGTCTGATGTTGAGAGTGTTTTCGTAGGCGTGGAGCGGATGGACTTTCTAGATTGATCTCTAGATTTCTGTCGATCCAGACGCCGCTTGTTGAGACCAAAAGGATCGTCAAAATCAAAGTCGTCGTCGCCGCCGGCCTCAGGAGGAGTCGGAGTCGGCGTATCAGCCTCCATCTTGGCATGTGGCCTTGGCGCCGAGGAGCTGAGCGCCGCACTTATCGACGAAGCGGGCGTGGCAGGATGGCGTGCGCGCACCCCCGTAGATATGGGTGTTGAGACGTCAACATGTGAAGGGAGCCGCTGGGGGTTCGACATAGAAGGGCGAGACGGACGATGTCCGACCGCGGCCTTCGTCAGGGATGTCGACGCGGCAGCAGCGGCCCGGGGCACTAGGGATCTTGTTTTTGCACGCGGCACATTCAGCAGCCCCCTTAGATTCGTGCCGACCCAGGGCGAGGAATTGCTCTCGTCCCGGTTGCCGCTGCTCTCTTGAGTAGCGGATAGCACGGAGCGCTGCTTCGAGAGCCGCTTGGCCTGATCGCGACGCTGGCGGGCCGCGGTGGTGAGAGCGCCAACGACGGGGCGTTCAATCTCGCGGATGGCGGCATCATTTTTAGCTTTGGCGACGAGCTTGAGGCGGTGGTACTCGGCGCGATGCAGGTGCGTGGTGAAGCGTTGTGCGGTGCGCAGCAGCTCATCCTCGACGATGCGATATTGGTCATCACCTGGGGCCATGTACCTGTCACATGTGGTTAGCTGCTATTATCATTGCCTTGTTCCTGATTTGGGCATGACGGAAACGGTGGCGAACTATGTTAAGGAAAAAAGGAAAAAAGAAAGAAAAGAGAAGAAAGAAAAACAACAAGAGCATGGCTGTGAGAACCCTGGTGGCATCTTACCGTTCTTGTGGAGGCTCAGGAGGAGGAGACGTCGACGGACTGCGCAAGGGATCTAGATGCTCCTGTCTTAGCGGACCCCAAAATAAGGACGACACGGGAAAGACTATCTTACCGGAAGAGTTGAGCGCGGCGAGGACGGCTGGGCGTTGCCGCGCCGCCGCCGAGGCACTGCTGGTTGGGGTGGCCGCGGCGGTGGCTCTTCTGGGCGTCTCGATCTTGGGCGACGCGCGCCGCGGGCTGGAAGCTGTTGCTGACTGTGTATGTGATGCCCTCTTCCACGGAAGTGTGCGGGCCATGATGGCGATAAAAAGCCGCGATGTTCCTCCAGTAATGGTGGCGGCAAAAAAGAGAAGATGCAGTGCAAAGGTAAGGTAGGTAGTGAGGACAACGCGTGCTGGGCAGGCACGATTCACTGGGCAGTTGCCTAAACGATGCGACGCCCACAATTCAATCTACAGCCACACTTTCCATCTACAAACGCGGAAAAAGAAGATAAGAAGCGAAGAGATATGGGGTAATTTGTTTTTTGAAAATTTCGAATAATGACTACCGCCGTCTACTATTGATTCGGCAAATTATGATTCGCGCCACTGCGCATGTTGTCATGGATAGCGCCTCGGCAGCAATTGCCTTGCATAGCATCAGCTGTACACGGACAACCCGATATTTGTTTGGCATGAATCTAATAATGAAAACCAATACTTTGCGCCAACAACTCGGCAACGCCTTAGATCTGCCATTGTGCAAATGCGAGGCGCAATGGCGACATGGACGGGCAGTGCCTCGATGCCGCCAAGAAGCGCAGCCAGATGTCGTGCTCGCGCCAAGAGCACCAAGCTTTCCTCGCCTTGCGCCTCGCCCGCCAGTGCCCAATGCAAAAGAGCGGTTTAAAACGTTGTTTGTATGCTTAATTTTCTCCCATGGCGCCACGGAGCTCTTGGCGACCAGCCGAGGGGAGTGTGCCATTGGATGTCGCTCATGTAAATATGGTATAAGTAGTAACTCGCTGCTGTTGCGAGCTCAAGGTTCCCGATTTTGAAGTACGACTCATCAATCAAATGGGCAAATAACAATCTCTCAAAATGAGTAAAGACTTGGACAGTCCGACGGTGCAAGAGGTTCAAGACGATGGGCCGGCTCCCAGCCGGGTCGTCGACTGGACGGTTGAGGAGGAGAAACGGGCAAAGCGCAAGTAGGTCAATACTGCAGAAAACTAACAAGAACATTCGACTAATGCAAACTCAGGCTCGACTTGATCATCATGCCTATTCTGACTCTCGGTTTCTTCTGTCTACGTATAGCCAAGTCCCCGCACATCCCAACACAGCCTCTCACTAACACGCTCCTTCACAGAACTCGACCGAGGCAACATGGCCAACGCCATCACCGACAACTTCATGCGCGACGTCGGCATCAACCAGGACCAGTTCAATATTGGCCAGCAGATGCTGTCCCTCGGCATCGTCCTCACCGAGATCCCCGCCAACATGATCCTCTACCGCGTCGGCCCCGGCCGCTGGCTCACCCTCCAGCTCTTCCTCTTCGGCACCGTCAGCACCTTCCAGGCCTTTCAGCGCGGCTACGGTGCCTTTGTTGCCACCCGCTTTCTCCTCGGCATCACCGAGTCCGGCTTCATCCCGGGCGGCCTATGGACGCTGTCGACGTGGTACACGCGCACTGAGACGGCCAAGCGCGTCATGGTGTTTTACTTTGGCAACCAGATTGGCCAGGCGTCGGCCAAGCTGCTCGCGTTTGGCATCCTGCACATGCGTGGCGTAGGCGGGCAGCCGGGCTGGTTCTGGCTGTTTGCGCTGATGGGCGCGTTCACGGTGCTGAGCGGGCTGGTGTTTGGGTTTTGTCTACCGGACTCGTTTAGGAACCCGCGGAGCACGTTTTTGCCGCGGTATGAGTGGTTCACGCCGCGCGAGATTCACATCCTGCAGACGCGTGTCCTAATTGACGACCCGATGAAGGGCCAGAAGAAGAAGAAGATTCCGCTGGCTGCTTTTAAGAGAGCGGTACGTGACCCCGCCTACAGGACCTGGAGCGAAAGTGGCTAACAATGATGTAGTTTCTTGACTGGCGCATATGGATTCACTTTCTAATTACCCTCTGCAACAACGGACCTCAGCGAGCGTTCGACACTTACGCGCCCTCCATTGTTACGAGCTTCGGCTACACGGGCCTGAGCAGCAACGCGCTGGCCGCCGTCGGTCTCTTCCTGCAGGTACCCGTGTCCTTTACCTTTAGCTGGTTCTCCGACAAGTTGTAAGTCATGCCGTCACCAAAAATTTGCTCAACTCGAGTACTGACAACCGCTAGCAACCGCCGCGGCGAAACTGTCATGCTCGGCATGTTTGGCCACCTGCTCGGCTACATCCTCAACCGCGCCTTCACCCAGGTCAACTCGCGCGGCGTGCGCTACTTTGGCGTCATCTGGACGCAAATGTTTGGCACCTTTTCGCACCCGCTCAACATTGCCTGGCTGTCGTTGACCTGCCACGACTCGGAGCAGCGCGCTCTTGCCATGGCTGGGTGAGTGGCCCTTCAACTCCTCCAGTGTTCATGAAAAGCTAATTTTATGCCTAGTGTCATTATGAATGCGAATATTGCGGGCATCTACGGAGCGCAAATCTTCCGCAGTGACGACAAGCCACTCTATAGACGAGGATTCAGTATCGCCATTGCCGTCTTGTCCTTTGGCTTTGTCTTGTCGTTTGCCCGCTGGCTTGACGAGAAGCTAAGACTGCGCAGAAAGAGACAGAGTGTGGCCGCATAAGGGTACAACAACTACCAGGCAGCAGCAGTTAGGAATGAAAGGAGTCTACGAGTTATTACAGATACACATGAATCGGATGGGGCTGTCTGCTAGTAACTTTGGCTTTACGCTGACTCTTTCGACATACGACTTATAGTTGCGTCTGAGTGATGGAGTAAACTCCGTCCATGTCGATGACCCGAAGGAACGGAAACTACTTGAAACAATCCATCGCAACTTTTTTGGTCCATCTACAGTAGCATCACCAATTCCCGGGAGTATATGTATTCGAGACGGCCGCTTGTATCCCCGTTGTTGGCGCCGTAGCCTACTGCTTACATGGAGCGAGGCTAATGAGACGAACGAATGTCATGGTCGCTCCGATTTGTGATCTGCATCCAGCAAGTACTGTCTCCCATCTATTTACCTTCTCCCAATTCCAGACTGCCAGCGATGCGGGCGTTAGTTGGATCTAGCATAGATTTACAAAATTGAGCACACTGCCTATCTGGTATTGATCGCAATGATAAAAACGATGACAAATTTCGTTCTGATAGTGGCGAGAATCTAAATAGATGCTGCTGATGCGAGCCTAGATAGTTTCAACAGTTGATCCTCTACACTCTGCGCTTGATCCGACGATACGGCCCACGATCTCAGCATGGCACGGAAGTTGCGCCCATCTAGCATTGCCAACATCGTCGATCCTTTGCTCCCCAGGCATTGACTCCCTGTCCACCAGCAAAGCACGGCGCATCGTGCATCAGACCTGCAGCGCGATGTACAAGTCGGCAAGCCGCTAATCTTCGGAGTGAGGTTGCATCGCCGGCATATCCAAATGCCGTCTACATGTCCTACCGACAACCACGGCGAGCCATCACAAGGCCCATCTGGAACTTTAGCTAGACTTTCACAGTAGACGATCGTAGAAGTCCCGTCCATCACCCTTGTATATAAAACCCCATGCGTATCCCCCGTAAGACATACCATCTCTAAACCACACAGTAATCTACAAGACCAAAGCTCATCATGAAGCCCTCCCTCCTCGCCCTCGTCCTCCTCTTCGCCGCCTCGGCATCGCCCGGCAGCACCTCACACTCGTGGGCCGGCACCAGCAACTACTTCCTCCAAAGCCTCTCCGACACCGCCCGCGACACCTACCTCGCCCACCTCTCCTCCTCTGGCATCCGCGCCGTCCGCGTCTGGGTCGCCGCCCAGCCCGGCCACCGCGCCTGCGTCAAAGGCAGCCTCAGCCTCACCTCCGCCCTTGACTTCGAGACCACTCTGGGCACATACAACTGGGAGACACTCGACCTCCTCGACAAGACCCTCGTCGCCATTGGCAAGCACGGCATGAAGGCGCTCATCTCCCCGCACGACGGCAACCTCTTGCACGGTCCCAACGGGTGCGTCCTTCCTTCACTCCCTCCCATGCTATTTAATACTAAAAGGTTTTTAGCAACGACGCGTATGGACAGAGATTCAGCAGCGGCTACTTTTACGAACACCAAGACGGCATCGACTTGTACGACGCCCGTCTACGCGCCATTCTCTCTTACAAGGGTAAATACTCCTCCCGCGTGTGGCGCGACTGGCAAGACGTCATAATGGCAATCGACATACAAAACGAGCCCTTCTCCTCTAAAAACTCCGAATGCACCAACCCCGCCGCCGCCTCCTGGATCTGCGGCCGCGCCAAGACCCTCCGCTCTGCCCTCGGTGCTTCCACCCCATCAAGATCGCCACCGGCGGCCTCGGCGGCGACGTCTCCCACGGCTGCACCTTTGCCCAGTCCGCTGTTGGCTGCGCTGAGCTCGACATGGTCGCCGTGCATAGGTACGCCGGGCCGGAATCGCAGAACCCGAAGCAGTGGGCTGGGTCGTATGACGGCTGGCTGAAGCAGACGGGGGGCAAGCTCGTGTACGTGGAGGAATGGGGGGTGAATACGACGAGGTATGACGTGAAGGAGGAGTTTCGGACAAATACGCAGGATATGAACGCAGCGGGCCTGCCGTGGATGTATTGGCAGATCTTGCCGGCCAAGGAGTGTGACGGCAAAGATGGCGATCCGTTTGGGTTCGATATTGACGGCAGTGGCGTCGACGTGGCGGGTGCTGCCAAGGGTGCGACCAGTGCGACCAGTAAGCAGGATTGGTCTGGCATTGTCTAGTTACAGGACACATATATGATGACAGTGTGCATAGAGCTTAGGTACTTGTGACTACAGTCGGTAAGTAAGACGAAATACACCTTGAGAGCAAATCAGAATCGTCGGTGAATGATATGAGAAAGACCTCACTACAGTTGAATGGGATGATGACTGAGCCCAAAACTTGACATTAATGTAAATAAGAGACCGCCGTCATGATAAATAACGCGAGCGTCGAGTGTAAGTACTATTCAATCATATAGCAGAGCATCATGTCGCTAGCATCTATTGCTGTTATGTATATGTACGCCTGACCCGTGGCGGGCCACCTTGTTTCGTTAACCTGCTGTTCCATTTTCTTACACTGGCAGCTCGCAGCCGCCCTAATAAACAAAAGAAATACCCGCCCATTCACACCCGAAAATTACTGAGAAGCAACAACGACCTTGTTGATTGACGTGGCAACATGGTCAATATTGTTTGTGTTGAGGCCAGCCATGCTGATACGGCCATTCTTGGTCATGTAAATGTGGTACTCTTCACGAAGCTTCTGGACCTGGGGCTCAGACAGACCAGTGAAGCTAAACATGCCAATCTGGTCGGTAATGTGGTTCCAGGTACCAGGTGTATCGAGAGACTCGAGTTTTGAACGCAGGGCCTTGCGCATGTCAATGATACGGCCAGACATGGTCTCGAGGTTGCCTTCCCACTCCTTGAAGAGAGCGGCATCGTTGAGGACGGTGGCGGCAATGCGGGCACCGTAGAGAGGCGGGTTGGAGATCTCGGAGCGCTGGAGAATAGCTAGTTGGGAGGCGATGCGGCCAATGGTGGACTTGGCATCGGGGCTGGGGCTGGTGACGACGTGGAAGCAGCCGGCACGCTCGCCATAGAGACCAAAGTTCTTGGCGAAGCTCTGGGCAATGACAAGCTCGAAGCCCTGCTCAATGAAGTAGCGGACAGCGGCAGCGTCGCGGGCCAAGTTGCCGGAAGCAAAGCCCTGGTAGGCACAGTCGAAGAAGGGGAACTGCTTCTTGCTGCGAATGATGGTGGCAAGCTCCTTCCACTGATCCAGCGTGGGGTCGACACCGGTGGGGTTGTGAGCACAGGGGTGGAGGAGGATGATGGCGCCCTCGGGGGCGGACTGGATGGCTGACTTCATGCCATCAAAGTCTAGACCACGGGTCTTCTTATCAAAGTATGGGTAATCGACGGTCTGGAGGCCGACATTGCGCAAGATCTGGTGGTGGTTGGCCCAGGTCGGGTTGGAGACGTAGACTTGGTGGGAGGCCTTGTAGAAGCGGGCGAGGAAGAGGGCGCCGAGATGGACAGCACCGGTGCCGGAGATGGTCTGCATCGACGTGACACGGCCCTCCTTTATGGCAGGGGAGTCAGCGCCGAGCATAAGCTCGCTAGCTTTGGAGGTGAACTCTGGGATACCGGCGATCGGGGCATACTCGTGGTTGAGTTCGGGGTTGTTTCGGAGGATTTCGTCGGCCTAGATCGGAGTGTGGCGTTTTAGCTTGGAGGTGCAGAGCTGGGAAGGTGCCGGGTATACGGGGTAAGGGTGACACGGCATGTCGACGCAGAGAGATGGAGTGAGGATGAAAAGTTCAAAGGGAAAGCTTGGTCCGGTGGCGTGTTGCAGTCGTACAAGACAAATTGAACATGCAGCCTAGGTAGCTTCGGATAGACGGAGTGTGGTAGCGCAAGGCCAGGTAGAGAGGTTGCGCAAAGCAGGGCGAAGCATGCGGTGGCGTAGTGCGCAAGTACATGGCAATAAAATCAGAAGGGAAAAACGAAAGGAAAAGACATTACCTTTTTGACAACAGGAAGAACCCAAGGCTTTGCGTTGTTATCACGGTAGGCACCGATTCCCTGTAGGAGGAGGAGGACGGGTTAGTGGTCTTGGAGGGGCATGTCGCAAACGGGAACAGGTTTATTTGACTCACCAGGTCGACCTTGACCGCGCTGGTATCAGCCCTGTAGGCGCGGGCGAGGCCGAAAAGGGCGTCCTCGGGTGCCTGGGGCACGGAGTCGGCAGGGAAGCTCGAGATGGTCGTCATGACGGGGGAGACGTGGTTGGCGATGCTGTTGAGGCGATCGAGGGAGGATGAAGAAGTAGAAGATGGGGCCATGATGGGCGGATAAGTGGTGGTAATAAGTCGAAGGAAGGTCCGGTCAGGTCGGGCAGGTGGATGGACAACGCTGGCTGGCAGGCGGGACTTTGGCAAAACGGAGCCGTTTTTTTTTTTTCTTGCTTAGGACTTCCGGCGTAATTGTTGATGTGTATTTTTTTTTTACTCCCCTGTTAATTTCTGTTCCAACGTCAGCCTGAGCTAAAACACAAGACGATACAGCTTGGGTGTGAGTCCAAGTGAGTCCAAAGCAAAGTGGCTGATCTTTTTTTAGGTGGGATGAGGGGAATGCCCAGCTGGATGAGCCGGGTCATTAGTTAGTGGGTGATAACTAATGGGCTGCTTCAACCGCTCCAGTGGGCTGTTTGAATCGCTCAAGTCAGCTGTTGACAGCCTCTGGAACTGCCAGTGATAGAGAGGTCGGGCTTCCGGTAGTGATGGTGGGGGGTGGGGTAGCGTTGCAAGGAAGTTCCAGGATCCCAGCGCAGTGCCTGATGAGCCACACGGCCACTAACGTTAATAAGCCGCCCAGTCAGGATGTGGTTGTTGCTCAGCAAGAGGCTCAGTGGTTTGCAGTATCGTTTGACGTGAGAATCAAGTCAGAGCCCAGAGCCAGGAGATTTGGGACGAGCCATTCCCAACACTTGCAAGGAGGCCTCCCTCTTGATTCAGCTTCTTGTTCTTCTCAATTGGTACATCAGCGCCCGACGGCATGGGAAAATCCACAGCAGATGGCCACTCGGTCACTGCATACATCGTGAAAAAAGGCCAAATGGACAAGTCGAAGTCCCACGGCCACCGGGTAGCCCGTGGGTAACCTGGAAGCCCGTAACCAGCTCCACGTCGTTGTTTGCGGCGGCCGGCCTTCCGCGCCACTCCGCGAGCCCCATGTGTGTCCCCGTAACCGGAACCTGGCGCAAGGCACAAGACCAGCAGAAAAAAAAAATGGCCTGTTACTTTTCTGTCCTTTTCTTCTCTCTCTTTTTACCTCTTGCTTCCTTCCTCTTTGGACCCTCCTGGTCCTGTGGTGCTCACATCGTCTTTCCGTCTTCGCCTGGCACGGTCAAATCCTGTACCGCTTCTTATCCAGGCCGCAAGTCGTAGGTAATTCATGGCATCAATCGACCTGGTCCGTTTCGCGCGCCCCAGTTTGCTCATCCACAGCACTGACAACTTTGTCGCGCCAAGCATAATATGCTTACGGGATAAGAGTAATATCGTGGCCCCGCCGCGCTTGCGTTTTGCGGCGGCGATATCGCCCCATGGACAGACATGAGATAACAGAAACCAAATAGGCACACGGGCAAAATGACGAATAGGAAACCCCAACTTACGCTTTCCGGTCTATTGTTGTCCGGCAAGAGGGGTGTTTTGCTTGTTCAAATGCGCCTTTGTTTGGGCAGATATTGGTGCAAGTAGTAACCTCGCGTGTTGTATCAGCCAGCGATTTCGACCGAGCTTCGGCGACTCGGAGTAGGCTTCTTTCTCGTTCGGCGTAGTCGTGATAATTTCTATAGTCTTTCGCAGCCGTCAGTAATCTTTCTTCTTCACCCCGCCACTCCTTTTTTTCCCCTCCCGAATCCAATTCCACCTATCCGGGTAGCGTCGCAAAGCGCGGCTATACTCGCTTTCTCTGAGCTGGGCGAGCTGAGCCCAGCTGATGTCTGCCACTGGCTAGCATCTGCCTTGGACGGTCATGCGCCTGCAACTCGCATGCAAATTGAGGCAAATTGAGGCAGATAAACATGGACAATGAGAAATGCGACCCGATGGCAACGCTCGCGACAGACTCACCTGAAGATGCAACGACCAATACAGATCGGCGACCAATAGAGTACAGTGGGAGTACAAGTTGAACGAAGACAAGGCGACAGCAATGATCTTTTCACTTCAAGAAAATCGCGATCGCAAGACCCGGGAGCGGCGGGCCACCTACCGCTTATAAGCTCACCCGAGCCCGTGGGGAAGCGCAGAAGCTCAGGGCGCGTGGCCTAATTTGACCGAGGCCCTCTCGGCTCTCACAAGCACTTCGGCTCATGTCGTCATGGGCTTTTCTGCCACATGAACCCTTTTTCACTTTTAGACGGCCCAGATTTCCATTTCAGAGCTATGAACCCGTCCTTGAAAATAGTGTTATTTATTTTTAGTGTCAGCCTCTGCAGTTGAATGACATCTTCCGATTGCATTGGTTGAGGCTCCTTCATTCTGCTCATCCTAACCATTTCAGAGCAAAAGCCTTATTAGTCAATCTCACCTTATCTATACTTAACAATGAGGCGATTTCTTAGGACACCAATACTTTATAATTCAAGACGGCTAAAATGCACCGTTAATATTTATCGGGAATCTTTGCCATCTACACATGTTAGCATGTTAGTCAGTGATGGGCCCACAGACGGCATAAAACAGTCCCAGGTAACTACTTGGTACCTCCTACCAATGTTGCTTTTAATTAAGTTAGGTAGTAATTTAACAGCACAATGCATGTGCCAAATGACATGGTATGTCTTAAAACGACCCCAGCGTACCTAATAGAGGCAAGAGGTAGCAAGCTAGTTATATTCAGCTCGGTTGCGAGCCCCTAACGTGTCATGGTCAAAACATTTCAGCTCACGGAATGGGTGTACAATGCCGTTGTTGCAAAACAAAGCGCCTGTTCATCGATTGAAGAGAACATATTCGCAACGTACGAAAAGTGTATCGGCTGGTATCGTGATATCATCGAACTCATTGAAAACGACGGCAAACCGAGCCCATTCATTCTCTTTATTCAGTAAGCAGTCCTCATCTAAGGTCTGAACTGTATATTTCTGATATCACACAGCATGTACTACCACTCTTGCCTTCTCTACGGCTGATGCAATATGCTGTCATCATGATGTGGCGTACTTTACGCCATTGAGATTGTCCATGCAACCACCGAGTTTGGTAAAGTAGCCGCGAGGTAGATATGGATAGGACTTCTTTTTCCAGACCAACCAAAAACGCTTGTATGCATTAAATCATGTAGACTGGCTTCTCATTGGCCAGCGTCATTACTCTTACATACCGCCCGTAACGGCCTCATCCTATCATGGATCGCCTCATATGATGAGATCCCACAGCACCAGAAACGCGCATAGCCCACTTGCCGCAAAGAATGTGTACCGTGCCGTGCTCGGCCGTTGCGCAGCCTTTTTAAGCTCCTTGTTGCCCCCGCCTACGTTGTCCGCCGTCGACAGCGAGTCCGTAACCAGCTGCTCAATATGCGCCGACTGGATCGCCAGGTTGTTGACAAGCAAAGACTGCAGCTCCGAGATTTCCACCAGCGACTTCTCAGCCGTCCTGTGCAAGAAAATGTTAGCAGAACCCCCACCAAAAGCCGTCAGCCGGCATCGTGTATCCCTTCCGTGACGTACTGTACTTTAGCGAGCGTGCTCTCGTAGTGTTTCATCATGTCCTGGTTGCCCTCCTCAAACATCTGCACCTGATCCTCCGTCAAGCCCTCGTTGCCCGCCCCGTGCGCCGGCCCGTCCAACCTCGTCGCCTGCGCAAAGTCGGCAAAGTCGGCCCGTGGCGGCGGCGCGGCCAGAAACCCGCGTGACCGCTCCAGCTCCCGCGTCAGCCGCGTCTCCATCATGCCCTGCTGCGTGCGGCAGCACCACTCCAGCCGCTGCCGCAGAAACCACAGCACGCCGTCGCGGTGCACCTCCGTCTGTCGCGCGCGCTCCTCGACCGCCGCCTGCTCCGCCCCCGCGGCGCTGCCCGACGCCCACGAGCCCAGCGCGCCTAACGCACCGCCATATGTCTTGCGCGCGACCGCTGCGGCCGTCTCCCGCCGTAGCTGCTCCGCGTCGTCGACTGTGCGGATGCTGGCGTTGAGCTCCCGGATCATCTGCTTCGCGTTGGCGTCGACTTCTTCGCGCTCGCGGTCCGTCAGCGTTCCCCGCGGCTGGCCGTGCGCCGCACGCGATTGTGTTCTTCGTGGCTGCGCCGTCGATAGGTAGGCTTGTCGTACATCTCGTAGCTCCTTGTGTAGTGTGGTAATGTGTGAGTTCTAAGAAAGGCAGTGGCGTGGTTAGCGGCTGCTAATGTATTGTTGCCGTATTTCGTGACGCACAATTCTGTATGCTTCCTTGAGAAAGCCGTCCGCCTTTTCAATGTCGGCTCTCGCTGTTGCTGGCGCTGCGTTTCGCTTCCGCAGCAGCTCATTGAATTCGACTGTGCGATTGCCCGTTGGTGGGGTTAAAACGTCCATGATCGGTGAGCTGCAGTAGACAAATGGTAGGTCTAGAGATCCAAATACGGACTGCAGGCGTTGTTGATGGCTGATTGCCCAGAATGGAGCTGGGTCGAGGTCGGGTGGCCTGAACTTTGGATCGTGGATCGCTACCACGTCAGAGGTTCGATTCAGCTTAGTCATGCGCGAGCTTGGTGGCATCACTTCAGGAAGCCAAACAGGAAAAAGCGAAAGATCAATAAATACAAAAATGAATGAAGAGAGAAGATTCAAGTCATGAAATGTCTTCAATTTGAAATTTAAATATGAAACGGGCGTGCATTGACAGCCGCCGTCACTGGGCCATTCTACATTTAGGTACATGGTGTAAGTCAAGACGAGGGCTCTCTGTGCATGAGAGAGCTGAAAGAACAGTTCGATTGCTTTTGCTGCGGTAGATGCGAGTTAAAGTGCCTGAAAATTAGAGTTTCAGCTGAGAATCCTGTTGTTTTGTTCAGCACCACGTGTATATCTCAATATGTCTATCGACCTCGAGTCAACCTTTCAGTCGTACTCTTCAAAATGATCAAATATTTTTGCAGACATATCTACCCCAATGAATCGGGGTTTAGTTTAGTAGAGCAACCAAGCTAGTTGATCACAGGTTTCCAGCCCATCCTGGGCACAAAGCCACCGACGCCTTCGTCACGAAGGATATCAGCGCCAAGACGACCAGTGACAACACTGCGCTCGAATTCTCTTCCGCGAACATAGAACGGGTACGACATGCGTTTGCTTGAATTCGATTCGACAAGCTGCCCTATTTCGTCGGCTGCGCCGGTTTTTGGCTGCCAGATCATGCGGCTGCTCCCGGACTTCGCGGGCTGAAAGCCAGACAAGTCTCTCTCCATAGACAGATACCATTTGCGCTGATGGATGCTGACAATCGAGTTTGTCGCGCCTTTATATGCGTTTGTGCGTCGCACCTCATCGTCCTCCAGCTCCCGTAGCTCCTTTTCCAGCGCTGACACTGCTGCGGCGTCTTGTTGCGGAAGTTGAGAATTGGTCGCGGGTACAATGTCTGCATCAGAACCCTCTTGCTCATCCGCTTCACTGTTACTCGTTTCGGCATCTTTTGTATCTGCCGACTTGAGCGCCCGTCGCCGGCGACGCGTTGGCTTCTTGGTACCGCTGGCTTTGGCACGTCCGGCAGCATCCTCGCCCTTGGTGAGACGAATGTGGATCACGTATGGATCTGGAAGCTTGGTGCCATGGAGACGGATTTTGATTTTCCGGGTCTGAAAGGCGGCATGCAGTAATGACTGTTGTGTCGCTGCTGGGGATGATGATTTGGTGGTTTCATCATCAGACGGGCCAGAGTCTGGATCAAGGGCAGGGGCGTATTTGCTGCGACGAGGCAAAATTGAATACGTGCCCGTATCCCATATCATCAGAGAGCCTGTATCTGGAGAGGCAGTCTCAATTAAATGATTCTTTGCCGAGTCAATCTTCTAGACTTGTACTTGGGCGCATAGCCTACTCACCCATAACGAGTGGATGCGCGTTTCAGTGGCATTACGATTCAGTCTCATGCTGTTTGGATCACCGGGCAAGCCATACATGATGGCCCAACTGACGCTACTTGTTTCGTTGATCTGTAACCGGAGATCATAGTGAGTTCCAGCGATGGGATGGTCGTGCTGATGAATGACAAAGTGCGCGCCATGCACAGAGCCAGCATTGGCAGTGTAGAGAGCAGCGTATTTGTCAATGGAGAGTCTGGGCACATTGCTTTCCTCTGGCATCCACGTGACGAATCGGGCTAGATGCTCCGAGAAGTGAGCGAGGTGATCATCGACGACGGCGGCCCCGGATTCCACGGCGGCGGCAGTGGGCCTCGGCTCGGGCGCGGAGGAGCTAGGGTCGGGGTTTTGGACGGCTCCAGGGGCTGTTCCATCCACTGGCGGAGAGGCTCGGTCGCTGGAACTAGGGGTGTCCAAGGTCCATTGTAGATTTTTCTTCTTGATGAATGGGTTAGATACGAGATCCGGGCTGGGAGGCCGTTTGCGGGGAATGGAGGTGTCCATGGAATGAAGTTGTCATGGAGGGAAAGGCATGACTGCGAGAAAGTGTAGAGAGGGTGACATGGAGAGGACGAAAAAATAGATGGAGAGCTAATTTAGAAATGAAATGAATCGGTAATATAGTTATGTTGTCGTTGATGACATTTAGACGTTGGTAGTGAAGGACGGGTAGACTTTAGCCTTTGGCGGGGGAATCGGTCATATGCTTTTGGTGAGTGGAATGCAGTGAAAGTTGGGGGCCGGTCCCGTCAGGTTAGTGAAGATTAGGTACATTGCTGAGTAAGGCAGGTACCTACAGTGCAGACAACAGAAACAAAAGCAGCTTTTCCCAGAAGAATAACTATGCAAATGACATGAAAGCACACAGTTTAAAGAATGATATGTCCTATATGCATATTTCCCATGACATCCTCCAAAGCAGTCGCATTACACAACATAAAGCTCCGGCTCTGTACCTACCTACTAGATACCTGGCGGCCCACCTTCGTCGGCAGCCTCTTTGCCTCGGCACAGGTAAATGAGCAGCAGTCTAGCCTACCTTGGGCAGCGCGGCCACCAAGAAAGAGTCAAGCAAGTCCGGCCAAGTCAAGTTCAATGCCCATCCGCCCCCAGGTTTTTCCATCTCCCACTTCATCCTCCGCACATCGTCATCCATCATCTTCATTTGTTCCAGTCGCCAACTCGATACCACCTTTTCCTACCTACCCAGCGACAAGCTCTGTCCCTTGAGTCTTGCCGACGTTTGCTCATCCGTAGCCGCGCGCTCGGCTTCCGCCTTCGGTTTCTCGGTCCCTCCGGCCCCCGCCGCCTGCCTATCTCGCTGTACAAGGCGCAACCTGCCGACCTCCATACCTGCATACCTGATCCCCAAAAGGCGTCGCTCCCACCCAGCGCGACTCGCCGCTCTCGATCCGCCTCCGCTCCCCGACAGGCTCCGGCTTCCGCGGTGATCCGTCACTCCTTCCTGTACTTTTATCTTGTCGAATTTTTTCTCTGACCCATGGCCTCTCCGCCTAAGCCCTGGGAGCGCGCTGGAGCCGGTTCTGGCACTGCAGGTACGTGACACTTGAATTTTCTCGACCCGTCATCGTCACATGCTGACAACGCCTTTCTTTGGACAGCCTCGATACCCGCTCCAGCAGCAGCTACAACACCCATCACGACGTCAACGGCTAGCACTTCCACCACGGCACCTCCCGTACCCGCCCTGCCTTCCTCTCTCGCGTCGACAGTCAACCAAAACGCCTCGGCATACAGCCGTCCAATGGGTACCATGGGTGCCATGGGCGCCTCGCCCTACGGGGGCTACGGCACTGGTTACGGGAGCTCCTACTCGTCACCCTACTCTAGCCCTTACTCTCGCTTTGGCGGCATGGGTAGCTACGGAGGGGGCATGTATGGTGGCATGGGCAGCTATGGGGGCATGTATGGTGGCGGCATGTACGGTGGTATGGGTGGCATGGGCGGTATGGGCGGCATGGGCATGAACGATCCCAACAGTCTCACCAACCGCTTCAACAATGGCACTGCAGCTACCTTTCAAATGCTCGAAGGTATCGTCGGAGCTTTTGGCGGCTTCGCGCAGATGCTGGAGAGCACATACATGGCAACACATTCCAGCTTCTTCGGTGAGCATCTACATCTATTTACTTGGCCTATTCCATCACTGACAATCACTCTCTAGCTATGGTTGCTGTCGCCGAGCAATTTGGAAACCTCCGCGACACTCTCGGATCTATCCTCGGCATCTTCACACTCATGCGTTGGATCCGCACACTCCTCGCCAAGATCACTGGCCGTCCCCCTCCCGCCGATGCCACCGCCCTCACTCCCGCCGCCTTTGCTCGATTCGAAGGACGCCCTGGTCCCGACGGCGCTCCCGGCAGTGCTCCTCGCGCCAGCAAGAAGCCGCTGTTATTCTTCCTCCTTGCTGCTTTCGGCCTGCCCTACCTCATGTCCAAGGTGATCCGTTCCGTCGCCGCCAACGCTGAGGAAGAAGAGCGCCGCATGCAGGAGCAGGCCCTAGCTGCCCAACAGCCCATCGACCCTTCTAAGCTTGAGTTCTGCCGCCTACTCTTCGACTTTGCGCCCCAGAACAGCAACGCCATGGAGCTCGACGCAAAGAAGGGCGATCTCGTCGCCGTCCTCACCAAGAACGACCCGGCCGGCCAGCCCAGCGAGTGGTGGCAGTGCCGCTCCCGCGACGGCCGTCAAGGCTACCTCCCCTCCACCTACCTCGAGGTCCTCAAGCGCCCCGGCCAAGATATCAAGCAGATCAAAGCCGTCGCTGACAGCACCCGCACAAATTCCCTGACCAGCGCCTCGGAAGAGGGCAAGAAGGACTACGTGTCCGCCGGCGGCATGCAGAGGGGACACTTTTACTCTTGAGCGTCCCGAAATAACTGCACATAGGACAAAGATGGAGGGTAAAGTTTTTGGATAATTTTCTGGCCTCGCATGATGACACGCTGTATTTCTTTTTCTCTTTCAAAAGAAGGACGACATTTTTGGTTGGGCGACTGGCGTTTGGGTTTCTTTCTCTAGGACGGTAGGGACTAGGATCATCATTTTTCTTTCCGATCAAACTTTTGGCGCCGATGCCATCTTTTCTTTATTCCTGTCTTGTCTGCATCTATAATCAAGAACTCATAATAAGCGACCAGTATGTATTCTACTATAGTAGCGAAAAAAGAAGCCAAAATCAAATCAAATCAGACGCAGCTGTTTCCATAAATCTTCCTTTTTTTTGTTCAAGTACATGTGACAAACTCCTCTTCAATGCATGCCTCCTCTATTTGACACTCGTCTATCACGATATTCACTTTTGTTAACCTTCAGCTTCGTAGGCGTTCGACTTGTGCTTGGGCATAAACTGGAATCCAGGATGGCAAGGTCCCAGAAACATTTCCCTACAAGCTAGTCGTTAGCAATTTCTCATTCTGCAACGGGGGCCGACTTACGAAATCTTGATCCAGTCCTTGTAGTTGGGCGACGCCAGTAGCGTCTCTAGCTCGTTGCGCCCACGGTACGCCGGCGGGCGCTCGTTGATGCTCGGCGGCAGGCGCTCCAGCAACCCAATCGGCACGTAACGATGCGCGAAGCTCAGCCACTCGAGCAGGAAGCGGCGTGTGAAGCCGAGCCCGAGCTCGTCGGACCCCCACGCCTCGAGCCCGTAGCGGACGAATTTCTCGACGTAGGCCAGGCGTTCTGTCGCGGACTTGTCGAGGTACTGGCCGGCTTCAATCTCCTCGAACAGCCAGGGCTTGACGAGCGCGCCGCGGCCGACCATGACGGTGTCGACGCGCGCCTCGTCAATGTGTCGCTGGTAGTCGACGTGCGAGTAGCAGTCGCCGTTGCCGAGGAAGAACATGCGGCCGGCCGATGCTTGCGTGCGGGCGTCCGGCTCCGCCGCGGTATCGGTGAGAGCATCACGCTGCTCGTTGTAGCTGCGCACCAGCGCCGCGCACTCGCCAATGTACCCCCAGTCGGCGAGCTTCGTGTAGCGCTGCTCGCGGCTGCGGCCGTGCAGCGTGACTGCCGCACACCCCGGCGCGCCGAGTCTCTCGCGGTGCTCGCGCGACCCAAACACGAGCCGCTCGAGCACGGCCGGCGCGGTCGGCCGGCCGTTGCGCACACCAGTACGAATCTTGGCCGTGATGGGCACCTCGCCCGAGACGGCGTTCATGCCGCGAATCATGCGCTCGAGCTTGCCGTGCGCCTCGAGCAGCGCGGACCCGCCGCCCGTCTTGTAGACCATGTCGATCGGGCACCCGCAGTTGAGGTCGATGAGCCGCAGGTGCGGGCAGAAGCGGGCGAGCGCGCTCGCTGCCTTGGTTGTCACCCAGTGCGCGCTGCCCGAGATTTGCGCGCCGAAGCGCAGGTCCCGCGCGTTGTCGTAGAGAGGGACGGTGCCGTTGTATTTTGGCTGCGCGAGCTCGGACTCGTGCGCCTTCATGAGCGTCCAGTCGGCCTTGACGCCCTGCAGGAGCGGCATGCCGAGGGCCATCTCGGAGTAGGTCAGCTGGCACCCGAGCTCTACGCACAGCCGGCGGAATGGCAGGTTGCCTTGGGTCGTTAGCGGCGCGAGCGTCGGCGTCTCGGGGCCAAAGTACAGCCGGCGCTTCTCGGATGGCAGAAACGGAGGGTCGACGAACCGCGCGCGGTTTTCCTCGGCGATGGCAGCGGCCGCTGCAGCTGCTGCGGCATCGTCGCCGCCCGTATCCTCCTTGCGGCGCTGGTGGTTCTTGTTGTTGGACTTGGACTCGCTGTCGAGCCAGGCGATATACTTTTCGGCATCGCTGAAATCGAGGCGCTTGCGGTTCATGTCAATCTTGATAGACATGGGCACCACGTTAACGACGCCGGGGCGCGAGTCGTCCACCTCGGCTTCTTCAGCGGCGTCGCGGCTGCTTGAGTTGCCGAGCAGGACCAGCTCCTTGCGGCCGTCCTCGCGCTGAACCTCGTCCATGTGGCTGCGCACGAAGCGGCACTTCCAGCCAGAAGGGCACCGGCCGTGCCGCGCGAACACGGGACACTTGCCCTCAAACGTCTCCACGTCACCGCGGCGGCCTTCAGCGAGGTACTTGCGCACGTCGTGGCACATGCGGCAGCGGTCGCCGAAGCGGCACTCGCGGGGTGAGAACTCGGGGGAGAAGGCACGGCTGTTGCAGAGGGGCAGGGCGTCGTCAAATTTGCCAAAGGAGCGCTCCGTGTTTTGGCCCTTGGCCTTCTTCTTCTTGCCGCGCTTGCCACCATCGCCATCTCTGTCGTCGCCGCGACCCTCGGCAGCGTCGTCATCGGCGTTGGCCTCTTGGTCCGCGGCTTCGGCGCGAAGCTCAGAGACGTCAATCAGATACCTTAGGGGTGGAATGTTAGCCATAGTTGCTCGTGGCTCGACAAAGCTAAACAACATACTCTTTCTTGATGGGAGCATAACCCTTGTCTCTATTATCTCTGTCGTCTACCTTGGGCGTTGAGCCATTCTTTGTATCGCCGCCGTTCTGACCTGTGGCCTTTTGGTCGGCTAGAGGTTCATCCGTACTCGGCTCTTCAACCCTTTGTCTCTTGGCAGCAGGCTCCTCAACCGGGGAGGGCTGCCGGCCATTCGTCGCCTTCTCGGCAGCGCCGTTTTGCTGGGATTGGTTCGTCATTATGAGCTTCCGCTGTGGCGGTGGCAAACGATGAGACGTCCGACAGCTAAGACGATGTGCAGAGCCGCCAGGTACTTGGAAGTTTCGAATTAAAGTTGATTGTGTCCAAGAAGAAGTACAACTCGGGTTCCGCTAAAATATCCAAGGTTGGCGATGAAGCGCAGATTGTAGAAAATTTGTTATGTTGAACAAGCCTGGAGAAATCGTTGGCGATAAAAATTTCTATGGCGGCGCCGTTGGTGCCAGCCACTGCCGCTAGCTAGCGCGGCCAATAGGCTTACACAGTGTCTTGGACCTGGACAGCTGGAAAGAGGGACTGGAGAGGCCAAAATGCGGTAGAGGGCAGTAAGATTTAATAGCCTCAAAAAAGCCATTACAATATTTTGAAATTACTTGACTCAAATTCTCTGCTTGTATTCTTCCGGCGTTGCTGTCACAGAGCTAGGTACTTACCTTATGGCCACCTACTTATAGAGCCGATCTTCAAAGATATGTAGCACAGCCGAGCCATTGGTTTTTTATTCAACTGATGTCTCCGTCTCTCTTGATTAGTTAATCTTTGAATAACGGGCCTCACCAAATCGCCCTTGTTTTCTTGTGCTGCCGCTCTGGCGAGCAAAGGCGGCAATGAACCCCGGATTTATTAAGGTGGCAGCCCCCACCTCTCAAACGTCGCGGGGGGGGAACCAAAGCTCGGGTCTCAAAGCTGCCCAGGTACAACTAACGACTCCAACACCGCATCATCTCCCAGTCAATTGAGCGGCTTTCTGGGCAGAGGGGATGCAGAACACCTGACCGCCCAGATCCTCTCGACGGTCATGGTAGATTCGGGCAAGTCGGCCCGCCCGCGCGCCGTGAGCAGCGCCGCCAAGTCGACCACCTCCTCTATCGGCGCGCACCGCTCACACAAGAGCCTCGTTAGCTCCCCGCACGCGCGGACCGAGATTTACGAAGACTCGGGCGACTCGGACCAAGATGATGACGACGAAGACGACGACGATGAGGAGGATGACGATGACGACGAGCCACCGCCGACCCACCACCACCAGGCGCTGCCTCGAAGCCACACGCCAGGGCATCTCGCCAGCAAGAGCGTCAACGACCGGACCGCGGGTGCCGCTGCCGCCAAGCAGGCCGCCGAGCTCGCCGTCCGTCAGCGATCGCAGTCGGCCTCGCAGGTGCCCCCGCGGCCCTCAACGACCGGTGGTAGCGGCACCAGCAGCAGTAGCAGAAGCCAGTCCAGGCCACAACATCCGCCGCCGCCACCACCGCCGACGACGTCCGACGACATCGACAAGGATGGGAAGCGTGGAGGCTACACACGCACGACGTCGGTCCTAACCTCCAAGTCGAACGCGGGACCATCCTCCCGCAGCACATCCGCGGCCGTCGCCGGAGCCGCGCTCTCACAACTACCCAAGGGCGAGCACGTCGCCTTCCCACCACTCCAAGACCCCAAGGACGCGCCTGACACGGCCGCCGCGCCGGCTTCGGGCATGTACTGGTCGCGCGCGCCCGTGTCTGGCGCGCCACACTCGCACCTGCGCGCGCACACAACCACGCTCGTCGGCTCCAACGTATACGTCTTTGGCGGCTGCGACGCGCGCGCGTGCTTCAACACCGTCTACGTGCTCGACGCCGACGCATTTTACTGGTCTGTGCCGCACGTCGTCGGCGAGGTGCCCGCGCCGCTGCGCGCCATGACGTGCACCGCTGTCGGCCGCAAGCTCGTCGTCTTTGGCGGCGGCGACGGGCCGGCGTACTACAACGATGTCTACGTCCTCGACACGGTCAACTTTCGCTGGACGCGCCCGCGCGTGCTGCTCGGCGAGCGCGGCGCGCCGAGTCGCCGCCGCGCGCACACGGCGTGCCTCTACAAGAACGGCATCTACGTGTTTGGCGGCGGCGACGGCGTCCGCGCGCTCAACGACATTTGGCGCCTCGACGTCAGCGACATGAGCAAGATGTCGTGGCGGCTCATCTCCGGCAGTTCCGAAAGCGACAGCACTGCAGCCAAGGACCAGCCGCTGCGACGGCCCAAGGCGCGCGGCTACCACACGGCCAACATGGTCGGTAGTAAGCTCATCATCTACGGCGGCTCCGACGGCGGTGAATGCTTCGACGATGTGTGGGTGTATGATGTCGAGACGCACGTCTGGAAGGCCGTTTCCGTGCCCGTCACGTTCCGCCGGCTCTCGCACACGGCCACCATTGTCGGCTCGTACCTCTTCGTCATTGGCGGCCACGATGGCGCCGAATACTGCGACGACGTGCTGCTGCTCAACCTCGTCACCATGACGTGGGACCGCCGCCGTGTCTACGGCCAGAGTCCGACCGGCCGCGGCTACCACGGTACCGTCTTGCACGACAGCCGTCTGATCATGGTTGGCGGCTTCGACGGCAGCGACGTCTTTGGCGACGTCCACATCCTGGAGCTCGCAGTGCATGCGTACTACTCCCAGATTAGCCACTTTACGATTGAGGTGTAAGATGTGGGACGGAAGCAAAGTGGCGTGCGTGGATGACCAGATGGCCTGATGACATATGAAATAGCACATGACATGATGATTTGGTACATATTAAATGTTGATCGTTTGAAAGTGATTGTGAAATCTATATATGCCATATCGTACAAAATGTTTGCTTCAAATAAGCTAAATAGACACAAGTTCTCCATGGCGCCGTTTTGGGTTCAGTTCTATGCGGTTACACGGCCCTTTTCCCACTGAATGTTTTAGATCTTCATCTGTTCATATGATGGCTACTTTTCGGAGTGCCACGGTCGATGTTGTTACATTGCCAAGTCAAAGCTGGCTCATATCGGGAGATTTGTCGTTTTTATGCGGGGTACAGGCAGCTGCCAGACTATGCTGGTTGTTTTGTGGTGATGCAATGCGAGTGTGGGTGACAGATTCAAGCTTTGGAGTCGGCCTGTTCAGACTGCTCGGCCTTGTCAGACTTTTCTGAAGTCTTCTCCGAAGCCTCGCCGTCGTGGTTAGTCTTGTTCGCCTTACGCTCAGCGATGCGCTTCTCCTCAGCCTCAACCATGTCTAGAAGAGAAGCTGTCAGTGTGCGTTCCTACCGGTAATAACAACCAGGAGCTTGCTTGGCTTACCCATCCAGAGGTCCTGGCCCTCGTATTCCTCCTTGTGGACGCGCTTCTCAATCAGGTGCTTGTGCTCCGGATCGTTCGGGTCCAGCACCATGACCGTCTCCCAGCGGCCCTTGCCCTCCTTGGCGTCATTCACCTCAAACGCCGCCGACACGATCAGCACCGCCAGCGTCAGGCCCTGCGCGTACACACGCGCCTGCACGAGCTTCTGCGCCGTGCTTATCGGTGCACGCCCGACAATCGCGAGTGCCACCGCCATAGACGCCAGCCAGCTCGTGAACACGATGCTGTAGCGGTTCTCCTTGCCCCAGGCCATGAAGCGCTGGTAGGTGGTCTCGTTGTCGCGCGCAATCTGGGCGGCGCGCTGGCTCTTGTCCTGGTAGCCAAACATGGGGTCCTGCGAGCGCTGGAACTTGGTCGACTCACGGTCAGCGTTGACGATGGCGCAGAACGTGGCGGATGAGGTGACGAGGAAGGAACGGAAGGGTAGGGTCAGGCTGCGGAAGGCGTGGTAGCGGCGCGAGGCGAGGACGACGCCGCCGAGGCCAATGGCCAGGCCGGCCGTGCCGCCAATGAGGCCGCTCTTGACGACGACCTTGTAGTGCGCGGCCTCTTCCTCCTTGCTGAGAATCTTCATCTTGGATGATGTGTATGAAGGATTGCTGTTGTATGGGTGAGCTCTGGGTTGGTGTCGGCTGCAGCGGAGCGGTCGGAAAAGCGATATTCGGGGCCAACGGCGGTTAAGAAGAGTATGGTATCTCCAGTAAAGAAAGATAGCCTATTGTAGCGTCGTGTATGCTTGCCGTTGCGATGATGCTTTGATGAAGCGCCGGAAACAGAAATGACGCTGTGCAAGCTTGAATTAGTGGGCCTGTCCGTCCAATAGCATTGCTCGCGTGCCAGAAAGCTACCTACCGAGAGGATGGAAAGAAATAAAATATCGCGATAAATATCTTAATTAGATACAATGAGAGAGAATCATGAAAATAAAGAATTGGTGACCTGCAGGGCACGTTGTCGTTCATATATCGTGAGAGAGCCGCCTTTGGCCTCCGAAAGAAACTCGTACGATAATTCCAAACCCGAAGCCGGGCGCCAGCCGATCGCCCGGGCCGCGCAGGAAAAAATGAACTTGCCGAGAGCCTCCGAGAGACCCCCGAGAGCCTCTGGCGTCATCGCTGTGACATTGCATCACCGCTACGGATAGTCGTCGATGCGCATGGAAATGGATTTGTAAGAACGGTACAGGAATGCGTGGTTTAAGCTGTTCCGTCCTTTCGCTTGCAAAAGTTTATCACGACGTTTTTCATGACTTGAGCTGCGCCTAATAACGGCTTGCAAGCCTAGCGAACACCATCAAGGTACTGAGTAGCGAGAGCTTGGCATGACCCAAGATTTCTTTGTGACAGAAGTTGAATTCGAGATTCTAAGACAGAATGAGCTATTCACGGCGTCGTTTGTATTGCACACCTGTGGTCGGCCTCATGCCCGAAACTCACCGCCGAAGCGGCTAAATAGCAAGTACGGCGAGGGTGCGTGGAGTTCTCTCACGACTATCACAGCCAACTGGCACAATAGCAATCCGATCATATATATGCTTGTGTAACGCACTCGTGTCGTGCTCAATTGTGGGTGAGCAGCCATTGCAAGTCTGTTGCTAGGTGCGAAGTTGTCACCAGCTGGCGCGGTTGTCGAGGCCGGTTTTCCATAATTATCAAAATGTATCTCTTGCATCATTTGTTGGAAAATCCCTGATTTATCCGCCAAAAAGACTCGCCCTAGCTCGCACCTGCTTCGTTATCAGTCACATCGCAAGCGAGCAAGGGCTCGTTAGAAGAACTCATTCAACTTGGACCAGCCATGATCACAACCTGCGCTTGCGCTGCATATAGTCCAGTGTCATTCGCTTCGCGGTAGAACAGATGTAGTAGACACGTACCGTGTTCCGTTGTCGTCGTCCATGCCATGCTACAATGTCCAAGCAGAAGCGGGCGGGTGCGGTAGGGCGGCATGGCATGCAAGTGGTTGGGTGAAAAATAGAAGTATCTTAGAGATAAAAACGGTCAAGTGTCTCCAATTTAGGAGGAGGAAAGAAAAAGAAAAAGGAGAACAAACTGATAGAGATGGCGAGCGGTGGGCAAAGGAGACTCGCCGCATAAGCCCCAGGCACTTGCACGGCTTCCCGGAAAGGGTCCTGCCGCAGACAACTCGGTGTTCGCTTTCTTAGAAATAGATACCCCAGGCTCTGATGGGACCGTCATCAGGCTTTCAAAATGGTCTTACATGAGATCGGCAGCAGCCCAATGACCTCGTAGTTTGCAGTATTGGATCGTGATGGCCTACCATTTCCCTACTTTCTAACTACGTTATCTTGCATGATGGTAATGAATCTGCATCTTTGCATCTATGATAACAGATAACCTTCATAAAGCCAGCTGTCTTCATTGCAAGCTCATCTACGAGTGCATTCGCCGGTCTTTGGCCTCGGCCTCCTGGTGGTCTTGCAGCCGCCGTACAAGTCCAACGCGAAAGCAAGCGCCAGAGTTGCCCATGAGCACTGGCTTCATGCAATTAAGGTACAGTTAGCCCATCAAAAAGCTTTCGATATTATCACATGTAACCAACAAAAGCCAGCCAATGATAACACAGCGTCCGCCGAGTGTCATCAGCCCTGCAGCGCCCAGCACACCCAGTTGAAAGGAACATTGATGCGTAATAGCTATTACATGACTTGTCCGCTCTCCACGGACGTCCATAAATAGCCGTGGCCCGCCGGGCTCCAGTCCGTCATTCTAGATGGCTCTGCCAGACTTGGCGCCAATATATCCGGACATCTATCAACTGGGCCGAGACGTCACGGGCGCAAGCTTCTCCGGGCTCACGGCGCGTGCCCATGACCCATGACCTATAGTGACGCTCTCCTCTAAATGAAAGCAATCAGGCTCTGACATGCGAGGTGTGTCTCGTGGGCAATGGCTTAATTGGACCGCGCACCGACTACAGCCCGCATCTCAACTCGGGGCGACGAACAGCAGCGCAGGCCAGTCGACCACGGCTTCGTCATTACCAGGGCATTGATGTATGACGAAACATGTCGCTCCGGTCATATTCTAGAAGAAGGCCGAAGAAGCCTTGTCCTGGGCCTGCCTCTAATAATAGCCGGTGGCTGGCCAAGCCCAGGAGGGCGGCGGCGCGCGGGTCTCCGGAAGTTGTTGCCACCACTGTCGCGCCCGTCGCAAGCATTGTAGGGATACAAGTTCGCCTCTCGCCTCTTTCATGTCATAGCAGCACCAGTGCACTTGGGACAAAAAAAGACAATAGCAGGGCGCTGGAGCCAAATCCGCGGGCGCCCATCCGCCAGCCTCGGCAGAGGTGGGTAGTACGGCCCGGCGACTCCGAGCAAGTGACAGCGACAAACTCGGTTGAGGCTCTGCGCAGCCAGTTTTTAGCGCCCGATCCTAGGCACGTTTTGCTAATGTGCATTTTGCATAGAATAGGCGATCGGAAATGAAAGAATTGGGCGAGTGCATGAGTAGCGGCCAACTCCCGTGGCGGGGGCGAACAGGATGCATGCAATTCCGCCACTGTCTCATGACTACCTATACCGTGGCAAGCCACTGTATGTACTCTCCGCTCAGGCTGATAGGTACGGCCGCGCCCAAAACGCAACCTCGTAGGGGGGGACTCGAGAGGACTCTAAAGGCACAGATGTAACTAGTTAGTTGTGTCATAAAGGCGACGTCGCGATGAAACCTAGGAGACTGTTTTGTCTAAGGCATCTTCGGAATCCCGGGCAATTACCGTCGTCGGTGTCTGGTGTTGCAATACCCGAGACCTTGGGCAGGCGGTCGCACTGCAACCTTCCGCCGATCTAACTTCTTTGTATCCGTCGATGCAAACAGTGGTTCCGTTGATTCTCGCCAGTGGGTTTCTGGGCCTCAGAACGGAGCTCGCCCTTGTTGGCTCAGTTGAGTAGTTGAGTAGTTAGCAATAATCCCAGCCTGGTACTAAAGTAGGTGCTCACGAGTTCATACGCCCAAGGGCTAAGGCGCGCAATCCTGCGCTTGGTTCAACAATCCCCATCGACCCTTGCTGGCGGTCCAGTACATGCAGGGGAGCGGTCAAGTTCAGCGGCTGGGCCGCATCGTTTCTGCGCAACGAGGTGACCGTCGCCTCACGCGACATGTTCAAATGGGCCGTTCTGTCTAAGACAGAGCGAAACGCCAGCGGACCGCCCTAACAACTTCAAGATTGCCCCCTATCCACAACCTAACCAGCTAACCAGCCCCATCTTCAGGGTTGTTGCGGGCCACTTTAGTTAAAAGAACGAGTTGTCTCCGAAGAAGCACTGGAGGAATGGTCCAAGCGCCAAAATGTCTCTGTGTTTTGAGCCTTGGAAGGCTTTTGGAACGACTCCATTCGTTCTCTGCAGGTTCCTAGTAAATTAGTGGCAGTTATCGAGACGCTAGAGAATCACCCTGGGGGCGTTCCTGTCTGCATGATACCGGCATAACTAATCTAGTGATGGCGTTTTGTAGCATCAGGAGCTGATGCTTGTTGTTGTTATCCTTGCAAACACCTGGCGTATATGCTGTTGTCTGTATGATCAGGCAGCAAGGTTGACAGGGTACTCGCGAGTCTGTGGCTGGGCTGTTCCCCTGCACCGAGCGCATCAACTACGTCATATTGTACCAATGTATTGTGTATGCGGCTTGCCTGGAGGTAGTTGCTTTTGAGGGTGCGCAATAATGGCATGGGTGAAATACCTATAGCCCATCGACTGGCTTCATGGCTGCTTATAATTAGCCAACTTGCGGAGGGCTGTAGCAAAAAGTGATGCGTTTGATATTGTAGCCTTTGGTGCTGATCGACGAGCCAGTGGCTGCGACACTATTTGGTAGCGGCTGACGAGTCCCCCTTTCCCCGGGCGCGCTCTGTTTCGAATAAGACGCCGTGCAAACCAAAGAGACAAATTTCCGAGCAACTATACCAATGCGCGTATGGTAGCGACAGCCGGGCCAAGGCTGGAGGCTTGGTGTTTGGTTGATGCCGTAGTGTCACCAGTTTGTTCACACCCGCCACCGTGGGTATGACTCAGGATGGCCTGTGGCCAAGACAGCACCCATCCTCGCTCATCCACATTTAAAACAGGGTCGCCCATGTGGCAGCGAGGATTTCGGCGGCGAAAACGAGAGCGAGAACCCGCCGAGCGTTTTCATGGGCTTCGGGGCGTGTCAGAGCATGTCATGATGAGTTCCAACAAGGAGGTAGCCCAGGACGACCTTCCACAAGCGCCCCCTCACTCCCAAAAATAGTGCGACCCAGAGCGGGAAGGCATCGAGCAAACGGGATGCCCTGAGGCCAGGAAAAATAGGTGCAAAGGATAACTATTTATTCCGTCCAAGGGCAAGTATTCGTAACCATATGCGTCTTGCGCCACAAAAGCTTAGATTGGGTTTTGGTGCTGACAGGCTTGATCGATAATTCGAATGAGCCACATCATCCGCATGGCGACGGCTGGTCGACTGTTGTTCCGCGAGTTGATACCTCATGCCGGTTGTTATCAGAGCCGGTTGTTATCAGAGCCGGTTGTTATGCATTTTAGTTGCCTATACCTAAGACTGTTATACAACCGTACTGTGTAGCTCGTAGCTCTCAGATCTAGTGGCGGGTAGGGAAAGGTTACATCGATGTGTATCACTCGGCTCCTGCTTCAACTAGTCAGTGGCACAAGGGATATCGAGCACGGCCGTGAGCTGATTTGAGATTGGTGAAAGCATCGGGCCACGGCTGGCCGCATGTCTTTCCCTTTCTGAGCGCGAGGATGACCGCCACAAGTAGAGCATCCTTGTCTGAGAGGTGGGCGGTGACAGACACGCATGAATATCCATCCTGTCTTGCAGCAGCCACACAATAACGTGCAGTAGAATGCAGAGCACCGCGCGAGAGGTCACCACCAATAATAATAGGCATTAGCGAACAAAGAAATATACGACGGTGATACTCTGGAGAGGTTGCACTGCTATGCAGTTGCCCTGGCAAGAGGGGAGGCGGAGCGTTGCCGTGTCATGGGCATGAAGTTCCTGAAAGGGGATGCTCCGTTCTGTGCTCTTTGACGTGATCATGGGCATCCAAGTACGCACAGACTAGACCGCTATTTCTTAATTTGAGGGGAAAGGGAGAGGAGGAGGAGTGAAACTATACTAATGATATAATGCAAGTCAGTAAATGAGGAACGCCTCTGTCAGGCCTTTTGTTTTGGACTAACACAACTCATGCGCTCGCTCCGTCGTGTTGAGCACAGGGTTCAAGTTGGGCCTGCAACGTTGTACATACCATGCCAGAAGGTATACGTCTCCACTCAAGAGACACCTGGGTTGTCGGCTCGAGCTCTCGACCTAGAGGAGGCATGAATTGGAGATATTATTTTTACCCTCGTACACCGACAAGTTGTCGGTTGTGTCCCATTTGGTGGAAGGACTGTCGTCAGAAGCGAGCTGCGGGCTGTCTCAGGATTGCTGCCAAAGAAACCTTGTACCTTTAAAATGCAGTATGTGGCAACCGATTGAGGCATAGCGTGTTGGTGAAAGGCAGACAAGAGTCGTCATTTCGTGGGGTGAGGCTAACCAGCTGGTGGCGCCGGAAACAGCAGTTTGGCAGATTGCGCACGTCCGTACTCCGTACAGATTGCATGGAAGCTTTGCTCTGGGCCTCTTGGGTCACATTTTGAAAATAAAGGCAGAAAAATGGACGAGACCTAATTCAACAGCCACTTCAGTGAGTTGTTCTGTCTGTCAAGCGATATCTGTAGTATTGGCCGTAGAATGGGGAATCGTCGCAGAGCGTGCCCAACATCGGGCGCCGCCGCAAGCGGAAGAAGACAAGCCAGCCACTCAGCGTTGGCTGGCCCTCCCCTTGGGTCTATCTGGCCTTTCGGGGTGAGTTCGGCGTTCCGCCCCAGCCGGAAGCTTCATTGTTGGTCGGCACCTAAAGAGGTACTGAGAGGGTACTTTGTAAGTAGAACACCATACCTATTCATGGCGGCGCCCGCCGGCCGTGGGTAAGTTTGCGGTAGCAGGAACTAGAGGTGCTGCAATGACGGGCGACTGACTAGAGAGTGACAACGCTAGACTTTTAGGCTTGCTAGCCGGGTCTCTAGGAGATATTCTGATGGTGCTGGCTAAGCGTGGGTAGTTGGATGATGCATGTTCCCTAGAAGTATCTGGCGGCTGGCTGGCGCTGCTCGGTCTAGAGTAGCCAGGCGATTTGCCACAGTGCTTTTTATCTGCGTCATCGAATTAGTAGGTTGACCGCCGTAGGGGTGATAGAAACTCGACAAGGAGGCTGGCTGGTTAGCGGGCAGTATAACGTTGGGGGAGGAGACTGATTCCATTATGCTGGGCCAACCTTGGTTGTAATTAGTTGTCAAGCCAAAGGGGCGATGGAAGTCGAGATGGCTTAACTAGTCGGTTAGCGGCGCGTTTGTCCTCATTATCAGTCAGAAGAGGGTGTAATAAATAGCAACAAAGAGTCATGGAGGATTCTGATTTGTTTTTGTCTAGGTAGTCGGTACCTGCGAGAGGGGCACCCTCGTTTGCATGGTTGCAGGAAGTTGTTAAGCAAGGGGAAGAAGGCGAGTGTAAGGAAGAAGAAAGGCCGACATGCAAGGCAAGGCAAGGTGATCCGTTTGCTGGCAGCTGCATGGCGAAGGTAGAAAACACGCCACCAAATATTTATCCGCTGCATACATACCTCTATGCACGTCTTTATAGAGCCTTGAGAGAGTATGGTTGGGGGCATATATCGAATTTAGAGTCGTCGAACACGCCAGTACCTCGTCACTTGGGATTCACCGAACGTCGCTTCGTCCGCCGTGCTAGACCGAAAGCTCCAACACTACAGACCGGCCTGGCAGTCGTCACGGGTGATGCTCAGAGGACCCCTTCTTTGTTTGACTCACCGCCGCTATTGCTCATCTAGGAAGAAGCGAGGCAACCAACCACTAGAGACACCAATCTCCATTATCGGCAGAGCACACCTCCAGACTCCAGACTCGACTTACACAACATCGACACCCTGCAAGCCATCTCGCATTGTTGCCTTTGCGGTAAGGCCAGCCGTCCAGTCATCAAGGCCAACCGAACAGGTCGCCAGCGCATCACGAAAGGCTGTTTTATCAAGGTCTCGCCCCCATTTCTTGCATGCCTTATTCGACAATAGTGCTGAGTGCGGGCGCATCGACGGGGTCAAAGAAAGGCGGCGGATTCATAGCGTCCCCTCCCGAGTTGCGACAGGCACGCCTCAGGAACAGATCAGACTGCATCGTACAAGGTATTCTCCAAGTACACCGACCGGCTGGGACACCAGGTGCGCCCGAACCAGGCCCAAGCCCAAGCCTCAAAGTGAAGGACGAACTTGGTGTGCACAAAGTCAGAGGCGGGCAGCCGTGTGGTCTCTCGATTCTACAGGGATATCCGTCTGGTGGTGACCTGGCCAACTCTTTTGATTCCTGGTGCCACTCCCACTAATGGTATTTCTTACTGCTGCCGCCCCCTTCCAACATGATTTTGGTGCAACTCTTTTGCTATATTCAGTATCAGCAGTGCTTTTTGAAGTCGTGACCCGATCACCAAAGGCATCGTCGCAACTATACGTGGTATCTTAGGGGATCGTGCACAATACATCACGCCCATAGAACAAGCGACCGAAAGTATAACAATAGCACACAGCCTAATCCGCGACATACAGCTTAACTACGGTACGAAGCAGCCATCAAGGGCGTCTCCACGAGAGCGCAGCAGTTGAAGGCGCAGCGCGCAGCGAGGATGCAGAGTGCTTTGAATTGGTTTACGGGGGGCGCGGGCGGCGCGGGTAACGAGCAGCAGCAGCAGGCCAAGCAGGCCAAGCAGACCGCGGGAGGCAATCCTGCTGTATCTGGATTAGCTGGGTCCAGCAGAGCCAGACAACCCGACGGGGATTCTCGTGGAAGCCCTCTGGATTCTTCCCAGGCGCTCCACCAGCAAATGGCCAGCCTTCCCGGGAGCGGCAATAGCGTCGGCGGACGCGACCAGGCAGCTGGGACTATGACTGGGAGTGAGACCGGGGCCAGGAAGAGGTTATGTATGTCGTTAAATGGTATGGCAGGCGGCAAATTAACGAATAGCACGGGTCTTGGAATTGCCACGGACGGGAGCAGCGGACACAACCAGAGTCAGGGCAATACCGGGAGAAGCAGAGCCGACAGCAAAGGCAAGGGCAAAAAGGTCAGAGTGCCAGCTGCTGGAGACACTGCCACCACTACGGCGCCCGCTAACGCCTCGAAGCCTTCAGGGCTCAGCGCACTCTTCAGCGCCCAGGCCACTCCCAAGACCAGTGCCGCGCAAGGAGCCCCCCAGGCCGCTCCTGCTGTTCTTCCGGCCCCCAGCCGCTGGGCTGCTTACAGGTGCTTTTCCCCGTCGACTTCGTCCTCTCGGGCCACCGATTCGCCTGCCTCTCTCCTCTCCACGTCTTCGACTCCCTCACCATCACCTCAACCCGCCACTCCTTTCGACCCGTCTTCCCTTACCCGTCCCTCTCACGATCGTACCGACCAAAACACCATTCCCATATACCATCCCCCGCGCTCGACGCTACTGTCTACCGCGCTCCTCGACTCCCTCCGCCCCGACGACGATATTGACCTGGTCGATCTCGACCATCCCGACACAGACATGACGACCGGTCCCATGGGCCGCTCACGGCAGGACTCCTTTGTGAGCACCGGCCCCAAGCCCATCTCTGTCAACAACCAGAATCGCGACAGCGTTAACCGCAACCGCCGAGAGTCTCTTGCTGGCAGCCTTATGACCGGCATGAGCTGGGCCGGCATGTCATTCGGCAGCTTCGTCCGCGATGAGTAAGTGAAATAAATGCCCCTCACCCAACACCAACCAACTCTGCCCCCACGATGCGATGCCCTGCAAAGAAAGCCGCGATGCCTTCGTCCACCATTCCTACACCTGCCTTTTCTCTTTCTTGCCGCCTGTTGCCGGCGCAATTCTTTGCGACCGTGGTGCTGTCGCCACTCGCGGCTGCAACGGCCATTCGCACTGATTCTCATTGTCGGGCACCACCACCAGGTCACTTTTTTTTTTGGCTGCGGGGTGCCGCCCAGCGCCGTCGCAACCAACGCATTGTATACTCTCTACCTATCGTATTTGACTAACACATGTTTTCCTCAACAGCGTCATGATGCAAGGCAACTCTCCCGCATTCGGTAACGCCGGTGCTCAGCCTTCATCTTCGTTCCACTCTTCGTCCTATTTGCCCAAGCTCGAAGCCAACTTCATGAGAGACTTCACATGCTGCGGCAAGACCCTTCCGAACCTCCACGATTTGCTTCAGCACTACGAAGAGGCGCATACTCAGCCGAGTCCCAATGCTCCCAACAATGCCTTTGGTCAGTTTGGCGCCGGGCTTGGAATGCAGGGCAACTCGCAAATGTCAAGCTCCCGGACTACCCCAACACCCGCACAGGGTAATCTGCAGGGCCTTGGTCAACAGCCCGGTCAGCCCCAAGTCGGTCTTGACGCCGTCCAGATGAATGCCCTCAACCCCGGAATGAGCAACATTCACGATGACATGGATGCTGTGGCAGACATGGAGATGGATGATGCGGTCGGAACTATGGAGCTTGACGACAGCTCTAGAATGACGCATACTAGACAGATGTTCGGCCAGCAGCAACGACCACACCTCGACATGTCGCATGCTGGCTTCCCCCAAGCCCTGCGCACCTCCCAACCCACCACGCCTGCCGCGGCTAGCTTTGGCTTGCAAAACAATCCCACCGTATCCTCCGTCAATACCCCGACCCTTACCACCCAGCAGCAGCATCAACTTTCCCAAGCTGCCTCGCATATGGATACCATGGACGAAATGGAGGGCGATTTGCCTGGTATGCCCATGGGCGGCGTCGCTGGCGCTTTCGGCGATATGGACTTCTCCAACGGCAATCCCGAGGATGAAGACTCGAATTTCTGCATCAACGATCCTGGCAAGCATCTCTTCAGCCCCAACGGTGCTGTCCCGCCCGGCGGCAACCGCACTATCCAGGCTCAGCTCGCCCAGCTTGGTCTTACCCAGGGCCAGTTTGCCGACCCAGAAGCGAATAAAGTCTTGCTCCAACGGTTGCAGAGCATGATGATGCCCGAGGAGCACAAGCCATTCAAGTGTCCGGTCATTGGTTGCGAAAAGGCCTACAAGAACCAGAACGGACTCAAGTACGTTGCCTTCAAAGTACCGTCGTGGTCATCTTACTAACAGTCCGCCCAGATATCACAAAGCCCACGGCCATTTGACTCAGCAATTGCATGAAAACGGAGACGGCACATTTTCCATCGTTAATCCCGAAACAAGTGCACCGTATCCTGGCACGCTTGGTATGGAGAAGGAGAAGCCATTTAACTGCGAAACCTGTGGCAAGCGATACAAGAACCTCAACGGATTGAAATACGTGCGTTACATGCCCCTCCCAACTCTAGACAGCTATTCATGTACTAACAACCCTCGCAGCACAAGGCACATTCGCTACCTTGTAACCCCGAGTTCAAGATGCAGGCCATGGCTGCTGGACTGAGCTTGCCTGGAATCACTGAAGATGTCGCCCCCTAGCGAAGCCAATACTCAGCTCATGTGTGGTGTCTGAGACGCCGCTAGCGATAAATACGCATGCGTGCCATGTGCATCTACCTGTGCAAGGCTACGATATGTGCACATCCGACCCCTGTTAATCCGTTGACGGTCTGACGAGGTCGGATTTCTTCTGGAGGCAGGTCCTAAAAGGCAGGCCTTTCATCTTGGTTACAAAAAGTGATTTCACGGCTGTCTTGGTATTCTCGTTTGTTTCACGGTTCACAGTTCATTGCAACGGCGTTTCTTGCACTTTCTCGCCCTCTTTCCGGTGGTGACGCCTGACGCGGACATCTTGCCATCTGCCAACAAGGTCCAAATAACACTGAAGAGGATTGCTTCATTCTTACCTAATTCCCCACGATTCCCAAAAGGCCAGTTTGCTCCGTGCCGATCTTCCCGCTGACGGCTCTCAACGGCGATCCCCAAAAACACCCCACCCGACACTCGTGTCATGGAACAGATACTACCTCGCATCCTATGAGGATCAGCTTGGCTTGTCTACGAATGCCTATCGATTTGACTGTTTATGGAAGGTGTTTTCCTACATTGTGCCTCCACATAATGCGGTCCGGAAGGGAAGACGGAGCACCCGTGCAAACCGGCCAGAATACCTTTCTTTTCTTAATTGTCTCGCTCTCTCTACGGACTTTTCTTGTCGGTCGCCCCCTACTAGCTACGGGCAGAAGCGCACACTGGTTTCAGCCCATGTGCGTCTGGTTTTTGGATTGAACTGCTCACGCTTGTTAGAGCTACCGGAGCAGCCGTTGGAACATATTTTTTTTGGGCAGGGAAGGGCTTCGCCTGGATCGTAATACGTCAGAAGATCCAGGCGCGAAACCGATGCCCCCATTCGAGTACACAAAAAGAAGTCTGTGAAGATTTGGCTTGTCTATACTATACTTGGCTTGCATGGAACAATGCAGGGGTATACAAGAAAAAGGTTGCGCTGGATTAACTGGATTGCGTTTTCTTTTACCATTCAGGTTGTTTGGTTTTTCTGTCTTCTCCGCCTTTTCTGGTATTGTTTTCTAGTTTTTGTTTGGTTTTTGTTATATCCTGTTGGTTTTTGCTTTCAACAATGGAGAATGGTTACACAAAAGAATTTCAGGGCAGTTTTTGTGTTTTGGTCTTTCGAGTTGGTCTTTATTATCGGAAAATCTCAATCAATGTCTTTTTTATTCTTGTCGTTACAAAGTATGAATCGGCATTTGGTGATGATAAGCAGACGTGATTTCGTGATTCTCTTGACTCGTCTATGAGCAACCAAAAAGACTAACTCGGGACAGCAACGTAAGCCCAATAACACTGACTTGACGCGGTAAGTAAATAGCCAAACGCCAAAACAATGCAGCAGTGTAAAAGCAAGAAAAAAAAACAAGCCGAGTCAAGGGCGAAACATGGCCTTGACCGGCGTGGCAAAGAAAGCAAGTATATCCATCTATAGAAACGGCAATGCACGTGAATCAATGTGCTTGAAACAAGGTCGATTTTCCTTTTCCCGTCCGCGTCCAGCGTCACGAGTCATAAAGTAACCAATGATGCCCATCCGCGAGGGCAGTGAGCAAAAGGCAGGGGTGTTGCGGGCGGCGGCAGCCGCAGCTGGCACCTCCTTAGTTCATCTCCATGCCGTCGTCATCGTCAGCCTCGGCCTCGGACTCTACCAGCTGATTACTCCCGATGCTGCCCTTGCGGTCATCATCATCACCGTAGCGGCCAGCGCCCGCGCCAGCGCCGCCCCGACCAGCGCCGGCTGCTCCTATGCCGGACCACTCGAGCTCGTCGCCGGCAATGACGCGGCCCTCCATGTCAACCTCCTGCGAGAGCGCTACGAGGGCGTGGCGCGGCAGGCGGAGGAAGCCGCGGGTGCGGACGACGCGGCCCCAGTGCGTCATGCAGAGGGATGCGGCGCGCTTGCGCAGCCAGCCTTCGTCGGCGAGGCCGGCGGCGTGCCAGATGACGCAGGCGTTTTCAACGTCGAGCTCACGCGCGAGGCGGTTGACGCACAGCAGCCGCAGGTGCGGGAGGCCGTACATGTTGGCCATGACGAGCAGGCCGGTCACTTCGTCGATGCCGGTGGCGGTCGCGCTGCCGGGCTCGACGGTGCCGTGGATGCTGTCGGTGTAGAGGTAGAGCAGGAACGCGCGCACGACGGGGTACGGCTCGGGTATGTGCATCTTTTTGGTGTGGAACTCGGCCATCTGCGCGCTGTACAGTCGGGCAAAGTGCGCCCAGCGCGCTTGCAAGATCAGCTTGTGCACGTGAATGGGCCGCGATGTCGCGGCATCGGGTGCCAGCCAGTACTCGTCGGGCTCTTCCCCGTTGCGGATGAGGCCGGAGCTAAGCATGTCGTCGTCCTCTGCGCCATCTGGGAGTGCGGTGATGACAAAGTCCGTGCCGCTGCCCGACTCTGGTGGCTGGTCAAACGTCTTGGCCAAGTCTGCGCCGAGGCCGTGTGACGGCTGGTCGAGCGGTCGTGCCAGTGCCAACGGTCGAGTTTCGACACTGGGCTGTGACGCTAGCTTATTGCCAAGAAGGCCGTACCGCCGGAGGTCAACTTCCATAACATCACTACATGTCGTTAGTTGGGATATGTGGCCGTGGTTACGACTTCAGACTCACCTAAGATATAGCTCGTAGCCCCCGGGGCCGAATTCTGGCCCGACAGGGTCAAGAGGACAACCAAGCAGCCAGGCTTTGGTGCCATCTTCATTCATAGTACAATAGTGCCATCTATAACCTGATTTAAACATTTCGTGGCCGTCTGCCAGCTTTTGCCATCGTAATGAGGTCAAGTCCAGTGCAGAGAGAGAACATTCTCGATGTGTGATGGTGGCGGCTGGTGAAACAAAGTCAAGCAAGGTGCCCGACGAGTAGATATGGAAGTGAATACCAGACCCTTGTGATGGGCTGTTGGGGCCGGAAGTAAATTTCAGGGCAGAAATCGCACCGGGGGCCATGGGTGCGTATGCTTTGAGTTGCACGGAGGGAGGGTTGACCTGGGGAGTACGCGAATTGGCTGCATACCCGGTAGTACCAACGGCTGTGCTGTGGCCCATTGTGTATGGCGGGCGTGGGGAATCAGTACGATTGCCCGTAGCAGGTCGATCATAGACACCGATTTGAGGTCGCGAGTCGAATTCGGGGACACCCTTTAGATCAAGCCACCACAGGTCGCTGACCTTGTCCATATCCTCGCTGAGGCCTCCAAACACCCAGAGGCGCTCACCCCAGATGCAAGCAGAGTGATCAAACCGGCCAATAAAGCGCCAGGTTTTAGACCATGTGAAAGTTTTCAAATCGAGGTAGCAGAGATCGTCGAGGACATAGTTGTTTGTACCAGTAATTCCGCCGATAATAAACAGCTTGTCATCGTGTAGTGTCGCGGCATGTCTGGCTCTGCCTTTTGGTATAGGCCCAGAGACTGCTGGCTGGGTCCAGTGTGCGGTTTTCAGGTCGAAGATGATTAAATCGGAGAGGTATGTGCGGTGTTCATTTTCGCCGCCGAATACAAGCAGCTTGTCGCCTTGATAAAGGGTCGCAGTATGCCCTGTAGTAGAGTCAGCAAGAAAGTCGTTGGCATGGCGGGGTGGGACATCGTACCCATGCGTACACCTGGGATGTCACCATAGTTGTCAACCAGGCTCCATTGGTTACTGGCAAGGTCGAGTCGCAATACATGGTTGTAGACCTCGTCAGTGTACTGGTCGAAGCCGCCGAAAGCATAGATCTCATTGTTGCCGCAGTATGTGACGGAAGCATTGACAAGGCAAGCCGGCCGTTGGCCCAGAGTACGAGTGACCTTGGGCCTGTAGCCGTCGACCGAGGGGCGGGCCTTGGCGGGGGAATTGGCCATTATATAGGTGTTGTTGGAATCGGGGAGGGCGGCCGGGGGTGTTGGAGCAGCCATGACGGAGGGCGTCGTCGAAGACCGGTGGCTTGATGCGTTGGCTGGCACGAGGCTGTCGCCAGAACCAAAAATGGAGTTTGGTGTCTGGGAAGCCGGGGTAGCGGCATGCGCCATGACAGTGACAACAGAACGCTGAGAAGCCACCAACTATGCTCCCATGTCACAAGCGTTGAACGCTATCCGATGTCGGTTCGCACGGCGCAGAGATGCAAGTCTGAGCACTTGGTGACGAGTTTCTGACCGAGACAACGGGGGTGAAGCTGTCCACAGGCACTTCCGGCGATGGCAAACGAGAAGTGACAATGCTGCAGGCTGATAACAGACAAGGTCGGTCAGAGTAGCACAGGTGGTAGACAGTCTGAAAGAAGTGGACGTTTTGGCAAAATTATATCGCCCCACACACGACTGGCACTATGCAGGGGTTTCTGTACCAACGGACCCACGTTAAGCCCCCTTCGGACTAGCCGGAACCAGGCCCCCGGTGAGACACGGGCGCAGCATCGGACTATCCTTATTCCGTATTGGTCCGGTCGCTCGACAGGGCCTTGATCCCGTTGCCTGGACAGACTCTTGGTGGGGCTCAAAGTAAATAAAAGGTAATCGTGCATCGGCAGCAAGCTGGTCGACATGTCATTCCACCAATATTCACCTCATACCAAAGATCCCATCTATATATCCTTTGCACGTTCAGTTATAAAGCTATTATAGCTTACTTGCACACTTCTGCGTTCTGCATTTTGCACACAAAATTTCCGAAATCGTTTCGAAAATTGTTACGTCCGAGCCTGCTTTCTTCGTTTGACGCTCCCTCCGCCACGCCAGGCCCTCTTCAACCAAGGCATCATCGATCAAATCGAAGCCCGCCACTTCTTTTCTCACCTCAGAAGAAAGTGCCAAAAGACCAGGAGCCTTTCACTAGAGCGTCTTGGAGTTTGCTTGATTACGTCGATGCTTGATTTGTTCTCAACACTTCCTACGTCTTCCACATTGAGATCCTCCACAGTCCTCCCACCTATTCCTCCTCGATAAACCTTCACAAAAAAACAAAAAAACACAAAAGGTTATTGCCTCCATTCCCACAATGTCGACTGTTGCGGTTTCGACACCGGTTAAGTCCCACAAGGGGCTATTCTCCTCTCGCACTGCGGGTGGACGAATGCCACTTACACCGTCTCCACGACAGCAATCGACAACGACAACTGTCCCTGTGAATCTCAACTCATCTCCCTACACCCCCGATGGCTCCGGAAAGAAGGATTGCCGTGCTACCAAGAGCTCAAAGTCCGCCTACAGTGGTAACCTCATGTCACATCTGTCACGCTCCGTATCCATGGCTTCCAGCCGCGGATCCCCCAAGTCCAACATTGCTCTTGGGGCGCAAACACCTCGCAAGGCCTTCGAGCTCGGTGTCTCTGATTACACTCTGACGGGAACTGGCGCCCCCAAGACTCCTGCTAGCACAAAGTCCAAGAAGGGATCTCTCCGCCTGAAGCCTAACAAGACAACCATCAACTACGGCGGCGACCGCTTCATTCCCAACCGCAGCTCGAGTTCAGCCATTGCCAATGCCGGCTCCAGCAAGCTTGACCTCTCCGAGAGACAAAGGCCGAAGTCCGGCACTAGTGGCTCGTCTACTCTGGCCTCTGCAGCAGATGACGCTGCTGCTGCCTTTGAGCGACTAGACCTGAACAGTGAGGAGACCGACACTTACACAAAGCCTTCCCCCAACACGGTTGCTTACCAGGACTCGCTCGCCGACGCTTGTGGTGTCAAACTAAACACCCGTATCTTGGAGTTCAAGCCTGCTCCGCCCGAGTCTTCCAAGCCGATCGATCTTCGCCAACAGTACAACAGGCCTCTCAAGCCTGTCGGTATTAGCTCAGCTCAGATCCGCAGACGCATTGCTACTGCCCCTGAGCGTGTTCTTGACGCGCCTGGCCTGATCGATGACTACTACCTCAACCTGCTCGACTGGAGCTCTGGCAATCAGGTGGCCATCGGCCTGGAACGCAACGTATACGTATGGTCGGCGGACGAGGGCAATGTTAACTGCTTGCTCGAGACCACCCCCGATACATACGTCAGCAGCGTGAAGTGGTCCGACGATGGTGCTTACGTCGGTGTCGGCCTTGGTACGGGCGAGGTTCAGATTTGGGATGTCTCTGAGGGGCAGAAGATCCGCAGCATGTTTGGCCATGATACCCGAGTTGGTGTGATGGGCTGGAGCAAGCATCTTCTGTCCACTGGTGCCCGAAGCGGCCTCGTCTTCAACCACGACGTGCGAATTGCTGAGCATAAGGTTGCAGAGCTCGTGTCACACACCTCTGAGGTTTGCGGCCTCGAGTGGCGCTCCGATGGTGCCCAGCTTGCCACGGGCGGCAACGACAACTTGGTTTCCATTTGGGACGCCCGCTCGTTGTCTGTGCCCAAGTTCACCAAGACAAACCACAAGGCCGCCGTCAAGGCGCTTGCCTGGTGCCCTTGGAACATGAACCTTCTGGCCACCGGCGGTGGTTCCTACGATCGTCACATTCACTTCTGGAACTCAACATCGGGTGCCCGTGTCAACAGCATCGATACCGGCTCCCAGGTGACTTCTCTCCGCTGGAGCCCTCACTACCGCGAGATTGTCAGCTCCTCTGGCTTCCCCGACAACTCTCTCAGTGTCTGGAGCTATCCTACCCTGGTTCGCAATGTTGAGATCCCTGCTCACGAAAGCCGTGTTCTCCACAGCTGCCTGAGCCCGGACGGTCAGATGCTTGCCACTGCTGCTGCGGACGAAAGCTTGAAGTTCTGGAAGATTTTCGAGAAGAAGGCTGGCTCGTCGGCGGGCGTTGGGGCATCTGGCTCGTCAAGCAAGGCCGAAATGGCCAAGTCTATGACTATTCGATGAGTACAGGGCTCTTAAAGCCACACGGTAGGTATGCATCTTTTTCCCTTTTCACAGACGAAAGTCTCGTGGGCTGGGCTTTGTTCTATATTCAACGGCGTCGGGGAGTTTGTGTCTGCCCTTCTGCACGTGGTTCGAAAGCGCTTTGTCCACGATGAATGAGTACATGGGATTGTCGGGGAGGAAATGCAGCAACAGAATGATACCTCACGATTGGTCATTTTTACTTCGATATATCAGTTTTTAGGGTCCAGGATAGTTGAATTCGTAACAAAATTGCATTTGATTTTTTACCCGCGGCCAGACTCTCTCTGGTCAGTTGAGTTGAAAGCGCTAAATTTCAGTGGCAGGGCAGGCACAGTGACGATACAGTGCACTCTCAGCTTGTTCGTCAGCGCACTCAACGCTGTTAGTGGTGCTGGCCGCCGGAGATGACTAATGCAACCACCATAGAAAGTGCAACTCTGCTGGGCATTTGGCAACTCTCTCCAGTGCACACCACCTAGTAAACGGCACCAGCTTGTTTCTCAGCGAGCCATCGTGAACGTGTCTTTCAGAAAAACCCGTCTACGATTCCATAATTATCCTCCTCGATATAATTACTACAACTGCATAACAACGCTCCCGACGGAACCCCACTGCGCGATCCCGTAAAGCCAGGGCGATTGCAGGACTGACTGAAGAGCCTGGGCCGAAAGCGCATCACCGAAGCTTCGACGAATCCGGAATCGCATCTTTACTCGCCGAAATCCCAGCATTGTGATTGACGATTTCGATTACCACTTCAACCAGTCAGAAAGCAGCCAATCTTTGCTGTGGTTCCGCCAACACCAACAGCCCGGCCAAGGATCATTGCGCAGCTCGGGAGGGATCTCGCATAAGCCGACTCTCAGCGACCACCCGACCGGCGGCCATAGCCGATCATGTCGAACCAGGCCGTAGGCAATGTCTACCAGGCGATCATCGACGAGGTGATCAACAGCTCCCGCGTCGATTTTGAGGAGAGTGGCGTGGAGGAATCTGTGCTAGAGGAACTGCGCCAGGTGAGCCTACTTTCCGTTCTTCCCGCCGGCCCTGTTTCCCGTCGCGACTGGAACATGGGCATCTCAAAATGCATCGCGTCTAGCAACCCTGCCCTTCCCAGCTTTTATTGCATCATTATTCGACATTGGGGGACGAGCAGAGGGATCGTTGTGGCCAAGTCCAGTATTGCGGCCTGTGGGAGGCGATGGGACCGAGGGGATGCTCGCTGAGGCAGAAGAGGGGGGCGGCGGCCTGCTGGTATTTGGGCCTTTTTAAACCACCAAGACCCAGCCCGTTTCTGTGCTGCCTAGCGCCATTGCTGCCCGATTGGTTGTTTGCGCGACCCCTCCCCTCCCATTCTCGTGTTGCGATCACGTGAAACATGCGTCCTGATGCTTCCTTGACTCACACTCACTCACACTCACTTACACTTACACGCCCAACTGAGCCGAGCGATCCCGATGCTAACCAGTATTACAGGGCTGGCAGCAAAAGCTCTCGCAACTCGATGTCGCCCGTTTCCCATGGGATCCCAGACCGGAGCCTACCCCGGCTGTAGCAGATCAGCAGCCGGCTCAGACCTATGTTCCTCAGCCTCCCATTCCCGGCGCTGCTTCCGCTGTGCACAATGGCGCCGCAGATGCCGCCTACATAAAACAAGAGCCGGGTGTCGTTATCAAGGAAGAACCTGGCACACAAACGGGGGCCATCCCCCAGTACCCAGCGTACGGTATGGATAGTGCGGGTAGCGTGGCCGCCAGTAGAGCCGCGCAGCAATTGCAAGCTCAGTACGGAATGCGCGCCGCGGGCTCTATCAACGCCATACAAGATCGCATGGGCCAGCAGTCGGGCCAAGCATCGCAATCCCCAGCGACTGCTGCCGGTCAAGCGCCGCAGCAAAATCAACAGCCGCCGGCCGCCGGCCAACAGGTCCAGAACCACCAGACCGATGGCGCTGGAGACGCAGAGGAGGAAGAGAGCGAGGACTTTGAGGGTGTGCTTCTTCGACGGAGCGAGGCTGGTACCCTGGATGAGCTCGGCCGTGTCGATATCGACCGCATGCTCCATGCTCGGATGGCCGCTCGGGCCCGCAGTATGGAAGGCGGCGGCTTGATGCTGCCCTTGAAAGAAGCCGTCAAGAACAAGAACGCCGTCCCCAGAAGTCGCAAGGGCAAAGGTGTCGCCGCCTACGATGGCGGAGACGAGGATGACGTGGAAGAGGATGAGGATGCGATCAACTCGGACCTGGACGACCCTGATGAGGATCATGACGAGGATGAAGTGGACGATGAAGGACTCGGCCACATTATGCTCTGCATGTATGACAAGGTCCAGCGAGTCAAGAATAAGTGGTCAGTATCTACCCTTTCACTGAGAAATCGATGGCAGAAAGAAAGCTAGACTAACGCCGAAAATAGGAAGTGCACACTCAAGGACGGCGTTCTTACAGTGAACGGCAAGGAGTACGTCTTTCACAAGGCCACTGGTGAATATGAGTGGTAAACAAGCCTTCATCCGGCCCACGACTGAGAAGGCTCAATCGTCATTAGCAAAAGAGTGGTGAGCTGCGGTGGTCATAGACCTAAAGACAGTATTCTTTAGTGCAAATGACAAGGAGGATGCCTTTCACAAGGCTATTGGGGAAGTCGAGTGGTAAAAGAACATGATCAACACACGAAATGGGGAGGCAGGAAACGCACTGGAGTTTTGGTAGTATTGTCCTTTTCTTAGGGTTTTAAAATAAAATTATGCTTCTGCCATTGTTTCCCCGTGTTGTTCTGTGCGCTAAATGGCGGCTGTCAAGAATTCTACAGAACGTTTGGATGATTGTAGCGCATCTTGCACTGATGCTACCCGTCTGTGACAGAGCAAACATACGCCCAAGGGCTCCTCCTAAACTTGACAAAGGGGGCCGCGAAGAAGGGCGTATCATTGGCTTACAAGAGTTCTGGTAGAACTCTCGAAGAAAAACGTATCCGGGGAAGAAAGAAAGCAAGCGGGCCTCGGAGTGTAACTCAGTCCGAAGATGGCGCAACGCGACAACACCTACGACGCAGGCCGTCAGGCTGCTCGCTCTCTACTCTTCTTATGCGCACTCCCCCACCCTCGGAGATGATGTAGGCGCGTACCGAAGGCCCGAAAGCGACTGACAGTGGCTTGCGGAACGCATCGCTGTATGGAAGGGAAGGAGAATAGGCGTTTGTCCGCCTGGGCAAGGCAAGGACCGGTAAAGACGAGTTCTTGTTTATCACCCGCGGGGTAGTCTTACATGCCGCGCCTGTTTTTGCCGACCTTGCCGCCATGTAATGCCTCCCTGCGAGACGGAATTTCCGCCGATGCTTCTGTAGCACGCGCGTGTGTGGCAGGGCCTGTGCGGATGGTGCCAAGGCAACAGACGCGCCACAAAGGATGATCTCCGAATGCCCTGCTCTAGAAGGCGTCTATGCAGAGAGGTATGGCTGATTGTATTCCTCAGCCTTCTTAGCTTAAGACGCCACCGCGGACCTCGTGAGCATCTAGGTAGTGGCTGACAGACCAGCATGTTTTCGTCAGACTGGGCTGGGATGCCGCCCACTGCTTGACATCTGGGAGCCGCGGACCTTCCAGCCAAAACCATGAGAATATCCCCGTTTGGTGGGAAGGCTTCCCGCGGGCGTGGCAGTTTGTCATTGCTCTCCAGTTCACCAACGTCGAAAGCTCCCGGGATCCTCCGTGAGGCCGCCGCCACATGCAGCCAGCCAAGAGTATGCATAAAGCAGGCTACACAGCGCGCTGACTACTATCGGTACCGACAGTCTGGTTCGTGTTGGAAGACTCTCTCGCGGAGGGGCGTAGGACACAGCCGAGCAGAGGAGCCACGCCTGCTGCGAAAAGCCGGTCCTTGGATCGCTATTCGCTACACCTCCGCTGTCAGGCTCGCAGCCACCAATATATGTTGCATTAGCGCAGCCGTTGGAAGTCAGAAGTCGTCAATACAAGGCTCTGGCGCGCCTTTGCTTGTGGCTCAGCTGAGTACTGACGAGGCTGCCGAGGCTCCCCTCTGGGCAAATGGGCTGCGTTTATTTACCCATTTACCGTTCCTGCCAGCTAATTGGCTGTGCGGTTAAACAGTGCAGCAGATTACCTCCATCAGGCTGGCTCCGGTGCTATGAGGCTATGCTATGATAACGAGGCGATGTTCTCATGCGTCGTATTCTGCACGCATCTTTGGGCCGGCCCGTGGCGGGGCAAGTGTATTAGGTAGGTAAATTTACAGCAAGGCAAGAAGTCATGTACGGCATGGGACCAGCAACTCGTTGTAAAGTATGATGCCTATCCTGCCGCAGGTGGCCGGACGGTAAACATACTTCAGATATTGTGGTCTTATAACAACAACACGCCAGTATATCGCCCAAGTATCATAGCACAAGAACCAGATACGGCTATCATGTATCCGGATTGGCAACGCAAATGCGTTGAGATGAGCGAATGATGCGTAATGTCACGGCTAAAGCGAACGAGCCTGTGGATATGAGCCTGGTTGCCTAACTTAAACCTGCGCGTCCTTGTGGTAACAAGTCGGCTTATCATCGTCTATCCCAAAAAGAGAAGTTGGAGAGAGATGAATAGCAACGTAACATATGTCAAATACGACGGGCCGCAGCGCAACTCAGTATTCTTCACCGCCTCCCCGAGTCGTGTACTTGCCGCCGCGGGGCCCTTGCCTGGTGCCGTAAAAGGCGCTTGGCACGAGGTCAACAAGGTTTCACCGACGTAAGTGCTCAGTAATAACGGTCGCATTCGGCCTGTGAGGATCTCTCTGGCTGCAGGGCGGCTTCTCACGCAGTTGTGCGTAGAAGTGGATGGCGCGTCCTCCAAGTCATTCGTGGAGTCTAGGTGGCGGCGGGGTCTTTTGGACGTACCCTGGCCTCGTTCTCCGGGGCCCACGACTGAGAGAATGGGAATTGCTCATCATTGGCTCTGATAAAAGAATGGTGAGTGATGGCGGTCGTGCCACGTCGCGGTACGTTGACGAGGGCTCGAGTCATGCCGGAGAGTGGAAAGCGGTGGGAACGGTCAAGTATTACATGGCCAAGAGCATCGGTGAGAGCCGAATCGTTGTATATGAAGGAATGCTTCTTGTCGCGAGGAGGAATCAGGAGATTTGTCGAAGAAGACCCTTCCGTCATCGTTTGCTGCTAATAGTTGGCATGCATCTTGCAGTATCGAATTAGGCACTCCGGGGAGTTTGCGGCCGGCAGTTCCGAACATGGCAACTCCGGTCCGCGACATGACAAGTGAGACTTCAAAAGTACTCACTCATCAGTCAAGAGAATGGGGCAATTCGATGGCAATGCCGAGTCCCACTGGCACTGCAATCGCTACTAGTTTTCTGAAAAGCATCCAGTCAACCAGTGAACCATTCATTGGCCAGCCCACTCGAAGGACTAGCAGGAGAAAAATATGCTCATATAACAAACAGTTGGGAATCTTTTATAGATCTATTCTGGGACAAGCATTCTCCGCTCGCTTCCAACACTTATTACGTTGATGGTGTCCACCAGAAAGAGAACCCTGGGCGCTTCGACTTGCGCGCATTAATCGTGCAGTTTGGGCAAGACCAGTAGTTACGTATAAACGACGGTATTATTATTCCTGTCATTAGAGCCGACGGTGAAACCCCCTTTCGGGATAGCCGGGCCGCAACCTGGCCGGCCGGCCGCAGCGATGTCCATCTGCAGGCCGCTCTCCTGTAAGCCATCTCGATTCCGGCGCGGTTACGACGGTAGTGGACTATGGCGCCATGACTTTTTGATAGAAAGCAACAAACGGAGAGTCATGGGGACTGATCAACTAGTTGTGTCTTGTACAGACCTCTGACAAACCCGATGAGCTGTTTGGTAGCATTTTGGTGTAGGGGGGAGCGCGGACAGCGCGCCACGGGCCTGTGGTACAATCCATGCGTTGTCCGGTATTATAAATAACCGAGAATAAGAATTCACAAAACAGCATGGCTACTTCTCCGGGGACACCGCTGTCCAAGGCTGGTCCCGCACAAGTCACCAACGCTGTCCTTGTCGCCAGGATGCAGGACATATCTTGTAATACAGATTAAACCCATGCTCTGAACAAAGAACGAGGAGACGAAAACGACTGTATAGAGTCAAATGCAGCGCGCGCCTAAGCAAGTTGGCCATTCCGTGGGCCAACAGGCAACGCAAAGGGGAGCCGCCGAGACTTGTGAATGGAGAATGACAAAAAGGAGACTGCCAAGGACGTGGAGACGGTTTGCAGCGAGCGCTTACAGTGTATCATTGTACAGCTGCAAGGCTGCTGCTGAGGAACCATACAACAGGCTGGATTAGCCGCTGGTAGTCGTGGGGGTCCAATAATCGGCATCTGTTGGAAGCATGCAAAGAAGCCAGAGAAGAAGGATGATGCATGCTGAAGGAGCAAGTCAACGCCTCCAGTTATTGAAAGGGATGAATGGTGATGGGGTCAATTGTAGTTGCACGCCCCTCCCACCATTGTTGACCTACATGGTCGTCCCAATCATGCGCACGCCCGCTGTATATGAATGGCGACATGCACTTGAGAGTTGGCAGGTCCATTAGCAATACCATTTATACGTACAGCATCGCTACGAGTACACCATCAGATCAAGGGGCGGGTTAACAGGCAGGCATAGATAGCAGCGCACAGCAGTGAAGTTGAACGAGAAGGCGTGCCGTGCCCCAAATTGGCCTTGTACGTAACTTAGAGAACAAGGTAAACGTCTAGATTCGAGGAAACCACCAACATGGTGGCAGGTAAAATGGTTGGCTACAGTGTTGCACGGTGGCGGTGTTGGACGCCTCTTCCATGACCACCGTCTGTATATGGTGCTATGATGCGCCCTCGGTACACCAGCGCCACAATATTGAACTGACCTATCCTTTTTATGCTTGTCTGCCTTTGAGAAGACAAAGCAGGAACGGGGACGATCCACACAAGTTATCTAACATCTCAGCAGCCACGGGCGCATAATGGTCGATCGCGTCGCACAAACATTGGCCCAAGAAGGGCTTTTGCATATCAGGTTAACTCGGCTTCAGTTTGCCGATGCAGCGAGAACCCTGTCTGCTGTCTGCGGTCAATGAAAGGGCACGAGGCTGGCAACTAGCGGCGTTGCCAAGGACCCGGGGGGGCCAAGGAGATGGCAGCTGAAGGGTTGACAAGTAATCTGTAAAATGAGGGCAAGAAAACGCCCTGGTGACGTAGGAGGAGAGGAGCTCTGTCTTTCTCGCAACGTTGGGAAGTGGGCTGGGCGCTGCGAGGCGCTCGCGAAATAGCGGCGGTTTTTGCAATATTGTGACGATGGTCTGGGCTGTTGATATTGACGACAGCACATACTGCCGGACAAGCTGCTCCGGAGACTGAAACTACCAGTAAAGCAAACTGTCCTATGAAATCATAGCTAGTGTTAAAGACTGTTGACATTGGCACCAAGTAGAACCGACAGGACGTCATCGACCGGCCGGCAGAAGGATGAGGAGGCTTGGATGGTTGCGGGATGGACGGGCACTAGCAACGCCTAGACGGGAGCCGTCGACAAGGGGAATGGGGGGACTGAAGAGACAAAATTGCCCGAGGAGGGGGGGGGCAAGGATAAAGACGGCAAGCAACTAACTACACGCACTTTGAACTTTGATTCTTGGCCCTTGACAAAGCAAGGCTAGTGTGGTGGGCGACTAACTGTGAGAATGACACAAGGCAACGGAACTCGGTGGGGGGAAAGGACATGTTCATACAAAGCCTCCGGAATGTGATGGGTGGAGAGAAGAGGCGAGCGAAGAGGGATGGAAACTTCTTTCAGTGGGGGGGAGGAGGAAACAGGCTGTGTCAATCAATCAATGTCAAAAGACAGGGAAACGGCGCATTATTTGGTGATATGTGATGAACAGCGCCCCCTTTTTCTAGAGTGGCACCGGGGAGTTTTCATGGCTCTCTTCTGTCTTGTTCTAGCCCTATTCTTTGACTAGTCAATAATATACACTCGTTATTCCATTTCCGGAGTTGCACGGGTTCTAGATCCGTGTCGAAGAACGGGAAGCGACCGACCGAGTAAGAATTTGTGACTTGTGCAAAGTGGCGTTGTCAATTTATCAATTAATTCCATACTGAGTTGCAAGGGGTCTTTAGTGTTGTTGAGTTGTACAGATTATTTGTACAACTATTATCTGCCTTGTATTGTAGTTGACTGCCTGTACGCTGGGCGAGAGAACACAACTCTCTCTTTTAAAACCAGTAGCAACTTACACAAGCGCAATAATAGACTGCTTGTTGTTTTTTATTATTGATCCCTCGAAGCCTACGGAGACGTTTGCAGTGCATCTGCCTTGTCATTTGACAGCAGCCCCCCCTCCCAACCTCCGCAGCCTTGCGCCTTCTTTTGAGGGCTGCATTGGCAGGCTACTTAGATTTATTTCTAGGCTGCAGCGATGATCCATCGCCGGGATTGCCCACCTTGGGCTTTGTCACGAACACGGACGGCCTCCGTTGACTCGGCCTCGCAGGGGCAGAAAATGTGAAGCAGTTTGCTCGAATGCAGCTGCAGAGGCAGTCTTTTTTTTAAAAAAAAAAAATCTTTTTCCGTTTCCGAGTCCAACTATAGATGCCATTTTGATTCTTTATTCCGTCTCCCAACTTGACGGAACGCAAGTCTACTTTGTAGAGGTTGATCAGAGCCTAGGGCTCCAATTGTGGCCTGTAATTTGTGCCCAACTCAGTATGCATGCATAACATGGTCAGCACGCGGGCGCATCGTCTTCATCCGGTGTCCTTTTCCCGTCGTGTTGATTTCGCTAGCTGGAAACCTAGTTTTTTAGTATACTCCAGTCCAATCCACCAATACGATGGATGGCATGGCTGTCGCTACCATTTGTTTAGTATTTAGTCAGTCAAGATAGTCCCAACGGTAGCGTGTAGGTAATGTAGACGTTGGGCAGAGTTGTGTGAAATTTCGCTTGATTATTATTAGAAAAAAAAATTGCTTGGGCTCTCACCTCTTCTTGTGATGCGGCAGTGTCTTGGATGAGCAACCAGTAACAACTTTGGAACTCGTTTCTGTGCCTCACTACCTACTGTATTTTCCGCCCCCAAAAAACCCTCACTACCACTAGATGAGGGCGTGGGCATAAAAGGACAGTGGGCGGCGTGTATGTACTGCCTGCCTATCACTGGGGGGTGGGCTTGCTTGCTTGCTTGCTTGCTTGGGTTGTAGTGGTGTGTAATCTGTACCTTTTTATGCGTACAGGGCTCCCCTTTCACCCCATGTTCGCTGAATCATAACGCCAGCGCTGTTATTGTTCATTGAGTTTCGGGGCTTCGTTTCGTTTCACTGTCAAACGTACAGGATAGACGAGTCTTGATGGCAGGATGCAGGGCTGATAACTAGCTATGACTTTTGAAGGAGTTCCCCTGAGTTGCTTTACGAGTAGACTCTGTGATGTCTTTCATAAATTGCACATTAATATGCACCGCACCCCGGTTATTCTCCAGGCTCAACAGGGCACAGCTTCACCTGTTGTGTGACACTTGGCACATGGAGATGGGCGGGTGCCACGCCGCAATGCAACTATCCAGTTGCCCATGAATGCGCAAGGGCAAGCAAGCAAGCAATTCGTGGGATTGATTGTGATTAGTTTTTGATGCAGGCACTGCAGAGGTATCCCCACGTGGGAAGAGGACTCTGCGAGCTTCTCCTGACGATGATGCGACGACGACAAAGGGGGGGGGGCTTGGGAGTTAGTTGTTCGTTGTCTATCAATACTGTGTAATCTGTGCTCTGTACTCTGTACTCTGTACTCTGTACTCTGTACTCTGTACTCTATACAATAGTCAACTTGCAGTCTCCCTTTGACGTCTTTATTTTGTCCTCTTTTCTTTTACTATCTTTTCTTGCTCCGCGCTTGTCATTATTCCATCAAGACATTGACCCACGCCCTCCTCCGAGTAAGCCAAAGCCAAAGCCCACGCCCCTTGTCCTTGTCCCTTGTCCCTCACATCTCTTCTCCCCTCTTTCTTCTTCTCACCTCCCGGCCAGCTCCCGTCTCCCTCTCACTAGTTAACTAACTAGGAGGCTGCCATACCTGTGGAGTCGTTCCAAGGCCTCCCTCTGCCCAAGCAGCAGAATACTGTCCATATTACCGCATTACCACTGGCTGGCCACCCAGCTTCTCCTCTACTGCTACTGCTACTGCTGCTGCTACTCTTACTCCCACTCGGCGCTAAGCCAAAAGCCTTCGAAACCTAGTCAGCCTGTCCGTCGTTTTTGGGGGTTTGATTTTCTTGTTATTATTATTATTATTAGCCCAAAGTCTGCCTACCTACCACAGGCCAAGCTTTCAACGACCTAACACTGTCGTGCTTTGCTTGTCCCGTCTGTCTCTACATCACGTCTTCATGCGCCACGCCTTTGTCGCCGGTCTCATCATCACCCCCCTTTAATCCAACGACCAGCCCTCTCTATTACTTCCTTTTTTTCCGCTACAAACTTTGGGGGCGGTTCATGTCGCGCGCGCGTACATAATTACAAGGCCAAGCCACCAAGTTCCCGCTCAGACCCGGCCCAGGTAGAAAGATAGCCAGCCAGACAAGGCTCCGAGGGGGTCTCAGACGACCTCGTCAGACAGCTCCAGATCCGACTCTGTAACTACTGTACAGCCAGTAGCCGCCGGAAGCGAAATCATCTCAGCTTTCGTATAATATCGGCAAAAATACCCGCCGTGCCCCGAGGGCTGCAGGGCGTAAAAGCAATTATTATTACAACTCATGCACTCATCATGGTAAGTTCCCAGGCAAAGACCCTGTTCGCCCGCATCCCCGTCTCCTTTCTTACTACATATTGCCTTTCAACGGCCCCAAAAATCCGTCAACGCCCAATGCCCCCTTTCATCCTTGGCCTTGATCTTCCCCGGCGCCTCTTCATGTTGAGCGGCTGAGTCTTTGTCAAAAACCCACTCTCGAATACAACAGAGGTCATGCAGGCCGGGACCAAGCGGCCTTGGGCAAGAGACCGCAGCCCCCCATATCAAGACGGACAAGATGGAGAGACCCAAGCTGCTGGCCGGATGAGACCAGGCCGCCTTGGAATCCGCAGCTGCAGGACACCAAACAACAACAAAAACAACACACACACGCACTGCATACAGTATATACACCACATACATCACATACATCACATACATACACGGACATGCAGATACAGACACAGACAGACAGGCATACACATACACATACATACGCCACGGCTCCACGCTCGCAAGCCGTCTTTGGCAACCGACCATGCCCAAAACTGCATCTTAGTCGTCTTTGAATTGCCTTGGTCGGGTCTGCTGAGTTAAGGCTTACCGTGCTGACCAGGCCGGATATAGCCCTATTCGGCCAGCCTGCCCAATGGTATTCACGCCATACTGGTCTTGTCTGTCTATCATTATCAGTACGACACCACCTACATACAGACGTACCCACGACAAACTCTGCACATTAACCACACCACCACTGTCTGTCTGTCTGTCTGTCTGTCTGTCTGTCTGTTTGTCTGTCTGTCTGTCTGTCTGTTTGTCTACCTGCTTATCTGGGTTGGATTCGATGCCAGATATCCATCCCCTCCCCCCAGTGCGCTTTCCCGCTTTCCCGCCGCCGCCGCCGCCGCCGCCTATCAGCTCGCGTTTGGTTCTCCTAGTTAGCGCCGCTTGATCCTGTCTCTCTCTGGTCGTTGTCTTTGCTTGTCTCTAGCCTTGCGCTGCCTTGCGCTGCCTTGCCTTGCCTTACTCCCGAGATATCGACCCAACAAAAACAAGAGAAAAACAAACGCGTCGTCGACTATTAAGACTAGATCATTGTCCCGCCTCTTTCCTTCTTCTTCTTCTTCTTCTTTTCTTCCTTCTTTGACCAGCCTTCCCTCGACTCGCCTTGCCTTGCCTCACCTTGTCTCACCTGCTCTTTCCTCGACTCTGCATCTCGTACCTGCCTTATATTAACACCAAGTCATGTTACACCAGGTTCATGACATGACGTTGGCTGCTTCATTTCTTCTTGTCCCTCATCTCGGCTCTTGATATCTACCACTTCATTTGCAGTCTCTACCGTTGTGTTCCAGTAACGGAGCTTGTTGGCTCTTGCATGCATTTTTTGCTCACCACTTTTGGCATTGTATCCCGTGGCGTCGCCTCTCCCAGATACCTTTGGGCTACTACATCTGCCATACATTCTATTCATCCAGCATACCGACAACGAACACTCTACCACTGACTCGTCTGACGTCTGCGATACTCAAGTCAGCCACTAAACTACAACTCTTTCCCGTCAGCAATCATTGTCGCACCGGCCAATTGTGCAATTGGTGGTATTGGACTACCACTTGTGGCGCGAGTTGGTGTGTCACCAAGACTCAGACGACTACCCAGTTGGGTAACATCATTCTTGCGGCTTCCATTGAGGTTCGACTTGGCAAAGAATCCGAGCTTGTCTCCCGGTAACCTCTGCATCACACTCAGACCGATATTTTGTCTCAAAAGCAACTCGGTAGTCAGCATCATCAGCATCACCACCATAATCATCATCATCATCCTCCTCCTCCTCCTCCTCCTCCTCAACCTCCCCCGGCGGTACCACCATTTTGAGACGCAGAGAAAGTGGGTGCATATGCGGGTGCATTGGTGCGCAACCCAACTTGTCAAGTCGAAAAATCTCCACCGCCACATTGCCCTGTTCTCTCTCCTGTAAGTAATAGCGTCAGTCAGTTTACTTCCTTCAGCCCATCCTCATTCCCCGTCTTCCTTGTCTTCTCTTGTTCCTTCGTCCTTATTGGCTCCCACCACCTCGCAAGCCTCTCTACTGCCCTTGCAGATTCCCAAAGTCTCATCTATTCTCGCTCCCTGCCCTCAACAACCATCTCGTTCGCCTACCCTGCTACACCGAGCTGCTCCATATTCTTGCCGAGCCTGCACCCCCCCCCCCCCCCCCCCTTCCTTCCAAAATCTATCTCAACACCATCCTCTCCGAGCTGGTCGACCTGCAGGCCGCTTCCGGTTTACCCCTGCTACTTCGATTTGACCCATTGAAGGCTCTCCAGTCTTTCGCTACATGGTGTTTCTGCCAGGGACCCTTGGCGGTCACAGTGTCACCACTGTATTCCTCCCTTTGCAGCGCAGATGCCTTCTGAGGCGTCCCCGTCATACTTTGCCGTGCCACTTTCACGCCTGACACTTCATTGTGTTGCTCTCAAGGAGAAAAGCCCCCATTCACCCGACCACGTGCTACATTTTGGAACCAGTACAACCTTCATTCGTCTCGGACGCGCCGGTGCCCTCTGTTGGGCTTGTGGCCTCCTTGGTGATTGTCCGTTGAAACACTATATAACACTTGTTCTTTCCGCTAGACGTCATTTCCACTTGCCTACTACATGTTGATTTTCAGAGCAGCGCCATCTAACCATCGCCAATACACGCGCAGGCTGTCTTATAACCGAGCAACTCGCCCTCAGATCGAGTTGGCAAATTCTCCAAATCTACCATACAACGCAGCGTGTTGGCTACCGGCCAACTAACCCCTTTCATTCTCCCCGGAGGAGATACTAGTGTTTGCAACACGACGAATAAAAACACTACAATGGCTCAAAGCGGCGAGTGAGTGTCTTTTATTCAAGCTAGTGTTCTATTTGCGAATATAGCTCAAGTCTGATGAATTTGCAGAGACGAATTTACGGAGGGCTTCTGGAAGTACGACCGATTCTATGGAAACTGGAAACCCAACAAATTCCATTTTCCCATCGACAAGGTATGAATTGATGAACTGGGCCCGTCTACCCCCAAATAAACGTCTGTGTATCTAATTTTCGACGATAGGAGGAAATGAGCCGTTATGACATGTTCCACCAATTCTTCCTTTTGGCTCGTAACAAGCATGTCTTTTCATATCCCATGGAAAGAGCGAATCCTCGAGTGTTGGATCTCGGCACCGGAACCGGTATTTGGGCCATTAATGTTGCAGAAAAGTATGCACCAGCGTGACGAAACTCTCTTCCAGCACTGACAGTCCGTGTGTAGATACTTGAGAGATGCCTTTATTATGGCCGTCGACCTCAACAGAATTCAGCCAGCTCTGTATGTCGGCCTTGCCGGCCACTCATGTCTACGGCTGTATCCGCTAACTTGATGCTAGAATCCCCCCGAACCTACAAACGATTCAGCTCGACATCGAAGAAGACTCATGGGAGCCACTATTGACAGACTGCGATTTGGTACATTTGAGATTGATGTTGGGCTCTATCCATGACGACTTGTGGCCCAGAGTCTATCGCAAAGCGTTTCAGTATGTCTTGCCCCGTGGTTGGCCAAGATAGGACTGGAGCTGGAAAGACTGACTTTGAGACAGGCACACGACCCCTGGTGGCTACATTGAGCAAGTTGAAATTGACTGGATCCCCAGATGGGAGGGAACAGAGAGGCAATCGCCCTCGGATCTTGCATTGTGGGCGGAGAAATTCTTGCAGGGCATGGATGGCTTTAAACGCAGCGCAAGAGTGAAGACTGCGAACATGAGAGCCATGATGGAGGCGGCAGGCTACGTCGATTTTCAGGAGCGTACCAGGCGTTGTTATGTGAATCCGTGGTATGACGACCCTGAAGAACAACGGGTGGCTCAGTGGTTCAACCTGTGTTTGATTGATGGGTTGCAAGCGATGAGCCTGGCGCCGATGGTTGAGGTCCTGAAGATGAGCATTGAAGATGTCAACAAACTGCGAGATGCTGTCAAGGCGGAATGCTGTCAGCTACGGTACCACGCGTACTGTGTCATGTAAGTGTGGTGTTGTCGGTTGGTGATGAGTTAGGAGTGTATGTGTGGGATGCTAATGATGAAACCAGGCACATCTGGACAGCAAGAAAACCGAGGCACTAAAGTGCAATTTTAACACACATTGAATCGAGAATATGGGACTCGTGTTCTTTTTTGGAGGAACAGCATGGAAAAGACAGGACTAGAGGCGTAACGTTGGCATCATTGGGCGGAGTTATTTTGGTAGGGGAACTATTGAGCTGGGTTATGCAGGCAGAAGGGCAAGAGAGCCCAGGCGCAGTGAGATGATGAGTACCTATTATTTACTGGTCTGCCGATTTCATGTCTGATGCAGTATTTTTGTAGTGCGATGATACCTCAAAAAGTTTCCATTTGCTCTTGTTCTCTCGAGAGACGAAGATGGGTTGTGAGGACTGACTCGTCATGCGACACAGATCAGTCCGCTACTAACAGAGAGAATAGGCGACCACAACGCTGTAAACTGGCCTTGAAAGGCTGCCAGGGGGCTTTTCATGAATCAAGGAATGGGTTGGATTTGTGGATGCGACACTCGGACGTTCTCATTGGGTGTCGAGGAGCTTAGGTTGCGGTATGGCCGGCCTGTCATTGGCTGTACCAGACTGTCGGGTCGGCCCTATGGGTATCGTACAGCACCGCCAGTTGACCCGGGTGCGGCCCGTCAAGGGTCAGCTTTGAAGAGAGCAAACTACGAGGAACTTGGCCAAATCCAGAAGCATAAAATAGACCCGACAAGAGGTGGTAAGAGAGTGTACGCTGATGAGGAATGCGGTGTCAGGGCGGTAGGGATGACGAGGCGAGAGGACAGCGGAAGGTGACGAGCGTGTACGGCTGCGTGACGGGGTGAGATAAGGATACTGTGTATCTGAGAGCGCTCATGGATATGTATTGAGTACATGTATAGCAGAGACGCTTAATGAGGCACTCGACAGGCTCATGGCATGGTCCTGGGAGGCCTCCTAGTCGGTATGATGGAAGCCGTAAGGGAGGCTGTATAGAGGCAGTTGATTTGATTTTCAGAAAGCATTCTTTGGTTTTTGTCGCATTTTCGCATTCTTACTACGAACAGTGCAGGAAACGCACTCGCATAGTGCCGTGGGAGTCTCTTCGTGTAAGCTGTAGCGGACTGAAGCGGCGGCCGTGAACAACGACTGACTGTACGGCAACATTTCAGCGGTTCTCTATCACAGACTCTCTGTCACAGAGACGGTTGCTTGCTCACGTCAGCGGAAAAACTAGACAAGACAACCTCCAATACGTAGATAAACAGAGAGTGAAAATGCCCTCCGCGTAGTATTGCCCTCTCCCCCTTGTTGCGAACAAGCCGCCGAACTGAGCCCTATCACACCAGTGGCTTTGCGGTCCTCTACCTTGGCAATCCAAGATCCGGAAAGGATGTGTACAACTGCCCCCCTACGGGCAACAGGGCAACAGCTTTGCCCGACGGGCTGGAAGCTCCAAGGCTCAGAGCATGTACATGCCTGGGCGCTTACCCTGTAGCCGGACCACTCGTACTGGACAAGGGAGCGAGGGTCTCAGAATGAGCATGTTTCTCCGAATCATGAATCTGGAGGGGCATGGCAGTAGCGAGACTCCGGACTTGACCGATCTACGAGGTTCTTGTTGGCGTGATTTCGAGCAAACGACCTGTCAGCAAGCATGCGTCTGCAGGCTCATCTCCCCTTAACACAGCACAACTCCCATACAGCTTTACAACCGAGACTTGCACTGTCACTGGAACAATAGCAGATCTTCTTGTCTCAAGTTCTTGTATTTGGTAGCCGTTCCCAGATTCTACTCTACTCAAGTCGTTGCCTTTTTTGGGGGTGCTTGCAGCTATGCCATCTGATGTACAATGAGGTCTTGTGTGATACAAAGGGAAAAAGGTAAATGGTAAAAAAGGGGGTCCATGGAGTGCGCGACCAAGTAATTCCTTGCGCCGCAAACTCCTCTATTCGAGGTCCCACCAACAGTCGTCGTCCATCCATCCTCCAGCGTTTTCGGTCTATTCTTCGCAAGTCGTTCCATCCAACACAGCGGACAAAAGTCCCTAGCAAGTCGGCACAGCAACAAGGAAGCACGTTGCCATCTTCACAGATGGGTAGCAAATCCTCCGTCCATCATTAGAGTACTAACGAGCGATCCATCACATCGTGTCTCCTTGCGCCGCTCCGTGTCTTTTGCTGTTAGGTGTCGATCGCCCGGTCGCCGCGATTCATCGTTTAGTGGTGAGCGACCTCGCCGTGGTAACCGACGAGCTTGAAGCGGCCGATGATCTCGCCGACGGTGAAGAAGCCGAGGCACTCGGCAAGGACGACGCCGCCAGCGACGAGCTGGGCGGTGCCGAGGCCGCGGACCTGCTGGATGATGTTCTGGGGCGAGATAGAGCGGCTCTGCAGCCTCGTCCAGAGGTTCTGGTAGGTGGTCTGGAAGGTAGCCATGGAGCTGCGAATGCATAGTCAGAATCGGCTGTACCAAAATGGCCAACGCCCGTTCCGGCTTCTGTCGTGTCCGCAGAGCGCATTGGACAATTGACGTCGCTAGTCGGCGAGAGAGACTTACGGAGGAGCCATCTTTTGGCCGTGGAAGACGAGCTTGGAGAGCTCAAGGCCGACCTTGCCGTAGTAGGTGACGAAAGGAGTCTGGGCTGCGCAAAGTGTTAGGCGGTTGCTTCTGGCTAGGCCGCAATTGAAAGCCGAGACTGCGCAGGATGGCGACAATGGGTCGCAGCAGCTGCGGAAGAGGGAAACGCACCCTGGACGAAGCCAATCAGGCGGCCGGTACGACCACCAATCTTGCCGAGGGCGTTGCCGACACCGCGAGCCGCGCCAGCAATGGCGGGCCCGGCGGCGCTGGTCACCTTGGACAGGCCCTGCTGGGCTTTCGAAGCGGTGCTCTCGTAGCGACGGCCGGCAGCGCGCACGGGGGCGGCGGCGCGGAGCATGGGGCGGGCGAGCGAGGAAGACATTTTTTTGGTTGTCGCTGATGTGTTCGGTCGGACAAGGGGAAATAGGATCGGGGGCGGACAGGCCGTTGGAGGAGAATGAGTCGATCCGGGATTCAGTATCAAAAAGGCTCGGTGACAAGAGGCCAATTGATTCCGACAAGGGTGTTCGGAGGGATAGGGGGGGGCGTTGGGATGGACGAGTTGGCGTTGGAGGGTTGGAAGGCTGGCTGGCAGTGAGGGAGAAAAAAAGAGCTCGGGAAGAATCGTTGCGGCTCCCCGGAGGTTCCTGGATTGGCGGACGCTGATTGGTTGGTTGGGCTATGAAAGGCGCTAAGCTGTTTTGGCCCTTGCGTGGTGTGAGCATGTGGTGGTTGTATGTAGACGGCAAGCTGTGAGTATGTCATAATAAGACTGTTGGAGAAAAGGACATGAATGGATTAAATCGGGAATGGCGTTTTTTTCCCTCGTGGTCTTTTTCTAAGTTTTGGCCAATCTTTTTGAGGCTATAAGGGCTGGTCAAAGCCTTCAGAGTAGCTTCGGTAGAACCTTGGGACGTGGGCATGTTGTTGGAAGAACATCTAATTCACTGAAATTTTGGAAATATAACTCTTCGCTTCAATTTCAGAGAAGATATTGTGTACATTTATTAAACGACGGTAGCAAATGCAAGGAGACTCGTATGTAGCCTACGCCGAGCTGTTGCGGCAGCAGGCAGCCCATCCGCTGCTACACCTGAATATGAGCCCATCACCAATTGCACCTCGTTGAAGTGAGTTAATATTAAATATTGACCTTATAATGTCTACTATGGTATGCAGTTACGTTGTCCAAACCCAAAGTTGCACAAATGTGGTAATTGCTAGTCATTGTATATACAAGTCGATCCGCGCACGGATAAAACGCCTTCTCATTCCAATTTCTCCTTATTCAATGCAACAGATTCCCCTGTCCCCTCTCAAAGACCTCACAGACTCACCTCCACCACCTCAGTCGAGGCTCTGAATCATGACCTTGATCGCGCCGCTCTTGGGGTTCGCGGCCGTCTCAAACGCCTTGGCAGCGTCCTCAAGCGGGAAGCGGTGCGTAACGAGCGGTGAGAGGTCGATGACGCCGCTGCGCAGCAGACGAATAGCACGCGGCCATGTGTTGCTGTAGCGGTACTGCAGCTGGACGTCGACCTCACGGACCGAGGCGCGCATGAACGGGATCTTAATCTCGTCCTTGCCGACACCAATGATGAAAACCTTGCCGCCAAACTTGGACGCCCAGATGGCCGCCGCGATGCTGCTCTCCACGCCCGTGCACTCCATCACCAGCGCCGGCTCGACGCCTCCAAACGCCTCGTCCACGATTCGCCGCCCGGCGTCCTCCGCGGACAGGCCCGGCTGCACCTTGTGCGTAACCACGCGCGGACACACCGTCTTGGCAAACGCCAGCCGCCCTTCGTCGATATCCGTGACCACCAGTGGCGCCGCGCCGGCCGCCGCGCAGCACAGCAGCGTGACGAGGCCAATCGGCCCCGCGCCGCAGACGAGCACCGGGTCACCGAGGCGCGGGCCCTGGGCGCGCTGCAGCGCAGCCAGCGCGACGCTGAGCGGCTCGAGCAGCGCGCCGTCCTCCCAGGATAGGTCGTCACCGAGCGGGTGGCACCAAGCGGCCGGGTGGTTGACGTAGCGGCGCAGCAGGCCGTCGACAGGCGGCGTGGACAGGAAGGCGACGCGCGGGCAGCCGTTGTAGCGGCCGGCGAGGCACGGCTCGCAGGCATGGCAGACGACGTTGGGCTCGACGGCGACGCGGTCGCCGACGGCGAGGCTGGTGACGGACGGATGCGCGGCGACGACTTCGCCGGCGGACTCGTGTCCGAGGATGTGGTCACCGGTCACGACCATGGGCCCGATGCAGCCGGCATGCCAAAAGTGGACGTCAGAGCTGAAGGTACGGAGTCAGTAACTAGACTTCTCTGGTCTTCTTGCGGGGGGTTGGAAACGTACCCACAGATGCCGGTGCTGCGAATGGCAATGGTGACCTCGCCCTCTTTGAGGTCGGCGCCGGTCTGGACACTCTCGACGCTGGGACTGGCCTCAGCGAGCCAAAGCTCGTGCTTGGGGTTTGTATAGACGCCGACATTGGGCTTGAGCTTGGCGGTGCCATTGGCCGAGGGACTCATTGCGAGGCGGGGATGGGCTATTCCTGGGAAGAAAACTGGTTGACGTCGGTTGCCGGATAAGATGATGGAAATGAAGTTTTGGGCAATCTGATGGATGAAATGGACGCTTTTATACCTGGCAAACCTGTCGTTTCCCAGGTTTCAAGCAGAAGGAGAATGGCCTGTGTATGCGCGCGAATAGGAACGAGAACTGACGAGGATACGTGACTAGTCTTATAGCAAGCTTCTTATTCCTCAATCTTTGCATCATCCCCCGCTTTATTAGTTTATCAGTTAAGCCGCCACCGGGTCGGCTCCCCCACCACCTCCTCCAAGCGGTTTCGGGGAAGTTGGCGCCAGTCGGCCGTGTGAGATGGGAGATTGTGGCGGAGCCGAGGCGGCCAGACTGCCGCGCCAATCAGAGGCCGACGGTTGTGGTAAGGAGCGATGTGTGGCGGCATTGGAGGCAAAAGAGAAATTTGGTCTATTTAACTTGCTAGCTTCTAGGTAGGGGATGTAAATTGGCCTGCCTTTGACTGCCTTTGAAATCGTGTTTGGGGGTCGGTCAGGGAATATTCTAGTCAGGATGCAAGGTTCAGTATGGAAGTGGCAGGCAGCTCGGGGACATTGCGTCGTTTCCCCGAGATTCCCCATATCACTACCTACCTCAAATGAAGCGCCAAGAAACCCTAGATCTTCCTCACCACGAAATGAAATGGACAAGATTAATGTAGTAATTGAATAAAATATTTAAAACCTCCATGGGAAAACAACAAGCACAAAATTGAAAAGGAAAAAGAATGGGTGTCGAGGCAATCTAGAAGCAACTTTAGCGGCGTTGTTTATAGGGTTCTGGGGTCGCACCAAGTTAGAAAAAGAATTATCGTGGGGGCGAAATGGAAAATGTGTAATCAAAGAGTATACAGATTAGGGTGAGGGAATCTACAGATATTACAGCAAACAAGGCGCAGGTACGTAGACACAAAAGGGCCACATATCATGTTGAGGGCCACGGGCTACCTTTACCAGGGCGTTCTACGGAAATCACTTCAAGATTATAAACTACCAAGGCCGTGTATTTGGGTTGACTAACGATAAATTAAGCATAAAGCGGCCGATCAAAAACAATCTCCCCAGAAGCGATAAGAAATCTCGATTAGTTTTCACCCCGTCACCAACAAAAAATTCACCATTACAAAAATTCACCACCACAAAGCAAAAATACTCCCAATCAGTGATTGGCCAAACTTTCAAATCACTTTTGCAAGTCACGAGCTGGCCGAAAGCGACCCTGCCCATGTTGACAGTTCTCGTCGTGCTCCATGATTGATCTCAAGCAGTTGCCGTCGTCGTCCCAACACCACGCTGTAAAGTTTGACTCGATAATTCCCCTCATCACAACTGAAATGGGATGCAGTAGCGTCGACCCAAGGCAACACGAATCGAGGTTCTGCATGTCCCTCTCCATTCTGAACGCCAGATAAAACTCCCGTCGCGCGGCGACTTGGTCAATGAGGGACCACTCGTTGAGGCGGCGCGGCATCTGGTGCCGCGCCGCGTAAAACTCAATGGTTTCCACCAGCACACCCGCGGGAAAGCAGACCGGCTCGTGCTCGGCAATGGCGTCGATGAGGTCCAGCATGGGCGTGTCGACGGCCGTTGGATCCTCGCCGGCGATGTCGGCGTTGATCTCGGCCAGGCGGTCCGCGACGATGGCGTCGGCGACGGGCTTCCACTCAGGGCTGAGCAGCAGAGTGACGGCAGACACGGCCGTCATGGTCGCGGGGGGTTTGTCGTAGGCTGCGTAGCGGGTTGCGCGATGCATGCGCACCTCTCTGCGCACCCTGGCGAGATAGAGGCCGTAGTATTCGCCGTAGTAGCGCTCCACCTTGTACAAGGCAGCGTTACTCGAGTCGCTAGGTCGTCTGGTGTCGCCGGAGGCCGCGTAGAGCATGCGCAACTGGCGGTCGTACACGTATGCCATGCACAGGTCGAAACAGCTGTCGTCGTTTACATGGTCGAGCAACTCGGTTCTCACGTTTGGCGGCGCCTCGAGCCTCATACGCTCGTATGGACAAAAGTATCCAGACATTCTGTCAATAGTTTGGCAATGTCGATTGAATGTTTGGGTAGTGTATAGCTGAGCAAGAGAAACTCGCGTTTAGAATGAAAGAGTACTTTCTTGAAGGGCAACGAAAGAATATATGTGCAGATAGAAGGCTCTATCATCAAGTAGGAGGGGAAGGACTGCGCGTTAAATAGGAATAATAAATCATCGCAAGATCACTTAACGGCAGCAAGGTTCGGAGAAGAAAGCTTCCTAGGCGAATGTCACAGTATGAGTCCAAACTCAAAGGCAAGACACGGCCCAGGGCCTTTTTCCCAAGGGCACCACACAACTAATGGGTCGTAGTACATTTGAAGACTCTGAATATCTTCAAAGAACAAACTCTATAGGTATCGATAGGACAAATACACCAGTAAAAAGAGCTAAGGTTTGCAAAACCGGTCTGAGCATACTCTAATTAGAAAGGTTAAAAGGCTAAAATTTGTTAATTAAACTTGTAGCCATGACACGTACTTGAATATAAAGCTTTGACACGTATTGCAAGTCTGGCAGCATTTTTACCTTGATACAGTTCGTAGAAAGAAGAGGTCAACAACTATCAACTACGAGCGTCAAAGAGGCACATTGGCTTGTAGCGAGTCGGTCGATTCCCTTTTCCATCAACAAGTCCATCATTCGCCTGGCATCTGTCCAGTTACCTGTCTAGTCATTCGAAGAGCGGTTGTTTGAGGAGGATGCCTTGTCCGCCAGTCTCGCTGGTGATTGACTTTGCTGGTGATTGACTTGTATACGTAGCTGCTCCATGACTGTTTAAAAAAATAATGTAAGCCGTTAGCCGACTGCTTTTCGCCAGAATCGCACGCTAGACCAACAGAGCCATGACACAGGCGCGGCCTAAAAATGCCTAGTCGGGAGTTTGCCGCCACCATCAATAAAAAGCAGACCTTTTACGAATACGAGAGGGAGTCACCACAATACTGCCGCCGGGGGCCGCCAAAACTAGCAGACAATCAAGAAAAATGGTGGAATTACCCTAGGGTATGCAGGCGAATTAGAGTTTCTCGCGTATACACTCAATCCAGCAAGTCGTTGTTTCGCGCGTGGGCACGGACGGCGGCTTGCTTTCCCCATCCGTGCTCACGGCTCTCCTCTGCACAGTCGTGTTTGTTCCTTCTATAGTATGCCGGTCACGAATGCAAGGAAGAAGAGTGAGAGAGAAAAAAAAAGACAGGCACCGTTTGGGTGTGTGGTGAGCACAGGGATGACAATATGGGGAGAGCAATCCAGTGCAATGGGCTGATGGGGAGGCACGAGTCGTACGGGACAAGCAATGTGGAGAGCAATTGCAAACAATGCCAAAACTGCCTTGCCATGGTGCCATGACCCAGCAAGGGTGGTTGACTGGTGCATCTGTAAAGCAAGCGAGGAAGCAAGAGTCTAGGAACAAGAACCGGCCTAGTCGGTCGGTAGTAGTGTATTGCTATGAACAATCAACTTGTTTGCGGTATCAATATTGATGCTTCGTCTAGCTGTATGAGCCACATTCGGGCAGAATTTTTCACCCTCCAGATAAAGGCTGTTCGTACATGAGTGCCCAAAAATACAGCTGCCACGGCACAGCAGCTTGACAGCATCGTCGCGCAGCGACATGTTTTAAACGAGGAAAATGGTGCCCCTGCCCGCAAGAACTCCATATAAAAATGCCATAGTCTCAGTCTCTGTCTGAAGAAAATCGAGGACGATTCGTTGCATCGGTAGAAAAGTGTTCCGTTGTGTGAAGACGAAGGAGTGCCTGTTGTGCGTCCTTTCCTCTCGCGTTTAACCATTTCGACAGCAAGAGGCAAAGTATCGGACCACAGTCCGCGTCTTCAAGTCGTCTTGCACACGCGGGAACGAGGCCGTGAATTTATGTATATGTGTGTGTGTTTGTGCATGTTCTCTGAAGAGTCCGGGCCCCAGAGTGCAAGGCCGTGTTATGTACAGACTCGTCTCACTCGCCGACAGAGACGACGACGTCACCCTTGCACTTGCCATAGGAGCAGCAAGCCGCGGGATCGAGTTCGCCGTTGAGGATGGCATCGACCTTGTGCTACAAGAAATAAAGTTGTTAGTCTAGCGCGGGTTTGGAGAGGAGGTTAGCAAAGGGAGCTCACGTCGGGGCAAGGGCCATTGGGGCCAATGGGTGCAGCGAGTATGGGAGAAGCCATGACGGCGGCGATGAGAAGTGTTAACGATTTCATTGCAGAAACCGGCGTGCGAGGGTGGGCGTGGTGGAAAATCGAGTGTTAAGTGGTGTTGAAGAGGGTCGTGTGGACGGTTCGACGAGGGTATTGAGAGTGGCTCGTGATATATAGAGATTGAAACCTCAGAATTGGCCAGCAATGGCTACCAAGAGTCTGGCCAAGAGTCAAGGGACGTGCCGATGTGCTGGTTATTGTATGTATAGAAGAAGGCGGGGATGAAGAAGTGGGAATGAAGAGACAAAAGAGAGTAGCGTCGGGCGTGGAGTGGTCGGGTCAGGTCAGGCAAGGAAAGCGATCGCCGTGCGCACAGATGGCTGAGACTTTTTGTAGGCAGAGTGATGGAAGGAGCAAGCCGATCGTACATTCCCATCCGAGAAGGTGGTAATAAAGAGGAGGGGGGGGATGCCTGGAGGGGAGGGGGGCAGCGGAAGCTGGTTTCGGCGTCGAGGAGGCCAGCGGAGGTTAGTATTATAAGATGTTATAGGGATCTGGCATGCGTGAATAATACAAGAGGGTCCTTTTCATTGTAATTATATTTTGACCTTTATTTTATTTTTGTTATCCGTTTTTGTGTTTTGGCCCCAATAGGATTCGGGCTGTACGAGGGGTGGCGTTGGAGCGGGCTGAAGCAAGCAGGCAAGCCTCGTGTCACGGGCAATCGGGCAAGAAACCGAGGTGCTGACGGGCTGGGGCGAATTGTGCTAGCCGGTGTGCTATCGCGAAAGTGACGCCAATAGGTAGAAAGACGTACGAGGCCGTTGGAGGTGCAAGCGAGCGCGAAGAGGTGTTACTGGAAACAAGACTACGGAGTAGACAGGCAGGGGGATGGATGGTAGGGCTCGTTCATGGATGTTTTGTTAAAAATTCAATATCGCAACTGCATGTCTATTGGGCTGTTTCCAAAGAAGAAGAAGAGGAAGACAATAATATAAACGACGCTAGTCAGCCTGCTGGAGCAAAGTGGCTTCCATGGTGGTTTGGGTCGGTCTCTTTTCTCCTCGTCTTCCTCTCCGCTATGACGCATGGTGCGGCTGGAAAGTCATGCAGCTGGAACGGCAACAAGACATGGATGCATTCCAGTTGCTCACCAGGGAAACAAGTTTCACCATGCATTGTCACATTGGGTAATCTGTACATATGAGAGTGGGCAGACAGACGGTAAAGAGGCAATAAAGAAGGGAATTTGGGAGAAATTTTGGAAATTTTAAAGAGGAAGAGCAAAGACATCATCACCAAAGACAAATCTTCTTTGACAGCTAACCCGCTGTAAAACCCACTGGCACCAGCCCACCCGAACCACTGGAAAGCCACTGTAATACCCACCCACAACCACGCGCTACAGGGGCTCCCAAGATCACTCACTCAGCCCAACCAGGGCCCTGTTCTACGAAGTATAACACGCGCGGCGCATCTCCGGCGTCCCCCAACGCCAAGCATGATGGAATGTGCCAAGTTTTGCAATTACCATATCATCATTAGTTGTTCCTTTCCCCCCTCTTCGTCATTCTCGCAAGAGAAAAAGACAATACGGGGTGGGAAAAAAAGAGTAAAGGCAGGAGGAGGCTGCGACGCTGGCTTCAAGAGTACGAGGCCGCCCTAACCGTTCTTGGGTGCCTAGGGCGCTGCGGGGAAAAGCAACGAAAAGCCCTGCAAGGCGGATTTCCCGCTAAGAAAGCATCTTTATTAGTACCTACTAACTGGCACACATATGTAGGAGTACGAGGGAGGCTTTTTTGTTCTTCCGCATATTGGCCGAAAATGGACGAAAAAGTAAATCTTGTAAAATGTCACTTTTAAAATAGCTTTCCAGATTATAATCAACACTGCAATTCCTCGTCCTTCCTCGCTGCTGCCTTATCCCAGCTGCCCATCCACATCCTGCCGTCTCATCCCACATCATCACCCTGCAAGCAAGAACTATATCACACTCTGCTAATCCATTCCTTCACACTCATACGCTATCCGGCCCTCCCGCTGGAATGAGCGCCCAACGACAACGGTCCCCGGCAAACCCCCTGGCCAGCCTTGTCATCATCCGTCATCCTCTTTTTCTTGCACTGCTCTTTTTGTCTTTCCGAAAATCAGCAATCAAGCGACCCAAAAAGTTGGTTCCTGACGCTATGCCACAACCAGAATTAGCGTCCCGCTTGCAAATGCCCCATTTCGGCGCTTTTGCCGCGCTCGCTGCCTATTCCGTCGCTCCGGACCATTGATATGGATTAGATGAATAACTATATTTCTCCTTTTTTTTCTTCTTCTTCTTCTTCTTCTTCTTTTCTCTTTCCTCGCTGGAGTAATCTGTGTTGTCTGCTGATTTTACCTTTGGCCCATCGCGTGGTTTGAGAAACGAGCTCGCTTCAAGTCAGACAGTAGTTGTAGCCGATCCCCATCGCACGACGTCGCCCTCAGCTGAACTCTTAGCCGAAATGACTTGCACCAGTCTTTCATCTATAAAATAACTAGTTATTTACTTCTTCTTCTTCCTGCTTCAGCTTAGCCCCTGTAGCCCGTATCATCCCTTGTAATAACCAATAGCTGTAAAAATTTCCCAATCATCAGACGTTTCATCATCGTACGTTGTTGTTGTTGTCATGTCCACTTTGCTCACCCCAACCGCCAGACCTCCAACCCAACACCCGCAACCACCACCCGCCGCGAGTCACCTCCCAACATAACAACATCCCCTGCATCAGCGACACCACTATATGCTTCGCCCAGCGGCCGTATCCTCCCCTCCGTCGGCATCCGCCACGCCTTGACCCACTGATCGTTGCTCACGCTCACCCACCGGACCTCACCATCGTCCGGCTCCAGGATCGCGACGCCGGTAATGGCCGCCGCGTGCGCCTTCTTGACCACCGCGCCGAGCTCTGCCTGGAAGCCAAGTCCTCCCTTTCCCCGTAGAAGTGTCCAGGCCAGTGAATTGTCGTCGCCGCCAGTCACCATGCCGTATCCTCCGCCGATGGTTAACCGCACCACGTCCAAGCTCTTGACGCTGTTCTGATGCACTGGCAGCGTCTGCACGAGCTCGTATTGTCCACCGACGCTGCCTCTCCACAGAGCTACATGTCCGTCCGTCGCCGCCGTCACCACTTGCAACGCACCTCCTTCCTCGCGGGTCTCCAGATGCCGCGCTTGCGTTAGACACGCACCCGTGTACCTCCCCTCGCAGACAGCCGCGAAGCCGTGCGCCGCCGTGTATCTGTACGTCCGCACCGCCGAGTCGGACAACGCTACCGTCACCAACATCCCACCCCCCTCACCTTCCTCAGACACGTCAAGATCAGTAATCCGCAAGTCCTCCCGCGCGCTCTTATCCGCCAGCACACCCTCGCACACCACCGCCACCAACCCTCCGTCTAGCGTCCGCACCCGCCACGCAAACAGCTCCTCGTTGCCGCCCGCCGAGAAGAGGTACTCGTCTCCGCGACACCACTGCACCTTTTGCAGCCCGACTACGTGTCGCTTCATGTACGCCACTGGCCTCATCCCGGCCGTCGCCCAGATCCGGATGGTAGTGTCCTCTGCGCCGGTCGCCACGTATCGTCCGGTCGCTGAGGCCGCTACCGATCGCACCTCGCGTCCGTGATGCCCCGACCGTAGCACCGCCGCCTGGTTTCCCCGCTGCGAGTGCACCGCCAGCCTGGACGTCCTCGTAAACGCAAATCTCATGCCGCCGTCGTCGTCGCCGCGGGTTAGGCGAAACGTGCGGTGTGCGCCGCCGCAGTTGGTCGCGGTCAGCTCCGCCCGCCGAGTCTCGTTCCACACGACAAAGTCGGTGCTGCGGAAGCCGTATAGGATGAGCTCGCCGGAGCGTGTAAACCACGCACCCTCGATCCACGGGCCAAACGGCGGCGCCGTCTCGTGCACCAGCGTCATCCGCACTTGGTCATCATCAAGTCGAAAGATGCGGTACTTGCCGTCACGGCTTGTTGTGAGCACGTACTTGGTCGACGTCGGGCTTGCACAAGGCAGCGGCACAATTGCGGTGACGGCGTCGCCGCTCGCGGGCGGCAGGTCTAAGATTAGACGGAACGCACCGCCAGAGTCTCTTCGTAGTAGCGCGACCCAGCCGTGGCGGGAGCCAATCGCGAGTAGGTCGTCGTCGATGCGCGCCGCAGACATGGCAACGAAGCGCGCGTCGAGCCCGGCGAGCGCCTCCTGCCGCTTCAGCGCGCCCGTGTCCTGGTCCATTGTGAGCAGCACCGAGGCGGCATCGCGGTGCAAGTGCACGAGCGCCTCGAGGTCCCCGGTCGTCCCAGACAGCGTGTTCATGTCCACCACGCGGCCAGCGAGGCTCGCCACTTTTACCACGCGTCTGTCGCGCAAGCTAAAGTAGTACACACCGCCCGTCACGGACCCCAATAGCGCGCCGCCGTGAGAAACAGTCCTGATCGCGTATACGTTCTTCATGTCCTCCCGGATAACCTCATCCTCCACCGTGAGCGCCTCCCAAGTAGCGTCCCTGCCGCGGAACGTAGCCAGCAGAACCGTCCCCATGTTGCTGACAGCGAGCAAGATGTTTGGCGTGACAAAGTCGTACCGTCCAATGAGTTCCTTGCGCTGCTTCGTCGTAGCCGCCGGCGTCGTATGCCCCATAGTCGTCATAACATCGCCCATGTCCCACGTCTCCGTGCCGTTATACATCTCCCCGTCCCCTGCCACCTCCTTGACCAGCGTAATCTTACTATCCGCGCCGCCGGCTAGGACGTGCGTCGTCGGCACGCCCCCCGCTGCGTCGCAGAAGACGGCCCGCGACCACAGGTGCTTGCCGTCGTGCAACGTGTACGTCTTTTCATGCTCCATGCGCCGCGGCTCCCGCATCGCGGCTGCCACGTCCACGCTCCATCGCTGCGCGGTCGCGTCCTCGCCAAACGAGTACACGGACATCAAACACCGTCCGTCGCTCCAAACTTGGCGCTCGGCGTCGGTCAGCGCGGACACGTCGGGCAGGCCAAACTTGACGGCCCAGATGCGTGAGGCGTGGCCCATGGCCGTCGCGATGGGCACCACATCCGCGCGGCCCTCACCTCCTCCTTCGACCGCCGGCGCGCATCGAAACCCCGTGTCCGATACTCCCACCGCCGGCGCTGCTTTTACCTCTCCCGCATTTTCTTGCCGCTCGCTCTCTGTAATGTTCCAAAGGCGGACCGTACGGTCGTCGCTGCAACTCGCCAGTAGCCTCACCGTCTCCCCGCCTGGCATCTCCATCAGCGGCGAGACGTGCACGCCAAAGATGGACCCCTCGTGTCCCGACAGCGTGTACATCACCCGCGGTTTGCTTCCACCGATTTCGCACTTCCAGACGAGGATATCACCAAACACGGTGCCGGCTGCGACGAGCATCTCTGTCGATGACGTCCAGCACACGTGCGCCGCGTAAAGCATCGGCCGCGACGGTGAGACCGGTGCTGAAGCCAACACCAGTCTCCCGTCTACAAACCGCGCAGTGACGACTTCGTTGTGTGCCGTCACGAGCACAACCAGGCCGTCGTCGGCCGGACACACGGCGCCGTCGTAGATCCAGTCCGGCGCTTGCAGGCGCGCCACGCCTGGTGCTCTGTCACGCAGCAGAAGCTCGGACAGTTGCAGTGCCGCGACGGAGGAGCCGCCCCAGAGCAGCACGCGGCCGTTGTGCACGTGGATGCCATGGATGGGCTGCGCGCTCAGCGCCCGAACGCGCGACATCGGGTAGTGCAAGTCTTGCTGCACTGCGTCGTCATCCTGGTCGGGGACGCGGTAGACGACGAGGTCGGTGTCCTCGCCGGCGAGAACGTAGAGAGCGCTGGTCACGGGGTCCCGGTGCACAGCAACGGCGGTGATTGGCACCTGCGCGAGCTCTCTTTGGAGCTTGACCATAGCCCGTGTCTAAGATGATTTGGTGTTAGCATTCAATCCATCCACAAATATGCGCAATTGCGCATGGTGAGCTGGCATAGTGAGCTGACATAGTGGGTGAAGACGTACTGTCATGGTGGAGGGGCACGAAACCTCAAGCTGTGCCGTCGCGGGGTCGTATCGGCGCCCGCATAAAGCTGCTTCGCCGTTCGAGTTTTCACACGTATATGTGGAAATATTTTTGTAAATTCGTCAGCATTTGCTCGTAAGCTGTCAGGTCGTCAAGTCGTTTTACTGTGTGACTGGTGTGTCGCTCAAAATTTTGCTCCACAGCGAAATTCTAGACGGTACAAAGTTTGGCGGCTCCAAACTGCTTATATGCCGTCTACGCTCACAAAATCACCATGTTGGGTTGCAATTCACAAATACAGGTATTCAAATCAAAATTTTGTTTGATTGTTCGTTATATCGTCGTTGTGCATAATAATGCTAGCACGGGCTTTGCCCACTATCTATCTATGCGCATAAACATATTTGTCCATAATCATGAGCACCGCTTAGGGTACTGTTTCCAAAAAAGAAAAACGCCAAAGTCTAGACCACCCATTTCGCTCGAAAACAAGTGCCAAAGAGAAAGCACGAGAGACGGGATGCCTGCTTATGCGCGGTGAGAGTACGGCTCGTAGGCCAGATCGGAGCGGCCGTTGCCGGCAGGGTAGCGAGTCGGCTGGCCATTGTAGTAGGCACTGTTGTTGTAGCCAGTGTGGTGCTGAGACTGCTGCTGCTGCTGGAAGCCCGTCATTTCGTGCTGCTGGCTTCCAAGAGGGGCGTAGCCGCGCGAGGGCATGAGCTTCTCGCCATCGCCATAGCTGTCGCGGTTGCGCGGGCTGCGACTGCGATCGGGCTTGCAGCAGCAGATGGTAAAGACCCAGAAGAGACTAGCACCGAGAGCAAAGGCGGCAGAGATCCAGACAGCGGCCAGGAAGCTAGTCTGGATGCCGCCCTTGACGCCGTAAACCTTGGCGGAGGCCTCAACAGCGCCGACGACAGCTCCGGACATTGCCGTCGCCAAGGCCGCCGCAGCAAACACGAGCGCAGTGGTAATGCAGGCAATGAGCCAGGTAACGCAGGAAACAAAGCGCGAGCAGCTTGCGAGGATGCCGATGAGCAGCTCGACGCCGAGCATGATGTTGGCAGCGATAAAGGCAATTTCAGTCACCTTCATGACGGTGCGGAAGGCCTTGATGGGCTCCTGGATATCCTTGGGGAGGGGAATGGAGACGCCAGCTTCGGTGCCAAAGCTCTTGAGGTAGGTGTCGTTGAGGGTCTTGGACGCCCAGTCGAACTCGGCCTTGGTGCAGTTGCGCTTGTTGTCCTTTGTGTAGCAGAAGCCCCAGAGGTCGACCTCGAAGACGTAGTCGAGGTTGAGCTCCTTTGCCGTGATATTTTGGCCACCAGTGGCCTTGTTGAGCAGCCCGTCAATGTCGATGCCAAGGTCCTTTCCGATGCTGCTGACGTCGACGCCGGCGCCCTTGGCGATATTCTCGATGCCCGCTCGGTCAAGCGTCAGGTTGGTGGTGTCGAGCTTGAACATGAAGGTGTTGTGGTGGGCGACACCAGCGAGGGTGGCGTAGAGGAGCGCGGCGAGGGAGGCGATTGTTAATAGGAGTGGCAGAGCCACGCAGAGAGCACGACCGACGGCCATGGCTGCTGTGGTGTGGGTGTGTGTGTGGTTGGTTGGTTGGTTGGGTGAGGTATGTGTGTTGATCCCTGCTGCCGTGCGACGCAGATCGCGAGAGGATTCGAGTCTCGGCCGGGTTCGTAGGAAGGTGGAATGGGAGATCTAGAGCTCGGAATATGCCAAAAGATGCAAAATGAATATGCAAATGATGAGAGGAGACGAGATGAGGATACGCAAATGGACAGTGTAAAAATACGATGGATGGGAGGGAAAGTAAAAAGTGTGGGAGGATGACGGCTCGTTTATATTTGTTGGCATGGATGCGCATGTGAGGCTGCGTAACGGAAGCAACAGGGACCCATCACGCATAATTGAAGTCCTCAGTCAGCCCAAGGCACCTTGTTCATCCTTCTTTAGCGGGGAACTGGGGCTTGCACTGGCCAACAAAGGGGGCGCGCATGGTGGCGCAGCAGCTTCGTGGCAGGGCAAGCCGCACCACCATTAAATGGGATGCGCAGCGCAGCGCGGGATAACGTGTGGGATGATGGTGTGTGTAATGCAGGGTTTTTTAGAAAGAAGGAGAAAAAGAAGAATAAGACAGGGGGTATTTCGAGGTTTTACTTGTTCAATCTAAAAGTCAACATATAGACCTACTACGCCATGGTCGACGCGACGTATGCCTTGACTGAGTCGTACCAAACACTTTCCCGGCAATGCTGCGACCTTTTGCTGACAAGTTTGAGACTTTTATGATTTTTCTTATTAGCGGGGTTCCCAGCATCCAAAGGGGCTTTGCCAAGTGCTCACTGAGCAGTTGGCAGTGAAAAACGGCTTCCAAGTCCACTAAAAATAAAGAGGAACACCGCCTTGTATATGCTCGCACCGCCCGAAACAGGCATGACAGAGCGACTGGCGCAGGTTGGTTGGGCTGCTATTCTACCAAAGACAAGGCTCTTTCGTTGTTATTATTAGCAACTCCCGCTTATAATCAAAGCCATGACAAGCCTCGTCCACCAACAAGCAACAAGGTTGGGTCGCCAGCTGAGTCTAATCCTGCGACAACCACACCATCACCACAGCCGAAGTGCTGCATTATTCCACATTGGGATAATTCCATACATATTTGCTTTGTATCTGATATTTATCTCCCAACAGCTCTACAGCTCTACAGCTCTACAGCTCTACAGCTCTGTCACCCCCCTCACACCTACGTAGCTGCCAACGTGTCTCTCGGTTGGTCGCTGGCCCGCCAACCTCTCTGGCCCACATATCAGCCATGTCGTAGATAGATGGAACCGGTACGAACATCAATCCACCACGCAAACTCACATCGGCTCGTATTATCAAGCTTCCCTCTGCCACAGTAGCCGATCTGCACATTGCCGCGTCAGCGATCACAAACAGAGACCTGTGCTTTGCCTTTCCCCCACCACCCACTTCGTCGGAACTGTGAACATCAGCAACCCAGCCCAGCCATCGAACCAGCAATCGCCCCTCCCCCCGCAGGACCATGGCCAGCAGGCGAAACCTGCTGCTCTGCTTCGACGCCTTTGGCACCCTCTTCAGCCCCAAGGGCTCCGTGGTCCAGCAGTACGCCCGCGTCGCGCGGCGGTGCGGCATCGCCGACTTCTCGGAGGACCAGTTGGCGACGCACTTCGTGGCCGCCGTCCGCCGAGAGCGCACCCTTAACCCCAACTACGGCAGGGCCACCGGGCTCGGCGCCACGCGATGGTGGACAAATGTATCCGAAAACCGCCCTGCCCAACAAGCCTCGCTGTCGGCCAAATGATGCTAACTGCGAATTGCTTGGTCTCTGCTTCCGGCTTCCGATAGGTTATCCATAGCACCTTTACTCCGTTGCTTCGAAGGCATCAGCCATTTCCGCCCGCGCTTGTACCTGCCTTGCTCCAGCGGTTTGCTTCCAACGAGGGTTACGACGCGCAGCCCGACCTCATTCCCGCGCTGCGGGCCCTGCGCCGTCCTGAGTCGCGGCATGCGTTCGACCAAGTCATCATCGGCGTCGTGACCAACTCCGACAATCGGGTCCCCGGTATCCTGTCCTCCTTGGGCCTGCACGTGAGCCCTTTGCGCTACAGCGCCGACGGCGACAACATCGCGCAGACCGATGAACACCGCCACCACCGCCAGGAGGATGCCTACGACATCGACTTCCACTGCATGTCCTACGATGTGGGGTACGAGAAGCCCGACGCACGCATCTTCCACGCCGCCGAGTCCATGTTGGCCGGGATCGTCACGGCGCGCGAGGGGAGGGGAGTGCCGACGGAGTCGCAGTTGCTGCAGAGCTGGTGCAAGGTCCATGTCGGCGACGAGTACGCAAAAGACGTCGTCGGGGCCGCCAACGCCGGCTGGCACCCCATTCTACTCGGCGCTGACGTGCAGGCCTCCACAGTGGCCAGCCTCGAAGACTGTCCACCTAGCCAGTCGCTCGCTGACGTGTTTCGACTTCATCCCGTTGTACGCGTACCCTCGGTGCGGTCGTTGGCGCTGTGGCTCTCTGGGCCGCAATGGGCTTCGAATGAAGAGTCGTGACGGCAGGATTAACTTTTCATTGCATTGCTTCAACTGCCGGAAGTCGATGGGCCGATTGCGGTCTTCGTGACGGAAGCATGGTTCGTCAGCTGCCATGGCGCATGACATACTGCCTGCTGTGTGACCCGTCTCTTGCCTTCGAACCGCAGCAACCTGGGTGCTATATATATCGCGGACAGTACACTGCCACGAACACATGAACTATATCTTGATTAGCGTTAGCTCCGATTTGTAAGGAGTGATGGCGAAACTTCTGTATGAGAGAAGGTGGGTAATACCAAGATGCTCGCTCATGGCGTTGCACAGTGCTTGTTGATATGCATGATTGAGCAGAATATCAACTCATTGTACTCGCACTGAATACGGCACAGTCCTCTCAACGTACCCAGTGATTGGCATACAGCAACCACAGTGTGGCACAATGCTTCTCTGCTGCCTACTAGGTAGGTAGTAATTGAAATTGAGACTTGGATGGCTGGTTTTGGTACTGAGCATGAGAAGGCGGATCCTCATGTTATCAGACCAACTCAGACGTTCCCCCAAATATCTGTTCGAATTAACAGCATCGGGATGGTATGGGAGATCTGGTTAATGGCGCGCATACTTTTCCAGATCTCCAATTACTTCTAGAGTTGGATATACGTCAATCGAGAGCTTGTGGCGCCAAGCATGACGTGCGCGGCCAGGCACAGCAGCACCGCCACTATTTTGGCGGAGCGTCCTATATTTAGAAGTTAGAAGCCACACCACCCATGAGTTTGATGAGGGCCATCTATGAAGAACCGAACGATTGATGAAGAACGGTTTATTGTGACGGCATTTTTCAACGTCCGGTATTTGCGTAGAGTGTGCAAAGCGGCATGTAATTGGTGGTATCATATTGGCCAGCACATAAAGCGAGGAACCACCATGGATAGATTTGGCATATGCACAGGTCCAAGACACTGATGTTGTGGGAGGAGTCACAGCGACGTGCCCCGACGGATTGTGTAATTTGAGTTGTCGGCTTCTAGGCGGAATTATTCGGCCTTAATGAAAAGATGATGTCGATGAACTCGTTGTACCGGAACGGCCGGAGATACGGCCAGCGAGCCTCTAGCTAAAGTAACTAGTGGCAGAAGTTTAGGGCCAGACGCTGGCTGGCAAGCTGGTCGGGCTGAAGCGCGTTGACACTATAATATTGACCTAGGATGTCGGACAGCACATTTTGCAGCAATATTCGTAGTTGCAGAGTAACTATTGCGGATAGCATGCCGGAAGGAGAGAGACGTAGACGTTAGCACGGCGGCCCAACGATATCCCCTGCTTAGCGAGCGTTAGATTTGGGCGCCGATGAAATTGCATTTGGCTGCCCGAAGTCGATAGCCCGGCCGCGGATGTCATGAGGCATTCTCAAGGCTGCAGCGGTCAGCAAACATTTCGGGTTTGGTAAAGGGTTCGTCAGCGCCCGCAGAATTGTGCTGAACATGGGGCGCCCGGGAGGAGATGTGTGTGATGCGTCGGAGATGTGTGACTCGAAAGGTCAGCGGGACTAGTTAGAGCGTCGCGTCCGAAGACTTGTAAATGCCCGACTCCGTTGACGGCGACGGACGGCGCTGGGTGGAGGAAAGAGGTGGCGCCGATGCCCTGGCTCCGGTGGGCAGACGGGCGCAGTCCGGACAGGGAAGAGAGGGCACAAAGCGCAATTGGGCAAGGGTGGCCCCCAGCAACAGGCGGGACAAGCTGTCGGTCAAGCGATGCGAGATGGCGAGGGGTCGGCAAGAGACGACGGGGCGGGAAGCAAAACCTGGTGACTGGTTAGATAGGCAAGCAGAGATGGCAGCATCGTCGTCGCACCAGCAAAAACAAGGGCTTCAGCTACAAAGATGTGGCCAGGCCAGGCTCGTCACTGGTGGGAGCTCGCGGGCAGACGTGGGGCAGGTCCCTGGCTAGTGTGGCACGCCCGCTGCAAAGAGCGCCACGTCCGGACAGCTGGAGCGTTTCTGGAGGGCGGTAGCGGGCATGCTAGCGGCCGGATGACCTGCGTGGACTGATGGCGTTGCGTTCGAGACCCAAGGCTGTGAAGTAGAGCGACAAGGTTGTGATATCTGGGGATGCGTAGACGCGAGAGCTGAAGAGATGATGTGTGACGGGTTGGGGGGGAATCGGAAGATGTAGGATGCGAGTTTGGCAAGTTGGAGGGGAATGAAACAAGAGGCGTGACATGGAAGCGAGCTGGCCTTTGGTTGTTGGCAGCTGGCACCAGCTGGCAACCCAGATCCGTGGCAGCTGGCAGGTTAGATCCGTACCTAGAAAGGCAGGTTGCTGGCAAGGGATCAGGCTCCTGCTAGTGGGCTGGTAGGGTAGCCCAAGTACCTAAAATTTTCCAGTCCCAGTCTCAGAGGTTCCCCGATTGCAAACGCTCCCGCTGCAGCTCCAAACCTTCAATCGGTACAGGTACCTGGGCAGCGCCTATGCCCGCTGTCCCGCAGTGTTTTGCACCACCCGCAGCCGCCCCAGAGAGCCTGCCGGGAACCTGAGCCTGTCGTAGGGCTGCTGCTCGGGCTGTTTGTTGATGGTTCGCTGTTTGTCTCTCCCTCTGTCTGTCTCTGGCTGTCTCGAGCTGTCTCTGTCCTTCTGCCTGCATTGGTTCGTTCCGCCTCAACACCAAAAAATACCAGCCGGCGCATTCTCACCCCCCTCAAACGCAACCCATCTCCTCTTCTGCCTCCGCCATCCTATCCGTCATCTCCCGCATCTCCCGCGTCCAGCCCGCCATCATCTCGTCCTGGACTGACTTCACTGCTCATCATCCTCTTCTTGCCGCACAGCTCTCTCCTTCCCCCAGCCGCCGTCGGCCTGCAACCCCACCGCCACCTCAGCCTGCTGCTGGCCTCTGCGGTGCTACGGCCCTCACCCTGTGGCCCGCGACACCCAACAGCGACCTAATAAACTAGTTGTCTCCCCGGCTGCGCTCCGGCTCGCCACTACCGTCCGTCGCTTCTGCTCAGACTCGAGTAAGGATTCATTGTCCGCTCTCGCTCTGCCTACTCCCTCGCTAGTTCCCTCCAACGACAAGAGCACCACGGAAACCTTAATCGCTGTCGCCGCTTTTCGCCCCCCTCTCCTCCACCCATATCCGCGCCAAAAGCTGCCAAAGTCATAGACTCTTCCTTCATCTTTGTCACACTATCTCACACATTTCACACTACTCAGCGCCCTCTTCTCCATTGTCATTCTCTATCGCCCTTCTTCTTCCATACTCTGGTCATCTGCGTCGGTTGGTACGTCTTGCTTCCTTCTCTTGCGCCCCAATCCATACGTCACTCACTGTTGGGTCTGCGACTTGTCTTGCCTTGCGCTTTCGCCGAACTTGACTCGCACCAGACATCTTCTTGCTTCTGCCAGTGACGTCCAGAGCCTTTGCACTGCCTCCTGTTTTTGCCCCTCTCAATCGTGAAGCCTTCGCCTCCTCGTCTCTTCTTCTGCCTCCCGAGCAATGCGCCGTTTCCGTATCGCCCCTCTCTCTCCCTCTCTGTTGGTGCTTGTCGCTATTCCCGCCGCCGTTCCAGACAGCAGCTTCGAGACATTGGCCCATGCTCTTTGAGACTGTATGACGACTTGGCAACCCGTTACCGTCAGCTGCTGTGTCGCTACCTCTGCAGGTACATTGGCACGGCCGTCCGTTGTTGCATCGCCTGGCTAGCTCTGTCTTGCCTTGCCTACCTAGCTCTTCACCTTTCCCCTCGTCCCTCGAGTCGCATTTTTTGCTTTGCCGTCCTTGTCGCAGACTCTGCACCGCCGCGGCCGTGCTTTCTTCTTCTCCTTCTGCTCCTCACTCCACATACCCATTCGCCTGCATATTGCATGAAATGTCTCTGCTGACATGAACTTCTCTGCTTAGAATAGTTTCCCGCCATTCCCGGACCCTGTCGATTCCTGCCCGCCTCGGCACCGAACCCTCTCCCTCCCCTGCCCTGCAGGCTCAGTCACAATCCCACGGACCACTCGACGTCATCATTGCTACCGTATCGCTGTCGAACATTGCTTTTTGTGGCCATTCGCAGCATCCCGCTCTGCCACCAGACCCGTATCTCTTGCGGCGCGACTCACATTTCACCATTCAGGGCTGTTTTGACGCCGATCGCTCTCAACCGCATCAACGCTCTTCCGCGACAACAAAATCTCAACCAACCCCAACCGGCCCCCTCAATCTTGGCATTTCTCCTACGCCAAAAACGTGGCCTCCTCTTGGCGGTCTTTCTTGTCCTCGGCCGACGGTTAAGCGGTGCCTGAGACAGCACCAGACTCCGTCGTCACACGACCATCATCGCGGCCATGGGCAACCAAAGCTCCAAGCCCGATGGCGGTTCGCCTAAATCCGGCGCCGCTGATGGTAATTTTCAGTCTTATCCCTCAATCAGCAGAAGCGACACCAAGGAGTCATCCCGGTCATTTCGCTCGCTGAGGTCAAAGATTCCTGGAACTTCCAAAACCGACAGCCCCAGAAATTCTGCGCTGCTCAGCAATGGGGACTCTGACAAGGGCCTCGATGCCGCCTCTGTCCGATCGGGCAAAAGCGGCCGCTCAAGCGCTTCCCGTGGCAGCCGCGGCGAAAATACACTAAAACACAGCTCTACTGACATGTCGATTGCCGACTCCATGCTCTCCAACGAACAACCGCCGCCATCGCCCGTCCAGTCCAGCGCTTCTAAGAGCCCTGGTCTTCACGACGTGAGCGCCGCCCAGGCCAGTGGTGAAGTCGACCATGTTTCCGACCAGCCTCCATCGGCGGCCGCAGCCAGCGCCAACACCCACCTACAATCTCCTGGACAATCAATTCTAGTTCGTCGCGATAGTACCAATAGCCAGGTCGTACACAAGATACCCTCGACCGAGTCAACTAAGGCCGACAGCAACTCCAACGTTGCCATGGCCGAAATCAAAGAAATGGATCTCGACGATTACATCAAGCGTCTTTTGGATGCTGGCTATGCCGGCAAAGTCACGAAGAGCGTGTGCCTGAAGAATGCTGAGATTGTTGCCATCTGCCAGCGCGCACGCGAAGTATTTCTCTCTCAGCCGGCTTTGCTTGAGCTCGATGCGCCGGTCAAGGTTGTCGGTGATGTCCACGGACAATACACCGATCTTATCCGAATGTTCGAGATGTGCGGCTTCCCTCCCATGGCCAATTATCTCTTCCTTGGCGACTATGTTGATCGCGGCAAGCAGTCTCTGGAAACTATCCTTTTGCTCCTGTGCTACAAGCTCAAGTTCCCCGAGAATTTCTTCTTACTGCGTGGTAACCATGAGTGTGCCAATGTCACGCGAGTGTACGGCTTCTATGATGAGTGCAAGCGAAGGTGCAATGTCAAGATTTGGAAGACATTCATTGACTGCTTCAACACTCTCCCGATTGCTGCCATTGTTGCTGGAAAGATTTTCTGCGTGCACGGCGGCCTCTCGCCAGCACTCAGCCACATGGACGATATTCGAAACATAGCTCGCCCTACCGATGTTCCTGACTACGGTCTACTCAATGATTTGCTTTGGTCTGATCCCGCCGACATGGAACAAGATTGGGAAGCCAATGAAAGAGGGGTGAGCTATTGTTTCGGCAAGAGAGTCATAACCGATTTCCTCGCTGTCCATGATTTTGATCTTATTTGTCGTGCACATATGGTCGTGGAAGATGGCTACGAATTCTTCACCGATCGTGTTTTAGTGACTGTTTTCAGCGCGCCCAACGTAAGTTATACTTTGAACTTGATAGAAGCTGCGCTAACTTGACGCAGTACTGCGGCGAGTTTGACAATTGGGGGGCCGTCATGTCAGTCAATTCGGAACTTTTATGCAGCTTCGAGTTACTCAAACCTCTCGACTCGAGCGCCCTTAAGAGCCATATCAAGAAGGGCCGTAATAAGCGACAACACATGCTCAACAGTCCGGTAAGCATTCCAGGTTTTATAAATGCAAATTCTGTGCTGACGAAATGCAGCCCGCAAGCGTCCACCCGCAGAGCGTATGATGAAGCCTAAACAGGTCATTTACGAGTTGACTCACGCATTTACATATATCATGGCATTTTACATGATAGTCATCACACCGCCGCGATGAATATGTCGAGTCAACTTTGGTCACAAGTGGTAGCGGCGAGCATCTCTTCCCGCTCCTGTCGTGGGAGCGACAGGCGCTATGGATCGAGTCGATAATCTAGCTGGAGGATCCGTGTACCAGAGCTGCACGAGTACACTTTTACGGCCTTCGTGATTACATTTGGCCCCCGTGTGCAATTATCACTGGCGTTGGATGGCCCTCGACGCAGGTTGTCGATGGGCCAGGCGTTCTGCTTGTTTCCCTTTCTTGCGGTGCAAAAATGCTTGGGAACATGTGTTGTATAGTGGTTTGAACTTTTCAGAATTGTGCTATTAGGGCCCGTCTGTGCCGCATACGGCGCGGCCATGCTGGGGTGTTGTGTATTACGCAGTTGGCATAGAGCCGACGACGGGGGGCCACACAGGCCGATGTAATGGGTCATTTAGCATACCTCCTTCGAATTTCCTTAATATGAGAATCATTATGAATCAATCTAATTAAAACATGAGTTCAAGGTACTTTTTTGTACATTGTAGATGCACAATTTCGATAGTAGCGACAGAGATATTGCTGTGAGGTGAGAGCGGTTGCTTAGTCACCGCCAACACCTGGAAGAAATTTGGGATCGGAAAGGAGCTCTAGAAATTTGGACGCCTTGTAGCAGCTCGACGCAAAGGCACACGCTCAACAAACACAACCACGAACGACGCAATGAGCACGCCGACATTTCGCTCGCTGGCCTGCTCGCGGGCCAGGCCAGAGCTCTTCAAGACAGGCCAGGCGCTCAGCAACTACTTTCGCGAGTTTTCCACGACGCAATCGCTCGCCGACGACGCCGCCGCCGGGCCCCCCAGCGGCCGCAGCAACAACGAACGAGGACGAGGAGGCAACGCCCGCCAGCGAGGCCGCGCGGCGGCGTCGGCCATTAACACCATGGTGAAGAACCGGGGGCCGTCTCCCAATGGCCCACGGCCCGGCGGCGGAGGAGGAGCAGGGGCCGGGGCCGCGCCCAAGGTCCTCGACGTCCGCAGCCTGCCCAGGGGTCTGGGTCGCGGTGGGCGAGGCGGTGGCTTCCGAGGTCGCGGAGGGGGCTTCCAGGGCAGCCGTGGCGATGCTGGTGCTGCTCCTGGTGCCACGACAGGTACCAACCGGTTCGCGCCAGGTGGCCGGGGAGGCGCACGTGGACGGGGCGGTGCTGCTGGTGCCCGTGGTCATGGTCGCGGCGGTGCTGGCGTGAGGGGGGGTCGCGGCGCGGACGGCGAGAAGAGGGCGGCCCGCGGGCCCGGCGGCAAGAGCTCGTCCGTCGACCCGTTTGAGACTATGGACGAGGCGGAGACGGCGCTCGACGTTGCGGTCCGCTTCCGCCAGCGCGAGCCGTACACGCCCGGCCTAGATGTCGCAGAGCTGCTCGAGCACGCACCGGCCGTGCCCACCAGCGCAACGGGCCGCCGCGCGGCCGTCATGGCGAGCCTGCAGGCAATGGGCGGCGGGACGAGCGACATCATGGGCGCAGCGACGGCCGTGGAGGACGGCGTGCAGCAGGACGGACTCATCTTCTTTGCGACGCCGCAGACGCGGGCCTGGGCCGAGGACGATATGCAGGAGGCCAAGAAGCGCGCGGATCAGGCTGCTGAGGGCGAGGAGACGGCAGCCACGGCGGACAAGTCGACGCCCGTGTTCGCGGCGGCAGGCGAGGCGGTGCAGAAGGCGGTGCTCCGCGCGGTGGTGGAGGGCGCAATCGAGACGCCGCGCTTCGCGACTGATGTGCACGGGATTGTGCGCGCGCAGCACTTGCAGGGCGGCAGCTACGGGCCGGCAGCGACGGCCATGTTTGAGAAGAAGCTGCAGAGCCTGGTTGGCGCCCCGAAGCCTGTGGTGGCGGCTAAACCTGCGGCGGCCAAGCCCAAGACGGCGGCAAAGACCAAGGAAGCAAAGGTCAAAGAGGCAAAAGCTTGAGTGCTTGCAGCAGCCAACAACCCAGATGTACCAATACAAAGGCGACGAATAAGAGACAAAGCGGATGGGCTTGATGTGGAAGAGATCATTTAGAGCGATGCTATCGAGGGGAAAAGGAGAGAAAAAATGGTGTATCATTGCGGCTTGTGCAAACAGCGGCCTGTTGTTTTGACGCTCTCATCAATGTAAATGTACTATAGTATACAAAAGATTTCAACATGTAAAAGTATCACGTGTCTGCCTTTTACACCTCTTGTCCTTCCACTCAATGCTTTCCGTTCTCCTAGTGCCTGCTCGCCTGCTTGACGCTCTGCGCCTCGATGCCGTCAATCTCCTTCATCTTCTTATCCTGCAGCTTCTGCACTTCCTTTTCCACCTTTTTCAGCGCATCCGGCAGTAGCAGCCCGCGCTTCCTCGCCTCCTTGAGCGCCTTTTCGTGGCGGGTTCTCGCCTGCCGCACCCGCTCCCGCCACACCTGCGCCGCCTCGCGCACCCGCCGCACCAGCTCCTCCGGGCGCTCCATCTCGACGCGCAGCAGCAGCTCCAGCTCGTTGTCCTCGGCGCGCTGCGGCTGTTGGTTGAAGTCGGGGCTGGCCTGCACGGCGGACATGATGGGCTTGATGTAGGTTTTGTCGTTGAGGAGGAGGGAGACGGTGCGGCCGCCGCGGGGGACGACCTGAGCGAGCTCGCGGAGAGGGAAGACGTCGGCGGCAGAGGAAGGGTCGGACTTGAGAGTGATGGCGAGGGCGCCGAGCTGGTCGGGGTTGAAGCGGCCGCCGTGGAGGACGTTTTGGATCTGCGTGTGGAAGTGGGCGTCGGCTTCGGCAAAGGCGGCCGAGACGGGGTCGAGATCGAGAGGGTCAAAGTCGTCGCCGGCCGCTGCGGCATTGCTCTTGCTCTTGCCGCCGGCTGGTGAGGGTGGCGGCGGCGCTGAGGATTTGGAGGGCGCGTCTGGCTTGCGCTTCTTGAGGTGGGCTGGGGATGTGCTAAACGGCAGGGCGAGGCGCGCGGTAGCAAGGCTCGCGGATCGGGGGGAGGTAATCGTAGCCCTACATGAATGCCCTTGTTAGATGGTCACTTGATTCAAATAATTGGGAGAGCGTTGTCAACGGCGACTGAGCTTGGGGGACGGAGGGGGGAACAGGCTGTACCGTTCAGCGTGCGTAGCGGTTCGGAAGCTACGTGCAGCCTGGCGGGCGATGCGGGGAAACGACATGGCTTCGGAGAGTGTATTTCGGAGAGCAATGCGTATGGTCTATGTTGCAGAAGAATGCTGGGCCAGGACAAGCCAATTGACCAACTGTGTGGCAGGAATTGGTAAAGAAGGAGAGCTGCAGTTGGAGTTGCAGCAAATACTGGAGATGCGAGACTGGAAACTTTTATGGGCCTCCCGAGACAGCTTGGAGTCAGCTTCAAGACGAAGCTGAAAGACATTTATCAAACGATTCAATTCTTCGATTCCACGTTGAAGCTAATAATTGATATCTCACTTCGAAAAGCTAATTTTAATCAGTATTGAAACCGCTCCTGACCTGAAGCTTCACACTGAATCTAGCCCAAAACTTCAGTATTCCATGTCTAATTATTCCCCCAAATAAGCAATCTCTTTCTTGCCTTTTACCATCCTTTAGCCTCCAGAACCAGGTGAAGCTGCACAGCCGCCGAATAATTAAACGACTGCACTTCACCGTGTTTGTCCCGTCGCCAGACCTCCCCGTAGTAGTCTCGGGGAAGCTTCGATACCTTCCCCTTCTCCTTTGCCGCGGCCTCGGCGTGGATGCGGTGCCGGGCACGCGCGTACATGTCTGCTCGGTTGCAGTGATTAAATAAGTCTGCCCACCGTTCATCCAGGCCTTCGGCCAGAGCTCGTAATGACGGTAGGTTCTGCAGAGAGTCCCCTGGGCGTTTATTGTCCCGGAGGAGTTGAATAACGTAGTGTGTCGTTGTCAGCTCGCCGTTCGCTCCAACGTGGATCGGCGGTGGCTCGTTTCGCAGCGTCTCTGTCGTCCGGAGCCTCATCAGGTCGCTCTCCGGCGCTGTGCTGCTGCCCGTGGGCGCTTCCGCGTTGAAGGCCATACCATTCCACTCTGGCATGAGCTTGCCCAGCAGACCGACCTTCCAGTCTCGCATGTGATGCGGCTGCTGATCTAAAAGGTCTTGCAGAGTGCACGCCGCGCATACTCGAAGCTCTGGGCTAAGCCTGCGCTCGCCGGCAGGGAAGAGCTCGTACAGCAATTCGTAGCCGCAGGAGCTGCAAAAGGGGAGGTATTGCCCCATCTCCTCCCGATACCATTTGTATGACTCAAGGTTGCGCTCAAGCCCCAGTCGGATCGGCTTTGTAAGGTCGAAAAGGGCCTGTCGCTTTTGCGTCAGGGATATCCCGTTCTGCAGGTACCGGGAGAGCCCGTCGAAAAACGTCGGCACGCTCAAGGGAGGGTTAGGCAGTCTCAGAAGAAACTCCCTGAGGGCTTGATCCGGCTCAAAGAGTAAGCGAAGCTTCATTTGTCGCGCTTTCAGGAAGCCTTTGAGCAAAATTGCGTACACGCCTCTCTGGACGATGTCGAGATCTAGCGAATCGGCTGTGAGCCCATACGTGGACTTTTCGCGCTCTAAGCCGTCCAGGCCTCGATGGAAGCTGGGATAAAAGTCAAATCCTGTGATGGGCGGCGCGTTCTTCAGCCTTCGTTCGCCGTTGATCTCGTAGATCAAGTCCAGCAGCGGAATCAAGTCCCCAAGATGAATCAGAGGGCAGTTATACACTCCCAGCATGGTGACATGCGGGCAAGCCCTCAGCACAATGGCGAGAACCCGTCGATCAAAGAAGGGGGTGCCATGGAAGTGAAGGACTCGCTGGTTTTCCCGCTGACGGAAGATTTTGACGACTAGCACGGTTGGTTAATAGAGATCTTGGAAATGACAAGGAAAATACTCACGGAAAAGTTGTAGGCGAGTCGCCGAGTAAATCATTTGTGGCTCAAACGCCTCTTTCGGCGAGCGCGAAACAAACTGATTCGCCCTGTATATGCCCTCAATGTCCTCAATCGCCCGGATCGCCTTGAGGATCCGCGGCTCAAAAATGTCCTCGAGGAACTTGGGCGTCGGCCCGTCTCCCAGTCTCTTTCTCACCGCCGATAGCGTGTTTATGGCGTCCTCCTCCCGCGTAATGGCCGCGCTATGCCACGCCGTCAACGGCTCCATCGCCGCCGTCGGCTCCCTGAACCCGTACGGATCCTCCAGCCGCGTCGTCATCATTTCCTGCAACGTGAACTGCGGCGTCGCGCAGAGCATCACGCCCGTGGGCCCTAGATTCTGCAGACGGCCGGCGGAAAAGTCAAAGAAGTTGACGCTGGCGGCTAGAACGACCCAGGTGCGCTTCGAGGTGAGGGCGAGGTTAAGAGCCGTACGGTGGCCGAGGGCAAAGACGTGGTTGAGGATGAGAGGGCCGACGCCCTGCTCGGTGATGATGGCTTCAAAATCGATGACCCGGCTTGTACTGACCGACTGCGGCGCAAGATGAGGCTCCTCGCGAAGGAGCAGAAATGCCCGGGTTATCCGTGCCCCCGTGGGCACATCTTCATTGATAGTGCGGACCTGCTGCCTCACCGTGGCCGTCCAAGCGTCAATCGTCTCTTGTACGCCCTGGTGAGGGGCGTCCCGAAAGCCTTCTTTCTCCAGCCGCTTTCGCGACAATGCCATGCCGTACTGATCCGCGCTCTGCTGCTGCTGCGAAGCGGCGGCCTGCGGTGCCTCCATTGGCGTCTTCCGACGGCGTGCCATGACGGTACTCGTATGGATAGACTCTTGGAATGAAACTTTGTGAGAGGTTGATTATGGATAAAATGATGAAGATGCGTCAATTTTTTACTCACAGTTTCTCGGTTGGTCGGTGAAGAAGGAGGAATGCAGACTTCAGTGACGGGAAAGAAAAGAAGAGGCGGAGGAGGAGGAGGAGGAGGAGGAGGAGGAGGAGGGGAAGGATAAAGACGAAGAAGAAGAGCAAGAAGACGAGGAGGAGTGGGAGGAAAAAACAAAAAAGAAAGAAGAGATTAGGTTGTGTCAAATTGCGCTTGGGAGGAGAACAAGTGGACAAATTTGGATGATGAGAACGGAGGCGAAATGTGCTGGCAGCTGCGAGGTAGGTGGGTGATCGAGCAGTCGCCAGAAACTTCGGCCGCGTATGTGCACGGGGCCGCCGTGCAGAATTAGCAGCAAACGGTGCTAGAAATGCGATGAGTGTGCGTATTACGGTGAAGCTTCTCCCCCAACTCTTACACGATTCACGTCTTAGTTTAGCCGGCGGTGTATTGGTTGAGCCGTTGGTTCGTGGTTCGAATTTTCCAGGACTGGCCGCTTCGGAGTGAAATGACTCACTGAACAATGTTTTTTTTACTTTTATTTTACCAAAAAAAATTTCTTCGAAACAATGTTTAATTTTTTTTTATTCGTCTTTTTTTTCATGACTCCTTGAATGGCTCCTTGAATGACTCCTTGAGTGAATAAATTGATGGACCTGTATACAAAAAAAAAGCATGGAACGGCTGCTCCAAATACATCGTCCCTGTCCCCGTTGCGCTGAAAAGAGAGATTAAATGGCGAGAATGTCTACGTTGCCATATCCAAAGTTTAGGGAGTCAATATTAGCATTGTGTTTTATGCCCGTGTGAATGCTCACGCCCAGAGTACGTCATAAACACGGCCATCTTGCAGCCTGTTCCCGTCACTCCTTCACTGCAAAACCACACGGTTAAGGATGCAGCACAACTCTTGACGAATTCAACGCCTTCAGCAGAAGCCTCCAGCTTCTAATCTATCAAATCCTAGACCAAAACTTCATCATCATGAACTTCCGCAGCCATGGAGGTCACAAATGGATCCCAAACTGGTACCATCAGTTACCACAAAGAAGCGAATAAAAGAGGGGTGTGGCCATCGGGCTGTTGCCTGCAGGCCTCAAGCGATCGGTATCGAGTTGTTCTCCACTGCACTCGAGTGGTGGGTGATTGGTGCAGACGTTGTCAGGGCCGGGAGCGCATCCCGGTGGCTTCTCAACGGCCGAGTCGAGCATGGCAATATGAAATCTCACCATGTCAGTGTCAGTTGCTGTAGTGCAAAGCAGTGTCGTGGAACCAACTGCATCGCCAGGCTGGCTCGTGCTGAACAGACATAGCCGGTTCGTCGACTGATTCAGCTGTACCGAGGAAGAGGCGCACCTGTCATCTCTCATCTCAGGTTTGTCTGTGCCACTTTGTGCTGTGCGGTGCGCACCTTGCGCGCCTCCGTCACACTGCATACATACCGCCTCCGCTCGCCAGACGTTTGACGGCGAGCAAATCAGAGTTGTTGATGGCTGGTGCGAGCATCACTGCTTCCTCTATGCCTGGTACCGTGACCGATGGCGACTAGCTTGGCATATTCGGTGGCGCTTGTCATGCACTCGACACCGTGCACAACAGCTGGCCGAGTTACTGTTGTCATATTGATAGCTAGTTTCGCTGCCCGGCCAATTGTCGACAGCCAAGCGTAGCAAAACTGGACATGAAAATCGGGCCAAGAGAAGCTGAGCAATATAGCTGCAGCATCACGATAAGGAGCTATGCCGTCATGGCAAGATTGTCTTTTGTTGTACTTGATGTTTTCTATATGCCATCGCATCAGCCCTGCATGGCATCGCCTCATTTGCAGCAAAGACCTTGGCTTGTCAACACTTGATAGTCGGCCCCGCACAGATAACTGCTGGCAGGGAACAAGGCAGTACACACGACTGCCAAGTACTTGTTTCTAGCGTCGAGTTCCAGCTTCGAATTCAAGTCGCTGGAGGAAACTTCAACAAGTGTGCACTGTGTAGTCAGGCAAGGGCGCATTCGTGGCGTCGGCATTGGCATGCTACTGGTGTGCGGACAAGTTTGCCATTGGCTGTGCTGCCCCTCGCGATGCACACCATTCACGACACCACACCATCACCCACTGCACGCCATGCGCATCGATGAGCTTTGATACCGCTTTCTGTGGGCTTGCCGCCCGCCAGTCACTCAAAACGCCACGCAGTGTACCTGTACAAGAAAGGGGAATGATGCAGAGCTTGTCCTGAATCTTGACAGTCGAAACTCGGCCAGTCTGGTGAGGGATACCGCGGAGCAGCAGATTGCGGTTGCATCAGATCGGCCAGCCGCTCGCCCTCGAGCACAAGTCATGGGCGTTTCAAAGTTTTCGCGCCATACCAAGGATTTGCAGCGAGTGCTCCGTATTAATAGCAACTCCAGGTGATAGCGGCGGCCGAGAGAAGTCATCTGGCCTTGTGACGTCTCGGTGCGCCCCCCAAGGTGTCCTCTTTTCTCTCTTCCTGTGGGTAGCCGAGCGCCAGCTGGTCCACTTGTGCATAGATCACTGGGGGCTCAAATTTGCTTTGCGAGACGGTTCAATACAGATGACTGACCTACGCTACCAGCGTCGGTGGAAACTACAGAGTGTTGCTAGCTTTTGGATCAAGCAGTAATATTCTGATAAGGCCTGATAAGGCGTGCGTCCGTTTTGTGAGTTTCTTGGTATATCCGTAAGCTGTCGTCTTGAGAGACCCTCGCGGTGTGAAGTATCCCACCAAGCTGCCGAGAAGCGGTCGGAGTCACGGTTGTGGAACAAGCCTGAACTACCTATCTGTAAATAGATAATTAGAGTGAAAGATGCCCTGGACTGCTGCCTGCAGGAAAAGGAAAAACAAAGAAAGAAAGAGGCGTGGGACTTTCTAATCTTTGCTAGTGTCAAGCTACCAGTCATTAGTTTCGGGAGCAAGACAAAAGTCATCCGGGTTGCGAAAGGAAGCCCATCATCGTGATTCGTCAGCAGGGCGATACTTCTAACAAGATGCAGGACGGTGCCAGACACACACCAATGAATGAGCCGTCCGCGCAGCAGTGACGGAGCTGCAATGAGACACCCCGTCTGGCTGAGTTGAGGACAGCGACCCCGTTCATGCGCCTGAGCAGGAGCAGAGTAGAACGCGTATACTGCTGACCCAAGGCAGATGGATGAGGGCATTGCAAGATTTCAGTCGTAAATCGGACCAAATCTGTATTGGTTGTTACGCTACCAAATTGAATGGGGCCGCCATGTAGTTTGGCGCCGGCGCCAGAGCCTATCAACTGCGAAATGGAGCTGGGAGACCTCATTTCCTCGGAGCCACAATTTCCGGCAACCCTCTTTGGCCCAATCTGCAAGACAGCGAGGGGGCGAGGGACCACAGGATGCAGCAGGTGCCTGTTTCAAAAAAGGGGCAGCGCTGCAGCCTACTGACCGACTATCACAACGAGCATCGCACGTTGTGCAGCAGATTTCACCCATTCACTTTCCGCGCGGCCGAGAGAGGACCGAACCGTGGGAATGTGGCGCGTAGGCGTCCAATAATGAAGAGGATCCTGTGATATCAGCAAGGTCTTGTTGCTTGGGTGGCCTGTGGTTTTGAAGAGTAGCGCGGTCCGTTATTGTGGTTATTGCGAGCCCTGTATGGACGGTAACTATTTGCTGGGGATTTGTGCGATCGACGCAGCAATATGATCTCCTGAAGATGTGTTCTTTTTCTTGTTCGGGGCTTCGGGGGTTTTTTGTCTCCTAATAAAGAAATGGCTGTTTGACCGATGAATTGTGGTGATCAAGAGAAGGTCCCTCCAAACATGGGCGTAACCATGCATGTGCTCATCTCGACTCCGGCAGCTATTGATCATTTGTCTAAATCTTAGCATAGCGGCAACAGCCTGTACTGGTACAGAGTACGGAATACTGATACGGTTTGTCACAGATGTTGAATGGAGGGTGATCCTTGGTTACAGCCCCAGCCGTTCCTTATGGCCGTGGACAATTTCCCTTTGAGCATCCGTATTTCTGTATGAGATGGCGGGTATGTGCCCTGCTGATGAGGGATCAGGTTGCACGGAGCAATGGCCATGTCGCAATACCGGCGTGGTATCAGCGCAGCAGCATGGTCTGGTAGGTGGGAATGGGTGAGGGTGGCTTGCCGCAGCCATGTTCATCGGATCGAGACGGGACGAGTTCGAGTCGTCGCAAGGCACGGATGGCTGTTACGCAGGTTCATGTGCATCACAGCGGTTGGGAGCGGCAATGCTAACATAGATTGCGGTCAGCGTGTATGTACGACGAACGAGGAAGCTTGAAATTGGAAATTATGGAAGCTGGCTCGTCACCTATGATGAGCTGCGTGAGAAGTCTATCATGGCTCATTGGCCGAGTTGCGGCAACGAATCTGGCTCAACCAGCAGGCAGGAAGCGGGTCAGTAATGTTCTGTAAAATAAGGCCCACTCGCTTAAACCAGCACGGGCCAGTGCCTAAGCCAGGGTCTCAGCGGACTGGTGGATCGGGTTTCTCGTTTTTTTTTTCTTTTTCTTTTTTCTCTTGAGACATGCTTGGCATCGCGGGTTACTGCCGAGACCAGAAGAGCCGCGGGCTGGCGTATTGTGATCTGGATATGTATGTATTCGGTTGTGTGGTGTTGGTGAAGGGGAAATGCAGCCAGGTACGAGGTCGGCAGTGGCGTTGACAAAGTGTACGTAAATCGCAAACGCAAAAAACGGACCTGTGTTTGCCGCCAGCTGGCAGGCAAATGGAATGACGGGCCGGCAATGAACGACCACTGACCACATCACCAATGCAGGTACCTAACGTTTGCATAGATACGAGATGGGTTGGGCTAGCCATGTAGCAATGCTACCTGTTGACATGAAGTAAAATCAACATGGGTATGTCGGGCCAAAAGTGCGAATAGCATCCGTATCTGTTTATGAAAAACAAATGCAATGTCTCCTGAGTATATCCCAATCACGGCATCAAGGTGGTGCATCAAGTAGGTAACAAGGTACGTGGCTGTGCGTGGCCACATGGCCAGACAATTGTGCAGTGAATGCAGGCCTGGTATGAATGAGGATCTTTGATAATACGAAAGGTAATGTAATATAATGCCAGCCAGCAATAATATGACACCATTTCACTTTTCCTTTCCAGCAGCAGGGCCACTGTCCGCACACCGTGCATGTCCCAGTGGTCGGTCGGTGATTAGGTAGTCAAATAGCCTGGGTGCCATTCCCGAGGCCTTCTCAGACTGGCCTCTGTTGCAGCCCCTTGCTGGCAAAAAAAAAAAATGAAGCCTAATAACATTGCCCCATTTGTTCCTGGTAGAGATTTTTCAGCGTAGCACAGGATTCTAGCGGTGATTGCGGCTGGTCCCCTTGTTATTACCTGCTGCCTTTTACGGAGCTGGATATATACTTTGAAGCTTGGTGAGGAATCTAGCGGACTACAAGTACCTGGCCAAACTGCCTTCCTGAGTGAGTGAGCCACCCTGACAACAATAAAAACGGGGACGGTAGGGAGGTTGGCACTGGACCCCAGATGGTGCCCAGCACGGTTACACCTTGCTAGCACTAGCTCGACCTACGCAGGTACCCAGATAGCTTCACAGCTTGATGCTTTGGTGCTGGATGCTGCAGAGCTGCAAGTACCTTATCTAGAGAGGTACCTACATTTTGTCCTGGCAGCTGGGAGATGGCGACACCCACTCAACCAGGTATACCAGTTACCACCACCACCACCACCACCACCCATCCTTTCCATTTCTTTCCTTGCTGCTTTCTGCTTGCTTGCTTGCCTCCTGGCCCTCCCTCCCTGCCTGCCCCTACTTTTTTTTTTTTTTAGCCATTTCCATTTTAGCCTGCCACCTGTAACCTGGCGCCGGTTCTCCTGCCCGTCCGTCCTCAAGGCCCCCCCCCTCCCTGTCCCCTCCCCTTCAATTTGCCTGCATTGTTGCCCTGGACTGCCTGGCCTGTCCGCCCTTTACAATCCAAATAAGTACCCCCCTTCATCCCCTTCTGCCTCGTGCTCCCTCCTTCTTCCTCTCACACACCATACTCTGTTCATCATCTTCGTGGACGCCTTTTTCTGGTTCCCAGCTTTTTCTTTTATACCATCCGTCTTTCTTTGTTGTTGTGATACCCACTTAAGATACCCAATACTCTACTTTTAATCCAGAAAAATGGCCGATATCCAGAAGCCCCTTGAGGTCCCTGCCGACGCCGTCGAGCAGGCCACCGCCCCCGTCACCGAGAACGCTCCCGCTCTCGATGTTCCCGCTGCCACCGAGGCTGCTCCCGTTATCGACGTGACTAAGAACGAGGAGCCCGTCGCTGCCGAGGAGACCAAGGAGGAGGTGAAGCCCGTTGAGGAGGGCCACCTTGGCTACAGGGCTCAAGGCCTGAGCTTCCCCAAGTAAGTATAAACTAAACAGATGCAGCACAATGACGCTTGAAGAAGCTCTAACGTCCCCCCAAGGAATCTGCTCGGTAGCAAAGAGTTCTTCTTCTTCAGCTCTGAGGCCATTGAAGCCAAGGCGCTTGACGCCTACAAGAAGGCCCAGAAGTCCGCCGATGGTGCTCTCGACAACATTTCCTGGGCCGCCCACACCGGCAACGGTCTGCTCTTCTCCGGTGATAAGAAGGCCCCCCACAACATCATCAACCTGGTGAGTCGAAACACATGGAACAGGAGGGAAAAGGGCCCGAAATCGATGCTAACCAGTTACACCAGTCCCACGCTTCCGAGCCCGAGGTCGAGGGCAACAAGTTCCACTTCACCACCAAGGGTAACAAGCACACTTTCAAGGCCTCTAGCTCCGCTGAGCGTGACAACTGGGTTGCCCAGATCAAGGCCAAGATCGCCGAGGCCAAGGAGATTGCTGCCTCTGTCACCGAGTCTGAGGCTTACAAGAACACTCTTGAGGCTCTGAAGCCCGCTCCTAAGGAGGAGGCTAAGGCTGCCGAGCCTGTTGCCGCGGACGAGTCTGCTGACGCCGCTAAGACCGAGGATGTCGCCAAGGAGGACACTGAGGCCGCCAAGGACGAGCCCAAGGCCGAGGAGCCCAAACGTCGTTCTGCCAGTCGCAAGCGTGCGTCTTTCTTCGGCTTCGGCAAGAAGGACATTCTTCCCAAGGAGGAAGCGAAGACTGAGGAGACCCCGGCTGAGGCTGGCGAAGAGGCTGCTGCCCCCTCTGATGCCGTCGTTGAGGAAGCCACCGCTCAGGATACCGCTGCTCCCGTTGAGACCGCCGAGGAGCCCGCCGCTGATGTCGTCAAGCCCACCGCCAACAAGCGCAACAGCTTCTTCGGTGGTGTCTTCTCCAAGAAAGAGAAGAAGGTCGCCGAGCCCAAGGCTGCTGAGGCCACCGAGGTTGCCCCTGAGGAAACCGAGGGTACTGCCGAGACTGCTCCCGTCATCCCTCCCGTTGACACTACCACTCCCCTCGCCGAGGAAGTGATTGCCGCCGATCCCGTCGAGGCTGCTGCCCCCGAGACCAAGACCGATGTCAAGGAGAAGCGCAAGTCTTCCCTCCCCTTCTTCGGCAAGCGTGATGCCTCCCCCACCACCGGTGAGACCAAGACTGGCGCATTCTCCAAGCTCCGTGCTACTATCAAGGGCAAGGGCGCCGCCAAGGCCGAGGAGGCCAAGGAGGAGACCACCAAGGGTCAGGAGACTGCTGCCGATGCCGTCACCGATGCCCAGGACAAGACTGAGGTGACTGCTGCCGATGTCAAGGAGTCGGCTACCAAGGCCGTCGAGGGTCAGGGTGAGAAGAAGACTGAGGAGGCTGCTACCGCCCCCGCTGTCACCGCTTCTGCTTAGATGGCAGACCGACGTGGTCTCTAGCTTGACGCCCGCAAGACGTACCAGCTTTTCGATGATTGTCACGCCAACAAACCCCCAAACATTTAATTCAAGAAAAAAATATACCCAAACACGCATGAGAGGGTTGGAATGGAAGGATGGTTCTGCATTTCTTCACAAGATACCAAGATACCCTGTCAAGACTGCTTTCATTGATACCATTTTCCATACTGTTTTGCACCAGGCACTACGGAAGTCTTCCTTTTTTGTTTTGAAGAAAAAACATTGGCCAGTCCAATGATGAAAACCCACAGCTTAGTTGCTTGCATTTGGTCTGTTTGTTCGATACCCGGAGGAGATTATAGTAATACCTAATTCAACTGCTGTGCCTATTATTATGACCCATCTTGTATAAGTGCTATGTTCAATAAGTCGAAAGTTTGCGTATGCCTTGCAACTCTGTATAGGCCACGGGGTGCACTCGACGGGACCTCGGCGGATCAAGTAACGATTACTGGGTTATGTTCGAAGTCGATAGGATAAATACCAAATCACGTAAATTAAATACGTCACATTATGTTTATGATACATAACACAACTTGGCCAATAATTAGCATGACCATAGTTCTGACTCGGAAGAGCGAGGCACGAATCGGTGAAGCATGAACAATGACGCGCGAGCGGTGGCAAAACTCGTGTATATTCTAGCCTCAAATCAGGGAAGTAGGTGGGGGTATCTGTAGATGTATGTAAAGAAATAAAAAAGACAAAACAAGTAATGAGGATTCGTCGTGTGTCATCAGCCATCCATATTTTCATCCCCCCGTGCGTCCTGATACCCTGTTTGCCTGTATGCATGTAATAGAGAGATAGATAGGAAGCCTCCAGAAAAGGAAAGAGGACAAGCCTTTATGAGTGAGTGTATGGGTTTTGCTGCTTCCCAAAAGTGTCTCCAAAATAACACCCAGCATTGACGACGAGAAATTGCCTTGTATATACCGCAAAGGGAAAAAAAAGAACCCCAAAACCCCACGCTCAGACATGACAAAAGCTCCAACGTGAATGAAAAGAAAGAAAATGAATAGATGGATAAATCCCAGAAAAGTTTATTCGCAATTGTGTTGCAACATGGTAGAGAGAGGCCTCTTTTATGCCTCCGCAGACAGCGTGGCGGCGTGCTTGCTTACGAGCTCGTCGATGCGCGGCAACAGCTCCGGGATACGAAACGGTTTCGAAATGACGTCGTCTATTCCCGCGGCCTTGGCGTCCGCAATCTGTTCGGGGCGGGCGTACGCGGTGACGGCGATGATGGGTACGTGGCGGGTGATTGTGCCCGCGCGCTCGAGGGCGCGCACGCGACGGGCGCACGTCACGCCGTCCATGACGGGCATCTCAAGGTCGAGGAGGACGACGGAGATGGCGACGCCGTCGTGCTCGCGGCCCGCCCAGAAGCGCGAGCGCCGCAGCGTCTCAAGTGCCTCCTGTCCGTGGTTGGCGACGAACGTGGTGTGGCCGCAGTTGACAAGCTGCCGCTGCAGCACCTTCTGGTTGACAATATTGTCCTCGACGATGAGCACGTCGTGCTGCGGGCCGCCGACCGGGGCGGGTGACTTTCGGGTGACGCCTTGTTGGCCGTGGGTGGCACACTCGCCTTGGCCGGCTTCGGGGCCAGCCAGCAAACGGCACTGTCGCGAGAGGGAAAAGCACGATAAAGGCTCAAAGGGCTCGGGGGCGTCTGCGCACTGGCGGCTTTGGATGTAGAAGCTAAACTTGCTTCCCTGGCCGGCCGCAGACGTCACGCCAACTTGACCGCCCTGCATCTCGGTCAAGATGCGCGAAATGAAGAGGCCCAAGCCGGAGCCACCATACTGCACATGGGTTCTGGGCGTCGCCTGCTGGAATCTTTGGAAGAGAATACGGAGCTCCTCTTCCGCGAGACCGGGCCCCGTGTCCTCGACTGTACAGTGGATGTTGATCTTGTCGCCGGTGCCCCAATCGTCCTCACTATCGATGTCCATTCCGCTGCCGATTTGGTTGGTGCTTCGAGGAAAGTAGGTGTCCTTGCTGGCTACCTCGGATATGTCGCGCGAGGCGCTCAGGCCAACCTTGATTTGTCGATTTTGGCGTCCCTGAGTGAACTTGATCGCGTTCGTCATCAGATTGATAAGGACCTGGCGGAGGCGCGATGGGTCAAGCTTCGTCCACTTGATGCCGTGCTTTTCGAAGCTATCGTCGACGGTGAAGTCAAAATCAATATCGTGGGCTGCTAGCTCAGCTTCAAACATTTTGAGTGTCCGGCGCACCACCCTCACTGGCTGCTCCGCTACAGGAGTGACGGTGAGTAAATTCGAGTCCAGCTTAGATAATGTCAAGATGTCATCAACGATGCGCTTTTGGTGGCTTGCGCACAGATTGATCGTATTGGCCGCGTCGAGACAGCTTTCGAGAAGTGCTTCCACGTCCTCGATATTGCGTGTGTTGAATGCAGCGATGTTATTTGCGATTTGATCTGCACACTGTAGAATGGCAGAGAGTGGATTGCGCATCTCATGGCTGGTAATATCGATAAAATTCTCTTGCTGCCGTTTCAGCTCAACCGCTTCTTCTCTGCGTTCGCTCTGGACTCTTTCTGCCCATTTCTGAGAGGAAATATCGGTTATGCAACCAAAGATGGACTTGAGGTGGCCATCCGCGTTTTGCTCTGGGAACGCGCTCATCAAGACCCAATTATCCTTGATAGGGTCACCTTGTTGTTCGCACGTTTTGAACCGAAATTCCTGTGAAACTGTGACTTTCTCTTCAATCAGTGTTGTCCACGCACGCCCCAGGGCCTCTCTATCCTCGGGGTGGACAAGATCCATCCAAGAGTCCTCCAGAATATCTTCACGGGCGAGACGTGAAATTTGACACCACATATCGTTGCAGTAGTTGATTTTTCCCGCAGCGTCAGCGATAAACATTCCAACGGGTGCATAGGCCGCCATCCGCGTAAATCTATGCTCGCTCTCGTTTGCTTCTTGAGTTCGAAGAAGGAGTTGCATCGAAAGCTCCCGGCGATCCTCGGCAGCAAGCTTCGCCGCCATCTGCCCACGTTTGATCTCCTCTTCAAAAAGCACGACCGAAGCCATAGAAGTCGCCAGTTGTCTTGCCAATAAATGGATGAACAGCTGGTAGTCGTCATCATAAGGTCGTCTTGGGTTCACGCCGATGATCAGAAAATCGGTAGTAGATTCGCCAGCACTAGTAGAGACAATGGGATGGACGACGATTGTCCTGCACGGGTCGCCAAATCCACGCCACTGGATACCTTGGGTGAGTTCCTCGGGTAGGGTGCCATCTTTCTGGGATAGTACGACGGGAACACCGCCCATGGCAATGGATCTTCTCATGTATGGCGCGAAGCCGTCGTCGGATGTGCGTAGGTCTATTGTTTTGGGGGCAGCCGGGTGTCCCTCTGGAGCCCCGGATGACGCTTCGAGCGTCAGATGGGTTGGACTTGATAGGCTCCCAGAACGAACAGATGATATTTCGCTCTCTGCTTCTTCTTTGGAAGTGGAATAAATGAGATTGAACGGGACGTCAAACTCATTGTATTCCAGTCCTTGCTGAACCAAGGGCCAGAATCCGCTCACCGTACTCGCTGTGGCAGTTCGTTCACCAATCTCTCGCAGCGTAAGCATGCGTCTTTCGTTGATTTTTCGACGAGTGTTTTCAAAAGCAGGGCTGTATAGACCGACAACTTGACCATCTCCTCCAACTACCGGTACCAGAGACCATGAGAAGAACGTCTCTTCAAGATAACCGTCTCGGCGTAGGAAGAGGTGGTTGTCGTGCTTCATAGTCGCCTGGCCAGATTCCCAAGCACTCCGGAAAACCGGCTCGATATCATCATACACTTCCTCCCATGCATCAAAGTTCCTCATTCCCATGATGCTTGGGTGTTTTTTGCCGGCGAGCTCGATGTATGCGGCGTTGTATAGACAGACATATTCAGGCCCCCAGTATAGTGTGGCAGGGTGTGGACTGCCCATGACGAGATTCGAAAGCATCCTCAACTCGTGAGACCATTCCTCAATGGAGCCGAGGGGCGTAGACGCCCAGTCAGTCGTCTTTGCGAGCTTGATGTGCTCAGGAAGAGAATCGCTCATAGGTATTCTCGTCCAGTCGAAAAAGGGTCTCGACTCCTTGGACTGCAGTACTTGGTTGGTAAATTCATCAGGGTGTCCGGGTTGTATGTTTTTCGATTGATCGATTAATGCTCTCTCGAAGCTATTGGCTCTGCTGTCAGCAGATGACTCAACAGCAGCGTCGCCGAAGTAATCCAGTGGTTCCAGAGCATCGGCCGCAGCCTCTGCTTGTGCCTCCAGCTTTGAGGGCATGGTGTCCTCATCGAGACATTCAGGAGCTTCTGCGCTGGGAGCCCCAGAATCGGAATAGTCGGAGTCGCTTAGATTGATGCTACCAGAGATGAAGCGAAATCGTTGCCTGACCGTCAACTTGGTCCAGTTGATGCGACCGTACTCGCAAGAAGGGAAGCCAAGCTCAGGCTGTTCTGCTGCTGGCGTCGAGCACAGAGCCCATTCTTTGAAGTGGTTGAATTCGGGGGTCGTCGGGTTGCTCTCGAAGCCAGCATTGACTAAAGGATGTATATCGTAACAAGCGCGAAGGGAAGGATTAGAGTATTGTATGGGAAGATGGGGTTGGGTCGTATTAGACGGATTTTGAAGATCGATCATGAAAGTAGGCCGTATATCGTTTTCTAGAAGCTCCAGTACTCCAATGGAGCGGAGTATTTGTAAATTGCCTGGCATGGCAATGCTGTCGGGGCTTGTAGATGATCCTGAGACGTCTATGGAAGAAGCCAGACTGCCTGGGGTGCTTCCGGAAGCTGCGGGACTAACTATGCCAACGCTAGCTCTGGGCAGCTTGAGAGTCGTTACAGCCTCGCGCGACTCTTCGCCGATGGGGGCGAGCATGCCGGCAGCCAAATCAGACGTTGAGTCAACCGATGGCCTGCTTGTGTGACGTATGGGCGAGTTGGAGAAGAAGAGAGGAGAGAAGACGGGCTCGCGGAAGGTCCGCGCTGAAGCTCTTGTAAGGGGTGCCGTGGCGACGGAGGGTAGCTCGAACCGTCTCGGAGGCGAAGAGCCTGTCCGGTGCTTCTTGGGCGGATCGGAAGCCATGGCAGAGTCGAGCTGGGCCAGCCGGAAAGGTCGCTTGCCGAGGGAAAGCGGTAATTTGACCGACACTGCACCGTCGGACTGGGTGAGGCGCCGTTGTTGCCAGGTTGGGGTGCCGGCAAGCAGACTAGGCGAGACGGCGTTTGAGTGGACAGGCGGGATAGATGGCGCCGGTTGACCGGAAAGTGAATCAGTTGACGGAACGCATGATCCAGCAAAGAGTGAGGGATGTCGCCGGGGACGAGGGCCTGGCGGGCGACTTGGGGTGCTTGCGTTGGCAGTATCGGCCTTGGTGAAAGCGGCGCACCATTCAGAGAGTGCAGCGTGAGCGGCAGAGCCGGGTGAAGCTATCACTGGTGTGTCGGCGCCGCTGGGTGCTGTTTGCAGAGACGGTATCGGGCCGCTGTCGGCAGCTTCTGAGCATGAGGTCGAATCGTCGTCTTCGGCAGGAGTTTGCAGGCGCTGGTCTCTATGCATCAAGAGTTTTGGATTTTTTCTGCAACCTGCAGAGAAGAAGAAAGTTTACAAGCGATTGATACTAAGCGGGCAGGTAGGTGGAAAGCACAGGTAGAGTGGTCCGCATTCTGGTGGGGGGAGTTGGGACGGGGACGGGGTGTTGCTGGAGCCTTCCACAAGACAAAGTTTCTAGGTATGATTCAAGAGAAAAAAAAAAGACCAGACCAGAAAAGATTGGCCCAAGTGTAGAACAAAAAAAAGCAGCTTGGCTAGTAATAATGCGTGCAATATTGTTTCGCTGTGGTCCGCGTGGCTTGGGGGTCTTGGGTCTGGGCCTGGGCCTAGGCCTGGACCTCTAGTCTAGGCGGCGGAAGGGGACGACGGTGGAAGATCGCGATGGATGGGCGTGGAGGCATGTCAGCGGGTGGATTACTACTAGGTATGAGACGTCCAGGGTGAGTGGATTAATTATATTTATACTGGTAGAGGGCAGAAAGCAGGTGCAAGGTATAAAAAGGAGGATCGCGTATGTTTCTGTAGACGGGTGGCGGTTTTAGACGGAGTGTATACTTCGTAGGTGCGACGGTTGATGCTCGACGCGACCACGACCGAGACAGCCGACTGGTGGGAGAGGCACGTTCGAGACCCGTGGCGGACTCGTCGCCGCGTTTGGAAAATCGCGGAAGAAATTGCTCGCAGCAGCTACCGGCCGCATCGTGCAGCCAGCATCGAGTTTGTGCCGGGCAACCAGGGAATACAGGATGCAGCGGTGGTGGCGGTGTTGTAGGTGTCCGACATGGATGGCCAAGCACGCATTCAGCCTGACAACGTGATAGACGAGGTGCCGCCGGGCAACCTGGCGAAACAGTTGAGTGATGATGGCCGCTTCGGTAATATGCCGATGAGGCAGTACGTACTCAGTACCCAGTCAGCGATTTGAAGACAAAGAAAGGACAGGGGGGGCTCCCGACGAAACGTGAATAGCAAAATACAACAGGAGAATTGAAGAGTCTTCATCAGACTTCTCTTGGATGCTGATACTGTTACTGTTTACATACTTTCTTCTTCTCATCTTGATCAATTAATTCCCTCTTTTTTCCCGTTATTCAATGTATTCTGCCACTACCTACATGCAACTCAAGCTTGGCGTGAGCGAGCGCTTGGCCTCGTCAGCGCCATGTCTCACTTGTGAGCCTGATCTTGATGCTGGGGGTGGCTGTCAACAGTCGACGGGAATATGCATACTGGTTCGGGCTTTGCGACTCGTTTTGTTGAATCTTTCGAGATGCTTCATGCCGGCTTGGCAGGTTGATTTGTATCTTGCCAGCCAGACAGCAAGCTGTCGCCTCAACCTTCCTGAGCTATCCGATCCCTAACAATAATATGTCTCGCTTATCTGAACAGTTCGAGCCAGCGAACAGCTCTGCCCGCTGGTTAACTGTAGGTGCAAACGAACACACCTTGGTACTCGGCAGCTATCTACTAACGCCGGTGCTTCTGTTCGCTCTCTCTTTTCCTTTCCAAAAAACAACTATCTCCAACCACGCTCACGCCACTGCTCAGGGCCTTTGCATCCGCCACGAACTATTCCTGCCATTTGTGTTCCTTGTCTGGAGATGCAAGCGAGATGTGACGAAGCCGGGATTCAGCATAGTTTGCCCCTGCACTGGCCTGCCACTGGCGGACTAGGGCGCAGCCGTCCGCGGACTGCGCAGCGGGTATTCAATCTGACAAGTTTCAAAGCCCTGCTAAATACTACGAACTTTCAGTATCGAGATGCATCCATTTCTACCCGTATCCATGCATTTTCTGCTCCCGGCTTCCTTGGGCCCGTCCTCCTTCCGCGATACCATTGCGATGAACACCGCCCCCATCACCACCACCCCAACAGCAATCACAACCAGACGTCAACCCTCCCGTCTCCAACCGGGGCCGACACCAAGTTTTCTCACGGCACGGCATGCGCAGGGGTGCAGCGGACCTCTCTTCAGCTGTTGCGCCACCATGCCTGAGGTGGATGGCTGCATCTCCCCACCGTGGACCAGTCCAGACCACAACCACGGGCACAAGCAACTGCCAGGCGAGACATTGCGACGTGTCGGCTAGAGTGATCTCCGGCGATCGTGCCTGTCTGCTCTCAACTTGCTTTCTCGGCAATGGAATCTTTTCGCTCTCGATCTCCGCTGAATTAACTCTTTAGCGGACCCTTGTGATTTATCCGGCATGCACAATGACCATGCCCGCAACGGAGCCGTCAGCATAACTATACCATCAACTACCTACATTCGACTATTGGCACAGAAGGCTGCCCAACCGTTCTAGCCGGCCGGTAGACCCCACGTTCCGCCGGTTCATGGCGCTGACCAGCTCAAAATAGCGGCAGGCTATTGGGGTTGATATGGCGGCGGCCTCCGCTACTCTAAATCCGGCCGATGGCGGCTACAGGGTAGCCAAGTTCGTCCGCGCCGTGTATTTCTGCTTCACGTGTGTCATATATCTCTAACATGGAATTGGCCTTTTCTATCCTGTGTGTAGCTTATACTGGTCAGTTGACGGCTTTATTAAGCTGGGTATCAATTTTCCTAGGTGAGTGATCACCCGCTCGTAAGCCAAGATCGCGAGCTCTGGAGTGATGTCGTAACACACGGAATTCACCGGCGAATACACTCAACCTACACAATGCCCTCGCCATAACACAAGAGAAGCCGAGTCCTGGCGATCCATTGTCCAACCCGATCAATCTCGACAACAAATGTGTCACAGGGAAGCTCCAGCACTGCCAGATCCAAGGACCCACCGTGGCAGGTTAGAAGCTGGCAACCTACCTAGGTTTAGTAGGTAGATATCAAAAAGGCCGCCAGCTGGCGACCTGTTTGCCCATCCTCGCCCTCGACAATCGAGAGAAACAAAGCATCCTGACCGTACGCCATAACCTAGATGACTTCATCACAGCTCTGTCTCCCCATTCATCATATTAGCACCACCATCGCAACTCCTGCATATCACTATCACATTCACTCTTCCACCACCCGCCTCCCGCCTCCCGGGACCCCACCCAATCAGACTCTGCTCCTCGCTGCTCATTGGCCTGGGCCATCACAGCACCCGTCCAATCGTCCACCCCCATTCCGATCCGGGCGCTTACAGCAGCCTCATCACTGGCTGGCGATGTGCCCATCTTCCTGCGTCGCTGAGAACCCCTCACCACGCTGGCCAGCCTCATCAACGGTCGGCGGCTAGAGCAGCCGTTTGCTGGTTTAAACCCGACAGCGGCGCACCACCCCCCTCATCTCTCTTGTCCTCTCGCATCACCCCCTCTTGCAAAGTTCTTGGCGACGAACAGCGCAAGCAAAAACGTCGTGTGAAAGCAGCTGGCCTGGCTTCCTCATTGCTTTTCGTGTTGGGCGTGCCGCAATCTGACCGAGTCGACCAACTTTTTGACGAACAGCTTTCGCATGGTCGCCAGCAAAAGGTTCTCACACAACGCGCAGTGAAATAAATCTCGACACTTGGAACAAGGCACTGTCCCACCCGATCTTGAGATATACCCGACCTAAGTCTCGCAAAGCCAAAACTACCACCGACCGCAATCATGGGCATCTTCTCCCGCAACGCGCGGTCTTATCACCTCGTCCACCGCAAGTGGCCCAAGGTCTCGCGCAAGGCCACCATCTGGCTGATGCCGCTTGAGCTCGCCGGTCTCATCACCGTGCTCGTCATTTACGGCATCGCCCAGCCCGACCTCTACCGCACAAAGATGTGGCAGATTGGCTTCGACCACGGCCTCAACTCCAACCCCAACATGATTCTATACGCCTACGCCAACTTTAAGCCGCTGCCCAAGGTGCCTCTGATCTGGTCCTCCACGTACGCGCCCAGACTGACAATATTGAATTCTCTTTTCTGACTCTGTTTTTGCTTCACAGCTTGACCAACTTCAACGTCGCCATTTCCATCATCTCCCTCTTCTTTCTCCTCGCCAAGCTCATCGCCTTCATCATGAAGCTGTGGTTCCCCATCGTCGCTATCTTCGTCAACACGGCCCTCCTCATCCTCTACACCATCAGCATCTACGGCCAGATCGGGCCCGACTACGCCGACCCGCGCTACCCGTCGCCCGCCGCGTGGTACTTTCGCCAGGGCTGCGGCCTAGCCAAGGAATACGGTGCCTACAAGACCTGCCAGATCGCGCAGGGCTCCCTCGCCGCCACCTTTTACATGCAGTACGTCTTCTCTCACTGGCCACCCTGAACCCGCGCTCTCACACCGCGCGCAATATCCCCGTCTCCTTGCTAACGTCTGCTTGCTGCTGATAGAGCCCTGTATATCCTCAACCTCGGATTTGCAGCCTACGGGATGTGGCCGAGGAGCGGCAACCACTTCGAGGACGAGTCCGATGCTGAGTCCATCCACAGCACCGCCAACATCAAGGACACCGAGATGCAGGCCTTCCACTCGACACCTTTCACTCCGCGCACCCAGGCCTTCCACACCCTTGAGAGGAAGCTGCCCCTGCGCCAGGGGGCCCAGTACAAGTAACGTGGCTGGGGATGTTGACTGTTGGAGCACACACCAGGCAGGAAAGTGAAATCGGTATGAGCAATGATGGCTAGGAGATTGATTTTGGAATACGTATCAGAGATGGCAAAACGACAACATCGATAAGGATACCCGGACTAATTCACGTCGCATTTGAATAGCTTTGCATTTGAACATGTATTTTGAACACTGCAAATTACTTTACACTATCTGGCCAAGTGCTTCCTTCTCTTATTTTCTTGTCTTTTCTTTTTGATCTCATTATTTTCAATCACTTGCAGTTGCTCAGCTCTGCAGGGGCTTGTTCATGCCGCCAAACGTAATCATCTTGGTCACCTGGTATTCTGCAATGCCGTACTTGGACCCCTCCCGGCCGAAGCCGCTCTCCTTGACGCCACCAAACGGCGAGGCCACGTCCGAGATGATTCCCGTGTTGACGCCAACCATGCCAACCTCGAGGTTCTCCGCCACGCGGTAGACGCGCTCCAGATCGCGTGAGAAAAAGTAGCCCGCCAGGCCGACGTCTGACTTGTTGGCCATGGCGACAACGTCCGCCTCGGTGTCGAACGGGAAGAGGCCGGCCAAAGGCCCAAACGTCTCCTCGCTGGCGACGGCCATGTTGACCGTCATGTCGCGCAGGACGGTGGGCTGGAAGAAGTTGGCACCGAGCTCGGGCACCGCCTGGCCGCCGACCAGGACCTGCGCGCCCTTGGCGATGGCGTCGTCGACGTGCGCCTTGACCTTGGCGACCGCGCGGTCGTGGATGAGCGGGCCGTGAGTAACGCCGTCCGCGAAGCCGTTGCCGACCTTGAAGCCCTTGACTTTCTCGACAAACTTGGCGACAAAGGCTTCGTAGATGCCGCGCTGCACGTAGATGCGGTTGGCGCAGACGCACGTCTGGCCGGAGGAGCGGAACTTGGAGGCGATGGCGCCGGCGACGGCGGCGTCGAGGTCGGCGTCGTCAAAGACGATGAAGGGCGCGTTGCCGCCGAGCTCGAGGGAGAGCTTCTTGAGCGTGCTCGAGGACTGGTTCATGAGCAGCTTGCCGACGCCGGTGGAGCCGGTGAAGGAGACCTTTTTGACGACGGGCGACGTGGTCAGCTCCTTGCCGACGGCGGGCGTGTTCTCGAGAGACGCGATGACGTTGACGACGCCCTTGGGGATGCCGGCGCGGTGGGCGAGCTCGGCGAGCGCGAGAGCGGTGAAGGGCGTCTCGCCGGGGGCCTTGCAGACGACGGTGCAGCCGGCGGCCAGGGCGGGACCAATCTTTCTCGTAATCATGGCGGCGGGGAAGTTCCAGCTGCGATGAACCGTTAGCGTACGAAATTATCATGGATCCCGTGCCGTCATGAATAAAAACCTACGGAGTGATGAGGCCGCAGACGCCAACGGGCTCCTTGATGGTCCACACGCGGTTGGCGGCCAGTGAGCTGGGGATGGTGTCGCCGTAGGTCCGGGGCGCCTCCTCGCTGAACCACTCGAAAAAGTTGGCGGCGTAGGCCGTCTCGCCGCGCGCGTCGGCTATGGGCTTGCCGTTCTCCCAGGTGATGAGCTTGGCGATGTCGTCGGCGTTGTCGTTCATGAGGTCGAACCACTTGCGCAGCAGCTTGGCGCGCTCGCGGCCGGTCTGGGTGCGGAACGTCTTGAAGGCCTCGGCGGCCGCCTCGATGGCGACCTTGGTGTCGTCAATGTCGGCCTCGGCGCTGGTGCCGACGAGCTCGCCGGTCGAGGGATCTGGGGGAGTGTCAGGAGCAGTGCCGAGGCTACGCCGGGGACTGCAAGCTATGAGAAGACATACCGGTGACCTTGAAGGTCTTGCCAGAGATGGCTGGCACGAATTGGCCATTGATGTAGTGTACATTTTGCTTCAGAAGCGAAGGATCGTTGAGCTGCGCGTGTTAGCTAATACACTGGCTGGGCGGGAAGCTGTCGTCGGTAGACCAGTGCCTTACTTTGGGGGCCATGGTGGAAGCGTTGCGGGCCAGGGTCATGGACACGGCCGGAACGAAACGAAGAGTTGACTGAGCTGCAATTCGTTGCAAAAGGGCCATTGCAAACAGGCCGCTTGTATGGGAGATGCAAGACGCCGCCGTGAGCTGATGTGAGAAGCTATTCTCAACATTTATTAGCTAGGTACGGTTTTGGTGGGATGTCGTCATGATGCAAATGAGGTTGTCAGCGGGGTCACGACGTACAATCAACTGCGGCTGGAATGCAACACGCGATGCTGTCTACCCTCAGTTCTTGAAATTGTTTGTCGCGGAGGTATATGCAGATGGAAAAGCTAAGAGCAGGGTATGTGCTGGAGCGGGATTGTAGCAGGAGTTTGTCTCGAACCGCGAGATCGGAGGGAATGCCGGCCGCGGGTATCCGTAGCTCCCCAGCAGCGCGGGGTGCTGCATCGAGTTACAGGGTGTTTCTCCGCTGTAGAGGGCGCTCCGGGAGCTTCTCGAGGCCCGCGGAGTGCGGGAGAGACAAAAGCTGTGGAGTAGCCGGGGTAGTGGCTGTTTTCTACTCCGAAGTGACATTTTACATAGCTTGATAATTGATTCAAGTAGAGACTACTAAAGATGTATTGAATATGAGGACCTGGAAATATAATGCCATTGATCGCCTGAATGCATTTGCATACACGTCACTGTCCAGTAAAGCCAAGCTCCTCAAATGTTGGTTGACCCAGATCCCTGGGCAGCTCATGTGTACCAGCTTCCTCAAGCAACTAATATCATTTACAGGTATGAAGTGAATGGCTATCTACACGAATGAAAGTCCGTCAATGGTCATAAAACAAACACAATTGTGTCGAGATCAACTCCAAGAACCTCAAATTTGCTGAGCCTATATAGAATTGATTAAGCCGGCGAATTCCGAGGTCGTGTAGCGTAGTGGTTATCGCGTTTCGTTTACAGTTATCACCTTCATCCGAAAAGGTCGCAGGTTCGAACCCTGCCACGATCATTTTTTGACCATGCTCATCTTTTTGCAAGGCCCTTACACCTTTATCAAGCTCCTTTGTTTTTTTACCTGATTGATTTCTTTGCACTGGCTGCTAAATCCAGCAGCCAATGACTGGTTCCAGCCAAGCAGTTGGGGAGTGGGATGCATGCTAGCATTTGTTCTCAGAACTGTAGAACAAAAAGGGAGATCAACACGGCCAAACAGAAGTAGTATAAAAAGATTTCTTATGCCTCAGTACTCTACTATTTCAAACATAAAACTACTAATATTGTCATTTTACTACATTAATTGCCCTAGGTCTTCTTACTGCAACTTTTATACATCACTTACAAGTTGTCTGGTGGGACTTCCTAAATGGGACTGTCTAGGTCACGTGAAGTACCTGCGGTCCCTGGCGATAAACTCGGCCAACTTTTTTGAGGTGATCCGACGACGGCAACGCGGCGCGAAGAAGTAGAGGAACCTCACGACAAATAACCCAAAATCCCTACGGAGCAGCAACGAGGGTAGACAATGGCGTCCATCTTCCGAACATTGGCGCTCTCCTCGCGCGCGCTCTTCCGTGCGCCGCCGACATTGTCCCTCCTAGCAGGCGCTGGTGGCGTGATGTCGCCGTTTTCGCAAGTCCTGGCCATTGGCACCAGGACGCAGCAGATTCGAGGGATGAAGGTTCACAGCTCCGTCAAGAAGCGATGCGAACACTGCAAGGTATGTTCGGCGGCGAATTGGAGCTGGGGAGTCGAGGCTAACGCGGTGTTGCTTTTAGGTTGTTCGACGCAAGGCGGGCAAGAGACATAATGGCTACCTGTACATTATCTGCAAATCGAACCCTCGACACAAACAACGACAAGGCTGAGGTGATACTTGGGCGGTGGTTCTATGACGAAGGGAAAAAAGACAAATGAGACGGTGGCTTGGACGCTCGCTGGCAGGATAGACGAGGACGAGGCGAAACACTTGTACGATTAAAGCACTGAAAACGGCATTGGAAAGAAGACATATTGGACGTTTGGACATCATGTCCTGATATTCCATGTATTTTTACAATTTTTGTTTGGGCGCGCACGCCCGGCCTCTCAATTTTACATACCCCCTATATACCGCTCCATCGCCTCCCATTCCGTCTTTCCCGTAGACAGTAAATATCGTATATGTTGCTAAGCAAGCATCAGCCATAAATTATCCTAATAACGGAAAGTAAAGACAAGGAGGAGCTTACTAGATCAGTGACGTGCCGGTGACGCTCCAGCTCGTCGCGGGCAAACTTTTGCGTTTCCAGTCGCGTCTGCGGATTGTTGATGGCGCGACACCCGCGGAGGATGGTGCGGTAAAATGAAAGAACTCTTGATCGTTGAAGGAACTAGACAGACTTTCGTTTAGGTATGGGAGTTGTAAGGCATGGGAATGAAACGTACGTGGTCGAGGCTGAGGGTGCTGCCGATGCGTTTGGATGGAGGGCGTTGTGTGGCGAAGCCGCGCGCGAGGCGCAGGCAGAGTACCATGGGAGAAGAATTATGTCTGAATTAAGCATATATAGAAAGAAGAGGAAAAAAGTGAAACGAGTTTGGGATAGGAAAGAGCTCAAGGCTGGAGATGGTGAGAAGGGTGACATTGGCTGCAGAAGACGACCGCGGTGGATCCTCGGGAATAGTTCAGTCCAGCAGCACACCGAATCTCACAACTACACACGCAAGCTGCTTTTCATCTCTCTTCTCCTGCAAATTTGGAAATCAAGTAAATATTCAGCGTTTTGTCTAGTCACGCCGTGATGACGAGTGCGGCTACCAAGCGTCGCGTCTCCCGGCGCGACGGGCTCCGAGCTGCCGAAAAGGCCATTGCCACGGCCAACAGCCTTACCAACGAAGCCTTTGTAGCTGCATATATACAGCCCTGGTGCGTTGGTTCTATCCACCTTTCTGCGTTTGCTGTATAGCTGTGTCAATAAAAAGGCAGGAAAAAAAGAAATCTAACGTGTTGTTGGAAGCGAATCCTCATGGCCGTCGTGGACGCATCCCCGGACACACTCCCCGCACGCCCTCAGCCTGCGCTCCCCAGCGGACATGTCCGCTGCAGAGCTGACAGCATGCCTTGATCTGATTGAGCGCACCAGCGGCGATGACTACCGCGCTGCGGCTTCTGGCGGTCCTGCCGGCGGCGGCTGGGATCCAGAGGCCAAGAGCGCCGAGATGCGCTCACACGGGCTCCGCTACATCCTCGTCCGGCTGGAGCAGGAGATTCGCGGGTTTGCGTCGCTTATGCCGACGTGGGAGGACGAGCGGCCGGTGGTGTACTGCTACGAGATTCACCTGGTGCCCGAGCTGGAGAGGTGCGTCCCGACAACACACATGCACCTCTCTATATGATTTGGCTAACCACAGATTGTGTTGCGTGTAGAACTGGCTTGGGATCGCTGCTGATGGGGCACGTTACCGCTGCGGCGGACCGCATTGGCTCGCTAACGGATACGATGCTGACGTGCTTTGCGAGCAACGAACGTGCGCAGCGGTTCTATGAACGGCTGGGCTTCATGGTGGATGAGAGCTCGCCGAGGCCGAGGCGGCTGCGGGATAGGGTTGTTGAGCCTGCATATGTCATCATGAGCCGCCCGACGACGACGACGACGACGACGACGAGGGAAGTTGGTAGTATGGAGGACGTCCCGCCGGACAAGGTTGGTGGGCATCGAGAGAAGCGAGTTAGAAGGTAGACATGAATGCCACACGACGGGAAGAAACAACGACGATAGGATCAGGGACGACACCCTCTCATGCGAGGGCAAAACCTTCACCGGCAAAAGGACAGCACTTCCGTACAACAGCATAACGGCGTAAATTCTTTTCATGATAGATAAAATTGCATGTACTATTCGCTGGCAAGTACGGGGAATATCAGTGCTGTGTAGCACATTCGAACATAAAACTCTTTACGTGTCTAGTTGATCCATTCTTTTTCAAATACCCAACCAACCAAAATGACTCCGAAAAAGCAATTGGAATTCGTTACTCTTCTTCCATCTCGTCATCCTTCGTCCAAACAGGATTCACTCCAGTTAAGCGAAGAGCTTCTTCTCATAAGACTCCATGTTAACGTTGCCCTCGAGCTGGGCACTGGCAGTGCGAATCTCGAAGCGGAGAGTGCTGTTGCTAGCACAGGTGTGGAGCTCCTCCAGACTGCGCATGCCGCAGTCCTGCATGGAGTGCTTGAGACCAGCAGCGAGGTAGGGAATGAACTTGTTGATGGATCTGCGAGAGTCGTCAGCAAAATTTCAGATGAAGCACTAGGACCAACATACCCTCGGTGGGCGACAGCACCGGAGACACCCTGGGCAACGAGAACGCTGTCGCCTTCAGAGAAGTAGCGAGCGGTACCAGCGTTGCTCTTCTGGCTATCCTTGCCACCGCTGCCAGCCTTCTTGTCCTGCATGGCATCGATGGAGCCCATGCCACGATAAGCCTTGACCAGCTTGCCCTCTCGGGAAACGAAGGAGGTGCCAGGCGACTCGGTGGTACCGGCGAGGAGACCACCCATCATGACAGTGGAAGCACCAAGGGCAAGACCCTTGACAATGTGGCCGACGTTCTGAACACCACCATCGGCGATGCAAGGAACGCCGAAGCGGGCAGCAAAGGCGCTGACGGCGTACACGGCGGCGGCCTGGGGGCGGCCAACAGCCATAACCTCCTGGGTGATGCAGGCAGAGCCACTACCCATACCAATACGGAGACCATCAACGCCAGCCTCGATGAGAGCAGCAGCCTGCTCACGGGTGACGACATTGCCACCAATGACGTCGAGGCCGGGGAACTCGTTCTTGCACCACTTGATCATCTCAATCTGGTACATGCTGTTACCCTGGGAGCTGTCGAGGATGACAACGTCGAGGCCAGCGTCGACGAGCTTCTTGAGGCGGGTCTTGTCCTCGGGACGGGTGCCAATGGCAGCGGCGCAGAGAAGCTGCTTGCTGTCGGGAAGCTTGGAGGCGAGGGGGAAGTGCTGGTTCTTGGTCAAGTCGGAGCGAGAGATCATGGAGACGAGGTTCTGAGCCTTGTCAACAATGGGAAGCTTGCCCTTCTTAGACTTTGCAAGAATCTTGTTAGCTTCGGCGAGGGTGACGCCGTCCGGAGCGGTGACAAGGTCCGTAACCATGACATCGGCAACGGAGGCGTCGTTATCGTCCTCGAATTGAAGGTCGCGGTTGGTGACAATGCCGAGAAGCTTGGAGCCGAGCTTTCCGTCCTCTGTTTGCGACATGTTAGCGAGTGAAGATGATTGTACATGTGCATTTGGCAGTGCGGAAAGAGATTTCAAGGTCATAGTAAAAGGTAGTCCCCATGACAATAGTCTATACGGTGGAACGAAAGTTAAATGTAAAAGGTTTGGAATCATGTGAAGCGGTGTCGAGAGTCAAGCAAGGAGCACAGAAACGTACCGGTGACGGGGAAGCCACCAAAGCCCCATTTCTCCTTGAGGGCCTTGGCCTCGCCAACAGTGGTGCTGCGAGTAATGACGACGGGGTCGAGGATGAAGCCGTTTTCATAGCGCTTCACCTTGCGGACCATGTCGGCCTGCTCGTCGGGCGAGCAGTTGTGGTGAATGACACCAAGACCACCCTGAAGAGCCATGTGGATGGCCATCTCGTGCTCGGTGACAGTGTCCATGGGGGACGAGACGAAGGGAGACTTGAGGGTGATGCGCTTGGTGATGTGGGAGTCGAGCGAGACCTCGGAGGCGGGGAAGCCAATGTAGCCCGGAAGGACGAGGAAGTCATTGTAGGTCAGGCCGCCGTGCTTGACAGTGTCCATGAGCTCGTGGAGATCGAGGCCATCGAGGGTCTTGTACTCCTTGAGCACCTCGAGGGCGCTCTTGTGATCAAGGATCTTCGATCCGTTGATTTGAGCCATTGTATCGTCTGTCGGCAAGAAAAAAGGGTAGAGAAAATTGGCAGAGATGAGGAAACAGATGGCGAGGTCGAAGACGATGAGGCAATGAAACTAGACGCGTTGTCTCGACTTGTTTGGATTGCTACGACGCTTCTTCCCGAAAGAAAAAGAGGAAAAAAAGTCAGGCCAGGCCAGACGGTTGGAAATTTTTTTTCTATGGCGGGCGGGCAGCCGAGAGGGGCAAGCAGGGTCCAGCTTTTTGGTGGGTCCACATAAACTCGAGCTGTTGCTCCCAAACATCACTATTACTACATCGTTAAATAGCGGAGGGAATTCCAGGTAATATTATTTAGTAGGTAGTAATTTAGTAGGTAGTAAAATAAATAAACTGGTATTGTGAGATTGTGGTGGTAGATCCAGCGCTGCACAGCAGATGGGACACATGTTTTCTTGTCTATTGCGGCGGTCACAATCTGGGCACCCAGTACTCTTCTCTACAACAAGTATCCATGCATGTCTATTCGCCTAAGTTACCGTCGCATCTGCTCTGGAAAGGAAAGTCGAGCCGCTATCACAGCGTTAACTGCAAAGGTGTTGGTCGCCTGCTTGTTGGCTGCCTTGGGTTTGACCTAATAGCGCTTACGCATGACTTAACTACCTAGGCAAGCGCCTGAAAGTTGTCCAGAGCCCCTGTAATTCTCACTCTTTTCACTTTCTCACTCATCACTCCATCCTTCACTCATCGTTAACATCACCAGCTTTTGGGTATGCTTGTTTGTTCAATACTACTCTCTATTAATTCTTTATCCATTTTTCTTTTCTTATACTGAGGTATAGTTTTATAGACGTGAAATTGAGGGGAGTTTCTAACACTGTACTAGTATCTCTGTTCGACCACCGTCTTCACCTTCTCTTCTACATCCCCCAAGACAATCCCCTCCCAACTTGACCATTTAGCTCACATAGTTGACCGTGAGCTCGCCGTTAGCCCCGTTGTTACCGTCGTCAGTCGGGATGCTACCACACACGCGGCAGTGGTGTCCCAGGAGGCCGTCCAGCAGCTGGACCGATCTCTGCTTGTTGAACTTGCGATCGCCAATGTTCTGGTAAAACGCGCACAGCCGGCCCGTCACATGCCCCACGCACGCAATCTGCTGCCCGTTGGACCACTCGCCGTCCGGCCCGGCCGCCACGGCGTCGCGCACCTTTTGCAGCGTGCCGGCCGGCAGGTGGCCGATGCCGCCGACGCCGCAAGTCGAGCTGCCCCGGCAGTTGATGCCCAGCGCGCGCTCGGCCAGCACCTCGGCCCGGACCCCGCGTCGGGGGCCGGGGTAAGCGGCGGCGGACGACTCGTCGCGCTTGGCGTTGGTCACCATGTTGGCCGTCAGCTCGCCGTTCTTGACGTTGTTACCCAGGTCGACGGGCACGGAACCGCAGGCGGCGCAGCCGTGGTTGAGCATGTCTTGCACAAAGTTCACCGTCTGGCCGATGGTCCACTCGCGGCCCGTGTTCTGGTAGAAGACGCATAGCGACGGGTCGCCGATGGACACGGAAGACTTCACGCACACGGCGTGCTCGCCGTCGTGCAGCTTCTTGTTCTGGTCCATGCCGCGCAGCTGGCCTTGGGCTTGGCCGAGGAGGCCCTTGTTGCCGACGCAGAGGCCGGAGCCGCGGCAGTTGATACCGAGAGCGTTGGCGCTGGCGGCCGCGGTGACGGTGGCCAGGAGGGTAGTGAAGGAGACCATTTTGAAAAGACGGTGGTGATGGTGTGTATGTGTGTGATTGTGTAAGTGTGTGTCCTTGGAAAGGGAAGAGGATGATAAAGACAAGTGAGATGGAACCTATGTTACTAATGGCGAGACAACAGAATTTATATAATAAAAAATTTGGTACGAGTTGTATAATCTATACTTGGCTGGAGCTCAAGTGGACTCGGGATGCCGAACATGCCTTGGTTGGCCCGAGATGAGATCCCGAGTCGCACCGGATCACTCCATTCTTACAAACACTTGGCCGGTGCTCCCACATCAATTAGGAATCACAGATTTAGTTGGACTCGTGTATGAGGTACCATGAAACTTCGTGGGATAGCCTCGCTACCGCCGAGCGACGGCGACGCTTCTCCGGGCGGGTACGTTTGTCGATCCCGGAGCCGGGCCGGCAAGATACAATGACGTCCACAAGATGGGGGGGGGGGGGGGGGGGGGTCTGGCAAACTTTTTCTTCAACGAAAATGTAAGCAACGTCTGTCTCGCCACTTCATTCTTGGTTCAGAGTTGGCGCCAATGCAAGACATTGGGTTGACATCGGCTTCCCCCGCAGAAAACTAATGGACATCTCCGCCAAACTTGAAATAACATCTCCCATCCAAGGTTTCCCTAGTCCATCGACCAAAACCCGAATCCTCCAATCAGAGCGCAGCAGCGTGGGAGCTGGCCTTCTCGTTGGCGGGCTTTTCATTCTCTGACACTTTCCAGAGTTGTTCCGTTTCCACTTTGCAGTCAGAATATAGCCTGACGGATGACGACTAGAATGTTTGGAAGCCGGATCGACTTGCTGCAGCCTTGCAGGCGGCAGCCAACAGCCCAGCTTAGCCCGTAAGCAAGGCACAGCCCTCTGAGCAAAAACATCACCACTGGTATGTTTTGCTTCTCGTATGTGGGGGGTCTACAATCTGTACAGTGTCGTGTTGAGTTGACTCTTGCCTGTCAAACTTTTCGAAGCTGACAAGCTCATGGCTCTCTTGACCCACGACAGTTCTTCAGCCCTTTGTCAACTCAATGACTTGTACCAACTAGAAAAGTGTAAAAAGAAAAAAGAAAGCAAGAAACAATGAAGAAAAAAGCAATAATAGGCGCGAAAAGAAGATTGCACCCAGACGCACATGATAGAGGTGCCCTTTAATCCGCCATAAAAATACCCTGGACTGTACTCCGTAGTCTCCTCAACAAGGGTAGTGTTAGTTCAACTTTACAGAGTAGCTTCCTGCAAGCACGATTGGAAAATCCCATCCCCGCGGCGGCATTAATCGCTGCGTGTTGAATATCTTCTGCTCAGTACGATTTTATGAACACCACCAGCACCGGTTCACGGCGAACTTGGCTCATGTTACGGCTAAGCCTTGTGCCTGTCCTCTAGTTTGAGTTGCACGTCGATAGGCTTATTCAACCTTTTTGATAAAATTACCAATCTCACGACTGTCACATCGGCATTCAAGGCATCAGCTAGGGAGCATACTTGTAAAGGTTGCCAAACACCTGCCAATATGGGGATGCAAGATAAACTTTAACATAAGCTGCAGAGCTAGCGACCGAGCGAACGGTGGGACAAGCCCGTTATCAGCCATGAAGATGAAGATCACAGCCTTCACAGCCACCCCCAAAAATAGGCCCAAGCGGCAGACCAATGTACAGTTCGGGAAGCTGACATGTAGGCTGCAACCAATGAAGTCGATCTGCAACACACAGATCCATGTTCACGCAAATGATTCACTCGAGAACAGCGAGTCGAAGCTTCTTAAAAGTTGCCTGTTTAGGCGCAGATCTCTTTCAAAGTTGCCGTTCTTGTTCAGTGTTATAGCCGAGCTGGGGGGCGTGGCGTCGCGACTCTTCAGTCCAGACGTCCCGTTGCTTCGGCACTGCAAAGAGGTGAAGTTGTTATAAAACTACCTTTTATTTTTTGATTGTCTTTCAATTTCACTGCTGGGCGGTGGCATTCATCTTTGTTTTCTTGTCTTTGTTTCGCAGACAATCTGATGCAAGCCCTATGGGCTGTGTGCAACTATGAAAAGGTAGCACGTGCAATATGAACTCTGAATAGCGATATGAGCACAGGCATGTGCATGATATATTTACATGATCACTTCATAGAAGGCGCTCTTCTAAGATTATTACCTGAAAGTATTATTATCAAGGCTCGCTAGGAGAATACCTTCCGCGGTTCGTCTATCTGTGCTGTGACTGTCCCAGCCTATTGGGCGTAGACTCAACGATGCCCTCACAAATCATAAACCGTGATCCCTGAAACGCGAGGTGAAAAAGAAGTCTATAAAAAGTCTAGGCCCAAGATTTTACCAAAAGATACAAGAGTCCGCAAATCCTTCCACTTCTAGGCGTAGCTATTTGCCCCTCTAAGCTGGATACGGAAGGTTCTGTAGAAGCGCTCTTCTTGGCCGACGAGGGAATTTCCTTGCCCAAAACCTAGTGCTCCGGCGTAAAATATAGATCCGACACTCCTTTTTACTGTTGATCCCGGGACATGATCCCGGCCTTTATAATTTACCAGGGGCACATCATGGTAAGCTTCTATTTACTTGCCTTAAAGGCCCGCTGCCAAGTGTCGTCTAGTCTGTAAAGCGCCTGGCGCTCTCTGGGGAACAGCGACCTCCCCGATTGAGAAGGTCATGCTTATTATTGTTCTCTTGCGCTCATGACAGCGTCGGTAGTTGCAAAGGCGGACGAGCCTTGGAAGCTTTATCGGTGGCCTCTCGTATCAAGTGCGAAGGGACAATGGCAGGCGGCTGAGAAGGGAAACGATTCGCGGAGGGAATCAGAAATGGCAAAACTATATAAAGATGAAGATAGAAGCTGTGGGATATTCAGAATTGCTCAATCACTGGTACTCACCACACTCTCAATACTCCATTGACGTCTACTGTCTCTCTCATCAACATGTCTCTTAAGAAGTCGCTTGCTGTTGCGGCCACCATGGTTGCGGCCGTCCTTGGAGCCGCTCTTCGAGAGTTCGAGGAATGCGGCACGGAAGAGCCAGGCCCAGAGATGCTTGTCGTCGCCGCCCAGATGGCTGCTGATGAGCGAGCCGCATCGGCCTCCAAAGTCGACGCAAAGCGTGCTTCCGCCGTTGACATACCTACCTACGTTCACGTCATCTCATCCTCCAAAAGCGAGTCCGACGGCAACATTCCTGTAAGACAGGAAACTACCCGTATATCCCTACTTCCTACCTTCTTTGTGCTGACTATCGTCTTCTTCTGATATAGGATTCCACGGTCAATGCCGCCATCTCCTCCATGAACGACGGCTACAGCGGCAGCGGCTTCCAGTTCTCTGTCCAAGAAATCACCCGCACCGTCAACGCCGACTGGTCCAACAACAAGAACCTCGAGACCATGAAGTCTAAGCTGCGCCAGGGCGACTTCCGCACCCTCAACATCTACATTGTTCCCAAGCTCGTCACCTCGGACGGTGTCGGCCTCAACGGCCAGTGCACCTTTCCCTTCCGCTCGCCCAAGAACGTGCCCCAGGACGGCTGCATCGTCCGCACCGGCGCGTACAGCAACGAGCAGACCACGCCGCACGAGGTCGGCCACTGGCTCGGCCTCTACCACACCTTCCAGGGCGAGACGGAGTGCGATGCGACCAACGACTATGTTGATGACACACCGGCGATGAAGATGACGCGGGGCTGTGATACGGACTCGGACACGTGCCCGGGACGTGGCAAGGACCCGGTCACCAACTTTATGAGCTACAACAGCTGCCGCACCGTCTTCACCAGCGGCCAGCATGACCGCATGAACAGCATGTACAACAAGTACCGCGCTTAGGTTTCTGGGAGAGGGTTGATGGAGGATGTGCTTGGTGTTTGAAGCTTGAAGCGAGGCGCACGGAGTGATGACTAGGCGAAAATGATGGTATATATATGCGTGGGTGAAAGTTTGGGATACATGTGGTATATCTGTTGACGATTATTGAAGTTTGGCCATTCTTTAGCTGACAATCATCGTTGTCAATTATTTACATGCAATGTATTTGAAAAGAAGAGTTTACTCCCCGATTTCTACTCTACACGGACAGGTGCTTGAATAAAAGTTACAGAAAAGAACAAAAGTGAAATGTGTAAATGAAGGCACTGCCGCATCAAGGCACAGCAGTCTCCGGCGGAAGACTCCTGACATACACAACCGGACCCTCATACTGGTGCGTTCCGCGAAAGAAGTAGTAAACAATCGAAAAGATTGCAATGCCACCATAAATTACGATGTTCCAGTTCATCTGCTCCGCCGTCGGGTTCGGGTTCGGCGGCATAAATGCCAGGATAAAGATGACGACCAGAAACGCCTCCGAGGCGATATTGACCGCGAGTCCCCAGCGGCCGAGGCTAAACTTGGCGCGCAGCAGCGGGCTGCCCGTCGCGCGGCGCCAAATCATGCACCCAATGGACACGATGTAGCTCGACAGGATGGACGTGGTTGCCAGCGAGGTGATGGAGTTGAGCGCGACCGCGGAGCCAATGTTGATGAGCGCGAGCAGGCTGGAGATGAGAAAGGTGGTGAGGATGGCGTTGATGGGCACGTCCCAGCCGGCGGGCACGCTGGCGAACCACGGGCTAAACGGCACGGCGCGGTCGCGCGCAAATGCGAAGAGCTGGCGCGAGGCGGTCGCGACCATGGTCAGGTTGGAAAAGACGGTCATGGCCACGATGAAGACGGACATGGCCGTGGCGCTGCGGGCGGAGCCCGTCGCGTTGAGGAAGACTGCCATGAAGGGGAAGCCGGTCGGCGAGCTGACGACGGCCTCGAGGTCGCCGATGCAGAAGCACAGGGTAATGACCATGATCCAGCCAAACGCGCCGTTGAAGACGGTCGTCATAATCATGGACCGCGGAAGGGTGCGGCTCGCGTCGCGCAGCTCCTCCGACATGTGCACCGCCGCATCGGCGCCGAGCAGCGGGAGCACGCCCGCCAGGATGCCGACGAGCGTCGAGCCGCCGAGGCTGCCCCAGCCGCCGCCGTCGTTGAACTGCGTGAACACAGCAGCCGCATCGGCGCGCGGGGACAGCACCCAGAGCGCGACGAGGATGCCAAAGAAGCCAAAGACGTGGATGATGAGCACAAGGGCCTCGACGAGGGGCAGCTTGCGCGCGAGCAGCGTGTTGAAGAGCACGGAAAAGGCGGCGACGGCGACGGCGAGCAGCGTGCCGTGCCAGGGCTGCGGGACGTAGTCGGGCCGGTTGAGGACGAGCAGGCCCTGGATCTGCGTACCGGCGATGAAGGCGGACGAGGCGCACGACGTCTGCCACCCGAGCACGCACATCCACCCGATGAGGTAGCTGAGCAGCTTCTGGTGCTTGGGAGGCGCAAACTCGGATACCCAGTGGTACTGGCCGCCAGAGGTGGGTGCCCTGTGAAAAGCGAGATGTGTTAGCTGGGTGGTAGCAGGAGCTGGAGGAATGCTTACATCGAAGCCATCTCGGCCATGGACGTGTTAACCACAAAGAAGCCCATCCAGCAGACAAAGAACATCCAGATGAGACCGGCAGTACCGCCGTTGACGAGACCAATGGTGGCGACACTGCGCGACAGATGTTAGTCACTGCGATCAAGCTACGACTGCGAATGCTTACCTCAAGCTAAACTCCCACGAGGCCATGAGAATCATGGAAAAGCCCAGGATGGACAGGAAGCGAAAGTTTCTCTGCGAATCTCGTCAGCAAGCTTCCTCGAAAAGGCAAAGCAAGCAAAGTTCTGTACTCACCCTCATCTCTTGGGCCTTGCCCATGCGGTACATATCGAGGCGATCGCCCGCATTGCCATTCTTCTCATCCGCGCCCTCGGCATAGACGCCGGCGTCGAACGCTTTGTCGTCAGTCGCCCCCATCCTGCGTGTCGTCTATGGCTATGCGAAGACGAATGGAGAGGAGATGTGAGGGAAAGAAAGGCAAGCCAAACTGAAAGATATGGGAAAGGAAAAGAAGATGAGAACCTTCCACAAAAAAAGGACTTATCCGCTTTTCGATGGAATAATTGGAAAAGATGGCGTTCCATGTGTCTGGCTCGAATCTGCAAGCCATTTCACAAACTATCAGTTTAGGACCCAATGCCCCCCCTTCCCAGTATGGATTGAATGGCAATATCGAGCGGATATTCTTCAGGTCCCGAAATTGAAAAAGCGAGGCAAGCCCCCTCCCGGGAGAGCGTGCCGTCGGGTTTGACGACTCATGCCATGTGGAGGGAAGGGAGGGTCACCAAGAGGAACCTGTTCATAGGCTGCGAAGAATTCAAAAGACCGACCTGATTGAAAGAGTCCGCGGGCTGCAGATAATAAGGGGGGAGGGTATGGGTTTCCAACGAGCCTTCAAGGATATAAATGAAGACTATAGCCCGCGTGTACTTAATGCTCCGTGCTTGGCAGCGGGCCGCGGACCCTCCTCTCCCCTGACTTCTCGGATGAAGGTGCTCTTGGGAAGACCGCGGCGTAAAACGTGCTGTTATTCACTCGTCAGAGTTGAGTCGCAATTTGGTCGACACTCGTTCGCCGAAAGGAAGCCCCCAAGGCGACTCGATCTGACAGGTGAATTGGGGACTGCGACTACCGACACACACCCTCCTCCTAACCCAAAATATTCGGCCTAGAACGGCGAAAGAAGAAGTGCTGGAACAAACTAGTCTTTTTTTTTTAAAAAAAAAGTTAGCTTCGTCCTGCCACTCACTGGTGGAGGCAGGTAACGTTCCGTAACGTTAGTAGGCCGGCATGGGTCTTGGCCCTGACAACCTCTTTGGCCAATTGCAGTCGAAACCGCCAATTTTTCTGCAAGCTCCCTCTTTCTTTTATCTGTAGTCTTATTATAGGTCTCCCCTTGCACATATCGCCCCTTCGCTTAGAATACCCTCCAGTTTGTGCTCGTCGGAAGTGCAGAGTGGTCGCTCAACTTGCAAGAGGGTGTTGTCCAGACTTGAGTGCGAAGTAGTCCGTGCATATATGCTGATCCGCCATACTTAACGCGAGCTATTTGCTTCACTGTGAGAGGAAGGAATTAATAGAAACGTCGCAATATCCAGGCTTGCAGCAGTTCCATAAAACCTTGCCTCCGAGCTTCTTCGCCCAATTTCTTCAAGGGTCCGCCTTGGCTGTTCCACACTCCCGGAGAGGAGGCCCCTCTGCAGATTGCAAGTATGTCGTAAGAAATACAAGACCCCTGCAGCCACTGTTGTGTAGTTATCAGGCTTTGTCGGAGAATACCAAGATTATCTGCTGCTGTGAGGTTGGTCAAGGTCAGAAGGCGATTTCGTCTTCAACTGTCCGCCTTCGCATCCCATTCTTCGTCCCTTTTCTCCTCGCAATGTGCCTCGTTCTCGCAGAGTGAATCCGATCACTTATTCACAATGGAAGCACCAACGTTTGGTGACGGGCCGCGCTTCTCGCCGGTTACCTCGAGCGACCATGCCGGGCAGCTGTGGATTGTCACTATTCTGGCGCTCGTCTACAGCTCGCTCGTCAGCACGGCGAGGGCATACGTCAAGTACAAGATGTTTGGCATAGACGACATCCTAATCGCTTCCGCAACAGTATGCGAATTCAAAATCCGGATTCTGCCATCAAGACTCGAGAAAAGCTGACTGTAGCTTTCGTGTTAGGTTTTGCAACTCGCACAATCCATTGCCATTTTCGTAGGGCTGGGAAATGGCGGCCTTGGAAAGTTCAACTCCATCACAACACCCGAACAGTGGGCGACGTCTTCCAAAGTACGTACAATGACAAGGCGACAAAACACTTGGGTGCTGACATATTTGCGACGAAGTCGACGTTGGCGTCCATGATACTCGGCTTTCTGACAATGTGTCTGTCGAAATGCTCCCTTCTCGCTCTAATACTCCGGATCATCGGCCGAAAGACGGGCAAGAGCAGACCGATCTGCATCGCCATGATGGTTGTGAGCGCGCTCTGGGGAGTGGGATCCTGCATCGCATACCTGGCAAACTGCCACGCCGATACATTACTGACGCCAGACAACATTACGCAATGTCCAAGACAGGTAGGGAGCAGCCTCCGCCCCGAAACAGCAACCATCAGCTAACGAGGGTTTGTTTGTGTATGTATAGGAAACACGCTGGGCAGTCATCACGGCCATTGACATGTTCACCGAGGTAGCCGCTTGGTTGCTGATGGTGGAGCTGACCTGGAACGTCAACATGTCGGCTGCGCGTAAGATTCAAGTCATCATGGCCTTTTCCTTTCGTCTGCCGCTTGTCATCCTCTCCGGCGTGCATCTGCTCTACTTTAACCGGTACCCGTCCGCCGCTGAGCCGCAGTTCGCCGTCGTCGACAGCCTGCTCTTCCAACAGGCCATGATCTCGTGGTCCCTCATCTCGGCGACGGTGCCGAACCTCAAGAACTTTCTCAAGTCTTTCTCGATTGGAATGGGCTTTCCGCTGGCGTACGACGACACCATGACCGGGTCGGGGGGAGCATATGCGATGCGCTCATTTGCTAATAGCCGCTCCAAAGGAACGGCGGTGGGGGCGGGAAACACGGGAGTTGTGTCGACGACTATATCGGCAAGAAGGAGGTCAGATACCGGTTTGCCAGCTCAGACGTCGCAGCAGGGCTGGCCGGTGGAAGGCGTGCTGTCGGGCCAGACGACGGAGGGGCAGCCGTACGCGACGAGCAGCAGGGAGCACGTGGACGAGGATGCGAGCTCGAGGACGGGCAGCCAAGACATGATTATCAGCAAGGAGATTGCTTGGAAGATAACTTATGAGGAGCGGTCCTAGGGGATGTAGTTTGGAGGGAGAAAATGTATAGCTAGCTGGACTTGTTAGGATCGCTGGCGCACCGTTTAGCAAACTTGTATAATCACGACTAAGAGCCATTATGACGGAATCTAGCGTTTCTCATCAATTGATCGCGCAAAACAACCTTGCTAAGATTTGGAGGCCAAGTTGGAGCTGGGCAAACGGAGTGGACAGCTCAGTGTTGCGAAGCCGAATTGTGAGTTACGGTTCTCGGTGTGCGATTCAGTGCCACTCCCGCGGGTTCCAACACGTCTGACCTATCAGAATCACAATAGAACCAATGGTCGATAAACTTCATCTCAATGTAGGACGTGGCGGGACGGGAACTTGGTGGCGTTGGGAAGTGGGAAGGCGGAAATGGGATGCGGCCTGGCATCCACAGGCACAAGAAAAAAGAAGACCCTGGACCCAGGCACCTAAATTCAACCACCGGCCTTGACAACGTCGCACCGCAAAAACTCGGAACTGGAAAACCAACCACCACCGTTCTCCTCTTTCAACATAACCATTCACTCCGATGCAATTCTCGTCTCTCGGCAACGCATAAATCAATTCGCGCTGGACAATCCTTGCTTGGCCACGCTGAGCAGGGGTTACGACAGCCCACTCCTACTTCCCAAAGTTCCCATCCACAACCTCTCCACCAAGGGGCCTTGCTGTGGACCACAAACGAATGGACTGTTCGGAGAAATCCTGCCCCCTCTACGTAGTAACTTTAGTTACTAGTTAACCTTGGTATCTCTCCCGTTCCATCAAGATATGGCACACACGACAAAGCATAATGTGGCGGTAGCGCCCTTCTGAATTTGGGGGTCAAAGTGTTGTGGCTTGCCCGTCCCGCTGGACAGCCCGAGCGCCTCCTCTTCGACCTTTGGGGATTTCACCTCGTTTTCTTGTGTGCCCGCCCTGGATGCCAATCGTCATGACCGAAATCATCGTCCGCGACGCCCGCTACTCGGAGCTGCCCGAGATGGCGCGCCTCATGGCCGCCGCCTTCTGGGACGACAACCTTTTTGGCGCGCACATCCACCCCCACCGCACCCAGCACCCTGCCGACATGCACCTCTACTGGCTGCGCCGTCTGCGTGTCAACTTTTGGGACTGGCGCTACAAGTTCCTCGTCGCCGTCCGGCAGGATACCGGCCAGGAGGTGATTGCCGGCGCCGCGCTGTGGACGCGTCTCGGCGACGGCGGCCGGGCGCTTGAGCTCTGGCCTTTTGATCCCCGTACGTGCCCTTGTATATCTCGGACAAACCTTGGGACTAACTCTTTGTGTAGGAAACCTGCTGAAACCACTCTCAGCAACGGCCATGGCCGCACACGCGTTCATATGGCCGAACCGCGCCGCGGACCCCGCGCGCGAAGACGCCATCGAGCGCGCGTACCCGTGCTTCGGCCCGGCCGCGTGGGTTGGCGACCGTGCCGAGTCGTGGTATTTGGACGTGCTGGCCGTGCACCCGGAGCGGCAGGGCGGCGGCGTCGGGCGGAAGCTGGTCGCATGGGGACTGGAGCGCGCACAGCAGGACGGTGTGGTGGCGTCGGTGGTGAGCGCCTGGAAGATGGACGAGTTTTACCAGCGCTGCGGCTTCGACGAGCAACACGGCAACGCGACGAGCGGTGAGGGGAACCCGCTCAAGGGCATCGACGGCGCCAACATGTTCTGGCGGTGGCCGAAGAAGCAGGGCGAGTGAGCAAGCCAGCGGCGGGCTCGGGCCGAGACGTGTGCTGCATTACAAGGCGCTCGATATGTGGTCAGTGACAGTCGCTACACTGGACCAACAGCTTGGGTATTTGTGGTGTTCAACGTCGCATGGTCATGTCATGTCATGTGCTTCTAGACTTGCATCCTCTTTGTACTGTATTGTGTACTCTATCTTTTCTCTACATGTACCACGGCCTTTCTGCCTTTCAACCTCTTCACAGCATACTCTTCTCTCTGCCATCCAGTCACTCGCCCGCCTCCAGCTCCGAGAGGTAGTGCTCCGCCTCCAGCGCCGCCATGCACCCCGTGCCCGCGCTCGTAATCGCCTGCCGGTACCTCTTATCCTGCACATCCCCCGCCGCAAACACGCCCGGCACGCTCGTCAGCGTTGTGCCCGGCTTCGTCACCACGTAGCCCTCCCCGTCCATGTCCACCTGGCCCTTGACCAGCGCCGTCGCCGGATCATGCCCAATCGCATAGAACAGCCCATTGCCCTCCAGCACCTCCTCCTTCCCAGAAACATTATCCTTGACCACAATATGCGACATGAGCCCGTCCTCGCCGCCGCGAATCTCCGTCGCCGAGGCGCTGAAGCGCACCGTAACCTTGGGGTGCGCGAGCAGCCGCTTCGCCATGGTCTTGCTCGCGCGCAGCTGGTCGCGGCGCACGAGCACCGTCACGTGGCTACCGTACTTTGTGAGAAAGGTGGCTTCCTCGGCGGCGGAGTCACCGCCGCCAATGACGAAGAGCGGCTTGTTGCGGAAGATGGGCACGGCGCCGTCGCAGACGGCGCAGGCGGAGATACCGTTTTGCCAGTACTTGTCCTCGCCGGGGAGGCCCATGCGGCGCGCGGAGGCGCCGGTGGCGACGATGACGGCGTCGGCGGTGTGCGTCTCCTCGGGGGCGAACTCAGTGCTGTACTTGAAGGGGCGCGAGGAGAGGTCGAGCGTGGTGACGGTGTCGGTCACGATCTCGGTGCCGAAGCGCTCAGACTGCGCGCGCATGTTGTCCTGGTGAAAGAGAAGAGGCATATTAGCGTATTTGCTCCTTCATGTTGTGTTTTCTGGGCTGCCTACCATCAGCTCCTGGCCCATGATGCCCTTGGGGAAGCCCGGGAAATTCTCGACGTCGGTCGTGGTGGTGAGCTGGCCACCGGCGGCGGTGCCATTGGCCATGAAGCCTTCGTAGAGAACCGCTGGGAACCATTGTCAGCGCCGTGTATCCCGAGTTTTGCTTCGCAATCGGCGACTCACGCTTCAGCTCTGCTCTGGCCAGGTAAATGGCGGCCGTGTGGGCAGCAGGACCCGATCCGATGACTGCAAGTTGACCACCACGTTAGCTACACCACTTCCACATCCCATCTATCCTCCTCCAAGCAGCATCAACCCGCGCAATGCTCGTTCCGGACTCGCAAAACGTACTGACAACCTTGCTATGCATGGTTCTTGTTCCTAGTTCGACTGGTTTCGAAACGGGGGGGTACTTGGTCGCGGCTGTGACTGTGGCAACGGCGGCAAGAGAAAATCCGGCGCTCGAGCGTAGCGGCCGTCGAAAAGCTGAGGTAAACAGTTTGGCGGTTGTTTTGCAAACCTTTCTATGCGAGGAGGGGGAGAAGAAAGAGGGCTTTATGGGGAATCGCGGGTTTATTTGGCTGTGGTGAGTGGCGGCGCAGGAGTTTGTTGACTAATTCAAGTTTGGTGCCTCCGAGCTCGAGCGAGGGGTGGTGGGGCAGTGAGCTTGATGTCCTGAGGATGCATCGAAGAAAAACAAAGAAAAGAATGAGAATCAAGTTGCATGATGCTTTCTTAGGAGACATTTTACTTTCAAGTACACTGTGACGTCTGATTTATTTGTCATACATTTGCATTGGCTGGTTATCACACCACCGCAAAGCGTACTGTAAATGGACTTGACAAATCTTCAACACTAGTGTCATGACGACTTTGTCCTGCCCTGAATAATGAATATACGCTCAATTTCTAGTAATATACATTTCTTCTTTAATTATTCATCCTTCTTAGACTGAGGGGCCGTGCATGCCGTTCCCCATCTGTCGTGTTGCCCGGAATGCCACTGCCCGCTACCACGCCACCTTCCGTGACTGAAGTGCATCAACTCGGATCGCCGACTGCCGAAGGGGGTCCTGCGCCATCATTCAAACAGCTGCCGACGTCATGTTCATTTCCATATTCACCGAGCAGCACCCGCTCGGAACCTGACATGCTCATCGCTGTTCTCCCTCGGCGCCGAGGCTCCCGTCCCGCTTTCCGAACCTTGCGCCCAGCCCGCCGATATCCCGCCGGAAAAACTTGCCAAAGTTGCGCAGGTTCTCGTTGATCGTCGCCTTGTCCGCGCCGCCGACGCCGCCGGGCATCGCCGCGCTCGCTGTGCCAATGTCCCGCGCCGCGCTCAGCAGCTTCTCGCCCAGCGAGCCCGCGTCAAAGGCACCCCGCGCGCCTGCCGCCGCGGCCGCCGTGGTGGCTGCGCCCGACAGCACCGCCGCCGCGTTGATGCCGCCCCCGACGCCCGCCGCCACGGTGCTCGACGTTGCGGTCATGAGTGGCGTCAGCAGCGGCGAGTTTACCACCAGCTTGTCGTGTCCGCTGCCCTCGCGGTGGATGGCAAAGAGCTCGATGAGGTGCGCGTAGTCTTGTTTGCGTACACCCTTGAGTTCCAAAATCTTTCGGAAGTTGGTGTCTGATTTGTCGCCGATATGAATGAGGTAGGCTTGCACAAGGCCCTCGGGCGGCGATGGGCGAATTTGCAGCGTCTTGAGCAAGGGATCGATACGGCCCATGGACTGCTCGACTCTCCTGACGAAACCGGCGGGGGGTGGTTGGGGCGTTGGTGATGGGTTATGATGTAGAATTAGCGTGCCGAAAGACTTTGTAAGTGCATACTTGTCTACGAGCATCTGTCACCATGGTTAGTCTTGGTTGTCAAGGGAAAAACTGCGAAACAAGCGACATACCTGCTGAGCGCCGATTTCCGATATGGGCCGGCATTGCACAATGTGGTTGATGTAGCTTGTTGCCAAATGCTCGACAAGATTATCACAAAAAGCTCTGGCATACTGTTGTTTTCCGACAACAGCCAGAATCTCTTGCGTCTTGTTGTTGACGTGCTTCACCAACTCGCCGACATATGAGCTCTGATCACCTGCAGTCTCCATTGTGCTCCAGTTTGTGTTCTTCATCTCTCGCCAGACGCCCTCACAATGCTGCTCTACAATCCGCACCAAGGCCAAGACCGAGGCGCTGGCAACACCGAGGAAGGCGTCTGACTGGGATGATAGATCGACTCTACCGACGAGGTCAGGGTCTATGCGCTTCTTTATATTCTCCTCCAACTGATTCGTATTGGCGTGCCAAAAGTCGGCCGTATTCAGCACCAGAATGCAGTCCTGCATCGCGGGTAACGTCTGACCCAAGGCTTGTAGCTTGTGTAGTAAGACTTGCTGTGCGTACTCATCAAGGTATTTTGCCAATATTTTTGATAGGTCGAGTAGCCGCTCAGCAGTTGATAGCTTTGCGCATTGTGATAGAGTGAGCTTGTAAAAGTGAAACAGCTCAATTGCAGACTGCATCACCGCTTGTGGCGAAAATTCGTCGTCTGGCGGTATTAATGGCTGGTTTCTGTATTTCGGTATCATCGTGGCAAGTTGTCTGTCTTGCGAGTCTACCCATAAGCTGAGGTATGGCTCAAATGCAACTGAAATGAGTCCGTTGAAGGAGTATGTCTTTTCCTCGGCGGAGCTCAATGTGTCGATGCTTGCTCGCGGCTCATTCGAGAAGCGCCTCTCCAGGCTCTGCTCAAAGTCGAGTGTTTCTTGCAGACACGACAAGAGCAGATTCACATCAATCTTTGCTCCGTCTGTACGACGCATGCTGCGCTCCAGGATGCCCTTGAAGTCGTCCCGCGTGCCGTCGCAGAATGCCGTGGCCAAGACCTCGTTGACGTGCCAGTGCGGCGGGAAGATGACCGCATGCTCCTCCTCGTGCGTCTTCATCATACGCTTGAACCACGCGTACCTGCGGCCAATATTGTCCAGGCTACCCGCCTCGTCGTTGCCGCGAAACACCTGACGGTACTCTCGCAGTTCCGTGTTGACGTACCACGTCACCAGGCGCGACTTTGCCGAGTCGCCGAGGGCGTCCATGACCAGGCACGCCTCGACCAGCGTGCCGCGCTTGGCCGCGACCTCGCCCTTGGCAAACGCCATCTCAAAGTCCTCGCACACCTGCTCGAGCAGCTCGCGCTGCAGCTCCGCGACCTCGCGGCTCAGCGTCGCAATCTGCTCGATGCTGCGGTAGCTGTTGAAGTGCCGCATGAGCTGCAGCACCGCCTGCAACAGGCCCGCGCAGTCGCGGTACTGCCGCGTGCGCGCGAGCCCGCGCAGCTGCTCGTACGCCGTCGTCAGCATCTGCAGCCGCTTCAGTGCCGTCATGCTCAGCGTCAGGTTCTTTTTGGTGCCGTCGAGGCGCTTGATGTCGGCCGTCATGGACGTGATGCTCTCCTCCGTCTCGATGGCGCGCGACCGCACCGTCTCGATCTTGCGGAAGAGCTGCGTGAGCTCCGTCTGCGCGGACTGCATGCGCTCGAGGCTCGAGTTGGGTCGGTACGCCTGTGCCGACTCGAGGGCGCCAATCTCGGCGGCGAGATCATTCTGGTGGGACTGGAGCGTCTGCGAGACGCGGTTGACGGACGATACCGAGGCTGGGTTCGCAAAGAGGAGGTTGAGGTGGTCGATGGGGTCGTAGTCGACTGTCACCCGTGGCGCAATTAGCTAACAAACGGGGTTCTCGGCTGAATCAATTCCAACATACCTGTGTCAATTGACGATGGATTCGTCAGCGCCGCGCTCATATTGCCGCGACACCCTGGCGATCAATGTTGCCACCTGTCCACTGCCTTGCGATGACAGTTCTTAGAGCATGACGCTTGGCCGAGATGCATACAATCCCAAGTATTAAAAGTGGAGCACCACTAACAGCCGCAGATAAACACCGTCGGCAATACTAATGGGAGCAATGAACATGACGAAATAAAATTCGAATAATTGAGGAGTCCGTTTATGTACAGAGCCTTGATTCGCAGGGGTGTATTTTGTCATGCTACTGTTGAGTGCATTGTTGGTACATGTAGGAGTGTCTACTCAGACGTGGAAGCAATTACGAGCACGAGCTCATCATACCTGATGCAGCAACTGGATATGATTGAAGCAAAATATAAATATTTATTCATAAATTTCATAATTGTCCGTTATATACCAAGGAGAGCCCTCCATATACTCAAATTTTCTGCTTTACTGGTTGCCGTTGTAGGACAGCAGGTTAACAGTGTTGGCTTGGTTGCCAGTAACCTTGTTGGGGGTGCCGAGCTGCTTGATGCGGGCGGTGACGGCGGCAGGGGTGTTGAGGTTCTCAAGAACAGCAAGGTAGATGGCAAGGCCAGCAACGTGAGGAGAGGCCATCGAGGTGCCGGTGATGGTGTTGGTAGCAGTGGTCGAGCCGATCCAGGTGGAGAGGACATCCTCACCAGGGGCGTGGATGTCGACGGGGCGGCCGTAGTTGGAGCCCTGCTGCGAGTTCCAGACCCAGCGGGCCCAGTTGCTGTTGACGGCGGCGACGGTGATGGCCTGGGGGGCGCGGGCGGGGGAGACGTTGGCGCTGTCCTGGTTCTCGTTGCCGGCGGCGACGACGCTGAGGACGCCCTTGTTGTAGGCGGCGGCGACGGCGTTGTCAAAGGCGGTCGAGGCGCCTCCGCCGAGGGACAGGTTGATGACGGAGCGCGACTGGCGCTTCTTGTTGACGATGTCGTTGACGGCCCAGTTGTAGCCGTCGAGGATGACGGAGGTGTCGGCGGTGCGGCCACTGAAGACCTTGACGGAGATGATGTTGGCCTTCTTGGCGACGCCGTACGACTTGGAGGCAATGGTGCCCGAGACGTGGGTGCCGTGACCGATGGTGTCGACGTCCTGGCCGCCCGCGGCGTTGTAGCCCCGGCTGGCACGGCCCTCGAACTCGACGTGGTCAATGTTGACGCCCGAATCGACGACGTAGGCGTAGGCGCCCTGGCCAGCGCTGCTGTCGTAGATGTAGTTGCTGGCGCCGGACTGGCGGTGCGAGATGGTGGCCAGGCCGTGGGGGACGTTGGACTGCGTGGTCAGGGCAAACAGAGTCCACTGCTGGTCCAGCTCGACGGCCTCAACCTGTTTACGAGTCAGTGTTTTGCATCATCATATATCGGGGCGCGGTGTCTGCTCAGACATACCTCGGGGTTGTTGCGAATCTCCTCAATGGTGGCGCTGTCAAAGTTGCCAGCATAGCCATTGAAGCTGCCAATCTCGTACGTCTTCTCAACACCGTTAAGGTTGAGGTCACGGCGGCCAATGCTGCGAGCATGGACATCGTTCACCCACTGCAGGTGGGAGGCGACCTTGCTGGAGCTGGCACCGTCCTTGAGAGTGACGATGTACTTGCCGCCAGAGGGAGCAGGGGCAGCAGCACCGAGTGCCGCAAGGAAGAGAGCGGCGAAGCTTTTGAAGCCGACCATTGTGAGGGTTGTCTTTTTGAAAAGAGAATTGAAGAAGGAGGATGGACGAATGTATGAGTGAGTTGAATGATGATATCGATGCTTTGAAGACGGTCCGTTCGAGGGGTATTTATGTTGGACAAAAGACTGCTGAGCATCACCATTGTCGTTTTGTCATTTGTCATAACCTTTACATTTCGCCATTTCCCTCGAAACCTGCTCATCCTTCACCTTCCTATTTCACGCGAGAAGCTGAACGTGATCATGCCGCGCTCACAGTCGTGAAGCGGCGAACGGACGATGGATAGTTCTAACGCCAAGGCCAGGACGCACGCTTGCTATTCGACGATTCCGGAAGGTATATCGAGCCAGTAGATAAAGCTCTCCCCCCTCCTCTGCCAGCGCAATACCACATTGCTGGTTAATAGTTGGGGGAAATGACAATGCGACTGGATTCCTGCCAAGCCACCAGTCAGCAGCGAGGGAGTAGGTCGGGTTGCAGCGACTGGCTGGCTGTCAGGTATGAACTGCCCAATCGGGCATGACTTCGGAATGGCTGTCACAGGCTGACCGGCCGGAGGACCTTTTGGAGCGCCGCTCTAAAAAAGCGGTTTTGTCCAAGAATAAGCATAGATCTTGGCGCCCCAGCTGCCACTGGCTAGTGCTGTTGATCCGCGTCCCAATGACAGCCGTCGACAGGCTTCGAAGCCCCCAATTGGCAAGCCACTGGGTAGTCCTGAATCTCCGCGCTATCGAATGTTATCTGGGAGCTAAAAGGAACCTCGAGCGGAGTGGCCCTCGCGCCATTCTCGCACCTTCTTTGTCCATTGGCACACAGCTTCCTATTGTAGCAAAGGATCAAAGCCCCCCATTATGCGCCCACCGGAATGGCGCGTTCGGGTCTGGGGCAAAGCCACCACATCGAGGTGGGCAATCAGACAGCCGTCTCCTTGGCTGCTGTCAGAGCGTCGGCGTTGTTGCGAGAACCTCGAGAGCTGATGCTGAAACTGCGGTCCAGATGTTGGCTGGCGCGTTCTTGCTTGGATCCGGTGGGAGGTTGACAAACACCTTTTCGTAATACTTTCCAAAGGAGGCAACTGCTCTCATAATTCTCCGATGAACGCCGCGGGTAGCCGTTCGGCCAACTTGTTACTTGGCAAGATCCAGGATGCTGGGGAAAGGTTATATCCGAAACTGCCGTCAAGACCCCCAGCGACAACTGTCCGGGCACGGAGCCGGATTAGGTAGTCCTCCGTTGCCATTAGGGTTGCCCGGCAATGAGCGCAGCATCTCGTTTAAACAGGAAGTCAAACCCTGGCTACGACTCGCATGATCATGGCCAACACGGCAGTTCGTTCAGGCAACAATGCAAAGCCAGCCCAGCCTAGCCATGTCGCAGATCACCTGGCACATCATCGTGCCCCCTAGAAATTCTCCTGGCTGTCAGCCCCACCATCGGAACTCGGCGGCATGCTACCTACCGAGTGGTATGGTATGGTGCTGAGCCTTTGGTGAGGCCGTTGTGGCAATACGGAATGTAACGAGGCTATATTTTCATATATATTGTCTGGGCTTGTATCTATTTGTCCTTCGGTGCTGCTTTAACTTTAGCTATATTTTCCCCAAAAGATGAAGCTATTTCCTTTCCATCTGCTTGACGGCGCCAAGGTGAGGTGTGGCGTCGAGCGGGGTACCACCTCATCGGTTGCCGATTGCTTTTCGGCAAGATATCTTGGCTCAACAGTATACACACTCGACAAGAACCCAAATCGACAAGAACCAAATCCGAGTGCAAGAGTATTTACAGATTGCAAATAAAACAGACGATACACTCCCATTTTTGCGGGGTTTGTTGAAATTTCCCGCTGCAGTTTCTTTTGTCGTCCTTGCCTGGGTGCTGGGATGCCTCCAAGTACGGACATGTCGCGTTGATGGCGTACAAGTATATCTCAGGCAGGGTGCAATAACAGCCTGATGTCTCGGAACGGGCAGTCGCATTTATAAATGGCCACTCGAGCCTTTTTGGCTGATCAGTAGTTTCTTCCCTTGCACATCATTGCGCACCTGTCTCTTCACCTGAACCCGCTGCCAATGGATTACACAACCCGCATTCTGTCTCTCGTTCAGGACAAGGAGTCCTCGAACAACCATCCAGTGCGTACAGCGCAGCTTTCCACATTCGCCTGCTAATCCGGCGCCAGATTCTGGTCGACGCAGAACGCCCGGATCGCTGCATCTCGCGCCGCGACTATGTCACGTTGGTGAAGCGCATCGCCGTCGGCCTCGCGCGCCACGGCATCGCGGACCAGGACGGCGTAGGTCTCCTCAGCGAAAATGACATCTATTATTACGTCCTCGGCGACGGCGTCGTAGCCGCGGGTGGCGTCTACACCGGCGTGCCGACCTTTGTGAAGCAGGCGGAGCTGGCCACGGCGATCCGCGCCGCCGGACTCAAGTGGCTCTTCGTCGCGCCCGAGTTCCTGGACATGGCCCTCTCGACAGTCCAGTCCATGGGCTTGCCGTCCAGCATGATCCTCGTGTTTGACCCCCCAGGCGGGGAGCCTTATGACGCCGCCGGCCGGCTCCCACTGGCCAGCCTGAGCGCAATTATGGACGGCGCCGACGAGTCCGCCTTTCGAAACGCGAACGAGGGCAAGGACCCGGCCACACGTGAGGCATTTCGCCTCTTCACGAGCGGCACCACTGGTCCCGTCAAGGCGGCCGTCATCAGCCACCGCGCCTCGGTCGTGCGGGTAGACGTCGTCACCTCCATGTCCATGCTCGACGGGCGCTTCCTGCTGATTGTTGGTATGTTCCACTCCAGCGGCGGCCTGCGGCACATGCGCGCCTGCCTGAGCGACTCCTCGACCTTCATCTCCAGGGCCAAAGACGCCGCGGCCATCATTGACCGCATCCACTCGCTCGACATCGGCGTCACCATGCTGACGCCTCCTCTGCTCGAGGCCATGACGTCCATGCTCGGCTCCGCGCCGGACATGACGCGGCGGGTGGCCTCACTGCGACACGTTTTTTTTACAGGCATATTTTGTCACCCAGAAGTTGTCGACGCGGCTCGGAAGGCCTTCTCAAACGCTCGTTTGGTGGTCGGATATGGCGCAACGGAAACACCTGCGATTTGTGGTGTTGAAATTTTGGACGACTGGGTCCCCGGCTATGTCGGTAAACCTCTGTCACTCACAACCATCAAGTAAGTGCCGTTGCCTACTTTCAACGCGCAAGAGACGAACGAAATTTCGCGAGACCGCAAGCATGCTAAGAAGACGGCTGATCGACAGGATCGTAGACCCCGACAGTCTGCAGGAGGTGCCACCCGGCGTCGCCGGCGAGATATGCGCGCGCAGCGAGGACAGCTTCAGCGGATACTACGACAGCCCAGAGGCCAACGCTAATGCCTTTCTACCCAGCGATGATGATGAGCCGAAGACTTGGTTCCGCACTGGTGACAAGGGCGTCGTGGACCCGGAGACGGGCGGGCTCACGTTGCTGGGTCGATTCAAGGAGATCTTCAAGGTCCATTGCAAGGAGGTCGCGCCAGTCGAGGTGGAAGGCGTGCTGCTGGAACATGATGACATTGCCGACGTGCGAGTGATGTCGACGCCGGCCCGCCACTACTGTAAGGACAACGAGTGCCTAGCATACGTGGTGCGGCGCGCCGGTGGGGGACTGACGGCCCAAGAAGTGGTTGACTTTGTCGCGACGAGGCTCGCGCCGCACAAGGCGCCGACGGGCGGGGTGCTGTTCTGCAACGAGATTCCGCGGGGGGCAATGGGCAAGCCCTTGAAGACCGAGCTGGACAAGGTGGTGCCCCTGCCGGGTTCGGCGCGGTATCTGACACGTCCTGCTTAGTAGGCTTCTGAGGTGGTTTGACTCTGGGGGCGGTTTGAGATGGCAGAGTGAATGCGCAGGGTTCACACGGCAATGTGCCCAGATGCTCTTGTACAAACACCTCATGAAGCTGACCGATATTTATCAGAGCGTATAAATGACAGTTTAAGGATGTAGCTATTAGGCAACGCGAGTGTTAGCAGAGGTGAGCTGGATATATCGAGTACAAGAAGCTTGATGATGCTCAAGAGACACAACTCACTGTCCGTCATTTGTTAGCGCGAGGAATTCTAACCGAAATCCGAACCGTAGGTATTTAAGAGTGGTAGCTACAACAACCTTTGAGAGCTGGCTGCACATGAATGAAAGTGTGGCTACTGTCTGTAGACCGTGGACATTTCGATACGCCACTCCAAGCACGCTGATTCCATGGTTGTATTGCATAGTAGTATTTTGACGCGAAAAAGAAAATAAAACTTCACATTGTACTGCCCATACCTCATGGTGCAGTAGAAACTCCAAGAAACGCCATTCCATTTCCAACCGCCGTTCCATTGGCAGCAATACAAAGCAATTATTTTGGGTATCCCCCTCCAAGGGCTGCATCTATTCCGCCATTTCCGCATCGACGTCGTCGCCGAACATGTCCTCCACAGTACCACCCTCGACACCATCCCCGCCCATATCCTCTGGCGCCGGGCCTTGAATGCCCTCCATGGCGTCGCCCGCGTCCGGCACCTCCTCATCATCCGCGACCTCGTCCCACGCGTCCTGCAGACCCCAGCTCGTGCCGCTGAGCACAAAACGCTCGCTCGGCAGCCGCACACCCCATTCGTTCGGGACCACGCGCGGCAGCGCAACCTTATTGCGCTCGCGCGCCAGCTCCTGCATGTACTCCTTGCCGATGCCGCCGCCCGCGCTCGCGCCGCCGCGGAACTGGTAGCCGAGGCGCGCGGCAACCGCGAGCTTGATGGCGTTTGCGGAGACGGCTGCGTCGCCGGGCGCGGAGACGGCGGTGGCGCCGGCGGTGGCCGAGGGCTTGGCGCCGGCTTGCGAGACGTAGGGGTCGCCGGCGAGGTGCAGCGCGTCGTTGAGCACGGACGAGGTGTGGCGGTAGGCAAAGTCGAGGAGCAGCAAGGGTACGCGCTGCTCGTAGGCGGTGACGCCCTGTGAGGTGAGGAGAAGCTCAATAAGGCGGGCGTCGCGCGGTCGCGGCGCGGAGGCGGGTTGTGAGGGTGTGGGCGGTGGTGGGTTGCTGCCGGCGGCGGCGGGTGCGGCGGCGGGTGCGGCCTGGGCTGTGGTGGGAGCGGGTGCGGCGGTGGCCGCGACGCCGTTGGCCTGCGGCGGCGCGGAGGACATGGTGGTTGTGATGTGTTGCTCGGCGCAAGGAGATGTCGTGGAGGAGGATCTCAGGTTGGCGCACGCTGGATGGGTCAGTGACGATCGATTTGGCCACGGCGGCGCAATGGAGATAGTACAGATTGTTAAATCGCGCCGGTAGCTATACGTATGCCAAAGGTTCGTGAGCTCGCAGTTGAGGTGAGATGCAGCGCGCGATGCGAGTGATGGTGAAGTGATTGGTTTGGGTTCGTGACGGGAGCTTGAAGTTGTGAGCGCGGGAGCGCAACATTCTAATCCCGTTCCGGCTACTGTGTGCCAGTAACGGACAAGTCCACACAGAACCAGCAGCACGAATAGCAGAAAAATTGAATGGGGAGAATAAATAAAGGTAAGGAAAAAAAGAAGATCAAAAGCATGAATTAATGCGTATAATTTGAAATACCAATTGGAATTGTCTTGCTGCGTTTCGGTAGCTATCTATCACTTCTACTCCTGAACTCAGCATTGGCCAATGACAGGAGCAATAATAATATATCCAATTGCCTTAAGTACTCACTAACGAGGTACTACTAGGTAGGTAGGTACCTAACCAAGGTAAACGCCTTATCGCAAGCAAAAAGTCTTTGGGAGCCGCTTGGAGGGGCAGCTTTCAGAAGCACCACTCAACCGGAGGCGTCTTGTCTCTGCCCCACCAAAAAAGCCGGCCGATGCAGGAACGCAGAGTCATATCGAGCGTTTTCCCAACCCAACCCAACCCTTTCTCTCTTTTACTTGCCAGGGACTTGATATCATCAAACTGCCCAGATAGAGATTCTGCGGCACCAACTTTAAACCGCAATTGTACCTTCCCGACGACCACCCTCTAACCCTCCGCTCTCCGGCTCGACCTCTTGATACCCCTCCATCACTGCGCCCGCCATGGAGATTGAGCTGCCGCTGCCGTTCCTCGTCAGCGTCGCCGTCCCGCCGGGACTGGCCAATCTCGACGGCCTTACTCGCGAAGAGGTCTCAATCCTCGGCTGTCCCTTTCTCGACGCAAAGCCCCAGCTCCTCGAAAAGTTCGCCAACTTCTTCAAGCGCCACAGTGCCGAGTTCCAAGCCCACCTTGATGCCACAGCCCTCGAGCAGGACGACGTCCTCGGTCTCCTCGACCGCGGCGCTAGGCGCGTCTTTGTCACGCCTGAGACGCTCCCGCAGTACGCCGAACTAGGCGACCGAGTTCTGCCCGTCGTGTCCACCCCGGATCTGTCCGCTGCCTCGGAGCACGGCTTGCTCGTCCGCGACGTTGACCCCAAGACCTGGGATGTGGCCAAGTTCAGTGCCGATGCACAGGCCGCCAAGACCAAGGTTCTCTATATCAAGCCCGCCGACGGTGTCTCGCTCGAGGAATTCATCCAGGTCGCCCAGAAGAGCAATGCCGTCCCCATCCTGCCCTCGAACGGTCTGACTACCGACAAGACCGATACCAGCAAGCTGCTCCTTTCCAAGGTTCTTTCCAGCCAATGGAAGTCAGACCGTCCCGACGGGCTTGTCCCTACCGTCGTGACCGACGAGACGGGCATCTCTCTCGGTCTCGCCTATACGAGCGAAGAGAGCATCCTCGAGGCCTTGCGCACGCAGACCGGCGTCTACCAGAGCAGGAAACGGGGTCTCTGGATCAAGGGTGCCACTTCAGGCGACACACAGGAGCTCATTCGCATCGCACTCGACTGCGATAACGACACCCTCAAGTTTGTCGTCAAGCAAAAGGGTCGCTTCTGCCACCTCGAGCAGTTTGGCTGCTTTGGAAACCTTGGCGGCATCGCGGCCCTCGAGCAGACCCTGATCTCTCGCAAAGAGTCTGCCCCCGAAGGCTCCTACACTGCTCGCCTCTTCTCCGACGAAAAGCTGCTACGGGCCAAAATCATGGAAGAAGCCGAGGAGCTCTGTGACGCCAAGACGCAGGAGGAGGTTGCCTTCGAGGCTGCCGACTTGATTTACTTTGCCCTCACCAAGGCCGTCAGCGCTGGTGTAAGCCTGGCTGATGTCCAGGCTAATCTGGATGTCAAGAGCCTCAAGGTCAAGAGACGCCCGGGAAATGCCAAGGGCAAGTGGGCTGAGAAGGAGGGCATCGCAGCTCCGGCTGCTGCTCCTCCCTCGACGCCTGCCCCCAAGGCTGCTCCCCCTACTACAGATCGCATCCTCATGCAACGTGTAGACTCCGCCACCATCTCCGAAGCAGACCTGCAAAACACGCTCCAACGCCCGTCGCAAAAGTCCCCTGAAGCTATCCTCAAGATTGTTGTCCCCATCATTGAGGATGTCCGCAAGGGCGGCGACAAGGCTCTCCTCTCCTACACTCACAAGTTCGAAAAGGCGACTTCCCTTACGTCCCCCGTTCTCAAGGCCCCCTTCCCTCCCGAGCTCATGAAGCTTTCCCCCGAGACCATCAAGGCCATTGACACCTCGTACGAGAACATTCGCAAATTCCACGCCGCACAGGCCGAGGACAAGCCCCTCAGCGTCGAAACCATGCCCGGCGTCATTTGCGGCCGCTTCTCGCGCCCCATTGAGCGTGTCGGCCTGTACGTCCCCGGCGGTACCGCCGTCCTCCCGAGCACCGCCCTCATGCTCGGCGTCCCCGCCATGGTTGCCGGCTGCGACAAGATCGTCCTCGCCTCGCCCCCGCGCGCCGATGGCAGCATCTCCCCCGAAATTGTCTATATCGCGCAAAAGGTCGGCGCCGAGAGCATCGTGCTCGCCGGTGGCGCGCAGGCCGTGGCTGCCATGGCCTACGGCACCGAGAGCGTCAGCAAGGTCGACAAGATTCTCGGCCCGGGCAACCAGTTCGTCACGGCCGCCAAGATGCACGTCAGCAACGACACCAACGCTGGCGTCAGCATCGACATGCCCGCGGGTCCATCCGAGGTGCTCGTCGTGGCGGACAAGGACGCCAACCCGGCTTTTGTCGCGTCCGACCTACTCTCGCAGGCCGAGCACGGCGTTGACAGTCAGGTGATCCTGCTCACTGTCGACCTCGACGAGGCGCAGCTTAAGGCCATCGAGGACGAGGTGCACAACCAGGCCATGGCGCTACCGCGCGTCGACATTGTGCGCGGCGCCATCAAGCACTCCGTCACAGTGACGGTCAAGACGATTGACGACGCGATGCGCATCAGCAACGACTACGCCCCCGAGCACTTGATTCTGCAGGTCAAGGACGCCGCCAAGTGCGTAGACAAGATCGTCAATGCCGGCAGTGTCTTCATCGGAGAATGGACCCCCGAGAGCGTCGGTGACTACTCGGCCGGTGTCAACCACTCACTACGTACGTCTACATCTCTTTTCTTTGAATGTCTCGAAATCAACACTAACACTCTTCAAAGCCACGTATGGTTACGCCAAGCAGTACTCGGGCGTCAATCTCGCCTCCTTCATGAAGCACATTACCTGCTCCAACCTCACCAGCCAGGGCCTCCGCAACGTCGGCGCTGCCGTCATGCAGCTCGCCGCCGTCGAGGAGCTTCACGCCCACAAACGCGCCGTCGAGATTCGCCTCCGGTGGCTAGACGAGCAGAAGCAGTAAAAAAAAAGAGGACGAAAAGAGATACAATAAGATGATGCGAGGATGGATTTTAAAGTAACAAAGGTATCCAAAGAGAATGGTGCTGAAATGCCAGGGGCAAGTAAGAGCAAAAGCTAGCTGTGTTTTGAGATTTTGAATAATATCATGAATCAAGTACAAGACTCGTCTTTGTCCTGGCATCCAAAGAGGAGTGTGTGGTGCTTGCGAAGCAGCGTGTACATCACCTGGCTCGTCATCAACATGGATAAGTAGAGAAAGCAGGGGGCATGTTCACTGGCCGAGTTGGTAATCACATGCAAGATTAGGAAAACGATAAAAGCCAGTCAAATATTTTCCTTTTCATTCTCCATTACTGCTCTACCCTCTCAGCTTAGACATTTCCACGCTTATTCGTGAGTAATTCTCCTTGTTGTACGCCTTTGCGGCGCTGTATGCCACCTGTGTAACATCAAACTGGGCGGTGCGCTGTAGAGAAACATCTCATCTCATTATTAGATATATATATTGATGCACTCGTATTGTATATGGCAAAAAACGAGTCACCAACTGCTAACCCATGTTACTGCTGCTCGTCCTTCGCTTTCCTGTCAATATCTAGGCTTTCCTTTGTCGCCATCTCCTTAGCCTTCTTCTTTTTATTAGAGAAGCGCCAGGATCCGATGCGAGAAGATTGGTTTCCATCCCTGGACCCCTTTGATCCAAGAGCCGAGCTGCTTGCCATGCTATCGTAGCTTCGCCCGAATTGAGCCTCCTCACCCACATCATCAACATCACCAATGCTCGATCGCTGATCGGCGGAGACGTTCTTATCTGAATTGGCTGTGCTGCCGGGGCCTTTCTTAAATAGCCCAGAATCCTTGCCAAGTCGCGAAGTCAGGCTAAATTTGCCAGAGCTGCCTTTTCGGAAGAGTTTTTTAACTTTGTTCTCTGCATCTTTGGAGACCGAGCCGGATAGAGAGTTCAAGTCGGACGGTGCATTTGATACCGTTCCATCCAGCGTCAGTGACTCATGAGATTCCGATACAGAGACCGACGCCTGTGTGTGGATTGACTGAGTTTCGCGGGAGATTCTGGGTTCAGAGGGCGAGTCATCAGTGTTCAACGGCAGCTCAATACTCGGAGTTGCATCTCGTGACTTGGACTTATCCTTTTTAAAGAGATTGCCGATGAACGTAGGCGCATTCGGGTTGAGCCTCTGATTGACAGATTTAGTGGTTGTCGGGTGACCTGATCCGATAACCCCAACGTGGGGTGGATTACGCAAGTCATTCTCGTCAAGAATCTCATCATCGGCGGACGCGAGCGTGGTCGTCAATAAATTGCCCGTGCCGTGAATGGACGGCCGCCTCGAGTTGCTACGAGAAGACCACCGACCTTCCCCGGTCTGCCAGAGTCTGTGTTTGGGCAATGCACTGTCACTTGGCTGGCCCCATATGGAACCGCTGTCAGTAGACGGCCGAGGCAGATCAGACGATGCAATGGATGCAGGCCGAGAGTCCGATTCCCTGTCCAGACCGTTGGAGAGTGAGTTCAGCCTTCTGCCGACTAGCGAGAACGGACCAGTTGTACCCTCTGGGCCGGTCGAGCTACGGCCAGGCCAGAGAAAATTACGCCGGCGGCGTATTTCGTTGCCGTCAAGTTCCTCCGTTCCGCGAGGAAATGATTGGCTCTGGCCGGGTTTAAGGCTCCCAATAGGAGGCCCCTCATCAACAGGCTTGGTGCCTCGATTGCGTTGAAATGTGGATAGTAGTCCGCTGAAGCGATGCGTGCTCGCGGCTGGCGAGTTTGGTGCTTGATGTGGGTTCAACGAGCTCCTCTCGGGTTCGTAAGGTTCGTACTGGGAATAGGGCAAATTTTGACTTGATCCATGAGGGCTGGAGAATGCTCGGTATGACGGGCTAGACGAGGCTGGAGACTGTGGCTCATCCCCTGTTATGCTAATTGCCTCCGGTAGCCGTGCTTCGGCCCGACACTCTTCACCCTGGTCATCCAACTCGTCGAATATATAGGACGGCAGCAGCGTTTGAGCCAAGGGACTGGGTAGCCCATTAGCAGTCTTGAGCTCTGCCTCTGCTTGAGGCTCATCTGATGAATCTGGCTCCTCAGGGAACAAGTTTTGACGTGGAAATGGCGCATGAACGAAACCTGCAGGCGGCGGGTATCCTGATTCCGACGTAGGAAGCGGATGCGGCGACGGAGTGCCTTGCTCATGAGGAGAGGCACCCGTTACACTTGGCCTCGCTTGCTGAACTGAAATGGAGCTGTCATATTCGGGCCCCGTGGAGCTCATGGGTAGATAATAGGCTTGCTGGTGCTGCTGCTGAGCCTGAGCGATTTGGTCGACGAGGGTTTGTATCTGCAGATCGAGTTCCTGGGCCCGGTTCATCTCTTGAATGAGAGCAGTCTTAAGATGCTGCTCAGTCTGCACAAAATCATTCTCCAGACGACGGTCTTCCACATCCCACGACTCATCACTAGCGCCAGGCAACATCTTGCGCATAACCTTTAGATCTTGCAGCTGCTTTCCTTTTTCCTTGAGTTCAGATTCCAATTCCGCACACTTGTCTTGGAGCTCTTTATTGGCTTGATCGAGTGAGCGAACTTTCTCGTCTCGCTGTTGAACCAAGTCGGCTCTTTGCGCTTGAAACTTCTTGCGGTCATTTCTCATGCGCTCCATCTCCTGCTCCATTTTTTTGATGTTGTCTTTAGACTTGGCTTTCTTGGCCTCCTTGTCTTTGAGGCACTGCTCCTTCTTGGCACGTTCCTTCTCAGCAGCGCGCATCTGCTCCATAGTACTGCGAACCTCTGCTTTGAGCTGTGCGGTATACTCTTCCTTCTCCTTAAGTATACGGCGTTTGCGGTCCTTTTCTCTTTTTAACTCATCCTCCTGAAGTTTAAAGTCGGCCTCTTCCTTCGCAATTTGGGCGACAACGTCGTCAATTTCCTTTCTGATACTCTCGAATTGCTTATTCAACTCGTCCAGAGACTCCTCGGGTTCATTCGAACTTTGGTACTTGGTCTGTGGCCGTTCAGAGCTCGTGACAGAAGGAGAATGCCGCCGATTGACAGTGTTTCGTCGCTGGTTCGTGAGAGAACCATTGGGATCGCGAAGGACGGAGACGGGACTGTCTAGCACGGGTGCAGATTCGAGCGACGGGACAGGGCCGGACGGGGAGTCGGAATCATCGCCATTATCGGCAGATCCGAGGCGATCCTCGTCAGTAGAGCAGTTTGCGGGAAGGGGAGCGTCAATAGGCTGCGGCTTGCCATCTTTCCCCCACGTTTGCAGAAGCACCGGAGGGCTTGGTGATTGAAAACTGTTAGGCGCGACGGCAATAACCCGGATACTGTAATAATGGCTCGGCTTAAGGCCAGTAACAGTGATGGCGAAATCGTTTCCGGGAGACTCGCCAACTTTGGACTGGTTAGCTTTCAGGCAGGTAGCGGGGTGGCGTGAGAACTAACCATGGACGCCGTTTACTTGAATGGTATACTTGTGTACAGGCTTGTTGCTTGGTGGCCTGTCCCAGGTCAGGGTAACGGCGTCGGAGCGGATGCCCGCCAGGCAGACATTAGGGGGATCGGGGATGTCGACGCCAAGTACCATGACTAGTTCGGAGACCGGTTTGAGCAAGGTTTGGCAGGTTCGGAGTACGAGCCTATGAAAATGGGACGCGGGAAGGTTAGAAGAAAGGGTACGGTGCGAGGGGTTTGAAGATAGAAGAGGGGAGTTGGTGAGGGGACGAACCAGAGACCCGAGATGATGGTTACAGCGGTATGCAAGTATCGCTCGACAAAGTCATTGATGGGCACGTGGAGCAAGAATTCGTGCGCCTCCAAGTAACTCTGCAGCATCCATTCCCGGGGATCAAAAACGATGAAGGCGGTAGCAATAAGGGTGACGAATGTTATTGGGAAGAACTCGAGCGGACGGAGCAGGTAACAAAAAAGGACGACGAAGAAAGTGCCGGCAGTCCATGCCAGAAACTGCCACGCCATTGTCGCAGCGACCGGGACATAAGTGCAGCAGCGAGCGAGGCGCTGGAGACTGTATGTAGATAGAGATGGGGGCTTGGTGGTGACGACGAAAAGCAATGGTGGTTGAATGGAGGAATAGCCGGTGAGGAGCGATTGAGCAGGTGAAGCAAAAGGCAGGTTGAGCAAAAGTAAAGGTCCGCCGAATCCGACGAAATGATTGGACGGCGGATCGAGAAGCGCCTGCTAAATTGATGGGGTGCGAGAGTGGAGTACTGCGCACTGTGCTGTCTGTGGAGGGAATGCGGAGGGGCACAGTGCCGAGACCTGCAAGTCACTGCAAGCTGCCATAGGTGAACCACGACACCCAAGAGAAGGGAGACGCGTACCTAGGTAGGTTATTATTACCACGCGGCGGACATCGTTTGGCTAGCATTCCTCTGCTATCTTTTTTAACGTAGGGTCTATTCATACTATTGAGGCTGGCAAGTTAAATAGATACTAGGCATGCACAGCCAATATATTAGAAGACGACCAAAAAACCTTCACAGTGCCTAAATAGGTACCTACCAGGTCCAGTAGGCACTCCACAAAGAGCAAACAGGGGGATCTATTACACGTCGAGGGTGGCTGGGTAGATTCGGTAAAGAGGAGGCATTGTTATGATGTAGCAAGACGGTTGAGGCAGACTATCTGTGATGTTCTCTTTGGGAGCTCGATTTCATGTTTTCAATGCCATTATTGCGACCACATAAGAGAGACGCAATCGCGCTGTGGCTTGTGTGGCTAATAAACGTTGGTCGATCTTGAAGGCTTGGTTGGTACTACTAATAAGGTAGTCAATCGGGTGTGCCGCCACAAGGCACAAATGGTGACGCATTTGAGAGAGATGAAGTACCGAGTATAGTCTACTTGAGCCAGTATAAGAAGCAGCAAATTAATAGCATAAGCAATGCATGCACAAGAAGACGGCCACTCCATGCTAAAAGGGCACGTAAGAGCTACCTGCAGCTATAGCAGGCCTCTTGTTGCAGTTGCCAGTTGCCAGGCTCTCTGTCACGAGCCAGGCGGGAACTCGGGCTGCTTACACCAACTAGCATATTTTTACGAGAACATGGAAATTTCCATGAAAAATTACTTGCATGACAATCTAACGTGCAGGTAGGGTCCGATACGTCCAGACCTTTCATTAGCGCCCGAACGCCATCTCCAAGTTCGGCCCAGTGGTCCGAGGCAGCGCCCCATCATGCAATTTTCGTCTCGTGTGTTGCTTGAAGGCCACAATGCCAAGGTCTCGGAGGCACGTGTCGCTTGGTACGTACCGATGGATGGTCCATGAACGGAGATGTGAGCATGGCCCAGTGTGGCCCAGTGTGAAGAGATGAAAAAATGGACCAAAAAGACGGAAAGAATGTGAACAAAAAAAAAATTCCCTGGCTCCCGTCGTTTAGTACCTGCAGAAAGCACATGACAGCTGGGCCGCGGTTCAGGACACAAGCGTTGGGTTTAAACACAGCCAAGCCTGGGGACCAGAGTGGGTTATTGCATCCGGCGAGGCCGCGCTGGGGGTTGAGGCCTTTGGCTTTTCGGTGCTGGGCCGCTGAAGGATGGTGAGGTGAGGTGCCGGTCCGCTGTGGTAGCTGTCCCAACAACCTCCAAGGTATACGGGCAGTGACATGCAAGTTCACCACTTGGGACGAAATAGCAAGTTAAAATACCATACATGATATATATATCTCTTGTCTATCTTGATTTTTTTCTTCTGTTTTCTCCAAGCACCAAGGCCAAGGTGTTTGCGCACACATTCAAAACCGCTACGTCAGTCTGCTAGTGGCCCCAGTGCCCTGTATTGAAACCACCGCACCTGCAGCGGTCCTGCAGAACCCCTGTAGCCGCCCCAACTGCCCCCCAAACTGGCCGCCCCAGCAGCCTCCTCTCACCATCACTGCATCCACCACGCCTGGGGCATGAGCCATGAAGGGCAATCATGTGCTTGCCTTTGCTCTGCTTCCGATCTGACACCTACGGCCATGCCACCGCTGCCAAGACGGCGCTCAACAACTCGCTTTTCAACCACCCAAACTCGTGTCGCCGGCTTCTGTGTCCTTTCTTCATCTACTTCTCCCTAGCCCTCTATTACCAGCGTCGCAGTCACTTCCTTACTTCTTTCACTCGCATATTCCCATAAGCCCTCTTTCTTTCATTTGCATGGTCTGTCTTGAGCTCCCCGCCACTGCCCGCCACACCACGCCTCACCTAGCAACCTGTCCGTCATCACTACGCAAACTAGCCTTGACCACTTGCACTTGCCTCCTCGTACCTACTTAGCCAACACCCTTTCCTGGCTCACCGTTTGGTCGCCGTTACAAGCCTCAACTTCTCATACTACCACCGTCTTGTACCACGCCTCCTAATCCGCTACTACGCACACGCAAACTGCACCACGCCTCTTGTCACCCGCTCCAAACCGATCTCGCCCCGTTCGTTCTGCCCGCCTCGCAATCTGACCTTTCCCACCGCGCCGCAACGGTAGCTTTCTACCATGCAGTACGTGCGCAATATCAGCGACTCGGTGTCGACGGCGTGGAACTCTATCAACCCTGCGACCCTCAGCGGTGCCATCGACGTCATCGTTGTTGAGCACCCAGATGGCACCCTTGCCTGCTCCCCCTTCCACGTCCGCTTCGGCAAGTTTTCCTTGCTGCGGCCATACGAGAAAAAGGTCGAGTTCCGAGTCAATGGCTCCAAACAGGAATATTCCATGAAGCTTGGCGAAGGTGGCGAGGCCTTCTTTGTCTTCGAGACCACAGAGACCATTCCCGAGTCTATGCAGACTTCCCCTCTTGTCTCCCCAGCTAGCAGTCCGCCTCTCGGCCCTGACGAGTCCGTCTCCCAGCTCGGTCTCCCCGACCAATTCGAGCTGGACGGCGGCGGTACGGAGCCTCGCCAAGCCTCCGAGGCTCACATGAATGAAAATGGTAAACTCTACAGCCCTGCCTGGTTTACACGTATCCTTGCTAAACATGCGCAATAGGATACCCCACCCCATCATCGTCTCTCAACTTGTCGAACCCCCGACCTGCCTCCGGCGATTGGTCCGCCGCCCTCGTCCGTCCTCACAGCGATGACGCCCTGCGCCATTCCGCCCGCGCTGTTGACCACGACACCATCGAGGCTGGCGACCAAGGCTCCGAACGATCCCAGAGCCCGTCCCCGGTCAACATACAAGAAGCCCTCGACCGTGCCAGGACTCTGTCTCGCGGCCTCTCTGCCGTCAACATTCCCAGTCAAGTCACCGAGACTGGCGATCTCATGCTGGACATGACTGGCTTCCGAAGCAGCGAAGAAGACATGCTCCGCGCCGAGATCCAGGCTAGGAAGATTCTCTCTGAAGAGTTGGACGGCAACTACGACATCGGCGCGCTCTTCGGTTTCGATGAAGAAGGCAATCTGTGGATCTACAGCAGCGAAAGCGCCAAGAAGGCTGCTATGAACAAGACGATCGAGTCTTCCTTGCAGGCGCATCGCCACGGCGTCGCCGCTGATGCCGTCTCAGATCCCGGTTATCAAAGCGACGGAAGCGATGTCACAAGCTCCCATCGTACTCCGGCTCATCGCCGCTCCGAGTCCGATGCCGGCCCTGTTGGTCTTGCTACACCTCCGCGCACTCCTGCCGATGCTGGTATAGGCAACCCGAACCGCAACTATGCCAAGACGCTCCGCTTGACTAGCGACCAGCTCAAGAAGCTCGAGCTGAAGTCAGGTGAGAACCCAATGAGCTTCACCGTCAACCGTGCCACGTGTACCGCCAACATGTACCTCTGGAAGTACGACACACCCGTCGTCATCTCCGACATTGACGGAACCATCACTAAATCCGATGCTCTGGGCCATGTGCTGAACATGATCGGCCGCGACTGGACGCATGCTGGCATTGCCAAGCTTTACAGCGATATTGCCCTCAACGGCTACAACATCATGTATCTCACGAGTCGCTCCGTCGGACAGGCCGATACTACGAGAGCCTACCTCAACAATATTGTCCAAGAAGGCTGCAGGATGCCCCACGGCCCAACAATCCTGTCTCCAGACAGAACAATGGCAGCTTTGCGCCGTGAAGTCTATCTCCGCAAGCCACACGTCTTCAAGATGGCTACGCTTCGCGATATTGCCAACCTTTATGGTCCCGACAGGACCCCCTTTTATGCTGGCTTTGGTAACCGACTGACAGATCAAATCTCGTACCGGACTGTCGATGTTCCACGAAATCGCATCTTCACCATCAACTCCAACTCCGAAGTCTCCCTTGATCTTCTCAGCTTAAACAAACTAAAGATGAGCTATGTGCATATCAATGAAGTCGTCGACCATTACTTCCCTTCTGTTTCTACACTCGTCATGGGCGGCGGGGAAGATTATACCGACTTTAATTACTGGAGAGACACGCCCCTCGAGCTGGATGAATTCTCTGCCAGCGAAAGCGACGACATCGCAGAGGAGGTCGACGAGGGAAGCGTGTACACAGATGAGGAGGAGATGGACGAGCGTCTCGGGGAGAGCTACATCTCCCAAGCCTCTCTTGACGAAGTTGACAGTCGCCTGGCTGCCTCGATGACGCAGAGCCAGATGGACGAGGAATTCGACGACCAGGTTGATGCCGAAGAAGACGGCCCGCTCGATGAAGAAGACGATGACGTTGACGACGAAAAGATTATCAAGAAGAACGCAGCTGATCTAGAAGAAGATTACGCTGCAGAAATCATTACTGGGGTTGGTCATCTTTCCATGGACAAGAAAGAAGTATAAATTAGATGCAAAGAGTACATTTTGGCTAAGACATATTTCGGGCGGCGCCCCAACAACAGGGCAAGGGCATCACAGCACTCGATATTGGTGACAGTGTGCCGCAAGTACTAGAACCAGTCGCGATTCGCTCCCCGTCCGAGTAACAGAAGAAGAAAGAAGACGGAGGATTCTATTTTCGGCGTTTGAACAGAGGCGGAGAGGCTAAGTCGGGTTGAAGAAGGCGAAAGCGGAGGACGCATTTCGTGTTGGAAGCATAGCGTGGCGCGCATATTTTTATTTTGTTTCATAATCTTGTTTTCTATCCACTTTTTTTTTTTAGCTTGTTCTCTTCTCTAGAACCTCATTCGGTTTGTACAAAGCCAATCCTGCGAGTATATAGATGTGGTGGGAACTGATACATTAAGCAAAGAGAAAAGCAAATACATACAATACTGGGCATCTTGATAACCTGTTAAACCAGGACTTGCTGAGGTAGTTAAAAAAAAAACTTAAGCAGAGATTTTTGAATAATAGCATTACTGTTAATCGGGGCCTCTTGCCACAAAAGCGGCTCGGCGGCGAGATGGCATCAAGTCACGTCGACGAAAAGGAAAACCAGTATGAACATGGAAGACTATATGGTACACTAGGCCATTGTAATACGGTATCTCATACACTTCTATACCCGGAGCTTTTTTTGCCTTTGCAGACACAATGCCAGCCCTTCCCTCCTCCCTCTCTCCCTACTATACCCGACAAAAAAACAAAAAAAAAGACACAAAAGAGACGAAATATTTCTTCTTTTTTCCTTCTTTGTCTAGTGGAAAGGCTTCATCGTGTTTCGCAGACGCTGGTAGTCAAAGAGGGCCTCAATGTTGCCGACAGCACTGATGGCGAGGTCCTTGTCCCAGAGGTGCTTGTTGGCAAACTCCATGACGTCCTTTTCGGAGATGGCGTCGATGCGGCGCTCAATCTCGCCGGGGCTCATGCGGCGGCCGGTGGTGATGAGCTGGCGGCCGACGTCCTCGGCGACGGCGGTGGTGCCGTCGAGGGAGAGCAGGATGGAGGCCTTGAGCTGGGCCTTGGCGCGCTCGACCTCGGCGCCGCTGACGTTGGTGCAGAGGCGCATCCACTCCTTGATGGTGAAGTGGACGAGATCGTCCACGCGGGTGGTCTTGTCGGTGACGAGGTAGATGCCCCAGAGACTAGAACAAAGAAAGTCAGCTTGCTGTGCTAGTTGTAAGTTGTTTTAGGGTTCGTTCTTACCCAGTGTCGCTATAGCTGGTGGAGAAGCTCATGAAGCTGTTGGCGAGATCGTGGCGGTGAACGAAGCCGCTGAGCTTGCTGCCCTGGTGAGGAGCGTTGCCCATGGCCTTGTCATAGTTGCCGACGATGGCCTGGGTGACGAGCGCGGTGAAGTAGTCCTCCGAGTTCCAGCTGACACCCTCGACGGCGAGGGCAATGTTGGCCGTGCCAATAGTGTCGTCACGGACGCGGACGTCAGAGCCGATGAAGTCGGCCTTCTTCTTAGACTGGATGTAGGCCTCATTCTCGACGCCCTTGCTGGGGAGGCCGGCGAAGTGCTTCTCGGCGAGCTCGACGAGCTTCTCGTGGGGGACGCCGCCGGAGCCGACGAGGACCATGCGCTCGGCAGTGTAGTTGTTCTTGATGTAGTTGGTGAGCTCGGTGCGGGTGATGTCGCGGATGTTCTCGCGGGGGCCGAGGATGGTGCGGCCAAGGGGCTGACCCTGGAAGGCGGTGGCATGCAGGTGGTCAAAGACGACCTCCTCGATCTGCTTCTCGACCTCCTCGGACTCGCGGAGGATGACGTCGCGCTCGCGCTCGATGGCGGACTCCTCGAGCTTGGAGTTTTGCAGGATGTCGGAGAGGATGTCGACGCACTGGGGCACATCCGAGTTGAAGGCCTTGGCGAAATAGACGGTATTCTCACGCTGTGTGGGTGTTAGCCGGCGATGCCGATGGGGTACTCGTGGACCAGGTCAGACAAAGCACTGACCGAAGTGTACGCGTTGAGGTGAGCGCCGAGGTTCTCAATTTCGAGCTCCAATTGCTGCTGGGAGCGGCGAGCGGTGCCCTGTACGGAATGTTAGATCCAATTGGCGACGTTGTGTTTCGGAGAGTTGATCGAACCTTGAAGGCAAGGTGCTCGAGGAAGTGCGCGGTGCCGTTGTTCTCGTTCGTCTCGGCGCGCGAGCCGGCGTCAATCCACATGCCGACCGTGGAGGTTTGAGCCCAGGGGGAGTGCTCGGTGGCAACCTATTGAGGGAGGAGTTAGACGTTTGGGCTCAATGGCTGCTCCCGGGACCAATTGGCCCCCTTGTGATGATGCTCACGGTCAGTCCATTCTTCAGGGTTGTCGTCTGGGTCTTGCCGACGGTGGAAGGCGTCGCGAAGCCTCGACGGAGAGGAGCGGCGACCGACAGGCCGGCACGGTTTCGCAGACCCTGCGAGAGGTTCAAAGCTAGCCTGCGTGACGCCATGGGGAGGAGTTTGGGGGGGTTGACGTTCGATTGAGTGGTTTGATGAAATCTTTCCACACGGCTCGGCAAGAAGCTTTACTGTGCTAGTTTGTGGCCTGAGGTTCCAGGTTTTCGCCTTAGTCATTCCGACCAGCTCCGACTCCTGGGCAAGGATGTCTGGCCAATCAGGTGTCTTGCTTATCAACTAAGCGCAAAGCAAATGTCTACATTGCCCGTCAGCTTGGTTGGTGAGAGAAATTGACCGGAAAATGAGGAAAACGATAATTTCATACTTTCAAACATTCAACTTGCTGCATCTATCTAGATCGGCATGTCGGGTTAAGAACGGATTATCGGAGGGTGGCGGTGTCAGGTGCCCAAGTCCTGCTGCGGATGTACCGCCTTCTAGGTACCTACAGGTACCTACCAGCGAACAACACACCACAATGCTTGTTTCGATACTACGTAACTAGTAGTTGTTCCCAAACTTCATCCATCTACCATCACTGCAATAACTCGTCAACCAGCATTTTGAGCGGTTCAATTCTTGCTATTGAACTATTGAAAAGTGAAAAAAAAAAAATGCAAATTCAAGTCCACACACTTCCCCGCCTTGGCGATGTGACCACCGTGAAGACGAAGACGCAATACATTACCGCCGTCCTTGAGGTTCCCGAACGCTTTGCAAACGCAGACTGGCAAGTTTCGTTATGGCACAGCATAGATGGAGATGAGTGGCGGGCTTTGGAAATGGCGGCTGTCACTGGAGACGAAAAAGTGGTTGACCTAGAGCTGTCGCCATCACGCTCGCGGCTGCATTTCCGAACCCAAGTTTCTTGTAATAAATCGGTTCAATTTACCATCAGGTACCGTCAGGCTTTGGATCAGCCTTGGGCATGGTCCAATGCGGATTTCAAATCAGAAGATGGACATATTGTACTGGAAGATGCAGAAGCTACGTCTCAGAGGTTGGAGGATCTCATCCCCAATCTTTGCTCAGAATGGTCGATCTCAACTCTTCGAAGCCAAGCACCTGACACAGAGCTCTGGTCCTTGACAACTAAAATAGGTCCCAGTGTGGCAGACCAGTCGAGTTTCCGACAGGTCGAAATCGGTACTCCGTTTATGCGCTTTCAAAAGTATGTCCCCGTTACCTTTAAATGTATGGCACAAATGATTGACACTTAAAAAAGGTGGTTTGCACTGGTCAGAACGTCCGTCTCATGGGTAGCCCCCATGAAAGGACGTTCGAAACTTGCACTCGATAAAGACGCGATTTTCTGTTCATTCGCTGACGGCAAGGGTCGCCATTTGGTGTTTCTGGCTATGTCGGGGGTTGACGATGTCTTGACCGTGTTCCGCAGTACATCTTCAAACTCTATTACTCTTCGTGTGCGTCCGAAACACATATCAAATGATGTCCTGTTAATAATTGTAGGGTCGCAACGATGGTGAGGTGGAACGGAACCTCATGGTCCTCGTCTCAGCTGGATACGATGTCGATAAGGCTATGGCCGCCGTGATATACCATGCCAGGAGTCTGATCTGGAAATACTCTCAAACCGAGGGTCCAAAAGCACAAGTGGGTAATACAGATGATGTCAAGTCACAATGGCGAGAGAATTGGTATGATGGATTGGGCTATTGTAAGTCGGCCTTTAGTCCAAACACACTGTTGCAATAACTGACAAGCATAGGTACTTGGAACTCCCTTGGGCAGAATCTAACAGAGGACAAAATTGTTGACGCCTTGGATGAACTGCAAGAAAGTGGCATCAGCATCTCAAATCTCATCATCGACGATAATTGGCAGTCCATTGACTCGAGACACCAAGACGGCGCCGCGGCCGGCTGGCTTGACTTTGAAGCGAATCCCGCCGGATTCCCCGACGGTCTGAAAGGCGTCGTCTCCAAGATACGCCGCAAGCACCGCAAAATCGAGCACATCTTTGTCTGGCACGCCCTGCTCGGCTACTGGGGCGGCATCTCCCGGTTCGGAGCTATCGCACAAAAGTACAAAACCGTCCCCGTCCGCTGCCAGGACACCAGCACCGTCATGACCGTCGTCGCCCGCGAGGACATCTCCCGCCTTTACGATGACTTCTACGCCTTCCTGATTGCCAGCGGCGTCGACGGCGTCAAGACGGACGCGCAGAGCGCGCTCGACAACCTAGCCGAGGCACCCGCACGCGGCGCCCTCACCAACGCGTACCTTGACAAGTGGTCCATCGCGTCGCTGCGGCACTTTGGCACCGCCACCATTGCCTGCATGGCGCAGTTTCCCCAGGCGCTCTTCCACGCGCTGCTGCCGCGGACGCGCCCACCGGTCGTGGCGCGCACCTCGGACGACTTCTTCCCCGACGCCGCGGCCGAGGCGCACAGATGGCACGTCTGGGCCAACGCGCACACCGGCCTGCTCGCGCAGTATCTCAACGTGGTACCGGACTGGGACATGTTCCAGACGGCACATCCGTTTGCGGACTACCACGCCGCCGCGCGCTGCTTGAGCGGCGGGCCGCTGTACATCACAGATGAGCCGGGGAAGCACAACGTGGCGCTGTTGAAGCGCTGCACCGCTCTCACGACTCTAGGCAAGACGATCGTGCTGAGGCCGAGCGTCGTTGGCATCGCGCTGGATTCGTACCTGGACTTTGCCGCCGGGGCGCTGCTCAAGATTGGCAGCTTCCACGGTACGGATATCCCCCCCTCCATCAGGCTGTTCAAGACTAACTCAAAGACCACACACTAGGCTCTGGCAGCGGCGGCGTCTCCATCATGGGCGTCTTCCAGACCTCCGAGCGCCGCCCCTCATGCCTCACCCCGCTGTCCGCCCTCCGTGGCGTCGTTCCCTCCGCCTACTACGTCGTGCGCGCCTACACCACCGGCTGCGTGTCACCACCTCTTAGCCTCGCCGCCGACAGCTCGCTTCTCTTGACACCAAACGCGGCGTGGGGCTACGAGATGTACGCCGCGCACGAGCTCACGCGTCTCCGCGGCGGCGATTTGTACGTGGCGAGCCTCGGGCTGGTCGACAAGATGACGGGTGCGGCAGCCATTGAGGCGAGTCGCGTCGACGACAATAACCACCACGTGTCGGTGACGACGAAGCTCAAGGCACTTGGGGTCTTTGGTCAGTATATGGGGATTGCAAAGCATCCTACAAAAAAGAAAGGCATCGCTAACGCGTTGGCGAAATAGGCGTGTACATCTCCAACCTGCCGAGGTTGACGATTGAGGACAACTTCATGGTGACCATCTTTGGCCACCCAGTGCCGCGCCACACGGTGCGGGTGTCGTCAACCGCCGACTCGGTCCTTGAGGTTGACGTGCAGACGGCGTGGACGGAGCTGCGGCTCGACAGCGGCTGGAGCAACGAGCTGGAGGTGACGGTCAACATTCTTGGAGTTTGAGTTTGATTGTTTTTGGTATTATTATGCCGCTTGACGCTTTTTACAAGTAAATCTGAAATCTAACTCATGTGCACGCTGCTGAGCTCTGCGCGACGTTGTAGATTTCCCTGCTCTAAATAGCCCCTTTTCGATCCTATCAATGTTGCTAAACAAAAGTGAAAAACGCCGTTGCCATACAAAAAATGATCATAGTTTACAAGAAAACTTTTAGTCGAGCTCCAAGACTGCGGGAGCCTGGATAGTCTTGCCGCTGAGCTTGTTCAAGCCTTCACCAGCCTGTTGCGTGTTAGTGCATGCTTGCTGTAAAAATGTAAGAGATTGTGAAACTTACGTAGCTGATGAGTGGTGAAATCTCGACACCACCGTTGGCAACAACGGTAGCACCAGCGGCCTTGGCCCACCGCTCGCCCTGGCCCATGATGTCGGCACGGCTGGTATCCTCGTCGTCCTGACCGGTGCCCTTGGCGTTCTTGAGCGGGGAGAACTCGTCCTCGCGCTGGACCTCCATGCAGGCGAACTTGTCGAGGGGCAGCATGGGGAAGACGTCAAAGACGAACTGCTCGAGCTTGATGCCGTTGGGCTTCTCGGGCTTGACGGTCTCGCCCGTCTCGAGGTCGGTGGCGGGGATCTTCTTGCGGGCGACGTGATGGGGCAGCTTGTGCGCCCACTGGGGGATGGACTCGAGGAAGGCAAAAGAGTAGTAGTGGTTGACAATGTTGGCGGCGCGGAACTTGAGGACGCCTGGGTGGGAAGGGTCCTCGGCCTCAGCGGTGGCCTTGTCAATCTCGGAGTATTCGACGACGTCGGGCTTGCCGTTGCGGGAGAGGATGAGCCCGACGGACTCGGTGGCGTTGCGCTTGCGGACCACCTTGGTGGCGATGTCGACCTTCTGGGCGGCGGAGAAGCCGACGAAGACGGGGTCGGCGACTTTGACGAGGCAGTTGTCGACGCAGTAGGCGTGGATGTGCTGGATGCCGCGCTTGCGCATATCGTCGAGGACGCCCCAGAGGATGAGGGCCTGGTAGATGCCGCCGTTGCCGTCGGGGGCGACGGCCACCTTGGCCTTGGTCTCGAGGAGGATCTTGCCTTCGTTGGAGATGCAGGGCAGGACGCCCTGCTCAAAAATGCGAACGTTGGCGCGGTCAAGGCCAAAGTATTTGTGCTCCTCAAAGAATTCCTCGGTGGGCTGGCGGGTCGGGCCGCTGGTCATGACATACCAGGGAACGACGACGTTTTTGGCGCCCGTCTTGGCGGCGGCGAGCTCCTGGACCTTGCGGATGCGCTCGGCCTGGATCTGGAAGAGTGACTTGCTCGAGGGCAGGCCAATGTTGTAGCAGCCCTTGGGGGCAGTGCTGCCGAGACGGGTGCCCTGGCCGCCGGCCATGAGGACGACGGCGACCTGGTTCTGGGCAATCAGGTCGAGACCGGCATCGTTCCACTTCGTAAGCTCTTCGGGCTTGGAGTCGAGGATGCTGGCGGTGGCGGATTCGGGCAGGGGCTCGAGGACGGGTGGCTGGCTGTTGCTGTCGGTCTCGGCAGGCTTGAGGGCGTGTTGGGCGTACTCGTTGATGCGGACGGGGTCGAAGCCGGAGAGCTGCTCGAAGAGGTCGGCCTTTTCGTCGGCGGTGAGGGAGTCGTAAAAGGTGAAGACGTGGCCTTGATCGGCGTCTGTGTATTTTTGCTTGAGCTCGGCAACGGCATCAGCGGCGGGCTCGGGGCGAGGAGTGGCCTTGGAGCCAATGTTCAGAGCTTGCTTGATGGTCTCCATCTTTGCGGTGGTGAATGTGTAGTGGTGATGTGGGATTGAGAGGATAGAAGGAGGAGAAAGAGGACTGGAATTGGTAGGAGGCGAGTTGATGAATGCCCAACAGTGACACGTGGGTTAGGCGTAAAGATTGGAGAGGTCAATCGGAGCAAGACGGTGTGAGTGGTGAGGCGAGACCAGGCGAGGCGCAGGTGCAACGGCAGTGAAGGTTGGCAGAAAGACGGTGACGACAGAGGTGGGGTTGGCTCAAGGGGTTGTTTGCTGGCTGTCCAGACACGAGGCGCGTGTAAGACAGAAGAAGAAATTATGAAGTAGTAATTCGGAGAAGGTGAGATGTACAGGGAAGTGGAGGAATGAATGGGATTGGGAAATGGAGGAGAGAGCAGGGAAAGCAACTGGTTATATTTACGAAGGAGGGGTAGGCACAGATACCAGGTATTGAAGTTAGCTTAGCACTATCAGTAAGGTACCGACTAAGGTATGTGGAAGCTTGCTACTGGCGGCCGTTGCCGCCTCGTACTACCACTACCAACAGCTCGTAAACTGGCTACACAAGTATGGAGAGGCTGACGTCGTGGGACCAGATTAAAGCTGGGCAAAAATAGGAGAAAATTTAAAAACAAGAAACACGATCCGTTGTACACAGCAAAGCTGGACGATGAGCGAGGCGGAGGCGCAGCCAGAGGGGTTTGATGGTCCTTGACTGGTGGTCCCTTGTTCTTAGTGGGCTCCCTTTGAGTGGAGGGCTGCCCAGCAACCCTGCTAACGTTTTGCTAAGGAGCTTTTGGTTGGGAACAGGTGGTGCTGCTATTTTTGGTTCATGGCCTAAAATCTTTCAGGTATGATTATTTGTAGGTATTTTTCTTTGTCTTCAAGGAGAATCGTACATTACCGCCATAGGCCATGGAGGCTTGGAAATCAGTTTGTAGGCCAACCTATTGAGAGTAGCCAACTGCATGTGTTTAAATCGCAACAATAAAAGGAATAATCCGCCAACATAATTCTTTCTGTCTGATTGGGAAATGACGCCATGGGTACAAGAACTCTGGCTTCTCTAATCTGTAGCGATGCAATTCTGTCATAGAATCACCCAGCCCAGTGCGAGGAATTGGCATACAATCTTCTGTCCATCCGCCCAGATCCGAATCAATATCATGCAGGCATCAAACTGCAGTACTTCATAGACATCGGCACAGGCCCGCTGCCCCTCGTATCCAGAAACACGGATCGACAGCGCATCCTGTTTGTTCGCACCGCACCGCCCCATGCTGGCCCTCTCGTCTCATTTGCGCTCTAAACTGCGTTCTTCTTGATACAACCTGTGGATAGCTGGCAGCTAAAACCGTTTTGACTTTTGTATGCCAGCATGTGTTGTCATTTCGCAAATCAGCCTCGTTTGCCCAAGGCTGGGTGGCTGCACCATCTGAGAAAATCCATCTCACCAAATCGCCCAATCGCCATCTGGCATGCACTAGCCAGGGGCCATTGCTACCATCAGCCGCAGAGCCTCGCCCATGAGGCTCGCTGGATTTGTACTGTTGCTTGTGGAAAGCCTGTGAAGCCTGCCCACAGTGGCGGGTGCTGCGCCTCACCCCATTTAGAAACTCGGTAGTGGGCTGACTGACTCTGGTGAGCAGCGAAATAATAGACGGATGTCTGGACTAATTGTTGGCGGTATGGTACTCTTTGGTATTTGGCGCGCATCTCGCGTCTGGAAATTAATAACTACCTTTTGGTTGATTCACATCGCCGCTCTGGAATTGTAGCGTCGTGAACCTGTCAGTCTCAACGCTAGCAAGAGGTTTGCAATGCGGGATAAGGATGAAAGAAAAAGAAAAATAAAAGGAATATTAAAAATAAGATTTTAATCGCTTGGATCAAACAGAATTGAATAATTCTTTCTCTTATATGACGTCTGCAACTTTTCGTGAATTAACCTCGCCACATCGCCAGCATTGACGCATCCTGACATCAACCTCCCGCCTCAGCCGCACAGCCGCACAGCTGTCCCCGGTCCCGTCAACACCACGTTGCTGCCAGGTACCTATCAACGAAAGCCCCAGAAGCCGCCAGAACCCCTCTCAAAACAATGTCTTATCACTTATGACAGCCGTGTTTACTCTCATCTCATAATGGGCTCATCCAATCCAGACTTAGCGCCCACCACCGGCGACAACCCTTCACCGCCGCCTCCGCCTTCAACTTTCCACGGCCGTCTACAGCTCCAAGACTTCATGTACCAGGCCGGAGACACGCCCGCGCTCCGGCGCAGCTCTCGGCACGCATTCTCCGTCTCCGCCTCATCCGCCGTGCCCAGCAATACTCTCTCGTCCGTGAAGCGCGCACGCTCCGGCTCCACCAGTCCCTCTCCTTCCAAGACGAAGAAGAAGAAGAAGCGTGCCTCCTCCGGCTACGCACCCCCATCCACCTACGCGCACCTCTCCCTGCTCCCCGATGCCCTGCTCCCCAACCTGCTCGTGCTCTTTGTCGGCCTCAACCCCGGCCTGCGCACCGCCCGCACCGGCCACGCCTACGCGCACCCGACCAACACCTTCTGGCGCCTCCTGCACGCCTCCGGCATCACCCCGCGCCTCTGCGCCGCCGAGGAAGACGCCCACCTCCCCGCGCTCTTCGCCCTCGGGCTGACCAACATCGTCGCCCGCCCGAGCCGCAACGGCGGCGAGCTGCGCCGCGGCGAGATGGACGCGGGCGTGGCAGTGCTGGAGGACAAGATTAGGGAGCACAGGCCGGAGGCGGTCTGTCTGGTCGGCAAGGGCATCTGGGAGAGCGTGTGGCGCGTGCGGCACGACGGGAGGGCGGTTGGGAGGGCGTTCAAGTATGGCTGGCAGGAGGAGTCGGAGAATATGGGCGTGGTGGAGGGCGAGTGGCACGGAGCGAGGGTGTTTGTGGCGTCGAGCACGAGTGGTTTGGCGGCGACGCTGTCGCCGGCGCAAAAGTTGGCGATTTGGAGTGAGCTTGGAGCTTGGGTCAAGATGCGCAGGGCGGAACGCGAGGTGACGGCCGAGAGACAGGCGGCTGCGAGTGCTTGAGTCTCGTATCTCTCATCTACATGCACATATCTACCGCATATCACGATTGTGGTTTCTGGAAAGCATTGCTATATATTGGAATATAACAGATTTTTTTTCTAGTATTTTCAAGCTAGTAAACATATCTGTAGTCGAATCTATACAGACGCCTCTTGCTTTTTTTTCTTCCTATCAAGAACCTTGCTGCTGTCTGTCCAACTCCGTGACGCCGTGAAATCCCAAGCTATTCTACCTGAAGAGCGCCCAGTCGCGCCGGGCCCTTTTCCTGCCCTTCAGGGTGTACACTTTTGTCTTCAATCATAAGCCTCCATTGTCAAAAGCCCCTCAATCACTACTTGCAGCGCTTCTCTACAATGTTGGCACCGTTCTCCTCATACTCCTTCCTCGAGATCCACATCTGGTGGAAGGTGCCCAAGCTGGCCAGGATGCTGCCACCGATCCACGGCGCAAAGCGGCGCTCGCTGGTCAATCCTGCCGCATGGATCTTAATCTTAAGGCCGGGGTACATGGCCGTCAGCTCGTTGTTGAGTCGGTCGTTGAAGCCGTTGATCAGACTGGTGCTGCCCGTCACGACCACGTTCGCGAGCAGGTTGCCGCGCAGGTCGACATCGACGCCGCTAAGCGACGCCTTGACAAGCTCCGGGATCGTCTGGCCCTTGGTGAGGCGCTCCGACTCGGCGACGGGCAGGCCCGCGTTGTCGTCAAACAGGCCCTCGGTCACCTTGAAGCGCTGCTCACGCCACATCTGGTTGTAGCCGTCGGGCATCTCGAACACACGGCCGGGCTGGGTCTTAACGTAGTCCTCGTTGCCGGGTGCGCCGAGCTTGCCGGGGCCGCGCCACACCTCGACGACCGACTCCTTGAACTCGGTCAAGGTGCGCTCCTCCTCGTACAGCTTAAACGAGTCGCTGACCTGGAAGGGGAACTTGCGCTCGCGGTATTGCGGCGGCGCCAGGGCATCGACTGGCGTCTTGTTCTCGACGAGGTATGTGGGCACCAGGTTGACCTGAGGCTCCGATGACCGCAACAGGCTGCGGATCTGGGAAGAGAGCCAGAGGCCGCCAGCGGGGGAGCGTTGGACCGAGCGCTTCAGAACCATGCCATCGTGAATGGCAGTGACGGAGGTGTTGGCGCCGCCGACGTCAACGACAAGCGCAGTAGCCTTGCCAGCAGCGAAAGCGGCCAGAACTGGTGTCTTGCTGAGCCAGAACGCGGGGCAGCCCCAGTTCTCCATCACCAGCTCAATGGCCTTTTCTCTGTTCTTGGTCGTGTTCCACGGCGCCTCTGTAATGAGCAGGGGGTTCTCTTGCAGCGGCTTTTCTTGCGTCTCAGCCTCCTCCATCGCAACATCGCCCTCAGTGTCGGCTTCCTTGGCATCGTCGTTGAGACCATTCTTGGACGGGTGCGTTGGGCGTTCGGGTTGCAGGCGCTTGATCAGCATGTGCTCCCACACCTTGTTGGCCACGTCCCAGTCCTCGACAACACTGTCGCGGTTCATATAGTTGCGAATCTCAAAATCGGCGCGCGGGATCAGGCACTCGTCGCCAAACACGTCCTTGGGAGGGTCGCTCGTTACATGGCCGTAAAACGAGGGCAGCACGGATTTGGGACAGTCTTCGCCGGCGAAACCTGCGCGTGTGGTGCAGTACCCGGGGTCGAGCACGAGGGCCGATACCTCATCTGCGAAGGAGGGTTAGTGGGCGTTGCGACTGGCGCGCGGGCCGCACGCGAAGGGAGCAGGACGATGCGTACCTCCACCGTAAATGTCGGTCGGCTGGGCCGTGGTGGGCAAAGGCTGTTGCGCCATATTGTCTGCAGTTGTGATGATGCGCGATGCGATGCTAGAGCGCCAATTGGACAAGGTGGCGGCTGGGCAGAGTTGTTCGCGCTGCAAAACGATTCGTGGTTGGCGGTTTGAGTGAAGCCCAAAGCTCGAGCACCGCCAAAGCTGCTTGGTGGGGAGCCGTGACTAAGCAGGTGTGGATGCCTCGCCGGCGTCCTAGAAAAATGCTCGCGCCTCCCACAGTTTTTTTCTTCCTACCTCCTCAAGCAGCTTCTTCTTTGCCTCAGCGAGAAGCTCTTTCATTTCGCGTCCAAGATTGGCGCCTGTAATATGAAATGATGCTATGAGTGTAAGTACCACCAAACCATCCGTCCTCCAATTCTCCCCCTTCTATGATGAATTCGCATCCTCGCTTCAGAACCGCTGCGATTGACACAGCTTGCTGTGCGTGATTACACAATGCCAACATCTGATCATTTACCACTCTTTCTACCTTTTCGCTGGCAGCTCTTTCTTGACCACGCGCTAATGTATAAACAGACACTATGATATCTCGTAATTGCTTGCGGCACTGCCGCGCAGTAGCTGGCCGCCTCTCGCGTGCGAACCCAGCCCCTCTGCGCGGCCTCGCCCTATCTAGACAGACGGTTCAGACTTTTGCCTCCGTACCCGATGCGAAGAATGGCACGCCTACACCCTCAGAGTCTCACGACGAGGCCGAGCATGCGTCGCCTTTTAAGCAGCAGCGCCGGTCAGACCTGGGTAAAGACCAAGCGAGCGAATCGCCTCTCTACCCCGAGTCTTATCCTCGCATAGAGTCATCCGAGGCTCGCATGGCCGTGCCAGAATTTCTTGAAAGTGAAGAGAACGAGCTGTCTCAGCCTCTCGTCAACCTGGTCGGCCGTGTGCGCGCTAAGCGTGTCGTGGGCAAAAATCTCGTCTTTCTTGATATCGTAAACGAGTTTCAAAAAGTGCAAATCGTGGTGAATAAGTCCAAGTGTGTCGAGCCTCTGGACAATGTCTGTACACACAACTCCAAGAAGTTTCAGCTCTTCAGGTCGCTCATCCAAGTCGGCGACCATATATGTAGGCCCTCATCTAGACATCCCACTCATGTTCGCCTGTGCTGACGCTGTCGCAGCCGTCAATGGTGTTCGTGACCATACGCCCGCTGGTCTGTTGACCCTCGCTGCGAGACAAATCCCAGAGCTCCTATCGCCGACAATGGAGCAAATACCCGAAGTCCTCACCGACTCCAAGACCAAGATGCAGGATCGTCACGTAGACATGCTTGTCAACAAGGAGACTGTCGATGTCCTGCGTCTTCGATCCGAAATCACAAAGCATATGCGCGATCATTTCCACTCGAAGCGGTTCCTCGAATTCCAGACACCCATCCTAGCAGAAAACGCAGGCGGCGCCATCGCTCGACCGTTTGTCACACGCGCCACCGAGTTTAAAGATAAAGACCTCGCTCTTCGCGTCGCGCCTGAGCTCTGGCTAAAACGGCTCGTCGTTGGCGGCGTTGACAGGGTTTTTGAAATTGGCCCGGCATTTCGCAATGAAGGTGTCGACGCCACACACAATCCCGAGTTCACCATGTGTGAATTCTATAGCGCATACTCTAGTCTGGCGGATCTCATCAAGGAGACGGAAGAGCTCCTCATCAGTCTCGCCAAGCATACACAAAAGCTTATCGAAACACAACTTACGTCTCTTCCACCAATCGATCTACAAAACTTCAAGCGGCCATTCAAACAGGTCGAGTTTGTGCCTGCCCTGGAAGAAGCCACTGGTGTTCGGTTTCCGAAGTTATCCGCGGAGGATGCACTCCCAGAGCTTCTCGCTCTCATGAAACTGGCGGGCATCGAAATTCCTGGCGATATCCCCACTTCGTTACCTAGGCTCCTCGATCGACTGGCCGCCATGTACATAGAGCCCAAGTCGTTTGAAGAGCCGCTCTTCATCACCAACCACCCGGCTTGTATGTCGCCGCTGGCCAAGAGCTTTCTCTGCCCTAAGACATACCAACTGGTGTCGGCTCGCGCAGAGCTGTTCGTCGGGGGACGAGAACTTGCTAACATGTATGAGGAGGAGAATGACCCCAAGGAGCAGCAGCGGAAGCTGACCTCGCACCGCAACCTGGTCAACATGGACGACGGCGAGATTGGCATCAACGCGCCTGAGGAGAAGCCTCTAAACGAAGAGGTATCCCGGGACGAGGCTGCCACTGAGGACGCGGTAGAGTTGGAGGAGATGGAAGAAGAAGGAGAGACGGATCAAGAGGTCTTTGACAACCATATGAGGAGGGCTGAGGAAGAAGACGAGTGGTTTACGTCGCCTCTTGACCGAAGCTACATCAAGGCGCTAGACTACGGCCTCCCTCCTACCGGCGGTTGGGGCTGCGGTGTTGAGCGTCTCGTGATGCTGTTCTCTGGCGCGACTCGCATCAGCGACTGTCTGAGCTTTGGCACGATCCGAAACGTTGTTGGCTTGTCATCTGACGCGGCCAAGAAGGAGGGTAGCAAGTCTTGACCCTCTCTGTATTATAAGAAGCGACGATGTCGCGTGTATATCTAGTTCATCTTAGATTCCAGACAACCTGGCGTTGAGCATTGTATCAGCACCACCATATATGAATATGTACATTTAACTAAAAAAAACTGTTCACTTGAAGGCCCGGATATGTAGTGTTCATAGATCAACTTGAAGAGAAAATAAAGTACAGGATATATAGTAGGTTCAACAAAAAAAAACTCCGGCTGATAGCCCGGCTTGGCCAAATATTCAAGACGAAGAGAAAAGACGCGAATCGAAGATATTTAGAAACAAGGTTTCCACCTCTTGCTCGTGAAGATATACGTCAACGTTTTCGCTTTCACCCCAAGAGACCGCCTGCAACCTGAAAGACGCTGGAGACGACCTTTTCCGCCAAGCCGCCCGCCTGTGCCGGCGCTCCCGTCGCCATCCAGCCCTGCACCGTCTTCGCGTCCAGGCCCTTTGAAAAGTCCGTGTCTGCTGGCAAGAAGCGCACTGCGACACCGCCGCTCGTCGCGTCAAACACGACCGCGCCCTTGACAAACGCACCGGTCGGCCGCTGAAAGTAATCCGAAGAGCCGCCGGCGCCGGCGCCCGCCGCAAGATGCACGGTGCTCTTGCACTTGTCGTCGCCCTGGCGGAGGACCTCGAAGAAGTCAAACTCGCCGCAGGCGGGCCAGCAGCTGCACTGGTCGTACTGGGCGGTGCGGGGGATGCGGGCGTTGAGGGCCCAGATGGCGGGCATGTCGGCGTTGAAGCCGTCGGAGCCGTCGAGGGGCATCTTGAAGTGGAAGAGGAAGACTTTGTGCGCGCCCTCGAAGCCCTCTGTAAGGGATGTTAGCATCTGTTCTTTCTGTTTGGGTAGGGAAGGACAACTTACTGTAGGCAACGTCCTCGGCGCGGGAGAAGCCGCAGCTGCCGTCGCAGGGCTGGCCGCTGAAAATGGCAAACTCCTTGTTGGACGGAATGACGACATCGCCGAGGATTTGCGAGGAGCTGGCACCGCCATTGCCCTTGGCGTTGAGGAAGGCGAGTGAGTTGCCCCAGGTTCTGTATAAGCTATTGTCAGAATTCCAATCAATTTCATCGGAAAGGTTTTGGAGCTTACGTGTCGAATGTACCAGAGCCTTCACCGCCGTAATTACCAAGGAAGACGAGGTTTTCGGCCTGCTGCGCCTCGGCGTTGTAGTACGAGGTGCGATCCCAGTCCTTGCCCGAGGCGGTGGGCGGCTTGGCCTTGGGGAGGGCCGGTGGCGGAGCGGCGGCGTTGGAGGCAGCCGGCGGAGCGGTGGTCGGAGCGGCAGCGGCCGGAGCGGCGTTTGGGGTCGACGTCGCAGGCGTAGAGCCGAACCAGTTATTCTCCCAAGACACGACCTTGCCGTTAATCGTCGCCGTCACCCAGTCCGCGCGCTTCTCCTTCCTGGCGTCGTGGAACTGCTGGTGTCCGTGAGCGGCGGATGCCTCGCGGCGACGCTGCTGCGGCGTCGCGGTCCGCTTGGTCTTTGTGGCTGGCGTGTAGACGGCAAACTCCTTGAGCTGCAGCGGTCCGCGAAAGTGAAGCGACAGCTACGTCTTGTCAGAATTTATCTTGTCTAAGGGGAAGAAGAAGACGAGAAAGAAGAAGACTTACACCTTCGTCAAGAGGCGCAAGGGGCCCTTTGAAGGACTTGGTCTCGCGCTGGCACTCGCCAGAGGCGGTCATGCCGGTGACGGCCTGGTAGCTACCGGAGCCGCCGATGCCCTGGTAGAGGATCTGCTCGACAGCGCCGCAAAAGTAGTTGCCGTTTTCGTTGGACGCGGTGCCGGTGCACTGCTGTACGAGCCCGGCCGCTGCGAGGTTGGCCATGGCGGCCAGCGGAAGCGCTGCGTATCTCATTGTTGACGGATAATTCGGGGAATCTAGGTGGAAGCAAAGTCTGTTGTCGTCACGATGGAAAGAGAATCTTGGCGTCGTTGTGGTAAGGAACGGCAGGCGATTTTGTTTCGTGTAAGAGACTTTCACCAGGGAAGTCGTGTAAGAGGACGGGGCAAAAGGACGGAAGAGGAAGAGAAGAAAGGCAGCAAAAGGGAAATGGGGTCTTGATTATATGGGATACAAGCCAGTTCTAGACCATGGAACCAGTAAATAATAGCCTTTGGACTGCGCGAATATACTTTGTAAGCGCCGTTGTCCATTTCGACTCGGTCCCCTGGTAACTACTGCTTGGCATGGTGGTTGGTGTCAAGGCCACGCATTCCACCAACGCGCCCACGACACAAAGTTACCCAGAAATACCACTATAATTGATTCGGCAAGTTAGCCAGGCACCGGCATCGAAAAAAGGAACAAAAAAAGGTTAGTTTCTAATTGTTTTCCCACAGCTTCCGACTTGGCACCAGGGGGGGGGACATTGTTGTGCGGTCGTCTGTCTCGGTGTGCGGAGAAGGGCTGCATAGCTGCGGCCAGCTGCAGGGTCTTGCGGGCTTTTTTTACATTCATTTATGGCTTTTCTTTTGTCATTGCTTTTGGAGCATCCATTACCAATCCATACACGGATTGATCAGCTCTAGCCGCCCTGTGTAACCACGCCTGTTCCGCTTGCCGCTGACAGACCAACAGGGTCTACCAAGGAGGACCAAGTACGCCGAGCCGCCACAATGTCTCGGTACCAGTAAAAACCCCCTTGGGAGGTTTTCGAGGCGCAGCTTGCTGTCAGGCTGAGAATACTTGGAGTAGGCTGGGCTCTCTTCCAAAGACACATGCACAACCCCCTCGACTCCCAAGCATTGGCGCCGTGGCGCCACGGCGCCAATAGGCTTGGAAGGGGGGTCCGTTTCGCTGGCAAACATTCAATACATTTTCAGGGTCATTATTATTAAGATTATCAGTATTATTATCTCGCTTGGCAAGACGGTGGGGGAGATGAACAGAGCGCAGATTTCAGCCCGTTCAGGAGAAGCCCGCGAATCTCGCTCAGTTCACGATCTTGGTCTTTTGCCTCACTCCCCTTTTTTCTTCTTTTTTTTTCTTTTTTCTTCTTTTTTAATTTTCTTACCGAGTCCTGAACCATCCTGAGAAAACATGTCACATATCAACGTCCTTATTTTTGGCAGCTCGCGTGGCTGGGCACCCAGCACCGCACTGGAATGCGGGTGCTTCGTTCACCAGCCCCCATCACCACATTTTTACGGTTACCGCGGTGCATGACGGGAAAGGTGTCCCAGCCTCGCACAGACTCGACATTTGCTGTAGTTAGGGTGGCGCGGTGCTCATGATTCACGCCCCAGGTAATGCTTTGGCTATTGGCAGCCCAGGGGGTTGTACTTGGCGATGATCACTGCGACTGGACAACAAGGTATTCGGCTCCAGGATTGTGTAGTCGAAGAGCCTAAGCGAGGGCTTCTAGACACATGTATTTTAAAAGTTCATTAAATGACTAGATAGTCTTGATAGTGTAGGGTGTAGTAGTGTTGAATTTGTTGATACTTGCCAACTAAAGGATAGAGTTCAGTAATGTGCCTGATCTAGCCTTCTGTAGCTGGGTTGGGACGCGATACCTAAACAAACAATTCGTCTTAGCTTTAGCCCTATGGCAATTGTCAAATGCCATCCTCGTTGGTGACTGGTCCTCGCAGCTATCGCGGTCTTCACTCCCGTGGGGCGTACAACCTTTCATCACAGCTCAACCCTCGAAGATGGGAAATAACTTTGTTCCAATTGAATGCATGTCGATGTTCGCTGACCTACTCGTCAATGCCTCCCCACTCCCCCTCATCACCGCTCTCATCCTGCCTCGTCCTCCGCCTCTTACTCCCCTCAATCGCCCCGCGCCTATTATTCTCCCTCCTGCGCTCATAACCACTCGTCGACGTAATCATCGCCCTCGCCGCCCCCCTGCGCCTCGACTCAACGCCCCTCTCCCTCAACTTCTTCCTATCCGCCTTGGCCACGTCCGGCAGCGCATCCAGCAGCCACTGCTGCACACTCGCGCCCTCGCCTGCCCGCCCGGCCTGCCGCTCGCTCGCCGCCACCACATTCGCCACCGTCTTGACAAACGGAATGTCCTCCTTTGTGTAAAACGTCACCGCGACGCCGCCCTCACGGCCCGCGCGACCAGTGCGGCCCGCGCGGTGCACGTAGGCCGCGCTCGAGCCCGGCACGTCATAGTTGACGACGCCGTTGACGCCGGCAAAGTCAACGCCGCGCGCGAGCACATCGGTCGTGATGAGCACCCACACCTCGCCGGCGCGGAAGCGTCGCATGATGGAGGCGCGCGCCGACTCGGGCAGCCCGCTGTGCAGCGCGGCGATGCGCGCCGCGCCGCCGGCTTCGAGCGGGATGTCGTACTTGAGCTCCTCATGGAGCGCGGTCGCTCGGTCAATGGTTTGTGTAAATACGATGAAGGGGGGGCGGAGAGGCGGGCCGGAGTCGTCGGCGGTCGTAGGATGGAGGAGTTGGCGCAAGGCGAGCAGCTTGCCCTGCTCGCTGGCGGTGTATGTGAGTTTGTGGACAATGTTGGGCACGGCAGTGTCCTTTAGGCCGACGACCAAGCGAATGAATGGTTTGGGCTGCGTACCCAGCTCTTCGGCTCGCAATTGTAACTTTTCTGTGACGATGGATTCAATGTTGGACCCCATCGTCGCGGACCAGAATGAGACTCGCAAGTCGGTGTTGGTGCACGCGGACCAGACGCCCATTGTTTGTTCGCGGAAGAGCACATCCAGGAGGACATCCGCCTCGTCGAGAATGAGGTCTCTTACGTCGGGCAGCACGCGGTGAGTCGTTGTAGAGCCAGATGTGAGGAAGTTCAGTAACAACTGCGGTGTGGTGACGAGAATATCAGGCTTTGCAGCGGTGGCCTTGTTTCTGCGCTTCGGAGTTTCTTTTCCTTCTTCGTCTTCGTCCTCTTCGTCACTATCTTCGTCGGCCTCCTCATCACTTTTGCTTAGCTCCTGCACCTCCTGCTCCTCGGTGTCAAGGTTCATCTGCTTCTTCATTGCCATAATCTTGATGCCAGTTCCTTGCAGTAGCTTCAGTCCCTCATTCACAATCTGGTGAGCCAATTCTCTCGTAGGAACCACAATGATAGCCTCAAGGTCGTGTTGTGTCGTAGTCGCCTCGCGGTCGTTTGCGTCCATGCCCCTTCGTCGCATGATTTGGTTAATGGCCGGGATCAGGAAGCTAATCGTCTTGCCACTCCCTGTTGGCGCCACGGCCAAGAAATCCACGCCATTCTCCAAACCCTGGGCATCGCAGTCTCTGAGTGCCTGCTTGGGCTTCAGCAGCAGCGGCAGACTGCCCAGTTGCACCTCCGTCGGCACGCGGTAGCTCTGCGCGACCAGGTTCTCGGAAACGCGCCGCGAGATTCCATACGTGCTGCGAAGCTGTCCAAACGTCTCGAGTGGCTGCGGAAACAGCTGCGCCTTTTTCTTCTCGTCTTTCTTGGACTCCTCCGCCGCCGCCGCCTTCTTCTTCTTGCTCTTCTTGGCCTTCTTGGGCTCTTCCTCTTCCCGTTTCGATAGCAGCGTCACCTTGAGGCGGTGTGACCTCAGGACCTGCCGGCACTCGTCTTCAGAGATTCGCTTCGCGGGCTTGGATACGGGGCTCGAGGCTTGCTCGCCGCTCTTGCTCGTGGAGGTGGCCTTGGCGGGGGCCGGCTCGGACTTGGGGGCAAAGAAGTCGACCTCGGGCAGTTCGTCTGTCGCAGAGCCTTCGGGGGTCTGCTTCTCCGTCTTGGACCGCTTGCGCTTCTGTCCGGGTACCTCATCGTGGTAGAGCTGTGGGTTGGTGGCCGCAACGCCGGTGGACGAGGGCAGTTTGGCCGGCGCATTGCGAGCGTGCCCCGCGCCCTTGGCCGTGCGCTTCGTCCCGCGGGACAGCACCTTGAGAATATCCATGCTTTCCAGATGCTAAGAAAGCAAATTCCAAGCGGAGAGATGGCAGCGGGGTGGACGTGTGCTCGTTTTGTCGGTTTGTAGGGAAAATGGAAATTTTTAAAGTCGCCAGCTTCAACTTTTTTCTGGGTCCCAGCTTTCGGTGGGGAGATTGATGGGGCGGGCGTATTGGTTTTTACCAGGGTACTAGTTAAGTTAAGTTATAGTACTGAGTAGGCTTCAAAAATTACAACAGGATTGATCCTCTAGTTACAATTAACTGTGTATGACAACCCTCGCCAAATTTGTATTACAAGGAAACTGGCCAATCTTGGACAATTTTCTCGAGTTTGGTACTACTAAGAAGGAGACGATTGGCTAGATTAGTTGGGGTGATGCTTTTCCCAGCCTTCAATAGCAGCTGGTAACCGTAAAGTCATATTATAACTTAGGACTTACCCTAAGCAACAACGACGCACCTATTTACCACAGCGAGGCCGAATGCAACGAGTAATCTTGCACCGCGCAATATAATGGTAGAAAATGGCCGAATTTCCGGCAATGTTGACTGGGAGGAGGCGGGGTGGTATCCGGAGTACTAGGAGCTGATAAAGTTCTTGAGCGTCCTGCTGAAGGCGACTGGAAAGCATACGCCGAGCTTATATTCCCCAAGCTCTACCGGAATTAGTTACTTATACTGGCATGATAAGGTGGCGAAAACCGTAGTGAGACAAATGTCCGCGATGCAGCTCACATCCGCGACATGTCGATCGTGGCGACGATGCTAGATCTGTCCGTCGGCCTCGCACGCATCGCGGAGCGTGCGTCCCTCGAGCAACGACGGCCCCGCGAGCAACGACAGGTCCGCGCACGGAATGCTCTGCAGCAGCAGCTCGACAATCTCTTCCCGACCGGCCGCGCATGCAGCATGGAGTGCCGTTTTGCCGGTGCCGAGCGTTGGGTCCGCCCCATGGGTCAACAATACCTTCACAATCTCGAGTTGTCCGTGCCCACAGGTCACAGGCCAAGTGAAGTGCCGTTTCGCCGGGATCGGCGACGACGGCGATGTCGCTTCCCTTGTCGAGTGGCTGCTTCACCAGGGCGATATTGACGCTGGCAGGCGTGGAAAAGGGCGGACCAGCTTCGTGCAGTAGTTTGTTGACGTCGGCGCCGGCCTGCAGCAGCACTTCTAGAAAGATGAGATGAATGATGGGGCCTCGGATCTTGGAACAGGGGAGGGATTGCGGCAAAGGGACAGCTCGAGCGGCATCGCGGATGTTGAAAGGGCGAGGTGTTGAAAAGCAGCTTGGAAACGGGGAAGTAGATCGGGCCACTGCCAGGTGCCTGCCGTTTGCGCCTCCCAAATTACCTAATTAATAAGGCGGCTCAATGTCCGCTTGCATGTCAAACACGAAGCTGAGTTTGCTTACCTTGCCTCGTGAGCTGTTGTCAATTGTGCTCCAATAATTCTTTCAGCACCGGCCTGCTATTCTTTCTGCAAGAACCTTGTTGGTCAAGCAAGGTAACGGGTGTTATTACAGGGTTTCCCCCCGTGCCGCCATTATCCCTGCCCTGTTGGCTGACCGCACCTCATATCTAAGACACCTGCAAACAAAATCTGGTCTGGCATTGGGCCAGTCAAAGGCCGAATTATTAATGTCAAGCTTCTAACCATAGTTCGGGATCCTGCCCAATGAGGTAATCAGTGGGCGTCGCCTTGTGGTCCGAGCCATCAAACACCACCTGTGCGTGGTGCTTTTGGCTGTTGGCAGCGAGCGAACAGGTCATGAGATCCATAGTCAGATAGAGAAATACACTGCAGCCAGCCGTTTATGAGTTTGGCAAAACTTAATTTAAAGCACATTGTCGACAAGGCAAACAGTTCGCAATCAGAGGAAAATTCGAGGCGCCCGCAAAGAAGTCAATCTCTGGCACTGACGCAGTAGCCTCACAGTTTCAATGCATCAGAAAAGTGTCCAGCTTTCTAGAATGAAGCGAATAGGTCTAGAACACTACTTTGAATCATATCAACGGTCAACGGGACTCAGGTATAAAGAGAGGGACCTACGGCCAATTTCATCTTCAGAAGCATCAACAATTCTACAGTCATTCGCCTTCCAGCACTGTCATCAACACTTCAGCACCTTTATTTTTCAATAACTTTTGAACACATTACACGATGCAACTGTCCATCATTCTTCTCACTACCCTGGCCGCCTTCGTCGCTGCGGTTCCTACACCTGGACGGGGAGCATATGACACTACTGTGAGTCATTCGACGAGAGCCTATGAACAGGCAACTTAGCGATTCAGCACACACAAAACTAATACAAATGGTGACTTCAGGGAATAAAACCCCCGACTGCGCTCAAGGCTTAGGATTATGTATTGTGAGAAAGCAGGAGCGCATAGTGAGAAGCTAGGCCCTTTGGGAAGGGCTTCAGTCGTTGTATGGATTTTTCCCTCGGGAGTTTATGCTCAGCTGGCTTATGGGACACAACTCTTTGCCGCATGACCATCTCCTTGTCGAGCTGGAGCTGGTGAGGCCTGTTCTGTATCGCAGATCTCTCTTTATCCCTCTCTGGCGACAAGAGCCTGGCCTAGCCTTGGGAAATGTCGGATCATAGAGTCTCAAGTCAGCTGAGAATGAGAATTGAATAATGCTTTGGAATTCTGCCCTGCCCTGTTGAATCATGTTCCACTGCCGTAAATCTGAAAAGCACAATTATACACGGGGCTATTATTGCTGCCCTCTTGATCCCAACAACGCCTGTTGCCAATGCCTCGAGTCCTGTCGTATACCGCGCTTTCCGGGAAGAAGTATTAAAAGATATAAGAAAGCCGCAAGATGAATGAAATCATCGTATGCCACGCTCCTAGGAAGAAGCAAGGAGAAAGGATAACAGTCCCATATCCCAATCACATCGTCGTCGTCCACGAATCCTCCTCCCCATCCCTCCCCTCCCCATACAAGACCTCACAAACCCCCGACAGCGGGATATCCAGCACCGCATCCGTGCCTACGCCCCAACTCTCCTTGCCCACCGCCACCTGTCCCGCATCGTCCACAATCGTTTCCACCCTCTGCAGCGGCAGCGTCAGCACCTCCCTATTATACGACGCCAGCGCCACGTATATATAGCACAGCGCCGTCACCAAAAACGCCGGCGTCGCCAGCGCCCACCACCGGTCCGGGTAGTAATAAATCCCCAGCCCATGCAGAAACGGCGACGGCAGATACGACCAGAGGAGATAAATCAAAAACGCAAAGCTGCTAAAGAGGTACAGCACGAAGCCGTAGTATTCGTAGGTGGGCACGCGCGGCGCGGTGTGCGGTACGGGGGGCGGCGTATGGTGCTCGTCATCGGAGGCGTCTGGGGTCGTGGGCCGGGAGGGTCGGAGGAGGGAGGTGAGGGAGGGAGAGGGCGGGAGGGGTGTCGGGGGACGCCCGTAGAAGGGAGGCGCGAAGAAGTTTTGGGGCAGGGGGTTGCTGGGAGGCGGGGGGGAGTCGGAGTCGGAGCCGGAGGAGCTGTGGTTGTCGGAGAGGTAGTCGACGTCTTCGTCGGAGGAAGAGGCCGGCATTGTGTGGTTTGCGCCGCGCGCGCGTGAGGTGTGGAGGAGGGTGGACGATGGTGATGTTGAATGGAGGTTGAAGCTGGTGATGCGACAGCTATGTGGACCCACCTTGGACTACATGGCGTATTAGATAAAGACAACACTTCCATTTATTCACACGACTCCAACGTCATTAATTCTCTATGATTATCCATGATTACACAGGCTTGGCCCGATTTGGTGGAATTTGACTTGTTGTATACATAATCATCATTACGGTGGCATCCATCACTACCAATTTCCACACCCCCTCATCCATCAATCGGACATCGATACTCCCTATCCCGCGCAGGACCCGTCCCATTTTCCTGCTTATCCTGCACCGCGTCCAGGCAGCTCTGGTGATATATATGTCTACACGCCAGCACCACCAGCGGACCGAGCGGAGCATCCTTACCCGCCACCTGGTCCTTGTCCTCGACCAGCAAACTTGCCGGCCTCGTGTCCAAGCTCTTGCCCTTGCCCTTGCCCTCCGCTTCCGCGCCCGCTTCTCCTCCAGCCCGCATCTTCTTCTTCTTCTCCAGCCGCTTGGCATCTTCCACGGCCTGCTTCGTCTCCCACGCCTCAAAGACGGCACCGCCTGCAACGCCCGGGCCCCAGACACGACGCCCGCAGTGCTCGCACGTCGACCCGCGCGGCCGCCACCCTCGCTGGCGCAGCTCCACCGACTGACTCACATTGATAAACAAGCTTCTGTCCAGTAGCCGGTTAGAGAGCCGGAGAATCGACTCCTCGTAAGCGTAGGCGGAAAAGATGGATGCCAGGACACCGCGCAAATCGGCCAGGTTCGGGGACGAGGCCGCAGCTTTGGCCAGGAAAGCACGGAGGATTCTCAAAAAGGAGAGGTTGGTGCCGCCGGCCGCTAGCAGCTTGGACGCCGACTGGCCCGGGTTCTGGCCAGACGTCGACGCCAGTAAAGCGGTAAAGGTATGCTGCACCAGCGATCGCAGCAGCGTCAGGAGTCGTTCGCCATCCAAATCCGCGTCGACGACAACTTTTTGGATTCGTGGTGATAGTTGCTTCGTCAGCTTGACCGCTGCCTCTATCAATTGTAACCACAGGGTCTCGTCCGTGGTGAGCGCTGCCTGTGCGTCTTTTGCTCGTTTCTGTACGTGCGTGGTCCGTTTGGCCGGCTTCTGCTGTCCTTGGCAAAGCCAGATACCGACATACATGTACTTTTGCAAGCCCTGAAGCAGCTCCTCGATCGAAGCCTGCAGATCGACCGGGTCTTCTTGCCAGCCCGCAGCGCCCGACAGTACGCCTTGAAGCGCCGACTCGAGCGTGCCAAAGTGCGTGACTAGTCGCTGCATAGCCTTTTCCACCAGTCCGTCACGAGTGAGGATTGTCACGGCAGCATCCACGACGCCAGTTTCTTCCATGGTAGGCAGAACCTGGTCGAGTCGCAGATCGCCCGCCTGGACACGATTGATGTAATCCGACACGTGCGAGGGCTCAAAGGTACACATCAGACGCACATACTGCTCAATGAGGTGTCGGTCTGGCGGCATCTCTTCTGGCAGCTTCTCACGCTCAGAGTCCAAGAGCGTCTTGAGATACGCAAACCGAAGCTCCGGTGCATCCGATGCGCTTTCGAGAATTTGCTTCTGCATCTCCGTCGTCTCTCCGGCGAGTACTACCGCAGACTTCTCTGGGCTAAGTTCCAGCAAGTCTCGTGCGTGATCGAGAATGGCTTCATGGATGCTGCTACGCTGCTGGAAGCCCAGTTTCGTCGAGGGGCGCAGACAGCTGGCGAGGCATTCATAAACTTGATCCTGGTCATCTGGATCCTCAAAGTATGTGCGGATTAGCGTGCCAAACTGCTTGTCGACCTTGAAGATGCGCTTCAATATGCGGTAGAAGCCGGCTTTTTTGAACTGCGGCAGCAAAGCCGTCATGTCCGTTGGCTGGTAGACGGAAAGCAGGTACTCGGCACTCAGCTGCGCATCCTCTGCCAAGTCCTCGCCGGGGTAGTTGCAGAGGCCCTCAAGCACTTTGGACAGCGTCGACCCCGAGAAGAGCAGGTACTGCGGGAACTTGGGCAAGTTTCTCGCGATAAACATGTCAAGATATATGGTGTCCGTCGCGGCAAAGTCATCAGGGTTCATGACATCCAACAGAATGGACAGGATATATTGGCGGTTGATCGTCTGCCCAAATATTTGCTCTTCAGGCATATCCATCGCCGAATTTCCGTTCGTCTTTTTATCTGGCGAGTCATTGAGAAAGGGGTCTTCGAACGCCTCGTTGAGCGCACTCAGGAAGCTCGGCGCATCGTAATGTAGGATGAGTCTCAGGTACGGGAACGAAGGTTCGTAGTCGGTCCCAGGCTGCGTGAGGAACAACTTGCCACTGCCTTTGGGCCAGGAAATGCTCTGCCCGGAGAAGAAGAACCAGTAAATCTCAGCCTTGGCTTGGCCTGCTGTATTCTCGTCCATCGGCTCGCCGTTTGGGTATATCCGGCTCGTGAGCGTGTAAGACAGGTATGGGAATATCTTTACAGCATTGATGCTGTAGTAGTCCTCGCCAACGGCGTCACCGTCATAGCTGCCGTTGACCATGATCGGCACGAGAAGACTCAGAAGTTCAATCATGGGGGTTATGTAGTCGTGGATAGCCTGGTTCCAGACGTAGGTGAGGGCGTCGTAGAGGCTGTGCTGCTTGCACAAGAGCGTAATCTGGTCGAGATCGAGCGTAGCCGTCTCCATATGGCAAATCATCTCTTCCAGCCTGCTCTCCCAGCCCTGCGCAGCATAGTGGCTGATCATGGCCTTGACCACAACAGGGGGAATAAAGACTATGGACCGGTCAAGGATGTATGGTTCGAGGACTTCGAGGTAAATGCCCGATATGTCGGCGTCTTCGTACCATTCAAACATGTCGTCGAGCAAGAACTCGACGTTTTCAATGTTAAGACACGCTACGAAGCAAGTTTCGGCGAGTTGCTTCAGATGTGCATCGTCCGCGGCGCTCTTATCCCTTTGCCGCTGGGAAAATGCATATTTGAGCGACGCGCGGATGATTTCTAGAACCTTGTCCTTGACCATATTATGCCGTTGCGTCTGATCCTCTGGCAACCCGACCGTCAGCTTGTCCGCGTCGCCTGTGTAATAGGACGTGGCAAGTTGAATGGCCCCAATATAGTCGCCGTGCTCCATCATAGCAATCAGTCGGTCGGCCCAGTTTGAAAGAGCGCCCAACGAAACTTCGTTGAATCCGAGAATAAATATTCTCCCCTTGTACGCCTTGAAGCTCATGTAAAAGGCATCCGCCACAACCCCGTGCATCGAAGGATCCTCCTCATCTAAACGCTCCACCAGGCTGTGCAGCTGCTTCGAGTAGAGGTCCTTGTGGTACATGTAGCGCTGCATCAGGTCAAAGGCCTCGGTCATGCGCATAGTCCTGTCCTCGAGCACGATGAGGCGCTGCGAGACAGTCAGCACCGTGATGACGGAGCGACTGAGCCACTGCACTGCGACAATCGCCTCCTCACACTTCCACCGACTGCGCGCTTTGAAGCGCAGGCTCGGCGGCTGGTCCTCGTCCTCGCCAACCACCTCGGAGACGTCGAGGACTGTAAGCACGTTGGACCAGCAGTACGCCAGCTTCACTTTTGAAATGTCGCTTCCGCTGACGGGATCCGGCGTCTTTAGCCTCACGGCGGGGAACCAAGCCAGGCATCCTGTCATGGTGCTGTGGGCCGGGACGTCCTTGGGCCGCGCCGACTTGTGTTGGGTTTGCGCCACCGGCGTGGTGGACACGATGACAAGCAGGTACGGCGTGAGCATGGCCGTCAGCCCCAGAATGTCCGTGGCGCACTCGACGTTGCCCAGCGGCAGCGAGGCAAACGCGAGCACGGTACTCGGCTTCACGAGCTTGCCGACCGGCTTCGGAGCGTCGGGGTAGCGGCCGAGAATCCTCGTCGTCTTGACAGTTCGGCCTAACGCGCCGGTGCCCCGGGTCGCGAGATGCGAAAAGGCCATGCCGCGGTCGTCGGCCGAGACGAGGGCCGTGTGGCGCGTGCCTAGGAAGCCCAGGTGGATGACGGATACGTTAGCGACGTGGCCGTCCATGGTGCGGTGCGGCGCCTCGCTGCGCTCCAGGGGCGGTATGCTGAGGAACGGCCGCGAGGGCCGCGACGTGTCCCATGTGAAGATGCTGCCGTTTGCGTGGCCGCCCGCAATCGTGGTATGGTCCGCCGAGACGGCGATCGCAGTGACTGCGCCCGACTCGACGGCCTTTGTACCCGGTCCAATGATGAGCTTCAGGTTCTGGCTGTAGTCAAAGACCAGGATGACGCCCTTGGAGGTGCCCAGCACGATGGACGCCGAGACGGCGAGGCACGTCGGCGAGCCAAAGGTGCGGCGGCCGGACTCGGAAAAGGCCTGGCCGTTGAGCTTCTGCAGACGCGTCCAGCGGACCACCTCCCAGGGTGGTGTCGTCGTCTCGACATCCGGGCCATCGACGTGGAAGTTGGAGCTGAGGGAGACGTTGCGGGAGTGGCCGCCGGTGAGAAAGGCCGGCGACGGGGAGCGCGGGCTGTGTGTGCCTGGGGAGGCGATGCGCGAGGAGAATCGTCGGTCAAAGGGGCGAAAGGAAGGCGTCGGGCTGCTGAGGTATGCGCGGGAGGCGACGGAGGGGAGCACGCTGCTGCCGGGGGAAGATATGCGAGAGCCCTGTTTCCTGCGGGTTAGCAAGACCAGAGGAGAGCAATGGCGCGGCGGTATGTACCTGTATAGAGGGGGAGATGCCCTGCGCGGAGGTAAGCGAATCGACAGGGCTGCGCGTGCGTTTTGGGGTGAGGTCGACCAAGTCGGCGTCGACGGAGCCGAGCTCGGAGCCTTCCTGCGGCAGCGCGAGATGCCGCAGTGGCGTTGTCGGCGTGTAGACGGCGTCTTGACTGACAGGGCTCGCTACGGCTTCGTCATTCGTGGCATCGTCGCCGTCGCCGTCGCCGTCACCGTCGCGTGTCTCGAGCTGGGGCACATCAGCGTCGTCGTGCTCGTCGACGTTGCCGTCCCCATTGACGATGGGTACCGGCTCGACAACGGCCTCTGCGTCGGCGGGCGTCGCGGGGACGTCATCCGGCTGGTCTAACGGGACGGCCGGCTGGTTCTCTGAATCTGCCATGGCGTCGCCGGTCGCATTACTTCATGGTTTCCGGAGCGCGGTGCAGTGGGGAGAATGGTTGTCGAGGGGGGGTTGCGTGGATTCGGTCTCTCTCGGCCGAGCGTGGAGAAACAATTGCGAGAAACGCCGGGCGGGGATGCGGTGCGTATGGTGTATCGTCGTTGAATTGCAGCCAGGAATGGCTGGAAATGCTGGCCCTATGCCTGGGCGGCTGCTGTCGTTAGTAGTTGGAGGAGGAAGAGGAAGAGGAGGAGGCTGGTTGCTTTTTGGGGGAAGCTCTAACGACGTGCGTTACTGAGCTGCCCTGTGTGGATTTAGCTTGTGTAGCTTCTCCCAACGGTGGCGCCCGGTGTTACTCCGCCACGAGGCTGTCGTGCACCCCGCAGTAGCTGACGAGGCGAATGTATTCAGTGGTAAATATAGCTGTAACCTGAGGTAGAATTGGAATTTGGGGGGAAGAAATCGACATCATTCTTGCAAGGCGACGGTAAGTTGAAGTCAGCAAGGCAGCCCTATAAGCGGCTATGCAGCGCCTCAGGCAGCATCAGATGCCAGGCTTCTATCAAAAGAGAGAGGGAGAAAAATGTACAAAAGAGGAGGAAACCTCATATTCCAATGAATCTGAATTCAAAGGAATTTTAACCACGCCATATCCTTAAAAGCAATGCTATCCCGGGGTAGAGATTAGCATGACGGCGATCGCTCAAGTACGTCACTCCACCCAATCGCAGCACAAGCGCACTTTACCTCTTCCCTCCACCTCCAGATTTCAACCTCACACCAACACCAACACACACAGACAGCCCAACATGTCCTCAATAGGCCCGCAGCTCCCATCCCAAACCTCCACCAAGCGCAAGCGCACACCCGAACCCGGCGATGCCTCCCTCTCCTCCTCCAAGCACGCCCGCCACAACGCCAACGAGATAGCCCTCGACGACTCCGACTCTGACGACTACGGTCCTCGCGCCGCACCACCCACAGCCTCCCGGCCATCTCTCGGCCCCTCATTACCACCCTCCGCTGCTGATGCGCAGAATAAAGACGAAATCGGCCTCGACGACTCCGACCCCAACTCCGACGCCGGTCCTGCCCCTCCACCAGCCGCCGCCCCAGCATCCCCCTCCTCGGACTCCGACTCCGACGACGAATACGGCCCTGCCCTCCCCAACGCCTCCTCCCGCCGTGCCCCCATCGGCCCCTCTATGCCTCCCATCGTCGATCCCTCCGCGCCCACCCGCGACGCCTGGATGCTCGCGCCGCCCACCTCCAGCGGCTACACCGAGCGCGACCCTACCAAGCTCCGCGCCCGCACCTTCACCTCCAAGCCCAGCGCCTCCTCCGGCGACAGCAGCTTAGCAGCCATCTGGACAGAAACGCCGGAAGAAAAGCTCAAGCGGTTGCAAGACGCCGTGCTCGGTCGCTCGTCGGACAGCAGCGGAGGCAAAGCGGTGGAAGCGCGCGCGCGAGACGAGGAGGCGAGAAATCAAAAGATTTCAGCGTCGATTGCGGCGACGCGCGGCAAGAGTCTGTATGATGAGCACCAAGGTGGTGCGAAAAAGGCAGGCAAGGAGGAAGAAGATGATCCGAGCAAGAGGGCGTTTGATAGGGAAAAGGACATGGCGCTGGGAAGCAAGATTGGCTCGGCGCAGCGGAGGGAGTTTGTCGCCAAGAGTGCGAATTTCGGTGGTCGTTTCCAAAAAGGGTCGTTCTTGTAAGATATACATACACACCTTATACACTCTACAATGGTCATACATGGCTGGCACGCACACACTTTACGTAGACGTGCATCTCTTCCTGGCTCTACAGAATATTCATGACATACACAAGGAAACAAAATGCAAGCATAATATAGCATGTTCATATATACTCCCGAGAGGCTATTTAGAATGCCGCTTTAAAAAGCCAAAAAAACTCCGCCGCTATCAAGAAATAAAACAAAGCTTTCAACCATCCCAAAAAATCCGAAAGAGAGAGATAGAGGCGAAAAAATAACTAGAGTCAACCCCGTGGCTGCCGTATCCTTTCAAGTTACAATGCAAGATGATAAAAAAGATAAAAGAGCAGACAGCCAAATTTCAATCAGCTCGGCCTGGCGTATTTTGCGTGCTTTCATGTACAGGTGTGGGCATGTCAAGTCACTCTCCGGAGTGAAGAATATACCTCGGCGCACAGATCAAAAATCTGCGCTGGGAACGAGTCCTCAACTAGCATGAAATCGATTGGAGAGCCATTTTTCAGACCGTCCATCAACGACTTTCCGGCTTCAGTGACCTGGCCCCGTGGTATATGTGACGTGTGAGAAAAGTTGGTAGTAGGTGGCCGCGTAGTGCTGTACAGGCCACACAGCGGTATTGATATGGGGAGGTTTTGCGGTTGAGAATATGATTTCCCTCCCGTAGAAGCGACGGAGGTGATAGAGAGAGGTCATAATAATGTCGTTAATGATATTGGGCGAGGCCCGCGGCGAATCTACGCCGTAACGGGAGGTCTCGTGCCAGATTCTAATTGAGCCGGCGTTGGTTCTGCTGTGGCGGCAGCGGCAGGTTCCTCGGGTTGGGTGGCGTTATTTCTGCGGCCAAATCGCATAGCGGATCGCATAGATGACACCATGCTGCGGCTAAAAGACTCGGTAGGTTCGGTGGGTTCCTGCGATGGTGTCTCCGCCGCGTTGGTCCTCGAACGTCGGCTAGTGCGGAAGGGGGGAGCCGGGCCGTTGCGGAACCAGGCGGACGCGAAGCTCGTCGGCATATTCATGCGCGTATTGTTTCGCGGGTCTAAGCTTGGGTTGGTCTGGGCGGTAGCGTCGCCATCCTGGTTAGGCCGAGGCTTGGGTGTGTAGTAGTCTGCCTTGCAAAGTGGGCAGCAAGCACGACGGCTCGTCAGCCAAGGGTCGACGCAAACAGCATGGAAGGCATGGCCGCAGGTGAGGCCACGGATGTCGTCGTCGTCCTCGAGAGTGTCAATGCAGATAGCACAGGTATCACCAGGAGCAGCGAGGCACTCGGGTGGCAAGGCGGCGTTGATGTGTTCGTCGTCGTCGTCTTCATCGTCCTGGTGGCTCTCAACGCGTTGCACGTCGTCAGTTCTGGCAGGCGCAGCGGTCGATGTCTGTCCAGCAGATTCGATAACTTCAGTCTTCTTGACCGGCTTATCCTTTTCCGTCTCGGTGGTCTTCTCCTCTGCTCTGGTTTCGGTCTCCTCAGTAGGCCCATGGCTATCTGGGGTTGCATCTGTTTCGTCTGTCGAGTGGCGCTCTTTTGTGGCGGCAATGGATGAAACAGCTTCAAGGTTGTGGATACTGGTTGGCCTGCTAGCTGACAAGTCTACGCCGCCAGCGGTGGGCAAACCTTCTCGCGCACGCTCAATGACCCAGGTCTTGTACTTCATCATGGGAAATTTGTCATTGACCTCGTCCATGGTCATCAGTTTCTTTTCGCGACGACGACGATGAGGTCTGGGCATATTTTCCAGAGGCAGGGGTTCGCCATCCTCACCGAGGCGGGCGCGATTGCGGGCATTGTAGCGAAAGCAGTACTTGACACCAACAATGATCCTATGGGCTAGTTAGAACGTGTTGGCGTGATGGTGGTGGCACTGTTGGCACCGGTAGATTTCGATGAATCGAGAAGCGCAAGGGAGGCTCATCTTACCAGAGGTTAGTGAATACAACTCCGAAGCCTAGAGCAACGAAGAAGAGGAGCGGGGAACTGCCTCTGTTGTTGTCCGAATTTTTATTGTTCTGAAAGTTGGAATCGGTGGGCTGGCTCGACGTGGTTGAAATGGTGGACGAGTTGGTGGTGGGAGACGGGGTATCGGTGGCCTGCCGAACAGCGATTCGAGTGGCCTCGATAACGAGGTCGGTGAGAACCGCCATGATGGCGGCGGGCGGCGGGCGGCGGAAAGAGGGTAAGTTTAAAGCGACTAGTAGGCAATCGTAGTGGTGATTATTGAATCAAGTCGTCGAGAGGGGGGGCAAGGGCCTAAAGGCGGCGAGCCGGAGACTTCATGCAAATGTAGCGGGCACGGCGCAGTGACGAAGCGCCCGTTGGAACGTTGAAGATGTAGCGTCGTGGCAGTGTCGCTTGGCGACAGATGAGGAGCGTTGTCGAGGCCGGTGGGCAGGATAGGAGCGGGAGGAGGCGGTCGGTGGGAAGGTTAAATATCGTGGACGGTGTCGACGAGCGTTAGCAAGTGACAAATCCGGCGATGGGATAAACAGATACGGGATCTGCGTCGACAATGAAGGATGGAGGATGAAGATGGAGGGATGTGTAAAGAAACGAGCGAGCGGGTGGGTGAGAAGCAGAGGACGGATGGGGCGGCGGTGGTTGTGGGAGGATGGATGATGGCGTGGAATAGACTTGGCTGACTGGGGCTGGGCTTCTTTCGGGGGGAGGAGAGGGAAGAGAGCTGGAGGAAGAGCAGGAAGAGAGGAGACAGGCGTGAGTGACTTTGCGGAGTGCAGGGAGAGTGGAGACCGGGAGGGACGAAGAGAGGAGGAGGAGGCGTCGCCAGCCAAGAGACGGCTTTTTTAGGTGCCAACAGTACCCATGATTTGGAAGAGCACATCTTGAGAGCATATGGGGACTTAACTATCACTCTGCTTAATTATTACAGATCATGTTAGTGCATTGGTGATGCATGCAGAATGGCTGGCTGACCGGGCTCCACCTCTCCCGTTAGGGCCTGGTAGCGCTGTGCTCGAGCTAGCTGGTGGGCGTTTTAGTGAACGGTCAGGTTCAGTAAGGTGCTAATTCAGGCTGGTTATTTTAGGTCGTGGCGCCCAGAAATCAACCACCACGAGTGCCCAGCCACAGTCCTCTCTCAGCTGCTTGTGGCAAAGAAGACTCCAAATAACAAAGTACGAGAGGGAATGACAAAAACTCCAAATGTACACAAAAATATGTAAGAATAAACAGGTGTCACGGATGATGGCGACGAGTGGCCCGCATCGCGGTGATACCAGCATCGGAGCAACTCATCGGACGGGTGCACGCATAAGTTCTATTTACCGCCAAGCAAGCAACGCCCAGGTCTCACAAACAAACCAGGCTGGCTTTCTTTTTCTCAGGACGGTTGTGAATTCGCTCAATCGAGGGGTCAACCAGAACCGAACGAAAGCCTCTATCCGTTGCTGAGACACACAGCCAGCATATCCACTGGGCGTCATGGAACGGGTGGCTCTGCAACGGGTAGCGAGATGGATTATGAACGACGACAGCCTGGTCGAGATTAATAAAATGCTGATAGAAACTACCTATTTGAAACCCATCTTGGCTTCAAAATCAAGCCTCTACACAGCCTCGGTGGCGCAAAATAAATTCTACGCCGTCTGCCACACGCAAAAGTGCACATTAGTTCCTCCGGTTGAGTGCCTCAATTGCGTCGCGGCTTATTCCAAACAGGCAGGCCAGGCAAAATGAAAAAGAAAGGGCAAAAAGCAGACCACTTTCTGCTGAGCCACGATCAGAAAGTAGTATCCTCTTGAAGCTCCTGACGTTTCCGCTGCCCCCAGTCTACGTCGCAGCCGTTGTTAGGTGTGGGAGGACGCGGCCGAGGAGGCGTCGGGGTAAGGGCCTGACTCGAGTCTGAAAACGCCGAGTCGGCGGCTTCGGCAAGACTATATGCCCTTTTTCTTTTTGGTTTCCTTTCTTTTCCCCTCATCAACTAGGAAGCCCTCCTGATCGCAACTTTCTTTTCCGCCGCGGCCACTATCCGTTCGGCTAACCAAAAGTGGTGACGATGCGCTTCCAGGTATCGTCCAAAAAAAAACGTGGGCTGATTTGGCCAGCAGCAAGCAACAAGGGCTTGGTCCTCCATGTCTCAAATTATTGTGCAATGAGACATCAGCTACCTAAATTTACCTCGAGGAAACTCAATCGCACCTGGCCGAACATTGACTTTCTGTTTCTCACTGTTCAAATACCTTGTAGCAAGCAAGCGTTCGGCGTCGACGGCTTGGCCTTTCTTGTCCAACCCAGTCCATCGAGTCGTCCCAGGTACAAACAACTCCGTACAGTACCCGCCAATCCTGTTCATCCATCCGTGCCCGCATCGTTCCATGACGAACATTACCCATCCTGATACGACTCTGCGAGCAACCATTATTATCTGGAGAAGCAGGGTCATTCAGTCCACTTTTCCGCTTTCTGGTGACAGCGCAGACAAGCAACAAGGTGGGAGGGGGATCGCCCAAACACAATGGCTGTGCATCCGGCTCGCGTCGAGCGTTGTTTGGCCACGTTGGAGGGCCGGCCAAGGTGGCATCAGTTAGCTTATGGCTAATAATCATGATTCCGCAGATTCTTTTATTTCCTTCGACGTTTACGGATACGCTGGTACTATCACCTCGGATGGCGCATCATCCGGTCTACCCGTAGCGACGCCTATGCCCGCCACAACCCCAGTATTTTAGCAACGACGGACAAGCGCCGCCCGGCCCCAAGACGAGGCGTCAGTCAGTTGACGAGTGATTCCAAAACGAACAGCGGGTTGGGGTCCCCTCGGTCGCAACTATCCCTCTGCGATAAAGAAGGAGGGTGGAAATCGGCTGCCGGCAGTCGAGCATCGCCCCGATAGCGTGGCCGGCGACACACAAATCACAAAGTCGGTACTCGAGATGTCCCGCTGGGCGTGTGTGCGCGCATCATGACGCAGCTGTGCACAGTAGAGATTCTGGACAGCCCTCCCAGGAGGATAAGCGGCAGTGGCTTGGGCCCTCCGTACTGACCGGGCGAGCTGTCTTGGCCGCCCAGCCCTGGCCGGACGAACCACGAGACAGCTTTCCATGCAAAAGGCGCATGCAAAAGGCGAGGCAAATGCAAATGCAAGGCAAGGCCATGCAGGTGACAGAATTCTTGATCCAAATAACGGTGCCCATCGAGCCAGAGGCTGCCAGCACAGCTGCACTGCAACACTGATACTATAGGAGAAACGGGGGACCTCTCAGCCAACCTCAAACTCGACGAGTCTTGGCAGCGGCCTAGTCTCGTATGCTCGACAATACAGGTTTGAGAAGAATGGACGTCGCTCTCTCTTCTTCCCTTTTATTCGCGCTTGCTTCATTACCTTTTGAAACTTGCCCATCAGAATTAAGCAGCGACATCTTCTCGCCAAAAGAAACAAAGCTGAATAATCTTGTTCATGCCACCCCGTTGACATTCCTCGCCGCAGCACCAGACGGACGCGGAGGCGGGGCTTCTTCTTCGAGCCTGCAGCTGGGCGGGGTTGCCTTTCTAGCGCCCTCCGCCCCTTGTCCTCGTCAGCCCAACCACCGCTGTACTTGGTACTATACAGCCCCTGGCCGCAATTATAACTGTCATGCTAATGATACGAATTGTATGGAAAGAAATAACTAGGATACGATCGATAACGTCAGAAATAAGGCGAAGAATATAGCCACAAACACCCAAAACTTTTGATCTAAGACAGGCGCAGTGTTCCGTTGATGCGGAAATACACCGCTTTGACGTCCAGCATCAGCAAGATCAGCGGCCGTGCCATCTGTGCATGACAGTCCTAATAATCGATAAAAAGAACCTCTGAATCAATGTCTCAGTTGGCATGTATGATTCGGTCTCTACCGTCAAACAGAACGGGACTGGTATGAGCCAGCCCTGCCCAGTCAACTTCTACATGCCATGCCCTCAACTGTCCCCTATAGCTAATTTTTACCGTAATGCAGATTACAGTACCTCCGAATGCGTAAATAGGTATGCATCGCTGGGATCCCTTGTTAGCGCCGATTTGACGCTGCATGGTCCTCCCGACACACGTGAGGCGAACTGGCCGCATTTCTCTTCTGCAAAGGGGCATGTTTGTACTTGTCATCGCACATATGTCGTATGGCTCTCGGCATTTTGCTGTTGCTCAAAACGCATTGTTCCGCGGGCGCGCTCCGTAGCCATCTTCTATACGGCGACAACGCCACGGCCGCTGACAATGCTATGTGCACGGGTCCTACCTCTATCAGTATAAGAAATGTTAATAATGTCTCTCGTGCATCTAATGCTTGCTGCAGACAGCATGGTTCAAGGTTCCCCTGTGTGCTCACCCTTCTCAGCCCAAGACACGGCCTCGCCATCATCATAGCAAATAAAAAAAGCGCCTTATTATAAACCCTTGCTTTCTTATTGCGAACAATGAGTCCCCTCGTTCTTCATCTACCACAAGAAGTGGACGCTTTCCCGCATCTGTCTTGTCTCGCCCGATGAAATTAGAGTGCTTCTATTTTTACCTTCTCTGTGTACTCCCCTGTACGATGTCCTTGTTTTCCTGCAGCTGGACAAAAAAAACACAATAGTGTTGAATGGTCAAGGCTTCGTGAAAAGGGGGCAACATTGCCTGGGTGCCTGTCCAATGCCATATCCCGCAAAGGAGAACCCAAGTGTTTCCCCGTGACGCCTTGTCTATGCCCAATTACTCTTGTTAAAGCCCCTGGCTGCACACAGCCTGTGTACAAGCCCAAGCAAGCCTGTGCTCCTTTCCCCAAACCGTGTCGGCGCGCAGGCACTCTCAAACGAACGTCGGTACGCCGTACCACAGGCTTTGCAAGTTATACCCGTAGCAACTGTCAGCTTCGTCGATCCCGGACATGCTGAGTGGCCCTTGCCAGTAAGGCTTCGTTCTCCGCGGCACCAGCCGAGGACATCTCCAAGCTTCCTGCCTACAATTCATTTTCCCGCACACGGTCTTTGAAATCTTGGAACAGCTTGACATTTCTACCACCAAGTCTGTCCGATGCCGAGTAATTAGCCAATCCATAATGTATTACAAATGACAAAGTGGATGATATGTTGTCAGTCCCCATTAGTTGGGCGCCGATAAACGAAGTAGCCGCCTAACGGCAAGATTCCTCTCTGGCCACTTGGACGCACCGAGGCACGTTTACTACGTACATTCATGAACAAGAGAAACTAGGCAACCTAGGGCATCTCGCAAAACTCTTCAAAGAGTTACTTTAGATACTTCCAATGTCTTTGAAAATCATCGTCGTCGGTGGCGGCATCGCCGGCCTCGTCGCCGCCACGTCTCTCCGACAGGCCGGCCACGCAGTCCTCATTCTCGAAAAGCACTACCTGTCCGCCGTCGTCGGTGCCGCGCTGCACGTCGGCCCCAATGGCCATCACGTTCTCGCCCATCTCGGCTTCGACCCCGCGCGCGCCCGAGCCTGTCGCCCCAAGCACTGGGCCGTGCTGCGCGGCCAGGACATGCAGAGGCTGAGCAGCCTGTCGCTCAGCGAGACACCGGGCCACCCGGAGCCGGGGACGCTGACGGTGCATCGCGCGGACTTGTACACGGAGCTGCTGCGGCTTGCCACCACCACCACCACCACCGAGAACGCGGTAGGCTGGGGACCGCCGGTGGAGGTGCGGCCGAGGTCGCCGGTGCGTGGTGTAAGTGGTGATGGTACCGGCGTGGAGCTGGAGAGCGGCGAGAGGTTGCGTGGCGACCTCATCGTCGGCGCTGATGGGCTACACTCTGTGGTGCGAGAGTATGTCGTCGGGCACCCTGTAAGGGGTGTTCACTCCGGAATGGCCGCGTTTAGGTTCCTTGTCGATTCAGAGAAGCTGAGGGCCAATGAAGCGCTTGCACCGTTACTAGAAAGGACCGAGGGCAGGGTCAACTTGCTCGCGGACACGACCGAAACCGAGCACGAGCGACACATTGTGTGGTACGCTTGTCATGGGTATGTTGATTCGAATTCCGGACGCATATTCTTACCTGGTAGAGCTGATGCAGCATGAAAAGCGGCGAGTTGCAAAACTTTGTAGGCATCCACCCGTCAACTTCCACAACCATCTCTGAAGCGTCCGACGAGCTCAAGACGGCCATGATGGCCGAGTTTAGCCACTTTGACCCCCGAATCGCGAGAATTATCCGTCTATCAGACCACATCAAGCGCTGGCCGCTTTCCATTACAGACCCGCTGCCAACTTGGGTCAAGGGCCGCGTCGTCCTCATCGGCGATGCCGCCCATCCGATGCTGCCGTTTGGCGGCCAAGGCGCAGCGCAAGCCATGGAAGATGGCGCCGCTTTAGGGGCACTCCTAACCATAAAGAGCATACAAAAGCCAGAAGTTGACAAGGTTCTGCAGTCATTCATGGGCCTGCGGAGAAATAGGACGGCTCGGGTGCAGATTCTCTCGCGTGTTCGTGTAGGACTCGAAGACCGGGTGGCAGACAAGCTGGCTTCATACTTGGATGAAGCGTCTCCCGAGGCTCCTACTTCGCTTCTGGAGCGGATGAGGCACGATTTCAGGTATAACACCGCTGTATCTTGATATCTACTGCGCTGGCCGTCTCTGATCCTTTATAGCTACGATGTGTACGCAGCTTGCAATGCAATTGTTTGAGAAAATTACAATACAGTCGATTTTCCTACAGACTCAAACCCAAAAGGTTATTTATAAAATATTCTCTTCAAATCCCTGTAGGTGCTTATTTTTCATCTCCCTCGCCTTCTCCATTCGATTCCTTAACGGTATCGCTAACATTCACAGCGTCACTTGTGTGCTTTGTCTCAAACTTTGCGGCGACTACATCTCTAACTGCCATGAGTTTGGCCAATTGTCTCTTGGCCTCGTTAGCGAATTTGATGCGCTCGCAACTTTGTGCCGGGCTCTCACACAACCCGGATGAGCGGGCGGGTAAGCGTCACGCTCAATGTCTTGGTCTCCTGCCGTAGCCGGCATAAGTACTCGGAACTTTTAAGCTTAGCAATCCATTACTTCTTTTTACTTACCGCCGTTGCCATTTATATGTATTTATTTTGTTATGTATTTTATACGTAATTCTCCCGCAACAGCCGCCAAGTTACCCAGAGACAGCGTCTATGTTGTGTCTCCGCTGCCAGTTGGCATGTTGGTGTCGCCATCTACAGTTACCAAAAGAAAACCATGTTTTTTTTCTTAGTTTGATAAAATAAATCGAGTAAACCTTGTAATAAATCCTTTCAAATTCTAAGTCTTGTACAATTCCGGACACTTGTAAACCATAATAAACCCCATCTCAGATCCAAACCCACCAAAAGGCAGCCCCACTTTCATCGCGACAACCTCTTTTCAGACGAGGCGTCGATTTACCTTTCTCCATCCATCTCCAACTCATACAAACAACCGTTTTCGTTTTCCAAACGCCTCTTGATCTTTGTTTTCATCTCTTTAATACTCATACGCCCTTTCACTATTCATCTCCCCACATCTAGCACGACAGCCGGCCTTGAATCTGCCGTGTCGGGCACGACGCGAATTTCATTCGTCAAAAGTCACTCCACGTACCAAAGAGGAAAACATGGCGCCTACACAATTACCCGAGTCGGGTAGCCCTTTGTACGTGTGTCTCGAAGAATGTGATGAGAATTGACGCTAACCTCAGTCGGTAGGGTCTTTTTCGACATAACTCTTGGAGGTACGCTTTCCACATGTGCTTCACATGGACTCTTTGATATTGACGAGCTGCAGGCGAACCGCTTGGTCGGGTTACGTTTGAACTATTCAAGGACGTCGTCCCCAAGACGGCTGAAAACTTTCGCCAGTTTTGCACCGGCGAGAGCAAGGACTCTGTCGGCCGGCCGCAAGGCTACAAGGGCTCCAAATTTCACCGCATCGTGCGTCTCCTTCCTCCTTCATTGGCATTGATTCGTAAGCTTACCAAGACGTAGATTTCCAACTTCATGTGTCAAGGCGGCGACTTTCTCAACGGCGACGGCAGCGGCTCAACCTGCATCTGGGGTTACAAGTCCTTTGAAGACGAAAACTTTACCCTTAAGCATGACAAGCCCGGTCTCTTATCCATGGCTGTAAGTCATCCCTTGCTCTCTTTTTTTGTAGGGCCCCGCTGACAACGCAGAACGCTGGCCCCAACACAAATGGCTCCCAATTCTTCATCACCACCGCGCAGACGCCCTTTCTAGACGGCAAGCACGTCGTCTTTGGCGCGGTCGTCGACGGCATGGACGTGGTCCGGAAGATGGAGGCGACCAAGACGGGCTACAAAGGCAAGGACGTGCCGAATCTAGACGTTGTTATTGCGCAGTGCGGAGAGATGTGAGGGGTCCTAGGCGACATATTATCAGATAACTACGAGTCGATTCATCACAGCTAGGTTCAATGAGGGCAAGAGGGAACATCCAATGTATTTTTGTGCTGTGTTGAGCCAGCAACGTCTCCAAAATCTAAAGGATGGCCAAGAACAGGAGAGAGAGAAAATGACTGGGAGAAACGAAAGACATATGTACGAGTTTGGTATAAAACGCACTCAAACAAAACATGACAAAAAATCACTGCCAACTGGTATGGCACAATCTGCATCAAAAAAATGTGACTGAAAACAAACCGCTAATTGCCGCTTTCTCCTTCTCCTTTCAACTGCAGCCTTCGTTTTCTTGGCCGCTGTCGCCCCGCGGACATGCTCACCTACTGCCCAAGTCGCCGACCTCGACGCGCCATCCGGGCACGCGCGGGCGCCGCCGACGCACCCGCCGCCGGCACCTTCTTCGTGACCGTCGCGACGCAAGTCGCAATCTCGGTGACGGTTTCGACCGGCTCCTCGCGATACTGCAAGCTGCTGGCGTACACGTTTGGCTGCGAGCGCCCGTTGACGCTGGTGTCGGGCGTCGCCGACGCCGTCACGTAGACGGTCGAGATGACGGTGCTGGGCGGCACCGTGACCGTCTCGGTCACGGTGACGTCGCCGTTGGTGGGCGTGGCGGGCGGCATCGTCACCGTCGTGGTAAGTGTCAGACCGCTGCTGCTGGTGCCGCTGGGGGCCGCCGGATTGGCGCTCGAGGGAGCAGCGGTAGCGGGAGTGGAAGCAGGAGTGGTGGGCGCACCGCCCGAGGCCCCGTTGGCGTCGACGTCGACTTGGAAGTTGCTGGTCATCTGCGCCTTGATAGCCTGCGTGTAGACGTTGCCGCCCGACTGCCACCCCGCAGCCGCCTTGGCCACCGCCGCGCCACCAGGCAGCTTCGCGGGCTCAATGATTTTAATGTCCGCGACGCTCGAGTAGCTCTCGTTTCTCTTGATGGCCGCCATCGTGAAGCCGTTGGGGTCCGTCTCGCCGCGCATAAACGTGCCGGCCCAGGGGAACTTGCCGTTCTTGGTGGCTGCCATGTCGATCGTCGTATTCAGAAGGTCCGGCCAGTCCCAGTACCAGTAGAGCGTGTAGATGGAACCCGGCTTCAGGTCCTCGGGCAGCTGAATGTCGGACTGGCAGCGCAACTCCTTGGCGTGTTCGGCGCCCTCGGCGGCAAGAGTCTTGACACGCTCGGCGCCGATCTCGCTCGGGTTCGGCTGGAAGCACTGACCGTCGTCGTAGTTTCCGGCGGCGAGTAGGCGGCCGCGCTTGTCGCCTCCGGTGCCGGCGCGGTTCCACTTGAGGTGCACGTCAAAGAGACGCTCCTTGGGCTTGGGGTCGGCGGTGCCGTAGATGTAGATGGTGCCGCGGTTGAGCGGCTTGTCGGGTTGGTTGGCCGGCAGTGTGGTGTGGCCGTTCTCGAGGTGCTGCAGAGCAATGTAGTCGCCGGGTGCGGCCTGCAGCATGGGAAAAGCTGGGTTGGGGTTGAAGTCGAACTTGTTGAGGATCTCCTCGCCGCTGTAGGCGCTCTGGCCGTTGTACGGTAGCAGGTACGTCGGGATGGTGTCGGTCCAGAGCGGATCTTTCGAGTCTCGTGGGATCCAGCCGCGCGCGTAGCCGGGGTCCCCGGTGAAGGCGCCGCTCGGGGAGATGCGGTAGATCTCCTCGATCCAGGAGTGTGCACGGGCGAGACTAGCGCCGGCGAGCAGGGCCAAGAGTGTAGATGGTTGCGGACGCATCTTAGGTATCCAGTGTTGGTTTGAAGAGAGAGACGGTCGAGTCAAAGAGCGTTTGACGAGAGAATGTGTACGAAGATGCCGAGTAAAGGAGTGTTTGCTTCTCTCCAGGAGAATGGTGCAAGGTCGGCGAGCGACGCGAAGGAGTGACTGGGTGTAAGTGGTGAATGCGTCGAGAGGAGATGCTTGGGACGGGCTGCTGTAAATAGGCAGAGACTGGCCGAGATGAGTCAAAAGTCGAAAGCCAGGAAATCCGTCAAGAAGATGGATTTGTTGTTATTGTTATTGTTTTGGTTGTTTCGTTTTGTTTTGAACGAGAGGTGACGGCTGGCAGCTGGCAAAGGTGACCTGGCAGCTGGCAGGGCGTTTGTTTGCTGGTTTGATCGTTTGGCTACTTCCTGCCTCGTTTGACAAAGGTAAATGTTTGGCAGTGCCGTGGAACGCTGCGTGATGAATAAAAAATGGTAGTGGAAAACAAGCAAAAGGAGAGATGTGAGGGTGAATCACACAGTTCCAGCCTGTGCTTGCACGACTCTTGGAGGGGTAGCAACGTTGAAGGAGAGACAGCGAAGCGACAACACAGAGAGGACTAGAGTGTGCGGTCGTCAGAATATCATGACGATGCTATTGCAAGAGGAAAGATTTGAGGAGAGAAAGGGAGAGAAGTGCGATCCAAGGTGATAGGAGGGTGAGAGTTGAATGTGAAGGATTGAAGTGAGAGCCTAGGTCTTGGTTTTAAGAAGAGGGTGGATGTCGCGCAAGATGTCAGCAGGTCGTATCTGATGACAGACTGCAGTGCAGAGGAGGGTATATTTGGTCAGCAAGGCGGCAGATGAGGGAGGCGAGTTGCACAGGCGGTTGAGAGATGGTGAGAGGATGGATGGATGAATGACGTGGTGAGGAAGCGCGTGGTGCAAGTTTAATTCTGCTATTATAAGAGAATAAAGGAAGGAAGTGAGGGAAAGGAATGTGCGTGTACAAGGTTGAGATTATACCCTAGGAGACAAGAGGAGTGATGATTTGGTGAGCTCATTTTTCCTCTACATCATTTCATCCCGTTGATGAGGAGGAAGAAGCAGGAGGCGATATTGTATGAGTTTACAGACGCGGAGAGCCTATCAGATGAATGGCGGCCAAAGTTTTGGCAGGCCAACAAGCAGGCAGACCGGCAAGACGGACGCGGTCTGAGACGACGGGGGCTGCTGAAGAAACAGAGGGGGCAGGTTGACCCAGGGTCGTGGATGAGATTGTCTGTGCGCAAATCATTTTGGTTATAGCATCTATTACTGTATCGGCAATAAAGGAAACAATTGGGTGGTGGGAAATACTACAAGGCGGCCCATTTCAATTCATTGTTGGGGCTGCAGATGCCGTTTCATGAGATGCAGCGGGGCAAAGACCCTGATGCCTGCCCAGCCAATCGATTTCGACCGGGCTTACAAACGCTGAAGCAACAGGTCGTGTAAATAGGCCCCAGGCCTCCTGGATATTTTAAAAAGAAAGATCTGCTGGCTAAAAATAATGACGCTTTTTATTTGGATGGAATCTTGTAGAATTATTTTCCTGTTATTCTTTTTCTGCCGTTATTTGGCCGCTCGTGATATCGCCACCACTTTTGAGTTTTGCCGCCCTGTAGCAAGGGGCTGCGCCAAGGACATGCAGACGAGATCAAAAATGTTTCCGTTCCGTCAGGTACCAGATTCATCAAGTCTCATCCCTTGTTGTACCACAGTCGCACATGTTTTAATTATTCCCTTCCTTTTTTTTTTACCTCTTTTTTTTCATGCGCTTTATTACCTCGCACTTGCTGTAGTGTGACGCCGAACTGGTGTAGAAATCCAGCGCCTACAACCCAGCACCATAACTGCGTCACTACCTAGGTATAGGTACCTTAGTACCTGTATACAATCAATCCCTGCTTATATTCGCCTCCATAAGCGCCCATCAACGTTCATGACTAGGTAGCTATCCAGTTTCCCAGTTCCCACATCTGCATCAAATCTGTTTCTGCTTTCTTTTTTTGTCGATCTGATTTCTGCATTACCCAAGTCTCCAGCTGTTTGTTCTCCGCGCGGCAATAACTCGCACAAGACTTGATTGCTTCCCCTGCGTAATTTCACCACCAAAGAAACTACATCATCACTACAACTACAACCACCACAGCCATTGCGCTTTAAAAATCTCCAACACTTTTTTTATTCTTTATTTCCTCTTGTCTTCTTTTCCTTGCTTTTTTTTTCGGTCTATTTGCCTAATTCTCTCTTAATACCCAACTCCAGGCATTACACCCTCCATCTCCTCCCTCCTACCTGATTGGCTACAATCCAACCAATCACCATCCTCGGCGCTTCCCAACACGGTCTCACCTTTCCTCCCTCTTACACCACCACAAACCCCCCTGCCACCATTCGTTATGCGCCTTGCCCAACGTCCCCGGGTCTCTTCGGACCTTCCTGCCAAAATGCCGACACGCTTTTTTTTCTTGCCCAGACTAATTCCCAGGCTAAGCGAGGCGGGGGGGCAGGTTCCGTTAAACGGCTGCTCGTCCAGCCACCGAGTTTTTCTTCACGGACGCTGCATACCGAACCAACATCACATGCGTCTATTATACGATATCAAGAAGATTCGTCATTAATAATATTCGACGTCTTGTGGTTTCTTCTTCTTCAATACTCTCGTACAGCGCCGTCGGAAAGCCAACATGCACCCCGCTTCAACGCCAATTTCACAATCCCACGCACTTACACCACCCACACATACCTCCAACGCTAATACATGCAAGACAGAGACAACTCCCACCTCCTCTATCCTCTATAACGAGACGAGAAGCCACTCAAGCCTCACTCTACATCACATCTCATGTGCGCACGCACACACAACTCACCCCTCCACCTCTTCAACAACCAAGGCTAGCCAGCTCCCCTCATGTCTCGTGTGCCCAGCCCGACGCCCTCACCTTGCTTCGGACAACATCCTGCCCGGCGGGCGGAATCAGCCCATTAGATCGGCAGAAGGCGCTGCAAGGACCTTTCTGCATGACTTGCATGACCGCAGTAGACCCGTCAACGGCATTCACGCCCTGGCCAACCAAGACTCTCCATTCACCCACCCATTTACCGACACGAGGTCATTCAAATCTTTCCCAGTACCGCGGAGTCACCCTCCAGCATCTTGTCTCTCGCGAAATCTCGGTTCCTCTTCTCGCTCGCGGGCAACCTTCTTCCGCCCCCACCACCACCAAGCTACATCCCACACCATCTTTCCACCAAACTCTAGAATATTCCGATTCACGTCTTTAACTGGCTCCCGCCATCCGACGCTTCCTCTCGCCTCGTCAGCCCAGAAGCCTCGTCTCACTTTTGTGTGTGTAAGTGCTTAAGTGCTTGCATGAGCCCGCTGTCTTACCCAAACTTTCACACCCTCCTCTCGCCCATCCTCCAGGTAGACCACGCCGCGCAAAGCCGAACCAAGACATGCTGCCATAACCCCATCTTCAACCGCGGAGTTATTCCTTTACTTCGGTGACGTTGCGCTCTTTCAAGGTTGCATGTCCTCATGAACAGACTCTGCCGCTAGCGTTGGTCTTTTTTTGGACGTCTTTGGCACCCGTAACCATCCTCGTATAGTAAGCAGCTAAGACAAAGTTCCAGTAACCAAGTGCCAGAGGGGGATGGATAACCTGTCTCGATCTTGTGTGTTGATATGGTAATAAAGCCATAGGGTCATAGTGTGCAGAGACGAGAGAGAGAAAATCGTCTTGATCGTCATGTATTATTGTAGTCATAAGGTACTAAAAAAGTGAAAAGAGGCTATTGTATATGTAAAGAAGAGAAAAGGCCAACCCGAAAACTCCATCCAAAAACTCCAGACGCGCCGCAGCGTGTAGCCCTCGCTTCAAATCGAGCAGTAAACCCCCAAATTAAAAAGAAATCCCCATGAATAGAAGGAGAAAACACTTCCCAGCCCACGCATGCACTTTTTTCGTCATGACAACTCCGTCCCTAAATGTTTCATACAAGCCTCCCAACTAGTGCCATTGCAAGACACACTCGCTCCTATCTCTTCTCCATCTTCCGACTTGTTCCCTACCAGCCGGCTGACACGGGCACATGGCCATCCACGTCCGTCCTGCGCCTCTTCATATGCCGAGGGCTGCCATTGCTGTTGTTCCCCTGCGAGCCCACGTTCCACTGAGGCGAAGCCCACATCGCTTGATGCTCCGCATGATGCTGCTCCATCTTAGCACCCGTCTGCTGCTGCTGAGCGGGCCAATCCTGCGGCGCACCCGTCGACGAGGTCGGCGTGGGGCCGCCGCCTGCCGCCGCCCACGGATCCAGCGAGGACATGTCCCAGCCTTGCAGGTTGGTGGTGTCGCACGGCGAGTCATCGTAGATGCCAGGTGCGGTGGGCGCAGCGGTGGTGTAGTTGGTGACGATGGCAGGCAGAGCGGGCTTGACTTCCGAAAAGGAGACCGCGCCACTGCCGTTGTCAAAGTACGACGGCCCCGAGGCGAGGCTGGCCGAGCCGTGGCGGGAGTCAGCCTGCTGCTGTTGATGGTGGGCTACGCCACCGTTAGAAGGCAGGAAGCCAGTGGGGCCCATGCCGGAGTCGAAGCTCCCGTTCGAGTATGGTGGCGGGGGAATCGTTGCCGAGGGAGGCGGCGTGGCCAGGCCGTTGGAGAAGGAGTCAAACAGGCCCATGCTGTTACCCGGTGTCTGCAGCGTCGGCACGTGCGGCAGACCGCTTCCAGCGCCGCTTCCGCCGTGATGATGGTGCTGGTCCCAGGCCGAGTGAAACGTCTCGCTCATGGCAGCCGTCAGGTGCTGGCCGACGGTGGGCGTGGGCGACATGATGGCATCGCGGGGCACGCCGGCCGGCGGATAGACGAGCGCCTTTTGCTGGTGGTAGCGCGACATGGGGTCGTTGATGGTCAACCAGCGCCACGAGGTGCCGGCCGGCTTGAAGACAGGCTCGTACTTGTACCACTGGTTCGTCGTGTTGAAGCGCCAAAAGATGATGCCTTGGCGCTGCCACTGCGGCGAGTCGGGTGCCCGCGACCACAGCTCCTGGTACATGGCAACCTTGCAGATGAGGTCGCTGCCCGTCGGCTCACGGCGGGCCCACGAAGCGGCGTCGCCCTCATCCTCGGACCGCTTCCGCTTGCTGCCCGCACGCTCCACCTCATGCTTCTTGCCGGCCATCTTGGTGCGCTTGTCTCGAGCACGCTGGTGCTCAGTGTCCGGGTACTGCACGGCCATGCTCAGGATGCTGGCCCACTCCACGGCCGGAAAGGGCACGTGGATGTCCTGGCGAGAGCGTGCATGGCAGTCGCAGTCGGGCTTGGAGTCACTGCAGCCGCGGCGGTGGATGCCGCTCTCGTTAGTGTAGACGGTGGTGTGGTCCGACTCGTCGCCGTGGAGCTCGGCAGGGCGCGTCAGGCGCGTGACGCACTTCCACTGGTGGTTCTGCAGGGCCTGCTGCGTGATGGCCACCTCGACAAAGCCCGTCAGCTCAGAGCCGGATGGGAACTTGGCGTGCTCGTGCAGCTCCAGCGTAGCGCACATCTCGAGGAGAAGGCACTCTTCATCGCGTGCGGGCAGCTCCAAGGTCTCGTACATGGCCGGGGCGTCCTTTTGCCAGCGGCGGGTGACGGTCTTGACCGATGCCGAGGTGGAGTGGTCGAGGGAGCGGGTATACTCATGCAGCAGCACGTCCTTGCCGAGCACGTTGGGGCCGTCATCGCAGTTGTTGTACTTGTTCAGGTGGGGGAAGGAAGCCTGGTCAAGAGGGGTATCATGGATGTCGTAGGCAATTTCGTCGCGAATCTTAATGTCAGAAGACGACACAAAGATTTCGCACGTCTTAGGCCTGACGGTAATGTAGGACTGGAGGGCGAGCAGCTGAGAAAAGTAGGGGTAGTTGGGCTTGACCTCGGGCACGCGGCCTTCGGCGAGGGCAGTGAGGATGGGGTTAGACTTGAAGGATTCCTGCTCCTCCTCGTCGTAGTACTCTTCCGAGTTAGTCGAGCCGGGCTCCTTCTTCTCCTCCGAGGGGAACAGGAAGTGGAAGCAGCGCAAGTCCTCGAAGAACTTCTTGACGACCTGCATGTGGCTGGAGACCTGCTTGCGTCCCATCTGCTCAATGCTATCGTTGCTGTTGTCGATGCGGAAGATTTCCTTGCTACCGAGAATGGCGATACAGAGGGTAAAGATGTACTCGCTGATCAGCATATTGCGGCCGTGGAGCTTTCCGCCCATGGAAAACTTGCGGCGGCCCATGTGAGGCATGAGCAGGACAGCTGAGTCTCGTGTTAGTCACTCATAACTAGCTAGTACTCAAGTCTTTGCAGCACTTACAGTCGACAAAGGCATCTTCGAGCTCCGGACGACGCCACACGCCACCCTTGTCCTTTTGGGTATCCTTGTGCGCCTGTCTGTTGCGGTACTGGCGAAAGGCAGGCCAGAAGTAAAGGGGGTTGATGTCAGCTCGCGGCTTGCGCTGGTATCGCTGCTGCGGCTGGGGCTGAGGCTGACGAGGAGTGGGCACACGGTAGAGGCAGTCAAAGGACTGTGAGGGGACCATGGGAGCCTGGATATGCTGGGGAGGCAGCGGCATGGAAGGGGAGATGGCGACGGGGCTCTGGTAGCAAGAGATCATGCCGTTGAGGCTATGCGCCTGGGCATTGCCGGTGGACTCGCGCAGAGGAACGCGGACGGCGGCAGGCTGCGGTTGAGGGTGGTGAATGCTGTTGCGGCGCGTATCGACGTAGTCTTGGGGCGACTGATGGTAGCGCTGGGACGACAGCATCGGTCTGGGAGGGTATAGTGAAGACATTCTTGGAGGAAATATGCTTTGCTGGAATTGCAATGCGTATGTGTGTGTGTGAGTGAGTGACTGGAGTTTGGAAAGCTTTCAAGGCCTTGTCTTCCTATACAGGAATGCCAACAATGGGATTTCGCCTTGATGGGAGAGAGAAAAGGGCAAAAGCTCAGCACGGCAAGAATGCCAAAGAGAAAGAGGAATAAGAGAAGCCCTTTGGTATCTGGGGCAAAGGCAGAGCTTGGGAGCAAGAGTGAGGAGGAGAAATGAAAGGCAAGTGGTAGAGGAACAAGAAATGTTGAAAGGAATTCTGGGAGTGGACTGGTGGGATAAATGTATGATTTGGCAACGGCCCAGAGTTTGACTGGAACGAGGCGCCAGCATCGAGGACCGTCACCCGCGGCCATGTAAATGCTAGACTGAGTTGACTGTTGGAGAGACCTGATTTCCTTGGGATGGGGCAACCATGGACGATGAACCTGTGGACTGTGGATCGGTCTATTGAAGAAGGGTCATCCAGGCTAGTGGTTCTGCAAGGTGTGTGAGTGTGTGAGCTTGTCGTTCTCTCACTCTTCCCTCTGCCTGGAGTGTATCGCGCCTCGCAGTGTGGGTAACTAGGCTTCGCAGCTCGTCGCCGCCAGGCGGCACACCCACCACCCCTCCGTCCAGGAACGGCGAGACATGATGAAGAGGAGGGGGTGGTGGGAAGGGCGTGTCGACAAGGCCGGCCCTACTGCATCACCCATCCCGCGAGAGGAGGGGGAGGGGCAAGCTGTTGTCGAGAGGCGATGATGACTGGGCGAGTTCGACAGCAGGAACTGCGTGTGTGAATCGGACTATATTCCCATCATGGTCGAGACACGCCCCCCAATGTCTCTCGACGAGCAGCGGAACTCTCTCGTTCCCTCTCTCTGTCGTTCGTTGCCCGTTCTGTCCATCGTATCCTTCTCTCTCTCTCTCTCTCTCTCTCTCTCTCTCTCTATCCAGTTCACCCCTTCAGAATGTAATGCTCAGCTGTCGACATGTCAATGACGGGCGGGCACCAATATCAACTCCTTTCACAGGGCTGCTGGCTTCCCAGCTAGTCTGTGCAGAAGCGAGCGACAGAATCTCCATTGGGGCGCACGCGCGCAACGCACAGCAGGGATCATTTTCCCATCGCACGTCACCAAACGGGAGGACGACGGGTGGGGGCGGTCACCGGCGGTCGGAATGGGGAGTTGGCTTCAAATCGCCCATCAAATCTCCTTCACCCAAGGGAGAAAGTAAGTAGACAGCGGGGAGGGGGGGGAATTTTGGCGTGTGGTCTAAAGGGTTGGATAGTTTGTGTAGGAGGGAGCTTCTGTAGGTTCGTTTGGCGTGGTGGAGTCAGCCAATAAGAAGTCTCGTCACCAGGCTACTACCTATACAGCTTAATAAAGCTTGCTTCCCTTGACAAGGCGCTACAGCTACTTGACCTAGTACCTGGAAGCAAGTAAAAAAAACCGACAGACTTGCCACAGAACAGATCCTCATCAAGCTCTTGCTGGTATGCTGCGAGATTACAACCAGACAAGCCACGTACATTGCCAGCTGGAATTTTGTTATTATTGTTATTGTGATCATTTCTAGGTTTTTTTTTAAACATCTCTTTGTTTGCGGGTCAACAAAGGCACGCACAATTGCACAATGCCGTCGTTTCTTCCTGTCCTCTCCTTCCCTTCTGTTGGCGTCTCAGTTCAGTCCATCAAAACTCAGATCTGCCCTTCAAATGCCCTGCCCAGGGAGCACCCCCAATAGCCTCATCAAAGGGACAAAAATCACACGTACGATTCGAAATTCATTGTCACTGCGCAAAATCCCATCATTCCTGCAAAAAATCTCATAGAAAAAAAAAGGGTATCTTGATAGTTCTAAACACCATTGCGGCATCTAGTCGATTAAATCCATTTCGTCTTCACCGTCATTGCCAATATTCACCCTTTTCCGTCCTCCTCCTGTAAGTTGCTGAAGCGCAACCTTATTCACCTGTCCTCCCACCTTGCGCTGCATCTTCTCAATCTCCTCTTCCGCATCCACCGCCTCTGCCTCTGCAAAGTCCATGACCAGCCGGCGCCCCAGTAAATGCGTGTCCCGCAGGGCGTTGAGGGCGCTTTCCGCTTCCCGCGGCGTCACAAAGTCAGCAAAGGCAAAGCCCCTCGAGGTACCATCCGTTTTCTTTGGAACGCGGACGGATCTTAGCTGCCCGTAGCTGCCAAATAGCGTCCGAACGTCCTGCTTCGTGGCCTGGAAAGGCAAGTTCTTGATCACTACCTTGGTTCGCTGTGCCGCCGACTTCTTGGCCTTGTCTTGCTTGCGCCGCTCCTCCGCGGCGTCGTTGCCCTTGTGAGACGCCTTGACGGCCAGCGCATGATCGTCCAAAACATGCCCGTCCATGGCCCCTAGAGCGGCCTGAGCCTGCGCTTTCGTGCGAAACTCAACAAACCCAAACCCCATGCTGAGCACTTGGCCCGGCTTCTTCGGGTCCGTCTTGGTCTTGACTCTGGCGGAGACGAATCCATCCAGAGCCTTGAAGGCATCAGCTAATCTACTCGTGGTTGTGGTGAAGTTTAAATTGCGGACGAACAGAGACGTCGTCTCCACCTCTTCCTCATCGGCCTTATCACCGCCACCCGTCAACAGGTCACTAACGCTCAATTTCGTCGTTCCCGTTGGCTGGCTGCTAGGCTTGGCTACCGCCACCACGGGTGCCTCGCTAGTAAACAGATCTTTCGGCGCCTTCTCTAGAAAAAGAACGCTGTCCTTGATCCGTCGATACGCCAGCTTGCCAAAGGCCGACTTCGCGTGGTTGGGCTGAGCGAATTGCACAATAGCAATGGTGCCCGTCGGCGGCATCAAAACTCTGACAACTGGGCCAAACTCCTCAAACATTTTGCGGAGCTCTTCCATCGTCGTCCCGTACGGAAAGTTCTTGACCAGTATCGCCAGATCGCCCCGCTTCTGAGACTTGAACGCATCCAAGTCGACCCCATTGGCGGCAAAATACGCCTTGGTCTCTTGGATCACACTCGTCTCCGCAATGGCTTGCTTGACTGCTGCGTCGGCCGATGTTGGATCAAGCACCTCGGATTTTGAGACACCAAGTCGAGCTGCCACTGAGGCGTTAACGGCGTCCTGGCTCATGTACAGCGAGTTCCAATTGAACGTGGTGGATGCAGCCTCCTTTTTCCTGCGAATCAGGTTCTGTTTCTTCAACGGGAGGCTAGACATGGAGAAGTCGTCCACGCCATGCTCTCTTTTCGCATCCGCTGGAATGATGTGGATGATACGCCCCTGAAACGTTGCCCCATCCAACGCTTGGAATGCAGCAACCGCGTCAGATGGCTTTGTAAACAGCATCATTGCAAACCCTTTGCCTGTTCCTTGCGCATTTATTGGCAAGTGTACCTGAAAGTGTCAGTCATTTGTGCAACCTCTTGTCATGTCTATAACTGTAAACGTGAAAAGAGTGTGGCAAGATATCAGACAGGTCGAAGCATCTACTAAAATAATCGCCCAGGGTTCTCATCAAATACCGTTAGGTATAAGCTGTCCCTATCTGGGGTTCATCATGCAAGCCAAGGGTTGAAGGAAACGGAAGTATAACAACAAACAGGTCAACAGGTGAAAGTAAAAGTGGCAACTTACTTCGTCTACACCTCCGAACTTTTCAAACTCCTCCCTTAGGTCATCCTCGGTGACGGAGTAAGGGAGATTTCGTACAAACAGACGAGAAGTCCTCGAAATAGCTTCAGCGGCTGATTCTTTGTCCTGCCCTTGCGTTGGGGGAGGGTCTTGGCCATCGTGAGTTCCGTCCTCTGCGGAATGCGGAGCCTCTTTGTCATTTCCGACCTCTTGGCCAGTCGAGCTGTCACCAGCAGCCTTTTCGATGGGTGCGACATGGGAGATGTCGTCCGGGTCAACCAGGTCTAAGAGTCTGCTTGTTCGAGAGCGCAGCCAATCGTCGTCGGTTTCCGCCATTGCCACATCAGCTGGTTGGTTCGCCGGCTCAGACTCTGGGGCCGAAGTCCCGGGCAACGCCCCAGCCACACCACCGTCGGCCGGGACACTGGCAGCCTCTTTACGAGATGGCGTCTCCCTCGCCGGTGTCACTTGAGCCACACCAGTCTCTCCCGTCGCATGATCAACTTTCCGGAACTTCTCCTTCCTCGAGGGAACTTCGACGTACTCGTCATCGCTCTCACCATCAGGCACCAGCGCACCGCCCTGCGGCGCTAGAGATCCGCTTGATTCGACCGCTGTCTCATCAGCAACGAGACTCTCCCTTACTGTCCCCATGACCCGAAGATACTCTTGCAGTTTGGGATCTGACTGGTCCAGGTCCTCCCGCTTCCTCTTCTTTGAACCACCATCTTCAGACGCGGCAGTCGACGGCAAGGCTCTGGTGGCCTGCTCCGGTACGGCGGTTCGGGTGGCGAACTTTGCCTTGGTTGGGACAGAATCTGAGATCTTCCATTCCAGTTAGCAGCCAGATTCCTGCCCTTGCCTCGGAGTTTCAGGAAACTTACTGCTCTTGCCGGTTCGACGGCAATCTTGGACATACGAATGTAGGTCTTGTTGAAGTACTTGATGGCCTTTGCGGCGTCATCTGGTGACTTGTACCCTACATAGCCAATGCGGCGCTGCGCCATGAGCTTGACATCGGTAACTTCGCGGTTTCCCGCAGAGAAGTGCTTCCGAAACTCAGCCTCGGTAAGGGTAGTCGGCAGGCCCTTGACGAATATTCTTGAAGTGGCCATATTGAATTGGAAAGGTTCAGGCACTAGGCCTCCGATGTTGTTGTTCAAGGATCACACATCAGAATTTTCTTAGTTGCAGTCAACCTTGAAGAAATTGGAGGAAGAGAAGGGGAGAAAAAAAAGTTATCCAAGCGCGGCCACTAGTGGAGCGCTGTTATCGATAACATGCCTCGTGCTTGAGCCGACGACCCTTACCCTGTACATTGTCTTGTAAGGCGATTTCTACGAAGATATCGACCTGCTGGCATTGAAAAAGGGTATTGCGTTGTCTTAAGTGTTGGTCTTTATTGCATGATTTTTTTTCCATAAGGTGCAAGAACAACAGGGTTGTGGTATCGTTTGCGTGGAGAGCCCGCTGATGGTGCATATAAAAGCCAGTCTTCTAAGATCAGTCTAGAGGAGTTGGTATTTCAAGAAGATCATGCCCATTCCCGTCCAAGTAGATCCGAACAAATACCATCAACTTCGATGTAAACGAACGGTTGTGAGTTGTGGCACGCACACATGCATGAGCATGAAGCCGCAAGCTGCACATGGCACCCTGTAAAAGTAGCGATTAAATGTGCCGTGTCATCACGACTTCACGGAGTGAACATCCGGACAGAGCTACCAAGACAAACACCGGAGCCATCGGGAAATACGAAAAAGGTATCCCATCCCGACCGGGCCAACAACAAATACACAAACAATAAGTGGCCGAACAAGGCACACCGGCACGGACATCTAAAAATAACAAAGTTCGTTGTCGTAAAATTAAAGATGAATACTGGAATTCTAGAGTCCTCAGGTGAAAGGCGTGACGCGTCTTCTCGAACGCTTTGCCGTCTTTGTTTTGCGAGGGCGCGTCCCTTTGTATGCTTTTGCGTGGGAATGCAATGGTTCGATTTTGCGTTCCAAAGGGCAAACCTGTTTTGTTGCCGCCAGCTCACACACAACAACCGTGAACATGACTGTTAACTTGTACAACGCAGGAAAATATACGCGTAGTGACAAGTTAGATGTTGTATAACCATCATCTCATGGGCATCAAAGTAAGGCTGGCTTACAGGACATAGCTGCAGTCCAGATAGAGAATAAACCATTAATCCCTATCCTATTCATTCTTCGCCTAATACAGTGTTTGCACTGGCGCAATCAAACCCCAAGTAACATATTCTAACGCGGTCTAATAAACGAAACAAAAAAAAAGGGTCATGCTTGACCGATGAGAAGAACCAACCAAAACGTATATACAATAACGTTATACCAATACACGTCGTTTTGCGCCGATGCCCATAATGCTGAACGAAGGGTTTCGCAGGACCATCAAACTCGAAGAAGAATCTCCATTCTTCCCAATCGCCTGGCAGCGAAAAGCCCAGTAAATATATATCATTTCGCCTTTATAATCGTTCACCCAAATGTGACCCCTGCGCGGCAAAACCGCCCATCAGTTCGCCACGCACAGTCGAATTACCCGCCTCGTCGATGCGATAAAGAAAAAAGAAACAAGAAACAAAAATGCACTCCATAGGAGAATTTTTCATATGCGTTGGTAAAACTGGCATCGCCGTGTGGGATGCTCAGGGATGATGCTCGATTGCGCTTTTCAGGGCGCAGTGGAGCAAATGTATAAAATGCGCCGATCGTTTTAAAAGAGGATAAACGAGGCAACGAAGACAGCAATAGTGTACATTGTGGTGGCGCTGTATTCGAGCTCGAAGAAGGCAGCCTGCTGGCCAAAGGCAATCTTCTTGCTCTTTCGCGTGGGGTGAGCGACATCCGTCTTAGGGTCGCGAATAAGAAGATCCTCACGATCAGGCACAGTCGGAGGGTCAATGGCATAGCCAATGGGGGTCCACATGGAGCTGCAGAGGAAGATGAACGTCAAGGGAGGCCAAAAGGCGTGGGTGATGAGGCAGCGCGCAACGTCCTTGAAAGCACTGTACTCGGTGAAGCAGAGGAAGGTGACCATGGTGGCTCCAACAAGCGTCAGGTAGACAAAGATCAAATGGAAAATGGCCATGTAGTTGAAGCAAATGCCGAACAGGCGACGGCCCATACCCTTGCGCTGGCGAGCATCACGTTCGTTGAGAGCGGAACCGAGAGAACCGGTGGGCTTGAATGCCTGAGTCTGACCGCCGAGCCACTTGGGGAGCAGGAACGAGCGGACGATGCAGAGAGCAATGTAGGGCGACATCCAGAGCTGGTAGCGGGAACCACGCTGGCCAGTGTGGTACCCGGCGGGAAGGAAGAGAGCAAACTCGCAGAGACGGTTGGACATGGTGGCCGCAAAGCAGGCCCGGATCAGCCATACCAGCTGTGTATCTCCTTCGTGAGCGTTGTAGGCGACAAGTGGGCGGCGCATCAGAAGAATGACAGGGATAGCAAAGAGAGAAAGAGTGAGCAACACAGTGTAGAGACTGAGCGAGGCGTACAGGAAGCCAGAGAAGCGCTGGGCAAAGCTCATCTGCTTGACCTTGTCGCCGTACAGACAGAACTTGAGCTTGAAAGCAGTGTCGACAGTACCGATGGCCCAACGCGTGCGCTGCTTCAAGTGACCACCAAAATCCTCAGGGACGGTACCGAATTGGAGGGGCTCGTGGATAAATGCCGTCTTCCAGCCCTTACCAAGCAGTAGTGTGGATGTGGCAACATCCTCGGCGAGGGAGCCGAGCGGGAAGTTGCCAATTTGGTCGAGTGCCTCGCGACGAACGATATAGCCGGAACCGGTACACCAAGCAACACCGAGAGCATCCTTGATGGGCTCAATAACGTGAACGAAAAAGTCGAGACTCTGGGCGAGGGGATCAGAAGCTGGAGTGTTGTAGAAGAGCTGAGGCGGGCAAGCAAGCGCCATCTTGTCGTCGATAAGCAAATGTGGCAAGATGGCACGCAGCCAGTCTCGTTCGGGAATCTGCAGAGCATTGTTAGTAACGTCGTATATTCAAGCTGGCAAAGTACATTTGCTCAATGCATACCATATCAGCATCCAGGGCAGCCATGTACTGGCCGGCGCCACCTGGGAGGTTAAGGGTCATATCCAATCCATAATTCAGATTACCAGCCTTGAAGTGATGAGGGACACCAGGAGTTTTGGTACGAGCCATATAGTACACATTGTGGTATGTGTGATCCAGAGCTTGGACAGCGACTTCAAGGGTAGCTGACTTGCCGTCGTCGAGAACAATGACGCGGAAGCGATCACGAGGGTAGTCCACGTCGCAAGCGCCACGGACAGTGTCGAGAACAACATCATCATCTTCACCGCAGCAGGTAACAAAGACATCAATAGTAGGGACGTCGTCGGCAACCAGCCGCAACTTGGGGCGTTGACGCTTTTTCAAGGCCATCATGGTCCAGAGGTTGTGCATCATGCTGGGAATAGCGACGGCGAATTCGACGCCAATGAAGATCCAGGCCAAGACAAAGGTGCTGTTGTAGGCTTTCTGAGCAGAGATGACACAAAAGATTCGGTAGGCGAGGTAGGCGAGGTACAAGGCCGTATTGAGGAGGGTGAGGAGAGGTACGGCACGGAAGAGCAGTCGTTTCCATCCTTTCCAAGTGTCGGCATCGTCACGGTCGTGCAAGCGAGCAATGTATCCTTCCTTTACCCAATCCTTAGCCATAACAGGAGGGGGCGCATTGGGAAGCAGAGCAGCAAGGCTGACATTGCTCTGGTACTGTAGGGACAGATCAGGTCAGTTTTGAGGCAAAGGGACGCGGGCGATGTGCTCAGGGCACAGAGGGGCAATTCGTACCATTGGGGTGTTGGGCCATGATTCCATGTTGTTCTTCGGCCGTGGCATACGGTCCATGGGAGTAGCACGGCCGCTGACCAGGGTAGGAGAGGCCGAGCGGGATTGAATTGGCGTTTCGAAGGACTGCTGGCTGTAGCGGGAGATGTGTTGCGGGCCCCAGGACGGCGACGTCGCGCTGCCGTAGTCCTCGAGATACGGCTGCTGGGGAGGGCGGATGGGGCGGGAGAAGTCAGCTACGGGACGGCCGCGATACTCATCGTAAGACGAAACGTTGGAGTAGTTGGAGTGGTTTGAGTGGTGCAGCTGCGGCGGTGGTGGCTGCGGAAAGTCGGAAGGAGGAGAGTGACGATGGAAGACGTCGAGGTCGACATTTTCCTCGTTTTCGGCTTGTTGGTGACGTCTCATTTTGGCGATGGGAGGAGTTGCATTCCTTTCAACGCGCTCCTTTCCTAGACAGTCGGATAGATGATGGCAAGACTGTCTAACAGGTAGCGCAGACTAAGAAGGCTCTTGGGATCTAGAGCCCGTTTGATGTTGTTCCCCCGGAGATATGTATCCGCAACAATAACGTGATTCTTGATAGCGAGCTGGCAAAAAACCGGATAGTGGGATAATGACAATGGCCCAGACGAAAACAAACGAGGCCAGAAAAAAATGTAGACGAGTGATGATCCGTATCGCCGGGCCTGTGAGTACGATAAAGCAGAAAGCGAGTGTCAGGGCCAAGCTAAAGAAGCTGGAGGGAAACGAAAGCAAGAAAGAGTCTGAGAGCAGCTTGGGGAAGAAGAGTGTATGATGAGGATAAAGAGAGAAGAAAAAAAGTGTGGCAGCGAAGAAGAATGTCTGAGTTTGGCAACACGCCGAGAAGAAGAGAGGGTGTGAGAACAAGGGGTGGTGGTTGCGGACGAAGAACGATGCTAGCGCTGGTGCTGGTGGGAGCCTGGGATGGGAGTGGGCGTGGAAGAGAGACAAGGAGAGACAGAACAGGACAGGCGTCTGCAGAGCGAGCGGGCCAACTGGGGGGAAAGGAAATGATGAAAAAAAAATAATAATAAAGAAGCCAAGAAGGGGGGGAGGATTACTCGGAAGGGTACCTACCTATCAGTCGGTAGCTGGCAACTGGGTCGTTTTTAGTACTGGGTAACTAGGTAGTTAACATATTAGCGGGCGGCATCGACGGGTGAATGGCTGCGTTCGAATGCGGCGCAGAGGAAGATGGGGGAGCAAAGTACCTGAGGTACCAGAAAGTATCTTTTGTCCACCAGTAATGTTAACTTTTGGCTGGCAGCTTGCAGTTGTTAGCCACCCACAGACAGCTCCTTACTGGCAGCCAGCAGTAACTCGTTGGCTGCCGCTGTATGTCTCTCACCACTGCAGTTGCCCAATGCTAGGCTTTCGGTCCAACAAAGTATCTTTCTAGTACATACCTACCCAAAGCAGTCATGTCGAGCAATCAGGTACCGGTTCGAGCAAATTCCCTTGTACCAGCAAAGTATATCCCCTCCTGCTCTCCTCCCCACGCAGCAAGACACATGGCAGCACCGTGGCAGGCGCCAACACGGAAGCAGGGGAGAAAAGAATCAGAAAAAAACCGACCACGCTATTTCATCAGGCTACGGGAATGCCGCGAGAACCGTCTAAAAAAAAAAAATACGGACAGCAAGCCGTATAGCTATGGGGCAGCAGCCCTGCGCAGGTACAGACAAGAGCTGGCTGTGCGTGCGCGTGTTCCTGCGGGTTGGGGAGGCAAAGAGGGGCTGGCGGACTCTTGGTGCTGGGCGCACATGATACTTACAATCAGCGCTGAAATACCGACCTACAGTGGTCAATGAATGCTTTCTTCACCATTACTATACCTAAAATAATAAGCCCAGCAGGTACCATAACATCGCTCCCGTGCAATCCGAACATCGTCGCTGGTAGGCTGCCATGACGTGTGGACATTAGCACGCCCTGGAACGCGGCGCAGCTGGGCATTACAATGGGGCGCTGAGACTCTGACCACCAGCCCCACCAAACCAAGATTTTTTTTTTCTGGCTCAATTCGCCATTTGCTTTCCCACTCTCAGATATCAATTCTCAGAGGTCCCAGTGGGAATACGGATAGCCGAGGACCCAATACCCATCCAGAAGCACCGCATAACCCAAATAATAAACTCTGACATGGGCGCTCCCTCGCCCTCGACCATGCCAAACGGTGGAAAACAAGAGCTTGCTGTCTTATACAACCCCGTACTTCCCCTCGCGGAACGTCGCCCTGTCCCCTGGCCGCGCTGAGACGGAATCTTCATTCGCATCCCGCCAAGGCGCAATGCTGGGACGATCGTAGCAAACCTACTAGGTAGAGACGGAGGGAGGGAAGTGTGTACCTGAGGCGGCGGGAGCCAATGGCAAGATCGGAAGAAACGTCCTGCGACGGCGGCGGCGGGGGACGCGCCAGTACAAAGCTATACATTAGCTAGCCAAGCTGCCAAGCTGAAAGATGAGGTATCCATCCGTATCGTTTATGCATCTTCAGCCAAAGTAACTCACTTTCGTACTGCTGCAACGAACCATTTCAGGGAGGGTAATCTCCTTTCAGGCGGTCCTGGTACGTCGGCCGACGCATGAACGGGGGGTAGGCGCATTGTGAGCTTCTCTATTGAACCAAAGTTGGGCAATGAAGCGTTTTGTTCATGCTTTGGAACATGGAGAGGTCTGAGGCAGAACGTGATTTGTGCATGGGTTTCTCCTTCAATGTCTCCAGGTTTAACTATTTGCTTGGGCCGTGAGGGTTTGAGGCCTTTCAAACTTTGGAACGAACGGAAACAGTGCATGCCGTAGTGATGGGCTATAAATGTCTTGCAGCGAAGTCACTGCTAACGGTTGGAATGCCCCCCTTGCATTTAGTATTGGGATATGGGCATGGCTATTGCATGATACTATGATATGATGTGACATGACAAGCAAAATTCGCCGTCTCGCGTATTGAGCCCTTGGTGTAGGTATCATCTAGATCTAGACAGTTAATTATACTGATATCTTAGTAGTAGAGCACGGTACGTAGTACACGAGCCGCATCTCTCCGGTATTTGCGACCACCATTATTTGGATGCGGTCTCCAAGTTGTTTTTTGGCCACTGGAACTGACCTAGGGCAGCGTACGGCGCCCAGTAACAGGCACCATCTGATCGTGGATAGGGAGTCACAGTCACTGTTCAGATAGGTACATGGTGGTTACCACCCTGGTCGTCGCCCTCGTATCTTCTGCAGGCTAGGAGTTGCATGGCCACTGATGATGCTGCTGCTTGGTGGCCACTCAGACATGGGGTGGCCCTCGATGGGGATGCGCAAAACCTTGCAGCGGCCAGGGTCCACTGTTGAAACGACCGGGTGAGGCACTGTCACTTTGTTGGCGCTGTGGCAAGCTACCTAATCATCTGTACAAGGTAAGAAACAAGCAAAACGTACTTACCTGGCGGGCGCCGTCAAAGGAGAGGAGAGAAGAAGCCCTCATACAACGTTGCTATTTCTTAGGAGAAGCAGTTTGTTGTGCGTTCTTTGTTCGATAAGGCGGTGCCGTCAAGAGACAAAAACGTCAAGACACCCCTACCCAAAAGCCACCGAGGCGAGACGGAACTACGGTCATGGCAGCCCGATTGATTGACGCTAACACGAGGAAAAAAGGGTTTAAAAATAAACAGGCAGTGCCGACTGCTAAACCGTTTGCGGCATCGGTTATGAGGAAGGCGCTAAAAAATAGCAAAATTGCCGACCAATGATTGTCTGCGTCCACTCGGTCCACCGCTCCTGGCTTAGCGCTGGCGTATCCTTTTCTCTTTTTCTTTTTTTACCTTTGCATCTGTCTGGATGGGATCGAATCAGGCAAGCCCCCCTGTGGATGAATGAGCCACGGCCTAATAAAATGCCTGCCGACTCCAGTGCAAGTTGCAAAAAAGGGAGCTTTTTCTTCGTGAGGCCGCTCGTCAACTCTTCGGCAGTGATATGGTGAGCATCAGACGTTGGCGCGATACGTTCAAGTTTCTTCTTTAAATTTAAATTTTATTTTGATTTTAATCTTTTAGTGTCTTTTTTTTCTTTTTCCCTGCCGTTCTTGCTTCTCTGAGATGGGCGCATCTTGATTAACCGAACCGTGTCCATCACCATCTCAGCGTCAACCCACCCGGCCCGGCGTTTGTTGTTCCTAGACGTGAGACATGTCTGATGCGTACCTTGCTTTCCACAAGTTTCACTCTGAAGGAGATATAAAGAAACGATTCCACACAAGGAAAAAACAACATCACTAACCAAATTAGCATACCTCTCCAAAATTAGACCAATAACAAACAAATCTCTATTGCCCTCCACCTTCCTTTCGCCTCCCGGTGTGCGGTTACGTGCCTGCCAAGCTACTTTGCGACTTGCACTGCCTAGGATGGATTCAGGTTGTGATCAGCCTTGCATCTGCGTGTCTAATAACCTCCTGCGTGCAACAAAAAACAGCTCAGCGGTTGTGCTGCCGGCTCAGAACGCAAACGCATCGTGCGATGGCGTTTTATCTCGTCTTCATCCTCCACTGAGAAACGCAGGTACCAACGGACGAGCCGGCGCGCTCCTTTTTTTTTTCTTCTTTCTTGATCATTCCGTTCGCTTGGTCACATTCGCTGATGGCCCGTTTTCTTATTCATCAAAGTTAAGCTTTACTGTTGATTTACCTTGTTCCTTGGCCCCCTTGATTGGATGCTAGCTACGTGCTCGGTCCTTTTTTTGATCAGGCAAGCCATTCTGATGCCCCTGTGTCTGTCCACGCTGTCTTGCATTTTGATTTTACCCGCTCTCGAGTCTCGACATGCAACTTTGTTTGCCTTTCGAGACAGGTTATGAAGGCTCGATATCTCAGATGCATGCCCCCCGACAACGCTCTCATCGCGGTGCAGCAGAAGAAAATATCCCGTACAAGATGCCTGTCCCGGTTAGCTGCCCAGTTTTCCCTGCACCCGAGATAACGCTTCGCATTAGCCTCATGCCATTTATTATTAGCCTGTCCGATTGATTTTTTTTTTGCTCGATTTTTTTTCCCGCCTCCCTGGCGGTATGTACCTCCAAGTATTCCCAACGCACCCCTGCCCGCCTGGAAGATGGCAGCAGCAAAACAGGGTACACTTTTGCACCCCCACAGTGCGTCAGCCCACTAGAAATCCACTGTAACTCCCTGTATCTGTGCCACTGCCACAATCTGTCTCCAACTCCCCGTCCGTCATCGTTCCAGAGCGTTTTACTGGATGCTCTGGATGCCCTCAACTTACAGCGCCCCTGAGGAACAGCCACTCCATGCCCAGGTACCGGCTCAACACCTGTATTTACTGGTGGCAATGCAGGTCCTCTCCTCCTCCATTGAACTTCGTAGGTACTAAGACATTGGAAAGGCCTCAACTGACAACTGACTTGTTTGTCCATTCACACGTTCTTGGCCGGCCCCTCCTTAGCGCCCGAAAAGGCTCTCCCCTTCCTTTTTGCGGTTCTGGTTCCACATCCTTGTTCTCGCCCGTCCTGGTCTTACCATTCTGCCCTGGCAAATCTTCGCCAGAACATCCTCATCCGTGCATTTCACCCAAAAGAAAATAATCAATAGAACATTCGACAAGCACACTCCATCCAAGGCCAACCCCCCATCATTGTCCGCCAACGCGCCGCCCAATTGCCTGTCGTTCCTCATCTTTGGCGCGCCGCTGAAGCAAACCTCCTCGGACGTTTTTGGGAGGCCAACTCCATCCACTCTTTTCTTCGCAAAAAAACCTCCCCCCCTCACTGTCGCTTTCGGCCTGCTCTTTCTGGGCGTTAAGTTTTGCTTTGAAACAAGACGGGAATCGTTGTCCAACCCATCGGCCCGTCTCACACTCGCTCCTCGACTCTTGCTCCGATTCTCGTCGCTGTATTGATCCTGCCACCGCCGCCATGGGATTCGGCTACAAATGGATTCTGAGCTTTTGCATGCTCGTCGTCCCCATCGCCATCACGCTCGGCGTCCTTTTCCCATTGCAAAATGCGCACAAGAGCGGCGGAAACAAAGGTAGTTTCCTCGGCGATGGCGGCCAAGGAACCGGCGGCCCGGTGGCGCCTAAGCCCAAAGACAACAACGTCGAGCTCGCCCAGGCGTGCACCCAGTTTGCCGACCTGGGCAATCCCCAGCGTTACTTCTGGGAGAAGGGCCAGCAGCAATATACATGTATGCTCTCTCTTTCTCTCAGCTCCTTCTCGCCTGGACGCTTGTAAACTAACAATCACACAGTTAACCCTAACCAATGGGGTCTCACCAGCGGCGCAACGAGCGGCATGTGTATGGATGTAAGTCACAACCACCGTCTCGCCTATGGTCGCGGCAGATGCTGTCGCACCACGGCGTCACACCGTGTCAACTCAACTCGCACAAGGCAGAAGCTGACGGAGCCATTTCCAGGTCCTCTTCAACAACAACGGCACATACTCCAAGCCAGAGCTGGCTCCTCCTTTCCAGGTGACCTGGCAGTATTCTCCCGCTCCGGCCGGGCAGAACAACGTGCACGCTTTCGCCAACATCAAGCTCGAAAAGGTCTTCCCCAAACAGTTCAGCTCCATCAAGAAGCTCTACGTCGATTTCGAATGGAAATACGTCACGGGCAACGACAACACGACGGCAAGCGAATCGGCGACGCTGAGTTCCAAAAATGTCAACACCAACGTCGCCATTGATATGTTTGCCGATAAGAACAGCGACACGTCGAAGAACAACGAAAAGGCAGCTTTCGAAATCATGATTTGGTTTGCCGCCATTGGCGCGTCTGCGCACGTCATTGGCCAGGACACGACGTCGATTGTCCACACACTGCCTCTGACAGATGCCACCACCAATGAGCAGGTCACGTTGTAAGTTTTCGGCGCCATGATTTGGCCAGCACTATCAAGAAGACGGATGCTAACTCTATGGTGCAGCGACTTGTATGCCGACAAGCACCCGACGACCAGCCAGTTCGTCATGACCTGGAAGGCGAAGGCGATTACGGAAAAGTTCCACGGCGACGTGTACCCGCTGATTGATTACATTCTCAACGCTGGTAACTCGAGTTACCCGAGCTCGAGCGACTATCTCGGTTCCTTCGGCATGGGCACCGAAGCGTACGATTCACCGTCAAACGTGACGTTTTACTGCCCCGATTTCGCCGTCAATGTAGAATAAGAAGGCGGTTTTGGATAGATTGGAGCTGAACACGGCATTGGGTCCCCGGAGTTTTTTGCTGTTGATTTTTTTTTTCTTTTACTATTCATGGGCTCTTCATGATGGGGTAATGTGGATATCAATCGGTAATTTAGACATGTTTATTTGGTTTACTTTGAACCCACCAGCGTATTTTCATGGATGAACCATGATTATCCGTGTAGCTTAATTTATAGCGATGCTTGATTTCCAAGCTCTCACCTCATTGCACCCTCTACGAATGAATACATGCATAGTACATTAGGGGACCCTGCAAGCCACAATGGCCCTCTTTTCTCCGCGGCATGGCGGATGGCGTGGGCGTTTTTTTGGCGTCATGCCACAATGTGACCCGGCGGGCACCACCGGGATTCCGTGTGTGCGTGTGTGAAGCTCGTATTACGCCAGAGGAGGGGTTAGTTGCCGCTTTTGATTGCATTGGAGGAGTGTGTACGCGCAACCAAAATCTCGTATTGGGATGAAAGGCGGGGGATAGTGCCAGGGTATGCGACCAAGGTAGTTTCAACGTCCATTGTTTCAGTAACTATAAGGGGAGGCACGCGGGGGTGATGAAAAGAAATATATGCGTAAGAAATAATATTGGAGTACGAGATGGAACCCCCTCGTCGGTCTGGAATGTCTGTGACAGCCGTGTATTCCAGGCCGGCTGAGTCGGCGAATGTGTGGTGTGGCTGTGTTGTTCTCCTGCCCTTTGTCCGCCGCCCGTTTTGTAGTATGGCTGAGCGGGCTTGGTCGAGTCATGTGTGGCCTGTCAGAGCCTTGTTTAAGAAAACAATAACAATAAAATAAAAATATGGCGACTACTTTATGCTTCTATTTTTGTAATTACGTGGAGATCTTGCTAACAAGTACAGATTAGTTGGTTCCTTTGTACTTTTGTACGCAGCCCGCCAAGTACAAAAAGACCGTCGGGAGGGGGGGCGTGAAACGGAGAAAAAATAGTTGCTGAGTCACCCGGGGTTCTTGCTAGGACCTCTTTGGTGGTGGTCGGGGTCTGATTCATCAATGCTCAGTCTGCATATCGTGTCATGCTGATGTGCAGAGAGGTTCGCTTCGGAGCGAGCCGCATGGGGTGAGCTACCCTGTGGCATGACGTCGTTTGTTCATGGTCGCTGTGGCGATGGAAAATCCCCTGCGACTGGCGGTGGTTGTCATGTACATCAGCAGGATCGACTTGAGTCTCCTGCTTTCTTTTTTTTTCGTCCTGGAGCCGGACAAGAGCAGGTATAGTGGGTGAGATCATTTGTCTCCCAGTGAAGTGTGATGGTGTAATAGGTGTGTGATATCGGCGTGCCGTCAAAGTTGTACTAATCTCCCCAAACAACTCTTTGTGACATCTCTGAAGAGAAGTCGAGGAGCGGCATTTACTTCACTCTTGATCCCGATATTTGAACTTCCTCCGAAACTAATGCCTGTTGGTCAAGCGATGGGGAACTTGCATCAACGCTTATAGCGCTTTGACAACTCAAATACAGTGCCTTGGGCCTGTGTTTTGGGCCGCCCTGCGGGTTGCTCCACTACCAGTCCGGGCACCAACCAACCAGCTGAAGAAGGAAAGCAGCGCACAAAAAGAACGGGCAGCAGCAGCAGCTGGCTGGCGGCTGATGAGGGGCCGAGGGTGGCAAGACAGCAGCAGCTGGTGAAGCGAGATGTGGGCACCTCAATTGTTGATGCGCCAGACGCGACCTCAAGCTTCAATCGCCACCGAGATAGATATTCAACGACTCGCCAATCTCGTCGTGCGCTGAGTCACTGCAAGACCCTAGCGCATCTATTGTCCTCCTCCGTCTCTTCAATCACAAAGGACGCCCGTACGTGTCACCGCCAGTCGCCGGGAAATCCAGGGGGAACCACCGGCTACCACCACCCTTTTCGCGACAGCGCAAACGGACGCTGATACAACGACACACAGGAGGCATACAGTTACACAGGGAAAAAAGACCACGGGATCACTCAATCGCGACATAACCACAATGGCGGAAAAGAGCCCCGAGACCCCTCTTGCCAGGGAGAAGCTGGACGGTAGGCTCTCCATTTCCAAACCTCCGAAAACTGCCTTTGGCTACGCGCATACCGAGCTACGCACCCAAGATATGGCTACAGCTAACAGAGTCCCGATAGCCCAGATAAAGTCTGCCGATATGGTGAGGATATCTTGACCCAGCCGCATTTGTCCCGCACCGAGCCGATGAGAACTGACCGAAGGCGTCCGTGACCGCTAGACCGATGACATGCAGCAAGAGTCTATTGAAGTTGGTACGTGAGCCACTCGAACATGCCGGCCAGATAAGACATGCAGTTACTGACATCTACTGTAGCTCAAGAAGCCATGGCCAAGTTTACTGTCGAAAAGGTATGCCCGCGGAGCTCGACCAGGCGCATTTGACAGTTATGGTTTGCTGACCACCTGCCAATAGGATATCGCACAGCACATTAAGCGCACCGTCAGTAACCGAACCCAAAATATGCACTCGAATATGCGACACATACATTTGACGCGAGAAATCAATACTCTAACATAAATCTTGGATCTACAGTTCGATGAGCGCAAGGGGCCGACCTGGCACTGCATTGTTGGCCGCAACTTTGGCAGCTTCGTCACCCACGGTACGGCAATCCGACAATGACACAAGTCAAACCAGTAACTAATCTCCATCACAGAGACCAAGCACTTCATCTACTTTTACCTCGGCCACTGCGCCATTCTTCTCTTCAAGACTCAGTAAAGCTCGAAACGATCGATGACCAGATCGAAAGCAAAATGACAGACTCTACTCGATGGGCTCGCCAATGAGCAGCGGCCCGGGACACCGCATGACTACGGCATGTGTGATGACAAAGATCAAGATACAAGAAAAAAAATGAATAAAATTGGTTCACTGGCGCCGGCCATCAAAACGTTTAGCTGCACCGCGAATGTACATGAAGGCTTGTGTGGGTAAACGGGGCATGGAAGTAGATAATGGAGGGCGAAATCGGCATCTTCCCTTCGATGGCTTGCAGGACGATTTTATGCTGTGCTCGTTCGGAGACGAAAGACGTGGAAGAGGGGGAGCGAGTGAGGTCGGGGGTACAAGGGATATACTGGCAATGCAGGTTTTGTCTCAAACAGACTCGTGGTGCCTGAAGTGAGGAGACAAATTGATGTGCCCATCTGTACTGCCATGCTGGGTCCTAGATTCTGGTGATTGATCTCGCCTGGTGTAACGGACAGGCTTTTTGGATATCTGCTGTCAACTCCACTACTCGGCTGCCTGGTGATATCGACAGTTATTCCCAACTGGCGTTACAGGTTCATCACCAGCTTTCACTGCTTTTTTTATTCCAGAAATAAATGAAAGATTGGTCTTGACATGACGTAGGTATGAGGCGCCTGTTGTGAGTAATCGTCTGCGTTGTGGTTGGTTCACAGCCGAGCATCCATCTAGGGACTAGTTCCACGCAACACGGCACAGGTACTCAGTAGATGCATCTTGCATGCCGCTTAAATACCGGGCGTCGGCGCCAGCCTGATGAAACCCCTTCTTTTCCTCCTGAACAAACCCAGTTTGTAATTCAATTGCACTTTGATACATTATGGATAACAACCTGCTGCTGGCGTTTCTGGCCGGGCTGGCGGCACACGTACTCGTCTTCCGCCGTGGCGAATGGGACCGCTACGCGCGGAACATTATTGTCGGCGCCGCGCTGCTCAATTTGATCGCTACTGCCGCTCTTCACGTCGTTTTCCCTGCGGATAGCTGGCTGAAGTCTCTCGGAGCTGCCATGGGCTTGATGTTGGCAGCGGAGGGGGGCGTGTTTGCGAGCATGCTGGCGTATCGAGTCTTGTTCCACCCACTGCGTCGGTATCCGGGCCCGTTTGCCGCGAGGTTCTCGAGCGCGTACATTTCCTACCTCTCGAGCCGGTTCAGGCTGCACGATGAGCTGGAGAGGCTGCATGAGAAGCACGGGGACGTTGTGCGGATCGGTAAGAGGAACGACGGGGCATGTTTATAGGGAAAAGCTCATCGCTGACATGAGGGCGCAGGGCCATCGACGGTTTCTGTTCGTAAGCCGGAGGCCGTCCAGGCGGTCCATGGGCCGCGGTCAAAGTGCTACAAGGGCCCGTGGTACGAGCAGGCTCGGCCGCTCATGTCGCTGCACACGAACCGGGACAGGGCCGCGTATCCGCAGCATCGCCGGTCCTGGGAGCATGGATTGAATTCAGCAGGTGAGATTTCCCCTTATTGTTTTCCTCTTCCGCAACTTCAACATTCTGTTTAAATCTGACCAAAAAAGCACTCCGAGACTACACGCCCATCATCACAAGGACCACGCAAAGCCTCCTCGAGCGCATCGAGGCTGACCGCGGCTGCTTCAACGCCAGCAAGTGGTTCAACTACTTTAGCTTCGACGTTATGGGCTGGATGGCCTTTGACCGGCCGTTTGACGTGCTTAGCAGCGGCGAGCCCACGTACTGGATGAACCTCATCAGCAAGAACCTGAACCTGATTGGCGTGCTCGCGCACGTGCCCTGGTTCTTTGTGCTGGCGAAGCAGTCGCCGATGCTCAAGGCGACGGTCAAGGTGTTTCGGGACTGGCTGCGCGACCAGGTAGCCGTGCAAATGGTAGGCAAACCCCTGCCGCTTTGCTAACGAATCTACGTGTGATGCCAGACAAAGCAGCGTTTCCTAGACCTGACGAGTTTATCCCCGAGCGCTGGACGACCAAGCCGGAGCTCATTGTCGACCAATCTGCCTTTTTTCCATTCTCCATCGGTAAGTCTGCCCCGCGCTCGACATGAACCTTGAAACGTGCTGACCACCCTCCAGGGAGACACTCGTGCCCCGGAAAGCAATTTGCGCTGGCGGAAGTGCGCTACGCCGTCGTCGAGATTCTGCGGCGCTACACGGTCGCGCTCGCGCCGGGCTTCACCAGCCAGGACTTTGAGGCTGGCCTGCGAGACCACTTTACGTTGGAGGCCTCGCGGCTGGATCTTGCGTTTGAGCCGAGGTGAAGTCGCCAAAAGACGAGTGGCCAGAGTCTGATCAGGACGAGAGCTACAGCTAGACCGGGCTTTTTTTCCTAATACAAATTCATCTTTGCTTTCGCCGGAGCGGAACTGAGCGGGGAGGCTGGCCAAGTGTGTGTTGTTACTTGTCGGCGAATGTAGTCAGAGGAGGCACAACGCTGGAAAAAGATCCGACGATGCCATCTACTTGCTGGCTTTCCTTTGGTTAGGATCCCTGCTTGACGGTCCAGTGAAACTCGAACCGGGTCATGCATAGAGCTACTTGACTGGTGCTAAGCGCCGACTGCATTACCAAAAACCAGGCTGCATGTGGACACGCCGGCGAGCCATTATCCAGCTTGCGATCGACCGCCTCGAACCCCCGCCGTCCCGTATTTATCTCGTCTCCCCGGGTGGTATATAAGACGACATCAGGCTCGTCAGCCGAGCCTTGCCAACAACACACCACAACAACAGATAGCACTGCAAATATGACCACCCCGCCCATCGTCGTCCCTCTCCTCATCGCCGGCCGCGAAGAATTCGGCCCCTCCACCTTTCCCGTCATCAGCCCTGCCACCTCCACGCCGGTCTGGCACGCCACCGCCGGCACCGTCCCCGACGCCCTCCGAGCCGTCGACGCCGCCGTTGCCGCGCTCCCCGCGTGGTCGTGCACCAAGCCCGCCGCCCGACGGGACATTCTCCTGCGCGCCGCCGACATTTTAGAGACACGGCTGGCGGAGAGCGCCGACTACATGCGCGCGGAGATGGGCGCCGACGAGGGCACCGCGACCGGCTTCGTTGTGCCGCTCGCGATAAGAATGCTGCGCGACATCGCGGGGCGTATCGCGGGCATCCGCGGGAGCGTGCCGGTGGTAGAGCAGGAAGGGCGCAGCGCGATGGTATGGAAGGAGCCGATTGGCGTCGTCTTGGGCATCGTTCCTTGGTACGTCGACGGAAATGCAGCATATATCTTTGGGTGATCCAGTGCTGATAACCACGGGAAAGGAACGCGCCGTACGTATTCGGCATCCGATCCGCCGCATGCGCCCTCGCCGCCGGCGCCACCACCGTCCTCAAGCCCTCCGAGCTCTCCCCGCGCAGCTACTGGGCCGTCGGGCGCGCCTTTGCCGAAGCCGGCCTGCCCCCCGGCTGCCTCAACATCGTCCCGTGCGCCGCGGGCGACGCCCCTGCCGTCGTTGAGGCTATGATTGCTCACCCGGCTGTCCGCAAGGTCAACTTTACGGGCAGCACGGCGGTCGGGCGCAAGGTCGCCGAGGCGTGCGGCCGGCACCTCAAGCCGTGCCTGATGGAGCTGGGCGGCAAGAATAGTGCGGTGGTGTGTGAGGATGCGGACCTGGCGCTGGCGGCCGAGGCGGTTGTGGCGGGCGCGTTTCTCAACGTACGTGGGCCGTTTTCAGGACTTCGTGTGACTACATGTGTGTGAGATGCTGATGGAAGAGAGATACAGTCTGGGCAGATTTGCATGTCGACAGATAGAATCATTGTCCACGCCTCCATCGCCGAGTCCTTCTTCTCCGCGCTCACAACAGCCGCCGACGCCGCCTCTTCCTCTTCCTCCACCGAGCGCCCGACGCTCGTCTCCGCCGCCTCCAAGGCGCGCGTGGAAGCCCTCCTCTCCAGCGCTCTGTCCTCCGGCGCCCGCATCCTCCTCGGCTCGCGCAGCGCCTGCGACAGCTCCGACGGCGGCGTGCGCGTGACGCCCACCATCCTCACAGCCGCCGACGAGAGAATGCCGGTGTGGAACGACGAGGCTTTCGCGCCGCTCGCCGCGTGCATGGTTGTTGACGACGACGACGAGGCGGTGAAGCTGGCGAATCGGGGCGGGTACGGGCTGTCGGCGGCCGTCTTCACGGAGGACTTGCGCAGGGGGCTGGCGCTGGCGCGGAGGATCGAATCCGGGTGAGTTGCGAGTTATAGCGAGAGAGAGAGAGAGAGAGGGAAGATGACTGACTGTCGGGGATAGGGCGGTGCATATCAACGGCATGACGGTTCATGATGAGCCGGTGCTGCCGCACGGAGGCGTCAAGAATAGCGGCTGGGGCCGGTTCAACGCCGACATGGGGCTGGACGAGTTCCTGGTCACCAAGACGGTGACGTGGAAGGACTAGGAAAGGGTTGAGATGATGGAAATTAACATCTATCTACGGCCCTGACTTCATTGTCTCGAATATAGTTACTGGTGGTAGTATCATGCTTGGATACTGACAGATACTTCTTTACGTGCTTTCAAAGTGACTACATATCTTGGCCACTTGTGCAATTGACGACCTCTGGCCACGCAAACGATGCCCGGCATGATGTTTGGTGCATAGAGCTGGCCGGAAAGCAGAGTCGAGGCAGCCAGACGAAGGTTCGCGACCGTTCTGTGCCGCTGGTTACCCAGTAGCTCTTCTGCAAACCTCTCCTTGTTTCCTCCAATCTCTTCTCGGCCTTACCCAAAAGCCTTGCGCGGAGCATGAACAGCAGGCTTATTGTAGGATCGCCGTGCAGGCAAATGCATACCGTGCCGCATAACACCTGCTCGTTTCAGACATGCTGAGTAGGCCGAGACTGTTGTTGGTCCTGGATTCCGCGCTGGCCCGCCCATTTACGCTTACTGGGAATGTTCCGTCTTTCAAAAGGGACGACCTGTTCCCCAAGGTGGCCCTCTATGTCTGCCTCAAAGTGTCCATGTTTCAGACCTCCCCGCGGATATGCCTGAGATGTAGAGATGTGTGCCTGCCTTGATCGTCAGGGTTCGAAAAGTCGAGCCTCGGATTCTCCGTCTTGGCTCGCCTCTGGCTGCAGGAGAAACACTCTCGCTTGATTTTACCAGTGGCATCCGTGTTCGTCGTGAGATATTGGGCGAGGTCGTGAATGATCTCTGGCACATCGAGGATATGAGTCGCCGAGTAAGAAACTGCAGGCCAGCCACTTCCTTGAGGCAAGGAAATTTTTGAGAAAAAACCGCGACTACTGGCCCCCGAAACCAATCTTGACATGCCCATTCAGGCAAACCATCAGCATGAATAGAAGCGATGGATGCTCAGTGGGATCTTGTGCGTGATCGCCTTTGCATGAATTGCTTCGATGTTATATATTTCCAATTATAGTCGCCCGAAAAGTCAGCTCGAGACGAGTCAAGTTTAAAGCCGTCGTTCTTTAGCTCTACGTAGCATGATATGTTGTTCATATCTTCTTGTAGCAGTGGAATGGCCTTGATCGTCCGTCTACGATGACTATAGGCCTGCCACCGTTCTGTAGCCAAGACTGGCCATCAACGCTCAGAACCCTGCTTCTTCCGAATCGAAACGCTGGTGTATCTGAGAGCAGGGACATGGGCACACCCACAACACCCTGAAACCGGGCCGGCAAGTCTTGCCCGTCGGCGTCGGGTGTAGCCTCGTGGGTGGCCACACACTACCCAACTATTGGACCAATCCCGAGGTCGCCCGTTCTATATTATGCTTTCGGAGGAGGGGCATGAATCACACGGGAAATCCTTGCGGCGCGGGGCTTTTTCGTCGCAGCACACATGCCTTGGGGGGCAGGGAGTGTGGGAGTGTATCACCAGCCAAGAGAAAGAAAGCCAGGACGGGCTCCTCATCAACAACGTGGCTCGCACCCGATTCCAAAAGGAAGAGAATCGAGCCGTGCCCCAAAAAGGAAGATGGGAATGGGCGTAGCCAACCCGGTACTGTTCTGTCATATTTCAGCTGTTTGTCAGCGGGCGCTTCTTGGAGACAAGTCCCTGGGAAATGTCTTCAAGCCACAAATGCAGACTCAAGCCAAACCCCGCCATTTCTGACGAAATGTACTCAATTTTTTGTACAAGTTTGGTAGAGCCTCCACCGCAGAAGCAGCTTCCCACAAGAGCTTGGCGCCGGCACGCACTCTGTATTCTTGTACAATGTGGCGCCCCCGGGTTCGAGCCCACTATTGCCATGCAGAAGAAGAAGAAGAAGAAGAAGAAGTTGACGCTTCTTCCCGTAGTTGGGTCTGACTCGGGACTAGTAGTTTTCGTTGCTGGCATGGCGGAACTTTGGTTCCATCCGGTGCAGCGCGGGGACGAAGCGAAGAGAGAGAGAGAGAGGTTGCTCGTCGCAACCCGCACAGGAAGGGGGGGGGGAGCAGTAGTCCCCGGGATCACAATCGACGTTGCACGGACTCGCGGGGGCTCTTATTTTTTGGCCGCCAGAGTTTGGTGCTGAAACATTTGTCTGAGCAGTGTGAACCTGGAGTGATGAGCTCTTTGTTGTTTCCTCAACAAGATGTGCGGTGCTGAAGACGTGGTAGAGGGGATCAGCAGATACAGGGCGAGAGGGCCTAGCAAGTGTGGTGGAGATGCCGTTCATGATGACCTGGTGGCCGGCCGAACGCTAGTTGGGAGTCCAGTTCGAGCTACTCGATATAGCCAAGTGCAATTGGATGGGCTATCAATTAGTTAGTTACTTAGCCAAGATACCAAGTTCAACCAAGTTCCGGATCTTCTCTTTCGTAGGTCGTCGCTTGGCGTTGGCGAGCCTGCCTGCTTGTCCTGGATCAGGGTAAGCAATGCCTCCTCGTCCATGCTTTCTTTTTCCCCTTGTGCCTGGACTCCCCAAATCCCGCACATCTGCCCAATGCGCTGCAGCAATTGCTCGCATGCGCTGACGAACCCACGAAGCAAGCGAGGCAGGATTGGGCCGCTCGGCAGTGCGACTTTGTGGTGTGAGCGCCCTCTCCGCCGGCCCATGTCGTTGATGATGAGAGCGCCACCACTCTGCACCTGGAAGAAAGGCATCCGCACCTACATGCCACATTTGTGCAAAAGGATGGACCTTCCTCGCCGGAGTAGCAAAGTATCCCTGGTAAATCGAATGACTAGTCGAAAATGCCGTGGTAAGTAGCGCCGGCACCTGAGCGATACGCCAGACAGGACGTTTCGACGGCATCCAAAGTTAAAAAAAACCTCCTCGACGCGGCACGGAAAGACCTCGGCGCCAGGTCACAGAGAGGCCTACCAACAAGGCTTCACGTCAATCAGGCTTTGCTGTGGATATGGAGTAAGACCGCCCCCAACAACCTCCGAATCATCCCTTGTCCAAGCATAAAAAGACAGTGGTGTTAAAACGGTGCCATGGAGCGCTAGCTGGTTGATGATGCTCGCTCATGGCCAACTGGGAAAGAAGTTAGGCTTCGACGCTGCAGGGTGAGAGGAAGCCCGCAGTCGGATTTTGCGGCTGGAGCCGGATATACCAGGATGCAGCTAGATTGGGCAACACACTGATGCCTCCAAGATGGCACCCTGTAATCTGTACAGCATGCTGCAATAACTAGTTCCAAGGCGGTGGTATCTGCGCACTTTGTCTCGTCTCGCGCTCCTCCCAAGGGGATAATTTCGTGCGCGATGGTCTAAGTGCTGTGCCTTGTTTCGCCTTGTCGCTGCACATGTGTCCGTATAAGTTGGCCCCTGGGGATAACACACCTCGGGAACCCGCCGCACATGCCAGACTAACAATAATAACAAGCAAGATCATCAGGGTAGCGACACGCTGGTACCCGCCAAAGAAGAAACCTTGATAGTTGTGAATATACCCGACTCGTGACATATCGATGTTGCCTGATCCAAGCGCTAAAGGTGACATCTAAATGGAATGGAATTTTCATGCTCAAGAGAGAGGCCCCCCGCCGAGTCGTGCAGCATGCAACTGTCGAGGTGGGTTGCCAGCAGCGCATGTCAGACCACGAGTCGGACAGTGCAGGTCAACAATCGGCGCCATGAGAAGCTGCTGCTCAACAGTGAATATGGACCCCTCAGTAATCGTAATGTTGAACTCGTGAAAATTGTCGTCTACACCGTTATGCCATTGCCAGGAAAGCTCCGACATGTTGCATGTGTTTTTCTCGTTGATCTACATGCGAAAAGTGCGCTGCCATGTCCAGCGTCAACCACTTGACGCGGCCGCCAAGCAGGTCGAAAAACGGCTGCATGGCCACATCCTGCGCCTCGTCGTCTGAGCCATTGATGAGCAGTGTCGGCGCTGTAATCTTGTGCAGCCGCGGCACTGCAGTCCAATTCCTCAACGAGCCGGTAATGGCCAGCTCACTGGGCCCATACCTAGAATACAAGTCAGTGCAATGTTTGGTCACTGAGTTGGCTGGGCATGGATGGGTGCGCTCACATGGTGCCATATGTCGTGGGATCAGCCGCAAACCAATTCAACGCAGCCTGGACTTCAGGAGCCGGCCACGGTCTGGCAAGGGATAAGTGACGCTTGTAAAAGACCTCGATGGCGGCGTCGTACTCGGCGCCCTCATACTTGCCCGTTTCGTCGGCCTTGTCCAGCACTGCCCGTTCCGCCGCCGGCATCCGATTGCGCAGCGCCGTGATACCGACCCGCCACGCGTCCATACTGGCCAAGCTGCTCGAGATGATGAGGCGTCGGAGGTGGTGGGCGCCGTTGCTCGCCGCCCACTCGGCCGCGAGCATGCCGCCCCACGAGTGCCCGTAAATGTCCACGGGCCGCTCCGCCAGCTCTAGGTACCGTAGGAGGTTGTCTAGCTCGGCCTTGAACAAGTCAATGGACCAAAACGCCTCGTCGCCGTTTTTGTCCCGCAGGTGCGTTGACTGGCCGTTGCCAATCTGGTCGTAGAAGATTAGCGGCACACCGGCGACGGCGAGGTCCATCAGCGGTAGCAGGTATTCGTGGCAGGCGCCGGGGCCACCGTGCAAGACGACGAGCGGCGTGTTGCCGGATGCGAGGTCGCCGACCACTCGGTACCATGTCTCGCATGGCGTGTCCAGGCCGGGAACGATGAAGACAGCTTTTCCTTCCGTCATGGAGGCGGAGTTCTGAGGATGGGAATAAGGAAGGCGGATAAGTATGGTAAGCGGCGCAGTGAGAGTGCTTGATAGAAGTTAGACGCGAGATGGTCGTGGGAGGGTATTATTGTTGACGACGACACGGCAGAGGCAGGCGGGGTGAAATATGCTAGACGGCTTCGACTCGGTTCTTCGAACAAGGCTACCAGCGTATCACAGCTGTATCTTCCTCAACATGTGCAGCAAAGGCAGACAAGCAGAGGCATGCGAGATCGGCCGGCTTTGCTGCGGTGGTCTATCTTCAAGGGCTTCTCGTTGTCTTCCATTTTGTATCGCCATCCTATAAGTGTATAGTGTGACCTACTTTTCGAGTACTTGGAGCTAGAGGCGGCCGTGTTATGTACCAAGCGACTCACATTAGCGATTGTGTACAGATTACTCCGACCTAATCACCCGCATCGGAGCACCAGCCGTCTTCTCAAAACCTCAATCTGACCACCCTCGGCGAGTTACTGCATTTATAATGGCTGGACTGGCCAAGAGGCCATCAACTACGAATTCCACCATGGCTTGCTGTGATGATGAAGCTCTGCTCAGCGAAGCCTTGTTCCTTGGCGGGCGAGGGGCGTGACTCTAGTAAAGTCCACACCCGTGCGTGATGATGTTCCCAGGCACGCAGGGCTCGTCACCGCGAGGCCGAGGTTGACCCTGAGTCAATTCGTCTTCTCGAGGTACCAGGCGAGCCGGTGCGGCAAGTTGAGCCTGCAATGCGAGGCGAATGAGACGCAAGGCCAATCCGGGCATAACCGTCAAGCAGCTGGACTGAGTCCCTTCATAATTTACGACTCGTCGGATCATTATGGTTGTGGAGACACCGTAAGCAACTTGGCGACGGAGAGGTTGAATATGCACCACAATGTGATGCTGGAGCTGACGAAAATATGAGGCAAGCTGACTGTAGTATGCTGCACCTTGAAATAATTAGACTGCAACCATGATGGTGCTTGGGAATCTGTCATTGAACATGGGCGCCGCTTCGTTGTCGGTGGTGGTGCTGCTGGCATGCCGCGATTTGCCATCCGTAGCGAACGCACAATGAGCAAGCATCGCATTGCGTATGGGCTCATCTTAAAATTATCGAGGCATCAGTCGTCAATGGAGAATTCCCACTTTCCCTAATTATCCTTCGGCACATTATTTGGCGTTGTAAATCCCTTGATACGGGAGGCGCTGGGGCGGTGGGTATTATAAGGGACATAACATATGTCCAGTGTTTTACCATAACGGAGCATAAAAACCGCCTTTGGTGAGCTGCAGAGCAACGAAATTGGAACGACTAGCTCTCGTGCTTGCTGCTGATACTGCTATGGCTAGCGAAGGAAGGTCCAGTTGGGCATGTTGCTGGCGGGCGACTTGCGAACACCGTAGGATAGTGGCAGCAAGGCTGGCTGGAGCCTTCCCGGTTCGCGCAAGTACCTTCTAGATACTGCCTGGGATCCGCAACTGCATGTCGGCCGACTACCGTGATGGGACGGCTGGATGGTTTCCGTCGTTCCTTCATCGACTCGAGCAACGCGCGATCCTGAAACGGCGCGCTCCAGAGATAGGGTCAGTGCTGAAGCTGGGCACTCTGCCGCTTGAATCTACACAGTTTCAGGGCTCTCATAGAAAATGGGAAACTGAAGACAACGAACTGGCAGAGAAGGGTCAATTGGACCCTGTTGTCTCTTCATTTGTAGCACGTACCTGCGGCCTTGCCTCACATGGTCTCATTCTGCGGCTGTTAGGCTTTGCTGTGTCAAGGAACGGGCAAGCCGGCGCCTGATGGGAACCCAGCTAACGACGAGTTGCAGGCGACCAGTCGATACCATCCACCAGTCGCGATTTGGCCCACCGACGCCCCAGTGGATGGCCTTTGGATTTGCTGGGGACAGTGGACTGACTGGTGACACGGGACATGCGGAAACGAAAATGGGTTATCCTCACAAGAAACAAGGTAGCAGCGGATTGGCGGACGGGCGGGTGATGACGGCACCTGCGTTCTGGCGACGGGAGTGCACGGGGGCAGATGGTAGACTGTCTAGCACGAGAGCAGGACGCGAACGAGCCAACTGACGAATGGGTAAGAATAGCTTTTTTCAGCCGTCGACGATGGCAACCTTGTCTCACCGCGATGGAGCTAACGTTAGTTGGCCCGACTCTGCGACAATATTGCTACTTTGTTCCCAGGCACATGCCTCCTAGGTAATTAGCTACAGGCGAGACGCGGCGGACGGGTATGGCAGGGCTGCGAATCGAAAATCACAATGTGGGCGCGTGCTGGCGGCGCCGGGGAGTGGAAGGGTTTGAAGCGGCATTGATAAATATAGTTGCACATCGTCTTCGGTCCGGGTGGGTTTTGGTACAGAAGTGGCTCTGGAAGGCTGCATTCGAAGTCCGAGGCTCATCAGACGCAAGAGGCCTTGGCAGTTGACTGCCTCCAGCAAGCACTGAAGACTTGGTTTTGTCTGGGGTGCTGGCGAGTTCTTGCACGTACACTTACCCATTCATACTGGCAACACATTTATTAGCAAGATCCTGGGAGAGCAGTGGGGCGACTGGAATCCCTCTTGAATAGGATGGACCTGTTTCACATCAGATCGGTTTGGCGTATCGGGCGATGAATGATAGTAGGTAATTTGATGGAGTTAGGGACAGAAGGAGTGATGATGGCTGGATACTAGGAGATGTCTACGTTGCGTTTGCAGTTGGGAGCTGGCAGGTGGCAAAGGCAGGTGGCAAGGTAGCTCGTCTGATGGAGCATTTGTCATCTGCAATCACTCCCAAGCAAATAGAAGCATGCTGAAGAAAAGAGCCTCGTTGCATGTGTGGCCCACGGACGCGCAGAATGGCTTGCTTTGTTATATTACATATTGCGAGGGAGAAAATGTTTCTCCCACTTTGTGGCTGCCAAAGGCTACACGCATTGGCGCAGTTAGACTTCGATGTCTTATGGGGTCTGCCCTTGGCTGCTTGCACGGAGACGCCGGGTCTCTGCATGGTTGGTAGGCGGTCGGTGAGATTTTCTCCTCCCTTCCATGTTTTGCAAAATGTCACTCTGATGAGACCGAATTGCTGTGCAATATGGTAACTACTAGCCTAGGGCTCGCAGACGGGCTACTTACCTACCTGAAAATTGGCAGGGTTGGTGGTGTCTGAAGAGGCTCATCATTCATGCCGCGTACTACCAAGGTACCTGGCCGCATGGGTAAGTTGCGCAGTGAAGCTAAGTACCGATGAAGCTCGCCGCAGAACAACCTTGCCTGCGTGTGCCCCTCGCAATTTACACCTGATGGACCCGTGGGCTGTCATTGACTGGCAACCATTTGTAGAGATGAGATGAGAATGGTTTGTATTCATCGCTTGTGAAATGCAGATTGTCAGTTATTTGTTACCTATTAAAACATTTAATGGCGCTCTGCCTTGCTACCTTGGGCAGGTAGTAGTGTGCAGCCACAGCGCCCACTGTTGACGGACAATTTCCCACCATCCCCCGTAATTATCAACTGTCTGGTATTCTCTGATTCGTACAACTGCATGCAACATGAGCATTGCAATGCCGATAACGGTGAAATAGGCTGGGTGCGACTCGCCAACCGAACACAGGCGGCTACCCCATGCACCATCACTGCCATAGGTACCTAAGTAGGTAGGCCACCTCGCCTGGGATACCCAGACAGGGAAGTATCAGCAAGTTTGTTTGTATTGCAGGTACACAAGACGCTTGGTGCGTCATTGGGCATGTTGCGCAGATGTGCAAATGATGCGCCGTAGGTAAGGTAAGTAGGTATTGTACAGACACTGCGGCAGATGCACATATCTCCGCTCCCACCGAGTGGGCTTGTAAACATAGCCGTGACAAAATGCCCTGCTTGAGCTTCGTATTTATGGTTGAGTATCCGGGCCTACCTACCTAGGTAGTATCGTATTGACCCTGTATCTAACTTAGTAGTACCAATAAATGCTAACTAGCAGGTACTACTGCAAAACCTGACAATTGCTTGCATACTTGCGAATTTCCATTCTGCTTGCTGCTGGCTGGGGTGTGTGGTGGCACCATCCAGGCATCATCTGATGAGCCCAGGCAAGCAATCAAGCAAGCCTCACGACCGCACCCATGTCTATGGGCCGTCGAGAATGGGCCATCCGAACCATTTTTAAACCATGTTTGACCAGTTGTGGCCTATTACAAAGTATGCTCACAACCATCGCAAATGGTACTTTGTATTTCCGTCGATTTGCCTGGCAACCTGGGTACAAGCACCAGCCTCAGACCCGGCCATCTCCACCTGCTTGCGCCTCCCACCCAAGGGCGTGACGAGAGAAGAGGTCAACTTGTTACTAAACAGCTAAGCGCTCAATTCAAAAAATCACGAGGGGAGAGAAAAAGAGAGTTTGCCCGGCTTACTTTCTTCTGATCGTATTCTTTGTACCTCGTAGCCTTGCGCTCAAAGACTTATAGTTTTGTGTTTCATCACCCACACGCCGCCGCCCAAGGCCCAGCCCGGCTGCCACACTCGTCGCTCCACGCTTTGCTCCACGCTATTTACCACCGCGCCCACGCTACTGATACTTGGGTACCTGTCTAGTTACCTAGTCCTCCAAGGCAAGCTTGTCGAGATGTACTTTCGCCCTCACCAGTCACGCGGCTTAGCTCAAGTACCGCTGACCTGCTGCAGCATCCCCACCTGCTACCTACCCGCGTACCTCCTGCCTCGCTCAGCCCAGCCCAGCCCAGCCCAGTCCGCCCCAACCCAGGCTTGTAGTTGCAGTTGCAGGCTGGCCTTCGCCCTTCCCGCTCCGCAGTGCCAGTGCCAGTGCCAGTGCCAGACCCAGTTCCTCTAACCGGACGGGACCCAGTGCAGTGCCCACTGAACCTCTTCCTCCATCTCGAACCTCCAACCTTGTATCTCACTCTCTCACCTTTTCCGCTCACCACCCTCTCCTCCCCCCTCTCCTTGTGCCAGGTTGCTCTACGCCTCTCGTATCCTGTACAACAACAACATTGGCTTCATTACGTCGCACCGCTTGGCTGTGATTCGCCTCCCTCCCATTGCTGGCCCCGTGGGGTCCGCACCTCTTGAAAGCCATCGCCGGCTGCTCTCGCTAAACCGACCCTCGTTTCCCGTTCTCCTACCTCGACTTACTTTCGGCCGGCCCTGTTACGAGACACTATGCAAACACTATAAACTTCTACGGAGTCGACATTATATCTACTTTTCCCCTTTCCCTTTTCGCTCCTCTCGTCCTCACTCTCGCTCTCGATCTCGCTCTCCAGCTGCTCTAGTTGCTCAAAACCCGACGATCCTCGACATATCGTCACCATAGAGCACGCCCGACACCGAGTCAACAACTTCCACTTCGTTATTTCCGCCCCGTCACAGCTATCACATCGCCTCACAATGGACTGCCTCAAGGTTCCCGAGGCTGGCCTGCTATTGCAGCGCCCCTCCAGCCAGGATACTCCTCCTCCGCCCCAGGCTTTTGCTCTCTCCCTCAGCGGCAGCATCGTTGACGGCCTCCTTCGAGCGGTCCGCGAGGGAAGCTCTATTCAGCTTGCTCTTGGCAAGACTCCTGTAAGTATCTCGCTGCCTCATGCACTATTCATCCGACCCAACCAGCCGCCTCCAGTCTGGCCGAGTAGCCCTTGTCATGCTAACACCTGGTACTTAGTCCCTTCAATACGGCAACAAAACCCATCGCATATCACGTCCCGATAACTCTTCGCCCTACGAGCTCTACTTAACACGCCCATACGACTCAACTCGTGTCGCCACCAGGCTTCCCAACACCAGCAGCCTATTCACCAAGCCTCCCCAGCCCAAGACGAAACAAAAAACGACGTCTCCAAACAAGGGAACAGACTCTGGGTTAGATTCTGATATGGAGGCGCTGCAGAATGGGATAGCGGCCCGTGAAGCAGCCAAGGAAAGGTATGCGGTGTTCACGTGCCAAATACAGTCCCCGACAACTTCAATCATACTCACATTCTACCAGGACACAAATGATCGAGCGAGCTCCCAATGTTGGTAAATCCACGAAGGCCAAGAACAAGCTTCTCTCAGGTTATAATGCCGTTCCTCGGTCGATAGCGACGTCACCAAGCCACAACCCGTCTCCAGCAACCCCCCCAGCACCTTCAGCAGCGAAACAGGCCGTGGAGAAAGCCAAGGAACAGAGGATACCCCTTGTTCATGAACTGGCAACTGGTGAAAAGTCAATAGATCACCTACAGCAAAAATGGGTTGGGCGGCCAGAAGACTTCAGGAACACGCTGGAAAAGACGGGCGAGTACAACTCCGACACTAAGTGTTGGAGTATGAAGAAGCCCTACTGGAAAGAGCTCGACGTCTGGAACTATGACTACGATAGCCAGGAAGACCGACAAACAGCCATCGATAGCGCTATCCGGCAATACGACAAGCAGCGGCTTTCCGCCTCCGAACCCGAATGGCAAAGACTGCTGAAGAAGGAGGAGCGTGGCCAGGGCAAGTGCCTGAGTCGACTTCAAGCATCCCTGGCAAAGGGTCCAGCCCAGCCCGCACCCAAAATCAAGGTGCAGAAAGCTGACGACAGTTCCACCACTTCCAAGGATGATGTCGACGCCCGCAGTCTCTCCAGTGACCGAAGCAGGGCTGGCGGTGAGACAATGTCACGGACGAATTCCGCTGGTAGTGCTTCGAAGCTAAAAAAGCCAACCAAAGAGCCGGAGCCAAAGCGGGCTGTGCCAACCGCCAAGTCGAAACCCGCCGCGGCTAAACCTTCACCAGTCAAGCCCAAGGCTGCGGGCGTCAAAGCCAATGGTGGACGTGTCTTGTCGCAAGCCATCATTGAAAACTCTGACTCGTCCGGGGATGAAGCGCCACTCGCGCAATCAAAGCCGAAACCAAAGCCGAAGCCTGCGGCCACCAAGGAACCCCTTCCGCGCCCTGCACCGAAGTCTGCCGCCAAGTCTATCGCCAAGCCTGCTCCTGCAAAGCGACCTCACTACGATGACGATGAATCGAGCTCCAGTTCGGGAACTCCGCTGGCAAAGAGGCTCAAGCAAAAACCCCCACCACAGACTGGCTCGAAACTCAAGGACCGTGTGCCCGCGATGCAGAATTCTGCTCGTCACGCTGCAAAGACTACCGCGGCTCGGCCTAAGAACACCTCGCCAGTCAAGTCGTCGCCGCTGGCTACTTCGCCGCCCACCAACGCCTCAGATATCGAGTCAGACCGCCAGCCGGACCGCCAGCCGACCAGGAAGCGAAAGGCGGATTTAGACGATAGGGTGGCCGCAAAGCGCCCGACAATAGAGGTGGTGACGCCAGAAGTGCTGGACAGGGCGACAAAGTTCAAGACGTTCTACGCCAAGTACGAAGCCTTGCACTACGAGATTGAGTCACGGGCCCGCCCATCAAAGGAAGAAGTCGACCATCTGGTCCACATGCGAGACAGGCTGCTGAGAATGAAAAGGAACTTTTACAAAAACCGCTGACGTAGCTTGCGGCCGCATCATTTGTTCTTTCTCGATCCTCGCCGGTGGCACAGACGGCAGAGTCATGATGAGCCTTTGGCGACGCGCACGCAACAGCAAGTTTGGCGAGGAGTTCTTGTGCTGACACCTAAGTATTCCGTGGGAGAGATGCGCAGCGAGGATGGTTTTTCTGCCTGGAGTTTTTTCTTTTTGGGGGTTTAACCATGGATTTTCGATTCTTCTGACGGCGCACAGCGTTTTTGAAAATGGATCTAATGATTTTTTTCCCTTCTGGATTTTGGAAAAAAAATGTAGCATATCACGGAGTACTTTGCTTTTTTGGTAGCAGGATTCTGCACCTTACGGCAGCAATTATAGGTAGCCACCGGGTTTGGGGCTCCTTTGATGATTTTCAGTGTTTTTTTTCTTACAGATACCACGATGATATAAAAGAAGTGTAAATGGAGCAATTTACAATAATGATATGCACATTGCCGCACCAATATCATCGCTGTCATGGCTAACGTCGCTGTTATTACCATCATCACTATCTTGGCTGTGGCAGCTATTTTTGCTACTGTCGCCATCATCGCCATCTTCACTGTCATTGGTCTTATTGCCATCTTCGCTGTAGTCGTTGTTACTTCTATCATCGCTATTTTCGTTGTTATTATCATCATTACCATCATAATTATCACCGTTGACAACTACGTTGATGCACTGCACCCGTCCATCATCTCGCGAGACATGACTCGTACATACCTGGGTCTGCGTCGTTGGCGTCGCAATCCAACACTGCCCACTGACGGGAGCGTATAGTATTGATCTACATCTACACGCGCGCGTGCACCGGGAATATAATATACCAGCGTTTCCATGCCGGATAAAACTGGATGATGGTTTCCCACAACCCGCGTGTTCCCTCCCACTTCATCGGGGCGGTTACCTGTCCCAGTGCCGCCCATCCCATAGGCAAAAGACGAGATGAGCGCTTTTTTTTCCTTTTCCGCCTTTTCTTCCGCCTTGCCGAGTAGGATCAGCCATTCAAGGGTCCAGCAGAGCCCCACGTTGACGGGATCTCGACCACGGAGGGTCCCTCTTCCCGCACTGGGGCCCCCATCCGAGGGAAAATTATCGTGGGAACGCGGATAAAAAAAATTACCATCCACTGGATAGAGAATTTACTGATCCATTTTGTACGCTTTTTCTCCCTCTCTCGTGTTGCCCCGGTGGCTGGGACTCTTGTGTAGGCTGCTCAAAGGTGCATCGTCGACTTATACGGAATCCTTGCAATTTGGGCTGGCTTCCTCGGCGCAACTTGTGTCTGCCCTTTCCGCACTGGCTTACGCGCTGAGCAAAGCAGGCAAAACGAGGAACAAACAGCTTTACAGAAAATCGAATAAATAGTTAGCCGCCGTAGCCCTTCCCTGCCCCCCTTCACCCTGCCAGAGCGTTTCAGACGGGGACAAAGAACCCTTAACGCCCTGCTTCTCACTCCTACCTCGCCATGGTGGTGGCTGTGGAGGACCTGCCGCAGATGTGGCAGCGGCCCAGCTTCGAGGTGCTCATAGCCGCGCTGGCTGGTCTGGAGCTGGGCCCTGCCATCTGGGGTCGTCGCCAAACTGCCGTGGTCCGGAGCGCAGAGTCGAGGTATCTCGCCTCCGTCGTGAGCAGCCCGCTCGCCTGGCTTCCCGACGACGAGCAGCGCGAAACCGTCTGGGTGACCGCCAGCCGGTGCGTGTCTGAACGTTGCGGCCGCATGGCTGTCGGGGACTTGGTGCGGCGGTGGCCATTCTCACCTGAAGCTATCAAGCCGTTCGAGTTGGTGATTCGGGAGCCGGCGGTGGTGGGTGCTGCCGGTCTGGGATTCAAGACGTGGGCCAGCGCATACGTGCTGGCGAAGCAGCTGCCGCGTCTGTCAGCATCGTCGTCGCTGTTTCATCTCTTCGACGAGTCACTCGGCCGGTCGCCGCCGCCTGTGCTCGAGCTCGGCGCCGGCACGGGTTTGCTGGGCATGGCGGCCGCAGCGCTCTGGGCCGCACCCGTCACGCTGAGCGATCTTCCGGCGGTCGTTCCGAACCTGCGTCACAACGTGATGGCTAACGAGCATATTGTGAAGGCGCGTGGCGGGCTCGTGCGGGATGGCTGCTTAACGTGGGGAGGCGAGGCAGACGCGTCGCGGTCGGACCAGGAGCTCTTTGCCGAGCCGTTTCAGTTTCCGGTACGTTTTTTGCGTGTTGACTAGACGATGGGATGGCAAAATAAAAGCTGCAATGAAATGCTCATTTGCGCGTTCTAGATCGTGTTGGCCGCTGACGCGCTCTACAATGACGACCACCCGGAGCTACTGGCGTCGGCGATTTCACGCAACTTGGCGCTCGGATCCGAAGCACGCGCCCTGGTCATGTCTCCAAAACGCGATGGTGTGACGCTTGACCTGATCGATAAATTTAAGCAGACCATGGTCGACTTGGAGCCGCCGCTGTTCTGCGAGGAGGAAGACGAGTTTGTGGGTGATGATGACTGGGCGGGCGGCGACGATGAAGACGACGATGACAACGCGGATCGTGGAAATGTGTGCTGTTGGCTGGGAATTTTCTCGCGAGTAGGCTCTCCACTACCGACTGGGAAGGATTTGGCGAAGGATTTTGGTGGCTGCCCAAGACTTGAACGAGAACCGATGGACGATAGAGGGTTCGAGCGATAGACGATAGACAATAGACAATAGCACAGGCAATAGACAGAATAGAATAGCTAACAAACGGCCAGGAAGCGAAGATGACGCTTGTTGACCGCTTTCTAGCGATAGTTCGTGGATCATGCTGATGCCAGCTGCTCCCATGACCACGCCACGCTTGCACCATATCCGTTGTACGCTTCGGGTCCCCGACAGAATCAAAATCGAAAACAAGGAGCTTCATGTCACCATTCCGAAGGCTCGATTCTGCCTAAAACAAAGGGTAAGCATGGGTGAGGTACACCGCCTGGTAGACGTAACCCTCTTCCCCTCCCGTGGAATCATGTAGAATGTCTGCCACTGAAGACTGCTTGGTGCCCACCCTCTTTCCCAGCTTTAAGACTTACGGCAACACTTCTAGAGGTCCCTTAAATTCGTTATCAGGATAGTGACAATAAGTGGCCAGACACCACTTCGTCTGTGATGAACACCGCCTCCTCGCCTCATCCAGCCCGCATTGCAGGGCCACTGACTCATACCGTTACTGTTCCTAGGCACACAGCCCCCATATTACACTACAAACATAGAAAACAGATAGTCTCGTGTTGTGTTACTTGCAAAGCCGCGACAGGGCGCGCTTTCCTTCCGGTGAGGACTGAAGCATGGCCTCTCGGAAGGGTTCGGGAGGATGATAGGGCTGCGGCAACCGATGAAGCGTAAAAACAGGATGGCGATATGACACTACAGACAGCATCAGAGAATTTGAGGACAGCATGGGATGCCGCAACGCGTATTACAAACAAAAGAACCCCCCTCCGCTGCCGTGATACTCAAAGTGCGGCTTTGTCGTCGGCCCCGGCAACACGAGGTGGAAATCGGGAGCAGAGCAGCACGAGAAGGGCGACAACGGAGGGACAGCCGCGAGGAGAGGCAAGACACGTAAGGCGAGACGCTCAAAGTCTGGTCCAAGATGCCACAAGTGCTCAGATTCGGCGGTGTCCCTGCTGGCTTGGGGGATCTGCCAGTTAGTGACAAGAGAGATAACAGTTTGACGTGAGGCTCAGTCTCCCCCTTGTGCTGCGCAGATAGTGCTCCATGGTAGAGGCGTTGTGTTGTACTGTGGGAAGGACGAGAATAGCAAGTGCGTCGCAGACTGTACTGGCGCGGAGGCGATTTGCTACCTGCATCTCGTGAGTGACGAGGCAGCGATGCGGAGAACCACCCCAGATACGCCTCACTTGCTGTCGATATCGAAACGAGAGGCTGTGATTTTTCTGAAGCTGACCCCGCGGAGAGATAAAAAACGTTGAGTCCAGACTGTGAATCAGTACGATGACGAGGAGACATCTGCACATGGTCGACTGTGTTCCTCTCGCCCCCCCAACCTATGCATCTCGTGGGGTAGAACACGAAAGAAAAGGCGAGAGAAACGTGATCATTCCCATCGATTGGAAGAAAAAGGAAGAAATATGCAGCTTGGAGGCGAAAATCGTCGAGATGGCTATAAAGAGGTCGGCCCTTCCAAAGCATCTGCCACTCGTTTGCGTCGTCCCTTCCACACACCCACCACACCAAGTTCGCACCAGTTCCAAATACATTCTTCTTTCAAGAAAGAATAAAGAAGTATTGGGAAAAATACTGCGCCATCAATTGTTTTGCATCTCTTTGACATCTGTATTCCTTTACACTTCTTTGTATTCATCACAGCGGAGGTTTCCCTCGTCGGCCCACTGGCCGCTCACTTCCTTTCACCTCGAACATCCATTCATCAGCTTGCGACTCCAACCATCAAAACATCTACCAACTCTTTGCTCGAACCTTTCCTTATTTGCAGTCAACTCTGTTTGCTATCCCTACCTGGTTGTTCCTAGCACGCTGTCATTTTCTTTCCCCTGTGCCTACCTAACGAAGCGCATCCTCCTCCTCAACTTGCACCACGAACGGCATCATCTCGAACAAGGCACCGATACAAACCCTTTCTGCCTACGTCCAGTTAATCCTCGCTCAAATTACACCATACAAAAATCGCCGCAGCCATGGCCGGTACTGCGCAATACACGCCCACCCAGATCTACTGGCTCCTTCTACAATGGTACCATTGGAAGATTCGAAGCATCCATATCCTGGGTCCTGAATTTGAGCGCATCTTTGGTCGACCGTTGGTCGTCCAACAATTGAAATATGTCACCACGAAATATGGAAAGGATCCCGATTATGGGTAAGTTGTTATTGTCGCTGTCATCGTTGATTAGTTGACCCAATCCGATGTTGACACCAGCTAACCACGTGGGCTTGGGAGCACAGATGTCCTTATTACGATGCAAACCCCCCTCACCCAAAGACCAGTGACGGCGCAGAGCTGGAAAATGTGCCGTTAGGACCAGCTTCCAACGAAGCGCACGCGGCAGGGACTAGGAGCAGGCGACTAGCTGCCATCGAAACGCCCGCGGCAAGGCAACGAGACATCAGGGCCAACCTACCGTATGAAGCGAGTCATCAGACGACAAACATGGCCAGCCAGACGACCAACTTGCCTTATGATGCGAACAATATGCCCAATCAGACGAACACCCTGCCCTATGATACGTCGAACATGCCCAGTCAGATGATGGAAATATCTGGCAACGCTAGACAAGAGCCCAATGGTGGCAGCAGCGCAGTGACCGAGACTCGGCAACTCACTGCAACGCGGTACGCACTACTTGATTTATCTTCACTGGCAGTCTTCGATATGATAAAGTACTGTTGCATTCCAAAACATAGCTAACACATCCTTCAGATCCACCACATCCCATGACCAATGCCGACCACGACAAACCGCCCCGGCGTTTGTGCCTGCAATGCCGACAGCCTCTCGAGCGCCTCGGAGACGCCGCAGGCTCGACCTGTCCCGAGGACTTGCTTGGCAGCAGGCGCACATAGACGCCCAGGCAGACGAGCGGATAGAGCAGCAGTTGCAACAGAGGCTGTACATGCAGCAAATGCAGCAAACGCAGCAAATACAGCATGCATGGCAACTGCAGCAACTGCTGCACCAAGCGCAGGGGATGCCAGTGTCATACCATCCCGCCTCCAATGTAAGCCAACCCAAAAACTATCTGACCGGATCTCTAAACTCAGTGCCACCTGCGCATGTTAATCCGAGACAGCTGCTAACCCTGTTGCTTTCACAGTTCCTCGATCACTGGCCACAGTCCAGAAACCTCGTTCTCACGCAGCACGCACAACACGCACAACACGCACAACACACACAGCTCGACCAGCCCATGCGCCAATATTCGGGATTCACTCACCCGGAGACTTTCGTTGGCGGCGGACCAGCTTTGACAGCCAACCGCTACCCGGGCCAATTGCTCCTCGAGGCCGAGTCTCTCCAGCAAGTGCACAACGTGGTTGCCCAGCAATGGCATCCCACCCCGACACAGCACTTGCCGGAAATGGGTCCAAGGGTGACAGAAATGCTCGAGGCTGGCAACGAGGCTGCCTCAGACGCTGTCCCCAACGCCGCGGAGCCGAGTCTCTGGGAAGTCCCTGAGCAAGGCGCGGTCGAGCAAAGTATTGTTGAGCAAGTCGCGGCTGCGGAAACGGAAGCAACCCAGCAAGAAGTAGGAGCGCTGCCAGAGGAGACCAGAGAAGAGCCAGAAGCCCCCTCCTCACCAGCACCGGCAGAGTCGCAGCAGCAGAACCTGATGCTCTCTGCAGAGGCTGAGGAGGAGGAGGTCAATTTCTTTGATCTACTGCGGCCGCTCACCAACAGCGCAAATGAGCCGCTCCTCGGGGACGACCCTGCCGATTTCGATTTCACAGAAGTCGACGCCATGGCGAGAGAAGCAGAAGCCATGACGTCGGCGACGATCGGCCAGTCGAACACGTCCCAGGTGCACGAGGAGGCGCCAGTTGGTACGGCGGACAATTTCAGCTTTGAAGATTTTCTGAATGCCACGGAAGACCAAGATTATGTATTCTTCCCTCCCTCGGACAACCCGGAGTCTCTGACGGAGCCGCCCAACGAAGACTGACAAAGTCTAACGTCGACGGCCATCAGAATACCGGGTCGACGAGTTGGGTCAAATAATTTCTTGAGCATCCAAGGCAAAGAGTCTTCCTGCTGCCGCCGCGACCGCGTTATCATTCTTGCCAAGGGTTGCTTCAAATGAGAACAAATGGGGAAACAGGTAAGGCTATGCGCAAGTCTCCGTCTTTTGTCGTGTCGTGCTGGTCTGTTTAGCGTTGCCAGACCTTTTACTCACCTAGGGAAACTTCTTCTTCTCCCTCTGGTCCCCCTTGGAAGGAAGTGTCCCAGGGCTGACCGCGTCGAAGAGAGGATGAAGAAACAAGGACAAGGTGAGGAGCTTCTCGGGCTGAAGCGTGGGATTTTTATATTTGGAAAAATCCAACCCTCCCATCCCCCCTGCCCCCCCTTCCCGTGAGTTGGGCAGAAATCATGCTCTGCTTTTTCCCTGGAGCGGCACCCCCTTGGAAGATCAACGAGAAGGGAAAGGGGGGAGAAACGAGCGGGTAAGCGCTTGGCCGTGTCACTATTTTTCTCTTTCATGATGCTGTTGCCGAGAGATGAGCAGCATGCATTTTCTTGGCGAGGAGTTGCTTCATTTCCCCTTTACCTATCAAACGCGAGTGTGAGGCGTACTGTGTCAGGCTGCCTTGTTTTTGTTTGGCGTTACACCTTTGGGGTTGGACAGCGTTTTTTTTTCTTTCGTTTTTATACAATACCCTTTTTTTGCATAATTGCTTGCTCGTCATGTTTTTTTCTTATTCTTGGATGATTTATATATACGGAGAGAGTTATCAAGCGCATCATTTTGGCTATGCATTTTTATACACAACTTCTTTTATTTAGGCGGATACCAGTGTAAAATATACTACCGTTTTTATTTTTGGGTTCAAAATTTGTACTTGGTCATATATCTGTGATAAATTGCGCTATATAAAATAAATACCCATCTTCACAAGTCGCCGGCGAAAAAATAAAAGGAAATGTCATGTCTCATGGGTAGAAAATGGTGGGGGTATCTTGGATGTCTGTGATGTGTGGTGGTGTGATGATGCATGGGAGAGTGATGAGTGTGTGCAGGTATGAGCGTGGATGTGGTGACAGAAACGGCTGGGGGCAGCGGTAAAATGCACCCAATAAGCTGACCGTCCAGCCCAATGTTGCACCAAGAAGAGACAGGTGAGCGGCATTATGCCTGCTTTCGTGCCGAATGTTTAAGGCGCGGGAGATTGCCTGCACGGCGAATGACCGTCGGGATGATGCGAAATTAGCCAATATGTAATGTATATAGTTGGTGTGTAGGGTCCCGCGGTGGCAAAAGTCCCGCCTCATTCCGTCGGGTGAGTGCCGTTTCATTTCGATTGGTTTCCAAAATGATGGCGCTGAAATTGCAATGGTAGGTGAGGGTATGAAGGGGGCATGGAGGCCCAAGTTAAACTTGAATGATGAGGTTCCTCCGAGAATCGGCCTCTTCGAGCGGAAAGCTGCACACAAATTTGAACAGCTCCCGCAGGTAGCCGTACCGAGCCTGGGACGTGCTCATCATAGCTTGCACCGACTTGGCTAAGTCTTGCACCGACACTCTCTTCATCCGCGAGGAGAGCACAAAGCTACTTCGCGGAACGAACCCGTCGGTGAGAATCGATTCCTTGTACTGCTGCAACAGCGTGGCATGCGTAGCAAGAGAGCCAAACGCACCGGGCTGCAGTTCGGATACAAACTTCTGTAGCGCCGTGGCGCCTGTCTTGATGTCTACAATGGCTTCCTTGTTGAATCCTAGCTGGACGGCGGCGCGCAAAACGAGAATCTTGGCGCGAGTCACGTTGAGGTCTTCGGTAGCGGTTGTCGTGGTGGTCGTGCTCGAAGTTCGGTTACTGTTGTGGGAGTAGCCGGACATGTTGGACGCGCTGCTTGGCCAGCGGCTGCCACGGCCACCGTCGCTGGTGGGACCAAGGATCATGATGTTAGGCAACTGAGGGGATCGACTTTCTGGCGAGATTGGTGTGTCTTCAAACTCAGTTACTGGGGTCTCCGGCACATGCGGGGGCTTTCGTGGTCGCTCCTCCTGGTATGAACCTTTGCTGCTGCCCTCTCTTTTGGATCGCGAGGAATGGTTGGAAGAACGGCTTTCCCTGCCCGTTTGTGGTGGAGAGTGGTAGGGGAAGCTTGCCTGGCTGGGCCGAGGCGTGCTTCTCTCGGATCTGGAAGCGCTGAGCCCCTCGCGGAACAAATCGTTGAGATTATACGTGGCTTCAATAGCAGCAACGAAGAGATTCTCGTCAGGAGGGTTCCCCTCGCGTCGGTTCTGACGAATACTGAAGAGTACTTCTGTCAAGGACCAGCAAGCCTTCAAGATCCTGTCCGACTCGTCCTGCAAAACACTTCGTTGCTTCATAAGGCGGTGGCAGATGGTGACGTAAAAGTCAAGGGTGCGTTCTCTGAATGCTTCCGGAAGGTTTCGGTTGTCCTGACCACTGTATAGACTATAAAAGGTAAGCTTTGCGACGAGCGAGCACTGTCAAAGGAGAAGCTTACTGGTTGTTGAGTTCAAACGTGACACGCAACATGGAGTCGAATATTTCATCCTTCCTCGGCCGGAGTTCGAACAAGGCTTGACAGAACCTGCGGCACAGATTCAGGCCGTCTCGGACATTGAGAGAGTCCTTGTCACTGGTTTCGTCATTGTAAAGCCGCTCGCAGAGCTTCCAGCACGTCTGCCAAGCATACACATGGGTATCGGGGACTGAAGAGCTGCTCAGATCTCGCTTCTTACGCCGCGCATTGTAGCTGCCGAATTCCAGACAGCAAGTCCATGCGGTGTTGAACAAAAGCCTGAGTCTCTCGATTTCATTGTGTTGTCCGCGCAGCTGCGCTCTGCCGAAAAGCCCCTCGCCGTCGGAATAAAGGTCGTCATCGTCACCTTCGGCTTCTGTCTGCTCCTCGATTTCTACCCAATGAGTCACTTGATCCGCAAGCCTTGCCATCAGAGACTTACTTTCCAGGCTGCTTGTACTGCTTGAACGCAAGCGGGTACTTTCAGCCAGCATATCCTGGAGGTCCTGAGCCCGCGGCGTGGAAGTGTCTAGGCTGAATCTCGCAGGTTTAATATCGGTTTTGACTGGAGGGAGGTCATGGTAGGTCTGGAGCCGGTTCTGGTCAGCATCTTGGCAACACATCAGCATGGTGTATTCTTACGTTGGGCGGACTGGAAGGCAAACTGGCGTCGTCCATTTGTGGCGAAGACTTTTCGCTCGTTTGACTTTGACTTTGGCGAGCGGTAGAATCGTTGGAGGTCTGTGGTAGTTGTCAGTCACTGTATTGCCATGGAAGGGCAGATGCTGCTAGCATACCCAGCTTCGAAAGCTCTCGGGAGCGTGAATGACAGAATCTGCCTCCTCAGGGCCCTTTTGACGGATGCTATCGGGAAGAGTCGTCTTCAAAGGCAAAAGCTGAGGGTTGTTAGCATTGAGATTTGAAAGTGGAAAAAGTATGAGGGGGGTACCTCGGTGTGCTGTGTGGGGTCACCGTCTTGGGGGCTCAGCAGATCGTCGGCGACATCGTCCTCAATTTCAGTGGTTTCTGTCCCATTTGAAGTGACAGGAGACGGCCCAACCAAGTCACTAGGACTTAGCAACTGGTTGAGGCTGGGATTTGAGGATATGCGGTTGGCAGAGCTAGGCTGGAGAGACCCGGAGCCAGTGGCCGACGGGGGAGATGAGCTGTAGCGCGGGTATTAGCAGCTGCTCGCCTGGGAACGAGACGAGGAGGAACATACCGAGGTCTGAAAAGAAGAGGCGATAGTGGGGAGCTTGTGCTAGCAGATAAGTCGCCTTGATGAGCCATGGTGAAGGAGGGGCTATTAGAAATGGGGTGTCGCAAGAGAGCTTCGACCGACATGGCGAGGCGTGGAGGGATAGATGGTGGTGGGCTGGCGTCAGCAGGCAGAGGGCAATTGGCGAAGGAAAGATTGGCTAAAAGATGGGCAACTATGGACGAGAGCTCGAATTATAAGATATGGCTCGCCCAGGATATATAATCTCGCGACCAACGAGGCGGGAGACGGCGCGGACAATGTTGGGTTCAAGGCAGCGAGCTATGGCAGAGTGCCTGGCCGTGCGAGAAGAGGCCTGGTGGGGGAGGCGCGGCAAGCTTAGCCAAGGCCAGGCACAGCAGAGGACGACGGAAGTGGTGGGACGGTGCGGCGACGGATGCGAGCCTTGGGGCGGCGACGAGACAGATTTTAATCTTTGGAGGGGGTGGTGGAAAGCGGAGAGAGGTCGCGATTGTTGGCGGCCAGGTTGAGAGGATGATGAGTGAGAGATGGATGGGTGGTGGATGGAGAGCGGCGGCTTAAGAGTAAAGACCAGGGCAAACAGGCAGCAGAAAGTGAGGGAACTGCTGTGCGCCGTGGTGTGTGTGTGTGTGTGTGTGTGTGTGTGTGTGTGTGTGTGACTGGCAGTGTCTGGTTTGGAGTTGGAGGTGGGCGACTTGTTAAATGTAGGCTCGCAAGCTGGCTGCAGGTTTGCGGTACGCGGCGACGGCGGCTTAATTGCCCGACTGAGGAGGAAATAACAGACAACGCGACGAGGACAGAAAGAGAGGGTGTGAGCGAGGAGGAGAAATCGCAGCAACCTCTAGACAGCAGCGACAATGGCTTCAAATGAGGGTCGAGCAGGAAGCTCCGTTAGTACCTAGGGAGGTACTTTACAGTAGCATTGCAGCCACTCGGCGCAGGCGTGCGACATGTCCTCTACAATGCACCCGCATTGCCTTGTGCATGTTGGCCGCTGGGACTTGACAAGGGAGGGATAGAAATCCCTGTCACCCGGTCCTGCAGATGCGCCTCTTTTCTTCCATTTAGCTGCCTTTTTCTCTTCCCATGTCAATTTATTTTTAATCGTTTATTTTTTCGCGCCAGGCTGGCCAGGGTTATGGAAGGATGCCCGAATTCTTGGGTGGCATCTGAGAAATGAGAGAATAACGCAATGGCAAGTTCAGCTATCGTTGCGACTGCGTGTTTTGCGTTGCTGCACAAGCCTGCAGCCGTCGTCTGTCTGTTTATACTCCGTACAGCTGTCAGAGCTGGAGCTGGAGCTGCACTGCGCCTCTTTCACCTTGACTCAGCTATGGAGATGGTCCATCGGTTTACTTCCTATTTGGACGTTGTATTCTCTAGTAGAAAATCTACCTTGTCCTAGGTAAATACAGGCAGATTCCCCGGCTGTAGCACCTGTTCGTCCGGGTCCTCAACGTTGAGCTTGCGCGCGAGTGGAACCCCGTTACGGAGGCTGTTATAGATAGCCTCTTTTTGCTACCTAGCGCCCATCGTCACCCACAGCTCTGGGTCATGTCATCAATGCTCATCCTCATCCTCCAGCTTGACTCTTGCTGTCCATGCCAGCCAGCTGCAAGTAGCCTTGTCAATTCTTGTGCAGCTTCATGCGCTCTTCAGGGTACATCACTTTCCCAGTAGTCATGCCGGCGTGGTACAGCCGTCTTTGTGCGACAAGACCTCAACGCAACGATCGAACGGGTTGCACGACACACAGTTTATCCGTTTCGTCTCTTTTCTCTTATCCCTGCTTGTTTTTGAAGTCATGAACCCCGGGCACTTCGATGTGGCCATCTGACTACCGACGTAGGAAGCCATGTCTTGGTCCCCTGCAGACAGCCACTGAGTAACCGCCAGAGGCTTGCTCTTCTCGACAAGCCCCCAGCAATCACCGACAGGCGCAGGCGGGGACTACAAACACACACATCCTCAACCTCAGGTAGGTCGACCTCCATCACCGTTCTCACATCCAGCACCAGACTAAAAATCTGCTCGAAATAGCTACCCACCCAACCTCCCGCGGACCCTGCTAATCTCAGACCTGACCGTCTACGGATAGCACCAGCGCAAGCCTGCATGCCTCGGTCGCTCCCTGGGTACTATTTACAACGCACGCTACCTTCCTGGTAGCCACGCCGCGAGGCTGCAACGCCATCCCGACAAGGGCATCATGAGGAGCTATCATGGCCCCCCCTCTCCTGCGACTCTTCCGTCTTCATTCGCCCACCCGGACCAGTCAGATCACTCTTGCACTGGGGTCTGCTGCAGGTCGTGTCTGCCTTAACTGGTCAGTCTGGTCCGCCCCGTGGGTCCTCCATGCAAGGCGACAGGCTTCGGCGCTTAACTTGAAGGGAGTGGCTGTCATCAGCCAACAATTGTTGGCCATTTCTGCGAGATGGTGTGGACGAGCTCTGCCAAGCGGCCTGCTTCTCGACTCTCAACACCTTGTGATTTTCCCTTCTTTCCCCCTTTCGTTTGCTACCTACCTACCTACCTCCATTGACAGCCCGAGAGCCCCGGCTCACCCACCTACTTGATAGCGCCTGTCTGTTATCGACGCTTGCCCTCCCAACCAGGACAATATCCGAAACGGCTGAGGCCAGCTTCTGCCGGCCTGCAACCCGCAACAGCCGCCGTGATTACTATCCTGCTGCGTATACTCTTCAGCTTCAAATGACACAGCCTGATCTGGTCTGCACACCACCCGGCTGGATATCTGGTCGCCAGCCATCATTCCAACACCCATGCTAGCCCATGTCGTCTTCTAGCGTGGCCAGCTCTAGGCCCAACTTACAAGTCACCTTCGTGAGACAAGACAGCCTGTCTTACTCCGCAGCCTCAGTATGACTGGACGCTTGGTCCCGACAATCTGGGCCCGGCGGCTTCCTGTCCATTGTGCTGGCTTTTCCTTCCTCCTTGACAGAGCAAAATACCCAACTTTGCCGGGGCCTCCACACTCCACCCACCCTGGCCTTGCACGGCGATCCCTTCATGGTTGCACGAACTGGCTGCCCGGGATGACTGCAGTGCTTATTGTGGATGGAGCCGGAAGGGTTGAAAGCGCTCGCTACGGATTTATCCCGAGAGGTGGGTGACAAGTCCATTGCCGGCCGAAATAATCGTCGTTTTCCACCGCCGTCCTACTTGCAGTTGCCGCGTTACCGCTCGTTGGTTTTTGCTACACTGTAGCCGACCGCCATTTCTGTTGGAATCAATACGTAGCAGTTTTGCTCACTTGAGCACTTGAGTCCAGATCCACCTTTGTTGCTCCTGGGTCTTCCTGCTAGGTGTCGTACTTTCACACCCAGTACCCGTACCTTGAACAGCGATAGGATATCGATGTATAATGATTATTTCTCACCAAGTTGTAAACCAATGCAAGAAGACTTGCACCTTTGCCGTCTCAGCCTCGGGCTTCCACAAGGGCCTCACTTTCAGAGCGCCTGGTCGCGTCTCTTGCGACCTACGCTACTGCACTGCAGACCAGCCTTGCTGTCGGGCAGACACGCTGACATTGGTCGACTCTCCCTCGACCATACCATGACTGACCGGTCCATATATGCAGTACGCCAATCCTGAATGCGCCTTTCGGGTTGTCGTATCCGCACCACTGCATGTTGGCTCGCCTGCTTGCCTGCTTGGATGATGTGGCGGCGGCGTGTTACACAGCTCATCATCGCTTAACTTGGTGAGGCAAGAGTTGCCATCGTAGACGTGTCATACCGGTGAGGCTTCTCACATGGTCATTCGTGCAGCATGCATTCTATGAAATGCGTGGTCTTCCATGGCGGACGCCTTCCTGTCGTGCAACCTCAAGCTGCGGCATGAAAGAGGACTCGCCGACAGCCAAGACCCCGCCACCATACTCTGCCGGCTTTGCATCGCTCTTTTTATAGCAAGTCCGGCGCGAGAGATTTCCGGGCTGAATGCAGAAGGCTTCCGGTCCTTTAGCGCAGGATCAATGCTGTGCTCGCCTCCTCCCCCTCTGCTGCCGTCGGGCACGCCGTTTTCACGTATGACATTCGGGCAGAATGCATGAGACATTCATTCCAGTGTGTAAATGTGTCTTGTCATATGACTATTGCAAAAGTTCCCCTATTGTACGCCATACCATCTAGCGGAGAAAAAAATAAGAAAGTGCCGAAGAAACGCCATCCCATGAAGCCTGCGCGTCGCATCGAAGCGAGCTGTGTATTTTATGCCTGTTCGTTGAGCTTCTGCTTAATCTCGTTTCGGCCGTCGGGGGTATATCTAAAGGGAAAAAAACGGCGCGTTAGCAGTCTGTAGAGTCCATGTCGGCAAAGAGTGCGCGGGTCGTCGTACTTGAGGAGCTTCTCGATAAGGTCGACGTGGGTCATGATCATGCGGCGGCAGCAGTAGCGCTTTAGCCCGAGTTCGTCCATGGCATCACTATAATTATAGGTGAGATAGTTATTCTTCAAAGCGCTTCTTCAACACGTACCCATCCGTCTTCTTGGGGTCGGCAATGAGCTGCAGGTAGCGCTCCCAGAGGTCGCCAGTGACCTGTCAAGAGGTTAGTCGGTCGTGCGCATCGCGGTTGGGCATCGGCGCAGTCGTACCTTGCCACAGGAAAAGCAGCGAATAGGAATAATCATTTTGGCGACAATAAACTCGTAGAAAATTTTATTTCTTGGTCGGTTTAGGAAGCTCTGGCTACTGGAAAAAGTTCAGGTTGGGGACGTGCCTCCGACGAAGTGGCACTATGATTTTCTCCGCGCCCGAAGTTTGCCCGGCAGCGCCAAAAAAAAAAGGCGGCGTTATCTTATCGCTGCAAAAGTTCACTAAAATTTCATGGGCATGCTGTTTAAGCAACTTTTTCTAGCAATCGAGTCCAATCGCCAACGCCAATCGCGGTTGCAATTACAAAATTTCATACGCAACACCACGATGGCTGGACAACGGGCACCACGAGTCAAGGTCGACAAAACGAAGAAGCGAAAGAGGGACGGCAATGACAGCGAGCTAACGGCCAAGAGGGCTCGTCCTCAGGATGCAAACGGAGAGCTCGCGGAGCCGACCTCGACCAAGGATCTGGCCAAGAGGCTTGACAGCTTAGATGCCTCGTGGAAGATATCCAAGCCCATGGGAGGGCGAATGCTGGATATCGACCCTATTCTGACCGACAATGGAGAGTAAGCTGCACCTTTTCCCTTTGAACATTTTGCGCTCGCAGCCAGTACTGATGCATCTTGCAGACACTTAATCTTGGCCTACAACACATCAATTCAAGTCTTTTCCGCTGTCGACTCTCTCCTGGTGAGGCGTATACCCGTTAGCACCCGGGGCGTGATCTCCCCGATTGTCGCCGCTCGCCTGTCGACACAAGATGCCAATTTGGTCTGGGTCGCTTGCGCAAACGGACGGGTGTACCGCATCAACTGGACACAGGAGTCCAAGAAAATCGAAAGCTTCCAGACTGCATCGAAGACGGCGCGCGCCATGTCGATTGTGCCGGGCAGCAAAGACCGCTCCAAGGAGATCGTTATTGTCGCCGAATCTAACAAGTCCACCCGCATCGAGCTGCTGGCCTACGAATCGGACCTCTCGTCAACACCCCAGCCCAAATCCCTCGTCTCTCTCAAACGCCCGGGCACCGCGCTGCAACTCCTCGAATCCACCAAGGACGGCCGGTTCCTCGTCGGCGCCATCAACGACCTCTTGTTTCTCGGCGTCTCGAAGCAGTCGCCTGCCAAGACCGGCGAGCTGCAGTACGAGTTCTACGCCTTTGACACGCCGGATCTCGTCACGACGCTAGACCTGCGCGTGTACAAGCGCTCGTCTAAACAGGCCCGTGGCGAAACTGAAAAGGTGGTGGATGTGATTGTCGGTGGCGCCCGAGGCGGCATCTACCTCTACCACGATGCCGTCGCCCGATGCCAGGCGACCGAGTCTGGCAAGCCAAACGAAAACACAATACACGCGCAAAAGTACCACTGGCACCGCAAGGCTGTCCATTCGGTCAAGTGGTCCAGAGATGGCAACTACATGATTTCTGGCGGATCCGAGAATACGCTGGTGCTGTGGCAGATGGATACTTCCAAAAAAGAATTTCTCCCACATCTTTCTGGAAGTGTAGAGAACGTTGTGGTGTCTTCGGATGGAGCTTCTTATGTTGTCCATCTTGACGACAACTCGACAATGATTATTTCCACCTCTGAACTGAAACCTTCCGCATACATATCCGGTATCCAGTCAGCCGCCGCCAATGTTCACACTCCCAAGGATGAGCTTGTCAAGCGTGTGTGGGAGGTTCAAGACCATGTCCGTCAGCGCATTCCAGCCGCGATCCGGTCCAATGCATCATCTCGTCTACACGTCTGTGTTGGCACTGGCAGACAGTCCACCATGTCTGGCCGCTTTTCCGCGCCGCTTCTTCAAGCCTTTGATCTCGAAACATTCACCAGCGTCTCAAAGCAATCGCTGGCCAGAACACATCCCACACATGTCAATATGACGAATAAGGGCCATGCCATTGACGAGCCTCTCGTTACCCACGTCGAGTTTTCAGGCGACGGCAAGTGGCTTGCTAGCATTGATGACTGGCAGCCTGCTGCTAGGGATATCGACAACGTCAGCTCTGAGCTGAGAGACCAATTCATTCGAGAGCGTCGTGAAGTCTATCTGAAGTTTTGGGAGGTTCAAGAAAATGACGAACCGGTCGCCCTGGTTTCGCGAATCAACGGACCTCACGCGACGTCGTCCTCGGAGCCAGTGCTCGATCTCGCTGCGGATCCGTCGTCGACATGCTTTGCGACTATTGGCGGTGATGGTATAGTGCGACTGTGGCGCCCGAGAACGAGACAAACCAACGGTGTTGTAACAAAGGGCGCCAACGGCAAGGACGCCGTCTCTTGGGGCTGCGCACATATCATTCCAGTTGGCGAGGGGTATGCAGCTGGAGATTTGACGAACACGGCTTCATCGGCTTCACCCCAGGGCAAAATCTCATTTTCCGAAGATGGGTCTACAATATTTGCCGCCTTTGGCTTCTCCGATATTGGCTCCGTGTATGTGATTGACGCAGCGTCTGGAAAGGTGGTTCGCATCCTTGAAGGTCTCTGGGAAGGCAACCTACATGCGGTCCGCGCACTCTCACAGTTTGTCGTCGTTCTCTCCGACTCTCTCCATGTCTACGACATTGTAAGTGACGAGCTCCGGTACGGCATTGTAGTGCCTCAGCTCCCCGGCATGGAAGACTTGCTGCAGCTTGCCGTTGACCACGCTTCGGGTCACTTTGCCGTTACGCTGCCCATCAAAAACATCTCGAGCATTGGCGTTTTCAGCCCCGAGGACCCCGAACCGTTGCTGGTGCGGAGCACTCCAAACCGCATTGTCAGTCTGACGACGGCGCCGGGCACGAGCGGGTTCCTCGCTCTCGATGATGCCGCGCAAATATGGACGGTGACGGAGGGCTCGGACCCGTCGTCAATAGTCACGGCGCAGCCGCTCCAGGACATTCACCTAGACGGCCAAGTGGACGGTGGCGCTGCCAATGACGACGCTGCAGTGACTGCGGACAACGACATTGTGATGGCTAGCGACGATGAGGAAGAAGAGGCGCCTGCCGCGAACGAAGTCGCCAATGACGATATGGATATCGACTTGGACGATGTCCCTACCAGCGTCATTTCACAGCAAAGTCTGGCCGATATATTCAACGCCGCGCCAGCATTCGCCGGGTCGTCCGTAGAGGACATGTTTTACAAAGTGACCGGACTGCTGGGAACGAAGCCGCTGTCGGCTTGATCGCTGAAAATACGACTGCAAGATGAATTTGTATAAAAATCAAGACTGACGAAGAGAGAGGCATGGAATCTGGGTTATATTGGATGTCCGGAATCGACTCGGAGAGTGACCCCACTGGATGCATTCCGCGACGACTGACGGAGCAGTGCCGATCTGGTGCGGGGACGCGGCCAACTGGCGCAATAGAGTTGCGACTAGAGCGATGGCGCCATTCATAAGCATTCATTCGGCACAAATGACGGCCATGTTGGAACTTGGATCTTGACTTATTCATGTGGCATATTCCAAACGACATTGTACATAAGAAGCGAGAGAAAATTATCATTTATTTTTCACAACATTGTCTGTACCAAGAGATTTGTATACTTGGCAGGCATATCGTTGGAGTGTTCTTTTGGGCCGCGTTCTACTGACCGTTTGTCGACTGCGCGGACGCTGGACCATGTCGTTCACTTCAATCCCCATCTTGGACCTGGCCGAGGCCAAGGAGCCGGCGACCAAGCCCGCGTTCCTAGAGCAGCTGCGCCATGCGCTGATGGACGTGGGCTTCCTGTACCTCAAAAACGTCGGCATCCCGGACAGCCTGTTTGCCGAGGTGATTGAGCAGGCCACGGCCTTCTTTGAGCTGCCCGAGGAAGAAAAGTGAGCTCTCCCGACACCACCGCGCCGCTTTGAGAGCGCAGTTGATTCCCCATGCCGTCGGGCGCGCAGACTGACCAGTGACGAAACAGGCTCAAGATTGAAATGAAGAATGCACCCTCGTTCCTGGGGTACTCGCGCCTCGCCGCCGAGATCACCGCTGGCGCCGTGGACCACCGCGAACAGATTGACCTCTCCACCGAGCACCCCGTGCCGCCCGCCTCCGCGCCTCTCTACTACAACCTGCGCGCCCCGAACCAGTGGCCCTCCGCCACCCTCCTCCCGCACTTCCGCGCCGTCTACGCCGACTACATGACGCGCATGGGCGCCGTCTCGCTGCTCTTCACCTCGCTCGTCGCCGAGGCCATTGGGTTGCGCGCGGACGCGTTTGACGCCTACTTTGACGAGGACCAGCAGCACAAGCTCAAGATTGTCAAGTACCCGGCGAGCGAGACGGGGCAGGGCGTGGGTCCGCATAAAGACAGCATGCTCACGAGCTACTTGCTGCAGGCGACACCGCATAAAGGTTTGCAGGTGCAGAACTTGGAGGGGACGTGGGTGGATTGTCCGCCGGTGGAGGGCACGCTGGTTGTGGCCATCGGGCAAGGGTTGGAGGCGCTGACGCGCGGGGCGTGCGTGTCGACGACGCACCGCGTGCTGTCGCCGGCGGCGGGCGCGGGCGCGCGGCTCTCGGTGCCGTTCTTTCAGGGCGTCAAGATGGACGCGGCCTTTGCAGACTTGGAGACCGGCGCGCCGGCGCGGAGGAGGGTCGTGGGTGATGACGTGGAGTTTACGTTTCGCGCGGGGGGCGCGGCAAAGACGCTGGGGGAGGCGACGTTGAGGAATAGGGTCAAGAGCCATCCGGATGTAGGCGAGCGGTGGTATCCGGATATACTGAGGGAGATTCGTGCGGAGCAGGTGGCAGCGGCAGCGGCGCGGCAGGGTGATGACGGGGCGGGCCGGGAGGGCATCAACCATGGGTCGTCGCTCCCGGCAGCCAAGGTGGAAGCGCATTAGATGCGACGGAGGGGGGGAGAGCTTGTGTGTTTTACCAGTTGGCTTCGGGGTCGGTTGTGGTGTGTTAGTTTCAGATTCGTGCAAATGCTTCAGTCTCTATTCTTTGTCTACGACGCCTCTCCCTTCGCCCTCGCTCAACAGCAAATCTAAAAAAAAAAAAAAAAAAAAACTTAAAAATCAGCATCTTCGTCCCCGTTGTCTTTTTTCAATCCCGTAAAAACTCCGTATATCATCGTAGCATCGTTCTGAAATCGTCTCGGCGGGTTTACGCAGCCACGGACGGGAAGCAGTCGGCCATGCCCTTGTTGTGCTTGTTTTGGGCGTGCTCGAGCAGCCTGTCGCATGTTAGTTTCTATACTTGGCCATCCTTGCAGAAGCGTCGAGATTATCGAGATCGGGACGGACGTACTGAGGAGGCTTGGTGGTCTTGAGGAAGGTGGATCGGCAGACGGTGCAGATAATGTCGCAAGCGGCCGCGTTCTGCCCACAACAGTTAATACAAAGTCCAAGCAAAGAGAGAGTCATCGGTGTCAAAACATACCACCTTGAGCTGGGACTTGGCCGCGCCGGCCTTGTCCTTGGCGTTGCGCTCGCGCTTCTGCTGTGCCTTGGCTCCCTGGTTTTTTTGGTCAGAACCGCAGGGTCGCCTCTGTCGGGACGGAGCGCGGGGTGTGAAGTAAATAAAGACTTACGTTGCCCATTGTGAGTTATTTGGTTAGAGGAGAGAAGGATGTGTAGACTTTTGTAGCATTTGTTTCTGGCAGGGTTCAAAGGTGACGGGTTCGAAAAAAAAAAGGACGATGGGAGGAAGAAAAAATTGCGGGGAGTGTCGGTGGCCAGTCTGAGGGCTTTTGGTTGGCTGGAGCTTTCGGAAAAGGCCGTCGGCGCTAACGACCAACAACGGCTATAAGTGATGGTAAGATAATCTGTATATGCGAAGCCTTTCGCTGAATGGACATGTTTTAGAATCATAGAAGCTATTTATAGATTTAAGGAAAGTCGGGCTAATCCCATTTCATGTGCATCTGTCGCAGATAAGTCTCAACATGGCGCAACTACCTGTGCCAATTGTCTTTCATCCAGGCTAGAATTGCCTACTAATTTAAGTACCTAGGTACTACTATAGGAGGTAGTCGCTTTAATTAGCGAGAGACGGCACCAAGTCCTCGTGTATGAAAAAGCCATACTCTACAACTATCACGCCCGTCTAACTTGTAGACACATTGAAAATCGAGATCCGAGAACATGATGCACCGTCCCTCCCTCTTCAGCATCCCACGCAGCCAGCATTGGGCTCGATCAGCTTCGTCGTCGCTGGACTTGAGAAATTGCTCGTCTGCCGCCGCCGCCATGAGGTCCGCGACAACAGACAAGTACCTGATTATCGGCTCCGGCGTGATCGGCGCAGCCACGCGCCGGCGGTCGACTCGACCAGCACGCCGCCCTTGCCGGCAATCGCGGTCCCGCCGCCCGCCGCTTCCGTGTCGTGATCCGCGACCCAGTTCCACACATTCTCAACATATGCGGACGATCCCTTGGCGAGGTAGATACCGGTCAAGGCAGCGCGGCACGGGGCGGACGGGTCCTGGCACTTGCGGACGAGGGCGGAGGCGCCGCGCGTGCCGCCGACGGTGACGAGGGAGTTCCACAGGCCGAGGTCGCCGGGCTGCGGGCCGGCCATGTGGAATTGGAGTATGGTGGCGCCGGGAAGGGCGTCGCTGACGGTGAAGCGCATGTCTTGGATCTGCGCGACGCCGATGTCGCCGGCGCGGCCGACGGAGATGATGGGCTGTGGGGAGGTGGCGTTTTGGAAGTACGCGCCGGCGCCGGTGATGGTCCCCCAGGCCTCGCCGGCGATCCGAAAGCCGGGTAGGATGAAGAGCGTGGATTCCACGCGGTACTTGCCAAACGGAAAGTATGCAATCTTGCCGCTCTTTGCCGCCAGGGCGAGAATCTCATTCAGCACGCCGGCTTCGTCCACAGTGTTGTCGCCCAGCACCTTGCGCCCCCCGTTCTGGCTCTTGTCCTTGACGTTGATAAAGTCGCCGACGGTGTTTGCTGCAAAGTTGGGTGCCGGCACCACCGGATAGTACCCACCCGGCGCGAGCGCCTCTGGCCGGGGCCGCTTGTCATTCTCGGCCCCGTACACCGGTTTGCGGCCGACCGTGTTGCCATACGTAAACGTGTCGACGTGCTTGACGTCTGCCAGCATCCGCTTGTTCTCCGGAAACGAGACAATCACTCCTTGATTGTCCTTGTTGAAATTCTCGACCAACATGGACGCGCCGCCGTGCACCGAGGTGAAGACGTCCCCCGAGTTGTTGACCGCCTTGCCGTCGATGATGCCGATGAAGGGATAGTCGCCGTCGTGCACCACGCACCGCCCGACGCCGTCAAACGTCGGCGCGACGAGCGGCGCCGTCTTGCCGCCCGAGAAGCGGAAGCCGACGGCATTGTGCGAAAAGTAGATGCTCTTGTACGCGGCCTGCTGGTGGCCGGCCTGGTGTATGCCCACGCCGCCGCCCTCGATCCGGACGTCCGAAAGGCCCAGCGTCGAGCCCCGACCGAGCTTGATACCCGTGTGTCCGCTGCCGCCACGGGAATTTGGCATCCGGATCTTGACGTTTTGCAGCTGCGCGGCCTGCGCCACGCCCCAGCCCGGCGCTGCAAGATCGCTCCGCCCCGCGTCCACCGCCGTCATGTTCAGCACCACGTTCTTGCGGCCGACCGCAAACGACGTCTCTCCCTCCTCGCCCGTCGCCGGATCCTGCCCCTGCACGAACACGCCCGGCCCGAAGCCGGCCCCCACTTGATGACCGGCGGGCTGGTCGCATCGCCCATGAGGATGGTGTCCGTCTTGAGTGACAGCGTGTCGTGCAGCACGTACGTGCCGGGAGGGAGGTACACGACGCGCGGCTGCGAGGCGAGCCACTTGCGGTGCTGGCTGTCGCCCTTCCCGTGGCTGTCGATGCCGGCCTGGATGCCGGCGGCGTCGCCGGGCTAGACGGCCTGGTAGACGGGGTAGGTGTAGTCGCCATCGAGGTCTGGCGCGTAGCCGCGTGCGGAGCCGGTGTGGTCCACGTTGGCGTACCAGAAGCTGGTGCTCGCGGCGTCGGCGAGGTCTGAGGGAGAGCTTTGGTTTCGCGAGATAGAGCTGGTGGTGGCGAGGCCCAGCAGTGTGCTGAGAGCCACGGCGAATTTAACCATGGTGGCAGGGGTTTTGTTGGTCTTGCTACTTTGAAGCAGGGAGGAACTCAGGCCGTCAGCAAGGCGTGCTGCTGGGATCTACTGTGACGCCGACCAGGGTTAATCGTGAGTGACATCAGCCGAGAAGACTCTCATGTTCGCGACTAGTTGCTTTACTATGTCTCCACAATGGAAATTCGGCGGTGTATGGGTAAAGCGTCCAGCAGGCGCCTCTGGGACAGCAGCCTGGTCATGGCACCACATGGCTAAACGCCTTTGGGACACCAAACGCGAACTGGTATCCATTGTCTGCTGACTTGAAGGGCTTCCGAGGACTCGAAATGAGTTGCGGCGTTCGCATTGGAGCATGGAGCCGGTGTGTCCTTGCAAGCAGGCGTAGCGTTGCGCAGCGTCATGGTCAATGGCACGGTCTGACTCGGCTTCGCCGGGCTAGTCGAGACAGGCCCAAATCTTAGGACACAGGGGGGGGATTTGCGGCACCGCAGAATGCAATGAAACGCGCGAATCATAATCATAGTCTGTCTAGCTTCTGTGCTCGTCGGCATCGGGCCGGCTCGTTGCCGTCTTCTCCGGAGCTCCAGACCCGCTTCTCCGCTCCTCGCCTTGTATTGCCTATTTAGGCAATTTTTCAAGGAGCCGATTCAAAATTGATCGCCATCATGTGGACCACTGCTGTAAAGCCACGATGCTGCAGATGGAACGGTGCAAGTCCCTTGTCTAATGCGTAAAGAGAACACATGAACTGCTACGCCTGTTCTAGTTGTCGCCGCGGATAAAATTGAGAATACTCAACTCTCCCTTTGGCTGGCTTGGCGTGTTCAGCGCAGCCCAGAACATTCCTGAACAGCAAGTCCATCTTTTCGTAGCTCACAGGACGTGAATTGTCTGGCACCTTCGCTCTTGATGAACTCACTGGGAAAGCGTACATGGAACTGTACAGATAGTCTGCCCAGATTGCTGTGCTTATATGCAAGCCTGCATTTAAACTTCCTACATTTAAAATACGCTGTGTTAACATATAAGCCTGCATTCAAAATCCCTACATTTAAAAAGCGCTATAGCATCGTGCAAGCCGACCATACATTTACAAAGCCCTGTGCTAATATGCAAGCCCATATTTGAAATCCCTACATTTGAAAATTGCTGTACGGATATACAAGCCGACATTTATTAATGTCCCTACATATAAACTCCCTACACTTAAAAGTCCTACATTCAAAATCTATACACTTAAAAAGTGCTGTATAGATGTACAAGCCTACAGTTAAAACACCTACACTTAAATTCCTATATTTAAAAGTGCTGTATAGAGGTCCTGTATTTAAATACGTACGCTCCAATGGCTGTATTTGAAAAAAGCGTGGTAGTAAGCCCTACCTTTAAATTCCTACATTCTAATTCCTGCATTTAAATCCCTATAGCAAAAATGCCTACTTTCGAATGCCTGCAATTAAAAGCGCTGTAGGGCAAGCCTATATTTAAATCCATATATTTAAATGCGCTGTGTTTAAGTCCTATATTTAAAAAGTCCTGCATAAGCCCTTCAGCTACAGACTAGTTACCTGGTAGACGTGATAGACGTAAGAGACGTAATAGACGTGATTACATCTATTACGTCTATCACGTCTATCACGATTGTATTAAGAATCTGAACTTCTAGAATCGCGGCAGACACGACTTTTAAAAGATTCCATTACACGCTCATCAAGAACCTCCGTCAGCTTCGCGTACACGCTCCGCAAAAACAGCACTTCCTGCTGTCCCTGGAACCTTTCCATGAGCCGCGAAAAGTCACGCAGCACCGCCTCTAGATGCTCATCATCCCTGGGCGCAAACCCGTGCACCTGCCGCAGATACATTTCCTTGAGAATCTCGTCACCCTCACCCTCGCCGTCACCGTCGTCGCAGAGACGAAACGCGTGCAGCAGGTAGTCCGTCGACGCGCTGCTGACCGGCTTCCCGGGCCTCTCGCACCTTGCCATGGGATTCGCGCCGTGCGCCAGAAACGCATCCATGACGCCGCTCTGCAGCGCCTTCTTGAGCTGCACCTTGCGGACGCTGCCCGTGTCGTCGTGGTGCGGCAGGACATGCTCGCAGAGGACGGAGAACGGCGTCTTCTGCGCCCCGGCGCCGAGCGTCTCCGAGGTGGAAAACGGCGCGTTCGGGCCCTGGTCCTGGGAGAACAGACACCGCAGCGTCATGACCGTGGCCTCGTCGTCCCAGCGGCACTCGCGCACGGCGGCGCCAACCTCGTAATCCGGGAAGAGCGCGAGGACGAGCGGCGGGACCGTGACAAACGCGTCAAAGTAGCCCGGCTTGCGGACCTGGACGTTGGAGAGATAGCGCCAGAGTCTGTGGCCGACGACTTGCGCGCGGAGGATCTGCAGGCTCTCCTCGGCACCGGGCCCCTTGGCGAGCAGGCAGTCGTCGAGGTCGTCGAGCAGCTGACGAACCACTTCCACGTCTTCCCGGCTGTGGAGCTGCGCCGCGGCTCCGAGCAGCGACGTGATGCTGGATAGATATTCCTTCTTTGGCTCGTCGGACACGGTGGCGCGGCTCGACTTTGTCCACGCGGCCGAGGCGCGGAGCAGGCACAGGTTCGTTGAGAAGCCCGGTGGCGCCCTGTTGAACAGCATGGCCTGGATCCCGGGCCGGTCCAGGTAGTCCTTCACGGTGCGATGGAGACAGCTGACGACTTTTGTGTTGGGGTTGACAGTGAGAAGACCTCTGCAGAGAGTCTCGAGCTGCTGCGTGGTGTGTTGTAGCTGCTGCCGGTACTCTAGCCGACCGGGGGGCTCTGGGGACAGGGTAAAGACATAGCCGGGGTTAGAAAACTCCATCTTGTGGAAATAGTACATGCCGACATGGAGGGGCTTTTCTGCGGCTTCGGTAATGAGAAAGGACGTTGCCATCAGGGCTTGGTCATCTGTTGGGACAGCCTCGAGGTTGTAAGTGAACAAGTCGTCCAGCTCTGGTGGGTATTCTCGCAGCGTCTGGAGTAGACACGATAGCGAGGGCCGTTCTGTGATAGCTTCGAGAAGACCCTTGGTGGCGAGTGACACCCAGAGAAAGACGCCTTGAGAGCATTCACTAATCTCTTCGGCTATGGTCTCCACCTCGCTCCTCGTCAACTCCCTAGTCTCCGGGTATTGATCGAAGCCATCTCGAACAAAGCCGATGATATCATTCTTTGTAACATGATGCAGACGCAAATGGCCTGTCTTGCCGTCCCCAAACGCCTCCTCAAACACACTCCACGGCCTGCTCGAGAGACAGAGCTTGATATTTTCTGAGCGCGCCAGCACCAGGAGCTCCTGACACAGTGCCATATGGTCGCCCTCAAACTCATCCAGCCCGTCTATGAAGAAGCAAAATTTGACCGGCAGATCGTCGCGGCCGATAATACCGTGCAGCGCCGCGTACAGCTCCGGTACCGTCCAATCGCCAGCGGAGTCGGCCCAACGCTCCGGCAGCAGGGTCTGGATGTGGTCGGGCAGCTGCCGCAGGACCTCGAACAGCAAGGTCTGCAGAAGACCGGCGTGCGAGCGCTGCATCGGCGTGCCCGCGCACCAAAAGTAGTGACTGACGACCGCCGCCTTCTTGGGCGCGGACCACTTGGACAGAGCCGCTTGGGCGAGCTCGTGGTCAGCAATGAACTTGATGAGCGTCGACTTGCCGGCGCCGGGTTTGCCCGAGACCCAGAAGACACCGTGGCCGCGTTCCAGCCACGTTTTTAGGCTGAGGTTCGACTCTTCTTCTTCTTCTTCTATCTGAGGCGCGGAGAAGACCCAGGCAAAGGTCCTTCGATGGGCCGCGGGGATGGTGTCGTGGCGGGCGACGCTGCTCCGGAAAACGAGGCTCTTAAGCACGGCATAGTCCTGGCCGAGGCGTAGCTGTTGCTTTATCATCTGTTCTAGTTGGGCCTGGCAGACGGTAATGTCACCGGAAGATGGCAGGTTATCGGGGTTTTTTTGTTGGCAAGAGCGTACAGTCGTTTCGAGACTGCGCAGTAAACTAGAAATGGTAGTGAGTCTCTGAGAATTTCGGCACCGAAGCCTGCGGCTATCCAGCTGCAACTGGCGTAGTCGAACTTTCGATGCAGCTATATAACCACTGTTGCGTTTTAGTCTTGTATGTGGATTGTCTGCGGCGGCCTTGCCTACCTCAAAGTCCTGCCTAGTTGCGAAGTCAAAAGGACTTGCAAGTCCTCAAGTCTCTCGGAGAGGCGTCGTAGTTCAAGCACCTGGTTGCCTGCGGCGGGACGCGATGACCTCCACGTCTCCGACGATGTAGCGATCCGTCTGGGTCTGCGAGCAGCAGATATCATGCGGCTACACCGTGCGCTGCACTTCCTCGCCAACTCTTCCATGGCAGCGGCACCATCGTACAGACTTCCGCTCCGCTGGGCATCTGTCAACTCATCTAGGCTCTTCTCCAAGCACTGAATGATCACGTTTGGACCGGGTTCATTGATATAGGGGACCGTCTCGCGGTCGGGGTCGCTGTCGCTGTCGGACGGCCGCCTTGGTGGTTCGTCAGCTCGTGCTACTAACAGGGCCAGGGAGATGCTGTGCGCGACATGTTGCAACAGGCTCAAGTCCTTCATATTGATATCCTTCGTATTGATATTTGTGATGTCTTGTTTGAAAGGTTATACAGCGGTATGATGATGTACAGAGTGCCTAGATGGAAATGTGCGGGATAATCTGTGTCTGATCGCTGCTGTTTGACGCGGGGCAGGCGCCTCCCACTAACTAGTTGCCGTCCTACCCGTCCAGTCATTATCAACACCAACAGGGTTCGTTATAATTATATATATATATATATATATATATATTTATTGCAAAATGCCTATTGAAGGTATCTTTTTCAATTGTTGGTATGTTTAGAATTTACGCAGTCTGCCAGGCTTAGCCCTGTGGCGGTTTTGTTGTATCCCGTACCATCTTAGGGTATGGGTGAGTCAGCGCTCTTAAGTAACAGTAAATTATAACTAACCTGTGAGTCACGCATCTCTGGCACCCAGTTCAAGGTTGTTCGACAAAGACAGGAATGAAGTCTATTTAAAGCTCGCTTCATGAGAGAACTCATTTTCCCAGGTACATAAGACCGGCGTGTTGTGACAATAGCCCCAGGCACCTACACCAACCAACATCTAAAAGGCTAACAAAAAGACTCGCTTCTCCAGTGGCACGCCTGCCACTTGCAATATACTATACACCGTGGTGTGGCGAAACCAACTGACTTTGTTAGCTGAATGCTAATGCTAGTAGGGGCAAAGAAGAGAGCCCCGAATTTTGCAGAGAGACTTTTACTTGATTAAATATGGTAGCGGCTATAGTATAGGAATAGGGTGACTCAAGGGATATAGGGGATAGAGGGGATAGAGGGGATATCTATCTTAGTAGTAAGATATAAAGCCTTTAAGGATCCTCCTCCTTTGTCACAAGTTTACTTTCCTCGACGCCGTACAACACCTTGAGTGTCCGCTGCACCCTCGCAATAAGCCCACTAAGTAAGAGGCTGTCGTCGCTGGCAATGGCCTCGTGCGCGGCGTTGGTAGCGCTTACATCGGCGAGGAATTAGACGACATTAAAGGTGCATAAAGGTCACATGGAACGGGAGAGAGTGGAAAGTTTACGTGAGTAAAAAAATACAAATCAGAAAAAATGGGAAAATGGAGAGAAGAGTCGTTCTTACAAACACATCGTCGAGAAAGAATCACCACATCATGTCCAGCCTCCTGGCATCATTCCTGTCCCTTGTTCGGCACTCGGCCATCCCAAGAAGCAGTCGCCGTAGCAAAGCCGTGCCGTTTCTCCGCGTGCAGGAGAACGAGGCTGCGAGCGAGCCCAGGCTTGCTGAGAAGCGTGTTGTGCTTGCGCTAACACGTCTAGCTGCGCACAAGCTTCAACTCTGTTAAGAGTGACGCCACTGACCGTGAATGCTTGAGGAAATACACTTGTCGACGCTTCGAAGAACAGTTTCACAAAAAGCAAATAAATTTCAGAGAGCCTCAAAAAGTTGGACAAACAGCAAACATGGCAACGAGTTTAAAAAGAAGATATTCAGACGACTTGGGCGCGGCTGATGAACACACCACTCACCGTCCGCCCATCGCCCACGACACACCTCAAGCCCTCCAGCAACCCTCACAACTCGCCCATCTCGCCCACGAACTCCTCCTCCAAATCCTCACTCCCCTCCTCACCCGCTCCTCCCCCATCATCCTCCTGCCCAAATCCCGCTCCCCCAAGCCCTCCTCCCGCTGCTCTCCCCTCCTCAGCATCCTCCTCAGCTGCCGCTCCCTCTACTTTGCCGGCATCGACGCCTTTTACAGCTCCAACACCTTCCACTTCTTCGAAGCCATCCACCTGCGCAAGCTCATCACCACGCGCCTCCGCCACGACCAGCTCCAAAGCGTGGTCAGCATCCAGTTGGACGTTGCGTGGCGGCGCGGACGCAGAGCGGAGGGCTCACCATGGGGCTTGCTGCATGACTGCGACGCGTGCGGGCAGTGGAGGGACGTGGTGGAGGGGCTGCCGCGGCTGAGTAAGGTGGTGGTGAGGAATGTGACGGATTTTGAGGGAGCGGATCTGAGGGACAAGGTGGACAGGGAGGCGTGGGAGGGGAAGATGAGGGCGGAGATGGGGGATGAGAAGGCGGGCTTGTTGACGTTTACGTGGCCGAGTCCTTTCTAGGCTGATGGTTGGAAGAGAAACAAACTGGAAGTTTGAAGAGAAAAGCCATCAATGGGAAGTCGATTACTTGAGACCGCCTCAGCCGGGATATCTGGATGAGGAAGATACGCTAGGGTCCTGGAGGAAACACGTCTTTTACAACAGGAGGATAGACACTAATGGAAACCAGATACCAAGGCTGTTCAGAATCTTTAACTAAAAGGTCAAATAAAGATGGCCGTGTTTCGTCTACTCTACATGTCCGTTACCCATGTCCGTTACCCATCCTCGTCGTCTACAGCTCCGCTGGCTTCAACGTCCACCTACCCTCCGGCACACTCGGCCTCCCGAGCCTCACATACGCTATCTTGCCCTGCAAATCCGCCATTATGCTAAACAGCGTCTCACTCTCCCTAATCGGGCTGCTCTTTCTATTAATCGCCGTCGGGAACCCCTCCTCATCCTCCAGCATCCTCTCGCAACACTCTACCACGCTTTCCCCATCCGCGACCTTCCCCTTGCCTTGCTTCAGCAACACGCCAATCCTCTTCATCCTCGTCAGCGAGTCCGGGAATATATACGCGTCCTGGACAGCAGGATCGTGCTCCCCCAAAAAGTGGTTCGTGTGCGCCAACTGTCCATCCGCGTCGGCGTCCAGCGTCAGCACGTCGAGGTGGCTAAACTCCAGCGACGTCCCGCCGGTGCGGTCCGCGACGAGGATGTGGCCCGAAGTGCCGAGCGTGAGGGCGCGTAGCCGCGCGACGGCCTTGCGGCGGCTCTCGCACTCGAGCGCCACGCGCAGGGCGACGTGGATCGGGAGCGCGTCGAGCTTGACGCCGCGCGCCTTGATGGCGTTGACGAAGACGGCCACGCCGGCAGAGTTGAGGCCGCTCTTGCAGAGCAGCCCGGCCTCGGTGAGGAAGCTGGCCCTCGGGCGCTGCACCGCGCCGTCGGGGGCGGGCTTGACGTGCACGAGGACGAGCCGAGCCTTTTGGGGAATGTCCCACTGACGTCACGTTTAGCTTTATGCAATGTTAGTATAGTAGGGAGTGTAGACTTACATCCCAGTTCTGACCGGCGACGCTTAACTTGTCCGTCGTCCAGGACAGGGTCGTGCAGCCGTCATCCATCATGCCCATGGAGATTTCTGTGCGCGCATTCAGCGCCAGGACGGCCGCAAAGGGGAGTTCAGCGCCATCCGCAATGCCTATACAAGGTCAGTTTTCCCAATCGAAGGTTGAAAAACGACGAATAGACTGACCTCGCATCTCCTCGACGAGATGAGGAGCATGCTGCTCAAGAAACGAGTAGAACCCATTGGCCGCTTCTTCGGCAGTCTCCCAGCTCATTTTGCTGTTCTTCTGGAAATATTGGGTATAAAATTCCACACTCCCATGCACAAGTGTCTTGGCTTTGCTTCCATGCTGAAAGCCGATCTAGGAAATTGTTAGCGTTAGAACCCTCGTGTAAGTGGCGTGCGTGGCGTACCTCGTAGGGAGTTCCAGAACAAGTAATTTCTAACATGTTGGGTGATTTCTGTCTGTCTTCTTCAATCTTTCAAGAACTCGTCTTATCACGAGCAGGATGCCATGCCTTTTTAAACAAGTCCACGGCAACAGTATCCGGTCGCGGCTCCGTGCACAAACCGGAACCCAATGGCCAAAACAAGTTAGTTGCCGAATTCAGTTTTTAGTGCAAATTTGGGTTAGCTTCCGAAGCACAAATGACAAACGAGGCTAGTCGCCGAGTTGGGCTGAACGGTCTCCCCGCAATACCCCAGATTCCACAGCGGGGCCTTATCTCTTCAACCTGGCAAGTAGCAACCAAGACGCCATCGTCGCTCAAAGTGACTGGCAGAGTGCTCTAGTGGGGGAATTGAGAGGATGAACCAGTCCACGGCGGCCGAGTCTCGGTATTTGTCCCGCGAGTTTAAAAGGATCCTCGCTTCCCTTCCATGCCTGGTCTGATCAGACCTACCTACATCTTTGCTACTCTACCAAGCCAAACTTACATTGAGAATGGGCCAATATATCGAAAAGGCCGACATCGCCGACGTCGCTGCCCTGGAGGATGTGAAAGTTGTGATTGATTCTGGCATCCGTCTGTCACCAGAAGAAGACAGACGCATCCTGCGCAAGCTGGACTTGTGGTAAGCATGGCACAGGAGCAACACCGTTTTCCCGTGGTCTCAGCTGATGTGCCTGCCAGCTTGCTGCCCGTCATGGCCGTCAGCTACTTCTTCCAGTACCTCGACAAGTCCGCCCTCGGCTCCACGGCCATTATGGGCCTCCGCGAGGACCTCTCCCTCACCGGCGCCGAGTACTCATGGTCCAGCGGCATCTACTACTTTGGCTACCTCGCCGCCTCGTACCCAGCCGGTGTTTTGATGATCCGCTGGAGGGTCGGCAAGGCAATCACAGTATCCATGTGAGTCGTCCCGCTACGTTAACTGTCCAACCTTGGGCACTGACCTTGGGAAAGCCTCATCTGGGGAGCAATCCTGATGCTCACGGCTGTCTGCCGCAATGCGGCCGGCCTCCTCGCCACGCGCTTCTTCCTCGGTGTCGCCGAGTCGGCCATAGCCCCGGGCCTGACAATCCTCATCTCCATGTTCTACAAAAAGTCGGAGCAGCCTCTCCGACACGCGGCCTGGTTCCTCGGCAACACCTGCGCTGGGCTAATTGGCGGTCTGCTCAACTACGGCATCGGCCATATCAGCAGCATCGCACCGTGGAAGGTATGCTTTCTCTTCAATTACTCGTTAAGGAGCTGGGTTGACCTTGCCATAGGCTTCGTTTCTGATCCTTGGTGGTATCACTGTTGCCTGGTCGTGTGCCAACGTTCTTCTGCTGCCAGACGAGCCGTCCAATGCCTGGTTCTTCAGCGAAGCGGACCGGGAGAAAGTCGTCATTCGCGTCCAGGAGAACCTCACCGGCATAAAAAATAATGAGCTGAAATGGGGCCAAGTGCGAGAGGCGCTCCTCGACCTAAATACGTGGTTCTTGGTGTTCATCCAGCTTTCGTCGAGTATTCCCAACGGTGGAGTCACAACGGCAAGTAAAACGGCCCTTCCGAGGATCATGAACTAACTAGGAAGTAGTTTCGCTCCATTATCCTGCACGGTATTGGATTCAGCACATTCAATACCCTCCTGCTTCAATGCGTCCCATATCTGGTCCAGTTTGTCCTCGTCGTCTTATGCACAGGAGGCAGCAGCTACCTCAAAAACACCCGGACATTTTGGATGATGCTCACGTTTGCCATTGCTCTTCTCGGTGCTGCCCTCGTGCGGCAGCTTCCTGAACACGACAAATGGGGTCGATACGTGGGTACTTGTTTGATGGGCGCAAACTCGGCCGCCTTCCCGCTGCTGATGTCCCTGGTGTCTGGTAACGTTGGCGGATTTACCAAGAAGACGACCGTCAATGCTATGGTAGGCATTCTGCAGCTCCAATGAACCGAAACAGTTCTGACGTTTTATAGACCTTCATTGCGTACTGTACAGGCAACATCATCGGACCCCAGCTATTCTTTGAGCGGGAGCTGCCGTCGTACAGTTCAGGCTTTGCCGCGCTCATCGTATGCCAGACAACCTGCTTTTTTCTATGCCTCGGGATGCGGTTCTATCTCATGTGGGTGAATAGCACACGTGATCGACATGACGACAGCACTGAGATGGCCGATGAAGAAGACCTGCAGCTCCAAGCCATGATGGCCATGATGGACAAGACTGACAAAGATATCAAGAGCTTCAGATACGTGTACTAGAACCAGTCCCACTGTTTGGCCGATATATATTGAGTTGACCGATAATTTCTGTCGCGGTGCCTATAACGTAAAGTCATTCCACATCGTTGAAGCAGCCATGACCAAGTCCGGGTCATTCATCCAAGAAAAGTCTTCGATATCGAACCCCCACAGGTCTGCAGACTCTTGCTGTCCACGCTCACTAAGCGGTTGCTCCGTAGATGCCTGCAGAAACTTCTTGCAAAGTTCTGGTTGCTCGAGAATGAGGCCGGTGATGAGACGAACTTTATAATAGGTTTCCGTCGGGATCATCGTCACATCTGGGTATCCATCGCCGTCGCGAAGGGGCGTTGGAGATACTGGCACCGACTCACTGTCCGTTCGTAGTGCGGCGGCCACGGCACTGCCGTGTTTTAGATGTTGATTCCCGCGGCGGTATCTCGATTGGTAGAACTCGTCCAGGAGGCGGATGCAGTTCGCCCATGCGCGAGCCAGTCGCCATGTCTTTGCCCAGGAATCCAGGAAAAAGACGAGATAGTCCACGTCGTTTTTGGCTTGTGATATCTGGTCATCAGAAAGCCGCACCGATAAAGTGGCAGCGCGGCTACAGTGATGAGCCCAGAGCAGAACGCTGGCGGAAGTGACCATGGGTATGCCAGCGCAGACACCTAGTTGCATGTAGCAAAGACCTGCTGTGACACTGTCAATGAGTCTCAGCATGGCGACAACTTGGTTAGCCCCCTCAAGACAGGTGGTAATGGTCGCTGTGTCGCTGTCGCTTGGCGGGTTGGGTACGAGCACTGCATTTGAATCGTGTCTTTCTTCGGCATGAGGAAGCCACTCATGATGCGACAGAAACGTGGCGTGTCGGATGAGTAAGTGCATGCCAGCAAAGTGTGATATTTGTCCCAGTGATTGATGCGCACGAAGATTGCGCAGCGACCATTGCATGTCGCTAGGCAGTGAGTCTCGCCAAGCCGACACGGTCGCTTCATATTTCGCTGAGTCGACAACCAGCTCTGGTCGACCCGACTGTTGGCCGCGTCGGCCACTATCCACGTAGGCGCGTGCCACTGGCGACCACAGCAAGAGCATCTTGACAAAGTATGCCAGCGCGCTCCTGTCCGCTGCCATGTCCCGGGCCACATGGTCCAACTCTGCTATTGTCGGCCCAGGGCTTTCGTGACCAAACGCAAAGGCAACCTCGCTGCATGGGAGATGTAGCTCTACCAGGGAGAGGTCTATGGTCTGGGTCCGATGCGTGCAATAGGCGACAAGGCGGTCAAGCACGATACACGCCCAAAAGGTGCGCCGCCTGACTTCGCGTTGGCGAGGAACAAGTCGGCGATTATTCTCACGCCTCATACGCAGCGTTTGCGCCATGCGTATTGCAAGACCAATGTGTAGCCATGCTTTAGAGGTGGCCATGGTTAGGAGCTCACAGAGGCCCAGAACGAGGTTCGCTTGGATCGTCACAGCTGATGATAGGCGGTCAGAATAGGCTCTCGAGACCGCGTGTCAGGGCATAAGGAAAATTACCAGAAGCTTCATCCGATAATGATCGAGATAATTCTTGTGCCTTGGACCTGTAGAGGAACATGAGGCTTTTCGAGTTGGTGAAGCGGGTATCAGAAGTCGCTTCCAGGTCTGTCAAGTACAGGGAAGAGAGCGCCACAATCGACTGGAGAAGGAAAGAGTCATTGTCTGCAGCGGTAGTCCCCTGGAACATGTCCATGTCAATGCATCCGCATAGCTCCAACATGTGGTGAGTTTGCGTGAATATTTGAAGTAGTCGCTGTCTCAGAGACATGGGGAGGCTCTCGTCCAGATGTGCCTCAGGGTCGTGTGAAGGGTCGCTCCTGGCTGTCTGGTCTGCGAGTGCCTCATTAACAAACACGACTTGATAATTGCCCGGTGCAAGTTTATCCGGCCAATGGCAGGTCTGGCCTCTCCTCAGACAAACGCGACAACGAGGCCGGCCTCCATCACATCGAACTTTACGACTGCGACTGGGCTTATCATCAGCGGATTGATCGACAATAGGGTTCAGACCGCGTACCATTCCTCGCAGGCCTGAAGATTGCGAGGCGCTTTGGGCATTTTGCATCAATGACTGGCATCGAGACTGAGGGTTTGTCGTTGTTTGTCAAGGGGAAGAATGGTGTTTTGTGGTAATCGTCTGAGCGCCACTGAAGCCACAGCTGTGCTGTGGCGTTGATTAGGTGGCAATCACCTAACTGGCCACAGCAAGACTATACAGCAAAGGAATCATGACTTTATAGAAAACGATGTAACAATAATTTTTCAATTTCGTTACTGTCAATGTCATAAATAAATCGACAAATCCGTCACTTGCACTTATGGCTGGTAATTGAATATGCGCGGCACAACCACTGCTAGTGCAATCACTACAGTACAAGATGTAACAAAGACGTGGAATGTTGCAGGTAAGAATAAATATAGTATCACTTATCTTTCTATTTCTTCTATTAATCCGTCTCATCCCTCCCTCTTGCATTTTTTATCCCTCGTTATCAATACTAGAAGCTGTGTCTCAGCCGACTAGTATGAACAGAGCTTCCACTCTGCGCCTACAGACTGCGCTTCGGAATCTTGCACTTCTCAACACACGCGTCCACCATCGCCGCCACTCCCTTTGGCAGCGCCTTACGAATACGATCAATATCCGCGCCGCTAATGGCGTCTCCCAGCTGCGTCGCTAGCACGTCATCCGGCAGCGCAAACGCCTGGTCCGCGACGAAACCGAAGCCGCCGTCCTCGGCCGAGAAGACGGTCAGCGCGGTCGCGTCCTCGCAGTCCGGGTTGATTTGCGTGTGCAGCGCGCCCTGGTCAAAGACGGTCAGCGCGCCGGGTGCGAGCTCGTTCCGGATGACGCGTCCGTTGGCGCCGAGCTCGGGGATGGTCTCGGTGACGAGGCGCCCGGACAGGAGCACAAGCATCTCGGCAGCGCGGGGGTGGATGTGCAGCTTGCTGATGGAGCAGCCTGTGATATGAGTGTCAGATTGAATCAAGAAATGCGTGTCGAGATATCGCGGACATACCAGGAAACCTGGCGGCTGCGATGCTGGTGCCCGTGCCGACCATGGCAGGGAACGTCTGCGGGTTCGCGATGGACTGAAAGTTGTTCTGGCCAAGGTCATAGATAAAGTCCTTGTCATCGGCCAAGATGCTGTATCGCTCGGCGAAGCTGCCAGAGGTCGAGTTAGCCTCGCATATTTCTACGTAAGTTCAGTGAGGACCGATAGCTTACCTATCCGCCAGGCGTAGGCGGGCGGCCTTGCTGAGTCCAGCGTCGGGCTGCGACTGGTTGGTCGGTGCGGAAACTGCAGTGGATGACAGAGCCAGAACGGCTGCGAGGATATTGACAGTATTGACCATGGTGATTGTGTGTGAATTGGGGGTGGGAGATGGGAGTGATAGTTGGTTGTGCTGTGTATGATGGGTGATGGTGTCTGTTCTTGTTCTGCAAATGCCGGGTTTCCAGCATCTTTATATATTCGAGAAGACATGCCTTATTTCAAATACAATCAATAGCAATTTTTATAAATGAATCATCTCATGACAGACAGTAAGCAGCACAGCCATAACAGCCCCGTCGCGACATCCAAAAAGTCGCTCTTCTCTTCGCCTGACGAGTAAGGTAGAGTCAAGACATTCCAAATAACGATTGAAAATTTCCCCTTCTAGCAATATTCTAGACAAGGCTCCTTTCTAGTCAACACCGTCTCCATCTCTATCGAGAAGGCTAACTGGTTAAATAAATCTCAAGGCTGTGCATGCAGGTGGCGCTGTTGGTGCAATACGCTCGACCGGCGTATTCACCGTCAGCGCGGTCGTATTCCCGCCCCGCCGGCGTATTCAGTACAGATGACAATTGTCAACCACTTCAAGCAGACCACTTGTTATCGTTATCATCTCTATCATTAGCATCGCTACTACTATAATTTTAACTTTAGAAGCGGGTAGACACACGATGTGTTGCCCCTAGTTAAATAGTAGCATAGCATGCAGTGCGAGAATAACGCTGTAGCCGGAATGCAACAAATAGCAGCACTTGGCAAATACTTATTGTTAAACCTATTTTGATATTGAATGTTTATTTATTTCTTACTCCTTGGGGACCTTTTCAAGCTTGCCCGTTGCATGATTGAGCTTACACGTAAACCTGCCAATGTCAAACCCCCAATCACCAGTTATGGCCGCCGCATCCAGGCACACCGAGGTATCAGGCGGGTTCTGCATTAAACCAGTGCAGTAACGGCTGTACTCTGTTAGCAACACAAAATCATATAAGCCAAAAGCCATAGGTTTCTTACCCTAAATCGCCATTTCATTCTTTAATCTTGTATTAGATACCGTCAGCGGCTTTAAGGTCGTTACTGGTGGGATCAAACATGTTGATCTTGTTTCTCCGGAGAAAGGTCGATAGAACATCGCCCTGGGCACTCTGCGACGCAATGTTGACAGGGATCAGGTAAGCGCTTTCGCAAAGGTGTTAGTAACCGGCAGGATAAACAGCGCCTTGAGAACATGTCACGTACCCGGCTCCGCCCTGGCTGGTCGACGCAAAAGGAAACTCCTCTGGAGAGTTGAAGTTCTGCGGGCTCCAGCTTGGTCCACTTTCTGCCCATTCGTCTTAAACGGGCTCCTGCAGATTCCGGCCGACGGTTCTTATGGTCACTCGCTGACTGTTCAACGAAGCAATTAGTGGCTGAGTCTCGAAAGGACCTGGAGATGTAGCTTACAAGACGTTGGAGGCACCCAGGTAGAGAATGGCGCAGCAGTCGGCATCACATGGCAGCTTGCTTTGCCCCGTGGCTGTTAAATCTGCCTCGATGGGGTCGGACTGGCTGTCGCCCGGTGCTGGCACGAGCCACGAGGGTTTTAGTATCATTTAGGTTCAGATTCTCGATGGCCTCTAGATCCTCAAAGACCGGTGCTGCCAGCGCTTACTGCATACTAGGGGTATAGAAAGCTAGTAAAGAGGTAGAGAATACGGGACGCATTTAAACGAGTGTTAAAAAACTATTGTTAGATTATCTAACTAGGGGCAGCTTTTGTTACTATAGTATCTAACACCTATTAAGAACAATGTCTTCCTTTTTATCCTCTTAGATAGCATATAGACAGCCTTTCTCCATCATTCTTAGACTCAATCCTCTCTTATACACTGTTACGGTCATAGTAGATTCAGCATTAGAGCAAGACTGCTAATGGTCAAGGTACGCTGGATCATTATAAGCGACCGAGTAAAATCTACACGACCAGTATCCTCGTTAATGCCTTTGCGTAAGTAAATCCATTAATACTGTATCTCTGGAAAAGTTGATGTACAACACCACCCTGGGGGTTGAATACTAGATATCTAGTGTAGGCAGGTACCTTATCGGTCTTGCCGGCTTCTTAGAAAGGTAGGTGCTTGGATTCTAATTCAGGGACAGGAGCGGCATGAGCAGAATGTTGGGATGTACCAGCCGCAGCCTAATCGAGCGGACCAAACGGTCTACACTTGATGTCAAGTATTAGAAAACTACCCAAGATTGAATTTTTCTTTTGTAAAAAAAGAAAAAACAGTAGGTGCCTTTTTTCCGAGTCAGGGACCAAGCAGCATGTTAGGGTACACGATATGCAGCCTATCCACAGTGTAAACATTTATGCATAATGCAAATTCTCTGTGAACTACGTAATATTCGTAACGTGTCGTTACACTATTCAGGTACCTGCTTCTCTGCATAATATTAGGACACTATTTGCCTCTAAACCCTAATGTAGCTTTTGCTCAGCCTTGTACTTGCACTGCCCTGGCCACGTCAAGAGGTCAGAGTACTGGGGGTATTATAAAAACATTGTAGAGTAAGTAGTACGAAGCAAACACGGTGATACCCTGCCCGGATCATGCCCACCGGGTTCGGGATGCGATTACCCAATTTCCGCCGCCCGTGTCAAACAGGCTCGGAAACGCGGCGCTCGGGGCTGATGCGCCCCGGGCCGAGATCCCAAGAGGTCAGAAAAATGGCCTATTGACCCGTCGGCATTTGTGCATTAATTGCTCAACCTTTTTGGTAAAAAAAAAAAAAGGCTTTAAAATTCAATGCATAGACCTTTAGTTATTATAGTTTCAACTATTAGTTAACAATGCGCACCACGTTGCTCATGTTCCGCTTCCGGTTCTTTAATAGGCCGACTTTCCGCCTCCGCTTCTTCAACAACGCCTCGCAACTTTCATACTTTCACATCCATCACGACTTAAAAATGTCAGCCGTTCTACTATTTTGCACAGCCAAGGTGCCTGCAAATGTATCAAAGACCTGGCCGAATGAACTCGACTTTCCATGCTAATCATGTTCTAGGTCATTAACCAACTGATGGAAGAGTGTGCCATTCCTGAAATGGCAGACAACTTCTTTAGCCTCGTCCGCACTCCAGAGCAAGAAACTCTGGATGAATGGGCCACTGAGCCTCCCGTGCAGGACTACGAAACGGGCTTTGAAGGCAAATCCGACCAGGAGTTGCGTAGCCTGGTCCAGCCGCTCATCGACAGGTCTACGCAGGGAAGGTCGACCAGTATTACGACTGGCTGGATTGCGGTGCTAGATGAAAAGTCCGAGGCGCAAAGTGCTGTGGTCATGCACTACTCGTATCCGCAGGAGGACTGGGATGAACAGCCTATTGTCGGGCCGGCTGAGATTATCGACGGGGTCATCTGGTGGAAGTGGCGTGTGCCGTTCAAGGCTGCTTGGACCATCTTGAATGACGTTGATAGTATTGGATTTGACGCAGTCGAGCTGTATTCCCGCCCAGAGTATCGGGATGCAGAGGGCGTCCTTCAGACGGAGACGCCGGAGAAGATCATCAAGGGCGAGATGGAGGACCCCAATGCAGAGTAGGAGGGTGTCACGTAGCTACTAAGAAATGTAAGACTCTCAAATTAAATCCTGCATGTAATTAACAGCGCGTATTGCACTACTGAGGCCTGTAAGCCCGACTCGGTGTTGGTCGCCTTGAATTCGCTTCGCCACCGAGTCCCAGTCCTGGCACACAGCACAGCCCCGGCCCATGAAACGCAATGCCAATGCCTTCCCTAAACTCGGCTTCTCAAAACCCAATCTTTAGTCAAGAGACATTGGAGATATACCTACTATATTCTCTCCCCTGTTAAGACGGCATGCATTGAACAGACGAAAGCTTTCAGATGCAAAAGAGCCTGCCATTGCTGCATTAAAAAGCGACCTTCGTACTATATGCACAGGTGTGGGAACGAGGCGCATTCCCAGGCGTGTCGCATGGACAACCTTTTGCGCGGCCTTCTAATCTGGAGTTTTAATCTCGCCATCAGCCTCGCCGTGGAGTCTGCAAGCGACGGAAGCACAAGAAGTTTCCCACCAGTCGTTCCCTCATGCCGCGCCGCCGAGGGTGGACTTGACCGCGTACATCGTCTCCGGCCACCACGTCTCGCCCTCTTCCAAGTCCAACGCAAAGCCCTGCGCCGCGATGAAGCGGATGATGCGGCCGAGCTCCCAGTGGCCGACGTCGCCGATCCACCACACGCCGTCGAGCAGCATCACCAGCACCAGCCAGTGCGCAAAGATGTCCATGGCGGGCTTGTGCGCGGCCTCGAGCGGCAGCGACGAGCCTCCGCCCGGGGAGGACTCGTGGGGGCTCTCGACGACGGGCATGCAGTCAAGGGCCAGCTGCACGAGGTGCAAAAAGTCAAACGGGACTTGGTTCAGGAAGGCCATGATACGCCGCCGCCAGAGTCGGGAGGGCGTGGCGGAGGTTACCCGTGCGAGATATCGGACCAGCCAGGGCGGCACGTCGTCGAGTGCCCCGAAATCGTGCGGCCGAGGTGCGTCTTTCCGGGGTAGCACCGCGTCGCCGCCACCTACGATGACTCGGAACAGCTTTTCCAGTAGCCCGAGCGCGGCGCCACACGCTTCAAGCTTGGCGTCACCCTGCAGGTCTCCGTTCCGCGTCCTCAGCTTCCGCAGCGCAGCTTCATACGTGCTCGCGATGATGGGCAGCAGCAGACGCCTCGTTTCCTCCTTCGGACCGTCCTGGAACTTATACTCGGCCTCCGATGAACCCAGCAGCTCCGCCTCCTCCTCATCCTCATCCTCCGCGCTCAGCCCCGGCGAAGCAAGCCCCCCGCCAGAGCGCAGCCCGGGCTGCAAGAGCCCGACAAACGCAACGTGCGCCGCGCGTATCGACGTGATCCACTGCGACTGAAACGGCAGCACGTCGTTTGCAAGAGCCGTCCCCATCCTGCGCGCCCTCCCCGCCAGCAGCACGCGCACGTAGTGGCACGACAGCGCATACAGCACCATTAGAGCCGCGTTGGGCAGCACCGACTGGAACTGCCGCTCTTTAATATCATTTTGCAGCTGGCCCAGCGCGGCGTGGTGGTGTCGGTCCGCCAGCCGCAGCAGCTCGCAAATCTCTCCCAGCTTGTCCGAAGAGACGGCATCGCCGAGCATGTCGTGGCAGCTGCAGGACGCGGCCAGCGCGAGGATCGAGTCCATGACGGCGGGGTTAGAAAAGGCGAGGTTCGGCATGCCGACTTGCAGCGGAAACATGTCTTCGCGGCCGTGCGGGATCACGCGGCTGGTGTGCATGATGTAGTGGCTGAAGAGCTCCAGCTCGCGCGCGTTGAGCATGGGAGGGCCGGGGGCGCCGCCGCGCGGGTGAGCGGCTGGGGGCATGGCGGGATCGGCGGTGCTGGCGTAAGAGCGACCGGCTGGTGTGTGGGCAGATGTGGGATCCGTGGATACGGAGTCTGTCATCTCCGCGTCCGGGTCGCGGGTTACGCGCCGCTCGGAGATGCCGCTGCTGCCCGGTTCGTCACTGCCGTCTGCGGCATTGGCATATTCGCAACTTGTGCCCTGCTTCACACATCGTGTGCATCTGGGCTGTCCTTCATCACACTGACTAGGCGTCAATTACAGGACGAATACCTCGTAATCTTCGAATACCACTAACCTTCTTCCTAAGCCTCTTGCATCGCACGCAGCCATTCCTCGACTTTAGATGGGCCCGGCGCTGACGGGAGGAGTCACTGGGTGCGCGGGCGTTGTTAGAGGGCATGTCTCGAATCGCTAAACCATCGCAACTGGTAGTTTATTCGTGTTCGGGGATCAGTCCGGGCGCCATAGCACGGCTCTCAGTAGCATTAAAGGCGATGGAGTTGGATGGTGGAAACAGGTTCAAGTTAGATCGATGATTGCGGGTGTAAGAAGGCGATGCTACCTAAATTAGCGGCCTTATATCTAGGGCACTAAATTCGCGGCTGGCGTGCTGTTGACTGGGATAGTCTAATACGAGCTAATTATGAAAGGAATACTTGATTGATGTTCTCTGCTCTTCGCGGCTCTTGACAAGTTCTTGCGATGATTTGCGATCAAGTGTGGCTGTGACGGTTGGAGTGGCTGTGTCACAGATTGGCGGTAAGATCTACGCTGCCTGCATACATTAAAGCAGGCAAATATGCTAGGTCGAAAACGAACAATGGCTTAAATATATCTCTTATTCTTTTACAAACAAAAAGTTACTAAATTCAAGGTTAAGGACTTTATTAGAAAGCCACAGGGCGGAATAAGAACGTATAGGCGCTGGGATCGATGACTGTAGACACCAGCCCCAGCGCAAACGCAAGCCAAAAACTTTTTGCGCCGACACGCTTTCGCAACTTTTCCCTCCTCACATTCACCAACGTTTTCACCTCACGCATCCTCAACCACAGTCCGTCAGCTTTCTCTCGCCGAATCCCTCACGAATTCCCTCTACAGGCTTCTCCAACGGTCGCCAGAGGGCCAGCGCCCGATACCACCATGGAGTCCACCGCCATGCCAACGGCCGACGCCATCACGCACGACGAATTCACGGCCCTTCTTGAAGAGTACCCGCGCTTCATCGACACCATAGCCGAGTCTCAGAAATGTACGCCCCTTCCTCTCAACCACAATCTCCCATTTCACCTCTAACTATTCTTTCCCTTGCAGCCAAACCCAGCCAAAAGACACTCCAACAACTCGACGAGTACCGCTACTCCCAAGCCATCGCCGACTTCTCCCCCACGCCTCCTAAGGAGATGACTATCGAAGACGTCCGCCTCCTCGTCGAGTGGAAGCTCCGCCACGGCAAGTTCCGCCCCATGCTCCTCGGCCTCGCCGGCTCCAACAACGGCGCCCTCACCCGGCGCACCATCTCCGCCGCCATCCGCGCCTACCGCTCCTCCTCCGACATCACCGCCGCCCTCAAAGCCCTGCAAAAGCTCCGCGGCATCGGTCCCGCCACCGCCTCTTTGCTGCTAACCGTACATGACCCGGAGCGCGTCATCTTCTTCTCTGACGAGGTGTTCAAGTGGCTGTGCGCCGACTACCTTAGCAACGCCGGCAAAAAGGCAAAGACGATCAAGTATAACGACAGGGAGTATGAGATGCTGAGGAGGAACGCGGAGAATATTGTCAAAAGGCTGAGGGTCAGCGCGACGGATGTGGAAAAGGTGGCGTATGTGCTGATCAAGCGGGCCGAGGCGAAGCGTGAGGAGGAGGCAAAGGAGACAAAGGAGGCGGAGGAGGCGGAGAAGGGGGGGGATGGGGAGGAGGAAGAGGGCAAGAATGACGCCATAAAGCCCTCAAAGTCTACAAAGGCTGGAAAGCTCTCGAGGGAAGCAAAGACTGCAAGGGCTAGACAGGCTAAACGGGAGAAAAAGGCCAAAAAGTCAACAAAAAAGGCAAAGTCTACGGAAGAGGAAGAGCTGCCTCGGGAGATTAGCAGTGGCAAAGGGAAACCGTTAAAGAGAAAGAGGGCGGCGACTAATGGAGACGAAGCGCCAGCGAGCACAAAACGATCGAAACGGGTTAAAGAATAAACAGATAGTTCGCCGGGCTAGTGTAACACTATCAATCGCTATACTTTGCAAGCGCTTCACTTCCCAGCAGCTGGCCATGTGCCAACATTCCTCCTCCATTGCACCAGCACCGTATTCCCACGTCTTCTTCCTTGCACTTTTGCCACTCGGAGCGTTGCAGCGCATCTGGCCCTTGATAACCGCGATGTGCTTACCTCAGGCGTGGATAGCCAACGAACACTATTTGTCCTTCTTGCCCTCCTTGACCTGGGTGGCCTCATACTGATCACTCAGATCATTGTAGCTCTTATGCAGCTGCTCGCTCTGCTTCTTGAGCGTCTGCAGGTCCTGCTCCTTGACCTCCAGCTTCGTCTTGAGCGCCGCGACCTCGACTGAGTCCGCCGCCGCCGCCTTGCCCTTGTCACCGTCATACGAGCGCACCTGCTCCTCGAGCCGGATAATGTCCTTAATCATCGCGTACGTGCGGTTGAGGATCAGCGAGAGGAAGAGCGTGAAGCCGCAGAGGTACATGTTGCGCTGTGCGTAAAACTTGCGTGCCTGGACCTCGGTGCGCTCGTGGCCGAGGACGACGGTGCCGCCGCTGCGGGCGGCGCGCTCCATAGTGTCGGAGAGCTCCACCTGGACGCGGTAGACGCGGTTCACGGAGTCGACGAAGAGGACGAGGATGAAGATGAAGGTGATTTTGAGCCAGTGCTGGATCTGGGCGACGGTCTTGTTCTCGGAGATGAAGCTGCACGGGGTTTGTTAGTCTGCGGGAGGGCAAGAGAGGAGGAAAGTGGGAATGCGTACGTAAAGATGGCGCGGCGAGCGTTATGAGGCAGCGGGACGATGAAGAACATGAAGAGCGCCATCTCAAACATGAGGAGGGCAAACACCTATTCGCAGTCAGCACAAGTCCGATGCTTGCCAGTAAGTCATCACAGAGAGCAAACGCACAATCGTGTAGTAGAGCGTCATGGTGACTGCGGTGTGCAATTGCACTTCACGAGCTTTGCGGCGGGTTTGGCGGGATGGAAGTGAATCCGTATTCTTGTGATTGGAAGCCTCAGATGAAAAGACGTTGTCTGCCGATACAATCAGATTCCGTGACAGTTGGGTGTAAAGATGGAAGAGGAAGATTCGCGGGTTTGGAAAGGTGGTCAGTTTTTTTTAGCCGAGGGGCAGCAAGGCAGTGCAGTCAGTGACTGCAACGGAAGCTTGCCCGCTGAATTGGGCCTAGAAGCTCTCCCAGTGCAAGCTTGACTGACGACCTTGCGACGTCATCGTTTTTCAGCGCTGCCAGGGCCGTGCTGCAGGCAAGCTGTGGCTGAAGCTACTGGTGGCTCAGTGGCTTTCCTGATGTGGGGCTACCTACCTGATCACCAAACAGCCCCGTTGCGAGGCTACGTACCTGACTGGGTTGTACTCAGTAGCATCGTAACTGCTGGCATCATCATGCACATGTCAACAAGACACGGTGTAAAAATCACAACAAGCAAGACGCGTGTCCCTATTTCATCAGCTGCAATTCATGAAAAATTTTCTCCATTAGCCTTATTCGGAGTCATTATACACCATCGCAGCCTCGCTAATAGTCTGCCGCCAACGCCCACCCATCTAATCTGTTCCCTCGGCTGAGACCGCTTCTCGTATAAGCAGAGCAGCAAGCGACTCCCAACGCCCAATATCCCAATTATTTTTCAAAACGACGAAAACTCCCTCCGCCACCCAAAACGTCAGTGCGGTTGCACGGCGCTGCAAATATCAAAAATCATCCCCGCGGAATTTAGCCGGCGGTCGCCTGTTTCTCATCGCCCTGTCCAATCGCTTTCGCACCACCACGTCTTGGTCGTCTTCGTCCTCCTCCTCTGCCTGGTCATTCTCTCCCGTTGCCTTTTCCTTTTGCCTTTCGTCATCCTTCCCTTCCCCATAACTCTCACTTGCTGCCTCGCCGTCTGCTTCTTCTTCTTCCCTTTGATGGGAATGTTGCGCGTAAGATCTCGGCCCGCTGTCCTCGGCTCCTGTAGACCACTCCTCACTATCTTGGATCTCTTCGGGCCGGCCTTGGTCGCCTCGATTCTGGCGCGCGGGCATTGGGGATTTGCTCAGGCTCTCCTCGCGCCACGTCGACTTCTTGGGTGACTCCCGCAGCCCACGTGCCGCTTCGGTCGTCTCGAGCGCTGGTTTTGGCACGGGTCGTGGGTGTTTCCTAGGCCGTCCACTACCCGGTCGAGCACCACCGCGTCTTCCCGTCACCTTAGCCGTGGCCTTCGTCGGTGTCTCGGACGCTCTGCTGCGTAGACTACGCCTAGTTGACACCCCGCCATTGGGTGTTACTTCCTCGTCTACGCCGTCGTCGTCCTCTGCCGCAGAGTCCTGCCACTGGCTTCGTGTTGTGGTTCGGCCAGCGTGATAGCTGTCATCGTCCGAATCCATCCTTGCCAATGCCCGTTTTCGTTTCACTGGTCTGCTCATTGGCGACACGTACGGCGCCCGCATGCCTTCTCCATCATCATCGTCGTCGTCGTTAACAACTATCCGCCGGGCTCTGCCCCTCGCTGCAGGCTTTTTGCGCCCTGGCTTCTTCTGCTCCGGCTTCGGTGCCTTTCGTGCGACTCCCTTGCTGGCAGCCGAGTGCGCCGGTCGCCCCGGTTTCCGCGAGACCGCCGGCTTCTCGCTCGTCTTATTGTCGAGAAGCTTCTTGGTAAGGTTCGGGAAGTTCTCGCCGTAGTTGAAGAACAATTCTTCCCCAGCTCGAATGTCTCGCAAGGCCGTAAACTTGATTCGATACTCGCCGTTGACATAGAGAATTCGTGGTGTAATGTTGGAGCCGGTGCGGTCATTTTCAGACGCATGATTGATGTAGCGACTGAGATTTCCATAGGTAGCTGCATCGACCCAGATGCCTTCATTGTCCAGTAAAGTGAAAACATAAGATATGTTGGAGCCCTCGTCAAAGACATCGCCGCGACGAGCTTCTCTGCGGACACCTTCGTCATGAGTGATGAGCTCACCGACATATTCAACCACAAAATCGTCCTGTGCAATACTCTCGGCTGTGAATAGTCCATATCCAACTCCGTCCAGTTGACTTTGTCCCAGTAAGAGCTTTTTGCCGCATCCGCGCTGGAGCTCACAATTCTGGCAACCGGTTTCATGCAGTGTATCCAAGTCCGCGTTCTCCGGATCCGCTCTCTCCAAAACGCCGCAAGTGCCGCATAGCAATGGATCGCATTCGCGGTTGAGTTGAACGCAGATGCACGGCTTTTCTTTCTGCTTCGCCTGGCAGGTCTTGCCTGTAGAATGGCATGCGCAGCCAGTAAACTTATATGAGCAGGTATCTGAGGTGCATTTGCACCACTTCTCACACAGGATGCCCGTCTTGACGCAAGGACAATTCTGTGGGGTACAAGCGCCGTCATGCGAACAGGGTTCGATAATTTCGCGGCGCTGATGCTCATGTGTTACCGTGTGGTCTTGCCAATCGCCCATTAGAATCTTTCGACGGTTGTCGTACCAGGACAGCGTTTTGAGTCGCAGCGGCTCTGGGGGCGTTGCTTTTGGTGCTGTGATACCCCAAGACTCAAATTTGGCATAGACGGCGCTGCAATTGCGATCCAAATACTCCGCCGCAGCGCAAATCGGGTCCTGACGTACATTGCTTTGGCCGCTGAACGCCGAGAATATCGACTTCAGAAACATAACGTCTTCTTCTTCCCAAGGTTTTTCCTCCTGTACTTGACCCCTCGGAGAAGTTGATAAGAGATGGCATTCTCGTCGACATGGCAACACATTTTTGCAAGCACTCTTGTTCTCCGCCGCCATCCTCCCACGCCGTTGCCTAAGATGTTCGGCCAGCGGCGTCACCATTGTCATGGCAAAGGTGCGCTTAAAGTTCTTAATATCATACTCGCCATGTTCGCAAGAGTGGCTGGTGCAAATTAGACAGCCTAATATACCATACGTGCCCAAAGATGCTTCTGCAGCGTCGTCAATGTCCCCGGGCGGCAAAGGATCGGCATCTTTTGCGGCCGGCTTAGAGTCCAAAGTACCATCAGTCGAGTCCTCGAGTAGCAAAACCCTTCGAAGCTCGATCCTGCTGGCTAGTGGCATATCCTTGTTATCAAAGGCTTGCCTAAATGCTTCTGTGAACAACGCGGCAGTTTTCCTCGAATTCCGGGCGGTCGGGCTGGCCTCAGTCGCTTCATGACTAGATCGCATCATATCAGTCTTTCTTTGAGGCGTAGTATTATCATCGGAATCTTGACTGGACATGTAAGCAGCCAAAGCAGGCTTCGTACAGTAAGCCATGCCGAGCTTTTTTAACCAAGTGCCCAGGTAGAGAGACACGGTTGCTGCGCGCTCTGTTTGGATTGTGAGTATGACTTTTTCCTCTCGGTTCATTGGCTTAAATCCAGACTTAGTGTCGATTTCTTCCAGTTCTTTCAGCCACACATTATATTTCGACTCCTCGCTGCTGTCGAGATCGCGCAAGTGTGGGACAAAGGTCAGCATCGTGTTTGGCGTGAGGACGTTCTTCTTTATGTCGACATGGTGAAATCGATATCGCGGGACGCGGTCTCTTATTGTTTTGATCGGAATGATCTCGTGGTGTTCCTCGCGCGCATCCTTGCGAGCTTTTAAATGTTGCTGTTTCTTCACGTCAGCGTGGGCTCGGTTGTCTAGGGCATTGGCTGTCGCGTATACCTTAAACTTGACCCTCATAGTCTCCCCTTGCTTCTGCGGAACAGGCCCAGTGCCCAGGCCCTCGAAAAGATTCGCTCCATGATGCACGCGCCATTCTGTCGGCGTGGTCGTCTCAATTGCGTGTGCGACAAGTTCCGAGTGATCATGTCGCACAGCTCTCAGGAGATTTTGCAGCGCGGTTGTGAGGTCGGGCTGGTTCCATTTCCTTTGCGCAGCATTCGCGCGAGATAAGCTCGGAGGCGGCGTGGTCGGTTGCGCCATCTGCGTCAACGAGCCGGGATGGCGCAGTGTTGCGGACGGGTCGGTGTTTCTTGCAGTCGACGGCTGTTGAGAATCGGTTCGTGCTTGGGAGCGTCGAAGAGGCGGCGGGCTAATCTCCTTTACGCTTTGCAGCGTATCTCTGATGACCAAATTGGTCAAAGTGTGGTCACTGGCCGACATGGCGCAAACGATGGTGTTCGTTCCACAAATAACATCCCCTTCCGCAGCCTGTTAACGGGCGCATGACAGCAAAATCGCTGCCCTGGCAGTACTATGACCGCGCGATTCGAAGGTCGGCATCCAGTACTGAAAAACGATGCTGTGCGATGCGTGACGGGGAGCGCTTCGGGATGTTGTTGATGAAGCTGCAAGCGTGCCACTCACGCGCGCCTAAATTGTTTTGCCAGGCAACGAGCAAGGCCTGGCCTGTATTTCAAAGTCACTAAATCCACTTAAAGCCTCTCTACCCAGGTCACAGGCACATTCAAGCAACTTAGTTCTAACTAGATACAATAATATTATAGAACCTCTAAGTAAAAAGAGATACTGTACTCGATTAATCTCTGAAAGGGGGGTTTTTTTTTTCTTTTAAAAAAATAATATATTTTGTTATCGCATGAATCTGCAACAAGAGTGTGCTCCGCTGCATGTAGCCGCGGCGAAAGTTGAAACTGTTCAAACGTCACGTCTTGTAGCCGTCCCCTAAAAGAGCCCCTGACCGCTCATGCATAGCTTTATCTCACATTAACTGGTACTTGCCCTGCTTCGGTGGTGGCAGATCACAGTATTGAACCTCTCCTAGTAGGGGGCATTTAGCCGTGCTGCCCTAACTTTTAAGAGGGCTTTATCTTTAAATAAACCAGAGCACGGCTATATACTCAAATTGACCTACTAATTGTGTGCGTGTGAATAATGCAAAAGCAAGCCATGTTCCGGAACATGACTCGGTACTCATGCGCGCCTGGACAGTTATGCGAGTGTCAACTTATTACTTATAGATACGTGTGCGCTGGTGAATAACTTGACACTTGATTATGACTCCAGTTCCATCACCGTCTTGCAAAACACATCATAAGCTCTAAATATTAACCATTCCCATTACTTGCCCTATCCAGTACAACTATGAAGTTTTCCAAAACAGTCGCCCTTGTCCTCGCCAGTACGGCGTCTCTCGTGGCTGGTGCTCCTGCATCTGGTACGTTGGAAACGAGAAATTCCAAGAGGCTGAGAACGAATTAGAAGACAGACTGCGTACCAAATACAATTCCGTTTGTTGAGACTGACCTTTACATTACAGTCGCACGGCGCGACGGTATCGATATTGCCGACAGTGCTGTCGGTCTCGCCAACAGCATCGTGGGCGGTCAAGGCGATAAAATTGCTCAGAGTGCCGTGGATCTTGCTTCAAGCATTCAGGGCAACAACAACAAAGACGTTGAAAACAGCAAAGGTAACGACGGCGCGGATGCCAATGATGCCCCTGGCGCCTCAAAGGACAAGCAGGGTAGCGGCGACAATATTGCTGACAGTGCTGCTGGTCTGGCCAACAGTATTCAGGGTGGCGATGGCATAGACATTGCCGAAAGCGCGCTGGGCCTCGCCTCGAGCATCGTTGGCAGCATCGGTATTTAGGTAAACTTGACAATTTACGAGGATCATAGGTAGATGAACTCGGTGAATTTTCCCGTGTTTCTTAGTCCGCGTTTCTAATTCGAACGGAACCATGCGATACTACGTGCTTTGGAATAATGCCGCTTGTGAAGTAGTAGCATTACGATATTATAGCCGCTCAAGCAATAATGCTTGCCTTTTTATCAACAGCGGCAGTATTGCCCGACAGATGTCGATGAGACAGTCTTTTAAATCGGCTGCTGCTTGTCGGAAAATGATGCAATGAGTCTTGAAGCTGAAAGGTCCCAAGTAGTCGCGCCAGAAGAGCGCCGTTGACAGACTATACAATAGAAGGGCTGCCGCAACTTTGCCGTCAGTTTTCAGATTCAACATCTCTATCCAACCGTGACCGACCAGACACTTCTGTGCTAAGATGGACGTAAGATGGAGAGCTCAGTGCTCCAGAAATGGAGGAGTGGCTGGGGAAAGGGATATTGGACAATAATCTTTTTTTTTTCAAATCATGTCTAATGACGATGATCTGGAAAATACTGAGAGGCTGAAGTCGTAACCACAAACTGTTGTAGAGAAGACACGCTTCCTTTGGAAGTCAGCGAGTACACTGTCGAGGCACACACATGGTATTGTGTCTCCCCTGTTACTGAGCTATCCTCCGCTACGTGACATTGTACTTCTACTAGTTGCAGGTTTTTTTATAAGTTTTATTTCACTTCTCAAGCATCAAGTTACTGGGAATTCCTTCTCCGCTGCATACCACACAATGTCTTTACAATGCGGTGCAGTCTTGTCATCCCAGACGAAGACTGGGAAAGTCAAGATGCGAAGACACAATGGAGCAAGGCGAGACTGGGAAAAACAGGCCACGTTAATTATGGCAACATCACGGTGCCTCTGGGGGAGATGCTGAGTGCCGCTAGCTGGCCATGTGGCGTGTGTTGCTTGCAACATCATCGGGATGGCGCTCCTTCTAACGGCTGATTCCGTTCAAGCCCTGCCGCTTTTCCAGGACGAGATAAAAGAGTGAGCCTTGTCGGTGCAACAGTTCCAGGCGATCGCGTATCGAGTTTCTATCTCTCAACGTGATCCGCTGTTGTCTTGTGCAATGGATTGGACCAGCTTGACGCGACATATAAGAGGCGTCTCCGCAAGGCTAATAACCAGCAGGGGAATTGGAATTGGGGGGTTCATCACAGTAATGTCGATTTATGATGCTATGAGTCCGGTGCAGATCAGGGTCCGTATATGGTGTCAGCCCTGGGACATCAACTAGTACGCATGTGGGACTTTCCAGCACGCAGGTTGGATGTCCAATCACCTTAATAGTCTTTATAAAAGCTATATGGCGAAGAACTCGTCATTTCACCGCCTTGACCGTCACGGCCGAGTAAATTCCCGATCAATTGCGGTGGAAAACTGACTTCGTGGACCAAACGTCCCGGAGTAAGAGCTGCCTGAAAACTTCTATGACGTAACTGGGAGGAACTAACCACTTTTGACTCAGGCTTCCTCTCACCAAATGTACGAATAGCCCTTACAACCTATCCAGGCAACCTGCGCCAACGAATCCGTTGCATGGATTGGATCCAATGCCAGCTGCAGGACAGTTGTTTCGTGTAGGCAAATTTATGGCACGTTAACCCATCATTCAAACTTTAGAACTTGAAATAACGACTCGTCGGGCTATTCCAACAAGTGCATCCGATGTCGTCTAGTGGTTAGGATCCTGCGCTTTCATACTGAATGCTTGAGTGCCGCAGTGGCCGGGGTTCGATCCCCCGCATCGGAGATCCAACAGCGATGTACTATTTTTGTTTTTTTTTTGTTTTTGTTTTCTTCTTTGCATTCTCAAGAGAGATTGCCGGGGGACTTCCGGGCCAACAAATTGTATTGCTTTGCTGTCCGGTGATACACTACAGCTTGGGCAATACCCAGTGAAGGTTTCCGACGACGCTACGGAGTGAGCGAGATGGACCGGAATTTTACGTTTCAAATCACGCCAGTACAATGAAGATGTGGCGCCGCAAACTAGACGCAGATAAAGCTTGCGGAAGTTACGGAGATGGCAGCGACGGAATGGGATCTCCAGGTACCAGTGTGGCGGTGCAGCAGGTCAAAACACAAATGCGTCGCCTGCCCAACGAGCCCAAGCAATAGCGAGATGGAAAAACAGGATTTTGGACGCCGTAGCAGATGCACCCCCTGGCCATGCTGGTGGGCAGGGAACAAAGACAACCAAGGCCAGGGAGATGATGTGAAATTGGCCGTGGTTCAAGTTTCGTCATTCTCAAGCTTTAGCCTGAAACTAACGTAGCGAAGTCTTGGAGCGTCCGGAGCGAAGCCCAGCCGCATTTGGAATGGACGGTGCCCCACGAGCGACGAGCGACGATGACGCCGGGCGATGAATTTTTGTCTTTGTACGGGGGGTATGCATGTTGGTAGGTTCGGGATGTGCGATGAAGGAGATGGAGAGCTGGTCATGGATCATGGTGACCGAACTGCATTGGCGAGTCGTGATGCCAACGGGCTTGAAGTCTTGGTGCGTGGCAGAGTTTAAGCTCGGCATGCAAACAAGACCCCTTTGCGCATATCTCGGGCTCGATATTGGCAGGGCTCTTGGATCGGAGACGCCTCTGGGTTCAATCGACATGCCCCCTGCACCGGCTCCAATGTTTTGGTAGACGCCGGATTGGCAACTGGGGCAGATGAGGTTTTGGAGGTGCATGTCACACCAGCAAGGTGACGTGAGTGAAAGCGCGCCGGCTGGTTGGTTGGCTGCCTGTTGGTGGAGGTGTGCATTGGGCCTTGCATTGGCGCCTAGAAGAACCCATTCCTTCAATGCTTGGGCAGTTGAAGCTTCCAGCGGTTCCAGTCGTCAGCATTGACCACTTCGCGGGCTTCCAGTGGCCGCATTACCTGAAAGCTCGCTGTAAATGTACTTCCTCCAAGCTCCAAGCTCCAAATCGTCTTGCACCAAAAAGCCAAAAAGCAGGATTGGACCAGCGACCCACTTCCAAAAAAAAGGATGACGTAGCCGTAGAAACCATCTCCCGCCCAGACGCTGGCCATGCTCCTCCTCTTCCCTGCAAGCAACCAAGCTCAAGCTCAACCGCCCACTCTTCTTAAAACCATCCGCGCCGCCCCATCCGTCCCTGCGACCTGCTTCGATCATCCTTCCCTGTTGATACCTTTGTCATTCACACGTCAATCCAGCATCGCAACTCTCTGTCCTCTTCGTCGCATCATATTCTCAACCCAACCTAGACGCTCACCGCACACCCCCTTCCATCATGCATCGCACATACTCTATGCGCCAGTCGCGCGCTCCCACTGCTTCGCAGCTTCAGGTGCGCACTCCCTGACCAACCAATCGATCTTTCTGTTGGCTCCGGCAATCTAACCGCCCCCATCTCACAGACGCCTCCTCCCCCTCCTTCTTCCACCAAGTCCGGTCGCTTTTTCGGCAAGAGTAGCCTCGGTAAGTTCAATCAACCCCGGTGACGCCATTCTCGACGCGGCCGAGCTTGATGACCGCAACACCTCTTTTAATTGCGACCATGCGAAGCTAACAGCCCGACTTTTAGGCCATGCTCTCCGTCGCAACGCCGGCGGCGCTTTCGGCCCCGACCTGGCCAAGAAGCTCTCCCAGCTCGTCAAGATGGAGAAGAATGTCATGCGCAGTCTCGAGACCGTCGCCAAGGAGCGCATGGATGTCGCCGTAAGTCTTTGCTCTCACCCGCCCGACCGTTCGCCGCCCATGTTTTCTGACATGTCACCAGCAACAACTCTCCATCTGGGGTGAGGCCGCCGACGAGGACGTCTCCGATGTCACCGACAAGCTCGGTGTCCTGCTGTACGAGATTGGCGAGCTCGAGGACCAGTACGTCGACCGCTATGACCAGTACCGCATCACCATGAAGAGCATCCGCAACATCGAGGCCTCTGTCCAGCCTAGCCGTGACCGCAAGCAGAAAATCACCGACCAGATTGCGCAGCTCAAGTACAAGGAGCCCAACTCTCCCAAGATTGTTGTCCTTGAGCAGGAGCTCGTCCGTGCCGAGGCCGAGTCCCTCGTCGCCGAGGCCCAGCTGTCTAACATCACCCGCGAAAAGGTCAAGGCTGCCTACACCTACCAGTTCGACGCCCTTCGTGAGCACTGCGAAAAGGTCGCCATCATTGCTGGCTATGGCAAGCACCTGCTCGAGCTCATCGACGACACCCCCGTCACCCCTGGCGAGACCCGCGCCGCCTACGACGGCTACGAGGCCAGCAAGGCCATCATCCAGGACTGCGAGGATGCCCTCACCAGCTGGGTCAGCTCCAACGCCGCTGTCTCTTCTAAACTCTCTACCCGCTCCCGCGGACTGTCCCAGCGCCGCCGCAACAACCTCCGCAACCGCGGCGAGGGCCACGATCTGTCCAAGCAGGACGCTCCCCTCGACAACGGCTCCTGGCGCGAGGACTCTGAGGAGGAGGAGGAGGAGGAGCTCGACTCCGATGCTGGCCTCAACAGCGAGCACCGCGGCCGCACGCAGGAGGCCGTCGCTGCGTAATTGGCCAGTATAATGAACGATATAAAAAGACAAACAAAACGAAATACAAATATAGTAGGTAATTTGACGGAAAAGGGTTAGCGATTCTTTGGAGAATTATAGGTTCGCTGTTCCGTAATGGCAGTGATGGCAGCTAATGGGCGCGGTGAATGAGTGTGGTTGAAGGCATACCCTGAAGAGGCGAACCGACGCCTAGATCTGACGTGCAATATGCTAGTAAAGTAGTTATTTTTCTATCAGATGTACTCTTAGTGCTTAATACAAGTGTCAGAAATGAAGCAAAAGAAGAACGCAGAGTCTAATGTACCCTGACGCCTGTGACATGACAGGCCGGAGGTGTGATATGGTTTATGCAGCATGCAGGCCATCCCGCCCTATTTGACTCGCGAAGCGCTCAACTTCCATTTTCGTGATGCGATGGCCGGGAACAACGACCAGACCCAGGTATCGTGATGTCATGTCCAGCGTCACGTTGCTGCCCGCGGCCTGCGCCATGGCCTGCGCCCGCTGCTCCTCGCTCGGCGGTCGGTACTCGTACGTCTGCGCCAGAATAATGTTGCTTTCCTGAAGGTGCGAGGGAGTTGTCAGTAAGCCGCGCGACAAATATACGACACGGGGCGCATCGGGGGAACATACGGCGTCGGTGCACTTGAACTGGCCCCAGAAGAGGCGGCCGTCTGCCGTGACGACTCGCAGGTTCTGGTTGAGCAGCGACGACAGGTACTCGTGCGCCGCGTCCTTGTCCATGTCTACGGCTGTATGGGACTGGGACTGACATGTGAGCCGGCGCAGCCGTAGCAGATTCAATACCGGGGGAAAAAAATGGTCTCTGTTGAAAAGAGCCAGCTTTTCGGAATGCTGGATGCGCTTGCACTGGTGGGCGCCATGTCCACTGTGAGCTCCACCTGTAAGCTTTGGTGCTGCCAACAATGCGTCATCAAGCGTGAACTTGTTCACAACTCGAAAACGGTCGCGCCGTCGATAAATTGGCGCTTTTCATCAATCCACACCAAGCTTGCTGTCGAAGCTTGAGACGAAAAGCTTCGTAAAGACACCTCGAATCATGACGTGAAGCAATCCAACCCTCGAAAGGAAGCCTCTCCCCCGTTTGACAGCCAGCACAGCGACCCGCCATGGGCGTGAATGGCCTCTGGACCGTGGTGCAACCATGCGCGCGACCGACAAACCTGGCGACGCTCAACCGCAAGCGCCTCGCCGTCGACGCCTCGATCTGGATATACCAGTTCCTCAAGGCCGTCCGCGACAAGGAGGGCAACGCGCTGCGCAACTCCCACGTCGTCGGCTTCTTCCGCCGCATCTGCAAGCTGCTCTGGTTCGGTATCCAGCCCGTCTTCGTGTTTGACGGCGGCGCCCCGGCGCTCAAGCGCGCGACCATCCAGAAGCGCCAGCGCCGCCGTGAGGGTCGCCGTGATGATGCGGCGCGAACGGCGGGCAAGCTGCTGGCCGTGCAGATGCAGCGCGTGGCGGAGGAGGCGGAGCGGACGCGCAGGAGGGAGGAGCACCGGCCCCGGACGGCGGAGGCTGCGGAAGAAGAGCCGATTCCGGACCCCAAGGACATGGTGTACCTGGATGAGGTCGGCATGTCCAACCAGGAGCGTCAGCGCAACCGCAAGTTTCACAAAACGGACGCGTATCACCTGCCTGAGCTTGACGGTGGGATCGCATCGATGGGAAAGCCCGACGATCCCCGCATCATGAGCGTCGAGGAGCTGGAAGAGTACGCGCGGCAGTTCAACAATGGCGAGGATATCAACTTGTACGACTTTAGCAAGATTGACTTTGACGGCGAGTTTTTCAAGAGCCTCCCGCCGCCTGATCGATACAACATTCTCAACGCGGCAAGACTACGAAGCCGTTTGAGAATGGGTCTGAGCAAAGACCAGCTCGATGATATGTTTCCGGACCGCATGGCATTTTCAAGATTTCAGATTGAGCGCGTCAAGGAGAGAAATCACCTGACACAGCGGCTCATGTACGAAGTGGGCATGACTGGCCTTGACTTGACACTTGGCGTGAACGCTCGCGTCGCGGGTGAAAAAGATAGGGAGTACATTCTGGTCAAGAATGAAGGTGCGGAAGGCGGCTGGGCGCTTGGCGTTGTCAGCAAGGAAAAAGATATTGGCGAGGCGCACAAGCCTATTGATGTTGATGCCATAGCGGTCCAGTATCAGACAAAAGAGGAGGAAGATGACGATGACGATGTGGATGGTTTCGAGGATGTGCCCATCGAAGGACTAAATCGCCTACCCAAATACGACCCTACCGCAGCCAGCCTCGAAGCTGCGCGTGATGTTGCTTCAAAACGTCAACAATTATATGAGAGCAACAAGCAAACGTCTAATGACGAAGAAGATTCACTCTTTGTGGGAGGAACAGGGGACGCCCCTGCAATTGAGAACGACGCTGAGGAGACGGAGCGCATCCATCCCGAGGAGGAAGACGACCTGAACCGAGCTATTGCTCTGTCGTTGCAGAATCAGCATGGAGTAAGAGAAGACTCGGCGACAGAGGACGACTTATTCGAAGATGTGCCCATCGAGGACAAGCCCGAGTGGACGCAAAAGGCAGTAGATGCTGCCAAGCCTCTGACTGCCCACAGCGGCTCCATGATTGCGCATATTGTGAACAATAGATCCAACGCTGCTGTACCGAAGCGCCAGGAAAAGCCGGAGATGCAGGACAGCGACAGCGATGAGGATATGCAGGCCATCATGGCTCGAGCTCGTAAAGCCAAGAAGCACGCTGCGCCACCCGGGGGCCCTATCCTAGAAAACAAGAAGAATCCATTTGACGGCCCGTTGCCGTTTCCGAAACTAAACTGGGGGTCCTCCCTGTTTGGCAAATCGAAAGCTGCTGACGCGCCAGTGAAGACGACTACGCCGGGCGCATCTTCTGCTCCTAATGTCGCAGAAGACGGAGATGACGGTGACATGGCAGGTGGATTCACGGTTGAGGGTAAAGATGATGAAACGCGAGAGCTACCGCCGTGGTTGGCCGACGAGTCGGATATCAGAGATTCGCTGAAGAAGCAGCAGGCTGCCGAGCGAGAAATTAATGCCCAGGACAGAGAGGATGCAGAGGAAGAGGGACGAAGAAGAAGAAAGGAAATGCAAGATCGGTTGGTTGAGATTGAATCGGACTCCGATAACGACAGTGATATCCAAATCATCGAAGTGCCACCGTCTCCAGTGCCCGAGCCGGTTGAGGAGCTGCAGGCGGCCGGCATACAAGCAGAAGAAGAACGACCCGAGCTTGAACTTGAAGCGGAACAGCCGACGCAACTGCAGTCTACAATAGTGGAATCACAATTCTCTGATGCGCCTGAGCCTGTCGATGCGACGCAGGCGACCACACCTCCAAATGATGCAGAGTCTCCTGAGCCAGAGTTTGAAGATATTGAACTTCCCCAAGTTGCGGAGGAAAATGCGGCTCCAGATTCAGAAAACGCCGGCGATGCCCCGTCTGCTACCCAGGAGCAAAACGCCACTGCAGCCCATACCATTGATGACGAAGAACTGTTTGGTGATGCCGACGAGCCCGAATATAGCGACCCAGAGGAAGAGGAACTTCTGGTTCAAATGGCAGAAGAGGCGGAGGAGCATGCCCGCTTCGCTACTGAGCTCAACCAAAAGTCCATGGAGCAGAACCGCCGTGACTACGAACAGGAGCTTCGGCAGCTGCGCACCCAACAGAAAAAGGACCGCCGAGATGCGGACGAGGTGACCCAGGTAATGATATCTGAGTGCCAATCACTGCTGCGTCTGTTTGGTATTCCATACATTACGGCCCCGATGGAAGCCGAAGCACAATGCGCTGAGCTTGTCCGGTTGGGCATGGTGGACGGCATTGTCACCGATGACTCTGATACGTTTCTCTTTGGAGGCACGCGCGTCTACAAGAACATGTTCAACAGCAACAAGTTTGTCGAGTGCTACCTCGGAAGCGAGCTCGAAAAGGACCTCTCCCTATCACGACAGCAGCTCATCTCCCTCGCGCACCTTCTCGGCTCCGACTACACCGAGGGCCTACCCGGCGTTGGCCCCGTCACCGCCGTAGAAATCATCTCCGAGTTCCCCGGCGCGGCCGGCCTCGGCGACTTTCGCACCTGGTGGGACACGGTGCAGTCCCAACCCCGCCCTTCAGCCGCAGACGACGCCGGCTCGCCGTTTCGCAAGAAATTTCGACGCTCGCAGGGCGCCAAGCTGTTTCTGCCGCCCGGCTTCCCCAACCGCGCCGTCGACGAGGCATATCTAAAACCGGAAGTGGACAGCAGCACAGAGCCGTTTCGGTGGGGCGTGCCGGACGTGGAGGGCCTGCGGCGCTTCTTGACGGCGACGATTGGGTGGAGCAAGGAGCGCACGGATGAGGTGCTGGTACCGGTGGTTCGGGACATGAATAGGCGCGAGGTGGAGGGCACGCAGAGTAATATCACGAGGTTCTTTGGGGGTGGTGTTGGCGCGGGGGCGAGGCAGGAGGAGGGGTTTGCGCCGAGGAAGACGGCGGGGAAGAGTAAGAGGATGGCGGCGGCGGTGGATAGGTTGAGGAAGAATACGGCGGGGGAGGAGGGGGGGCAAGCTGGGAAACGGCAGAAGCGGTGAATGTAGGAAAGCAGCATCAAAAGTGTTGGAAGCACAAGGCTTCGAGTTATCGTGATAATAAGGGGGGGCGGGGTCCTATAAGGATATAGTAGCTTAAATATAGTACCCTATTTAGGTTAAATATAAGTAGGTCTCTAGCTAAGCTAATTAGAGGCCGCCATTCGTCTTATACTGCTGACGGCTGCAACAAAGGAAATGTACAATATTCTGGCAATGTATAGGAAGTACACAGTGAGGCGGGGCTCGTCTTAGCATTCCGCCCTGTATTGTCAACCACTCACAATCTTAAAGCGTTAGTTCATATCAAAAATTGGAAGTTCCTTCTTAATAGAATATATGGATTTCGTTAATTTCTTTATTAATAGACTGGTGGTTTGCTCATATCATCAGCTCCCGTCTAGAACGTCTTACACGGCTCTTTCAGGCAAGTCGTCACAAGCCGATGCCCCACACAGCGCAACTTAGCAGAATGTGGGTCTGACAGATTCCCCGGATAAACCTCGGCCCAGGAACAAGCGGCCTGCATTTTCAACCACCAACGCCGCTTGTTCCAAACGAGGCGCGGCTTGTATCACCACCACCTTTTTCTCCTTCACTCCTTGTCCGTTTTTTTCTTTCTTTTCCCGTTTTCTTCTACATCGTTGGGGCAGCGCGCGCGCACCAAAGACGAATACAGCGGCTGGGACAATAGACTTTTATTGCCCATCTTTTCTTTTTCTCCTTTCACTCACGTTCGTCGCATTCACGATGGATCAGAGAGAGCTCGAGTCGCGCGTCAAGGCGCTCACCAAGAGCGTCGCGGCCAACGAACCGGCGGAGAATGCGCTGCGGCTGTTGGAGTCGCTGAAGAAGGATGCGGCGCCGACGGAGGAGATGCTTCGGGTACGTTGTGACGTTTGCGCCGGAGTCCGGTCGCGTGGAGGGGGGTTGCGGGCTGGGGGCTCGACCGGCGGCGTGATGGAGAGAGTTGTATCCACGACTTGGTGGATGACCATCGCAGGATACGGCCTTTGTCGGGCTGCCTCCCCCCTCTGCTGTGCAGTCGTGTGACAGGAACCTTTCACCGCTAACTGATCTGAATCGTAGTCAACCCGCGCCGGTGTGTATGTCGGCAAACTACGCTCCAACACCAACAAGGAGATTGCCCGATCAGCGGCCGAGCTGGTGAACAAGTGGAGGAAGCTAGTCGAGCAGGAGAAGCAATCTCGGCTGCAAAAAGCCAAACTCGGCTCCCCCGCCTCCGGAACCGCCTCCTCCCCTCCCTCCGCCACCACCACCAGCGCCGCCGCCGCTCCCGCCACCACATCCTCCGGCAAGAAATTCACCGGCGACCCCGAGACGCGCAAGTACGACGCAGACGGCGTCGACATCAAGCGCACCGACTCGGCCGTCCGCAACAGCTGCATCGGGCTGCTCTACAACGGCCTCGCCTTTCGCTCCACCGCCTCCGAGACGGACGTGCTCGCGCGCGCCGTCGCCGTCGAGGCCGCCGCGTTTGCGCGCTTCTCCGGCGAGGGCGCCGACTACAAGAAAAAGGTGCGCTCGCTGTTTACCAACCTCAAGAACAAGTCGAACCGCGCGCTCGGCGTGAGCGTCATGGCGGGTGATATCCCGCCGGCGCGCTTCGTGGCGATGACGGACGATGACTTGAAGAGTGAGGACCAGCGGAAAAAGGAGATTGAGCTGGAAAAGGAGAATATGAAGAAGGCCCAGGTGCCGATGGTGGAGAAGAGCGTGAGCGATAGCTTGGAGTGTGGCAAGTGCAAGAAGAAGATGGTGAGCTACACGCAGGCGCAGACGCGTAGTGCGGATGAACCGATGACGACGTTTTGCGAGTGCATGAACTGTGGGCATCGCTGGAAGGTAAGCTACTACTCTTTTGCTTTGGGTGGTGTTTTCAATATCCTAACCGTGCTGCAGTTTTCTTAGACGTGGCAATGCAAGCCGTGGTATAGGCATCGCATGGTGTTCTTTTTTTTTCATGCTACATATTTTACACTAGGGCCGCGTTGGGCTGCAATCACCAAGGAGAGGAGTCAAGTATAACAGAGGGTGTTTTTCCATTAGTCTTTTCTTACTTTGTTGGAGTTTCTAGGGGTTCGTAAAATATGGAACAAGGCTTTCTCTTTTTCACGTATGTATATCAAATCGGACAATAGCACTTTTATACACTCCGCATTCAAATCAACCAAGCACATAGTAAGGGGTATAATCATTCCGTCATCGTACACGCCCGAGACAATCTCACGTCTGCCTCTGCAGCCCCAACTCTGCCACGATATCCACCTCCTCACCCCCCTCCTCCTCTAGGCCCATCTCTCGTATGTGCCGCCAGAACTTGCTCAGATGCCTCGCGCCCGAGTCGCACAGCACCGTCACCACCACGCTGCCCTCTGGCAGCGCCAGCGCGGCTGCCACGGCCGCCACGCAGTTGACGGCGCTGCTGCTGCCCACGAATACGCCGTCGCGCGCGGCCAGCCAGCGCGCCATGCGGCACGCCTGGTCGTCGGTGACGCGCACCGCGTCGTCGATGAGGTCGCGGCCGGCGTCAAAGTTGGCCGTCACGCGGTTGACGCCGACGCCCTCGACGAGCGAGTCGACCTGCTGCCGGCGGCGCGTACCCTCGCGCTCCGTCGGCGCGTACATGACGCCGTGCCGGACCTTGTTGTACAGCCCGCTGCCCTGCGGGTCCGCCAGCACGATCCGGATGCTGCTGTTGCTGTCGGAGGCGCGCTGCTTCAGGTACCGCGCGACACCGGACACGGTACCGCCGGTGCCGGCGCCAGCGATAAACGCGTCCAGACGCCCACCGCCCGTCTGCCGCCAAATCTCCGGGCCGGTGGTCGCATAGTGCGCGCGCCAGTTCGCCGGCGACTCGAACTGATCCGCAAAGAACCCACGACTGCCATCGCCGCCCTTCTCCAGCGCCTGCTTCGCCGTGTGCTCCGCGGCACGACGTCTCGCTAGATTGACAAAGTGCTCCGGGCTGGTGATGGGGGCGACGGGGACGCGCTCGACGTCGGCGCCGAGGTGCGCGAGCAGGTCCGACTTTTCGCGGCTCTGGTCATCGGGCATGCAGACGTGGGCGCGGTAGCCGAGGGCACGGGCGAGGGCGGCAAGCGAGATGCCAGTGCTGCCAACGGTGCCCTCGTAGATAGCGTCGCCGCGGTGTGGGCGCAGCAGGCCGTCGCGCTCGGCGGCGCGGATGATGCCGAGCGCGACGCGGTCCTTGGGGCTGCCGCCGGCGCCGTTGAGGAACTCGGCCTTGGCGAGCACGGTGCGGCCGGTGACGGCGGAGAGGGATTGGAGTTTTATGAGGGGCGTGTTGCCGATGCAGCCGGCGATGCCGTCCTCGACGATGCCCTCGGAGGGTGGGCGGAAGTCGGCGTCTTCTTGCTCATGGTCTTCGAGGGTCACGGGAGCGGCGTTGCCCCAGAATATGCTGGAACGTCGCTTGCTGGGCCGCTTGCCGCCAGGCCCGCGGTGCTTCTCTTGGAAGCGGCTCTCGAGCTCGGGATAGGCGTCCTTGAAGCCAAGGGTCACGAGGACACCAGCGGTAAAGGCGACGACCAAGGCGGCGGTGCCGTAGGCCTTGGGATGGTCGCTAAGTGACATGGTGCCATGAATCGGTGGCGGGCGATGGTGGTTCTGCGCGCAATCGCTTTGTGCCGTCAATGGACGTGAAAACGAAAGAATGTGAAGGCCTAGCGAAGGGAATTGGTGTAAAAACGTCATTCATGAAGCCCCCACCACGCCGTTTTACAGCAAGTCTCAGTGCCCCAGCGAAAAATACAGGTACCATTTTTAGCAGGTAGCCCTGTACCGGAACAATGCTATTCCCCTGCCGCCTAACTAAATATTGTAGCGGCTTCCCTCAAGCTTAAGCTTCAACATCCAGGGACCAGTCAATCACCAGCGATTCTCTTTTTTTCTCTTTCCGTCCACCTAGCAACTGCCACGAACGTGCGTCCTTGAACGGTGCGCCGCTGTGGTCCATGGATTCTCCCATTGTGACGCAGCTGTTCCGGCAGCTGTTTCGGCACCGACCGCGCGGATGCCAGGGCCATTTACGCACGACGACGACAACGACACTCCGGCGTCACCAACAGCCGATTGACAGCAGCCGCCACAATGGCCGTACCTACGCGACGAGGCCGTCCATCGACCGCGGCATGAAGCGCAACGAGAGCCGGTGGCAGCAGCGCACGCACATCCTCCCCGAGGACCGCACCGACGAGTTCGAAAAGTACCCGTACATCTCCGCCGACGAGCTCAAGCAGCGAACCGAGCGCCCGCGCAAAGTCAAGATGCTGCTGCGAGATTTCATCGAGGGTATGCCCTCCTCCAAAGCTCAGTCCGCAAGAGCAAGCCTTATTCTAACACCCACTTCGCAGACTCCTTGTACAACCCCGCGTACGGCTACTTTTCCAAGCAAGCCGTCATCTTCACCCCCGGCGAGCCGTTCGACTTCAACGCCATGCGCGACGAGATTGAGTTCCAAGCCGCCGTCGGCCGTCGCTACACGGAATTTGAAGACGCGCTCGACGCCGCCTCGCCGGACCCGACGCGGCAGCTCTGGCACACGCCGACGGAGCTGTTCCGCCCGTTTTACGGCGAGGCTGTCGCGCGCTACCTCGTCTCCAACTACCGTCTCACGACCTACCCCTACCACGACCTCATCGTCTACGAGGTTGGCGCCGGCCGCGGCACGCTCATGCTCAACGTGCTCGACTACATTCGCGCCGTCGACCCGCAAGTCTACGCGCGCACGCGCTACAACATCGTGGAGATTTCGCCCGCGTTGGCCACGCTGCAGGAGGCGTCGCTGCGCGGCCACGCGGACCACGTGAGTATAATCAACCGCTCCGTGTTTGACTGGGATACGTACGAGCCCAGTCCGTGCTTCTTTCTGGCGATGGAGGTTTTTGATAACCTTGCGCACGACGGCATCCGCTACGACTTGGCCACGGAGGCGCCGCTGCAGGGCCATGTCTTGGTTGACGCGGACGGCGACTTCTACGAGTTTTACGTGCATGGGCTCGATCCGGTCGCCGCGCGCTTCTTCCGCGTGCGACACGCGGCCACCGGTGGCGCTTACCCCCGGCCATACCCCGCAAACCCACTGCTGCGCCGCATCGCAGCCCGCATGCCGTTTGCGCCGAACCTCTCGCGTGCCGAGTACGTGCCGACACGACTCATGCAGTTCTTTGACGTGCTTGAGCGCTACTTTCCCGCGCACCGCCTCGTGACGTCTGACTTTGACGCGCTGCCGCAAGCCGTTCCGGGCCTCAACGCGCCCGTCGTCCAGACGCGCTACAACCGCCGCATGGTGCCCGTCACCACACCTCTCGTACGTTTCCACCTCCCCCCCCCCCTCTCTCTCTCTCTTTACAAATCCCTGACCACGGCCTTGTAGGTCCACCAAGGCTACTTTGACATCCTCTTCCCCACAGATTTTGCCATTGCAGAGGCCATGTACAGAGCCATCACCGGCAAGCTGACGCGTGTCATGTCGCACGGCGACTTCCTGCGGCGATGGGCGTATGTCGAGGACACGCAGACGCGCAGCGGCGAGAACCCGATGTTGTCGCACTACAAGAATGCGAGCGTCATGGTGACTGTATAAAGAAGATTTGCCGCGGATGGTCGTCGAGGAGGATTGCCTTGTGCACTCACCATCTTGATATCCTTATTGTACCACTAGCATTCAAATATCCCTCTGTATATTACCCAAAGCTGCCTCGAGCAGTAATACATAAGCACACATGCACTTGAATCCACGCGTCGTGTCAAATTGGTCCTCATTTTTTTGCCCATGTCTGGCATCGTCAAAAATTGCAAACTATCCGTCCCGTCGTAGCCTCTCAATTTTTTTTTCAAATAAACCAAGCATCCTCAAACATTCCAACATCGATAACTCATACACATGTAATTCACCCTTATATAAATCTCTGCAAGCTCTACAGCTTGAGTTTCTCGTTCAGCCACTTGGTAGCCTGCTCGACACCCTCGTCGATGCTCTCGGGCTTGGTGCCTTGGCCCGCGCGGGTAGGCTCCTTGCCGCCAGAACGTCCTCCGACGACTTCGGAGACGCTAGCAGCCCACTGTTCGGCGGTGACGCCCTGCGAAGCGAGGTGCTACAACAGAATGTCAGTATATACGAAAAGAAGGGTCAGCGTGTCGTGGATCTTACCTGTCCAATGTACACGCTGTGAACAACACCGCCAGCTTCCTGGCTGCCACCAAACAGGTAGACAGTCCTCTCCTTGTCCTTGCTCTGGAAGTGCTTGACCACATCTCCCAGAGCCTTGGCGTTGGCGCCGATTGGCAGACGGCCGACGAACCACTTGGCCTCCTTGTTGTCCTCAAAGTACTTGGTTACGGTGTCGAGAGCGGTCTTTGACTCGGCCTTTTGCTTCTTCTTCTGTTCGTTGATGACCGATGTGCTAATCTTGGTGAAGCGCTGGTTGAACTCCTCCTTGGTAAGGGTGGAGATGACAAGCTTGCTCAGCTCCTGCGAGACCGTCTTTACTTGAGCCTCCTTCTCCGGGCTAAAGGGAAGAGCATCCAGGGCATCTAGAGTCTTGGAGAACTCGGCAGCCTCGCGCTGGATTCTGTGGGCAGCCTCGCCAGTGTAGGCAATAATACGACGAATACCCTTGGCGATGCCGCTCTCTTCGACAATTAGCAGATCCTTTAGCAGACCAGTCTGCTCGACGTGAGTGCCACCGCAGAACTCAACGCTGTACTTGCGCCAATCAGCCTTCTTGGGCTCGGCAAGCATAGTGTCAATGTCCATGCCAATGGAAACAACGCGCACAGGGTTGGGGTATGTCTCGCCGAAAACAGCGCGAACACCCTCAATCTCGCGAGCGAGGTCTAGATCGACATCCTTGGCGTAGACTTTAGAATTTTGGCGGATATAGGCGTTTGACAGCTCCTCAATCTTCTTTAGCTCGTCAATCTTGACCTGAGCCTTGTGTGAGAAATCGAAGCGGAGCTTCTCATCATCAACAAGTGAACCCTTCTGGTTAATGTCATCGCCCAGAACCTCTCTCAAGGCGTGGTTCAGGATGTGGGTACCGGAGTGGTTGTTGCGGATGGGAGAACGGCGCAGCTCGTCGTACTCGCAGATGACCTCATCTCCGGAGGAGAGGGCACCGTACTCAATGTAGCCGCTATGCAGGACATAGCCACCAAAGTTCTGAACGTCCATAACCTTGAACTCGGCAACGTCGTCAATGACAATGCGACCAGTATCAGCAATCTGACCACCAGACTCGGCGTAAAAGTTGGTCTTGTCGAGCAACAATCCAACAGCGGTCTTGGGAGGGAGATCCTTGGTAGACTTGTGGAAAATCTGGCCGTCAAAGATGATTTGGATCTTGCTCTTGCTGTCACCCTTCACAAACTTGCCCTCGTCGTCGGTGCGCGCAAGCTTGTGCTCCTGCTCGAGCTCGGCAATCTGGTGAACGTTGAGCTTAGCAAAAGTGGCAGCAGCGTCCTTAACAGCCTTGGAAGCCTCGCGGGCCTTTTCCTTAGCAACCTCCACTTCAGCCTCGTCAATGTCGAGCCCACGCTCCTCGGCCATGAGCTTGGTCAGATCCACGGGGAAACCAAAGGTATCGTAGAGACGCCAGACAACATCGCCATCGAGCTTCTTGACGTTGTCCTTGGCAGCCTTGGCAGCATACTTTTCGAACTGGGCCTCGCCACGGTCAAGGGTGCGAGAGAAGGCCTCCTCTTCCTCGTTGAGGATCTCTTTGATGTCTTCTTGCTTCTTGACCAGGTCGGGGAATTGAGGACCGACCTGCTCAACGAGAGCGGGGAGAATCTTGGAAAAGAAGGACCCGATCTCAGCGTTGAGGTACTTGCGGGCATATCGTACACCACGGCGCAGGACTCGCCGGACAACGTAGCCGCGACCGTCAGAGTTGGGCACGGCGCCGTCAGTGATGGCGAAGGAGAGTGTTCGGATGTGATCGGCGATGACACGATAGGCGGTATCTATGCCATCAGTATCATCCTTGCCGTACTTGTCGGTATAGGGGCGGACTCCGGTAACTGTCTCAATCTGCTTGAAGAGCGGGGTGAAGCAGTCGGTGGCGTAGTTGGAAATGGTATTTTGCAGGGCGGAAACGAGGCGCTCGTAGCCCAAACCGGTGTCAATATGCTTTGCAGGAAGCGACTTGAGGCTTCTATCCTTTTGTCGGTCATACTGCATAAAGACGAGGTTCCAAATCTCCACCACCATAGGGTCGTCCATGTTGACGAGGCTGGCAGCGTTGCGCCCGCCGACCTTGTCGTAGTGAATCTCGGAGCAAGGTCCGCAGGGGCCCTGATCGCCCATCTCCCAGAAGTTGTCCTTCATGTCGCCGGGCAGTATACGATCGTAGGGGACGCCAATGGAGTGCCAGAGCTCCTTGGCCTCGAGGTCGGGCTCGAGGCCGAGCTCAGCGCTGCCCTCAAAGTATGTGACGTAGAGGCGCTCGGGATCGATGCCGTAGACCTTGGTGAGGAGCTCCCAGGCCATCTCGCAGGCCTCCGTCTTGAAGTAGTCGCCAAAGGACCAGTTGCCAAGCATCTCGAAGAAGGTATGGTGGTAAGAGTCCTTGCCGACGTCGTCGAGGTCGTTGTGCTTGCCGCCGGCGCGGATGACTTTTTGGGTATCGACGGCTCGCTTCATGTTGGCCATGGGGTCCGTCTTGCCCACGGTGCCGAGGAAAATTGGCTTGAATTGGTTCATGCCCGCGTTGGTGAAGAGCAAGGTGGGGTCATTGTGAGGGACGACAGAGCCGGAGGGGACTGGAAGGAGGGGTAGTTAGCATGGCTGCGCAGTGTAGTGTCGCGACATGGCATGTATAAAAATCGACGAGGACAGATCTAGTAGAGATATCCCATGATGCGGGAGCGGCCGCAGATCAGACGAAGCAAAATACGCACCAACGGTGTGGCCCCTCTTCTCGAAGAAGTCGAGAAAGGTCTGGCGGACCTTGGCGGCGGGCCAGCTTGTCTCCGTCGCCATTTTCAAGTCAGAGTACAGACGGCGCTGCAAGTGACGGGGTCGTAAGGGGATGGAGGCAAAGGCAAAGGCAAAGGCTCGTCGGGGTGGTATTCGGGGTATGGCGGCGGTGTTTGCGAATGCGTGCCGTTGAGAATGTGGAGGAGGGGAGATGTGGTTGCGTTGGTGGTGTTGGTGGGCATAATATCTGGAAGAATAGTGGCGGCCACTGACTCTGCCATGGTGGGTAACAAAAGGTGAGAGACGGTACTGGGGCCGATCGCTCAGTGTCAACTGATGGAACCTTCCACAACCGTGAGTCAACTGGAGCTGCTGCAGAGCCAGCGCCGAAGACCGCTGTCCTCTGCAACCACCACACTGCAACAACTGCAACATTCGATGACTCAATCCGCCTCGAGGCGTGTCACAAGCATCCGAAAAACAAAAGAACAACACAAGCAATCAAGAGACTTGCTTCTAGACCGTGCGCGACACGCCTCCTGGGTGCTGGGCGTTTTTTACGCGAGGCTCTTTGCGAACGCGCAGGGAATTGAATTGATGCAGAGGTGACGTTGAGTGTTGGGAACAGCGCAATCTCCCTCCCGAGCGTCGCGCCGCGCGCTGGCTGGGCCATGGACCCCGGCCAGCCGCTACCTCAGGCCAGCAGCAGTCATAAGAGAAAGGCCGATGCACAAGACAACGAGCGCCTATCCAAGAGGTTGAGTCTTTTGAACATAGGTGTGTTTCATTTTCATTTCTTTTGTTTTCCGTCTTATTCCATGCCTTTTCTCTTCCGGTCTCCAATTCATCCCAGCTCATGCCGCATCTTCCTCATACTAATGCGTCTCTATAGAACGCGATGGAACCAAACTCTACGTCCCCGTCGAGAAGCCCTTGCGACACCCGACGACACCCGACGACGATGTGATGCGAGTCGACGACACCAAACACAAGGTGTACATTTATAACATCGATGAGGAGCTCGCCGACGACAACGAGCCCGACGAGGCCCGGCTCGTCTTCCTCCCAGATATTGAGAAGCGCCTGCGCGAGACGCGCATCCCGCCACAGGTCCTGGCCAACAGCGACGGCGAGCTGGCCGGCATGCAGCTCGTCCTATACAGTGACCCCAAATCGCTGTCTGTGCCCGAGAACAAGGACGGCGTGCGCAAGGCCATACTCGATGCCCGTCGCCGGCATCGCGCCCGTCAGGCCGCCGGCGACACCGCGGACGACGACTCCACCGTGGCCGATGCCAAAGTACCAGAACCGTCGACGGGTCAGAACGAACCAGACGATGTAGCAATGGACGTGGATTGATCTTTAGAGCCTCTCACGATAGAACTAAAGATGGCGCCAAATTTGACGAGTGTTTGACTGTTCGCTAGTACCAATACCCTAAATACAGTACAACAGACTAATAAAGTTCCCTTTTCAAGTATGAAAACGCCGCACGCAATGGTATAACAGATAGAGAGGGTGCTGAATATCTTTGCCACAGTATCAAGCCAGCAAGCCGCTGATGTCCGGACAACGTTCTCGTATTCCATGTCGACCAGACCTCCCCCCCCCCCCCCCCCCCAATTCGCCGTGAACTTGTCAGATCTACTGTCTCGCGGCGGCTGGGGGCGGACCTGGCGGCGCCACGTACTCGGGGGCACCGCCGGCACCTGTCGTGCTAGACTCGGCCGGGCGGTTCGCCGGCTGTCCTCCCCACTGCGACGGATCGACCTTGCTAGCGCCGGCCGGCGGGCCTTGCTGCGGAATGTACTCGGGCGGCCGGTTGGCGTCGTACGTCGGCGGCGGTGGCATATATTGCATGTTGTAGCCGTCCTGTTGCTGGCCGTAGGGGTACGGGTTGTATGGGCGGTACCAGCCTGCCTGCTGCATGCGCGGCTGTCGAGGGAAGAAGCACTGCCCACAGAGTCAGTCGGGCGGGGGCGAGAGGAAAAAGGAAAAAGAAGAACATACGCTATGGTAGGACTTGAGAGGCAGACCCTTCTTTATCAGATGTTTGGCGTGGAAGTAGCCGCCAACAACCCAGATGAGAATGATGAGCACAAAAAGGCCAAACAGTGACCAGCGAATAGCATAACCAGCCTATAACAGGGGAGGGGGGTCGTTCGTTAGCATATGCGTTGTCACCAGATCATACAAAAGCGCTGCGAACTCCCCATCAGCAGGGGAGAGTATGGCTGAGGAAGGACGTACAGTTGTATACCAAAAGCCGCCATAGTAGTAGTCTCCGTCATCGAAGCGCGCGACGAGGCTCGCGGGCGGAGGAGCCATGGCGTTTGTCCTTGTCGCGAGTTCCGTTACTCAAGTTGTCGAGTTACGCGGGCGCAACCGCCACCGAGACAACTGTGTTGCGAACGGGTTGGTTTGGATGGAAGCGAAGATAAAAGATCGATGCGGTCGTCGTTCGGAGTTTTGTGGCGTGGTGGTAAAAGGTCTGTAAAAAGGAGGAGGGGAGGATGAGGATGCAGGTTGATCGTTGATGAGGGAAGAGGATGGGCACAGAAAACAATGGGCGCTTGTTCCTGGGGACAACGGAGATGATATAGCGCTGGCAACCAGCGAAAGCGAGAAGAGGTGGCGTTGGACAGGCTGCAGAAAAGGTACCTGGGCTACAGAATTACTATGGGGCCGGTACTTGGCCCCAGGAGGCTGGAGAGAGGCCAGCCGTTTGCACTGCCCGATGACAGGTGGCGCACGTTGTGCTGTGACAGTTTGTACTCGTTGGAATCGAACAAGACGCAAGGCTTTTCTTTTTCTCTTCTTTCTTCTTTTCACCGAGTCAAACTCTATAGTAGGCTGTGCATAAGGCCCTTTAATCCTGCGCTTTCAAGTCAAATCAAAGCGTAGCGATCGATTCCCATTCACCGATGACCTTCCTACCCGCTCGCCATTCGACTCGGGCGCTAGCACAGCCACTTCGTCAGCGCAATTAGGAATCCTCCCCAACCCGCCTCATCAACTCCAGAAGGTGTACCTTTTTGCTACTACCCGTTCTTCGTATTTCCCACTTGGCTCTCCTACCCGTTTCCTCGTGTCGCAACTATAACCCTCTCTGATGCAGCATCTTGTGTCACAGAAACCCCCCGCCCTCGTTTCAGACTCCTTTCCCCTCCGCGTGTACGAAACGTATCGTCTCTGCTGAGGCGCCGCCCACTTCCCCGAGCTTCGTCGCCCGGATAAAGTGGCAAAGTTCGCAGTTTCATCCGCCAAGAGAAAAATTGGAGTGGATCAGTCTGCAAAAACTCTCCCATCCGGCAGGGCTTCCGCTTGGGCAATGAGCATGTGCAGTGGCTCTGCAGTTCAACGACAACGTCATGGCCGGATAGATCCGTATTGCCAGACGCCTTGCGCAGCATCCCCTGCTTCGCCGCCACTCGGAATGAAACGCTGCCGAGTCTGCAGCCTCCTCAGCATCGGGGCTCATCGAACCACTTGTGCTGTAGATCTTGATGGTGTACGCCTTCCTTCTCTTTACGGGGTAGTACCGCAACACTTACAAAGTCAGACCAAACATCTTCCACGGCCTAAATAACCAGTCAAACGCCTCACATGCTGGACTTGTTAACAGCTTCTCAAGAGGCATGTCTTGTATAATATTTTTGGTCGCTAATCATGTACATCCGCTATGCCTCCGATCAATGCCGTCTTCTTATGTACAATGAAGCCATAGCCTTTCTCCCAAACGCATAAGCATCAGAAGCCCATGCCACCGGCAGCCCACCCAGGAAACCTCCCCATCAAATCAGGGTCCATCACGGGCGCCGCTGCCGGCGGGAGGCCCTGCTCGCGCCGTCGCCGCTCCTCAGCTTCGGCCCGTTGTAACTGCAACCGCTGCCGCCACCAAACCAGACCGACAAGAGCGAGCGTAACGCCGATAATCATCAGGCTCTCTAGCACGTTCGAGTCATCAAAGATTTCCCCACCATCAATAGTGTTGGCGTCGTAGTAGTCTTCGTAATAATCGTCCTCGTACAGTAATTTTCCATCTATGAAGTTATTGATCCACTCCGAGAGAGACCAGTCCTTCTTCTTCTCTGCAGTCTTTGTTAGTATCGGGCGTCAATCCAATGTCATCTTGGCACAGCATCACTTACTAGGCTCGTCCTGAATAGAATGAATCGGACCATGCGTAAAGGTGTTCCACGCACTACGCATACGAAGCTTCAAAAGACTCAACGTAACGGGGAGATATGCCTCGGAGTTGACGACCAGAGCGTGATCGTAGTATCGCTTAGCAAGATGAAAGTCTTGAGTCAGGCCGACGCCATTCTCATGCATCCATCCCAGGTTGAACAACGCCTGCGCGCTTTGTTGGAAGTCCGAAGCTCCGGTATAACATTGAACTGCCTTAGCAAGGTCTTTTTCGACGCCGATGCCGTAAAAGTAGTAATCGCCCATCTTCACCAGTGAGTCCACGTTAGACTGTCGAGATGATCTAGTCCACTCAATCAAGGCCAGATTGGCGTTAGCCATCGGGCTGACCTTGTTCTCCTCTCGACCAATAAGCAGCTCAACCAAAGAAAGCTTGCCAAACTTGGCGTCAAGCATAAATGCAACGTTTGTCTGTGCCTTCTCGTAACCTTGTTCGGCAGCCATGAGATACTGAAGGAATGCCAGGTCATGGTTCCCTAATTCGTACGCCAAGTTGGCCTGTGACCAGAGCGAGACGAGCGGTTCGGCTCGCTCGGCGACAGTCTTGTAGTAACTAAGTCCTAGCTGACATTGTCGCTCGCGGCCAACGCCGTGGTGTGTCATTTCCGCCAGATAGTACCAGGCCTCGATGTTGCCATACCGGGCGGCAAGTTCAAAGAGGTAGTTGGCCGTCTTGACGTCCTCGGGGTTGCCCTGGTCAAGGAACAAGCGTCCCATCTGTATCTGGGCCGGCGCATAGTCTTGGTCGGCCGACGTTCGCAGAAGTTCCGTCGCGAGCTTGATGTTTCGTCGCACGCCCATGCCGTTGAGCAGCATGATGCCGAGTCCCCACTGCGACTGTGCATCGCCGTGGGACTTGCCGCGCTCAAACCATGCCTTAGCCTTGTCAAAGTTTTGCGCGACTCCGTCTCCGCGCAGGTACATTCTCCCAATAAAGCCAGCGGCCTCAGCAGCCGTCTTGTCCGCGCCGTTTTTGCTGCCATCAGCAGCACGTCCATCACGCTTCCAGTATCGTGAGGCTGCTAAGAAGAAGTACTTCAATGCACTGTCGAAGTCCTTCTCCAAACCGCGCTGACCTTCGTAGTAGAGACGGCCAAGGTTAAACGAGGCTTTGGAATCACTCTTTTGTGACATGAGATCCAGGTACTCGATGACGTCGCTTATATCGGCATTATCGTTGGAATGCAGATTGCGTTTCAGGGCATTCAATCCCGCGCTCGATGCGCTAGCCCCTTCGCCATAGATGCCACCGTTCTCATCCGAGATGCGCCATGATTCCTGGATCCAGGACTGGCCTCCAGGGGGGGCATCTCTATACCATTCGATAGCCTTGTCAGCAACCTCTTTGTAGTATTTGATGGCTGTCTCGCAGTCTTTGACCGCACCGACACCACTGTGGTGGCGATAGCCGATAGCCATCAGCGCTTTGGGGTCTCCGCGCTCGGCGGCAAGCGTGTAATACAAGAGCGCTTTTGCTTGGTCTTGCGGCACAACACTCCCGATGCCTGTAGAGTAAAATAGCCCCAGCATGTATTGCGCGGTGGTGTTTCCGCTGTGCGCAGCCAGCTGCTGGTAGTAGTCGAAGGCAACTTGCAGATCTCGAGGGTAGTTGTGGTATCCGAAAAAGTTGAGTTCCGCGAGCAGATATAGCGCGTCCGAGTTGTTTTGCGCCGCAGCTTTCTCGAGGTGGCCCTTGGCTGTAGCAACAGGTCCGCTCACAGTTGAAGCTTGCTTTTGTACGGGGCCGGTCGCTGGCATGGTCGGCAGGGCTCTGAGAAGGTATCGTGCGGTGAAGCTCACCAGGCCTGAGGCCATTTTATGTTTCTTTCGGGTAGCCATCGGCACTTTGTGAAGCTCTGATAACGCGGCATCGACTAGCTCGGAGCCTATGGGTGATCAGTAACTGCTGGGTGAGTGCAGTGTGCGCGCCGTACCTTGTTGCTCAACGACGGGCTGCTCTGCACCGGCAGCCAGTTCAGTTGTCGGTCCGGTCGCATCTCCAACTTTGGCAACGTTGGCGTTGTTCTTCTTCAAGGGTTTTTGCGGAGTATATGTAGCGCCAATTGCTGCCTGCCAAAACACTGAAATGTTGTGAGCAACAGGAATCCGGGCCTTAGAGGCGGTTGTACCAGCCGGCAACTTACGGAGCAAGCACACAGCCGAGCTTTTCATACTCGGCTATTTTTATAAAATGCGAATGGTATGAATAGCAAAGTGCATGGCGATCCTTCAGGCAGTGCCCGTGTATCGAGATGGGTTGTGAGGTGGGATAATTGACGGCTGGAGACAGCATACGACCATGGTCGTCATTTGTACAAGCTGTCCACTTGTGAGCTCCGCGACTTCCTGGTCGGCTGTTCTACTATGGTGACTAAGCAGCCGTCGACGACAGCGGCGACTGCCTGGGCGAACGGTGCTCCGGCTCCGGTCAATGCCAGGTACCTACCATGAATACCTAAACTGTCGATGTGCAGAATTACGTGCAACGTCTCAAAAGAAAAACTGACTTAATTATATTTAAACATCTCTGAAAAAAAAAAGTCGACCCCTAACCTCGATCATCGAGATCAAGCTGGCAAGGACGTGAACCAGATGCCCCAGCTGAACACTCCACAGCGGACCAAGTGGCTGCGACAGCACGCGTAAATGGGAACAGGGCTCGCGTCGGGTCGTCTGGAGACACACCGCGTTCTTGGTGGCTTGCAGCTGTAGCTAACAGAGCAGGGTCTTGAGCTGAGATCAAGTCCCTTTTCCGTCTCACACTCTTCCTTTCTTAACCAATTTCCGATTCCATTTCATCTCAGCAAGCCATCCCCTCTCCCTCACCCCCATCTGAATTGCAAACTACAATTTCCCCCGTTTTTTACAGCAACTCGCAGCCACGGCGTTCGCACTAGTTGGTCGAGCAGCGACATCGCAGGCACGCCGCTTCCTCCTGTCACTATTCATCATGTCGAGCGTCAAGCGCAAGGCCAGCGGCTCTGGACCTGGACCAGAGGTCAAGAAGCCAAAGGCCAATGGCAATATTGCTGCCTTCTTTGGCGCAGCGCCCAAGCCGGCCCGGACCGCAAGCGCAGCATCCTCGGCAGCGGCGCCCACGCCCGCGACCAAGTTCGACAAGGAGAAGTGGCTCGCCAGCCTCACCCCAGAGCAAAAGACGCTTCTCAAGCTAGAAATTGACACAATGCACGAGAGTTGGTTAGGTCTGCTCAAGGACGATATAACGACAAAAGAGTTCCTGGATCTGAAGAGGTTCCTGGACAGAGAGACGGCGGCTGGAAAGAAGTGGTTTCCACCCAAGGAGGACGTGTACTCCTGGTACGTTTGCTCTCACCATCATGTATCCAGGCTGCTACATGTTGTCTCTAACTTGTTTGATCAAGGTCTCGGCATACACCATTTAACGATGTCAAGGTCGTCATTGTCGGCCAGGACCCATATCACAATGTGAACCAAGCGCACGGCATGGCGTTTTCGGTGCGACCGCCCACGCCGGCGCCGCCCTCGCTACGGAATATGTACATTGCCCTCGCCAAGGACTACCCTACTTTTGAAAAGCCGCCAAAGAACGCGGGTCTCCTGACGCCGTGGGCGGACCGAGGCGTGCTGATGCTCAACACGTGCCTGACGGTGCGGGCGCACGAGGCCAACTCGCATTCGAACCGCGGGTGGGAGAAGCTCACGCAAAAGATCATCGACCTCATCGCGCAGAAACGGACGCGGGGTGTCGTCTTCGTCGCGTGGGGCACGCCAGCGGGAAAACGCGTCATGAAGGTGGACAAGCAGCGGCACCTGGTGCTGCAAAGCGTGCACCCGAGCCCGCTGAGCGCGTCTAGGGGCTTCTTCGACTGCGGGCACTTTCGCAAGGCCAACGACTGGCTGGTGGCCCGGTACGGCAGCGAGGGCGAGATTGACTGGGCGCTGGTGCCGGGCAACTCGACGCTGAGCGTGCCCCGGGTAGTGGACAAAAAGGTGGATAAGAAGGTGAATGGAAACGTCGCGGCGGGTAAGGAGAACGCGGAACTGGATGGCGAGATTGGATCTGATGACGAAGAGGCTCTGGAGGAAGCCATCAAGGCAGCGGAGGAACATGCCACGAAGCCATGAAGTTGCATAGCATAGCGAGTTGCTGATGTCATGATTTTCCTTTTATACATAGTCGGTTTGAATAATTGAGCATGGATAGCATTGCAGTGTACAGGATGTTGCTTTTGGTAGGCCCAAGTGTTCATCTTTATGCGCCGCGAGGCAGCGCGGGTGTGCTGTCCGCCCTCGTGGCTGACGTGTATGACATTATCCTCCTCCACCACGTATACTCAAACAGCTACGCTGGTCCATGCGACGGGACCATGGCCAATCAAGTCTCCTCTGCTCTGACATGTTCTGTCAAAGATTTCGTCAGTGATGAGCTGGACGATATAGCATCCCCCCTGCCGATATTGTGACAACGCAGTATGAGGGGCAATGGCTTGGGGCCCCTGGGCGAATGGGGTTGTTGTCCGCGACAGCACGACTTCTTTGTCCGCTCTTTTCCCTAGGCTTGGCATGATAATTAAATGGCGGCATTGAGTTTTATAGTAATAAGTGGCTTGCATTTTACTGTGAGACAGCGTGGGAGCAGATTACTGTACGAGGAGGGGTACGGCAAGAACAGCGTTGGTGTTTGTGCCGCGAACAGCGCGATGCTGTCTATATCCGTAGGTAAGTCTTGGAGAACAGAGGGGTTAGGTTATAGCAGGACGGAGCGACCGTTTGATTTATAGGTGTATCATGGCGCTGAATAGCGTAACCAGGCGAGTTCGAGTCAGCCCGTAGGTGCTAATGGGCTTTACACGCAGTGCGTCGGTGTTGGCGACCTGTTTTTTCAGGGCAAAGGTCAACATTTGGCATGCTAAAAGGCTGATGCATAATTCGAGGTGGTGTAGCTGCGACGAGTGGCGAGGCAGTGCTGGTGTGAAGGTGATGTGAGAAGTGTGAGTGGTGCTCAAATCTTGAGATTAACAGAAAGTGCAGATGGGCAAGTCGATGGTGATTGGACCAAGGGGTGGCAGCACGTCAAGTCAGGGGCAGGGGTGAATGTATCGTTGTACAGTATGGTCTGTCTGCCGCTGTACTAAGTATTGTTGCGTTGCGGATTGGATCCGCGTTGGATTTCGTATAAATTGGTGGAAGCGGACTTGCTGACGATGAAGCATCATTGCCGCATCTTCGAAAGTTGGTTTCCAAATAGCTGGGCAGATTGCCGTCCGAAGCAAACGCCCATTGTTCCAGTACGCTAGCACTAGCTGGTCGGCACTTGAAGCCCTCCCTGCAGATGTAAAAGATTGGGTGCAGCGTCGCATGGGCCAGCTGCAAGCCAGGCCGCAGTCTGATGAAGAGAAGCAAATAAAATTGACGGTGAAGAAAAATGGCCCGCATGTCTTTTCTGTTTCTTGGTAATCTGCATTCTGCTTTCCTTTCCTTTCTTGTTAGTAGCCGCGGTTTAACTTCAATCCATCACCACACGCGACTTGTACTACGACAAACAGACATGGTGACTGCTTGCCATCTTGTACCTTGAACATTTGACGGAGGAGCAAATGAGGGGCCCGTGGCGGCTGTCTCCACTGATGCAAGGCAATTGTTGGGCGGAATTTTAGCCGGATAACAGGGGCAGAAGGGGGCGCCGCTGGGGTTGGTTATGAATGTGATGTGATTTCCCAGCCTCGAGGCAATCAATCTACAATATTAGCAGAAAACTGTCGATTTAAGCACGAGGTTGGCAATCCATGCAAGCATCTTCTTAACTAAAATTCGACTAGAGGTGCAAGCAGGTAGGTATTACCTGGTAGTACCCGTGAACCAGTCGCCGTACCCAGTGTACTTGGTACCTGAAAGAGGTACCTCCTAGCGAGATGGCGACGCCCCACCAGCCTTAGCTCAGGCTGGACAGTGAAGCTACCTTAATTTGCGGCCACTCAATTGGCAGCCAGCCAGCCAGCCAGCCAATTTAGTACTTCCAGCTGCCGCTCCAGCTTGGACTGATGCGCTGTCACCCAGTGATCAGTGGCTGCTCATTGTCAGTGCCACTCATCATCTCATCCTGAATTCATGCGCTCTGCCGGGCCAAAAAGAAAAAAAGAGGACTGACCCATCCCAATCTTAACACGTCTGCAGACAAGCCCCGCCGCCCGTGTGGGCGCTGCAGCCCGTTGGCCCATCCTCCAGACCCCTGAGAACTGAGCATGCCTTTTCGATGCCAACAGCAGCAAAGGAGCAAAAAGGGGACCCCAAAAGGGGACCTTGCTCCTTTGATGTCTGTGACCTCAGGTCGTTATTCCATTTATTACCAGTGCTACCTACTCTAAGTAGTAACTATAATGAATTGTATTTTGTACTAACAATATCGACAGGCCTTTTTGGCGCCAACTCTCCTCACACCCACCTCCATGTAGTTTAGGGGTACCTTGTTGCTTGGTTATCGGTCCATATCCTCCTCTTCTTCCCTCTTGCAACTCTTCTCCAGTTACTTGCCTAACAAGGTACCTTGACCTTGAAATTACCTACGATAGTACGGAGTACAGAGGGCCACAGTCGCATCGCACTCGGCCCCCCCTCGTTCCTCATCCGTCCCTCGTCCTCATCCCGTCGTCACCACACGACCGACTTCACCCTCTCCTTTTTTTTGCCCACACGCCAATCCAGCGGCCATCATTTTGCTTTTTCGCTCCTCAGCCCTCGTCTCTCACTCTATTCGTATCTTTCTCTCGTTCGTTCTGTCCGCCGTCCGTGCCCCTCCTCTCGCTGTCGTCAGATCCGGCTACTCTTTTTTCTCTTCTTTTCTTGCGTTGCCGTTGCCAAATAAACTTCCCTGCTCGACTTGGACCAGTCTCCTGCACCTCGCCTGCAGCCAGCCGCCTCGTCTTCTATTCTTATTAGGGCCTCGCCAAAGGTTGACTCCTCTCTTCTGCACCAACCAACTGCCTGCCTACCATACCTACCATACCTACCAACCACTTACACGTCTATTCTGGACCTCGCCTCTCCTGGTCTGAGACGTCGACACATCCACTTCAATTACTCTTCACCACACCTCTTGCCGCCCAAGTCTTCAATTTCTGTTTGCTCTTGTTCTCCCAGCTACTTCTTTTTACAGCATCAATCTTTCTTTGTCCCTCTCTTCTTTCCGCTCCTTGTCCCGCACCCCCTTCCGGTTCGTGTCTGCCTTAGGCTTCCTTCCCTGTACCCTTGGATTTGTATGCGCTGCTAGCATCAGCGCTGCCTCATCACGGAGTCCTCCAGACCCCCGAGCCCTACCCGACGATCTTCGTCGTGCTGCCTCAGGATGCCGGGAATATTCTCCCGCATCAACAAGGCAAGAGATGCCCGCCAGAAGAAGAAGAATGCCACCAACGACCTTGCCGGTTCCCTGCCCCCCAAGCCCAGGTGGGATGACGCCTATACTCGCGCTTCCGTCGACGCAGACGAGATCGACGAACTAGTCCGATGCTGTACACAGGAAATAAAGTCTCGAGGTTCGTCAAACGCTGCCCTGTGCCACGGCATCATAGCTTTGTGCCACCCCGCCATGCCGCATCCTGCTACCATGTGCTGACCATATCCTACAACAGGCCTCGACCATCCCTTTCTCCTTCTACCCTTCCGACCGACTTCCAATCCCAGCGGTGTCCGAACATTCATACGAAACTTTTTCGGCAAGGATGGCCTCGATGCCCCTCTCCACGGCGAGCGGCTCCTGCAAGAAGTTCGAATCGCCGAGCCCATGGTAGGCGCCTCAATACAAGACTTGATATAAACTAGCATCGCTAATGGATATTCAAGGTACTTGCATCCGTCCTAAAATGGTGCTGGAGCCGTCTGCAAGGTGGTGTTGTATCCTGGGACGCATACGAGCTGTTCAAGATTGGCGAACTCGGCAAGTTATCTCGTCAAGGTTCCGTCTCCCAGCTATGGCTAACACCGTTCCCCACAGACTCCAAGCTCGCCAGGGATTCATTTAAAACATTTATCCCCATTAGCGTTGACAGTGACTCCAGACAGCGCATCATTTTCAGCTTCTTCGAGCTAGTTGCTGCCATTGCCGCTCATGGCAAGACAAACGGACTGAGTGGCGTCAAGCTCTCCCGCATGGCCGCCTGGTGGGCGTTTGAACAAAAGGACACCGGCGATGGCTTTGACGGAGGCTACAAGGCCTGGCGAAAGTGAGCAGAGTCGCATCCAGAAGAAACTCGACATGGTCACAGTGTGCTGACAATAACCAGGGCCGCCGATGCGACTACCCACCTCTTCTTCGCGTACCTACGATCTCTTTCCCCAGAGCAGGAACTGACTGGCATCACGATGCTTCCCCGCTCCCTTCAGAAGCTTCTGAACGAAACAGAGTACCCTCCAAAGGCCTCCAACATGCTCGTTTCCCGCACCAACAAACTCGTCATGGTTGTCGACTCCGTTTCGCCCACTCCGTTTGCGCTCCTTCGACGTGCCAGCAAGTTCGAGTATCGCGATTCCGACGTTGCTCTCCGCAAGCTTTCCGACTTTAATGACGCTACGGAAGCCCTTAGCGAAGAATGTCGACGAGTCTTGAAGGCAATTTCGGCGGCCAACCAGTCTCAAGCCTCCAGTGCAAAGCACTCCACCAGTCTCCGCGACGCTTCGTGGTCGCGATTCGAGGATATCGGATTCGCAAGTGCTCTGAACGAGGAGGATGACTACGAGGAAAGCGCCGTCCCAGCCAAGCGGGCTCTGCGGACGTTTGGTCCAAGCAAGAGCATGCACAACGTGCCAGCTTCTGCCGCCCACGATATGCGTCCCACCACGCCTTCTTGGGCCGACTTCCTCTCGACTGGGTTTGTCGACGACTCCGCCAACTCCAACACGCTCGTCCCTCCCGACCAGGTTCTACCCCCCATCGATGTCCAGCGACAGCACAGCTCCCAGTCACACCAACCACGCCTCGAATCCGACAGAGACCTCGAGCCTGGTGAGCTGGCCAGCATTACACCCTTCGACCTGGACGATGCTTTCTGGTGGGTCTGGATGAGCAGTCTCGCCCCCGAAGAGACCAGCGAGAGAAAGGCTGCCTTTGGAAGGTGCGCTGTTCTCGAAACAACCGTTCACAATGGCGCGTGGCTAGTTATGGAAGAACTCATCGCTGGTGCTGCCCCCGACCCTCAAGAAGGCGCCTACATTGCTGAGAAGAAGGGATTCTTCAGCTGGACCAAGCGAAGCCGCACTGTCTCGCACCGCAAGACGGCCAATAAGCACTCTCTTAAAAGAGGTGATCTTGTCGCTGCTAGTGGCAGCACTGCCAGCATCGGCAACGAAACGCAGGCCAAGATTGCCGCCAAGGCAGCTCAGCTACGTGCCATCCAGGAATCTGGAAACAAGCCCCTTCCTACTCGACGTGGTCGCACAGATGAAGAGGTGTTGGGCGACAAGACCAACAGCGTCTTTGACCTTCAACCACCCATTGCTGGCGAGGCGTCTTCTGCCATGAAATGGGTCAAGAAGTATGACAAGGGAACCGTTAAGGACGCTTATCTCTCCAACAGCAACGCTGGCCGAGGCGTCTCCATTTCTCCTGCTAACGGCAGCGTCAACGGTAGCACCAATGTTGTCAATGGCAATGCCAAGGCGACCGACAGAAAACCTGTCGCAGCAGCTCCTGTCGAGGTGCCCATCAGCCCCCCTGCCTCTGTCGAGAAGGTTGAGACCACGAAGCCTGAAGACATGACTGAGAGCCCCAAACCTCAGGAAAGCAAGACCACTGCTCACGAGGGAGCAGAGACCAAGCAAGAAAAGACCAAGGCTGTTCCAGCTCCTCCTCCCAAGGATGAGGAGCCCATGGTTGCCCCAGCTTCCCCTGTACCTGCGGTCGCCCCTGCTCCAAAGCCTGTTGAAGCTCAACCAAAGTCTCCTGTCAAGGAGAAGGGCGGCCTTCGCAAGCTATTCCGCAAAAACAGATTCTCCAAGCTCCCGGAGAACTCGGCTGCCCAGCTGAACAGCATGCTGCAGCAAGATGCCGCCGCCGCCGCCGCCGCGACCAACGCCCAAGGCCACGATGAGAAGTCTGCTGAAGAGGCTGCTGAGACGGAACCTGTCAACGAGCCAACTCTTGAGCTAGAGGACCCCGCCGTTGAGGCTGGCAACGTTGCAACTCCCGACCTAGACGCCGAGGGTAAAGAGGAATTTGCTCGGTTCGATCAGGGTCCTCTGACTGATCAACCTGCTTTTGTTCCCGACACTGCGGAAGAGGATGATGCTACACCCCCACCTATCGCACGTAACAGAGGGGAGGCTCAAGAGAAGACCGCCGAGGGACTCACCCGAACTGCCAGCCCAGGTGTGCAGGATAGATGGGCACAGATCCGCAAAAATGCCGCCGACCGTGCTACTCAGCGCCAAACTGACGAGCGTGATCGCAGCATGCCGCTGAACAAGACTGCTAGCGACGGAGATGATGAGACCAGTGGTGAAGAGAGTACGTATTAGCCGCTTTTTTATGCCTGCACAATACTAACGCGGTAAACAGCAATTGAGTCACGCGTTGCTCGTATCAAGGCCCGTGTTGCTGAGCTAACTGGCAACATGGAGGGCACCAACTCGCCCCCTCCGGTCAAGAACAGTGCTTAAAACCGTGTGCGACGACGCCTCAGCGTGCTTTCCTGATTGATTGAGATTTTTTTTTTCGATTTCTGCAATACCCTGCGAGATGCTTTGCCCATTTCTCTCCCCTAGTGTCGAATTTTGTTTGTTTTTACTGCCGACATTCTAAATGATACCATAAAACGAGGTGGCGATGCGAGGACGTGCAAAGGATGGATTGATCCGCGCCCTTGTTTGCATTTGTGCAACTGGACCAGATCGATGAATCAATCCTCTTGCTGCGGGAGACTTACCTAATAGAGCAGTGGTGTTGCCGCTGCCCGAGTTTTCTTGGTCAATCTTTTCTGCTCTCTTTGTTTTTGTTGTCGTCTACTTTTCCCAGACGCTATTGTTGAGGCTGCCAAAACACCTCTCTCTCTCACTCTCTATATGCCGACAAGACCTTGTCTAATTCTATTGTGTTTTTTGTCTCTTTTTGATTCTTTCTCGCCAAAATGTTTTGATCAATGATTGGGTTTGCCAATTAGCAGGCTTTTTATATAGTATTCGTTTTTCTTCCTTTGCCGTTTTCACTTCCAAATCGAGCCAGTTTATGTTTTCTCTCTATTTTTTAAGCCAAAAGCCTAGATCGTTTTCTTCGTATATATCCCCTTTAGTATTTATTGCCACAAATAAAGAATGCAAAGCTATCCTGGCTATCACAGTATCGCAGTAATCATCGCTATCACGGCTATCGCAGTAATCACGGCTATCACAGTAATCACGGCTATCGCAGTAATCACGGCTATCGTAATTATCACACTAATCATGGCTATCACAGTTATTATAGCTATCACAGTAATTATGGCTGTTTCATTACCAGGGGGCTCGGCCTCTGTGTCCTCGTCGTCGGCGGCCGTTCGTTTCAGGCCCAGACCCATAGCATAGCGTTGTAAGCCGCAACAGCTTCGTCCAGCGGCGCGCTGCCTTGCCAGGAGACGCGGTCCAGCCGCTCCCGTTCTTCAACGGTCTCCTGCGTGACGGAGTCAATGGTGTAAATCTCAGTGCCCTAAATACACTTCATAACCAGACGCAACGCCATCGGCAGCTTTGTGTTGGGGCCTCTGTTGTGACGTCGGACCATGGCTGTGCCTGCCAGGGATGTGCCTTTGTCCGACTTCGTGCAATATAGATTGTGGATGCCTTCTGTGAGCCACCCCATGATGTCGGCCATGGTGTACTCGGGCGACATAGTTATCACAGTACTCATCGCTATCACAGTCATCACAGTTATCAGTCATCACAGTCATCACAGTTATCACAGTTATCACAGTTATCACAGTTATCACAGTTATCACAGTTATCACAGTTATCACAGTTATCACAGTTATTATAGTTATTATAGTTATCACAGTTATAATGTGCGTCCCCGGCGCTGAAGTCGATCTATAGCTGGCTAGTTCACTGACGCCTCGTCAACGTACGGAGCAACTTGTTTACTTCCTGGCCAGGTGCTGCAACAACTTCCACATAGCTCGGTTTTTCCTGGATGAACGACTCCACGTCATGCAGGTAACCCTGTAGGTCATCGCGGAACGAGGACGCGGATAATTCCTGAGTCCAGGCAATGGCCTTCTTGACTTCGCTAAGTCTTTCCTGACGCTCGCGGGCCTCGAGCTGGACTCGCTCTTTGCGGCCGAAGCGTGAGGCGATCATGGCTATCACGGCTATCACGGTTATTATAGTTATTATAGTTATTAGTGCTATAATACTGTGGTTGTACCTTGATAATGAACTTTTCTATAATTGATATCTACGATGTGAATGTCCAGAGGTGTTTCCATGGAGCTTGCCTAGTCTTCCTAAGGTCACTGCGCTTATTCTTCATTGTCCAGCAATTTGATGGGCTGGAAATGATTATCATCGTCCTCGTCCCTCTTGGGCGCTGGTACCGGCTTTCTACGCATCTCGGGCGGCGCAGGCGGGCGATCCGGCAGTGGCAGCGACGGTACCTCGCGCAACTCTCCGCCGACATGCAACTTCTCCGTCATCGCAGCCGCCTCGTCAACATCCCCTCTGCTGGGCTTGGCTTCTGCATCGGGCGGCGCGACGGTGGTGCCATCCACGTTGACGGCGTGACCGGCCGCGTACTCGTCTTTGAGCCGGATGACGTCGTCCTTTTCAATGTCCGCGTCGGCACGGACGCCCGCAAAGCCGCACTCGCGGAGGATGCTGCCGAGGAGGTCCGGGTAGCGCAGGTGGCCGGAGACGCGGTCGCTGAGGTCGAGGTTGCGGACGCCCGCGACACCCGCGACGGGCTGCAAGCCGGCGACGCCGAGCGACAGGCTGTGCGCGCGGTAGACGTAGCCGAGGACCATGTCGTTCTCGGAGTAGGCGTTAAAGATAGTGCCGGAGACGACGGCGCGGAGGGTGCGCCAATGGGCGGGATCAGAGGGTGCGGGCGCGCCGACGAGAACAACGGTGTCGACGAGGCCGAACGCACGGCGCTCGGCGAGCGCCTGCAGGCACGCGTGCACGGCGACGGCGCCGAGAGAGTAGCCGACGAGGGTGACGGGTCGCTCGCCCTGGACGCGGTTGACGAGGGCGTCAGCGAGCAGGCGGCCGGCCTTTTTCGAGCGGTTGGCGGCGTGGTTGAAGGGGTTGTCGACGTTGGAAGCGACGGCGAGGACCTGGATCGGCCACAGCGCGGCCCAGAGAGTCGCAAGCACGGTGCGCTTGATAATCTCCGTCTTGACGGCCTTCCACGCAAACGACTGCACAAGGTCCCCGAGGGCGGTACCAAGGGCGAGCAGTGTCGCCATTTCGTACCGCAGCGCAAAAACCTCGGTATCGGCGGGCAGCGCCTCCCATGGCCGGGTGATGTCGCTCTCCGAGTTGAGCCAGCCGTTGATGCCGAGGGTGACGCGAAGGCGACGGCCCTTGGCGCCTTGCTTGCCATCGCCGTCAGAGGACTCGCGGAGGGGAATGAATTTGAAGTCTTCGACCTCTTTGGCATATTTATCCATCATGGAACCCTAGATATGCGTCAGTCTATGTCATGCTTACACTGTGAAACCTTGTCTACGTACCGTCATCTTAGCTCCGTAGGCACCAAAGAGAGCGCCTACAAGAGCACCGTTCATCCAGAAGATGCCGAGAAAGCTCGCTACACCGCCGAGACCGACGCCGCCTAGGATGCTTCCCAAGGCGCCCGCAACTAGCGGCGCCGCTAGCCCGCCCGTGACTCCGATGAGAGTGGCGCCGGCCACCGAGGCAAGGCCGACCTTCCAGTAGCGGCCAAACTTGTTCTCCTGCTGGCGCTTGGCGGCCTCGGCATCGGCCGACATAGCCTCCTTTTTACCCTTATCCGCCGTCGACTGCTCTATGAGGGATTCCGCAATCTGCCCCTCCTCGTTGTTGAGGAACGTGTGCGGGATGTCGAGCGACGACGTCAGCGCCAGCATCAGGGTCCGCGAGTGCGCCGAGTACTTGCCCGTGGAGAGCAGCAGAAGCAGCACGCAGCTTATGGCTTCGCGGCGGTCGTGCACGGAGAGCTCAGCTAGGGGCGTCGGGAAGGGCGGGTAGAGCGTCTGCATGACAGAAAACGCCATCTCCTCGTCTCGGGCCTCTTCGGAGCCGGCACGGCGCTTGCTCTCGGCGCACTCATTTTCCTCGTTCATCTGTACGGCCTGACGCCGTGTTTTGCGCTCCGCGATGATCTTTTCACTGTCCTTCACGCGTAGAATCTCCTCGAGCTTGGGTACGAATTCACGCTCCCACTCCTCCATGTACTGTCGCGCGGCGCTCTGCACCTCCTCAGCTCGTCTCGACGACTTGCTTGGGGCGTTAGGCGTGCTCTTCCACGGTATGCCAACCTTGACATTCTTGAAAGGGTTCTTTGTATTGGTCCTCTCCTTTTCGGCCCCTGCAGCAGTATCGTTGGCATTCGTCTCGTCAGCATCAACCAAAGTGTCGCAGTCGCTGGACGCATCGGCTGTGACGGCTTCACCGGCAGGGGAAGATGGTCCCGTGGTTTTTTCGCTTTGCGGTGTGTGAGCTTCTCCGTATATACTAGATTGCATAGAAACTGATCCTAGCTCGTCCGGCTTGGACTGGAGCTGGGCGGTCATGGAAAATATTATGTCGTCCACGAGCTTGAGCAGCTCAATCCGCCGTTGGGGATCGAGGGCAATGACAATCTGCCGCGGATCTGAACAAAAGGGCGCCATTTTAGGTAGCGAGCTGTGATTTCTGCATATAGCCCTGACACGGTTTAAGAAGAGAAGGAGCTCGCGTGAGATGCATGGAAGTCGATCCCGGCAAGCGCGCAAACAAAGGCCAACTGTTCCTTGTTGACAGGTTGGGTCTTGGTGTTACGTCATTTCGGTCAGGGAAGATTCACTGTACTGGCCCGCTAAATGATCGCAACAGGCCCCATCAAACAGCCAGCAAGGCGCTAAAATGCCTAAGCAGATCCGCTAGCAGGGCTCATTCAGGGCCAGGCGGGAATACGCCGGTTGAGATGTGGCTTCCAGTTTCGTCGACAGATTTTCTTATCATGCATTCTTGTAATGGAATGGAGGCCGGATGGAAGAAGAAAGGTAGAAATGATGAGACTGCAGTTTCGGCGGTTTTCGTAGCATTGGCCCCTAACGTGGTTGATGTAGCCACATGTGTGTACTTGAAGCTGAACAGCAGTTATTCAAAACTGACCGGAATAGACAGTCAAGCAAAAGACATTTTAATATCATAAACCTCCCTAGATAAGGACTTCACAAGTGACAACCCCCAATTATCAACATCCATAATAACTCACTTGATTTCGCGCCCTAGAAAATGAACAAGAATATGCTACCGGGTAGCTGCCCCCGGATACCTATAATCAGGCTGATAAGCCACCGGGGCTCCACAGAAAATTTCACGGAGCGGAAGTTTAACTCTTGCATTTTCCTTTCCTCAGCCTCTTTTGCGACACAAGGCCTGGTTTATCAGGGAGATCCTTCTCTTCCTCCTCTGGCCATTTCCTCCACAGAATACCATAGGGAGGCTCTGACGACACCATGAACGCGAGCGCACTCCTCACAGCCCAAGGCTGGAGAGGCAAAGGCCACTCGCTGCACAAGACGGACGACACTGTCGGCCTATCCAAACCGCTTCTACTCAACCGTAAAGACAACACGAAGGGCATTGGCGCCACGCAGCACTTCACCAGCGACCAGTGGTGGATGAACGCATTCGACGAACAACTCCAAGGCCTCGACACCTCGAAGAAGGGCAAGGTCGTGCAGACCATCACCACCGGCAAGCTCAACGCCATCGAGAAGGGCTCGCTCGGCAAGTACTCGCTCTATACCACATTTGTGCGCGGCGGCTTCCTCGAGGGCACAATCGCGGCCCTGAACAGACGAAAAGACTCCTCCTCCTCCGAGTCGGCCACTGAACTCGATTCTGACGCCGCTGCGAAGAAGGTGAAGAAGGCGGCGCTGCGCGCTGGCGAGTCCAAGGAGGCGCGCAGGGCGCGCAAGGAAGCCAAACGCAGGCGGAGAGAGGACAAGGCACAACGGAAGCTAGAGCGCAAGTCGAAAAAGTCGAGGTCGAAATCGGACTCCAGCGACGACGCGGCCAAGGAAAAACGGCGCCGGCGAGCGCGCAAAGAGGAAAAGAGACGGCGGCGAAAGGAAGAGGAAGGAAAATAGGGCGAGTTGTTGGCTCATAAGCATACAATGGCGGTTTTTTCTTGCATTTGCGTTGGCGCTTGGGTGATGTTGGATTATAAAAAGTAGTTCCTTTACATGCAATGATACCATGGGATACAAGGAATAAAGAATAAATATAGTTATGCTACTTTTCATGTTTCCTTGGGCACCTTGCCTGGCTTGTTGGATAGAATCCAGGGTCTTCGGTCCCAGAAATCGTCTCGAATAATATCCAAGTGCTCGACCACGATTCGGGCCTTGGATCGACGTTTCTTGTCGTTCTCTTTCTGCGTCTTGGACTGCTGAACAGGTTCTGCCAATTCATCGACTGTATCTGCTGTGTTGTGGCTTGCTGGATCGACGAGCTCGTACTGGATCATGTTAGCTGGCACAAAGGAGTTGGCCATGGTCATACGCACATCGCGGAACACGACGCTTCCTTTTCTGAAAATTTCGGGTTCGTTGTTGTAGTTGATGTTGAAACGGGAGAACAAAATCTCATTCTTATCAGCGGCCAGTGTGCCCTGTGACGGTAGCCTCTTAGTCTATTGTTTCACCACGAAGACAGGCGAATCCTTACCGCCAGTGTTTTTTCTGCTTCCTTATTGTCCAAGCCGCCGAGCTGAACCAAAGACCAGAAAGCGGTATTGTATAGATTATTGATGTGACCTTGATTCATTAGTGCAAAACCCTGCATATGTACAAGAGAGACTAGGTACTTACAGTCTGCCTGGCGCCAACTCATGTAGTCTCGCAAATTTTGAACGGTTGGGTAGCAGACTGCGCGCCCATCAAATGTGGGCAAGGGAAATGAAAGTGGCATATCCGGAAAGCAACTTGACCAGCAGTGCACATAATTTGCTGTGAAAGTCGACACAATGGTGCTGACAAGTTTACTATTTCATATTAGTACATGAGTCACCTAGATGATATACTGACATCAACATGCCTTGCCCTTCTCTCGAATAAATTGCAAGATTTATGAAAAACAAAGCTTGAAAAATGTTAGTCACTCCATGTTGGGCGCATAAGCGTCGTCATTACCTGTACTCATCACTGACGCCATATGCTATGGTAATCTCTGGAAGGTCAGCGACAACAGCTTTGGCAGCTGCGTTCATGACGTCAAGCGCCCTGCGGTCATTCGGCTTCTCGAACCCATATCTTGCGCACATCCTGTAACCCCAAGTCAGCAGCGAGGATAGACTCGGCGGAGCGCATGCGGCGCTTACTTGGTGAAGGCTCTGCCATCCACACGAACCACGACCCAAGTGTTTCGTAGCAAATAGTCCGGTTGTTCGAACTCTCGAACATACTCAAATCTAGAGAGAATTTAGAAGATACGAATGACACAAGAATCGATTTTACAAACTTTGAATTTGCCATTTTGCAAGATTGCCCTACTGCTGTTGATGGAACGAAGTTGCACGAGGAGTCTCACTGTGAAAGAGATGCCCCGCGGTGGAGCTCCACAGAAACGGCAATGTAGCGAAACTTGTCGCGCTACAGCGCATGCGAGCATCTCCGCTATCTTTGAGTTTGCGACAACCCTTTACCTTTATACATCTACGCGACGTGCACCAAAAAAAAAAAAGAGCGCCGACCTACGACTTGCTCCAGCGGGTGCAAGAACATACCCCGCGCGCGACCACTCTCTTGGATATAGCTTCATTTCAGCGCGCGTCACCATCATGAACCTGGTTCTCTCCGACGACTACTTGCTCCAGGACTACCCGGAGAGCATCACGAGTACCATACGATCGGGCCATGCGACATTTCTACGATTTAATCGCAAGGGCGACTACCTTGCTTCCGGGCGCGTCGATGGAACTGTTGCTGTCTGGGATCTGGAGACTATGGGCGTAGCGAGGAAGCTGCGCGGTCACAACAAGAGCATCACATATCTCAGCTGGTCAAGATGTGGACGCTACCTGCTCTCTGCATGTCAGGGGTGGAGAGCCATTCTATGGGATCTGAAAGACGGTAGCAGGTTCCGCGAAGTGCGATTCCGCGCCCCTGTCTACATGGCAGAACTGCATCCCTGGAATAGGTTCATGACCCGGCCCTTCGTCGTTGTTTACCCCACTAACTGCGGTCAGCTTTCAATTCGTCGCCGCTGTATTCGAAGAGCAGCCTGCTCTCGTTGATGTTTCCGAACCTGTCGATGTCAAGCGAGTACTCCCTTCCGCACCGAAACGAGCGAACGCCGACGAGCGACAGGCAAAAGAGGATGCAAAACAAATGACCACATCAGCGGTCTGGACTACATCTGGAGACCATATTCTTGCTGGAACAAGCAAGGGCAAGATTAACATCATCGACGCCAAAACGCTCGAGATTATCTACTCTGAAAAAATCTGCGCCGGCGCAATCACTACACTGCGAATTTCGGGTTCGGGTCGCGACCTTTTGGTCAATTCACAGGATCGCATCATTCGCACACTACGGATACCGAACTTGTCCGCCCAGGATCTCGACCCCGATACGATAGCAATACCGATTGAACACAAGTTTCAAGATGTCGTCAACCGCCTGTCATGGAACCACGTCACCTTCAGCGCAACAGGCGAATATGTTGCTGCCTCTACGTATAATAACCACGAGCTGTACGTCTGGGAGCGCAACCACGGGAGTCTAGTCTGCATGCTCAAAGATCCAAAGGAGGAACAGGGGGTCATTGAATGGCACCCTGCTCGGGCCATGCTCGCAGCCTGCGGATTGGAGACGGGCAGGATATATATTTGGTCAGTCATCAGCCCGCAAAAGTGGTCGGCCTTGGCGCCCGATTTTGCCGAAGTCGAGGAGAACGTCGAGTACATTGAAAAGGAGGATGAGTTTGATCTCTATGCGCAAGAAGAGATCCATAGACGACGACTGGACGCGGAAGATGAGGAGGTGGATGTCATGGCAAACGATCAGCTGAAGATTGAGGACGAGATGGATGGCGAAGAGTTTCGCATGCCGATTCTGTTTACTCTGGGTGAAAGCGATAGCGAGGACGAGTTCATAGCCGTTTCGACAGGGACGATGCGTCGGCGCAGTCCTGGAGATGAACAGTCTGATTCACACGGGGGAGCCGAGAATGTACCGCCAAAACGGGGAGCGGGCAAGGGCGGACGCAGTAAGCGGAAGTGAGCAAGGACGTGCGCGGACTGGAAAGTTGGTCAATACCCAAACACATGACAAAATAGAGCATGCCATTCTGCAAGCGATATCACATCCAATAAATGACAAGACTCGATCCCTGCCTGTCATTGGCGATGGATGGTGGTGAATGCGAGATCTTTGGCGGGAGAGCTGCTTCGCCGTATGCCGCCTTACCCCAGATGAAGAGAAATGTGTGGACAAAGTAGCTCGACTTTATATTGGATGGCTGGTGCCTGATAGCCAAGCAAATTTTATTGGTAATGCGTGCTCGGCCTGTCTTGGATCTTGTCCCTGGTACCTCCTTGTTTTCTGCCTTAGGCACCCACTTGCGCTCCCTTAGGAGGTCGGCCGGGCCCAAAAAGGACTAGCGCTGTGCGAGCCACTCGCCGTCACGTTAAACTCCCAGTTTCTTCGGCCACTCTCTGTCGCCACGCCTCAACCACACAAAACTTTGCTCACGGGCCCCAAACTCATCACCACGCGTGTCGGGCATCGTGCGCGACATCACCGAGCACCGATTCGATCGCCCTACGATATAGCGACGTGCGAAATATTGCCTCTCGCGATTCCAGAGGTGGAGGCGACGGGGGCGAATAGCCTGAGGTTCTCCTGGGCCGCTGGCCAGGGCAGGCGCTGCTGCCTTCAAGGGCCATCCGCAACTCGACTCTGACGGCTTCTGCCATCGAGACCGAGACTCGTCTGCGTTTGGACTTCGTCGAGTTTCGTTTTTTTCCCGCCTCTCGCGCGCGCAGTTTTCTTTCGCACGAGGCTGTAACACCACCCATCACAACTTCCCGAGGCGCGTCGCTCTTGACGCCTTGACTGGACGTCCAAAGTTCTTCGACATCTCGATTAATTATCACCACATTGATTCACCATGGCGAACCTTCCGTTTCCGCATTCGAGCGCGCCGCTCAAAACTGTTGAGGAGATTCAGTTTGGTTTGTTGTCCCCGGAGGAGATCAAAAACATGAGCGTCGCGCACATTCTCTATCCCGAAACAATGGAGGAGAACAAGACGACGCCACGCGACGGTGGTCTCAACGATCCCCTACTCGGTTCCATCGATCGCCAGTTCAAGTGCAAAACTTGCTCTCAACCAATGAGCGAATGCCCAGGCCATTTTGGTCATATCGAACTAGCAAAACCCGTCTATCACCCTGGCTTCATAAAAAAAGTGAAGAAAGTGTTGGAGATTGTCTGCCACAATTGCAGCAAAGTGTTGGCCGATGAAGTTGGTCTTCCCTTTACTCCATGAAGCTTTTTTGGAGCTTGTTGAATGCTAACGTAAACTCTCAGAGCGATCCCGAATTCGTTGCAGCTATTCGTACTAGAGATCCGAAACTTCGATTCAAGCGCGTCTGGGCCGTGTGCAAGAAGAAGCGCAAGTGCGAGAATGAGGACCGGCAAGACAAGAACAAGGATGAGGAGTTTGCACCGGGCGCTAAGAACGTTGTTCTCGAAGGACACGGCGGATGTGGCAACATGCAGCCGCAAGTGAGACAAGCTGCGCTGCAACTCAAGGCTGCTTTCGAAGTCACCTCGGAGGAAGGCCCCAAGAGAAAGGAGACCGTCAATATCAGCGCCGAAATGGCTCATGGTATCCTTCGTCGCATCTCTGAGCGCGATCTGCACAATATGGGTCTCAACTCGGACTATGCCCGTCCCGAGTGGATGATCATCACCGTTCTGCCTGTACCTCCTCCTCCTGTGCGTCCTAGTATTTCCATGGATGGTACTGGTACTGGCATGAGAAACGAAGACGATTTGACCTACAAGCTCGGCGACATTATCCGCGCCAACGGCAATGTCAAGCAGGCAATTCGTGAAGGATCACCGCAGCACATTGCGCGTGATTTTGAGGAGCTTCTGCAATACCATGTTGCTACCTACATGGATAACGATATTGCTGGCCAACCGCGAGCACTGCAAAAGAGCGGTCGTCCGGTCAAGGCCATTCGCGCTCGCCTCAAGGGAAAGGAGGGTCGTCTGCGAGGTAACTTGATGGGCAAACGTGTCGACTTTTCCGCGCGTACTGTCATCACCGGCGATGCCAACTTGTCTTTGCATGAAGTTGGTGTCCCGCGGAGCATTGCTCGTACTCTCACATATCCCGAGACTGTCACTCCCTACAACATTGCTAAGCTGCATCAACTTGTCGAGAATGGACCGAATGAACACCCTGGTGCCAAATATGTCATTCGCTCTGACGGCACCAGAATCGATCTACGACACCACAGACGCGCGGCTCAGATTTCCCTGGAATATGGATGGAAGGTCGAACGTCATCTCATCGATGGCGACTACATCATTTTCAATCGTCAGCCCTCTCTACACAAGGAATCCATGATGGGTCATCGCGTCAAGGTCATGCCGTATTCCACCTTTCGACTGAATCTCTCGGTCACTTCACCATACAATGCCGATTTCGACGGTGATGAGATGAACTTGCACGTGCCTCAGACCGAAGAAACTCGAGCTGAAATCAAGGAGCTCTGCCTCGTCCCGAACAACATTGTCTCGCCTCAGAAGAATGGCCCCCTCATGGGTATCGTTCAGGACTCTCTGGCAGGTGCCTACAAGCTGTGTCGTCGTGACACATTCATTGACAAGGAGTTTGTTCAAAACCTGATGCTCTGGGTCCCCAATTGGGACGGCGTCATTCCTCAACCGGCCATCTTGAAGCCCAGGCCTCGCTGGACCGGTAAACAGATCATCAGCATGGTCATTCCTCCTGAGATCAGTCTATACAGCAAGGAGGACAAGCTGGACAACCCCAAACATGACGCTGGCCTGCTCATTCAGAGTGGCGAGCTCATGTATGGCCTGCTCAAGAAGAAGAACGTTGGCGCCGCCTCCGGTGGTATCATTCACCTGTGTTATAATGAGTTGGGACCTGAAGGAGCCATGGCTTTCTTGAACGGTGTCCAGCAGGTCGTCACGTACTGGCTGTTGAACACTGGTCACAGTATCGGTATTGGTGACACCGTCCCTGATAAGCAGACCATTGAAAAAGTCCAAGCTCACATTGATGAACACAAGGCTGAGGTCGCTCGCCTGACGGCCCAGGCCACAGCCAACGAGCTGGAAGCTCTACCTGGTATGAACGTTCGTGCCACTTTCGAGAACAAGGTCTCCATGGCTCTCAACATGGCTCGTGACCAGGCTGGTACTTCAACTCAGAAGAGTTTGAAGGACTCCAACAACGCCGTCACCATGGCTGAATCCGGTTCCAAGGGTTCTTCCATCAACATCTCGCAGATGACGGCGCTTGTGGGCCAGCAGATTGTTGAAGGAAAGCGTATTCCCTTCGGCTTTAAATACCGAACGCTGCCTCACTTCACAAAGGACGATTATTCACCCGAAGCTCGTGGCTTCGTGGAGAATTCGTACCTTCGTGGTCTGACCCCTACGGAGTTCTTCTTCCACGCCATGGCTGGTAGAGAAGGTCTCATTGATACAGCTGTCAAGACTGCCGAGACTGGTTACATTCAGCGACGTCTCGTCAAAGCTCTTGAAGATCTTAGCGCGCGCTACGATGGAACTGTGCGCAACTCACTCGGTGACGTTATTCAATTTTTGTACGGTGAAGATGGTCTCGATGCTATGTGCATTGAAAAACAGAGACTAGGCACCATCAAGATGTCTGACGCTGCCTTTGAGAGACAATACCGCCTGGATCTTGCCAACCCTCCAGAGTGGTTCCGCAAGGACTACGAGTACGGCAACGAGCTGGCTGGTGACAGGGCTTCCATGGAATTGCTGGACATGGAGTGGGATGCCTTGCTTGCTGACAGACGCTCTGTCCGCGATATCAACAAGTCCAAGATGGGTGAAGAGATGATGCAGCTTCCTCTCAACATTGGCCGTATTATCGAGAGCGCTAAGCGCGTCTTCAATATCCGTGAGACTGACCGCAGCAACCTTCGCCCGTCGGATGTTATCACCACTGTGCAGAATTTGCTGGCGAACATGAAGATTGTGCGTGGCAACGACCCCATTTCGCTGGAGGCCGACTACAATGCCACCATTCTTTTCAAGGCGCTTCTGCGCTCTCGTCTTGCTTTCAAAGAGATTGTGTACGTTCATCGCTTGAACAAGCTTGCATTCGACCATGTCATTGGCGAGCTCCAAAATCGCTGGGACCGAGCTTTCGTCAGCCCAGGCGAAATGGTCGGCGTTCTTGCTGCGCAGTCTATTGGTGAGCCAGCTACTCAGATGACACTGAACACTTTTCACTTCGCTGGTGTGTCTTCTAAGAACGTCACGCTCGGTGTGCCCCGTCTGAAGGAAATTCTTAACTTGGCTAAGAATATCAAAACTCCCAGCATGGCCGTCTACCTTGACACCAAGCTGGGTACTCAGGAGCAAGCCAAGAAGCTCCGTAGTTTGGTTGAATATACAAACCTGCGCTCCGTCACATCAGTGACCGAAATTTACTACGACCCTGATGTGCAAGCCACCAACATTGCCGAAGATGTGGACATGGTCGAATCGTACTTTATGATTCCCGATGATGCTCAGGACACAATTCACCGACAGTCGCGCTGGCTCCTCCGTATCACTCTTGATCGCCAAAAGCTTTTGGACAAGGAGATCAAGATTGATGATGTTGCTGCGTGCATCAAGGAGGAATACGCTAATGATCTGGCTATCATTTTCTCAGACAACAACGCCGAGGAACAAGTGATCCGTATCCGCACCATCCGTAAGGATGATGGCAAGGACGAGGATCCAGACACAAGGATCGAAGACGATGTTATGCTTAAGCGTCTCGAGGCTCACTTGCTCGATACCATGACCCTGCGCGGTGTCCCTGGTATCGAGAGAGCATTCTTGACCAAGGGCACCCGCCTGGTTGAAGATGATGACGGCGCTGAACTTGCTCTCAAGGACAACCCGAAATGCACGCAGTGGTACCTAGATACCAGTGGTTCAGCGCTTCGCGAGGTGCTCGCTGTCCCCGGTGTCGATCCCAGAAGAACTTACAGCAACGACTTATACCAGATTACCGAGGTCTTTGGTGTCGAGGCTGTACGATCTGCGCTGGTTAAGGAATTGACCAACGTCTTGGCTTTTGATGCCTCGTACGTCAACCATCGTCACATTGCACTGCTTTGCGACATTATGACTTACCGTGGTGTCATTTCCGCTGTTACTCGTCACGGTATCAACCGCGCTGATACTGGTGCACTGATGCGTTGTTCCTTCGAAGAGACTGTCGAGATTCTGCTCGAGGCTGCTGCGACTGGCGAACTCGACGACTGCCGTGGTATTTCGGAGAACGTCATGCTTGGTCAGCTTGCGCCGATGGGCACCGGCAACTTTGACGTATACTTGGATCCCAAGATGTTGGAGACGGTCATTTCAGACAACTCTCGCATGGGTCTCATGCCTGGCATGCCCACCAAGGATGGTGAGGGCGAGGGCGCTGCCACACCCTACGACAGCGCCTCGCCCATGGGTGACTCTGGCTATCTCAGCATGGCTTCCCCCGCTGCGGGTAACTTCTCGCCTATCCAGGGTGCTGGTTCGGAAACACCGACTGGTTTCAATACCGAGTATGGCGGTGGTTTCGGTGCCAGTGGTTCTATGAGCCCATACTCGCGCGGCGCTACCAGTCCATTCAGCACATCGCCGACGTCGCCATTCAGCTCAGGTATGGGAGGCTACTCGCCATCGTCGCCCAACACGGGCTACTCTCCTACGTCACCCATGTTGGATGGTGGTGCTCGCTACGCCACCTCGCCATCATTCAGCCCCTCGTCGCCGTCCTTCTCCCCGACGTCGCCTATGCTGCGGCCGACAAGCCCAGCTAGCCCGAACTACAGCCCGACGTCGCCCAGTTACTCGCCAACGTCACCGACATCGCCGCGACACTACTCACCTACGTCGCCGGCTCAGTTCAACTCGCCGACGTCTCCGAGCTACTCACCCGCTAGTCCCAACTACAGCCCTGCATCTCCGAACCTGCACGGCGGCGCCACCTCGCCGTCGTACTCGCCCGCATCGCCGTCGTGGTCACCGACCTCGCCCGATGCCTACTCGCCGACGAGCCCGAGCTTTGGACGCAGCCCTGGCCAGCAGCAGTCACCGACGAGCCCGGGATACTCTCCCACGTCGCCTCAGTTCTCTCCTCGCACGCCTGGTCCCTCAGGTTCTGGTGGAGATTCTGGAACTGGCAACCAGTACTCGCCTAGCTCGCCGAACAACGAGTGATCGGAAATGGCCACATATTATACAATAATCCCAAAAAAAGATAGCCCACCCAACCGCAAAAAGGAGTCTAGTGTTTTGTTTGGAAACGGAAAGAATATTGGAGGAGAGGAGAAGTGCATCATACATAGAACGAAAGCCCCCCCTTTGCATTAGAGAAAGCTCGCTTTTTATCAGTGTTTCGAGTGGGAACGAAGGAAGGCAGAGAGACACGAAGGCGTTGCAAAGCAAAAGAAGCACGGGGGCAAGATTTTTTTATCGTTTTTTCCCTTTATTTTGTTCGTTGGTTTTTCTTTTCTTCTTCTTCTCCTCTTTCACCCACCCCCTCCTCCCCTATTATAATCTTTCAATTTTTTTTTTTTTTTTTTGGTTTTTTATGTACACTATGAGAAAAAAAGGGCGACAGAGGGGAGAGAGAGAGAAAGAGAGAGAGGGAGAGAGAGAGAGAGAGAGAGAGAGAGAGGAGACAGACTACTTTGATAGCGAAAAGCAGAAAAAGAGGGAAAGATCCATCACAACCAACCAACCCATCACCGAAAAACACAAAAAACAAAGTGAAAGATGACAAAATTATATATTTTTTGAACACAGACAGTTTTTCTGCTTCGAGTCGAAAGAAGGAGAAATTTCGACAAAACCAGAAACAAAAAACAAAAACGACAACGATTTATTCAAATGAAACGAAGAAAGATTGAGCACAACCATGACCTTTTTGACAAGAACAAAGCGCGTGAATGTTGGCGCCTGCGGAGCGTCTCTTGCGAGAGAGGAACCAGATTGGACCCCGAAAATCGTCTCTTGCTCTTTTTTACATTTCTCTCTTTATGTCTCACCGTCGTTTTTTTGTTTAGTTTTTCTTATTTAGTGAATTTGTTTCAGTCGGCACATAGTATTCTAGTTGTGCCAAACGAGTCCCATATTGACCACATCGTCCATGCATGCACACACTCCCTGTGATTTGCCAGCGTAGTGCCCCCTGTTGTTCGGTGTCCGAATGTCGGAGGTTGCCGCAAATGGAGCAGAGTGTATCGCATTCATTGAGGAGGACTCCGTGTCAATCTTGTTTTTGCCCTATTCGCGTAACCGCTCGGCAGATTTTACAGATGGGGGTGGGTGAAGAAGAGGTGGGAAAGTCGGACGAGTTCCCGGCAAAGCCCAGCCGGGCCGGAGAGGAGCTACACAGGTGGCTTGGGCGTGGCACGGAAGATTTCCGCGGGGTAGGTAGCAAGAACGCGTCAAGGGTTTATTACTTTCTAAAGATTAATATGCACGGATAGAACTGGCCCTAGTACAGGCGACAAAGTCTCGGAAGTGGAAAGGACAAACTACCAACAAGGACGGATCTTCGGTCTGTTTTCCCCTTTCCTGCTGTTGGGGATCGATGTTGTAGGCATACCAGTACGCTGCCTCTCTCTAACAAGGCGTACCAGTAATGATATCTTAGCTAGTAAGTAATAAGACTGTTGTTGAGCGTAACAACTTGCCATGAGCTGGCCTCCCGAGAAGCGAAGCGGAGCTGGGCCTGGGATAGGTAACAAGGCCGCTAGTTTTGACGGGCAGGGCCCTTTGTCAGTGGGCGGCCCCCCTCCCCTCTTCTATTCTCGCAACGAAGCGAACAAACATGGTCCGCCCAACACCGCTCGGAGTGATTACATTTTTCCTCTTTGTTCTCGGGGGGTCACGTTTGTGCTGGCCCAAATTGGTGAGGGAAACCCCGATCTTGGCGTCGTTGCTCGGCCCATCACATGATGAGTAGTGGATGCATGGCGGACACGGGGGGGGGGGGGGGGGGGGGGGGGGCCGGTAGTGGGAAGACGCAGAGCGGAAAGGGCGGACAGCTGAGGAAGAAGGACTTTGAAGGAAGATGGGCAACCAACGAGGCGTTCGTCTTCGTCTAGTTTTCAAGCCACTGTTACCTTGCATGTGGGCAGGTTTGCAAGTTCAGCGGTTAATGGCACTAGGCCACTGGCTTGTTAGCCAGCGCCCGAGCCCGCCGGGGGCCTCTTGGCGTTGTGGGAGCTTTTCATGTACATGCAAAATGCGGGTGCGAGCAAAAGTTCTGGACTCGGGAGCGGAAGCGGCGACGCTGGCTAGTCTTTTTTTTCTTTTTTTCTTCTTTTTTTTTTCTTCGTCGGGAAGTAGATGAAAGAAGAAAGAGAAAGAAGGGGGCTTGAAGTTTGGGCACCACCGAGAAAAAAAGCGCACATTGGCAGGGTGGAAAGACCTTGCCTACTCGCGCTGGCGGGCGATCCATGGCGGATGACGGGCGGCGCGCTTCTTGCCTTGTTGAGAGCTTAGATTTGGTGTCGGTATAGCCGAGATGCTTGCGACGATGTCACGCCAGTAATAGAGGCACGCAAGTAATAGAGAATGACTATGCTACCCCCCCCCCCCAGGGGCTGGTGGGAGGTCGGTCAAGTTTCCATTCTTCTGTATAGACACACCGGAGGGGGCAAGCGGTTACACGCCTCCTTTGCCTTCTTTTTCGTGGACACGCTGTATAGATTGGGCCTGTCCTTTTAGTCTGTCTCTGTGTGGGTGAAAGGCCATGATGACGATGGATGCAACAACTTGGGCCTGAAGCAAGGCGACGAGCCAATCTGCGACCATAACGGCACTAAAAGCAAGCAGCAAAGGAACAGGCAATAAGTCGTCTCGAATATTTCAGCAGAAAGTGGGCAAATCATTCCCACACAACGTCCTCTTTTTCCAGTTTGTTCGCAGTATGAGCGTGGACAGTTAATAAGTCCCCAAACCCACCCGGCCGCATAACGGGTCTCAAGGCGACCTCGGCGCGCCTCTGTGCCCGTGGGCAGGCAGTACGATGCTGTCGACTCATTGGCGTACAGAGAGAATGCTGTCATATCGGGCAAATGAATGACATGGTATACTGTTTGTGTCACGCCGTGGGCGCAGGGCGGGCCGCTTCCATCTCATGTATATGCATTGGTGCATAGTCATGTTCGATGATGGCCCATTCTGCTCTGCAATGCCGTTGCGCCTTGTACCACTCGGAGCGGCCGCCGCACCACCCTTGGGAGGGCAAACATGTAACACAACATATCGTCGCCGTCGGCAGTTGGCAATGAATGGCCCCCAATTGACCAGGCAGACAGACACTGACTTGAGATACACACGAGGCACAAGAAAAATGACTCCTCACGTCTTACATGCCAACTCAATCTCCCGCCGCGCACAATGTTCAACGAACAAACAATGCTGTTCTGCACGCAAACTGCACACCGTGAAGATGGTCTACACAAGAAACAGTACAAGGCGGGAATTATCATAGTAGAAAATAAATAATTGCATTCATCAAAGAGTGTGCTAGTCCGCCCCCGACTGACTGGTTGACCCATCAATTGCTCAGTGCTGAAGCTACACGCCAACTAGTGACTGTGCCAATGGTAAGGAGAGAACGATTGAGACTTGATCAAGAAACAAGTAAAGAAATCAGATTGGGAAAAAATGTAGAGGAAAGAAGGTAAAGAAAAGTAAAGGACATGAATAAAAGGGAATAAAGATGAGCGGATCAAGAAATCAAGGTCAACAAAGAGAGTGTCTGACAGGTGGTGACGTAAAGAGGTAAGAGATTCTGCAAAGGAAGGAGATATAAATTGGGTACCGTGACGGAAATCGGCCAAGCGATGGAGAAGAATTGAAAGTGTCAAACAATATTGCGCATTATCGTGCTTGAGCAAGGCAATGTTCATGTTTGCTGCCGGATGGGGGCATGCTTGCCGTGAGGCTGTCTATGCATGTGTTGCTTATATCGTCTTTTTGGACTGGAACCGGTTTTCGCAGCTGAGACCATGTTAGCGCATCCAATCAACAAGTAAAAGGACAGGAACATGAGGGATCCTTACAAAAGGGCCATTGATCGAATAGTGCGCGGACTTTAAGTGCTTTTGGGGCACTGAGGGCGACCACAGTTACCCTCCCAGACCTGGGCACTCTTGTTGATCACAGTAGAGCAGCCGCAGGTAGGCTTCTGCTCAGTGTCCTGAGAGGTACATCCGCAGAGAGTCCACTGCTGGGAAGTGACCCAAATGCACATGATGACGGTATTGATGGTTGTGTACTGCGGTTGAGTGGTCTATGATGCCACCAAGATGGGCTAGCGGAGCAGAGTTGGTGCTCGGTCAAGCTTCGACTGTCACGTTAGATTGGCTCAAGGAGGAGATGAAGTGGTAAGAAAGGGACTTTACCAATAATGCGAAGCAAGAAATGGTGAATTCTCAAAGAGACAACAAAGTATCTCGTGCAGGCTGCAAAGGAGAAAGATGTCGATGAGGTTGGTGGTGGTGATAGTCGGCCAGAGAAGGAGGAGGAAGCGCCTTTAAATAGATGGCAATTGAGAGATAACTTTTACCGTGAGCAGATTTTCTCCTTTCCTTGCCATACTCTGACAAGTTGCACCGAGCCAACGCGACTACCTCACTGCAGCTTATACGGAACGCGGTAGTCGAAGTACCTTGGCAAGTGGAGGATCTGACCTGATCAGTCTCGTCTGTGACGAGTTTTTTCCACTTCAGACCCCGGTCAAAATGCGACGCCGTTAGGAAGACGTGTTAGTTGATTGCTTCTTTTCTCTATGTTTGCAACGTCCATGAAGTCAAGCCGGGCAGAGCGTAGGGCTGGGGTTGACGAGTGAGAGGGTGGGGGCGTGTGCTTGTAGTGTACTCGAGATGTATGTAGATGGACGACGATGTTAGTCGGCCGACTGGGTCGCTGGTTGGGCCGCCCTATCAAGGATACGAATCATCTGCAGAAACGAGACATTGGGTCGCTGAATGGAGATATAAGAATCCAGATCAGGTAGGCCGGAATCTGCAGTGTTGGTAGCTTATCCGAGTTACGTCAAGGTTGAGCGGCAGCCCGCATTGTACACCCCAGCTTGAACCCTCCTTGGCCTCGGTGGAGCAGAGGGTGGCTACGACACCGCATAAAGAGAGAAAAAGGCAGAACATGCCGAAGAAGGCTGAAGAGGAAAAAAATGGAGGAAAAGACAGGGGTGAAAAGTTCGCGTAGTTGCGTAGTTGGTAGACGTGGGCCACCGTCGGCAGAGGGAGGATATGACGCCTGGACGGGGAGTAGATGAGCAGGTCCAACTCTATTGGCAAGCTCACACGCCGCCCACACGCACATCCGCCCACACTATCCTCCACAGAGAGATACAGGCGCGCGAAGCTGTGGTTGGCAGTGGGCGCAGGATTCTGCACGGGAGGCGCCACGAGGGACAAGGTGCCCTGAGTGGAGCGAGCTTGGGACCATCTCAGATTTGGCGTGCCTTGTCTGCTGGGATAGGGACAGGGAACAGTGCCGCCTAGTTGGCTGGGCTATGGCTTCTACCCTACCTTAGTAGGTACCTAGCGTTTCTTGCCTTGCGCCTGCCCAACTTCTGTGGACACTCACAGCAGCAATGGAGATGTGCGTTGTGCAAGTTGGGCGGCGCCCGCCTGGCTGCCCCGTATTCCAGAGGAGATAGGAGAGGCAACAGCAGGGATGCAAGCAGCCTCTCGCTCGTACGATCCACCGACATGGCAAAGTCGACATATAGCTGGTTGGTTATTGATTGGAAAAGTTTGCCCGGTAGGTGAGAGAAAATATCGGCCAGTGTGAATTCGAGTCCGCATACGGGCACATGGAGCGTAGATAGCAAAGAGGCCGACAGCATTGGCCCCCACGACAAGAGAATAAACCATGCGGCCATCGGCTGACCATGGTCGCCCATGTTTCTGAGCGACTGTAGCGAGGACATGGGTGGCGCGCGACTAGGCTCTGGCTGTAGGACCAGTGAGATGGGGAATTGCGACAAAACGGCAGCCTAGGTGTGTCATTGGCGACAAGCGACGTTGCTGCTGCCATGTGCCTAGACCATAAGCGCCTGGACAAGAGTTTTGACTGGAGGACGGCGTAGAGAGAACCCTTGCTCCTCGGAAGGCCTTGACCAACCAAGTATCGTGTGGCGTCAGGGGTATGGCCCCAGATATTGGTTGTACTTGTTGAATAAGACAGAGGTCAGGTCGCAAGTTGCCAAGGAGCTTGAGACGCCCTTCCCGTCTTCTTGGCTTATTAAAGTAGTACCCTTTGGGGGACAATTTTCCAACTCGCGATAGCCATTCGTGGACCCAGGCAGCCTTGGATTTGAATGAGAACATAAGCTGCTCCCAGCCAAGATACAGTTCAGCAAAACTGCATCCTGTCCATTCGGCCAATGGCTGTGCTTACTGCGGTAGTCGGCCACGAAACCTGGGAGACCCGCCGCCGCTAGATCGAGATGGAGAACGAGATTGAGCGATGCCTCTTTCGAAATTGCCCATCCGTTTGTTGCGAACGTACATGTATCACCTGGCCGAAATCTTTGTAGATTTTGAGAGGAGCAGGCGTCCAGCAAATGACATCTGTTAGTGCCACTTCATAAGCCTCATGGCTATTCAAGGCTCACGACTCACAAGTTCCATCATTGTTTCCATTGTCAATTGCGTGCCTTGATTACCAGATCAGGATGTGACAGGCTGGCTGTGTTGCTCGAGATGCATCGAAGCCAAGACAACTGTAAAAGACAAAGAGACGAACTGATGATGTGATTTGATGTATGGAAGCGCTGTGACGAGAACGAACGAACAAACGGAGGAAATGGTCCACTGACGATGGACGGGCTGGCAGTTGGCAGTTGGCAGGCAGTTGGCAGGTGGCAGTTGGCAGGTGGCAGGTGGCAGGTGGCAGCCAGCACTCACTCGTTTGCGCCTGGCAATTGCGGCTGGTGATGGGCACGCTTCGGCTGTCAGCGGCCTTGGACAATTGATATTGGGGAATTTTGGCCTGTTTCTGATACTAGATACTTTCGATGCTGCTTTTTCTTTGCTTGGAGTTTGCCATCTTTTCTCTCCCGCCCTGCCTTTCATTAGAAGTTCTAGGGCTGATTCTGCTCGAGTTACTCACGACATCCACTGTAGCCTCTGTATCCGTACCTTACGCCAACTACCGGCACATCGGAGGTGCTAAAATCGATCACTTACTAAGACTTAGTACTAAATAAGGTACCGCCCCTAACGACGACAAGTACTCTCAGCTCTTGCCTGCCAAGATAGAGAGGTACTAACCTGCCTCTAACCTACCACTTGTTGGCGAACAAAAAACATCCCATCAAACAGCCATTCTAGCATCTCCTTCCCAATTCCACCATCATTTTCACATTGCCTTGTCATCATCTTGTAACTTTTATCTTCATGAATACATCAGCATACTACCTTTCCATAATTCTACCCAGAAGTACTCCCCAGAAGTACTAAACCCCGATGAATCATGTGGTGTAACGGGCCGCAGCATACATGGCCACAGCCTGCATCACCACCCGCTCTCGGCTGAACATCCTCGCACCAACGCCACGAGGTCGCCAAGTTTGGCCCCCGAGTGGCGGCAATTGCCCTTGCGCCATTCCATTCTTGAGCCTGAATCGTATCTCCTTCCAGGAACAGAATCAATATAGTCCTTTCCGTGTCTCGAAACAACCCTACCGTTCTGTTGCGAATGTGGCTGTAGTCGCCCTCCTGCTCTTATTTCCAATCGCCTTTTCAGGCTGTCATTCTGAAGGGTTTCCTTTTCTCTTCGACCATCAATTAAGTATTTTCAGCTATTGGCTTTGTTGTCTCAAGGTTTGTTGCTCGTCACCGACTTAAGCACTCGATCGGCCTACTTATGTGCTCATGCGACCCAACATGCGGCCGCGATGCATGACAACCGGCATTGCATGGGTTGTCGCGCAACCAACATTTCTGTTGGTACCGTATACCCCTCTTTTGTGTCCGTAACATCCAATACCGGTGACACCAGCGGCGCCGCGCACTGCCGCCACCCTACGTTATCCGACCTGCGCGCTTCTTGCCCACGGCAGTGTCGCTTACCGCCGCTTGAACAGTCGCCAACCCGGCACACCAGCTCTTGTACATTTCTGCAATGTCAAGTGACTCCTGCAGACTTTCTCACCGACTATGCCTTCCCTTGTCCATGGGTACTTACACCATCGGCCCGCTATTGGATATAACAGTCGACTGTGGCAGGTTACATTCCTTCGTTTAGCGCGCTAATACACCTGGTCTCATTTCACGCCACCCGGTGTCGTCGAAGAATATCGGAAGAAGTCCGCCGTCGACCTGCCGCCGCCGAGCAGCTGCTGTAATTACGCTCTCCTACTGGCCAGTTGTATGAGCTCCGGCCTTGGCTGTCGACGAAGAGGATCTGTACCCGGCGCTGTCAAGCAAAGCACGAGGCTGCGAGCGTCTGAATCACACGACCGGTGACTAGATTCAGAATTCTATCAGCGCTCCATATCGCAGTTCTCGGCCCTAAAATTCGCCGGAGATTACCAGCCTTGTATGTTCATTCAATTGGCTGCCCGGCTGTGGGGACAATATACTCATTTAAGGCGTGGGCAGTGTGATCTTACTTGGCCACCTTGTAAGTGGTCGCCTTCCAGCCTGAAGCATCCGCTGTCTCGGTGTCAAATCGAGACACATGCTAACCGCTCCAAACAACATGAACAAGGTCAACTAACAAATTCAACGTTACTTTCCTGGCGTCCTGTGATAAATCCCGTCGTCAAACGCGGAACCAATCATTCTTCAGCGTAAGCGCCGAGAGTGCTGGCAATCACCCCACACTGGCTGGGTAGGGCTCAGCTTCGTGACTGGGGCAAGTTATCATCACAGCGGGATGCCAACCTTGGTGGCCCAATTACGCAATTGAGGTTTTGAGACCTACATGGAGTAAAGACAATATCGGCAATTACTTAAGGGCCGAGAGTCAGGCCGATGGCCACCCCATGGGGCGGCCAAAAGTTCGACTGTCGGCGTGTGCTTCTGGTTCAAGCTTGAACGTCTCGGTTCAAAAGGCGCGGTTAGAATCATACATGCGTTAGACCAATTGGGAGCTAACATGAGGGGAAACGGCGTGGAGGTGCGCCATCTGCATCTCTGCCAACTCAATCACCAACAAGGCCACGATCGTGGACCGACGGATGCCGCTACATGCCTTTCTGTGGAAGCTACATACACGAGACTCTATTCTGACGACATGAATGGCTTGCTGAGTGCATTTCCGGAGAGGCTGTCATTGACAAGTGTGATCTGCTGTCTCGTGCGGCCTGGCTCTTGACTCAAGGCCGTCTGCAACGCTAACTCACCCACACTGATGCAGCACATGAGCTATAGCTACTGATTTCGGAAGTATTCTGTGATTTACTCCGAAAAAGCTACAGAATTGAGACACGGGGTCAATATCGGTGTCAATGACCCCTCTGCGTTAGCCTGTTAAGCGGCTGGACCGGTTGTTGTCTCTTGAGTTCCTTGTTCGATGGAATGGAAGATTCCTAGGTACTACCTGGCCATGCGCACTCAGTTATTCAAAAGCATCTTTCATTTAGCTTTCGGAAATTTGCCTCGCAGAGATGGTCTGAACACTACCCTAGGTGTGTTAGTCGCGCTTGAGCCTGCAGCATACCACCAACCTTCTACCTCTATAGTCAAACCCGACTGATCTCGGATTCCCAATCCCCTACGAACATGGACCCGTGAAAGTCTGTATTACTTATGTAAGGACTAAAATTGATGTTTGATGCTTGAGTTACATTCTCAAGACTGCGGGCGCCGAAGATCTGCTGATTCCTGAACGGAAATTCTTCGACCAGCCAAAGTGACATCGATGAATTCTTGGATGACGACGAGGAGATTTGGGGGGATTTCTCAGACGATGGACTTCTGGAGGACATCCTAGACGATGAATCTGCGGGGGATTTTTAAATGGGGATTTGAGGAGAAGCATACATTGGATGATTTCGTGAAGCATTCGGATTAAGGATGCCTTTTAGCTATGGGTGAAGGCATCTTCACCTCGAACGTCTCCCTTTATAACTAGTTTGGTTACAGATGTTTTGTTCAAGTTTCTTAAAGCAGGTATCTTGTTGGGTTCTTTACTCCAAGGCAGCTTGGAGTTCCTGAATTTGCTGCAGCACAGCTGATCGACTGGTGCCGCCCCTGGCCGATTTCGCCTCAACACTCGACTCATACTCAAACGCCTTCACAATATCCGCTGTAAATCGAGGATCAATAGCTTGCAGTTGCTCCAGGGTTAGCTTGTCCATCGGGGTTTCCGTATTTTCCGATAATGCAACAACGCGTCCAGAAATGTGGTGAGCTTCCCTAAAAGGACATTCGTTTCGCACCAGCCACTCCGCGACATCAGTGGCAAGCATTGTCTTATCCAGGGCAGCCAACATCCGCTCAGGCCGCACGGTCATGGTAGAGATAACCCCGTTGGCAATACCTAGACTATCCGAAACAGTTTGGACCGAATCCAGCATGGGCTCCCATCCCTCCTGAAGGTCCTTGTTGTAGCAAGTTGGCAAGCCTTTGACGGTCTGCCAGGTAGCTGTTAGTGGCTGCTTTTGATCCGCTCCTGATCACTCATGAGCTGATGTGTCTGTATTCGAACTCACCATCATCAGCCCAGCCAGTTGACCGAAAGCACGACCTGATTTGCCGCGCAAGAGTTCCAAACTGTCGGCGTTCTTCTTATTCGGCATTAAACTGAACGTGGATTAGAGTGTTATGGGATTGTCTAGGAGTCGCGATGGATAGAACGAACCTGCTGCCGGTACTGTAAAGATCTGCCAAGCGACAATATCCAAACTCGGAAGTGGAGTATAGAATGAGATCTTCAGCCCACCTGCTGATATGGCTGGTGAATAGCGAGTTCCAGCTCAGGAACTCGATGATGAAGTCACGGTCGCCTGACGTGTTCATCGAGTTCAGGGTGATCCCGCTGAAACCAAGCTCTGCGGCTATTGCATCTCGATCGATGCCAAACACATTACCAGCTAATGCGCCACAACCAAGTGGGCTAAGGTTGACCCTTTCGAAGACCTGGCGCAATCGCTCGAGATCCTGCTTGAACGAAGCAGCATGTGACATTATCCACTGACTCCAGCGAACTGGCTGAGCTCTTTGTAGGTGAGTGTAGCCGGGCATGAGGTAGTCGCTAGGGATGTTACTCAGTAGGGGCTTTTGTTCGGCTGCAGTGCTAAGCTTACATTTCAGCCTCGGCGCGTTTGGCGAGGACTTGAAGGAAAGCCACGAGTTGGCTGCCGATTTCACGGATGCGGTCACGTAGCCACATGCGCATATCACAGACGACCTGCTCGTTGCGGCTGCGACCTGTATGCAGCTTGCCAGCGGTGTCCTTTCCGATGACCTCTCCCAATCGACGCTCGTTTGCGGTATGAATCTGATTTATTGTGTTAGCCTCGGGAGGTCAAGTGGCGCAGGCCAGCATCTCACGTCTTCGTCATTCGGCATGATAGCAAAGGTCCCCTGCTTCCATTCTTCCAGTACTTTAAGCAGACCCTGCTCGATCATCTTGAATTCATCTTCGGTAATAACGCCAACCTTGGAGTTGGCTCTGGCGAAAGCAATCGACCCAAGAATATCCTCTTTATAGAGAGCCTTGTCGTATCCAATAGAGGCATTGTACTTGTGCATAAGCGGATCAATCCCACCTGGGCATCGCAAGGTTAGTATACTGGATTCGAAGCTTGTGTCTGGAGACAATTGAACCTGTAAACCTGCCACCCCAGAGCATATTGGTTGCCGGTGCGTCCGTCTTCTTTTCAGGCATGTTGGAGTGTATGTTCTCGGCGCTCGTCACGATCGTTGCGTTTGTTACTTTGCTGCGATTTTGGCGAGGCTGATCAAGTTCGAAAGCTTTGTTGATGGCATGTCGATGGTCGAGCTTTTTAGGACAGTAAGTCAATGGGAAAACTTTGTGGGGCCGACACCGGCGGTGTTCTTAGTCACCTTGCATGTGAGGCCCCTCGATACTTCTAATCCTCACATACCTTAACATGGGTCGACCACTAGAAGGGTAAAATCTCAAGTATAAATTAACTCGAGGCTTCAAGAACCGAAGACAAAATATAATCGAGTCTGGTGTCTTGCCTACGTAGCGTCAAAGCGTCATGCCCAACAGCACAGCAGCTGCCTTGACGCTGAACACGCGCCTCACTCTCGTTCTAGCCCTTGACTCAGCCTGGGACGATTTTCTCGGAACAGAAACTGCTAAGCATGGCAGTGGTATCGGAATCGAAAGAATTTATACTTTCTTGTTATGCGTAGTTCCTAATTTGTTGCGCGTGTGGGTGACTCTCGCCGTGGGAACGTAGGGTCCATGCTCATATCGTAGCAGCCATGACATGTTCGATTGACCTGGCCCCAGAGAGGCACATGGTCAGGCACAGCCGCAAGACCGTGCACAATGCCTTTTAGGAGCCAGCCTTCTCTGCCGCCCTGTTTATGGCCTTTGACATCCTCTTCAGAAGGGTCGCGTATTGCTCACTGATTAAGGGTGATGGAAGCTTGAGCAAGAGCGGCGGTGCTGGTTAACCAAGCCCCGCGGCGGGCCCAAACGGACGGCTAGTTAACAGGTAGGTAGTAGTAGATCTGAGTCCCAGGTACTTTGAACCGGGACGAAACGAGATGCTCGCACAGCTGGAGAATCGACTTGCGGTCACATATCACGGATCACAAACCACAAGCTACAGGATGCGCTTGGATCAGCAGCACTGGAATCGAGCCGCATCGAGATGCTCAGGGTGCGCACATGCTGGCGCGCTCCGGCAAGTGCCATGGGAGTAACCGACGCGCCTATACGTGATCTAATAAGACGCTTTCTACCAGCAGTGGAGAATATCTTGTGGGGAGAGAGCTCGGTACTCGGGCATGAAGTGTTGCATCGACCAGCCAGCAAGAAGCGTTTCCACCCGAAATCTCGAAAAAGGCCATCTACGGATAAGGCCAAGGCGCTATCCGTTGAATTCCGGTGTGGTGGAAGATGCCATTGGACGAGCGGCTTTACACGTCATGGGATGGTGTGAAGGCACGAGCAGAAAACCGGGTGCGCCAGCCAATGGTTGTCGGTGAGACGCACGTGTGTAATGGGCGATTTACACTTTTTTTTTCATTCTTTCATATGCCGTCGAGACTGAGCCTTGAGCCGTCGCCGCCCGCGATTGATTGGCGTGCTCTGGCCAAGATTTTTCGTGCAGTGAGTGAGTGAGTGAGTGAGTGAGTGAGAGGACGGCCACGTAGCGGAGAGCAGCCACACGAATTACCATTGGCCTGCACGAGAAAGCGAGAGAGAGGGGGTGTGCCTTTGGTCCGTTGGAGAACCCCAGGTTTTTAATAAATTCCGCCCGTGGCTACTTAGTAGTTAGTGTCCAGACACAAATACACACTGCTGGGGCCTGGCACATCTGGTCAGCAGCATTACGCCCCCGTCCCTGTCTACACGGGTACCACGGCCCTTGCAAATCCCATGTCATGTCTGACGCAACCGAAGGAAGACTAAACTCATTATTACTCCACGGTTTCAGCGTTGCTGTGGGTGTGGGAAGAGAAGCTCGTGTAACTGGATGAGCATATAAAAGGACGTGCAGTCCCCCATACTGGTCGATGGGAGTCTATTTCTTTCTTCATCAAGCAAAGCTTTCATCTTTTGATTTCGACAAGATTCTTCATATCCATCTCAGTCGTCCCAGCCAAATTTACACCAGCCTTCTATAACAACGCAGTCACTCACTGCCTTTTCTCCCCATCTACAAACTACGCCACACCACACTCTTCACATCGCCTTGATATATACATCCCCAATATGTCTTCCAGCCAGAACCAGTTCCTCGTCCTTTCTCCCGAGATCCGCCCCGCGACCGTCCCGGCCACTACTGCTCCGCGGTTCCTCTCCCTCGCGCCCGACGTGTCGGACTCGCACCCGCGCGCCCAGCGCACCCGCGCCGACAGCGACGCCGCCTCGTCGGTCGCGTCGGCCAGCAGCCCGACCCTTTCGGCCGTTGACGCCGCCGTGCCCGTCTCCAACACGCGCGTCCTCAAGCTCAGCCCGGTGCACTGGGGCGCGCACGCCGAGGACCACCAGGGCGATTACCACGACCTGGTCCAGGCTGCGTAAATGGGGGTGACTCGGATGCGTGGGAAACGAGTCATGGGAGAGAAATCGGCAGATGAGCCCTGATGAAAGATTTGCATGCCAGGGAAAAACAAAAAAACAAGTCTAATACAACCTTAACCCAAGCGTTGTGTCTGAGACAGCACTGTTGCAGGGGATAACGCTGGGGAAAGAGATGACATTTACGGATAATATTTTGCGAGCGTTTCGTACTATTTTGGATTCTTTATCTTCTTGGCTTGTTTTATGAGTTTATTTTCCTTTTTTGAGCAGGAAAAAAAAAAGAATGATAGCGCTACATCTTGACTTGGCACAAAGGTAGCCCAGAAACAGAATGAATAAATTTAGCATCTTGAGATAAAAACAAGGTTTCATGACAACGTGCAAATCACATTACTCGTATCGAAGCAGATTCATCTCAACAAGGCGCCCGCGCCCCCTCAATTTCTGTTGAGCCCTTGCTTGCCCACGGCCGCTAGGGTTGTACCGAAGCCACGAGGGGAGGGGGGACTGGCTTACCTTGCAAGGGCCCATGAGTCCGTGACAGAACACCACCCCTGCTGTACTGTACTTGCCCTCCTCCTTGTTCATTAATAACGGACAAGTCCAGCCGGAATTCGAGTTTTGTGGTCTACTGGTAGACGTCCATAATCTTTCACCATGTGACCCGTTTCTTGGCGCCCATTTTTGTCTCTGCAGGCCGCAATGCCAGACAGGAGCGGTGTGAAGAAACTTGCCAGGGCGGCTTTTTCTTTCGTCACGTCGTGCAGTTTGGGAGGGGGGTTTGTAATGCAATGATGACTGAGAGGCAAAGCAGACGGAAAAAGAGCTTGCCGATTCGTCATTTGTTGAACGATTTATGCCCAGAGCTGGCACTTTGTAGCTAGCTAGGTCTGTAGAGAGCTAGAGTTACTAGATCGCCAAGCATATGGCAGATTCCGCCCACCGAAGAGATGGTGCCTGCTACGGCGCCTAGGCCTTATTTTTAGTCAGATTATCTGCCAAGACTCTGAGAATGACACCCCGTGCTGAGGAAAGCGTGCTCTTTGTATGAATACTAAATCCCCATGGTCAGCGTACGTCTGCAAACTGAGCCCAGAATCATAAGAGTGTCGCATAAAGAAACGTCAACGCGCATCTGCTTACCTGGCTCGAGCGCCAGATCTGACGAGATTCGTGTATCCCTCGGACGGGAGAGTCGCCACCCCTGTCGCACAGGTGCGTAAGCTTCTTTTTTGTCTTGTCTTGCATTTGCCTCGCACTGACGACTAATAAGAGCCCCTCCTATTACTGTCCCCTCCTCCGCCAGATTCCAGCAAGCCCAGGCCGAAAAATGTTTGACTCAAGCCCGCCAAGATGCGTTACTGAGCACGACCCGGCCTTGGCGGACCGGGATTCATAGGTGAGAAATGCCATCTTGTTTCACTGATAAGCCAGTCGGACAAGCTGCAAAAGTACTCGTGGCCAAGTGTGTGGTGTAATTTCCCAGGCAGACAGACCTCTTACGTGCTTCGGACTTGTGTGACACTCCGGCGACTTGACTCCGCGACTCCCAAAACAGGGCGCGAGATGAGACCGAGCAAACGTCGAGCCGTTGCATATTCCTCAGCTATTTTCAGATCCGGCCAAGATGGGGCGCTGCCTCCGACCGTGACGCTGCCGTGTTGACTCCGTCGGGATCCAACACCTCTCGCATAATCCCTCGCCAGTCAACGACGGCGAGAGGAGGGCATCTTGCCCCCCGCCGATCGTTCCGCGCCTCGTTCTTGTGGTACTTGCACCAAGCGGGTGGATGCCCTCCTATCAAAAGTAGTCGTGACGATTGGAGGTCCGGATCCGCCAACACCTGCAAGAAGCCCCTCAGCGGCGGCTTTCTAAACATGGCCGCATCTTGACTTGACAACAACGTAGAGGCGTGGTGATATTGCACCCCAAAATTCCTTCCGAGTCTGGCTTCGGGCTGCCGATACAGCAGCGTGATGGTCAGCGAAGCAAGGCTGCCAGCGAGAATCATGTCTGAGAGCACTGGGGTGACGGCTCGGTCGATCCATTCGCGGTGGCGTCCTACCTCGAGTACAAAATTACGCACTCTTCGCCGCGCCGAGGGCGTCACAAACAGTTGCAGTTTCCCCATCTCGCGCCGCCGCTCCTCCTCCGCGGCCAGCACGTTGTTGGTTGCCACGTCATTGCGTAAAGCTGGACGAGGCTGCGTCTGCTCCGCGGCGGCGGCTTCGGCAGCGTTGCCATGGAAGTACGCCTGCAGCATCTTACTCTGGAGCGCGCCGTGCTCTCCAGACACGATGGACAGCTTGAACGCGTTGAGGCTGTAGAGCATCGGGCAGGCGATGGCGTGCAGCTGCGGGTGCACGAGCAGAATCACCCTCGCCGCCTCTAGCCTGCCGTCTAGGTCTCCGTGGTCCGGGCAGGGACATAGCTCGATGACTGTGTCGAGCTTTAGCAGAGGCGTCAAGATAAGGGTGACGATGTCGACAGGGAGGTCGAGTAGAGTCATAGGCTGACCGCCTGCCATGAGTGCGGAGGCGGGGATGTGCAGCAGGACTGTAATTTCTTCGTCATTTCCATCAGAGTACGAGGCTGGCAGGAGATGGGCATCCTTAGATCGCGGACAATGGTATTCGACAATCTGCCTGCCGTAGACAGGTTGGCTAAAGGGGAAAGCATCTTCCTTCATCCTTGTATTCCTTCATCCTTATAAGTGTAGTCACCGCGGGTTTAATTAGCGGCACGATCGCTGGACTACAGGTAGGAGGTAGGTTAGTAGGTACCTACCCGTACCTCCTAGGTACCTAGTACCTACCTCTGTAGGCACTAACTAACCTCCAGGACGCAGCGAACTTAGTACCTTCCTTACCAGCGTCTTTGATACAACATGCAACTACCAGGCAGCTGTATATCTATAATTAAAATGAACAAATAAAATTCGTGTTTTGGCCATTCTACCGAGTCTATTCATAATTTGCAAGTCATGATTTGCTCCACTGCTCGTCATCAGGCCCGCCGGCTCAAGCACTTTGGGCTCCCGGTTCCTAGAAACAATGCAGCATAACAATCTTCCCTCGTAGAAGCCATGTCGCCCCTAGACTGGAAAAAAAGGAAAATACGAAACCCGTTTTTCTTTTGCTTGCTTCCTATGGTTCCCGGGTCAAACAACCATCATCCACTCTCTGTTGAACTTTTTCGTTATATAAAATCGACATTTTGGTAAAACCGACATCAAGACGTAGCAGAAATGACATCCCAAGATTTTCCTTGAACACCTGGTCCGTTTCAGCGCTTCATACAAAAAACAGCTCTCCGCTCCCCCGGCATTCATTAAACCGTCATGGACAGCTGATAACATGTGCTGCCAATGGGTTGAGCTGGGTGAAGAATTTATCGGGAGGTCATGGCCTTGGTAACAAGACGCTTGAGGGTGAGCTCCTGCTTCTTGAGGTCGTCGGCAGAAGAGTCGCCGAGCTCAAGAGCAGCCATGGCATCGCTCATAGCAGCCTCGATCTTCTCCTTCTGGCCACGCTTCATCTTGAGGGACAGAGTCTGGTCAGAGACAATCTCCTCAACACGGCCAATGTAGGACTCGAGCTGCTGCTTGGCCTCGAAGCGCTTGCTGAAAGCCTCATCGTTGCTCTTGAAAGCCTCAGCATCGCTGACCATCTTCTCAATCTCAGCAGTAGAGAGCTTGCCGACAGAGTTGCTGATGGTGATGTTGGCGCTGCGGCCAGAGGTCTTCTCAGTGGCGGTGACCTTCAGGATACCGTTGACATCGACCTCGAAGACACACTCAAGGACGGCCTCACCAGCACGCATGGGAGGGATAGGAGCCAGGGTGAATTCACCGAGGGAGGTGTTGTCCTCGCAGTTGACACGCTCGCCCTAAAAAGTTGGTTAGCTAGTGCAAGTTTTATTGATCCAGAATGTGAAAAAGTATTTACCTGGAATACGGGAAACTGGACCGTCTGCTGGTTGTCGGCAACAGTAGTGAAAGTCCTGTAAAGCGGATGTTAGTATTGTCTGAAAATAGTCTATGTAGCCTGAAAAGTACAAAGGGCACGATGCGGGTCGCTCGTGGAGGAAAGTCAAGTTTTCGAAAGGTGATGAGATGAGGAAGACACCGCTGACAACTGTGACAACGATGATAAGGAAAATAAGGGTGACAAGGAAAATAAGGATGATAAGGAATATAGGGATGACAAGGAATATGGGGATGATAAGGATGATAAGGAATATAGGGAAAGGAGAAGACATTTCGGGTTTTCCAATGCATTCCTCCTTGTAATTCTTCTGGTGGGGGAGAGTTCAGAGTATGAGAGTTGTGTAAAGTGGGACAGCTGCAGCGAGGCTATCACGACCACGCTCGCGGCCAGAAATTGCACTCAAATGCCTGAAAAGTCGCCAACGAATCCAAAAAAGCAAATAGACAAAAGAAAAGAATATTTCTAACCGTTTCTTGATGCTAGGCACCGTGGTTCCGCGTGGCACTACAGGAGCAAAGATGTTGCCCTCCATAGCGACACCGAGAGACAGAGGAACGACGTCGAGAAGCAGCAGGTCAGCGGCATCAGACTCGGCAGCCTTGCCAGTCAATAATCCGGCCTGGACAGCAGCGCCGTATGCGACGGCCTCGTCAGGGTTGATGCTCTTCTCGAGCTTCTTACCACCGAAGAACTCAGAGAGGAGCTTCTGGATCTTGGGGATACGGGTGGAACCACCGACAAGGACGATCTCGTCAACCTTGGACTTGTCCATGCCGGAGTCCTTGAGGACCTGGCCGACGGGCTCAATGGTGCCGGCGAAAGCCTTGGCGTTGAGCTCCTCGAAACGGGCACGGGTGATGGTGATGGTGAAGTCGGCACCGTCGAAGAGAGAGTCAATCTCGATGGTAGCCTGGGCACCGGAGGAAAGGGTACGCTTGGCACGCTCGCAAGCAGTGCGGAGACGACGGAGAGCACGGGGATCGTTGCTCAGGTCTTTCTTGGATTTGCGCTGGAAGTCCTTCTTGCAGTGCTCAAGGAGGTTGGTGTCGAAGTCCTGACCACCAAGATGGGTGTCACCAGCGGTGGCCTTGACGGTGAAGACACCGCCCTGGATGTTCAGGAGAGAAACATCGAAAGTACCACCACCGAGATCGTAGATGAGAACGTTGCGCTCTTTGTCAGACTTGCCAGCACCGAGACCATAAGCAATGGCGGCGGCGGTGGGCTCGTTGATGATACGGAGGACGTTGAGGCCAGAAATGGCACCGGCGTCCTTGGTGGCCTGACGCTGGTTGTCGTTGAAGTAGGCGGGGACGGTGATGACGGCCTTCTCAACCTTCTTGCCAAGCTTGGTCTCGGCAATCTCCTTCATCTGTGAGGGGTGTTAGACGGCTGCGCGCGTGAGGTAATGGATAAAAACGTACCTTGAGGAGGACCATGGAGGAAATCTCCTGGGCGGAGAAGGACTTCTTCTCGCCGAGGTAGTCGACCTCAATCTTGGGGGTGCCGGCATCGTCAAGGACCTTGAAGGGCCAGGACTCAATGTCCTTCTTGACGGTAGGGTCATCGAAGCGGCGACCAATGAGACGCCTGGGAGACAAGATCAGCAACTGCACGATTGGAAGATGTAAGCCGCGGGATAAAACTCACTTGGCATCGAAGACGGTGTTGCGGGGGTTCATGGCAGCATTGTTCTTAGCGGCCTCACCGATCAGACGCTCCTTGTCGGTGAAGGAGACGAAGGAAGGGGTGGTGAAGGAACCCTGCTCGTTGGCAATGATTTCGACATTGCTGCCCTCGTAGATGGCAACGCAAGAGTAGGTGGTACCTGCGGAACGATGAAATATTAGTTTTTGAACTATGCGATTGTGTATCTGCTCGTTCTCATCGCTGCAATCGTGCGTTCGCAGTCGGCCTGGGGAAAGTCATGCAGACATGCCCCAGCGGCGCAGAATTTTTGCGCATCAATTGGCGGCGGCCACGACGCACAAAAAACAGGCGTCCGCAATATTGCAGGCGACGAGGGGGAGCGGGAGAGCAAAGAGGCACATACCCAGATCGATACCAACGGCACCGTCGTAAACTTCGTCAGCCATTTTGTATATAGGTTTTTTGAAATGCCCGTATGTGAAGTCTTGAAGAGGGATGGGAGAGATGCAAGAGGAAGAGGAGCCCGAAAGACGAGGACGTGGGGTTACGGTGAAAGAAATTCAACAACCCGCCACCAAAATTTTCGTGCAGGCCGCAAGAATAATTTTCGGGGCCCTTTTTTTTCCATGGGAGAAAACGAGTGGGGCGGTCGAGATAGTTGGCCAGCAACAGAGAGGCGCTAGTCAAATATAGGAATGGCGCCTTCGCCTGAGTTTTCCAACGCACAGCTTATCTTATCGATTAATATTCTTGCGCCAATCCATAGCCAGTATCGATAAATAGCTACAATTTGAACATTATTTTCCTTTCATTGCAGCCGTCCGTTATACTGATACCATTCTCTATGCCTTGTTTGCCTTGAGATCCAGCGCCTTGGCCTCGTCAGCAACCGTCGCCGCAATGGTAGACTTGAGATCGGCGCCCTTGGGCTTCCAGCCCAGGTACTTTGCAGCGCGCTGCGGGATCCCCTTGGAGTTCCGGCCGAAACTGGGCGCCGAAGGACCGGCAACGCTTCCGGCCTCCTTCAAGCTGAGCGTCTTAGTCTTCCCGCCGGACTGGTATCCCTGCTTGGCCGCCTCGTCCAGAATCCACTGCGCCACCTCTGACCAGCGGTGCACGCCGTTGGACGCAAAGAAGTAGCCGTGCAGGCCAAAGATCTCCGGGTTCTTGTTCTTGTTCGGGTCCTGGGTAGCATCGAGGAGCTTCAGGAACAATTTGGCGAGGTCATCGATGTGCACATTGTCCCACTCGGTCTCGCCCTTGCCGACGACCGGTGCGAAGCCTTTTTGGAGGGTGGCCCGGGCCAGAGCGGGCACCTGGATGCTGCGCGTGTTGACAGGTCCGGAACCCTCGCCGTAAATCGTGGGCGGGCAGAGAATGGCAATCCTGACAGCGTCCGATATGGTGCCTTGGACCAGAATGTCAACATTTCGGTGGTGGGCGGAGTCGGGCAGCGTCACCAGACGCTCCACATCGTCAACGTCGCGGTAGGTCTGCTCCGGCAGCGGCGGCTCGCCCTCACGACCATGCTTCTGGTCGTACCAAGTCAGGATCGACGTGCCGCAGAGATGAATCCAGTAGCCAGGATTCTCCGGAGTGTGGCCCTGTTCGAGGCCCATGGCAATAGCCGTCGCGCCGGGAACATTGTCCGAAGAGTCTGCCGTGTCTGCTACCCGTCAGTCCTGGAGATTTCCTCGATTTGGCAACGTACGGATTACAACATCGGTTTTGGAAACCGCATCCAGCAAAACCTCAGTGTCTTCCAGCGAGCCATAGACAAAGTTGACCTTGGGGTACTTGGCCTTGATTGGCTTGGCTCGGTCCTCGTTCCTCACGTAAATTGTGTAATCGTAGTCCGGGTGCGCTCTGTAGATATAATCAAGTACAGTGCCACCAATGTAGCCTTCGGAGAGTCAAATGTCAGCCTATTGCAATGCCAATAGCGGTGGCATCTTGGAGCGTTGAAGCCCCGCCATACCTGTTGCGCCAGTTCTGGAGGCATTTGTCAGCTGCTGGCGTGCAAAGAACGGTAACGGTGGTTAATTACTTACAAGAAGACTTTGACAGTCATGATAGCTGCAGGCAAGAGCTAATATCTTTGGAAATTGGACGTTAACAAAGGTGGAAAGAGATATTCTATGGACGAGCTACTTCAGAGTTTCGTTCATAATCATGACGGAATTGGAGGGGTCCAGAGCTTCACGCCAGCTCTGTTGCCCCTACTGCAGTTAGCTTACCAGCCAAGCAGAGCGGGGAACTTTTGGCTTGAACCGATTGTCGCACTTAAATTTAGCCGATTATAGTTCTAGACTACTCATGCTATATCTTCTTGAAGGAGACGTCGGCCAACTACGACGGGCGCTGGAGCATCTTTGCGTCCTTGTCAGCCATATGCTCCGAGCGTCAAGGGCGCCTCATTCACTTGAACAAGGGTACCTGCAACTCAATTGATTTTGACTGTACGTCACGTGTATAATCTCCACCACTTGCCATTTGCAACCCCGCTCCTTCTCGTGAAACATAGAAACAAACGTGCATCTTTCTTCATCATAGATTGAATTTGTCCGTACCACAGAACCAGCTCGAGTCACACCGTCGTTCTTAAAAAGCCCAACCATGCCCGACCAAAGCTCCAAGAGCCAAGGCTCCAGTGCCGGCTAACTTACAAGAGCTCCGGCACCAACAGTCAGGTGTGCTGGACCGTGCAGTCCTCCTCAGCCAGCCATGACGACTAACCAGAGTTTGGCGTGATTCTCTATTAGGGCAATCATTACTGTTCTCGCGACTACGGTTCGAGCGCTACCAACTCCAACTCGTACCACTATTCCAACAGGCGAGAGGGGTCACACCCAAGCGCACCTATCTACCGCTGACCGCTTAGAAGTCGTTAACACATGGTGACAGGGACGGTTCCTACTACTACTCAAACCCCAATGGAAGCACGTACTACAACGACGGTCAGGGAAGCTCCACTTACACCAAACCTTCCAAATAGAGGCTCTTTCATCACTTGGACGAGTCAAAGGAGCTTGCCCGGGATCGTCTGCTAGGCACGCTGCTGGATTATGTTTTGGTACTGAGCGACCGTGAACTGTACTTTGTGTGAAGCCATCGGTGTCATTATTGCATGTTCAGTACAGTATAGTTATGGTGTCCAATTATCGTCTGCCATACTTATTCGATAAATTGAAGCTCAACGTATGATTCACTTATCCCCTCGCCGACCGTAACATTGGCGCCATACACCTTGGTGCCAATACTGCCAGTAGAGCCGTAAGCGCCGAAGATGGCCGCCCGGAGACCAACCTTGCCCTTGCGGCCCCACGCCCAGCTCGGCACAGTCATGTTTCGCGTGAAAGGTGCAGCAGGCATTGTCCCATCTAGAGGCATCAGAACCACAACAACCACGGGACAGTCAGCAGGTAGCTTACCTTGTAGGTAGATGGATGACACCGGGCTGCCGATGACACTGTTGGGGGCCAGGGGACTCATTCCAAGACCAAACGTAATGCTGGTTTGGTAGGTGCTGGACTGGTCAATGTTGTTGACGAGCTTCACCGGGATGCTTTGGCCGACGGCAATCGTCTCGGGGACTTGGATGGAGATGATGGAGGCAGCGGCGCCGGAGGCCCCGGCCAAAGCGGCCACAACGGAAGCAGATTTCATCTTGGACTTGGTTTGAAGAGGGGCCTGGAACAGTGAGAGGTTTGTAGGAAAGTTTTTGCTTCAATTATTGGCTGCGGGCTGCTTTTTATGTTGGACGTCTGCAGGGGACCGTCAATAGGTAAACTTGAATGAACCTGCGGTTTTTTTTTTAAAGACAGCAGGCTACGGCTGAGTCTGGGGCCAATGAAATCGTATTTTCGCGTAATTAGATGCTTTATGCTCCAATATCAGCGCTCTACTTGGCAGGTCCGAAATCACGGCACCAGCATCGGTAATCTCCCGCTTTGGCAACGCCGGCAATCGCGGAGCCACCCAGCCCCGGCTGGACAGAAATAGCCATGTAATAAGTAAAGTCTCCAGACATGCGCGGGGAAAGCAGTTGTTGATACAAAGAGTCAATCCCTACTACATAAATCTCGGCCTACATTCGCCAAACCAAATCCAGAGTTGCCTGCCTCGTGTCAGATGCTATACAACATTTATACAAATTTCATCCCCCTTCGAAGAGCAGAGTCCCCGTACGTGGTTTACTTCCCGACAGAAAAGAAAACAGCCAGGATAATGACCAGGGACATATATGCGGCGAGCTCCGCAAACAGCACGCGCTTCAGAATCGTTCTCTGCCGGACGGTAAAGTGCGCCATCTCGCCAAGCGTGCACCAGCTTAAGGTCGAGTTGAACGCGCCGTACAGGGCAATGAGGCCGGCCACGGGGAACACCACGCTCAACAGCAACACCGAGACAAACACAGTCGACAGGCGCTTCTGGCAGTCTTGTGTGTAGCGTCGCCGAAATAGAATGTCGGCTCGTGCAGACTCCATGAGGCGCGTTTCCGATGCCGAAAAGAGGGACTGTTCAAGCCGCAGCGGGCCATCCCTGGCTCTGCGCTCCCTGGTAGATGCTGAGAATCCGCGGAGTCGGAGCAGTCTGGGGGCAACTTGCCGGAACTCCTCATCGGCCGATTCCCAATACGAAGCACGCGGGTCGGGGGTCTTGAGGACCTGAGACCGTCGCTGGCCACCGAGGAGTAATAACGAGGAGATGCGCTCGCTGGACTCGTTTGACAGACCTAGTCAGTGTTAGCTTCTTCAATAGACTAGAGCATGACGCCTTGCCTACCATAGCTGCGCGGAGAGTCCCAGCGGGAGTACGTCGGGCTCGGCTTCTCAAGCTGATCGCAGCTACTTCCGACCTGGCCGTGGGAAAAGAGAACCGAGCGCGGCGTGCGAGGACTATTGGTGGATGAAATTGTGCTGCGCTTCTCAGAGTGTGCCTTGGTTACGAACGAGATCGCTGGGTCGGTATGGTCTTCTTCACCGCGCTGAATGCGAATCTTTTGGAGTTTCGCAGCCTCAGGTAGGCTGATGAGCGGGAAGGGGAGACGCGGGATACCGACGCTGCCGTTCGCAATGTCTGTAGGAGGAACATCGGCAAACAAGACTCTCTGGGGATCTCTAGACGGCTCAAACCCTTGCCAGTGGTTGCCGCTGCCGAAGAATTCAGAAGACGCAGTCGAGTCCAAGCTGTCAAAGCTGCCGTTGAACTGTCTCATCTCGAATGCTTGTGGGCCACGCTCTCGAGATGTGGTGATGCCGTCGAGAGAGCTAGAAACGCGACGCATTGCCGCTTGCAACCGACGTCTTGTCGACATTCGCGCACTAGGCTTGTGACCAGTGCCATGCCCAGGCCCAGCTGTATACGAGACCGGAGGATGGCGGCCTGTCCCGCAATAGTCAAAGCTGACGGTGTCGGACACGTCCGCAATACTACTGCCATTCTCCACGTGCGTCTGGAGCTGGTGCGTTCTTTGCCGGGAGAAGAGATGATCAGTTGTCACTGTTTCCCAGTCGCTCTCTTGGGCGTTTGAGGGACCCTCCCTAAGACGTAAGGCAGGTCTTAATGGAGAAGGCACAACTGTGGAGGAGCAGTGAGTCGGAGACGGTGTGGTCGAATGAACGGGAATCTTGACAAAGTTGTCGACTTTCTAAGCCGAGGCAACTGCGTCCGCGTTGTAAAACGACCGAATATGATGCTCCTGAATATCTCTAAGGTGTCCGGTAGAAGGCCCAGTGAAGCTGACACGACGTCGAGACGCAGATGCCGTCTCCAACGTGTGAAGCGCGCGACTTACATCTCTCTCGGCGGAGGGGCTGAGGAAGAGTGAGCGACAGGTACTGGTCTCTGACCTCTGCGCACCAACGGTGGATGTTTTCGAGTAAGATGAGACTAAATTTCCGCATGAATCTCTGTCTAGCACCGTCGTTGCGGGCCGCACGTGTTGTCGATAATCGTGAGCTGGCGAAAAGTTTCCATGGCCAAGTTCAGAAGCATCGATGCTACCATGGTTCGCGTCGCTGTAGATGCTGAACATCGACCCAAAGGAATCGTTCCGTGTGAGCCTGGCCGGCGTCACGTATGGTTCGGGAAGTAGCCCCGAAGATGCAGAGCTTGGCATTGTGTTTCGCCTCTGTGGAGTTGGACGGAGAGGTTGTTCTTGATTTGAACCTCTCGTCGGAGACAATACCAGGGTGATTGTTCTTTGGTTGTTGGAACGAGTTCGGGGAGTTGTAGACATGGTCTCTGTATTGTTTTGAAAAAGGCAACAATCGTCGTAGTCGACTTCAGTCTCCCAGCTGGAGCTGGAGCCTTTAATATTCATCCTGGATCAATCGGGGCTCACTGAATCACGCCTAGGAGCGGTTGGACAAGGCGGGTCAATGTTGGACAGGTTCTTCCAGCCCCTGGTGTTTCGATATTGTGTATCGTAGTGTCACTTGAGGCTACGTCTTGCAGTCTAAGAAATGATTGACCGACTATTGAAGGTCGACAATATGATAGAATGTAGCTGGAGTGAGGCTGTGGCGCTCTCGAAGCAGTAGTTGCAGCAGAGTTGGCTCCCTGGCGACGATGGTAGCAAAACGCGAGACGCGTCCCAACAACAAACACGAAAAGCGTGCATTTTCGTTGATGAGCTGGCGGCCGGCAAACCCGCTTCACTGTTGATCCGACCCAAGTTGTGGCGATAAGCGAGGTCTAACGGGGCTGACAGCTGGCAGCTGGCAACATGACGCAGCACGAACGGGCGCTGCAAACCGACAATGTTCCTGTGAATCTGTCTAGGCTAATCTGAGCAAATGAGCACACATGTAATACGAGAAAAGTTGTGAGAAATGGCGTCACGGTTTTGCTCTCACAAGTGTAACCAACAATCCAGCAGAAACGCCGAAATCGTCAATTGGGCCGGGTACGGTGTACCTGTGCAACGCCGACTCGCTTCCCGGCTCGGTTTTCACCAATCATTACAAGCCGTTTGAATCAGTCGAAGCATCTGAACCGGTTGATCAGCGCTGCCGGTACAGCCAAATACGAGAAGCCGAAACGAGCACCTGCATCAGCATACCCAAGGCATGTCAGAGATCAGCAAGGCCGCATAGCGAGGCTGCGAGGAGGCCAAGTGGCGTCAAGCTGGACGGACGAGGGCGACAACTCGTTGTCTGACTGGACCTCAGTTACATTGATGCACTATTGGCAAGCATTCAATGATGCCTGGCCCCGGCTCTGGGTTCCTCTTCTGCCAGCCTAGTCGCGATTTTGGCATAGCGGGACGGTCTCGGCCCGGAAAGCTTATGTATGTATTGTCAACCTTCGACGACCGAGTAGCTGGGCAAAAGTCTAGAACTCCTGTGCTAGCGGCACGGGCGGCTTGTCCATCTAATTTCTTGAATATTATTTAAATAGTCAAGGCAAGTACTCGTCCAAGTAGGCTGCGAAATAGCCCTTCAGCTCGTTACAAGTAAAGTGCTGCAAGCCAGCACCACAGCGGGTCTCGCACCTGGCGCGCCCCTCCGCCATACCTCCTACCTTAGTAGTAGCGGCCGCAGCTGCTCTTTTTGGGCACGTTATCCTTCGTTCTCCCTCTTCACAAATCTTCCTGCGATCGGGCCCAATTCAACAATTGCACGCTGAAGGCGAGCAATATGCGAAATGGGCCGCGACCACCACAGGCCATCCGGCTGGGATGGACTGCCAGACGAGATCCTGCTGCAGATCATTGCCTGTAGGTTCCCCGCTTCAGCCTCGCGGCGCAATGGCGATGGAGGAGTGAAGCAAAGGATGCTGATGCCAGGAAAACGCATATAGATCTTGAGCCATATCACATCACGCTCCTGCAGCGGGTTTCTCGCAAATTGCAGGAGCTTTGCCTGGATGATGAGCTGTGGAAGAAGAATTGTTTTGACGACTCGCCCTGGTATGCTCGGCTCCAGAGCAGACGTGGTTCTGCTCCCGGATTTTTCGGCCTCGCCACTGACGGCTACGGCGTGCAAGACGCTGTACACGACGCGGTACACGACGTGCAAGATGTTGAATCCTCACCCGAAAGCCCGAATCGAGTCGTACCACCGCCCGTACCGACGACAGACGACAGCAAACACCGCAGATGGCGAAGGGTGCAGGACATGGCCAACTGGGATCCGTCCTTCCCAAGCGAGCGAGTATCGTGGTACGATGAATACATTCAGCGCTATGGTCCAGCTTGTATATCCTGGCTCCAAACTCCGCGCATGCGAGACCGTGGAATGGAAGCCATAATCGAATCGCGTGGCGTCGCCTTGTACCATCCACGCAACGATGGAGATGGGACAATGCTGGCTGTATCTCCACTCGACGATGGATCCGTCTGCCTTTGGGATATTAAGGGTACACGAGGTAAACAAGGCAGCATAATTGGGCGTAGTAAGCCGGACATACTGTTCATCGACGGGCCAAGCGGTCAGAACCAGCGGCGGTCGAAGCGAATTGACACGGGTGTGACCGAGTGTGTTAGCGTCGACCACCAAAATAATAGAGCCTTCTTTGCCGTTCAAAGTCGTGAGTGCATTTGCTGTCTCAGAATGAATTCATGTTACTGAACGAAGGATAGATCTTATCGAGGTCGACCTGAGTCGCCTCGAAGTTGTGAGCCGCCAATCGTTTGAATGGTCAATTACAACCCTATCTGCAGCCAACGAGCGCCTACCTCTCACCGTCGGGACGTCCCTCGGTATTCATTTGCATGATTTTCGGGCACGGAACACGATCCCGAGCGATGTATCTGAGCGAATTGAATGGAGCGGGCCGGATCTCTACAAGTCCATTTTCGATCCTCGGCCGCTTCCTCCTTATGCGTCGCTGTCGCAGCCAACGCCAATCAGTATTCTGCATCTGCCAAAACCCGGCTCGCACAGCCAGATCTCAGATGATATCTACGTTTCTGGAAGATTTACCAATATTTTACACTATGATCGGCGCAAGTTCCCAGCCATTGTCGGGTCAATATATTCGGGCGGCTTGATCAAGAGCTTGGCTGCTGTGCCATATCCATATTCGACGGTCAACTATGAAGTCCGTCGGCAAGGCGAGTTTCCGGTGGAGCAAATATCACGAATCAAAAGGACGGGTGGTGGTGTTACCATGGTTGCTGGTGGCGCGTACAAGTTGAAGGGCTCCCTTGAGATGTACGGGCTTAGCCCGACCGTGCATTCAAACGACCAGGCAACATTGCAAAATGCGGCAATGAAGAATCGGCAAACGGCGGCCTCGTCAACGATCCTCTCACTTACGACGCACGGAACTAGGATTGTCTTTTCAGACGGAACCGGGTTGATCAAGTGGTTTGAAAGAGATGGCGTTACGGAATGCCGGCGACATAAAATCGGATCGTGCGACGCCAAGGAAAATAATCTCTTTGCTAGCAGTGGACGGGGCGAGATTGCGCGCAAGATTGTGTCAACAAAGTCGCCGGTGGGTCAGGATCGACCAAACAATGACAGTATACTGTTTTGGACAGGCGAGAGGCTTGGGATGCTGAGCTTCACGACAGCGCCGTTGTACCAGTCTGAGGACTTTGAAGCAAAGGACGAAGAGGCGGCAGTGGAGGAAGAGAAGCGACAGCGGTATGCTGACGAGATGCGTGAGGCACTCGAGAGACAGACAGACGAGATACGACTCATGAATCGCTTTGGCCACGGCCCAGCATAATGATGGCGGCCAAGGCCCAAAGTGATAGCCGGGCAGAGTACGGCGCGGACACAGCAAGCCACGTATATAATGACGAAAATAACTGAGACGACGCATGAATACGAATAAAATGATTGACCCTTTGGATTCAGACGTCCAGAAACGTATTTGGCTCATGGTTGTTGCGCAGCGCCACTGGTGCCCAAGGACGATTAGGCTGAGCTTGGGCTCGCGGGTGGCCTGGTTCATCATCACGATTGCAGCCTATCGCTTCGGAACATGATGCTGCAAGGAGTCACGATGGCGGGAGCCAAGACGACGAAAAAAGGGTTGCGGAAGGGGAGCAGGGAAGAGAGAGTCGTCCATCCACAAGGCAGAGCTCCGATTCGGCGATTGGAAAAAGCAAAATGGCAAATGGCAAATGGCATCGACGAGACGGCGAGTGCGGACCGTTTCCGAGGGCTGGGGGCCGCTGCTGCAGTCATGGTCCATGGGCGCCCAACCAACCTGAGAGAAATATTCGGCTGGTACTAACCTACCAATGGATATGTTTCTAGTACATAAAATAAGGTAAGACGTCTTGGACTGATAATAGACCGGGGGCAGTGCTGGGCCGGGCCTTGTTGCGACGATCCAAAAACCTTTTTTTTTTCCCTCTCCGAGTCTTCTCTTTTCGATGCTAGATTCAACTGTATGAGTTTCTTTTCTTTTTCGCACAAGAGTTACAAATACACCCATTGTCTGTCCATCCCCCACCCTGCATCCATCAGATCTGGTGTGACAGACTAGTTCAATTTATCTGGTCGACCGTTGCCGCCGGTTTCTCATCGCCCGCCCTCTCACATCACATCACCTGCCTGCTCCAACGTCACACCACACCGCTCACCCGATCCAGCGGGCGCATCTACACTCGCTCCTTCACCATCCTGCTGCGCGCTTGCAGCCGTCAATCTCGCTCTTTGTTCCCTTGACTTTTTTTCTTTTTTCTTTGACTTTTTTCTATTATTTCCTATACTCTTTCTTCTTTTCTTCACCCTTCGGCGATCCACGCCTGGAGCCTGCACCATGTCCTTTTGGGTTCTTGGTGGTGCTGGCGCCGGTGGTCCGCCCGACAACAGCCACACTTGGCATTCACATCACCAAGACAGTCAATATCACTCGTACGACAACTACAGGGGCAAGGCGTTCCAGCCGCCGTTTGGCCAGGACCATGATCAGATCTATCACCATCAAAACGCAAACAGGTACAGCTTCGACGCCCATCGTCGGCCCTCCTACAACCATGCCGAGGGCAGCTACACCGCGAAACAAGCTGCACCGTCCATCCACATTAAGAATCTCGCCTTTCTCGTCATTCGCGAGCAACACCCGGATAGTCCACCGCCAGAGACTTGCGACTTGCGCTCAGGACCACCCCCCAACGACGGCGGCTTCACCCAAGGGCCACAGCAGCCACAGCAGCGGCCCGTGCCGTTGGAGCGCACCGAGTCTGGGCTTCCCATCTCCGACACTGCGGCTCATGGGGACGACGACGACGAAGACGGCGATCACAGCGGATGCTTCCTCGACGACCTAGCCGCCGCGCAGCTCGTCCGCGACCACGTCGCCAGCTTCCAGCGGCGCTGCCCAGACTCGCAGTCCGGCCGCATCCTCCGCGCCCTCATCAACCCCAAGAGCGAGCGCCAACGGCCTCGCAGCCGGAGCCGACGGCCCCAAGACACGGTACCCGCAGCCTTTCCGCTTGACAACGACGCGCTGCGCAGCGTCTTCTCCGCCGCCAACGAGCTCTTCTTCGCCAACCGGCTCGCGCGCCGCGTCGCCTGGGACTGGAGCCACCCGGGCGCCACGCAGTTCCAGAGCGCCGTCGTCGGCACCACCGCCCTGCGCCGCTGCGCCCACCTCGGCGGCTGGGAGACGCTCATCGTGCTGTCCTCGCCCGTCCTGCGCGACACCCGCTACAACCGCCGCCTTCTACTGTCCACCTTTTTGCACGAGATGATTCACAGCTTCTTGTTTGTGACGTGCGGCCGCAAGGCGGGCCGGCAGGGCGGACACACGGAAGGCTTTAGACAGATTGCAGAGGTGATTGATGCGTGGGTCGGTAGGGAGCATCTGAGGCTAAGTGACATGCAGGCGGACTTGCAGTACTTTGAGGATGGCACGCCGGTGCCGGCGACGCCGTGCATGGGGTATGGACGGATGATGCGCGACGGCGGTGCCGGACAGGAGCAGGCGCCGGCGGGGGCGATTCCGGCGTGGCGGCTGGACAATGAACGGAATGTGTGGCCACATCCTGGTGGTGGAGGGGAGGCACCCGGACACGGCATGTACTTGAATGAGCCGGTGATGCCGCCACCGCCGCAGTTTCGACACCCGGATGACGGCGCGTGGCAGTGGTATGAGAGAGAGGGGTTTGAGACCCGTGACGGACCGGTCGTCGGGATGCATTATTAGATTTTCTTATGGTGCTCTGTTTTCTTTGTCTTTCGCATCTGTACATTTGGGAGGAAGCGAGCATTGCTACGGCGTTTTTGGAAAACTTGCTAATTCTTTTCTATCCACAAGAACAAACGAATATATGTGACAGCATGATGAAGTTTCAATGTTTGCATAGTCTATTAGATGTAAATGCTTAATGGCGAATAAAGCAACTAAATTCGTTGTAATGGATTGTCTTTCGCATATCTCTCAGATTATGGCTCGTATTTCCAACAGTCGCCTCGCCAAAACAATAAACGCCTCATAATGCTCAGAAATGCAAAACCAAAGAGTAAGTAACCAATGCCGCCTTCTCTGAACAAGGAAAATGTAAATGCCACGTATCCAATCTCGGCTCTCGTGTTTCTAAAACAGTAGTGCTACCGAGATCTGCCGCTCATCTCCCAGTGATGGAACGATACTCGGTGTCGCCGTTTCGCCGGTGCGCAATTAGCGGCTGCCGCTCGTCGGCATCCTCGTCATCGCTACCAACTATGGCCGACTCATTGGGCAGCAGCGCGGCACCGCCACTCCGTGGGCTAACGCTCTGCGACGACGCTCCCTCATCGTCGTTCTCTGCCGCTGCCGCTGCCACTGCCGCCCCCGCCGTTGGGCCGTCGCCCTCGACAATCAGAAACCCCGGTAGCGCGCCGAGGAGCGCCGAGGCGCCAAGGAAGAAGTAGGCGCTGACGATGTAACCGTGGTCGGCACCCCAGGAGAAGACGCGACCAGTGGCCGCGGGCCCAATAGCGCGACAGAAGGCGCTGAACATGGTGGCGAAGCCGTTGATGGAGCTGAGGACGCGGAGCGACACGCACGAGTTGGTGAGCAGGATGGTGGTGGAAGGGAAGGCGATGATGATGCAGCAGGCCTTGAGAACCATGATGCCGATGACAGCGATAAAGCGCACCTTTTCGGTGGCGAAGAGCGAGGTATACGGCGTGGCGAAGTAGACAAAGGGCAGGAGGACGGCTAGGGGGTTGTTAATGGGCATTTACCCTAATGTAAAACGTTTCAGGAGGACGTACAGCAAACGTGAAAGGTGCGCAGGACGCCATAGCGAGCGACCAGGGCCGGATACAGGAGGAACTGTACCGCGGCGCTAGTGATGCCGTAGATTGTGAAGATGGTCCCGATGGTGCCTGGGTCGAGGCCGAAGCCGCCGTTGAAGTAGAATGGCGGGTGGTAGTTATCCGGGGTGCGGGGGGCGACGGGCGTGCTGAGGAAGACGCTGATATTTTGGTCGTACGCCACCGAGTGGAACGCGAGGAACGAGTACGCGATGAGGGCGATGACGGTTTGGTAGGTGAAGATCTCGGACAAGGCTGCTGGCTTACCCGCGGCGCCGGGCGTCAACGGCCTGGACGGGACGAGCGGCGCCGTGGCCTCGCCATCGACAAAGGACGAGGTGCGGCCGTTTCGTCCGGTCTTGCGCGAAAAGGCGCGTGTGAGACGCTGGCCAACTAGGATACCCCAGTCGGTGCGGTCACGCTTTGCCTCGAGCGTTTCCTACCAAGAGTTTGGTGAGTCGGTGAAACGTTTGATGAGGTTGAGGAGGGGGCGGTACGTACCTTGAGGAAAAAGGCGGCGCTGCAGAGGGAAATAAGAAAGAATACGGTGGCGAGCAGGTTAGGGAGGGCGTAAGGAAAAGTGGTGAATAGGGGAATGCCACCAAAGAGGTCTGGGAACCGCTCGGCAGGTTTAGCGAAGAAGCCGCCGAAGGCAGGGCCTATGACGGAACCGAGGGACCAGACGAGCGGCATAATGGAGAAGGCGCGGGGCTGGAGTTCCTTCTGGGGAACCATTTCCGCGACCATGGTTCGAATGATGCCGACTGGACGATGTAAGCGAGGCTGAGCCTTGTTGTGTATGCGGATGCGTGTACAACTTACTGTTTCCGTTGCTACCGCCTTGGATAACGCGGACGGTGATGGCCATGGCTAGACTCCGTGAGAAACTCCATACGACAAAGCAAACCATGGTGCTGAGCAGGCCGATGATGAGGGTGGGCTTGCGGCCGTAGCGGTCGGCGGCGCGGCTCCAGGGCACGGCGGTGATGCTTTGGGCGAGGGAGAAGGCGCCTGACGTGAGGCCGGCCCAGGTGGCGATGTCGTTCTCAGCGACACCAAAGCTGCGGATCATGTCCGGGAGGTAGGGGTATATCGAGGTATAGGCGATGGGCTCTGCGAATCTGGCGACAGCTGGCGGGAAGGATGGTTAGCAATGGCACTCACAGTGCGCGAGCTACGGGAATATGCAGATGGCAGGGTATGAATTGGTGGGTTCCCGGGAATTAGAAGGCCTCAAGGAGGGTATATTTGAAGATATGGCGTCGAGTGTCTACATTCACGAAGGGCATTGGCGGGAGGAGAGGTAACGGTAAGACGGCAAGCTGCAATGTCAGAGGGCGAGGTTTTGCGTACCGAGAATAGCAAGCTGCTGGACGGGCAGCTTAGGCCTAGAGTCGTCATCTTTGGTCATGGCTGCTGGGTAGCCGCAGACGGGATGAATGAGCCGAGGGGCAGATTATCGCGGGCGTCGAGGTGGGATCGACGGCGGACGCGCACAGGAAGATCTGCAAGCGGTGAGCGTAAGAGAGAGGAGGAATGTCTCTACGGTCACAGAGAATCCGGACAGCGGCGCGAACAAGCCATGATATAGCTCTGGGCGTAAAAGGTAGGAAGAGAGGAAGGTGAGGATGATGGGAAGAAGGAAACGGTAGAGGAAGAAAACAAGGCAGGGTGCGATCGGAGGAGCGTGCATAAGGGCATTTATGTATCGATTACTGCACAACGTGGGGGAGATAATTCAGCGGGCCGAATGGCGGGGATAAATTTATCAATTTCAGGACTTGCCACCGGGGGTATTGGCTTGTATAATTTATTTATTAGCATCAATAATAACGGTTCAGCCTCAAGCGGAAGATCCTAGTTGGGCGTGGGTTGTGGCTTGTCTTGCCGCCTCCGAGACAAGTGGCTTGCTCAAGCCGCCGATGACGGGATGGCGAGACGAGGCACGAGGTAATGAATTGGAACGACTTTTCCATCCATGATTTATCAGGAAAAAGAGGCAGCCATCGAGATGGGGATGCGTCTCTGTCACGACAGAAGCAAACATTGGCAGCTTCTAGTCTCCCAAGCAACACAGTCATCGTTGGTGCTACATACCTCGACCCTCGGTGATGGCTTGCACAGGAGGCTAACGCAGACCAGGGGACTCTCCCGTTCATGTACGAATGCATTTTGGTAGCTCTACACCCCGGCTGATGAGATTTTGACAATAAATTACCAACTCTTCTAGTTTAGCCGTCATGTGTCGGATGCGGATCAGGCAGCAACGGGTGCGACCCCCATGAACATGCCATCGCCGTGGAACACTGGTCTATTGATGATAAATCAGGTTGCACAAATTCAGAAGACTGACTACGCCGCAGTGTGTATAGTAATGAATGTCTTGAATTCAATAGTATCTTATTCCTCAGAGGAATCTGTTAGATGTTGGATATCTAGCCCGCAGGCATCCAGCAGATTTCATCCAGCATCCATAGTAATTCTTGGCACTCCGAAGCTGCAGAGCTCAACCGTCACATATACCAGTCGTATCTACAAAACTAACAACAACAAAGGCAGTAATGTAATCCGTAGTAAACTCTTACATATTATTTAAACCCATCAAACTGTTTTCACCTCGGGGCCAACCAGGCAGGCCTCAGCTTCCGGCCCCGAGTCTCGGACTTGTGCCGGCGGCGGAATACCGCGGGGCAAGAACTGGGCCGGAGCTCAGCCTTGTACCTCTGCCATACAAAAATGCTGTGCGAGGTACCCCGCAACTACCACTCCGCTCGGGAGGCGTACCCTGACGTCCCGGCTCCAATGTCTGGCATTTCATTACGACATGGCTGGATGCGACCTTGCAAAGATACCCGGCTTCTGGCGTGCTTAGCAAGCCGCCAACTGGAATGCGGAGAGGATGGAATAACTTTTGATATTCATTCATTGTTCCAAGTCTCTTCAAGCTCATCATCATCGTCACTCGATACGACTGACTGGTTTGATTATGCCAAAATCGTAAGTACATAATTTCTACTCTTTAAGTCTATATTATTCTTCAGTCGTCCACTGGTCGGATGAAAGTCCGCTTCTGGCCGGCCCTGTAGTACGTGTGGTTCAGAGGGTGCAGCATCCGAGTCCGTCCTGGGCCACGCGGCTCTCGCTGCAAGACAACGCCTACACCTGCGCCAGAATATTCCCTCCCACCAAACACACACACACACACTCGCACCAGAGCACAAACGCAACCTCCAAAGGGGCTGCACCGCTCCCCCTTCCTCATCACCTTTCTTGTCCTTCTTTTCCTCGAAATCTGCCATTAACTTGCGCAAGGTTCTTTTTCCCCTTCCGGTCCGCCGCGGCACCACCACCGCCGCCTCCCGAGAAAATGGCCGCCCACGTCCACCACCACCACCATCACCACAGCGAGTCGACGCCCCTCATCCGCGCCAACCGCGCCGCCGCCGTCGCGGAGCAGCGTCGCCGCCGCGAGAACCAGACCTGCCGCCGCTTCTTCCTCATCGCCGTCTCCTGCATCGCCCTCTGGGGCCTCTTCTCCTTCTTCTTCCAGGCCTTCTTCGTCTGGCCCTACCACTACCACCGCTCCCACTCCGGCCGCCACTCGGCCACCGACCGCGACGGCGGCCGCGACACCCTGACCTACGACCAGCTCCAGGCCATCCTGCTCGACACCCCCGATGCCGACAAGGCCCGCGAATGGAGCCGCTATTACACCGCCGGCGCCCATCTGGCTGGCAAGAACTTTTCCCAGGCCGAATGGACACGACAGAAGTGGGAGTCTTGGGGCGTCCCCTCTAACATCGCCGCCTATGACGTCTTCATCAACTACCCCGTCGACCACAGCCTGTCTCTGCTGGAAAAGGCCAAGGGCCACTCGGGCGCCTGGGATGTTTCCTTCCGCGCATCTCTCACCGAGGATGTGCTTGAGGAGGATCCCACCAGTGGCTCCCCCGACAGCATCCCGACCTTCCACGGCTACTCGGCCAGCGGCAACGTGACCGGTCAGTTCGTCTACGTCAACTACGGCACCTACGCCGACTACGAGGATCTGGTCGGCGCTGGCGTCGACCTCAAAGGCAAGATTGCCATTGCCAAGTACGGCGGCATCTTCCGCGGGCTCAAGATCAAGCGCGCGCAGGAGCTCGGCATGGTTGGCGTACTCATCTACAGCGACCCGGGTGACGACGGCGAGCGCACCGAGCAAAACGGCTACGACGCCTACCCCGACGGTCCCGCCCGTCAGGCAAGCAGCGTACAGCGTGGCAGCGTCCAATTCCTCAGCACCCGGCCCGGTGACCCGACCACGCCGGGGTACCCGTCCAAGCCTGACGCCCCGCGCGCGCCTCCTAACGACGCCATTCCCTCCATCCCCTCGCTCCCCATCTCCTACGCCGACGCGCTGCCGCTGCTGCGGGCGCTCAACGGCCATGGACCCAAGGCCAGCGACTTTGGCAGCCCGTGGACGCGCAACCTCGGCCTTGCCCACAAGGGCGTCGAGTATCACGTCGGCCCGTCCCCGGCCCACCTCGCCATCAACCTGCACAATGAGCAGGAGTATGTCACCACCCCCCAGTGGGACGTTATTGGCATCGTCAACGGCACTGTGCCTAACGAGGTCATCATCGTCGGCAACCACCGCGACGCGTGGATCGTCGGCGGCGCTGGCGACCCCAACAGCGGCTCCGCCGTCCTCAACGAGGTCGTGCGTAGCATCGGTGTCGCCCTCGAGGCGGGCTGGCAACCGCATCGCACCATCGTCTTCGCGTCCTGGGACGGCGAGGAGTACGGGCTGATTGGGAGCACCGAGTGGGTAGAGGAGTACCTGCCGTGGATTGACGACGCGAACGTGGCCTACGTCAACGTCGACGTCGGCGCGGCGGGCCCAGAATTCCAGGCCTCGGCCGCGCCGCTGCTCAACCAGGTGCTACGCGACGCGACGGCGCTGGTACCATCGGCGAACCAGACAGTCGCGGGCCAGACCATCGCGGACGTCTGGGACGGCCGCATCAGCACCATGGGCAGCGGCAGCGACTTCACGGCTTTTCAGGACTATGCGGGCGTGCCGTGCATCGACATGGGCTTCAAGGCTGCGCCCACGTCGCCGGTGTACCACTACCACTCCAACTACGACAGCTTCTGGTGGATGGACACATACGGCGACCCCGGCTTCCGCTACCACCGCAGCATGGCGCAGCTTCTTGGCGTGCTTGTAGCCGAGCTCGTCGACAGCCTCGTCATCCCCTTCCAGGCGGCTGAGTACGTCGACGCTCTCGGCAGCTACCTCGACCAGGTCGAGAACAAGCTGCGGCGGTATGGCAGTGGTGACGAGGACGAGGACCACTACAAGGACTACGTCAGCATCGAGGACATGGACGATGAGACGCTGTTCCTCGAGCGCGGCCGCGTTGGCAGCGGCAGCCCCTTGAACGCGTCTAGCACTGGCGGTGATGATGTGGTGACGGGCAACGCCGACGCCTTCTGGACTAGCCTCAAGGACATGCGGCTGTCGCTGGCGCGCTTCCGCATCGTCGCGGGCGAGCTGGACGAGCAGGCGGAGCGCACGCGCGAGGCGCTCGACCGCGGCCTGCCGTGGTGGAACATTGTCGGCAAGATCCGCCTGGGCGTCACGGTGCTCGTCGTCAACTACAAGTACAAGGAGCTGGAGCGGCACTTTTTGTTCGAGGGCGGCCTGGACGGCCGCAGCTGGTTCAAGCACGTCGTCTTTGCGCCCGGTCTGTGGACCGGCTATGCTGGTGGTGAGTTTCTCGCGTTCGTCCGCTAAATTTTGTATTTGCTGACAAGTGGTGAATAGCGGTGTATCCGGGCCTGATGGAGAGCATCGATGCCAAGGACTACGCCAACGGGTTGAAGTGGTCTGGCATCATCACCAAGTGCATTCGCAGAGCGACCAAGAGCCTGCAGTAAGCATACAGCGCGAGCGCGCGACTAGTACGTAACGTTATGAAATGTGTGAAAGCATTTGAACTTCAAAGGGGAGTTCTTTTGCGCATCAGAGAGTCAGCAAGTTTTATGAGCAAGTAAATTATAATTCCATACTAGCCTAAATTATAAAAGACACATGTTCCCTCCAGCACTACAGAACTCAACGCCTGTATGCCACAACTTGTTACGCCGACTCAAGATAAATTCCACTTCTCCCCACCATATCGGGCACTTGCTAACTATAAGTTCGTGACGGCTGCTGCGGTGGCGACTGGGACTGCCCGGGCGGAGGCGACGCCAGCTGACTCCTAGTCATCGAGGACAGGGGCTCTTATGACGGCCGTTTTGTGTAGCTAGTTAGTTTGAGGATCTACATCAGTGGCGCTGTTTGCTCCGTGTACGAAGGTGTCTTTTCGTCTCGTATTTCTTTTCTTTCAAGAAAATTCAAGAAAATAGGCTCTGGAATAATACAATGTTGCAGCAACGAGGCACAAGCGTGAAGATCGTCAGACAAGGGGAGGGGGCGTGTGATACATCGGTACTTCAGCTAGACCCCCCACAACAACAGCTGCATGTCACTCGGGGGGGAGGGGAGGGGAGGGGAACAAAAAGAACAGAGCACCGGGAGGAAGTTACTGATATTATTTGCTTGCTTTTTCTTATAGCAAACGGCCGAGCCGGGGATGCAGGTCGCTGGCGTCCCATATTCGCCAGGATTGCGATAACTAACTGCTTCTTCCACCACTGAGCGAACGAACCTGGCTTTGGGCCTGGTCTGCGCAGCTGGGATATAGGAGAAACAAGTGTTCGCTGGAAGCCAAGCGCTCGTTCCTCGGTAAAAAGGAACAAAGTACTGTTATCCCTCGATATACCACGTGGATGGGCGAGGCCCCTTGTCGCGGAGATGAGCCGACAGGAAAGAAGCAAATCATACGACCAGCGGCTGCGTATGGCCTACTTCGTACGTAGAAGCTGTGGGAGTATTCGTATTGCGATGGCAAATATCGCTCCCTTGAGTTTTGCATTAAAAGGGTGTTATGCTTTGCTGAGTCTGCTGTGCAGCATTCCGTGCGTGAAGCCACTTACTCAATCCTTACTTAGATGACTCGCTGGCTGCAACCCATCACCGCCGCCACCACCATCATCATAGAATTACCAGTATAGTTATTCTGTCTAGAAAGGCGTCCCGTGAAGGCCCGGATTGCTGAGATGTGACGGTGCGGTATGCTGCATGCTGCATCGTGCTGGACCCTGGAAGGCTGCGAATCCTTCTCCCTCAGCCGCAGAGCAGCTGCCTGCAAGTAAGTACATACCGTGCGCGCGCCACATATTACTCTCCCTTTTCTATGCATTTTGGGAGACCTACAGTTTTTTTTAGTTTTTTTTTCCGTTTGGTGGACGTGCATAGGTGCGTTATTACTACTAGTAGAAAATAGAAAATCTGCAGATGCTGGCCTGCCTACCTGTCCACATCGCTTGTGGCCCAATGCGTCGATGATGATGCAGGCGATGGCAAAGGTTAGCGTATAGTTATTGCGGCTGCCGGAGCTCCCAGCCAAGTTTGGTAAGGGGGGGGGAGGGGAGGGGAGGGGGGGATTTATTTATTGTCCCTGGAGGTGCCAAACTTGCGGCCCCCACAAGCCGCTACCCATGCACTGGGAAACATTTTTTTGACTGGGAATTTTTGAAACCCCCTCACAACGGGCGGTGGCCGGCCGCTGAATGGCGTCTGCCGTGGCTGAAAAGTACGGGAGAGGGCTCCGAGTGGCTGTTGGGATGGAAAGACACGTGTATTCTTGTACAGTAGGAGAATTCTAGAGTAAAAGACGGCTTCCTTCGTGCTGGTTGACTTTTTTCGTAGCTTGTCACCTAGAGTTGGCGATGGCTTCGAAAACGGGCGTGGAGGTGATCGAGACTCGGACTGGCAAGAATAGCCCCAAGCTAGCGTGGGCATATGACTCTAAATACTGAGTAGTGAGGAAGTTTATTGTAGTTTCCTGGACACATTTCTTTCTTTGTTTTTATTATTCCTCCCCCGCTTCAATTGCTGACTTTACTCAACCACCCACACGAGACGGTACGTCGCCACGGCGTAAATATATCAATACACCCACCTAACTACCCCTACAAACCTACCTGCCAATCTGCCTGCCTCATGAACTGCATGTCGCACGAATAAATTGAATCTTATTAGGGTGGTGTGCCGCAAGCGCAGCATGCAGAGCACGCCCCGCCGTCATCAACAGTGCACACCCATGCTCTTCTGGTGGTACTCAGTACAGTCAAGGCGCCCACAAAGACGTCACCGCTACCCCGGAAGGGACTCTAACTATCACAGAAAACAGAAAGGGGTGGATTCGTAAGTTACAGGTGCTTGCGTTAGTAACTAGTTAACGAAAGAAAAGTGAATGACGGACAGAAGAGAAACTACAGGTACCTAGGTACCTACCTAGGTAGAGAAGTCAATCAACTCAGTAAAATCTCAGGTCCGCTTCGCCAACCTGAACCCACCATCCACACTCGGCGGCGTTGGTTTGTGCCGGGGGGGCCACAACCGAGAGAATCAGCCACGGGCCACGGCCACAGACCACAGACCACAACGACCAGCCTCCACAAATAACCCGCGACACCCCCTTTTTGCACGTCCAAAAGCCAAAAAATGAAAAAAAAACCCCTAGCACGGGCAGTAAGACACCCCTCCCCTCCGCTACCCTCCCCTGGAAGCCCTATCCTTTGCAGGTTGCAACCTCGTCGTGGTCTTGGTCTTGGTGCTGCCGCCTGCCGCGAGACGCTAAAAAAAAGAAACAGAAACAGAGAAGAAGACGCTCCCCACCTGTTAGAGGTAACCACCAACCCCCATTTGCCCAAGCTGCAAGCACCACCCACCACTACTACCGGGACACCACCCACCCCAGCCTTCAGCACACCACACCAACCCCAACTGGCCACTTCTCTCAATGCAATGGAGTCAGTCACCCACTCAACCACTGCAGTTCTGCAGTTCTGCAAGCTTCCATTTCGCTGCAAGCACCATCCCACCCACTGCAATCCATCCACGCCGCCGCACGCCGCACGCCCGGCGCGCCAACAGGAGGCCCCACTCTTGTCCCATCATCCCCAGCGCCGCCGCCGTGCTACGACCCAGGACCACTAACTTTTAGCCTGCACCTCCCGAGCGAGCGAGCGCCTTGCGTTTTTGGGGCTCCATCTTCCTTTCCACGTCTGCTTCTCCTCTCAACCACACTTCCTCTTTGTTTTCACCTCGCTGCCTTCTCCTTCGTCCTCCCGCATCTCACCATCTCCACCATCCAATCCATCTCTTCAACCCATCGCCATCAATTCCTCGATTGACGGCAACAGGCGCGCAACGGTTGCTTTTTTCTACGCGGCGTCTCCTTTTTTTTGCCCCACGATAGCACCGGCTTCCCTCTTCTCTCTCTCTCTCTGCCTTCCCCTTCCGCTTTTGGGGGGCTTTTTTTTCTAGTCTCTTTCCCTCGTGCGCCGGACGCTTGCCTCGTCGCCGCCAACAAGGCTACCAGACCTGCGCATCACCACCCGACCTAGCTCGTTGGTTTTTCACTCGTCATCTGTGCTTTTCTCGCCGCGTCTCCGCGCCCCGACAGTCGTCTTGATTACTTGTTTTGATACCCCCCGCGCGACCGAAAGCTCTCGACACCCACATACCCCGACCACGCAATCACGATCCCGTTTACGTAGCGCAACTGCTTCATCAGCGGACCGAAAGATCACCTCACCACAATGTATTCCCATCGTGGCATGGGGGGCGTCCCCCCCAGCAACTCGTCTCGTCTCAACGAGCTCCTTGAGCAGATTCGTGCCGAGTTTGATACCCAAATTCGTCAGAGCGAAGGCTTTGAGCATCAGAGTATGTACTCGGCTGCTCACAGCCGCGATCGTCTGTTCAGCCTCAAAACCCCCCTGCTAACTTTGCGCGTGTGTGGAATTAGTCTCTGCTCAGGTTAGCGAAATGCAGCTTGTTCGAGAAAAGGTCTACAGCATGGAGCAGACACACATGACTCTAAAGCAAAAGTACGTCGTCTTTTCCCCTCACGGCCCCAGCCCTCTGGCCAATTCCATCCCGCACGCTCTTGGCTAACCAATCTCCCCGTCCCCCAGGTACGAGGAAGAAATCGCCATGCTCCGTCACCAACTCGAGGCGGCTCGTAAAGGCGGCCCCGCTCCTGGTATGCCCGGTCCCCAGCACGCCGGCCCTTCTCAACCACCCTCAATCACTCCCGGCAACGGGCTTTTCAGTGGTATCATGGCCGGTGGTAACCAGCAAGGCCTAGCTCCTCCCCAGCAGCATGGCCCTCCTCAGGAGCAGATGGGCCCTCAGCACCAGATGGGCCAAGGCCCTCCCGGCCTCCCCGGTCCTCCTCACCCCAACGCCCAGCAACCTCCCTATCAGCAGGGCTACCCTCAAGGTCCTCCAGGCCCAAACGGCATTGGCCCCCAGCCTCCTCAAGCCACCGCTTCCCCGGGCCCTAGAGGAGGTCGCGGCGTTGGCCGCCCCCCGAACGCCGTTGGCCCTGCCACTCCGCAGATCAACACCCCGGCGCCGTATCCTGCTAATGCCTCCCCGCAAGTTAGCCACCCGACGCCCGATCACCGCCTCGGCCCACGGCCCCCTCCTGTCGGAAACTCCCTTGGTGACCTCGAGGTTGATTCCGTTGCTCCCCACAACAAGAAGACTGGCAACGATTGGTATGCCATTTTCAACCCTCAGGTCCAACGTGTTCTGGACGTCGATCTGGTCCACTCTCTCACCCACGAAAGTGTCGTGTGCTGTGTGAGATTTAGCCACGACGGCAAGTACATTGCCACCGGCTGCAACCGCTCTGCCCAGATCTTCGATGTCCAGACCGGTGAGAAGATCCTCACCCTAGAGGACCACGGTGCTCAGGACATGACTGCCGATCTATACATCCGCAGCGTCTGCTTCAGCCCTGATGGTCGCTACCTTGCCACCGGTGCCGAGGATAAGCTGATTCGAGTACGTCATTACTCCGCTCCCGACGTGTTCATTCTTGTCGCTAACTTTCTGATAGGTCTGGGATATCCAGTCTCGCACCATCCGCAACCACTTCTCGGGTCACGAGCAAGATATCTACTCGCTCGATTTTGCCCGCGATGGCCGCACAATTGCCTCCGGTTCCGGTGATAGAACCGTTCGACTCTGGGATATTGAATCTGGCGCCAACACGTTGACCCTCACTATTGAGGATGGTGTCACCACTGTTGCCATTTCCCCCGACACCCAGTATGTCGCTGCTGGTTCGCTCGACAAGAGTGTCCGCGTCTGGGACATCCACTCTGGATTCCTGGTGGAGCGCCTCGAGGGTCCAGACGGACATAAGGACTCTGTCTACTCGGTCGCGTTCTCGCCCAACGGAAAGGATCTCGTCTCCGGGTCGCTGGATAGAACCATCAAGATGTGGGAGCTCACCGGTCCTCGCGGCGCGGCTAACGCTCAGCCTAAGGGCGGCAAGTGCGTCAAGACCTTTGAGGGTCACCGTGACTTTGTGCTCTCCGTCGCCCTCACCCCCGACGCCAACTGGGTGCTCTCCGGCTCCAAGGACCGCGGCGTGCAGTTCTGGGATCCCCGCACCGGCACAACCCAGCTTATGCTCCAGGGCCACAAGAACTCGGTCATTTCTGTTGCCCCCAGCCCCGCGGGCAGCTACTTCGCTACCGGTTCCGGTGACATGAAGGCTCGCATTTGGTCTTACCGCCCATATTAGACGGGGCAGGTCATACAATTGCCTCCCTGGCCCTGGCCGGCCAGACGGCCTTTAGCGTCGTGATATCCTCGGCCCGTTTGGAGTGTGGGATTTGGGACTTTTCTTTTGGGTTTTCTCTGTTTTTTTTTTTACTTTGGATGCTTTTACTCGGTGTGTTGCCAGCTTATCCCCAAACCAAGACTCGCGGGCCTGGTTCTTTTTTTTTGGCTATTAACTCAACTTGCGTCAGCTTGGAATCGGGCAGTGTACGGGGGGGGAGAGTAGTTTTTTTCCAGCTACGCGTGTGTAAACCTTTTCCTTTTTTATTCAATCTTGTTTTTGCGGGAAGATGGTGAATGAACGGGAAGCGGAAGCAGTTTTGGGCGTATGGGAAAGGAAGAAGAAAGGTTCTTTGTATGTATGTTGAACCAAGATGCCCTCGAGAGGCATCCTTGGCGGCGACTTGGTACGGGAAGTTTTACTACTTTGCTTATATCGGTAATGAATGGTATTATAACAATTAATGTGTCTGGTGTTGCCTAAACTGTATTCTGTGAATTGTTTTCTGAAATTTCATCCGAAATTGTATTCTCTGAAAGAAGTCATGGCATGGTGGTATTATCTTCTAGTCGTTGCGTCGTAAGATGGGGGGTGGGGGGCGTCTGGTATGATATGATATTGTACATGATGTAGCATGGAAGCGTTATCAACGTCAGCATCCGTTGCCGCATCTCACAGAGACCCGAATAAGCTTGACAACTCATCCCCACCCTTCTTTGACTTTTTCTTCTTCTTCTTCAGCTCCGCCTCTGACCCGCCCGGCGCGCGACGCTTCTTTTTCTTGCTCGTAGGTGCGGTATCCTCGACAATCGACGCCTTCGGTGTTGGTTTAGAGGAGGCAGGGCGGCCGGGAACGGAGTCGCGCGAAATGGCCACGCCCTTGTCAGCATCGACATTTTGGCCGGCTGGGGGCCGAGACGTCGAGTCTGCGGGACCGGTGGTGTCTGGGACGGGGGTGTGATGTGTAGTACTGTCGGGATGAGGTTCTTGCGGTGGTGGCGGGGATATGGGGGTGAGGATGGATGTTATGCTGGCGAGCACGCTGAGAAGAAGAAGTCCAAGGGTGGCGTGTTGGTTGTCGGCGATGAGTTGGGAGAAGCAGCTGTTTATCAGGTCAGTGGTCTGGTCGACAAAGATAAACCCGCACCACGGCTCTCCGGCCAGCGCGGATTGAAGGGACAGATTGGAAACATACAGGTACGCCTTGGGGATTGTGTGGTCCCGAAGCAGAGCGACGCGCGCGAGGAGACGCTGCTGCCGCCGCCTCTCGGTCGTTGTCTTGGATTTGGACTTGCTGGCGGCGGCGGCGGCTGGCGGCGGCGGCGACTGGCGCAGGTCTGCGGCAAGAGAGCGGGCGCCGCGCCGGATGAGCTGAAAGACGGACCACCAGTGCGAGGCGCCGTGCTGGTTGCGGTGACGATGGTGGAAGGCTTCGAGGATGGGCAGTAGCGACGTAGCGAGGGTGGTGAGGGCGGCGTCGCCATCACCCTGATCCATGGCGGGGGCTGGCAAGAAGGGAGAGACGACCGCTGTTGATTGGTGCTCGGCGGGCGGGATCTTGAAGTCGGGTAGGAGAAGCACGTGGGAGGAAAGAGATCGGGGGAGCGAAAGCCGGAGCAAAAAAAAAAAGGTTGTCAGATGGGACGTTGGTGGTTGATGATGCGATGGAAGGTTGGAAAAAAATGGCCCCCCAAGCGGAATCGGGCGGGGCCGCTGTATTTAGGTTTGATTAGATGGCATGTGCCTCTCGGAAATTAAAAAAGTATAAATGGAGAAAACAAAGACAACTCAGAAGAGAGAAGAGAGAAAAAGGGCTCAATGAGCAGTGTATCAATTTGGCATTCCTCCAAGCTTGGCAGGTTTCGGTATTTTGGCGGCCGAAGATTGCGGGGTGCATCACCGCCTGTCATGTTCTTTTTCCGCCCCCTCCCCCCCCCCCTCCCCGGGGAGATCGTCCGACGCCGGGGCCGGAAGAGCGGGCAAACTCGACAGGGCTACCACGGCAGCCGTTCCGCCGGATTCCGCCGCGCCGCGCGATCCGCAAGATGAGGTTTGCTAGGCTTGATTGTGGTCCGGAGGCAGGTTCCGGGGAGGTCCGGGCGAGAAGCAAGCAAGCAAAGGGTTACTATTACTTGCATGCTTTTTTTATTTTCTTTTTTAGGTTCAAGTCTAAAGTTTGTTGGTTGATTGGGAACGGGAGGCTTGTTTGTCTTATATTTAGACTTGAGCTATCGGTTTCAGGGAATAACGAACGTCAGAGGGCTGCCGGCAGAGGTATTTGCATGTGCTACGACGGCGGTCCGAGGGCCCCCCAGGGGGGCGTTAGTTGTCCCTTTCCCCCAAGGCTAGACAAGGTTACTTGTTTGTTCTAATACGAGTAAGGTAATCTGGTAGCCGCGCTGTGCCTCTTCGTCTTGTTGTTCTTCCAAAGAGTGCTTCTTCCGCCTTTACTCGTCCCATGTCGGTGGACGGGGCAGGGGGACCACGATTGGCTCTGTTTCAGCTGCCTATATCGACTTTATACTATTACATTGTTATCCTTAACATTCTTTTCCTGTTTTGCCCTGTTTTGCCCCCCCCCCCCCCCGCCACTGCAGGCAAGGTCGATCCAAGCAAGGCCCAGCGGCCCCGTCTTATTAAAACTTGCCTTGCCTTCTTCCCCCCCCCCCCCCCCTCCTCTCCTCCAGCATTCACCCACTCCCGTCCTGACCCAGGCCCTTACGAACAAAACGAATCACCAATCTCACACTCCGTTTCTTCTCGGCCAGTGTCGCTTAATTTCCTCCCCGCCCCTCCTGCATGGCAAGAACCAATCCCATCCAACAACAACAAGATCCCAATCTCCGCCAAGACGGAGCCCATCAATCACTGGGTTCCACGGCAAGGCTCGTCTCGCTAGATGCCGCGCCGCCTTCCTTCCCCGTCACCCCTGGTAGTAGAGTAACTAGGTACTGACGATCACCTGTTGGTGGTAAAACATGACACACGTCAAGGCTGGCCAGCGTCGTCGCGCCAAGGCCCCCAAAGTCCGGACTGGTTGCCGAACATGCAAGTAAGTGCTTACCCGCCCCTTGGCTGCCAGCTTCAAGTCTCCCGCTACGGCATGGATCTTTGCCGTGTCACCCTATGGGTTCGGTGTCTTGGCTGTCGATATCCGTTACCTGCCGCGACAGCCGAAGCTATAAAAATCCGCCATCATGCATACCAACCCGCAAAGCCCGTTGCTAACTAGACCTTGTTCTTGTCCGTTTCTATAGAGGTGCGCTCCAAACTAATTCCCATGCTAATATACCGTCTTCGAAACTAACTTGTACCCAGCCCGGCGCGTAAAGTGCGACGAAGCTCAGCCCTCCTGCAAAAGATGTTAGACTGACCCCTCCCTGATGCCCTCACCATGCATGTAGCATACCCATTGCAAAGACTGTCTGTCTAACCGCCGTCACCCGTATAGGTGTGTCTACCGGCCGCAGGTGTGATGGCTACGAGCCCCTGCCCGAGACAAAGCCCATCCGATTCGTGACCTTGATGCACGTTACGTATCCTCCAACCGAGCTGCGCTCTTTTCAATATTTTCAAGAAAACACCCTCTCGCAGCTCTTCACATTCATTCATGAAGACATATGGACATCCCACATTGTCCAGACGGCAAACATGCATCAGGGCATATGGCATTCTGTCGTTGCGCTGTCGTCGTTTCATGAGAATTTCGCGAGACATGGCGATGCCGGCCAGGACAACAACGACCGTTTCGCGCTCAAGCAGTACAACATGTCGATACAGAGCATACTGGGTTCGGAAAGGAACTCGAGCAACGCACATGTGCACTTGATATCATGCATCCTGTTCATCTGCATCGAGGTATGGTGGCTCGTATTCTAACACCAGAACAGGCTAACATGTTTCTTGCATCGCAGGTCCTTCGCGGAAGAATATTGACAGTTTTACAGCTTCTTGTCACGGGATATGCAATTTTGAAAGAAGAACGAGTGCGTTCTTATAGTCCTTATACTGAGTCGAATGGACCATCGAGCCGCGATCGGGACGCACTCTTTGCCTCTGCCGATATATTCCTCAGTCGCATCGCGACACAAGCATACATGGTTCGAGACTCCTGCAACCGTCACTACAAGCAACACCACCCTTCTAACGTGATCTGTAGCTGGTTAAAGGGATAGATCCGAGCCTCGCCACCATGGTGGCCGAAATTTTAGATTTCGAGCGACTCGCCTGGAAGGAAAGACCAACTTTCCAGAACCTCAACCAGGTCCAGCATGCGCTCAGCACCCTCCGGCTCGAGCTAGAGACGTACAATCAAAGCGGAGTGGGCAGGGTGCCCGTCAAGCTTCGATGGTGGCAATCCGCGTTTGACGAGTTCAAGACGGCGTACGCCGAGCAGCTCGCGACCCGTGAGGGCCGAAGAGGCCTCGCGCTGATGGAGCTCCAGGGGCTCTACGTGGGCGTGGAAACGGCCGTCTTTGACGGGCCGCCCGGCGCGGAGGAGGATCCGCTGCGTTGGGACGCGCACACGGATGCGTTTCGGGAGATGATTCGCCACGCCGAGGTTGCCGCCGATATGGCCGACAGCAGCGCGGGCGGCGGCGGCGGCGGCGCGGCTCAAGGGCCGCCGCAGTTCAACATGCACATTGGCGTCGTACCGGTTCTCTACGGCATCATCCACAAGTGTCGAGACCCGGCAATTCGGCGGCGCGCAGTCGCGCTCATGGCCGGCTCGCAGCGGCGTCTAGAGGGTGTCTGGGACAGCAGGGTGGTGCTGGCGGTAGCGATGCGCGCGATGGCCGTGGAGGAGCAAGGGCGGCCGGAGGCGGAGATTCCGGCGGCCGCGCGGGTCCGCCGCATCGCGGTGCTTCCGGCGAGACAGCGCCAGGGCGAGTGCGGGAGCGGCGCGCAAAAGGCGTATGTGGTCGGGTATGAGATTAATAGGAAGTGGGCGTGGGAACAGGCGGACAGCTTCACGGGGGGGGGGGCTCGTCGGAGCGGATAAACGAGTTGGAGTGACCTGATTGGCGTTTGCTGAGGAATTTATAATTTTTTTAGGGAGTTTTGCTTTTATTGGTATATATGGTGATTCAATTCAACAACTGAGCAAGGTTACTGGAATGACATGTGCTAGATCTATTTCTCCTCGGCCAATATCAGTCGGCGACTGGATACTGGCCAGTGGTAGCTGTTTGTTGGCTACTTGGCGGCGAATGCAACCTCGACGGGTGGTGACGGAGAGCGGTACCTTGCATGAATTAATAACCCGATCCAACTTTCGTGATGCTCACTCGGTCTTTTGCCAGTATGTATCACCAAAGGAAAGTCCCGTCACCTGCGCCGGGCCGTGGATGAGCCCGATCGCCTCCCGGGCCTCCTGCCAAGTCCCCCATTCGTCTTGTGTAAAGTTTTAGTTGCGCAGAATCGGTGGGAACGTGACGGAAGTTGTCCATGACCTGGATTAGTAGCGTTTTGTTATTCAACTGTGTATATAAGTATACAACCAGAACCATCACGAGTCGGCTTTGAGCCAGACAACCACCCATCAGACACCTATGTGCATCATCACATTTCAACTTTTCTGTTCCTTTTGTGCTTGGATCTCTTCGACAGAACGGCTGATGAGCTGTCCGTGCATTGCTTATCGACGCATCCATGGGAATGGAGCCTACAAAATACTCACGCCACATTGACCCTTGCGCGAGAGGACTGTGCGCATCAGCCTACAACTCTACCTCCCGATGCGGAATCAAGCGTCAGGCCCGGCCGTTCACGATTGGGGCTGAATTTCCACGTTTTTCTTCCCGCTCGGATGTGTGCCCAGCAAGGTTTACAGTTTCGTCGTGCGGATCTAACTAGTAAGTAAATAGGAGAGATGATGGGCTCGTCGGTTGTTCGGACCGTGGCTGTCAGAACGGCGGACTGGATAAAGACAGCCAGGCCCATGACATTCTCTGCTTTGTCTCGGACAGACACTCGAGAGATTTTTTTTTTAACTTCTCTGCTTCTTACCACATTCTGCCCTATGCTCGTTTTCTACTTTTGTTTAGTAGGAAAGAGGCCGGCCACCCGTGAAGATGCGGTCCAACAGCCTCTTTAACGCGCTTTGCACGCTGCTCTTGGCGGTGCTCTTTGGCAATGTTGCTGCGATTACTCTTCGTGCTGCCAACTCCACGGACGGCGGTGATTCCGTTGCAGGCGACTCTACTCTGAAGGGCAATTCCACTTCCGGGGAAGACTCGAGCCAGGGGAGCTCCACGACAGCGGCCGACAGCGGCAAATACCTACTCGGCGTCGGCAAGGCAGACATTACCGGTCCGGTCGCCGAAGTGGCCCTGACCGGCTACGCCAACCTGCAGCAGATTGGCTCCGGGCTCCGACAGCGGCTCTTTGCGCGCGCCTTCATCATCGGCGACACGGCGGACCCCAGCGCGCGCTTCGTCTACGTCGTGCTCGACGCCCTCGTCGGCGACACCAGCGTGCGGTTCGGCGTCCTCGACGCACTGTCCAAGCTGGGCGACACCTACAAGGTGTACGGCCAGGACAACGTGGCGCTGGCCGCGGTCCACAGCCACTCGGCGCCGGGCGGCTGGAACAACTACCTGACGCCGCAGATCCCCGGCCTCGGCTTCAACGACGACAGCTACGATGCGCTGGTCAGCGGCACCATGCTGGCCATCCGGCGCGCGCACGAGAGCCTCGCGGAGGGCCGGCTGGACGTGGGCAGCACGGAGGTCAAAGATGCGGCGGTCAACCGGTCGTTGTGGGCGTATCTGAATAATCCGCGGGAGGAGCGCGCGCGGTTCGCGGACTCGACGGACAAGACGATGACGCTGCTGCGGCTCACAAGGGAAGAGGATGGCAAGGTCATAGGGGTGCTGAACTGGTTCCCGACGCATGGTACGTCAATGTACCGTAACAATACGCATGTCGCGGGCGACAACAAGGCGCTCGCGGCGTGGATGGTGGAGAAGCACGCGGCGGCGGATAGTGCCCGGTATGCGGACGGCTTCATTGCCGGCTTCAGCCAGGCCAACCTGGGCGATGCCTCGCCCAACGTAGAGGGCGCGTGGTGCGAGGACGGCTCGGACGCGCAGTGCCACCTCGAAGACGCGACGTGCGCCGACGGCACGGTGCTCAAGTGCCAGGGCCGCGGTCCGTACGCCGGCCTCCCCGACTTTGGCGCCAAGAGCTGCCACGAGATTGCGACGCGCCAGTTCAACGGCGTGCAGCGCATCATGGATGCCAACGACTGGACAGCGATCCGCGGCCGCGTCCGGTCCTTTCACTTCTTCCACGACATGGCCGGCTGGGAGTTTGCACTGCCAAACGGTGACATGGCGCGGACGTGCGCCGCTGCGCTGGGGTACTCGTTTGCGGCCGGCACGACCGACGGCCGCGGCGAGTTCGACTTTGTCCAGGGGAACGCGGGCCGGCCGCACAACCCGTGGTGGGACTTTGTGCAGAACATTGTGAAGAAGCCGTCGCAGGACCAGGCGGACTGCCACCGGCCGAAGCCCATCTTTTTGTCGGCGGGCGAGCTGGCGTGGCCGTACGCGTGGGAGCCAAATATCGTGGACGTGGCGATGCTGCGCGTCGGGCAGCTGCTCGTCATTCTGAGCCCGAGCGAGGTGACGACGATGAGCGGCCGGCGGTGGAAGGAGGCCGTGGCGAAGCGAGCGGCGGCGGAGCACGTCGTCGGTGGAAACAGTCCGATTGTGGTGCTGGGCAGCCCGGTTAATGTGTATGCGCACTACGTGGCGACGCCCGAGGAGTACGACGTGCAGCGGTACGAGGGCGCGGCGACGCTGTACGGCCGGCACCAGCTCGACGCGTACATCAACCTGACCACCAGTAACCTGGGATACTTAGGTGACGATGCAACGGGGAAGCCGGCGCCGGGACCGACGCCGCCGAACAACATGCGCAAGTCGCTGCGACTGTTGCCGGCGCCGCTGTACGACACAGCGCCAATGGGACGCAGCTTCGGCGACGAGCTGACGAGGCCGCGGGCAGCGTACACGCGCGGCGAGCTGGTCAAGGCGACGTTTCAGGCGGCGAACCCGCGGAACAATTTGCGTCTCGAGGATACGTACGCGGCGGTCGAGCGGCAGGATAGCGGTGGGCAGTGGACGCGGGTGAGGGATGATAAGGATTGGTTTTTAGTGTTTACGTGGCGCAAGACGAGCGCAGTGCTAGGCCGGTCGGAGGTGGATGTTGAATGGGATACGGCGGATGCTGAGCCGGGGACGTATAGGATTAGATATTATGGTGATGCGAAGAACTATGGCGCGGCGAAGAAGGCGTTTACGGGGACGAGTAGTGCGTTTGCTGTGCGGTGAGGCGGCTTGGTTGGAGATGGTGGGTGGTGGGCTTTTTCGTTTGTATACCTAGATATCCTCTTCTTTTGCATATAGATTTTTAATAGATTGCACACAAGATGTAGAAGTTACACTTATAGATAATTTCGTCCTGGAGGAGTGAGTCGTATGAATTTTGACTTGCCTTGTTTCCTTGCCAGGCCAATCAACCATTCAGTGGATGGAAGCTATTTACGGCCAACTCCAACGCCATGCGTAGCTCAACCAGCAACATGAAAAGCCATCAGTGGATAGTAAAACAATCGATAATAGGGAGCAAGCTTGTGCGACATTGTAGAAAATATAGAAAATGCACGAGCAGCGGCTGACGACAACAGTACTGGGCGCATCCAACCATGTGCACAAGACAAGTTATCTATGCACGCGAGGTTTGTCTCAGCCGTTATGCACAAGCCTGCCCACTAACTTACAGATTACAACGACTACGATGAGCTACAGCAAGGTTCAACTCCAAACCAGTGGGTTCTCCTCGCGTAGTTTGTATCTGTTCAAGCAGAAACCAGACTTGTGACAGGCGCTAACAAGCTCCCATCGCGCATCAAGTTAGTGGCTTCTTTGGGTTAATCAAAAGGTTAGAAAGATAGCCACGAGCGGGGACGTGCAAAGTCGTACCATGTTGGCATCCCCCTCATCTCCTCGGACCATTTTACCTGCATTTTATTGAGCAAGCTACAGGTTCGAAAAAGGACGGGACGAGATCCTACAATTTTCTGGTGGAGAAAACCGTGTCGATGCCTAGAGCCAAGTAGACGATCACCCCCTCCCCCCAGAGTCGAATCTACCGACCATCACCAGCCGCTAGACTCCACAAACACACGACCTCCATCGTCTGCCAGTCGAAAGCAATGGCTCCGCGGCCGCAGAACTGCAATCCGGCGACATGGGACGAATACGATGGGCGCGCTTCGCCGTCCAGGAGCCTTAGCACGGGGAACCTGGCAGAAGAAGACGTCATTGACGACAATGACGAGCAAGATGGTGACTATGATGAAGAATCTGGCCGCTTGATTGCCCACGCCGATCGGAGGAGGTACGTCGGTTCTCGGTCGGAAGAGCTGATCATTCTACTTTCAAAGGGGCCTGCTAACTGTTCTTCCTCTTGCAGATCGTCAGTCAGTCAGCGCCTCACGGCCATGGCCGACATCGGCGGCGTCAACAGCTTCCGATCGTTTGCGCGCAGCTGGCAGCGCGCCGCCCAGTTTCCCGAGGTGATCTCGCGACGACCGAGCATCGTGTTCAACGACGAGGCCGCCGCCGAGCACGACGAGGGCGGGACACGCGAGGAGGAGGACGAGGCCATCTACTACGGCCGCAGCCCGGTCGCGGCGACGCCGACCATCCGCTCGGGCCTGCTCGCGCAGCATCTCGAGGAAACAGCAGCAGCGTCTGCGGAGGCGGCTACCGGCCAGCACGCGCCAGAAGCCACGCAGGAAGACTTTCGCGCCCGCGAGGGCAAGCTGCTCGACGCAGAGATGGCCGCCGGCGCGCTTCCCGCAGCCGGCGGCTCAGCCTCCAGCCGCTCCAGCCTCTTTGCCGCGCCGCATCTCTCCTCGCCGTCCGTCATTGGCAGCTACGGCTCCTACCGCAGCAGCTCCCAATACGGCACCCTTCCCTCCGGCACCGTCCGGCGCCACCCCCGGCGCGCCTCCATCCGGCGCTCCAGCGCCGCCGCCGCCGCGCACGACGGCCCCGCGTTCGGCGAGGACAGCCCAATTCTAGTCGTCCGCGAGGTCAAGCACGGCGACCGCGTCGTCCTCACCGTCGACGGCCAGAGCACCCTCCCGCAGTCCACCTTTAACGCCGTCAACGCCATCATCGGCGTCGGCATGCTCAGCCTGCCGCTTGCCCTGCGCCACAGCGGCTGGCTGCTCGGGCTCGCCGTGCTGACCGCCACCGCCGCCGTGACGGCGCACACGGCGCGGCTGCTGGCGCGCTGCATGCACCGCGACCCGGCGCTGGTGACGTACTCGGACCTGGCGTATGTCGCGTTTGGGGCGCGCGCGCGCGTGGTGGTCGCGGGGCTGTTCACGCTCGAGCTGCTGGCGGCGTGCGTGGCGCTGGTGATTCTGTTTGCGGACTCGTTGGATCTGTTGCTGCCGGGGAGGGGGCCGACGGCGTGGAAGTGCGTGTGTGCGGCGCTGGTGCTGGTGCTGAATACGCTGCCGCTGCGGTGGTTGAGTTATACAAGCGTCGTCGGCATCTTTTCTACGTTTTGCAGTACGTGTGGTGGTGAAGATCGTGAGAGACCCCGAGTTTGTGCTTGTGCTGACGATATACTAGTTGTTTGCATCGTCGTCATCGACGGCTTGGTCAAGAAAGAAACGCCAGGCTCACTCTGGGAGCCCGCAGTCACCCACTTGTGGCCGTCAAACTGGCTCGCCTTGCCTTTGGCCTACGGATTGATGGCCAGCCCTTGGGGCGCCCACTCCGTGTTCCCGTCCATCTATCGAGACATGCGGCATCCCCATAAATGGGACAAGGCCGTCACCATCACCTTTTCCTTTTCCGTACGTCTCGTCCAACCGTGCCTACGTACCCATCCCCTCCGCTGACACAACTTCGCTTATTAGTACGTCTTGGACACTTGCCTCGCTGTCGTCGGCATCCTCATGTTCGGCGACGGCATCCGCGAGGCCATCACCTCCAATATCCTCCGCACCGACGGCTTCCCGCCCGGCCTCACCTTCTTCATGTGCGTCTGCGTCGGCATCATCCCCCTCACCAAGATCCCCCTCAGCGCGCGGCCCCTCGTTACCACCGCCGACGTCATCCTCGGCCTCCACTTCGAGTCGCCGCAGCAGCAGGCCGGGAGCCGCCGATGGGTGGGCAACGTCCAGCGCGCCAGTGTCCGCATCGGCGTCGTTCTGGTCCTCCTCGCCATCTCCATCGTCTTTCCCGCTTTTGATTCGGTCTGCGCGTTTCTCGGCGCCGCCCTCTGCACGCTCATCTCCATCGTCTTGCCGATTGCCTTTTATTTAAAGCTGTTTCGGGACGAAATATCACACAAGGAGCGGATAGTATCGTGGGTAATTATAATTGTCTTCTCCATCTTGGGCTCGATTGGCACGGCTTGCACGTTTTTCCCCAAGAGCATGGTTGACGCCCAAAGAGGCGCACTCTGATAATTAGATGACACATGTAATGGTAACACCATTTTCATTGAGCATTGGCCCCCTTTTGTCCCACCCAACTGTCTCCAGCCTACGTGTCGTACCTGGAGCAACGTCAGATCTGTATTACCTAGTTGTCGATCGTTTTGCAGAGCACCACGGCCGAGTAAGTTTCTGTGCAACTTGCCTGGTTGGACTGTGCCAATGGGTTAGTGTATGCTGAACGGAGATGTTTATCATGTTTATCATCCAGCATCGCACGTCTTGCAAGTGAAGTGTTGTTTGAGTGGGTAACCTCTGGTATTTCCTATATATAACTACTATCTAATACACAGAAAGCGGGTCAAAATCTGTCACAGTCTATGACGTTCATATGCGAAGCATGCTGTATACAACGTAGCTTCAACAAATTGCACGAAGATGTAGTGATTCCGACCACGATTGACGGTAGGCAGTGTGCCCGAGGGGCTCTTACCAACCACCAACCCACTCAATATCCCCGAGATCTGCGCGTCGATCACGACGCCAATTGAGATCTCTACCCTTGTTGACGGGTGAGTCCTTGACTCGGTCCTTGATTCCGCTCCGGAGCGGCGAATCCCAACCGCCCAGCTCATTAGACTTATATCCAAACCCCAGAGAACGACGATGCTTCAACACAGGTGGCTTTTCGTTGTCAATGCCAGTACCGCCACGGCGGCGCTCGCCCAGTGCAGCCCACTTGTCGAAGTTGCTCCGCTTGGGAGGAGGAGAGTAGCGCGGTACAGTCGGAACAGACTTGTGGAGGATAGCTTCGTGGAAGAAGAAACCATCGACCAGGTCGCCATCAACATCACCCTTGATTTGTGTAGCCTCGGGAACTGGCTCAGAATTCTCCTTCTCCTCGTCGTGTACACTTTCATGGCTCCATGTACGTGAGTTGAGGGCCTTGAGAGCATCACGTTGCTGCTCAACCTCTTCCTCCTCGTCCTCATCCCACATGTCGCTCCAACTCTTGGACACAGGCTCGCGACGACCAAAGACAGTTGACATGGAAAGCGTAAGCGGCTTGGCCATGGTGATTGGCAAGGAACCAGCAGCGGGTGAGATATTGCGACGCTTCGATTCGTGAATTGTCAAGGTCTTCATGGTCGGCATGAGATGAGACTCCATAGTCGATGACATGGACGGCGTCTGAGGGACAGCGGAGCACCAGTCGACAGTGTTCTCGGATTTGGAGAAAAGGTCTTCGGTGTAGCTCTCATCATCCGGAATAGCGCTCAATTGACGGCTAGCATGCTTGGGAGTAGCGTGGAGCGCACGAGTCCAGGGGAAGGCACCGAATTCGACCTGAGGGCTTTGCAAGGAAGGCGTGCGAAGAGGCTCTCTGTTGGCAGAGGCCACGGTAGCCTTTTCAGCACCGCAAAAGTCATCGAGAGATTCGTCTTCGGTGGTGAAGGAAACAACGCGCAATAAAGCATCTCTAGCGCCGACCAGGGAACGCCTCTTGGGATCAAAATTCATGCATTGGACGATGACCTCGTACGTGTCCTGAGACATGGACGGGAAGACATCGAACAGGCTCTGCTTGTCCCGAGAGTAGTCAAGGAATAGAGGGTCGGCTTCGGTCGGGGTGGTGAAGGGGTTGCGAGAGAAAAGAATGTTGAGAAGACAGATACCAATGGCCCAAATGTCTGCCTCGGCAGGGGAGTAGCCCGCTCCAGCAGAGTCGAATTGTTCAGGAGCCATGTAGCGATCGCTTCCGACAGTCATCTCGTATGACCACTTGTCAGTTGTAGCTAGACCAAAGTCGCCAAGCTTCATAGCACCATCCTGAGTGAGGAAGATGTTCTCGGGCTTGATGTCTCGGTGGTAGATGCCCTTGGAGTGGATGTACTCGACAGCGTCCACAAGCTCTAGCATGAATTGACGAACGTGCTCAGTCTGCAGAGGTCCGTGGCCGTTGCGGATCGCCTCATAAAGATCGCCCTGGCCGCAGAACTCCAACACGAGAAAAATGTGAGAATCGGTCTCAAATGAATGGATGAGGTTGACGATGTTGTCGTGAGGGCTAATGGCTCGGTGAAGAACCAACTCCTCAGAGCGTTCGTCGACGGCAAACTCTTGGCAAATGTCGCCTTGGCCGGCTTTCTTGGTCAAGCACTTGATCGCAACCGGCTGGTTGGAAGCAAGATCTTGCGCCATGAAGACCATGCCGAAAGAGCCGTGATTGAGCGGCGAGAGGGTTTGGAAGCGACCTCCATCCAACAGGATGCCTCCAACAAACTTGTCCCGTAAGCACTCCATGCCTGCAGGATTGAATAGTATAAAAAAGACAGAAAGACAATGAAGAAAGTATGGCAAAATAGATGCAATGGACGCACGCAGAAAGAAGTGACGGCAGTAGTTGTACAAAAAAGTCGCGGATTGGTTGCCGTAGAATCGCTTGTCGTGAAAATAAAGGTGCTGCGCAACGTAGAGGCTCAGACGAGCTTTGGCTCAAGAGGATGGAGGTGTGTAGAGTGGCTGACGAAAGGGAGAGGTTCGATGAATGAACGAAGCAAGAAAGAGCTCGAGTTGCAATGTACAGGTAGCGTAAATGTTGTGTGGAAAGCGACGGTGCACCCGGCTGGAAATTGGGTGACTATGATTGTGGTCGTGGCTGAATCAATGGCTCATTTGAAAGAGGAGGGTTTTGACAATAATAGAACAAAAGAAATACGTTATCGAAGTGTCGGACAGCGTCTAGGCAGGTGCCTATGGCGACTTTCGAAGGTTTGAAAAAAACCGAAAAGAAAAGAGAATAGGAGGCGTTATAATGACATCGAGGTCGTGTGTATATTTTTGTTTGGGGTGGATGAAATGAATGTGGCAGCGATGATGCTGTCGAGAGGAACGATGACGGTAGGGGACGGGGCCGTCTGGGAATTGAACAGTCGAGATGTGAGATGAGTCGTTGAAGAGGAGAGAAGAGAAGCTGGTGAAGGGAGGCAGTGAGCGGCTTTGTCGGGCCAGACGAACTGGAACCTGTCAGAGCTGGGCTCTCCCTGAAGTAGAGCTGTCACCAGGAGAAGAAAGTTGTTGAGACGGGCACGTGCCGATAGATTGACGTTGGAGCGTTTGGTGAAAGCAGAAGACGGGATTGAATCACAACGGCCAAGCGTGATTGAACGGTTATTTAGCCAGCGTGCCTTGATCGTATGACTGTTGTTGGGTGAAGCCGAGACCGGCGGATCGTGACGTGGTCGGGGCGAGGCGACGGTATTGCGGGTGGGTCGTCAGCTGGGAATGGCAAGGGAAAAGACGCTCGAAACTGTTCAGCAGGCTGCAGACGAAGATGATGCTGGCTGAATGCGTGAGCCTTCTTTCTCTCGACGATAATTGGCGGTGGTAGTCGAGCGGCGAGGTGAAGCCGTTGGCCTGTTGCTTGCAGAGGGTTGGTGGTGGCGGATGTTTGGAAACGGTTGTATGGTGGCGTTTAACGTGTGACACTGGTGGGTGGCTGATCACAGGAGAGGTGGGAGGTGCAAGCTCGAGGAGAAAGAGGGCCTTCACGACAGAAGTATGGCGAGCCGTGAAGAAGAGAACGGATGAACGAGAAGGAGGAGAGGGCGGGATAAAGAAGGATGAGGATAAGGTGAAGAAAGGAAAGAAGCAAAGGGCGAGCAAGGGAATGGCGGTGATGAGGATGATGGAAGCAAGTGGAACGGGGGGGTCGCTAGTCGAAGCACCTCGCTGGACCGGTGGCTCTGGGGGTGGTGGGGGGAGTTCGATGGCGCTGCTGCAGCGGATACCAGGCACCTGCTGAGCGATGACTTAGGGAGCACAGTGTTGCGTGCACAGTACCAGGACGGTCTGGATGAGGGAGGGTGGTCACTGTTGTGGTGGATTAGTGCGGACTAGCCTCAAATCAGCTAGCGCCTCCTACGGTACGTACTAGCTGCGTTGCGATTACGTGTGGGTGCATCTTTGTCGTGGGCCCCGCCACCCTGCCAAGTTGACGTCGGGAGAACTGTACGAGGTACTCTACGAGTACTGTGCGCGTACGGAGCGCATACTGCAACATGCCCAAGAACTCCATATCGGCGCACCTCTGTGGCTGATACGACTGGACAGGGCCGTTTCGGTTTACTTGCAGCCTGGCGCTAGCTGCCTCATCCAGGACTAGCCTAAACCATGTCTCTCGCACCGTATTGGCTGCGTGTGATCAGCGGCGCATTGCGACCAGCGAATCCTCACAGTGCAAGCGCTACCGTGCGAGCTAGCAGCCCTTTATTGTTCCTGCTGCCAGTAGCGTGGTACTTGCGACTCGCGTGCTCCCGCGTGAGCTTCATTGTACCCGCTTAGCAACAAACAACCTGGGCGGTGTTGCCGCCTGCAGCCCTTTGACCAAGAACGAGCGCCGTCTCCAGCCTCCAGCACACGCAAGCGGGCATTGGCTGTGCTCTCAGCACATCATAACTGCCACGCCGCGCTAGTGAGCGTACTCGGTTGCCCAGTGGAGAGTGCCAGGTAAAGACGTAGCCCAGCAGCGAAATGACGAGAAGCCAACGTGACCAGTCCGTGCCAAGTGTAGCCATTTCGCACAGTATACTTGCCCCTTCTGCCCTCCTTGCTGCCCTCGGTCACGCCGCGGGGTACCGTCTGGCGTGGTACCAAAGAGACGGCGCGGCGCCGAAACGCTACTTGTGGACTCGGTCTCGAGGCAGTTTCTCAACAGACTCGCCCTGCAATAGATCAGATGTATCCCTCGCACAGTGACACCACTGACGCCATCCAGGTCGACGCATTGAGCGATTGCGGCCCAGATTGCCTCAAGCGGAAGGCCCAACAAATTGCTGAAGGCTGCTGCCACGGTGTTATCTATCTGATGTTCTTTGATGACTCCAGGCGCCGGTTCGGAGGTCAACTACTGTGACGTGTTCGTCTGAAGGCCATGTCTAATTACTCTCGGGTACGCTGATGCCTCGCCACAAACCTTACCAGCGCCAACAGTTTGCAATCTCCTGTGCAGCACGGGGTAAAAAGAAAAGGACGCTGATGTCTCTGTTTCAACCACCCATCCAGGCAACCAGGGTCCTTCGTTAGGCCGTCTCTGGCATGTACTCCTATCAGCTGCATGTCCTGTTATTATTCAATGGGGATCTCCCGTCAGGCACAGACCCTATTGGCTGAAAACCAGAGCTACCCTCCTCTACATGACTGCAGGGGTTATCAAACGCAGAATAAGCTGCACTGTGCTTGCTGATCTTGTTATCCCTTTGCCCAAGCCGCCAGCGAGTTATGATAACAGAAACTGTCTGTTGCGTTTGTTCTCGTTTCACCTGGCGGGCATTGTTTTCAGTAGTCGTAAGCTCTTCACCAGAACAAAGCTTGATAACACGAGAACTGCCGCCCAGCAGTGTCTAGTTATAGGGTGGTGCTAATTACAGAAACTTCCAACGCCTTGCAACAAGTCCATTAACTACTACTGGGTATGCTCTACCAGTCAATAGTTAGTAACTCCTGCGTAGTCGGTGGCCTGAGCAAGGCACTGTCATTAACTGAACTACCTAATTAGATACTAATCTTTCGGCACAGAGCGCACAGGACTGCGGGGTGGATAGATATACAGACGGTCAAAGAGATGAAGGCCAATAAACTATTTATTAAATATTTAGATACCGGCTCCATGTCAAAATTACCATTGTCCTGGCAGATGATCTGATGGAGATTAGGTACCTGGCATCGCAACAGGTACCTCTGTTATTATTGATCCAATAAGAGCTAGTTACCGCTGTTAAGCTGCGCTGGCATGTGGGCGGCTTCTCCCGTGGTAACAACATATTGCTAATAACTCTTATCTGACCCTTTTCTATCTCTATGAAGCTATTATTCCTGACTGGAATGGTTCCGGGTGCTTCTCGTCCCTTCTTAGCGCCCAGAGTATTCTATCTATAGCCATTGGCCCTGCAACCAAATTTGCAGGCGCTGCAAGGAGAATTTGATGATATTCCCAACCTTTGCATAGAAAGGTAGTCACGCCTGGCAGCCTGCATGAAGCGACCCAGCGGTTTACCTAAATCAATTTATGTATCCATATTGGTGTTTATTTTGAACTCGGGGAGAATGGCAGCATCCGCACTGTGCATGCTTCGAGACGCCTCTCCAGCCACCTCCTTGGTTGGGCCACCATGCACCTTTCGTCTTGACGATACGAATGCTTCCGTTGGTAACAAGAGCCTTCCTCTTCCTCCACGGCCCGGCGCCACTTAGCACCCCCTGTACTACGGCGTAGGCATGCATCAGACAGAAATATGACAGGCGATAGAATCCACAGGCGAGACCTGCATCGCCAGCATCGAATCGGGCAGCCATGCGCTTGCCTTCTACACCGCCGTTCAATTCATGCAGGCAGGTAGTTAGTTAGTTGGATTTGAGAGGCCCCCCCCCAAAGGAAATAATCAATATGCATGCGACCAACTCTGCATCCAGTTGGTAGGCTGACGACTTCTTGATGTGCCGTGCTAGCGCTTCAAAGTCCACTGCAACCGCTCACCAGGGTGGAGCGGACAGGCCAGATTGGAAAAAATCAACTTCAACCTCTGGACTATCCTGCGCCGTGGTTTCGCGACGCGCCCGCTGACCGCCTCGACATATCTTGGCCCCCTGAACTTGGCACTACTGCACGCATCTGCAGCCAGCTTCCATCCCTAGACCTAATAGGTTCGTTAGGCTGTCTCGAGGATCCACGAACTTGCAAGGGGAGTGAGCACGGTCCGGCCGCTTTTCGACCGGGCTCCAGCATCCAACGGACACGGGACTGCAAGGAACGCTCACGATTTCTGCGGAACCAGCCTCGGGACCTACCACTTAGGCGAATTACTGCTGCATGGGCAAATCATAAAATTTTCCTAATCTTCGAAATTGCCTTCTTCACCGTTTAGCCACGGCATCCTAGCTGCATAAAGCGCCAAACTCGCTGCACACCGCTCCGTTGCAGCCTCGGCCGGTCAGCATTCCTGGCTATTGCCGCTACATGCCCTAGTCATGCTTGCCGACGTTGATGTGTTGCTCCTTGACATTGGTATGGATGCCCTCATGTCTTGCATGGTTCAGTTTTCGCCTACCCATGATAATCTCATACACCGATGCTGCCACGTATCACCTCGTCCCGCTCAGGGCGTGCATCATTTGCTCACGCCATGCTGCAACCACTGTATTCTGTCTGACTTTTTACACGATTCTCATACTAACTTCATGATAGAGGGAACTGTTTGTCCCATATCTTTTGTCAAGGATGTCTTAGTGAGTTTGCCTTCATATGCGCGTTCGTTCACCTCTGAGCAACAGCCGAAGTGGCTTGCGCAAACATCTACCGAGTCAAAGGAAGAGGCTGACCTTTGTAGTTCCCATATGCCCTGCAAGCCCTCCCTCAGGTCTTAGATGAGCAGTGGGGTAGCTCGACCTTTGCGCCGTATCGTGAGGCCTTCCCAGAGGAATATCGCAACGATCGCGCTGCTCTCGAGGCCCATGTCAAGGACCTAGTCGAGCGCGATGTGAAAGCTCCCTATTTAAAGTCGCTTCAGGGCTACTTGTGGCGAAAAGGCTACGAGGCAGGCGTGCTCAAAGCACCTCTGTTCGATGATGTCCCTGCTTTCATCAAGTCTGCGCATTCTGCTGGCAAGCAAGTCATGATTTACTCTTCCGGCTCAGTCCCTGCGCAAAAACTCTTCTTCGGCCACACGACCGCCGATCCATCTAATATGATGCCTTTTATTGCGGCTTGGTTCGATACCGTGAATGCAGGTCCGAAAACTGAGGCGGGAAGCTACAGCAAGATTATTTCGACTGCTCCAGAGACGAAGCCCGGTCGCTGGCTCTTCTTGAGTGACAACATCAAGGAAGTTGATGCTGCGCGGGCCGCTGGTATGCAGAGCTACCCTGTTATCCGCCCAGGGAATGCGCCTCTACCCGCGGATCATCCACTGACCAGCTCGGCTTTATCTTCGTTTGTTTCACTTTAGCTTGGGTTCTGTACGTCATTGCATGCATTGTGGTGGCCATACCTACATGGCTGCGGCATTATGCGACGAGGCAACTTGCATAGTGGCATAATCACTGGGAAGAAACAAAATAGTAGAGAAACCACGCATGAATGGCGCTATAAATCAATGGGGTATCGGGACTAAATATCAAGGCTGCAGGGTGATAACAAAGTTGTTTCTGGTTCGACCAGGGTTGATTTCTTTCTTTGGGACGCTGGTGATGTTTGTTTCACCAGTCTTCCTCCAAAGGCTGTACGCAAGCTTTTGCGTCATCTTCCTGCGCGACATGGAATACCCCAACATCTCCATGATTGACTGAAGCCTCGACTCTGTAAAATATCGAGAGTTTTCAAGACAGCTTCGCGGTAGAACCATGAATAGACAGGGGAACAGCTGTTTGTTTTGCGTCTCAGTGTCGGCATGGGTCTCGCGGAGGAACTTCAGGGTACGCTTCAGCATTTCGCCTCGAAGCGCTGCATCTGGCACAAAGTTCAGAACCAGGCTCAAAGACAGAACATCGAATCGACCCGTGTCATCACTCGGTACTGGCCTATCCATGAAATCCTGTTGCACGATCCCGGGTTCTTGGCTGTTGAGGTCAATATGCATCGATTCAAACAAGCCGCTCAGGGAACAAGCGTTACGAGTACTCAGCGCGCCAACTTCAAGCAATCGTAGTTTCTGATTCGACTCCTTCAGCTCGGTCATAGGAAGCCACTCAAGCAAAAGCTTGGAAGTGTCCCCGCCACGCTCCGTACTTTGCCCCTGCAGACTGGCCTGCTGATACAATGAGATACCGCCCAGACTCTCGATTTCCGCAGTGATGGCATCTTCAGCGGCTTTATCTCCCTTTGAAGCTGCTTGGCGCCTTTGCTTGTCGAGCTGGTGGTGCTTGTTGATGAGTGTCCGGCTCGCCTTTCTCGACATGGTCCCAGATGGCCGAGTGAGAGGCGGGCGACCTGCCTTGAGGCTCTTGAGGGGCTTCTTTTTGGCTACCATGGTGATAAGAATCGCGTAGGTATGTAAGCCCGTTTAGACCAACCAGCCTTACCACACAAGAATGAATGTTAGCCCGCGACTGCGAGTTCAGCAGATTGCATGCAGGAAGGAATCGTACCTTCGAAATGATATGGTCAATAAAGCGCCCTTGATGGCTTCGGAGGCGACAGCTTGTAACTACCGAGAAGCCTCATATGTATTTTATAACCATGGTATGTACAGCTCAGTATTTAGCTGAAAGTTGAGTTGATTGTGTAAGTCGAAACTTTTCAAAGGCATCACCATCGAGGAACCTCACCTTACCAGAGTGGGTACATAGGCTGTCACGTATTTTACTGGTAAGCCGATGTACCGAGTCACTATCACGTGATGTATATCGATAAGCCCACTCCGACCAATAGGAGCGAGACCTTGCTTTCACACATTCCAACCCTAAGGAAAATTCACCCACATCGAACGAAATTTATTGCTACTTCTCGTTTTCTCTCTACCCACGACACTCAACTAACCACAACAGCAAACTTCCGCTGCAAATCCTCACAATGGCCGTCGGTAACAAGAAAGGTACGGGATGAAACAGCCTGCAAAGAAACTGCGATACACTGCGAATCGAACCAGAGGAGAAATTCTTCCGGATTGCGAACCTTTACTATATCGAAGCGAGGAGGAGGACAATTTGATGATGACCAACGGCACGACCCTAGGTTGACCTGAGGAGCCAGGTCGCTTGGCACAGTCATGTCGTCTCCCTCCTCCGCATCATGCAGTAGCAGACTTTGCGAGTTCTGAACCAAAAAACAGAGCGATTGCTGATGCGTTTTTCTTTATCCATGTAGCTGCCCCCAAGGGCTCCAAGCAGGCCAACGCCGCCGCCAAGGCCGCGCTCAAGGGAACTCACTCCCAGAAGCAGCGCAAGGTCCGCCTGAGCACCACCTTCCACCAGCCCAAGACGCTTTCTCTTGCCCGCAACCCCAAATTCCCCCGCAAGTCGATCCCTCACCTGCCTCGTCTCGACGAGCACAAGATCGTCATCCACCCGCTCAACACCGAAAGCGCCATGAAGAAGATGGAGGAGAACAACACGCTCGTCTTCATCGTCGACATCAAGGCCAACAAGGCCCAGATCAAGGGTGCCCTCAAGAAGCTTTACGACATTGACACCGTCAAGATCAACACCCTCATCCGGTACGTTTTGTGATATGACGGCGGGTTACCGACTTGGCCGCGACTGGATACACTAACGCAATGTTTATAGCCCCGACGGAACCAAGAAGGCTTACGCCCGTCTTACCCCTGATGTCGATGCTCTCGACATTGCTGCCAACAAGCTCTCTCTTGTCTAAGCGACTTGTTGTAGCAGAGGCGAAAAATTGGTTTTGTTTACGATTTGGTTTGGTCTTCAATACATGCATGGGGCATCCGGAAAAATAGGCGCATAAAGAGCTTTGTCTATAGCTACGGTTCAAATGATGATATCCAAAACAAGCCAGTTCCTGACTTTGCTAGTCGCGACGTCTCTCCTATGCTATGTGAAAGTTGTGACGCTGTATTTTCTGTAATAGTACAACTGAGCATTAGACGTCTAGCGCTATTGTTGTTTTTGTCACCCGAGACAGGTGATCCCATGTCCTAATATACAAAGTCGGTGAATTTTCGTGATTGGCGCCGCGCGCCCCTCCCCAACCCGCCGGAATGCTGGCAAAGTTGTCTCCTTCCGCTACTCAAGGTGCCTTTTTTGCCATTGACTTAAGACCGCATGTTGTTCAGGTGTTTGATCGTGAGCTGGTTGAGGTCCAAGAATCGGTCGACGCAGTTGGCGAGGCATGTCTCCTCCGATCTATCGAGCTTCGAGTTGCTGATGCTGCCGGTCACGCACTTCTTCCAACATGTCTGAGTCAATTTGTGCGTCTCTAGAGATGGAGTGTCTTTGTTAGCGATTTTATATCTTCTGCTGAGAGCATTGGCGGCCGTAATAATGGCCATACGAGGCAAGCTTACCGGACTGGATTGAGGAGCGCTGTTGCTCGTTCGCTAGGAACTTCTGGAGTTCGGCCTTGTCGCCGTCATTGAGGCGAGAAAGGGAAGAAGACTCGAAATTTTCCATTTTGCTCGTCAGGCTCTGTGCGCTGTGCGGATGTGAATGTAGTCTCGCGAAGAATTGATTTGTGCCAGAAAGAATTAGCCCAGCTTCAATGTCCTCCAATGCCTGGCCGTCCAGGCTCAAGTTTTTTCGTTGCCAGCCGACCGACGGCCCAGTGAGATCACCTGCACAGCGAATGAGCTTTCGTCCTCAGACCCACAGGCAATGACATGCCGGCATGCTCACTTCAGAATCTAACGACAGGCATTATGCCAGTGAACAATTGAGAAATCAAATGCTGTCTGAAAATTCTATTGGTCTATAGTTGCCTTTATCCAAGTGCTATGCGTATACCCAAAAACCAGTAGAAATATAGTATCGACAGAGAAAAGCAAGAGACTTGCGCGACATGTAGAAAGACTAGACAGAACCGCCCAAAAAAAACAACAACAACGATTAAATGTACCTCTTCCAGCGAGCCCAACCTAGAATGAGCGAGCAAAGAACAACCATGAAACTCAGGATGACAAAGAATGGACCTAGCGATTCTACCTTGTCGTTCTGGAAAGGAACCCTTACGTTCATACCGAACATACCACTCACCAGGTTGAGCGGCACCAAAACAGACGCAAGGAAGGTAATCTTGCTGAGGACGCGGTTGGTATCAGTACCTTGAGAGATATTGTTGATCGACAAGGTGGCCAGGTAATTGCTATGCGCGCGAGAAAGCAACTTTTCGCAGTGACCCAAATTGTTGGCCATGGTCACAACGTGATCTTGAATGTCACCAAGATACATGCCAATGTCCATATGAGGCGTAACCTGATAGTTCTCATTGCATCGCTTGGTGAAACCGCGAAGGACGTCTGCTTTGCCGCCAAGGAGGCGCAGCAGGGCCATGCAGTTCTTGCGTACGCGTCCGATTGAGCGAAGGAATGTGTTTGAGTCGTCGTGCCTCATCACGAAGACTTCATCTTCAATAGCATCCGCCTCAGTTTCAATTTGGTTGATAACGGGCGCAAAACAATCGACAATATCATCACTTTTAGAGCAACATGTTAGTATGTTACATAGATATTCACAGATAAAGCTTACATCAATGCGTAGCAGATCCAATCGCTGCTGAGGGCCAAGTAGTCTTTGAGCGCAGTGATTCGTCGTCGGACATGCGATGCATGTGAGTTGGGTGCGAAGCTGAAGCTCAAAGTACCCTCTCGAAAAACCAGAGTGTAGATGTTGAAAGGCTCGTATTCGATACCATCTTGCTCCTCCACCATGTTGAAAGACCGGAAACAGGCAAAGTAGTAAGAGGGGAACAGCTCGATTTTCTCTCGTGCTTCCTGGGTGACGATATCTTCGATAGTAAGAGGATGAACACCAAAAGCCTTGCAGATGCTCAAAACTTCTTCCTTTGTCGCACGATTGATATTCAGCCACCAAACGCCGTCACTTTCATCTTTCGGAAGCTCAAAAAGCCCACGAATATCTTCACCAGGAAGGACCAGATCACCGAATTCAGCAGCATGGATTGTCGATTCCCATGCCGAAGAGAAAAAACTGAAACGGTTATTGTCGAAAGCATATTGCGGGCCTTTGGGAGTAGGTGTGGCCTCTGCGGCAGATTTCTCCGGGGCCGAGGAGGAGCCATCTGATGGCATATCAATAATGTCCCCATCAGACGTAGCAAGCTGGACTTTTTGCTGTGCACTAGCTTCCGGACGAAGATCATTGAAAGCAGATGAGACAGAGGTCTTGCGGTTGGCTTCATGGGCGAGGTGCTCGGATTCAATAAACTCCTCGAGATAGTCAAAATCGATTCGAAGCTGGTGTTGTCTGTGGTGACCACCCTCGGGCAGGCATCCATTGTCCTCGACCGCGTTGTTGGTTCCGAGGCTAACCGCATCGGCTTCAACGGCTCGAGACTTGCTGCGGTGGCTTCGGCGACTAGATACCGAAAGGGCTCGCCCAAGTCCAAGCATTTCTTCATAATCTGCTTTCGGGTCCGAGAACGACATTTCTCGTTCCCTTCGTCTGGCCTGAGCGAATGCCTTGACAGAGTTGGGGGGAGACGGAGAGCGGCTTTCGCTGGACTCAGCGGTCAGGCGTCGTCCGTGACGGTTCCCTGCCATGAGGTCGGCGCCCTCCTCGTCAATGACTGCTTCCTCGAAGTCGCGAACGACTATGGCCGGCGCGGTCGGCTCCTGTTCTGCCTGTCGAGATCCATAGAGGCTGTCAAATGTGCCTCGACGAGGTCGCTCCACTCTCTGCGTAGAGATTGAGAGTCGGCGGTGGTCGTCCAGCTCGGGCACCGGCGCCTGGAATCCCGTGTTGGGGGTCGTGCTGTCGTTGTCAGACATTGTGATATGCGATCGTTGTATGTCGGCCTTCGTGAATGTGAAAGGTGGGCTAATGCGATATCGATTGTTCGACTGCTGCTAGATCTGCTTAAAAGAGGGAGTGCATGCTTCGGGAAGCAGAATGATGTAGAAGTAGTGTCAGTAGACAACTACTGACGCCCGGCGCGGTAACCCGCGCCGAGTAGAAGCGTCGTTCAAAACTTGAAATTCGTCGCGAGCAACAAAGTCGCGCTCTTCTGTAGCAGAATAGCGGAATATCGATGGCAGTGTACGGAACAGCGTCAAGTCGGTATCAATAGGTCGGCTGAGTTAAGGTGGTCGCTTGTTGACTCCGCTGTAGATCCAGCACCCTGGACCAAGGAGGATTGACGACAGAGAGGGGGCGAGTTGAGCCAACTTGATGACTTGAAAGGGTTTCGAGGGTATTCTCGTAGATTGTATTGGCAGTAGGGCAGTGTATGGCTGAAATACTGCAAGTCACCACATCTGATGTTGAGGGCAAAAAAAGTTTTCTGACCCGACACAGTGGATGAGGAGTGTGTTGTCTGCGAGTAACTTCTGCTGATAGGCACAGGAGAAAGTTTGCAGTAGAACTTAATAAGATAATTGCTCAGAGCAGTTGCAACAATGACGCAGTGGTATGTCGAGGTGATGTGAAACCTGATGCAGACTGTTTTAAGAAGGTAGAATTTTGTCTTTGACTGGCAATAGAAATAGAACAGGGCCCAATAAAGTTGCGCATAAACAATGCCGTCAGCTTGTCGCCGCCACTCACCGAACGCAATTGGTCGGGGTGGCCTGTGCGCTGAACATCGACTCGCGCTAATGCCATCCACCAGACAGCCACTCAACCATACCTGTCCTTTGACCAGCTCAAACAAGTCGCAAACAGCCCTTCTGCTTTACGACGAATTCCATCTTCAACAAACCCGATAACGACTGCGCATTTATAACCCAGCAATGGCCGACCAAATACTAGACCAAGTCCGCGATGTGGTCGACGGACAGATAGTGCGATGCCAACCCCGTTACTGACGCGCAAGTCAGCCTTATGTCAAGTTCTCAGCTGCTAACCGGGCATACAGGACTTCGATGGCCAGAGACGGGTAGAATTTCTGGCTACCGTACTTTTGTCTGCATCCGCGGTAAGGAATATCTGCGCGGCACGTTTGGCTGTCAAGTTACTAACGCAGCATCATCTAGCTAATCGCTTTCAACGTCGGATACACCCTCCAAGATATTCAAAAAGCCGTGTATGTTGCTCTGGGTGGAACGGCACTCACATTCCTCGTCACCGTGCCTCCGTGGCCTTTCTACAAAAAGAATCCGGTCAAATGGTTACCAGCCGGAGCTGGGATGAAAAATACATATGGTCAAATGACGTTGTAATGCAGAGACGGCTTGGGATATAACGGCGTCCAACTATTAAATACATACTGGCACTCAATTCCTAATTTCATGAGCTTTTTCTTTTATTTTATATTCCTCCGGCTCTATGTTTGCATGGCCCGCCCATGATGTACTCACTCCGACTATCGGCCATACTTTTGGAATTCCCAATCTCGGTTATCCAATGGGCATACCGATCTAGCCTTGAGCCATCGCGAAATGCAGTGAAAGTGGAAAGCATGCTGGCGAATAAAAAGTTAGCGACCTATTTCTGGACATATTATTTCGGGTGCCGCTGGATAACTCACGTTGCAGATGCCCCAGGCCACGGTGCATTCCTCGCTAGTGGCAGATGCTTGGTTCGCTTGACACTCGATACCTGTTGGATAGTACAGTCAGAGATCAGATGACTCGGATTAACGCAGCCCGATGCTGAACGTACAGAGATCCATGATATGGTTTCGGCAAATAGCACAGTTGTCAACGACAATGTCCCAAGCCCAAAGAGCGACGGCGTTCCACTGCAGCGGTCAGTATGGCCACGTTTGGTGTTCGCGCAGCGATACGAGACGAACCTTTTTGACCTCGAACTTCTTCTTCTCGACGGCTTTGCCGTTAGCGACATCAGCGCCTTTCGGGGCGTCGCTCATATCAACGTCCGCCATGCCTGATTGTTCTGCGCCCGTGAGAGGTGATCGGTCGTGGTTCGTAGGATAGAGACAAGATAAGATACAAGATAGCTGTGATATGAGGTTAGAAGAAAGAACCCCCAAAGAAAGCGAAGCCGCAACAAAATCAGCTTTGCACGTTCTGCATTTGCGATGTTGGCACTTGGCGGAATTGAAGCGAACCCGCAGGACGCCGACACCTTGATGGGGAACCAAACAGTAGCGCTGGCTGGTGGCGCTCTATTTGCATAGACTTGGGAGCACATACTATAGGAAAATACTGGCTCTTGCAAATATCAGCTCGATGTCTTTTATAGTGGCGTTGGAAATGTCAATCCGTTAAAGTACGAGGGACGAGATGTTGCTCCGATGTGAGGCAGACCTGCAGGCAGCTCTGGACCAAAGCCACCCAGTAACGCGGTTGGAGGTGGGCTGCGGGGTTCGTGCGGATCACGAAGTAGCGTATACTGGTGACTAACCATGAATTTGGGCAGAAGATTGGGTATCAAGTACCCACTATCGATAAGTGACTGATATGTACCTACCGGGGCAACCCGCCACCCTTGATCTGCGTCACATCGCGAACAGCCTGATGGAGTCTGTTTGCCCTGCAGGACTGCCAACCTCTTCGCTTCACTAACTTCCGCCATGACATGCACCTGCTCTTTCACCGTAAACCATTCTTTTGCCTTTGAAGCCTCATACCAGTCGGACAGGGCAACCTTTGCCCTTCAATAATCCAACACAACCCACCGAAAATCACGCGAAAACGCGCCAAGCCGCTGTGTGAGCTTTCCTGAGAATCATTGCAGTTTGCCATGAGCGACGCAGCCCCCCCACCGAGAACGACTCCTGGCCGTCACCGCCAACGGCGCAATCCCAAAACGGCGGCTCACAAAGCCTATGCGTCGGAAAATGATGTCGGATCTTTCGAAGCCAGCCACTATGAAAGAGCGCCGCGTACCCCGAACAAGGCTCTCGCTGGATCGCCGGCGCCAGGCAGTCAGTCCTCTGCCCAGGTGAATTCGAAGCAACGAAACAGGAACAGAGGATCGAAAGGAAAAACTGCGCAAATCTCACCCGATGCGCAACAAGAACGAGCCACGCCGACCGGGCGAAGAGCGTCGATGAAGTCCAGCATTCCCGCTGCTGCTTTCGCCGGAGCTACTTTCCATGCATCGCCTGCCCCGTCGGCGCTGCCCATCCCAAGCTTCCTGTCCAAGTCCTCGAGCGAATCACCGGTTAGCCATATCCGCCATCCCAGTGACCCTCGATACTCGCCACCAGCCACAGACACCGAAGCACCAGCACCATACTCTTCCTCTGTTCCGCGAGGCCATGAGTCGCCTCTAGATTTCATGTTTCGCGCTCACCGGCAGGAGAAAGAGAGGCAGTTTGGAACGCCCCGGCATGACGGCCCAGGCTCACCGTCCATCTTTGGCGGTGGCCCGCAGAGATCGCCCCAGGCGATCGTGCCGCAGACGGCGCCGGCAAGCATTCGATACCAGACAGGTGGCATTGACCGAGCCGAGCTGGACGGCGCGCCGAGTCACGAAATAGGGCCCGCGTTCTCAACGCCGTACCACGAACGAATTCAGGCTGCCCGCGCCGCTCGGGGCGATGCTCCCCCGGTACCTTCTTACCCTGCTGCCGCCAGGAGTAACTCCTCCACGGATGATGCTACTGCTGCACTGAAGAAGTTTTTGTTCGGTGGAGGCCAGTCGGCAGCCAAATCACCTTTGTCCTCAGCATCTTCTGTCCGAGCTTCTACGCAAGCTTCTAATCAACCTGCACCGCAGCCGGACAGTGCCAACTCTGGCCAAGGCAATAATATCCAAGCAATGGAAAATGACCTTCGCCGCATCTTGAAATTGGACTCTTCATCCTGAGATATTTGCTTTCGTTACCTACATATCGTACTAGCACATCATCCGCTTACGATTTATCTTGAGAGTTTCCCTCTGCCATATATGGGCTCATGCGAGTATTATCTCGCCCTTGTTGCGCTTGCTCATAATTCATTTGACTTTCCTTTTTGCTTTGTATTACGAACCGCATCGATTGCTAAACTACTCATTGTTTGATAAACATCCAGCATTTCTGAGGCCGCTTTTCTTTTTGGTCTCATCATTTGCTTCATAATGCTGGGACAGGGGTCGGGAGTACTCTTTATTTGCATTTTATATCAGGAGCATGTGTTTTTGCAGTTCTTGGTCTTTTGTTTGATGCTTTGTTTTTGGGATGAGGACGGAGTCATGATGTCCTGCTGGCGCATTTGTTTACTCGGAACAGGTACCAGACCTGAAGATGGTCAACTACTGATTTGGAGTCTAGATTTGCAGCATGTGGTGTACGAGACATAGGATAAACGGGAATGTATCACATACAACCAGCATGATACTGATGGCAAATAGATAAACTGTGCTTTCTCAAAAAGCCGTTTTGCTTCGTTGACTTGTGAGGATATCTATTCTAAGCTCGCTGTATCCTTTGGGTTGTCTCGCTATTGCTAGTGACTCTTCGCTTTGCCCTTCTTCTTTTCCTGTCGCGAGAAAATCAGCCCATGTGAGAGAATCAAATACTTCGAGAAGAAATCTGTCGCGAAATCGTCGAACTGATCGTAATCAGCACCCATGCGATACGCCGCGGCAACACCGCTAACGCAGGCTACTTCGTGCATATTCTAATCGCAGCCTGTTAGACAAACATAATGAACATTCGGGATCAAACTTACGACCAGCGTCCATGATCCAGCAAAGTAGGTGCTGCTTCTGCCTTGGATGAACATCATATTTGGGACGACCCGTAGGTAATGAATCCACCGATGCCCAAGTTGATGCCACCAGTTCTTCTTGATAATCTGACTCTCCTCGATTTTGTCGATAGTCCAGAGGTCTTTCCGATTTTTGTCCAGAAAGATTGTTTGGTATACAGATTTTGGTGTGTGTTCGTCGCTGACTTTGGGTTGGCGAAACTGGTGCTGATAGTTGGTGCAGTTGAAGGACATTTCAATCAGCTTCGGGTTGCTGTCATATGTGTAAGTAAAATACATAGGGCGAAATCCATCATCACCATTAGAATCCGTCGGATTTGAGAACGCAATCTGCTTTCTTTGTGCTTCAGATGTTGGTTCGGCGCAAAGTTCTGACTTGAAAGATGTTTCATAATGCTTGTTGAAGTAGGAACTGTCAGTATGTGTGACAGTGATATCGTCATAGAAAGATGCGCCGCCAAGGACGAATTTTTCTCGCCACGTTGCCTTTTTGCCCAAGATTCGAAGTGTCTCGTCCGCGAGTGAGCAGAAGACAACCTTGTCAAAGCTCTCCTCTCTGCTCTCCTTTGTTTGTATATTTCTCAGTTTGAGAATGACATTATTCTTTGATCGCGACACCGTTTCCTGGACCTCGGTTTCCATGGCAAAAGAAACACCCTTGCTTGACAGGTCTTGCCGCCACGCCGAGTAGAAGTCATGAAGCTTGTCGAACGTATACATGGTGGGCAGATTTGGCAGAAGAGTCTCCGAATCGTAGTCCCACAGCTTCATGTTTGGGTCGTTGAAGAGGCGTTCCACAATGCCCGAGGGAACGGAAGCAGTTTGGTTTCCAGTGCCAAGGAATAGGGCAATGAGGGGATAGACCATCTTATCGCCAAAGTCCTTGTTGAAAAGGAACACCTTGAGCATGATGGAAATAGGAACTATACCAAGCACAGGCAGGCTCCATTTTATAACTTTCAGGAACGTGCCAAAACGCTTAATGTCAGAGTCAAACTGCTTGACGAGAGGGCTTGGAAAGCAGTTTGTCCAGAAGCGATCCTTCCCTTTCCCGAAGGAGACCTGAAGTCGAACCTCCTGAGGTGGATGGCCGTATTGTCGGAAAAATTCAAAGGTGTGTTTAAATATCTATCATCTGGTAAGTAAGAAGATGATTGATAAGCGCGACTTGCTTACACCTGATCCGCCCTGGACACCATTGTTCATCCATGAGGCACCATGTTGTTGGGCGTCGAGAGGAATTGAAGTCGCTTGGCCGCCCACCACGGCTTCCTTCTCAATCACTGTAACTTTAAATCTGCCTGGATGTTTGGCCAGCGTTGCGGCACAGGACTAGCATGTTAACTCAGTTAATTTTCCTCTTGCTTAGGGCGGTTGGTCGATGACAACTTACCATGCCTGCAGCACCTCCCCCTACAATGGCAATGTGCTGAAGTTTTTCAGTATTTTGGGACATTTTTACATAGATGAATGATAAAAGGTTTACGCTACGTGAGTAAAACGGCGGCGAGAGATTTTTATATTACCGCGCCGATGGCGAGGGAAACTTAATCGATGCTAGATCGCTTAATCGACACGTCATGGGAGTGGTTGCCGCGCTAGAGACTCGTTGAGTCAACGCTCCAACAACAAGAGACGGGAGATGTATAAGGGAGGCCCGAAAGAGGCAAGGCGTATTAATTACGATGACGATGCCAATGACTTTGATAATTGGCACCTCACGCAGTAGGTAGCTGCCGACCAATTCTGTGCAGAATCACTGCGAGGATAGCATGCTATGAAGCGAGATAGCATCGGCAAAGGTTATTTATGATGTAAATAATACCCTCCCTACCTATTCATTGGCAAAACTACCAACGCACGTTTTGTTGTCAGCGCAGCCGCATTGGCGGCTTGAACAGTGCATGTATGCGCTTGTGATGGAGGTATATGGCATTGGAAACTGCTTGGCTGAATGTCCTGAATTCTAGCACCACTCAAATCTGTAGCGATAAAAGCTGTATCGATGTAAATAATATGAATTTCTAATTTATTCCCCGATTTAGTTTTGATGGCGGGTTGGTGGGAGGCACGGTGCAATGGCCAACAGCCGATCCACACCCTGGTCAATTGTCTGAAACAGAGTCACTGGCAAAGCGCAAACACCTTGATTCGACGTTCACGCTCAACCGACCTCGTTTCTGGCTTTTGGCATTAATTCGTGCTTTCCTCTCCATCTTCGAACATCTGCTGCTATTTGCCGGTGCGAGAGCGCGCACGTCGCAAACATCACGTGGCGACGCGTCTACGCGCTTCCTCATTTGCTGCTGCTGCCAACTCCCATCATTGGCAGTACTCGCGCCGTCTGGGCTCATCGTATTCATCCAAGATGGCCGAGAGAGAGGTCATTCTTCTCGATAGCGACTCCGACGAAGATGAGGACCTGCGCCGCGCTATTGAGCTGTCTCTCCAGGACCCAGGCACCGTGAAGGACGCGGTTCCTGGCATCTCCGCGGCTTCCGCGCAAAAGCCCGAGCCCACCAAACAGGCCACGTTTGGAAGCATCCTGTTGGATCGGAAAGAAATGGAAGAGGCACGGCTGAATCGACTGGGGAAGCGGCGCCGAAACTCAAACTCAAACGAGGGGAGCGCCCGGGAGCCTGCGACGAAGCGACTCACGCCACAGCGAGCCGAGCCAGCAGGCAACTCACAGCCGCCATACCCGCAAGGAATCGTGCGCCGCACATGGACCAAGGGATATCCTAAAACCTCCGATGACATTACCATCGAAGAAGTCTTGCAGAGGGGAGAGCTCCAGCTTGCTCTGCTGTCTTCTTTCCAGTGGGATGAAGAATGGTTGCTATCCAAGCTGAACGTCGGCGCAACCCGAATCTTGCTGCTCGCCTTTGCGGCAAACGAGGAATTGGTAAGAGGAACCGATTTTTCTTTTCTCACATTCTGATTTTGATTGCGGCAAGCGACTGACCGACAACACCGGAACAGCAACAAGAGATGAAGGAGAATGCACCCAAGAACGTCCGATTCTGCTTCCCGCCGATGAACGGCCCCGGATCGATGCATTCCAAGCTTCAGATCCTCAAGTACGCCGAATACCTCCGATTAGTGATCCCGACTGGGAACTTGGTGCCCTACGACTGGGGCGAAACCGGAGTCATGGAGAATGTCTGTGCCCCTCCGTCACTTATCAAATCCCGTCACATTCTTTGATCGCGACATCTTGGCTAATGCGCGATACCTTCCGATTGCAGATGGTCTTTCTCATCGACCTGCCCCGGCTGAACGCAAACGTCACTCGCGGGATGACCGTCTTTGGGGAAAACGTGGCCCATTTCCTCAAGGCGTCTGGCGTGGACAATGCCATGGTTAAGAGCCTCGCAAACTACGACTTTTCCGCGACGGAGAAGCTGGGCTTTGTTTGCTCCATGTAAAAGAACCAATGATTCACTTGCGCAATCTGCTCTCTTTTTTTTTTCGTACTAACGATAGTTCTAGACCAGGAGGCCACACGGGGGATGCTCTCCGTCGCGTTGGTAAGTGGTGCTTTTGTTGCGCCCCCCTCCCCCTTCCCCTGCCCGGCCGGCATGATGATCGGATTATGCTGACCGTCTGACGGCAAATGTTATCCAATTGTTCACAGGTTATTGTGGCTTGGGAGCAACTGTAAGGGGGCTCGGCTTGGCTACGGACACACCCGTCGAAGTTGATATCGCAGTCAGTCTGGCCCGCCCCAAGGCTCTTTTGTCGTTTTGACCGTCGCACTCCCGTCTCTAACTTGTACGTTCTGCCTGGTTCTAGTGTGCCTCCCTCGGCTCCGTCAACGGCGACCTCGTCAATGCGATATACAACGCTTGTCAAGGTAAAAGAAAAAAACTCCTCGCCCCCTCCTCACCACTCGCTCCGTTCATGCGGCCTTTATGAAACTGACGCGCCTCCCGCGCCAACCGTGTATCAGGGGACGATGGCATGCAAGAGTACAACTCTCGCGCCAGCGGAAAGCTTAAAAACAAAGACCTGCGACCCGCGGAGAGGCTCCGGGATCGTTTCCGGATATACTTTCCTACGGATCAGACGGTTTCTGCGAGTAAAGGCGGGCGACAAGTGAGGCTTTTCCCAGCTAAGAATAAAATTGAACAAAGCAGGCAAGCTCCCTGCAAGAGCTCCGATCCTTGCTAACACGCAATCCGCCGCAACTAGTCTGCCGGGACCATCTGCGTTCAGGCAAAGTGGTGGAGGTTGCCCAGTTTTCCGCGAGAGTTGGTTCGAGACTGCGTCAACGACAGGGACGGGCTGCTGATGCACAGCAAACTGATCTTCGTCCGCCGCGGCCGCCAGCCAGCAGGAGGAACCCAGTTGGTTGGTGAGAATCCACCGCCGGCGGGATGGGCCTACGTTGGCAGCGCCAATCTCTCGGAGAGTGCATGGTAAGTGACAGCCGCACCCCCCTGACATCCTGGGGAATGCAAATGCCGTTGCAAACTGCCACTGTTTTCTAACGAGGAGAGGGCTATAGGGGCCGGGTGGTCAAGGACAGAGGCACGGGAAGTGCCAAGATGAGCTGCCGAAACTGGGAATGCGGTGTCATTATGCCGGTGCATGGAAATCCTGGCAACAACGGCGACTTTGCCATGTTCTCGGGAGTGGTCCCAGTTCCTATGAAGGTCCCCGGTCGGCCATACGACAAGACTGACGAGCCTTGGTTTTATCTCGGCGGCCACTAATCACACTTATACGTGTAGCAAAGAGATTAATTGAGCGGGAATTATCTGTCGATACAAACCACCGTTACTGTGTGTGTTGACCCCGGGGGGCGGTATGTGAAGAGAAGTGCCGAACGCAGATGGACGTTCGTTTTTTTACCCGACAATCCACACACCACCCGTTTCTTTATTGCGTTTTCAGCCCGACCAGTATTCTTGCATACTCGGCACCGCACGTATGTAAGCCAGTTTTTTCACAGCCCTTAACTTAGTTTGGAATGGTACCGTTTGGGAAAAGACTGTGGCATCGAGCCAGGACAGGGCCAGCCACTTTTGATATGAAATGGTGGTCTCACCAGGGGACAAGCTGCCCGAGATTTGGGTCAGAAACAATGCAAGAAAAACAGGGAAATCGAAATCTCCGACCGTGCTCAGAGTGGGACAGGCGGCGGCGTGGCTGCCACGTAGTTGGCCGTCCGTCCGTCGTCCGGGGCTGTGTGTGTGTCCATGGGAAGTGGGAAAAAGTGCATATTGGTTTTTGCATCTTCGGCAATCCCAAGACAGCGGTCAAACTAATCAGACAATGTAGAGAGCAACTGTCAATGCCCCGTTCATTTGCTGAAATTCCTCTCCAGCTCATCAATTCATGTCGGATTGGCACGCAGGCGCAAGGGGTAACTGTCTGCTTGCGAAGGGCAAGTCACTAGTATTTGACATGAGTGGTTATGGGCTGATTCTGCGACGACCAGGCTTCTCGAGGACCACCCTGCCAACAGATCCTGGTATACCCTTGCGCATCTGCATAGGCCCCTGGTCCCTGCTTTCTCAGGCGCCACATTGTCTCCAGAGCTGGTCTCTCGTTTCCCTGCTTTCTCCCTGATTTAACCAATTTTGGGAACGGGGAAAAAGAGGGAGAAATAGGCAATATTGCCGTTTGGCTCCAGAGTTGCTTATAGGCGACTACCACCATGGCGGCATCCAAGGGCCTGTGCATATTGGGATCTGTGAATAGGAGAAAGCATGGGCAGGAAACTAGATCCTTTTTTCCATGTTGCATGTCGCATAAAAGACGCAACTACGATGGATTGCTGCGAGCCAGGGTCCTTGCACTATGAACAGCTCCTAGCCTGGCGGTGACTTACAACAGCATGTCGATGATACCTGAACTCGTAATAGCAACAAGGAGTTTTATCATTTAGATCTCCTCTTGCGTGAGGCTCGAGTTCCATGACCAACGTCGCGCTAGATTCGACTTAGTCCAAGTGTATTCGGGGATCGTTTGTGCGCCAAGATGATGACTCGGCCTGAAGCTTCACTTTCTTGCCATTCCTGTCAGAAGAGAGTCATGGCTCAACAACCCCAACTCTAACCGGCTAGAGCCTTGCCTGCCCTCCGCTTCCCACGAAGCCGGCGCGGGGTACCAATCCCGTCATCGTCGTCGTCTGTCGGTCCGGGACAAGACCCCCCGGAGGACGAGCTGCGTGGCTTGAATGCGTCTGGGAACCTGATTCAAGGCCGCCGCATTGGGAGCCGGTTGGACAGGAACGTCCAGACAAAAAGCTTGGGTGTTCGGCATGGCCGTTGAGCCTCAATGGGGAACCATGGAACCAATATTGGAAACCAAACAAGGCTTGGACGGAGCCAACGGCCGGCCACACGACAGGTAGGAAAAAACGGCGCCAGAAGAAGGAAAAAAAGAGGTGAACGGGCACTAGGAGCAATAGCGTGCGAGGAGAATACAGGCGAGCCTCGGTCGTTTGCATTGACGGCGGCTGCTGCTACTGTTCGGAAACAAGAAGGGTTGGGCTGCATTGAGCACGGACGGAGGGGCGGTCGGGGTCGCCGTGAATGGCTGCGGAGCCCTTGTCCGCAGATTGCCTCGTCTGAGAAGGAACTCGCAGTCTCAAGCGAGACGCAGGACGAAAGACGCAAGACGCAAGACGCCGCGCGTTCATGGCTCCTCATTTGGGATGTTTTGCGCAAAGGAACTGGTTCGGCTGTGTCAAAGTGTCTGTATCCATCCGTTCAAGGCGTGGAGTTGATCCAACCCCGATTGGCTTTTGTCTCAACTAGTTATTTGGAGTAAGTTGTGGTGCCATATCCAACGCCCACCACACCAAGACAGGTAGGTTTTTGTTGCTCAGATGGGATCGAAGAAGAAAAAAGAGTTGCGGCAAATGGGGCATTTCTCGAGATGGACACAGGGTTTGCTGCAGATCATCTCATGGACTAAGCAGCCAGGCCCGACTACCATGTCAGCCATGCGATTTTTAGCATCACCGTGCGTTCGAGGCGCAGTCACCGTCCGCTGTCTGACGTATGAATGTGGCGTTTCTTCGTTAGAGAGGGTTTGGGGTAATGAGACAATGTCAATCTGTTCATCCCGGGATCGCGTTGGCGTCAACGAGGTGACTATTGAATGGATTGGATGGTTAGCAGTGCCAAGTCTTCTTCGTTCGTCACCAATTTTCAAGGCGAAAGACAAGGGTGCTGGGGCTTGAATGAAAGCGCAAGATGAAAAGGGGTATGTTTCCGCGATGCAATCCTTCTTGGGAATAGGCTACGAGATGAGGTGAAGCGATACGGATATACGAATAGAACGTCAACTGACAGAAAGCCGCCGCCGCCGCCATGGCCTGACGAGTTCCGCCCGCGGGGAACAAAAGTAGTTACTGCCGCACCTATCATCAGCTGTTCTCTCCCAGGACTGCTGTTTTGGGCACGTCAATACAACCTTCCGCATGTTGCGAATTGTTGGGGGCCCTTTTTTTGGATGACCGGTTCTGACTTGGTTTAGCGGAGACGGGATAATGTCAATGTGATGGATGAATGGCTGATGATGGATGATGGCTGATGGATGGATGGGCTTAGGATGGGTCGATGCGGTGGAGCCAGCAACTTTTCCCCCCCCAACCTTGGTGCATTCAGCTTTTTTTCTTTGGCCCCCCTTTCAATCACTTTTCTTTTCTTAATAAAAGAAATTCGAAAATTGCATCGGAGTAATGTACGGAGTAGATTGTAACTATCATGTACCTACAAGTACCTATCTACTTTGTGGTACTACTGTTGGGGGCTGGAACGTGGCTAGGAAGGAGCGATGGCGGGGACTAGACGTCGGCTAGAAACAACAAGCGTTGGTAGGCTGTTGGTTTGGCTCACAATGAGTCAGAAAAGAAGAGAGAGGAAAAGATACTTTGCTTTGCTTTGTGTGACCATCCGGAACCGCTTGAGCAGTGACATGGTCCATGCCTCCGGGGTTTCAAGATCGGCCTGCTAGATGCGGTGGTGCGTGCGTCCGTTCCGTCATGAACTATTTACTTGTTCAGTTAGCTCGTCCTTTTGGTCTGTTATAGGCGTATAGCAGTGAGGAGGTCGCTGCCCCTTTGTGACTTGACGGTGGCGGCCTCCCACATGCACATGCCCGCGCTGCTCGAGACCGGAGCAACAAGCTCCCTCAAACAAATAACGCGAATTTTTTTTTCTCTCGCATTTGAAAATCAATATACATGGAAAATGTAGTATCTGTTTTCTTAGACTAGTACCTTTTGATTAGCTGGTGTTGATTGATCATTTTTACACTTTCCGTGCGCGGATGTTGCATCTCGATCGCCGGCACCCCTACCGACAGGGCCGCCACACACACTCACACACCTTATCGGATAATTCGCGTCACGTCACACAGCTTCTTGACTAGCCAGCTCACGAGGTGCCATCACTCTCGAGTCATCTTTCAAGCGTCGGGTGCTTGGCAAGGTGACGAAGAGGGCCTGTGATAGATAGCATTGGGCGCGACTTCCCAGTCTACCCATGTCTTTATTCAACGGCGGACAAACACAAACGATGACACAATGACTATCATTGTTTTTGATCCCTTTTTACTGCAGTCTGCTTTCAACTTCGGCTCGTGCATACAGGCAGCCGCTGTCAAAACGGATTGTGCCTGAGTTTGCTAGCTCGAGGGATTTGAGTTACAACCTGTCTTGCGTCTTGGTACGCACGATAGAGTTTACCTTTGCCGTTTTTTCCCCTTCAAGGCACATAATCACCATATAATGAAGCAGGATGCTTGACAAAATTTGATGCTCTGCGCACCATATAACATGCGCATACCCAAACATTCGCTTCTACTTGACCAAGAAGAGACGTGGGGGATATGCGACCTGGACCCAACTAGGTATCTTGTTCTAACCCGCCTGGGAGACCTCTGCGAACAGCATGCAGCAATTGTCGCCTAACATCATCATGGCCCAGTCTCAGCAAGGGCTAGTTATTAGCGACTTTCACTTAGATCTAGTCGGCGACGAAAAAAGATTGCAGACACGAGATCACAATAGAGGGGGGGTGCAGGCCACAGGAGAGGATGCCTTGACAAAAGCACATCATCATCGAACTACCTTAGCAATTTAATACCATCTATGACGGGATTTAACCAGTACTACATGTAAGGAAGGGGTGATGGTTTTTCTCATGACTTCCGGAGGGTCGACGGTCTTTTGTCACCTCACAGCGTTGCCAGTGAGAGTGCGAACGTGCGACAACTCGGCTTTACATATCAACTGGCGAGTTCTCATGGACATGGGCGTGTTTCTCTCTTCTAAGCCGAGCGAGATGAACTGAACATGGTCTAGTTTGGGGCACTAAAAGGACTCCTCCTAAACGCCACGATCCACCCCCCCTGTTGTCGCTCCCAAATCGGCCCATTGCCAGTCGCCACGCTCTGCTGCTACGCTGGCCCAGACTTGCTCTAACATGAACCCTGGTCAGGTCGCCGTTGTCTTGCACTAGCCAAGGGCTGCAACTCTGCCGGGTCTCTCTGGCCTGCAGCTGTAGCCGGGGATTGACCAGGGGCTGGCCGGCTGTCGCCGCCGCCTGCTCCTGGTGCTGCTGCTTGCGTCCATGTCCGTCTCGGCTGGTGTTGGTCGGTTCCAGCTTGTTCGTCAACCCGACCATGCAGCTTCTGCAAAGAGATGAAGGGGAACAGATTCATTTAGAAACTGAAGGAGGGTAAAGAAAAAAAAATTGATGGCGTGCCCAGGCGAGTTGTAGTGGTGGGCAGCGAAGGGGGGAACAAGTTGTAGTGTGTGTCTACAGCGTGTCTGCGTATCTACTTGGTTGCTTGGTTGCTTGCTAGCCTTGGTCGATGCCGCTCTCGTCCAAACTGCACCGTGCTGCCTAACTGACTACTGAATAAACTAATTGAATGGGACTGACTTACGGACCAGCCCCGACCGAAGGCTGGAGTTGGGGGGAGTGAACTGCTCTCGGTTTCGCCATTCCCCCAGTGGTGCTGTTTTCGGTCGTCGTCCAGACGGGAGTTGTAACAAATGCGACGCCAACGACACTATGACCAAGTAGGCACAGCGCCGCCGCCCACTTGGCTAACATGGTTCAAGCTCCATGAGTCCAGGGCTCCAGGGCTCCAGGCTCCCCTCTTTCTGTCTGTTACCTCCTTAGTAGGTAGGTAGTTTAGTAGTTAGTTGACTAAATATTAAAAGCGTGGTTGGTTGAAGGTAGGTCACTGACTGACAGGTAACTAAGGTGCTCAGCTTCCCATTTTGTTCATATACCTACCTACTCACCTACCTCTTACCTCCTACTACTACCTACTACCTCTACCTGCCTACTTCCCTAACTTATTGCCTACAAGCTCCTTGACACCCACTGCCGCTCGGAAGTTAAAACAAGGCATTCCCCGCCACGCCTCGATCGAACTTGTCAACACCAAACTCTTCCTTTCCTTTTGTTGCCACGTCCAAATACCCAAATACTTACTTGTCGAGGCATTGTCGCCCAAAACGCTACACCTCACCAGGCATGTCAGTGGTGAATCATCGCCAGCTTTCCGTGTCCACTTTCACTTGTTAGACTCCAAAGTCCCTTCGCCTTACAAACCTACCAACTCGATCAGTCGCCTCGCACGTTAACGACGGCATTGGACACATTTTTTTTCTTCTTTATTTTTTATTTCCTATTAAAAAAGACTGCCCCATCAGACGCTAAGAAAGCCCTATATTATTCTCTCTTGCCCTCCCGTGCTCCTCGCACTTTCCCCAACTCCAACACGAAACACTTGCCCCAGATCGACAAACCACAACCCCAAACTCCCGTCTCTCACAGACATCCATCTACTTCGCCAGAATCTGCTTCTTCCGTCGGCTTTGAGCCACGACCCTGATTCTTCACTTTTTGAATAATTTGAATTCAAAGTTAGTCGCTGGACCCAAACTCTCCAACTCAAAATATCTTGAGCCTAACTTTGAAGCAGCTTAGTTGAAAGCAACAATTACCAAGTATTCATCGACAGCATCCGTCTAACCTCAAGTCGACCGCAGCCGACCACCGCCAATCATGCAACGTCACTCGGAGCCATTGGTTCCGACCTTTGTGGGCAGGGTGGAAGAAACGCTGGATGCCCTTGTCCTCTTCGAAGCGTGCCTACGAGGCAGGCTGCAGCATTGTCCCCGTCGTCCTCACGACCGCGAGCGTCCGGAGCTTATTCAAAACGGCGCCATTTTTATCTATGAAGAGCATGCGTCCGGAATCAAACGCTGGACGGATGGAGTTACCTGGAGCCCTAGTCGCATCCTAGGAAATTTCTTGCTTTACCGAGAGCTCACAAAGCCTTTCCCCCCTGGCGAAAAGAAGCGAGCCAAGAAGACCAAAAAGGGCGTCGTCAAGACGGAAGCGGCGCCGCTTCCTAACATGTCATACGCCGCAGCAGCACTTGAACAATCCATAAACAACAATAAGATCGACGAACGAGCCTTGGTCGGCTCTCTTGTTGATTCTTACCCTTTCAAGGAGCACGGCCTTATCAAGAAGACCATCAGCATCACACACAACGGTATTCTCCATCACATGGTCAGCTATTATACCATGGAGGGTGCGAATTCTCTCCCCGTACCCACCAAATGCCCCGAGCTATCAGACATTCAGCCTCGCCCCAGTCTCATTCACCAACCGTTCCGATTCCCGCTTTTTGAGGAGGGGTATACGATGCCTGACCCCCAAGAGGGCATGCCTATGCACTACGATCCTCATCACGGCCCAGTCGGCAACGGTATCCTTCACCACGCCATGGTGCATAGCAACTTGCAAAACACTATGAGCAGCAATCAGCATAGCAACGTGCCTGCTTACATGTTTGCAAACAATTCGCGAGACTTGCCATCTCACTCTTACTCCCCAGGTCTCCCTCCAAATTCAAGCTATCAGGTTGCAATACCTCAGCAACAGGACATGACCTATACAGTCAACCAACCCGCCCCCTATCTTCCCCAACACTACTACATATCACAACCACAAACTGCGGCTGCGATTACACATCCTTCACCCATTACACATCCTTCGCCATTTACAATTCCCTCGGCTGCACCAATGTCCTCGGTTGCGCCAATGTCCTCGGTTGCAAACGAGGAGGGCACCAACAACGGCTACAACTTCGATAGTAGTAGTTATTGGGGCACATATAACCAAAACATGGCAGCCAGCCAAAACATAGCAGCTGGCCAAAATATCGAAGATGACCAAGGCATCGAAGATGACCAAGACATCGAAGATGACCAAATCATCGGCGGTAACCAATACATGGGAGGTAACCAATACATGGGAGGTAACCAAAAAGGGCGAGGCAATGGTTCTGTAAGGATGCGTTAACCAATCATGCATCTGCTGCAATGTTGCTTGCGACTAACGGCCAACACGGCCAACAAGCCAACATGGCCAACATGGCCAACATGGCGATAATTGGGAGTTTACAGGCGCACCGGAATTGATTGACATGGCCAACATGGCGATGATTGGGAGTTTACAGGCGCATCGGAATTTATTGACACGGAGGGTTAAAATGGGTTGGTTCTTGATTTTAATAGATTATCATAGAAATATAATTAATAACATAAGTAGTTGTACCTACATCTTATTGCGTGTCAAAATTGAACAGTATTCCAATGATTCCAAATGCCCTCCCGCAAAGCCGAGCTACCATCATTACAATATTTTCTCTGCAACAGAATAAATATCTGGCCGTTTCGGTTGCCAGGAGGATGGGTGTATTTTTTTGATACTTTTTGGGGTCAGAGTTTTGAGTTTGGGCGGGCGGGTGGCCATGTGGCGGCCGATCTGATAGTCTGCCAACGATGCCATGTGACATGACGGTAGTGCAGCACGCGATACCGAACGGCTTCATTCTGTCGGTACGCTACGTAAATACAAGTTGATGAGGGCCTGAAACCACGCGGGAAATGGGCAATTACATGCAGCCAAGCTTTCCACGTACATAGGAAGTGCGCTGCCAGCACAAGGTTGCGTACTACTCTGGTCAGCGCCAACAAATCAATTACTTCTCAAGCGCAAGATATCCAGAATGGCAAATTAATATTCGGTGGAAGCTCACTACCACATACTGTAACTACAGGATTGACTGGAACAGAGGTCTTGAACGGACAATGATGGTCCTGGGATAACTTACCAGTAGTACATGGCGCTTGCGCCTTGGAGACTTGTGGGGAAGGGCTGTGGTGTTAGTTGACGTAGTAGCGCGGCGCGGGACCATGAAGGGGTCAAGCAGGTAATCAAATCTCCAGGTACCTGCGAGATCTCCGGGCGGAACGCAATTCCCGAACCAAAACAGGCATGAGGCAAGAAGAGAAAAACAAGTGCATGTTTTGCAGATGACGTGATGAGCCTTTTGGTGGAGCTTTCGAGATGTGTTGGCGGAGGACCCAGCCCGTCATCAGTGGACGGACGTGTTCTGGACATACGCTGGTGCGAGGAGCGGCAAGCCTAAAATCCCAGCCGTTGCACCAATCAAAGATGTGACACTATTCGCAGGGCCATGTGAAAGAAGAGAAAAGAAAGAAAAAAGGCTTGTGCGCGTGTGTTTTGGGGCGGCGATGTTGGTGGTCGGCTGCATCCGAACAAGAAAAACTTACAGCTCCTCTCCGCTACAAGGTGGCTGGGGCTTGCGCTTGTTGCTGCAGCGCTGTAGATCCGGCGACCCCGTTTTTGCCCACAACCCATGCCCACCCCTTGCGAGAGCGTGAAAAAGGTGTGTCCACAGGAGCTTCTTTTCACAGCCTGGTGGATTAATTTTTTGTTCATAGCCCTGTCTAGCTGTGATATGGAGCCCGGATGGGACCCCCCCCCCCCCCCCCCCCCTTGCCTTGGAGGAGGAGGAGGAGGAGGCCCCTCTCTTCCGCCCGCGAACTCTCTTATGTGGAGAGACAGAGGTGACAAGTGCATGTGAGGTACAGGCAGATAGGAATTTGTATCCAAAGGCCGTTAGGCCAGCATGTCCTTTTCTGACATGGGACCAATGATCTTATTTTATTTTTATTCTTTGAATGGGTGGGATCGTGAGACAGACACCGGCAACCCCAAAAGCATTTCCGGGATGCATGCCCAACGGTCACGGCCCCCGCGCCCGACGGCACGGATTTTTTAAGGGATCTTTTGTCAGTTTCTGCTGGGCCTCTTTCCGGAGCTCGCTCTGCCCCCTTTTTTTTGGTTCTGGTCATTGCCGTGCACGGTTGTGTCGATTTGGTCTTGACATATATCTCCTTTCAATACCTCAACTCTCCTCCGCCCCGCTGTACATGTTCAAAACAAAGTTGGCGGCTTCACCTTTAGCCACGTGGCCACCGGCATGACCTCACCAAAACAGTTGGACTCGCCTCGGCTTTTGACGGCGACTGACCGGCGATTATAACAACTCGCTAGGTAGGTTGGTCGGTAGGTAGTAATGTATCTTAGTATGGAACGCGCAAAACGCAATAACAAGCTGATGGGAGGGTCCCGCTAAGACATGTACAATTCAAGGAAACTTGGATGTAGAATGTGAGGTGGAGAAACGGAGGCGTCCGCTAGCAAAGGCCAAGGCGACATTCTCCAACAACGATCAGCCAATGCGTAGGACCCAGTGGAGAAGTTGCATTGTCTGGATGACTGCACGTAAAGACACTTTACCTAGTCATCGGGACAATGAACAAGAAAGAATCGGGACCAAAGGGGAAAAAAAGACGAAAAAGGCGTCACATCATGCGGCTATTGACCGAAGCATATAGCGTCTCTCGTCGGTGTAACATGACCAGCCGATAAGCAACATGGTTAATGCCTCGATATATGCGTGACAACACATGAGTATCAAGTTGGTGTTGCAACCAAGTCGGGATAAAGGAAAATAAAGCATAAGCATAATTAAAATAAAAATAAAAATAAACATGGCTGAATCAGAACAGCCACAAGCTCTTTGCATCACCAGCCATTAACTAGCGCACGCCACGGATGCTATACTTGTATATAGGTATGTAATTCGGGTATTCGGGGTAGCACTGACCGTGTTTGAGCAAGAGTTTAGACGACGGGAAGGGGGAATGGGGGAGAAACATGCCTAATCAACCACCCATTTTTAGTTTGGCCGTGCCAAGTGCCCGCGAGTCGCAGCCTACCTACGTTGTCCTCGCTATTGCTCATTGATGAAGTTCGAAATAGCCCTGCCAGCCCTGGGGGCCAGAATTATACGAAACTACCTACTTACTAACTTCCAGGTACTAATAAGGACACGGGGTGGGGAGGGGGGTGCGTGTGTCACATCGGCAAAGCGGGATGGCCTAAAATTGTCTTCCGGCCCGTGGCACCCAAAGGCAAAAACTTGACGAACTCTGGGCGCCCATGGCGCCCTGGCCCTTGAAAAAGGTGTCAAAATGTCTCGCCAGCGTCAACGGCGCTACATTAGCTCATGGCACTACTGCATGGTTGTTGTACGCGAGCTACAGGGGAGAAGGGGAGAAGGGGAGAGGGGAGAGGGGAGACTTGAACAATGCGTACTTCGTAGACTTGTTGTTCCAGAGGTAAACTCGAGGAGCCATGTTGTCACACCAGCAGAGTGCTCGCCCGACAAGGAGAAACATACGCCAAGATAGGGAAACGTGCTTCCAAGGGCGCATGTTGGCGGCCGAAGGGGGGGGTGGCAAGCATCGAAAACAGCCAAACATATCAGGCCACAAGGTGTCCCCTGCTGTGGCGCACGTTTTAATATGTTCGCACGTATACATGTATATTAACTATATACGGGTATTTATTTCAAGGGGGGAAAGGCACGATATGGATATCGCATCCGTCCCGCAACGGAATTGCCGATGCGGGTGTAGCAAGGACTCGGGCTCTACCAATATACTTCGTGCCGCTGCTGATGGATCAGCCAAGACTTGCTGCTGCAACGTACTGATACTGACGATGCCCGGGGATGTTTTCTTGGCCTTCATTGATGATTGATGATTGGTAAGCTCGCCGACGCGTGGGCAGCCAGACACGAAGGCTTGTGGTGTAGCTTTATGATCTGGTACGCAGTGGTTCTCCTAACCATCACTTTTAGACGCAGAAGCTGTTCACACACGCATACACACAAACAAAACTCTAACACGGACGCAACCCTCAGCCTACATCTACAAGCCGTTCATGGCCAGCTAAAAGGCCATCTACAGTGCTTTTTGTGTATGCCTGTACGCGCGCGCGTGTAAATGTCCTCAAGCACATGTCCTACCCTGTAGTAGTTTCGGCCCCGCAAAATGCCACGATGCTGCAACCCAGCATTTTTTTTTTCGTGAAGCCCGTTCCCGACAAGGCCGACCGCGGCTTCGAAGTAACAATTGCCTCCCAACGCCGTCCGCCCGACGAAATCGACAATTGAAGCGCCACTGCCGGAGCTGAGAGCGGCACGCTCGCCACACCACATCCATAATGCTCCCTTTGCAGGCCGCGGCCATTGGCCGGACGACCCTGCGCAGGACGCTGCTCGCGCAGCCGGTGTCGTCACCATGGCTGTCGTGCGCTGCGGCGCGGGTGTTGTCGTACTCTTCCATCCAGCGACCGTCTGGCCGGACTAAACTCGGCTTCGTTGCGCCTACGTTGCGCCGAGAGACATCGTACGTGTTGTGGTTGCTCGTCAATGCTCTCCCCGCCCCCCCCTTCTTTCGCTAAACGCGGCACGTTGCCGCCGCCAGCCAACCGTTATTTCTCTTCTCCCCTTTCTTCTTCTTCTTCTTCTTCATCTTCTTCGTATGCTTCGTATTCTGGCTCTTGCTAACCTACGTATGTGAAAACAAATAGCTCCAAGGCTCCGGTCCCGCCGGCGCCGCCTAAGCCACAGCCTCCTGCCCAAACCGACGACGAAGCGCGAATACGCACCAATTCTGGTGCCCTGGCCGACCCAACCCTGCACGAGGACATTTATACGCTGCCAAATATCCTCACGGCCTCTCGACTGGTGGCGGCGCCGTTCATTGGATACTTTGTGCTGCACGACTCGCATGCGTGGGCGGCTGGGCTACTGGCGTACGCGGGCGTGACGGACCTGCTTGACGGCTGGATCGCGCGCCGGTGGAATCGCAAGACGGTCGTGGGCACGGTGATTGATCCGATGGCTGATAAGGTGCTGATGACGGTCCTGACGGTGTGTCTCGCCGTCAAGGGAGCGTTGCCAGGTGCGTTGTCTCGATACACCGAGGGAGCCGAATGTTGTTCAGCTTCCGATGCTAACTAATGGTGTATGAATAGTGTGGGTGGCGAGCATCATCCTCGGTAGGGATGTCGGGCTCGGCATAGCGGCCATTTACTTTCGCTGGATATCGCTCCCGCCGCCAAAGACGTTTACGCGGTACTGGGACTTTTCCCTGCCCTCTGCGGAGGTCCGGCCGACGACGATCAGCAAGTACAACACGTTTCTGCAGCTGGCTCTTGTCGGCGCAACAACTGCAGCGCCCCTTGTGCCGCTTGACCTATCACAGGCCTTGACGGTCATGCAGTACGTGTCGCCTGTGTCTCATGTCTATGCAAAAAGCTAATGGTGGAATAGGTACATTGTAGCTGCGACAACGATATGGAGCGGCGCGAGCTACGTGTATACGAAGGATGCTGTCAAGATCCTTAGTGCGCCGAAGAAGCAGAAGACGAAGCAATAATTTACATCCGGCCGCATTGCATGCTGGGCGCGTGGCATACTCGGCGTACATATATAGCGGGGAGAAACTGTACTTATCACTCATCTGGGGCCCCATTCGGCCAAGGGCAAGCAAAAATTGTATAATAAAACATATTTGTAATATTCCGGCTTTCTCAAGTTTAAATCCATTTTATTATACATGCATTAGATACAAGAAGAGGCCTATTCAGTGGGCCGTAAGGCCAGGGGCCGATCTATGCACCATCGGTAAACAATGGCGTGGGATCGGGGCGACGCCGAACATATGCAAGCAAGCGTAAACTTCCCGACGGCGTGACGCCCTCGATGCGACGAGCTTGGGCGAGCGTTTCAGGCCGGGTGATTTTGAGCACCTCGCGCTCCGAAAGCGCGAGGCCCGGGATGGTGTCGTAGTTGAGGTCCAGCGGCAACTGGACTACCTCGTCGTTCCTGAACCTGCCAATGGCAGCCTCGAACCTGCGGATGTACGGCTCGTACATCGCCTGCAGGACGACGCGGCCGAAGACACGCGGCAAAAAGTCGGCGATGCCGGGCACAAGCGCGACGAGACTGTCCCGGTTGATGCGCGTGCTGGCGTTGGACAGCCGCAGGATGTCGAGGCCGCTGCGGCGGCGCACGTCGCGCTGGGTCTGGAAGCCGTGCTTGCGCAACTCTGCGGCCGAGAGGGATACCGAGTCGAGGATGCTGGTGAGGCTGTCGATCTGCTCCTTTTCGTCGGTAAAGGCGCGCCAGCGGCGGTCGGTGACGACGCCCCAGCCGCGGCCCTTTTCGGTGAGACGCAGGTCAGCGTTGTCGGCGCGCGCGGCCATACGGAACTCGCTGCGAGATGTGAACATGCGGTAGGGCTCGGTCACGCCCTTAGTGATGAGGTCGTCGACCATGATGCCGATGTAGCCGTCGGACCTGGACAGGGACGCGCCGGGCAGGCCGGCGGCCGCGCGTCCGGCGTTCATTCCGGCTAGGATGCCTTGGCCAGCGGCTTCTTCGTAGCCGGTGGTGCCGTTGATTTGGCCGGCGAGGTAGAGCCCGTCGATGGCCTTGGTTTCCAACGTAGACTTGAGCCCGCGGGGGTCGATGTAGTCGTACTCGACGCCGTATCCTGGCTGGAGCATCTTGACTTGCTCGAGGCCGACAATGGTCTTTAGCGCTTGCTCCTGCGCTTCGGGAGGAACGGTCATGGATAGGCCGTTCGGGTAGATGACAGGATCGTCAAAGCCTTCAGGCTCAAGCCAAACGATGTGTCGTTCCTTTTCGGCGAATCGGATCACTTTTGACTCGAGAGACGGGCAGTATCTAGGGCCCTTGACAGATTCGCGGATATGAACTGTCTTGTCCAAGTTGTCCCGTATCACTTGATGTGTCGCATGGTTCGTATATGTCGTGCTGCAGGTGAGCTGATCTTGGACTGCAACGCGGCTATTCAGATAACTAAAGGGATTTGGTGGATTGTCGCCATACTGCGTCTCCAGGGCATCGAAGTTGATGCTCGACTTGTCCAAGCGCGGAGGCGTTCCTGTCTTCAGGCGACCTAGTTGGAAGCCGGCATCTCGCAGCGATTTGCTCAGTCCAGTCGTCGCCGCTTCGCCCAGACGACCGGCTGGATATGTCTGCAGGCCAATGTGAATCTCTCCACCCAGGAATGTCCCCGTGGTTATAATGACTCGTTTCGTGAGGATGATGTCGCCAGAGTCAAGCCGGACGCCGGAGATGGCGGGTTTTAGTGCGCCGGACCCAGTCTCTTCTGTCGATAGCACAATGTCGGATACGGAATCGAGTACTATGGAAAGATTTGGATAGGATTCAAGCTCTTCGCGCATGTATTTGCGGTAGAGCTTGCGGTCGATTTGCGCTCGCGGTCCCTGGACAGACAGAAACAGGTTAACTCCAGGTCGGACGCCAATGTCAGCGTACACTTGATGTCTCTACATACCCAGACAGCCGCGCCTTTGCTTAGATTCAGCGTATGGAATTGCACACCGGCCTTGTCGATTATGCGCCCGGCCAGGCCGTCGAGAGCATCGATCTCGCGGAGGATGGTGCCCTTGCCGATGCCTCCAAAGCTGGGGTTGCAGGAACAGGTGCCGAGGTTCTCAATCTTTGGCGTGACGAGTGCTGTCTTGGCACCGGCTCGCGCTGCTGCCGCGCATGCCTCCGCGCCGGCATGGCCGCCTCCTATGACAACCACATCAAAGGTTCTGCAATGCCTCCTTCGTTAGCGACTAGTAGGGTGCCTGGGTCTCTGCGCGACATCGCTACTCACCTAGCACCTTCCGAGACGGTTGCCAGATGCCTTCGACGGCTTATTGTAGAGATTATGTGCCTACTGCGCGCTTTTTGTCGTAAAATTGCATGCATGGTCTTTGTGTGTTGAGGCGGTAAAAAATATTCGCGATTGCGCAAGCTCCTGTCGCGCAACTTTTTGGTGGGGCAAATTGAAGGGGTCACCAGAGCCAATCAAGCAACAACTTCAGTATGTCTACGATACCACTTGAGTAGATTCTTTGGAAGACAAAAAGAAAAAAAATGCAGAAAGATCAAATACCTTGTTTTCATGGTGATGAATAATAGGATCTAAATTTATAAGTACAAATGGGCTTCTTTGTCAGAGTATGCTTCGTCATCCTTGCGTCCAGCGCCGCGGTACCTATTACGCCTTATCTACCGGCTCGAGTATGGGGCCAAGAACTAACCGCGTCGTCGACTTCCTCCATAAAGGTGCTGGTGTTGTGAATAGATGTTCCTCCCAGGACAACCCGAACGCCGGGGGTTGTTGCGTTGATGCCCGCAATCATTTTGGCTTCTTCATATGTTGCGCCTCCAACCATGAAGACGATAATGTCCTGTGGCTTGTCTCTGGTAGTTCCACCTCCATCAACAAACGGGTACTGTTGCTCTTTCAACCGGCCCTTGACCAGGTTTTGGAGCGTGCTTTCGAGCAATGTCGTATGCTGTGTGTAGACGTTCTCCACGCCTTTGAGGCCTTTGAAGCGATTTGAGGCGCCGGCAAATATTCCTCCCGATTCGAATATGTCCGAAATGCCACCCTGCGCTTGTGAAGAGTGCAGAGATGTGTGATATGCAAGCACTTTATCTACCATAGCAGCCTGGCGCGGTTGCACATTGCCAGCCGCAATAAGAAGATCAGACAGCACAGCCAAAGAGTTGGATGGCTGTTTATGATAGCGCAGAGCATATAATGTGACCAGTGCGACTTTGCTGTCAGCTGTTACTTGAGGGTTCTGTAGTAGTGTTTGGATTGACTATCTCCGTGTTAGCAGTGTTTGAGCAGAGGCTAGGCGGCATATACATACTCGTAAGTCGTTGCTATGATTATCATTGCAGGCTAGGCTCTGTTCCAGCTCGCTAACTTCCAGCAAGTTCTCAGCTGCAACACGTCTGCTGAGTTCGGAGACGAGGGTGACGTGTTTGCTGACGTTGCCGGATAATTTTCGAAATTCTGGATATTCCTCAATGAAGCGTTTCATATCGGCGATAGATTCAATATCGGCGCTATTTTTCGTCTTTGATTGATACTGCTCAACGTATTCCTTGATGGTACTCCCGAGGTCTCCGAAGTTGAGGAACATGTTTTTTTTGAAGAATGGATCCTGATCTTGCGATAGAACAATCTCTCGCAACTCTGGCCGAATATCAGGGACGTCCTCGAGATTCACGCGACCATTCTGGATACCGAGGAGATGATTGACCATGGCTTGGTAGGTCCATTGTGTGAGGAGCGGGGTGACGGGGTCCTCGCGACGATCAAGAACCAACAAAATCGGCGGCGTGTCGACCTTTCGGAAGTCAAACAGCTGCTCTTCCTGTGTCATGAGATATCGGACCTCGGAAGCGAGCTTCTTTGCCACAGAGCTACTCTTCGCGTATCGAATCAGGGGTTTCTTCTTGAGCGACAGCATCACGGCCACCAACCCATCCGCGCAGCGCTGAAGGGAGTCGGGGTTCCAGGCATCGGGACTGCCGGCAAAGATACGCCACCTGGGCAGCATAATCTCGAAGCTAAAGAGGTCCGGGTTCACGACTGTGTAGTCCGCAAAGTGCTCCTGGACGACCTTGACGATTTCATGGTCATCCGCCTCGGCCAGTCGCTCGAGCGAGGACTTCTTCGCCACATTGGTAAAGTACAACTGGTACTCGCCATACTTGGGGTCTCTCAGTTCATCAATCAGAAGTTGGATGGTTTCCGGTGAGGGCCGCACAAGGCAGAGGCAGCGTAGATGCCTCATTTTCTCTCTCGCCGTGTTGTCCAGGCGATCAATTAGGTAGACCTCGTGGTTGAGAAGGGTTGACTGCGTAATTGCTGTAGAGACTATAGGGACGGTGTCTCTATCCAACAATAATATCTTCATTTTGGACGACGATGTCTCCCCCGCAGGCATCACTATTTTGGAGATGTAGCCTGAAATGGCCTGGGAGACGTCCATAGTGATTGGGTTCCCACTCTGGGGTCTGGGCTTTCCCTGAGTTGGTGGATGGTTTTCGTCGGACCTTTGCGCTCCTGAATTATCGCAAGTATTTTGGGCGATTGCTTTGGGCAGGCTTTGGCAGGTGTGGTAGCTGAGGTTTGGATTGGTGAAGCTCGAGAGTGACAGCTTGAAGCTGTCCGCGCTACGTCACGTTGGCACCCGCTATATGAATTAGTCCCGGTCGATGCATACGCCACCTGGAGGCTGTCATTCGCGCCAGGGTTCGGCGGAAACAAGTTAATTCAATCTGATATTTTTCATTGATGTGCTACTACTGCTGTAAATAATTGTTAATAGTTTGACATACCAAGATTTCGTGGATGCGCGTTGTAGAAAGGATACAGTGCCAGAAACGTCGGGCGGGGCAGGCCCAACGCCAGACCTGCAGACTTCTCCAACCCTTTCTTTGTTAGTACTTCGTAGAACTTGGTAGATTCTCTCACAAAACGGAAATATTCTCATGTAAGCAGCATGGCGAGCTGGGCGAGAAGCAGAACTGAGTGGTGCGCTTTAAGCGATTCTCAATTCGACTGATTGCCCAACATGGTTGGACTATGAAGGACACCGCATGTTACTCTCATCATATGAATCATGCCGCATAACTATTCATTGCTACCTATACCTACCGAACATCCAGAGTGACTTAGGCGGACACTGCCAGGTAAAGTAGTTACACACTCCTCTGATACCAGTGAAAACCAGATGCCGCCTCCGCGAACAGTCAAACAAAAAATCAACTCGCTAGTTCCCCAAGGTATCTTATTTTCGCCCAAATTGTAATCACAGCCGTTCTGTAGCCGACATGGTCCATACAAATATACAAAACAAGACAAACATGCGCAAGCCCAGGATCTATCGCAGGGTGAGAAGCTGCCTACTCGCCGCCCTTGATCCTCTTCGTCGTCTTCGCCGTGCCGATATGTGTGTTATGCACCTGCTTCGTGTTAGTCTGATGCATTGCAAAATATAAGTCGATGCGTAGGGGCATGCTCACCTTGGTTGCGAATCGTAAACTTGTCAGTGTCTCCTTGAGATGAACTTCTAGCGGTGATACCATGACAAACATGAGAGTCTTGCTGTTACCTCCAAGGCTGTACTGAAGTAGATGCGTCAACTTCGAGTTGCGGTACGGAATGTGGCCGGATCCGCGACCCAGCGCCTCAATCACGTCGCCCAGGCAGCTGAGACTCTTGTTGATATTCTGCGTCTCCTTCATGCGGTCACCCTCAGCTTGCGAGTGCTTGAGACGCTCTGAACCGGCCAAGTCGACCAGGTTCAGTGTGCCCTCACACTGCTCTCCAGTGGCCAAGTTCTTGCCCACCAGCTTGAGGATAAAGATGCTGTGCGACCGAGACGAGCGCTCGTTGGCCTTTGTCGCTGCCACTGATCGGTTCTTTTGGGCTTCGCTCAACATGGTCTCGACAATATCAGGGGAGCTCAACGTGACCGTTTTACAGTTGATGATGGTGGTTTGCTTGCGCGCCTCGTCGTGACGAATTTCAAGCTTCTTGGCGTTGCGCTCATTAGGTACCAGTAAGTCGTTTAATTCTTCGTTGTAAACTTCGACGAAGCAGCCCTCCATACTGTACTCCCAGGACTTTTCCTTTAATTTCGTGATTGTGTCGTATATCATGTGCGTTGCGCGAGGAATCATGCCGTCGTCTGAAGACATTGTGTGAGTCTTACCAGAGCCGGTCTGGCCGTAGCAGAAAATGCAGACGTTATAGCCATCCAACGCGCTCTGCACAAGTTGTGAAATCTCGCCAAAGATCTCCTCGTTTTGGGATGCAGGCACGAAAACGCGGTCAAACTCAAAAGGATAGTTTTTCCGCGAGACCACACCCAAACTGCTGCGCTCCTCGGGTCCAGCGAGGACAATTTCGGCCGAGGTCTTCTCATCTGGGAAGTCCATGCCAGCGCGATCCTCCGCAGGGGCACCCAGAGGAGGCCGTACACGGCACATGACGCGAATATTGCCCTTGAGCTCTTGGTATTTGTTGAACAAGACGCGTCGCTCGGTCTCTTCCTTGATAAGCTTTTGTTTTGCTTCCTCGGCCAATCGAAGGGCCTCCTGAAGCCTGGCCTCCATGTTTGCGAAGGAGTCGGACTGCGCTTTGCTATCAGACTCGAGGAATTCAACCTGCGATCGAACAGAATTGAGCTTTGCCTCTAGTGTTACATTGGCCGCGGATATTTCTGATATATTGGACTGGAGGCTGCCATTGAGGCTCTTCTGTCGCTCGATTTCGCTGCGAAGGGACTCGTTTTCGGCGCGCAAGTCTTGTAAGTCACGCTCTTTCCGTTGCATGCTCAAGCTCATATCTTGTGCTTCTCTCCCCATGGTCGACCGTAAATCTTGTATCTCACGGTCTTTGCGCTGGCGTTCTTCCTCGAGGGATCTTTGGTGTTCTCGCGTAATCAATTGGAGCTGTTCTGAATGCTGTTTTGTCCCTTGGTCTTTTAATAGATTCAGCTCTCGGCGATAATCCTCAGAGGCTGTGCGGTGTTGGCGATCTAGATCCTCTACAACTCGAGAATGATCGCGGCTAAGTTGATCAACTTCTCGTTGACTCTCCCACTTGGCTTCGTCGAGTTGCCGTCGCAAGGAAAAGCCTTCTTCTCTAGCATTGTCAAGCTCAGCGCGGAGAGATTCGCTGCGTTCAGTAAGCTTTTGGCGATCATTTTCGAGCTCGGCCACTGTAAGAGTCAGTAAACTGCAGGTGACCTCATTCGTCCTAACGTACCTCGCGTCTTTGCCAGCTCGAGGGCATCATCATGTCCCTTTTTTTGCGTGAGTGTAATGTTAACCATGTCTTTTAATTCCTCGAACCGCGACTCCATGTCCCCAACTCGACCATCCACGTCCCACACTACAACAAAGTCAGTTAGATCAGAATATTTGTTCAGGTATTTTCGAGGAGATGGGGATTTAGTTGGTGAAGCAGCTGATTTTATATCGGCAATGCACTTGTCCACTTGGCGTATCTGTGCTTTGACTCTTGGAGATATATCCTATACATCTTCGGCGGAGTGGCTTGATGCTGGAGGTGTCACTCGACCAGCCTGCACTGGGTCTTGAATGTTGAGCGTATCAAAAGCTCGAGATAGAGAACTCTCTCTTGTGTTGCGGGGTTGCGTCATCGCACTGGCTGGTCTCTTGTATTTGGGATGGGGTATTTCCTGGGCTTCGAATATGTCTTGTGATCGGATGCTCATCATACCATTTGTGGATGTCGATTGATCGAGAAGGTCTTCGTCGCGGTGCCCATGCGATGTCTTGGGCCGTGGTGCCTGTTTCGATCGTGAAGCCGGAGGACGAATGCCATTTGTCTTCGCGGCTGGCCGCTCCCTGCCTGGACCAAAGCTTTTCGCAAAGCTGCCCAGCGGTGGTGTTTGACCAGGCTGCTGTCGGTAGGAGGACTTTAACTGTGCCGGGTTAGCGAGGGGGTCTTGAAATACAAAAAGATCGGCCATGGAGCTCACAGAGGGCACGCTCGTAAGCGCATGGCCCTTGACGACATTCGCTCTCGTCCCATAGCTATGAGAGGCCTTGGGCGGGTACTCTGCGGCGCGGTCGGACAGGAGTTTGCGCTTCGGCTCCGGCTGCGAAGCAGGCTGAGGTATTTCGCGCTTCAAAATCTTAATGCCGCCAGGAGCGGGGATGGCGGATTGACTGCGGGCGTTGTGTTGCGACTCGCTCAGCTCCGAGAGACCAGACGGTGCGGAGGGACCAGGCAGCCGGCTAATTCTAGAAGACCGGTTGAGCTGTAGAGAGATGATGTTATTATGCTGCCCTTTTGCTTTAGCCGATGCGCGCAAAACGGACCTGATTCTCTGAAAGTTCCATGATGAAGGCGACGAGGCGCGTGGGCAGCGATTGTTGTGGTCGCGTTGGTAGGTATCAGAGCAATGGCTCACGGTCGGCAGACTTGGCGTGTCTTGGTCAACGCTGTGATATGTGATCGATTCGCGTTATCGAGCAAGGTGAAGCTGTACGTCTGTTGATTGGATTCGGTACATGCCTGTACAACAATGGCGATGCGCCCTCGTAGTTAACTAGTTAGTGGGTTGTCGATGGGGTAGTCTGATAAGCGCGACGCTTATTTACTTTTGGGTTGGCGGGGTTGCCCAGGGCAACACCTTGATGGGATGGCAGGTATTGACAAGAAGCGGTCAAAACCTCCGCATAGTGATATATTTTTCTGTCTTCTTACTACTCTTACTATTCTACTCTGTGCATTATTTACCGGAGAAAAATGAAGAATTTGAAATATTTCCCGTGAAGCTTCATGCCCATACACAGCCTTTCTAGCACGACCCGCGAACTTGGCAATATGTTTTATTTTGCTATGACCAAGGGGAAGAAATAATTTTAATTGAATAAGAGTCAGTGGTTATTTATCGAATTTGATATACTCGCAAAGTTGTACTATATCCTGGACTCCCTTCGTGATTTACTGCTGCCAGGCTAGGAACTGATATGAGCGGGCGGCTGCAACAGCACAGCGCTTCCCTACAGCAGTTCTGCGGAAGGTATCAACGAGTCAGATAGCCTGCATTTTCAAAGAAGTTCACACATTCCCTCGCGCACTGCTCATCCTGTCCATCCAGGAAAATATGCAAGTCCGCATCATCACTGGTGCCACGGGTCTCGCTCCTGGCTGTCGCGACAGTGTGGGCGGCACCTTTCTCCGAGTTAATCCACTGTTTGCTCCAATCGTCCAGTTTGTTGTATTCCACCTTGGTTCTTTCCACAGGGTCCAAGTTGATCCAGACGCCAATGCACGTACTCATGATACCATCGCCCGACGATGTATTTGGTGAAAGATCAGAGGATTTCCACTCAGGTTTTCCAAGAAGAGGATGTTCTTTAGGCATCCGTCTACTATGATACTTGTGAGCTGGGTTGTATGAGTTTCCTTGGTTCTTGTTATGTAGAGCGAGGACCTTTGAGGGAGAACTGTCAACGAATAATGCCGATTTTATATCGCAGAACTCGACCATGAGGCAGGTGAAGTATCACTCCAATGAGTTCAATCATTTATTAGCTCCCACTTCTTTTGATCCAGAACTGTGATTCAGTAGCCGCCAACCACCAAGCATGTCGTTGTGCTGTGCAACTCGCAGTCAAGCGTGGAGATGGCAGCCCAATCACAAAGCTCCACCAAACAGTACAAGTTATATTCATAGTGTTACCTGGAGGTGGTTTGGCGGGAGTAGATGGTCAGCTAAGGCATAGCCTGAAGAGTCGTTGACTAATTCAATTTGCAACCCACGACCATGTGATTGAAACGAACAGATGTTGCAAAAGATTTTCTCTACAACCTATCTCAACCGAGCAATCCATCCGTATTACTCCTCACCCGTAGAAGGCTGAAGCGGCCCAAGTTCGTAGCCAGAGGCCTCGAGCTGCGGTATCATTTCCTCAAAATACCTGTCTGCGGCGCTCTTGCCCACAAACTCGAGTACCATCTCCACGGCGTTGACATTGTCCATGTACGGCTCTGGGCCATCAATTCGACAGCGTTGCACTACACAAGGTGCTTCAGATCCAAAATGCCACAAGAAGAGCTCCTGGACCAACATCTCCCTTGTCTTGTCGCGTGGGACTAGGATTATGACGCTGATGGTTGTTGCATCATTTCGGAGTCCATTAATGGTTGGGGGAGCGGTCGAGTTCATGTTGAGTGAGCGTTGATATCACAGCAAAAATATATCGATATGAGCTTGCAAGGTGTGTAGAGAACTCCCGATTGTAGGGACTGTAGTGATTATTATACCTGCTTGAGGGGGCGTGAGCAGGTGATCCGTCTGACAGCTGACGGTCTTCCCACTCCACAGTCGAGACCATTTTTGCCCAATTAATAGTCTGACCCCAGGTCCCCTTCGAAGTGTGCTGCTGCATGTACGATGTGGTGCAGTTGAACGCCTGGCCACTTCCAACTTGGGTGACACGAGTCGTCAGTCACGGTTCTACCTGCTTCCTAAGATCGTAAATGAACTGACTCATGACAGCCACAACTGAAAATCGTACCGCTCAACAGTGAGGCGAGGTTGCGACGTCATCAGACAACTAAGCGCCCTCCTCCCGAGACGACTCACTGCCGTGGAACCCGATGACATGCTTTGCCGAGCGAGCAATCTTTTTGTTACACAAGTGAGGTTAGACAAACTTTGTTCTCATACTCTATTCAAGAGATATAGACTTTTCAATTTATTCCGCATTAATTGTCCCAGGCGTCGTTCCAGGGGGTCAGGTAATCAGCCTTGCCAAGCGGGACGCCCTTCATGCGGAGGATGGAATAGACGGTTTGCAGGTGGAAGAAGAGGTTTGGCATGCCCAGCGACAGAATAAATTGTTTCCCAGTGCCCATTTTCCCCATGACATTCATTTCCATCTTGTCCTTACCCTCCAACACTGCCGGCTTGATGCCGTCCAGGAATGCCTTGAGCTTCTCTAAGCGCTCGATAAGCTCGGCCATGGTCACGGGGTTCTCGTCCTCCCAGGTTTCCATACTTTCGATACCAAATCTCTTCAGCGACAAGTTGGTAGTGTTCCAGACAGATTGGACGTGGAAGCTCAAGGGTTTCATGTCCTCTATGAGAGTGGCGGAGGGGAAGGTGGCCGCATCGCTGTGCTGCGTAGCTTTGTTGAGCAAGTCGATAAGGACAATGGTGCCCCTTGTGAAGACACCGACGCTGACGTTGTATATGCTAATATCGGACATTTCGATTGAACAATTGAGCCAGCTGAGTTTGTAAGATGAGGAGGGGGAAAAGAGATCTGGAGAGGGGTAATCAGCAACAAGCGTGCTACTCAGCCTTGTTTGTTCGTGGCTTGCAGCCTTCCGTTTCATGTGGCTGGCAAAGTACAGGCGGCTTGATTTGGAAGCAAAAGAAAAAGGATTTTATTCTTTGCTCTTTTTGTATCTCTGTGGTTTTGATTGATGTTAGGACTTGTACATGTTACGTACGTTGTCTAGTTCCCTCTACTTGTTGGCTGTACAAACACCACAATGAGAATAGACCGATTATGCGAATAGAGAAGAAATGCCAAGCCTGCAAAAATCGTCTTCCGATCAAGAAACAAAATGCACCCAAAGTCTTTATATGCCCTCCAGGAGCTTAGCGACGAAGTCGATTGCAAAGTCCCCTCCACCGCGGACAAGGGATTGAAATTCCTCCATCTCCCACAGCGCTGTTACATGGCGACCAACAATTTCCATCACTTCCTTTCTCAGCACGTTATTTTTGTTTTTCGTCGTCTCAAATATAAGTTGGATGCAGGACACTGTTCTTTTGTTAATTTTCTCTTCCTCGATGGATTGCTTGAATCGCTGGGTGGCTAATCGCTGGAGACCGTCCATCGCGAAAGCCTCGGCCACAGCGTAGACGTGGATGTGTCGATTAAGAATGAGCTCGTCATCTGAAGGAAACGAAATTAGCGAACTGATAGGTGTGTATAGCCTTTTTAGTGTATACTCCTACCACGATCGGCTACTTCAGCAGCCGGTTGGATTGAATACGTCCCCTTGTACAGATACTCGAGCATGCGCCAGTAGGCATGAGGCTGCCCAGTCTCGTACCAAAACTCTTTGACGGCTTCCTTCTTCAAACCACTCTTTGTTAATGCATCCTTGAAAAAGTCGCACTGGGCGGCTAGCACAAAGCTATGTGCCGGAAACCGTAAGCTGTTAATGAGTATGGTGACATCTGACAGAATCACGTTGTTGAATGATCTATTCCTTGTTAGCAATGACATATTATCCCCCCCCCCCCCCCAAATCAACACTGACTCTTTCATCATGCTGTAGAAAGGCTCTACACGAGAACCAACCGATACAGCTTCGGCAGCACTGCAGACAAGTTCATTGCTGCGTTTGGTTCTTGTCTTGGCGACTGGCTCTTCATCAGAAGACGACTCCTCTGATGTGCTCGTGTTGTCGTTATAGCTGTCATCCTCGCTCGAAAGCTGAGTCCAAGCCCGCCGCTCCGGGTGCATTCTGCCCAATGCCATTTAGTAGCAAGTCGTGCGGGAGGGAAATTGAATGGAAGAGATTGTTCCTGGCGAGAATGTGAGGGTCAAGTGCAAACGCTGGTGGTCTACGGAGCAAACGGTAAAAGCCACGCTAAAAAGTAAAAGATTTATCAAAAATACCCTAATTGACTACCTATGTGCATCGAATTCTTTCGGAGATTTCGTATTCAAAAGTGATCAAATTCCCATGGCTCTTGAATATTCTACACGCGGTACTTCTGCGTCACGAGTCCATGACCATTCTGCGAGTACAGCGCTAGAAACTCGTTCTGGTTGAGAGAAAATAAACCAGGCCAATGCGAACCTGCCTCGCCAGTCACGGTAGCACCGCTCCAGTCCTTGCCACCGTTGGTGCTGGCGACAACCTTCATCTGTCCGCCGTCGAGATGCGGGGTGTTGGTATTTTCGTTGGTCATGAAGCCGACGACAAGAGTACCGCCGACATTGATGACAGAGGGGGCACCAGCCTCGTGACGGTTTGAGGCCGTGTAGATGCGCTGGCGGTTGCCCTGTTGCCAGGTGAGGCCATCGTCGTCAGAGTACACGGCGTCAACTGTAAAGTAGCCTGCCTCTGTGTTTTCGAAAACGCAGCTAAGTCCCCCAGAAGTTAGCAGATTGTACAAAATGGTCTTCGTTGGTTTGCCGTACATAAGTCTGCCATTATTGTTGACTTCCGCAACGCCAGTCATGCCATCGCGGGTTCCGTCTCTGTCCACCCCGGACACAGGGCGCGGTCCTGACCAAGTCTTTCCGCCATCATGTGATAGTCTCATTAGATTGTCCTGGTCACCGCCACTGTTCTCCGACGAGTAGTATGCCTGCAGAGATCCGTCTTTTGCGTTTCTCAGAAATGGTTCCCAGAGGCCGTTTACGCCATTCTTGGGCCGCTCGTCAATTTGAGAGAGGTACTTCCAGTTGACACCGCCATCATCCGAGTAACAAATAGTGAGTCTAAAGTGCACAGGCTTCTTGTTGCCATCAAGGTCGTGATTTCGGAAAGCGAATACAATGCGGCCGCCAGGGAGCTGGAGGGGGAACGCATTGTCTAGGTCGTGTAAGGCAGCAGGCTCGCTAGCAACCGTGCCAAGGACCTTCCACGAAGCACCCTCATCCGTGGACTTTGTAGCGCGCAGCACTTTATTGGAACCGTCCCCCGCAGCGTAACCTCCAAGCAGGCTACCGTCGTGTAGACGAGCAACCCGCATATAAACGCCAGCGGAGTCAACTGCAACGTAAGGCCCGTTGTGGGAGACGGTGGCTACGCGGGACATCATGTCCATGGGGCTTGCGCAAACATGACTTTGTAAAACAGCGATTGACAGCAAAGCCGTCGAAAATATGTTGCGATACATGGCGCTTGAATATAGGCAGCGGTAAAGAACAGTTGTGACGGTAGAAGAGACAATGGCTCCCGTTGCTCACCAACAATGCTTTTATACCTGGCATGTACGTGGGGAACCGACGTTCGCTCATTACGTCAGTCATTAAAGGGCATTCGCACTGTTTCGCAAGGATTAGGTACTCCAGCACCATGCTGCCTTGCCAAATACTCTGGAGGAGTTAACTACCAAACTGCGACCGTAAGCTTAGGCGGTACATCCATGTCATCTCCAGTTTTGGGATCATCGCCAACCGGAGCTTGCTGAAATGGGATGGAAGAGGCGGGGAAGTTGCTCTAGTGTCCTTACCTGGACGGTCAGGCGTTTTCAAATGTTATCCGTCGGATTTTCCTATTCGGACAAAAAGAAAACAGAGGCGGTGGTGACATACTAATGAGACGATGGATGTCCTAGCCACACTTTCTGCGGCCTGCGAGGGCCACTTGTGCCACTACTTATCAGAGAATATATCGGCTGGTAGTTACTGCCTTGAAGTTCTGCCTAGGAGAGTGCGTTCAAATTGAATGGATGTTCCGGAAGTTTGAGGCGAGCTACGGATAACAGCGCCTACATTGATGAGATACCTACTGCACGTCGGGCACCATTTTGGCCAACGATGCTAATTGTAGAAAACGAGGGTAGATTATTTAAAGGCTCTGTATAATGCTAGTTTATTTTAAAGATTTCATGTCAACTTCTTTTCTTGCAGAGCATGCTAGCCGAACAGCACCACTTACACGCACAACAACCTCGTTACTGACTGTTCTCCAGGACAGTGTGCAGCCCAGATGCATCTGCGCAAGCGCAACGTTCATGTACTTCGCATGTTAAAAAAGAAACCATGATCAAAGTGAAAATAGTGATAGTGACGATAGGATGTATAGCGATAATAGTAACGAAAATGTGGACAGTTGCGCTCGATTTCCTTGTGCTGTCTTTATTAGCAGCCCTTGGTCATCTGCCACCCTACCTGCCAAAAAACCAGCCAGTAACAGCGCCGCACCTCACCACATGCTGGCACTTTGCCACTGCCAGACTACATGGCAACACCGACAACAGCGTCACGCCGCCTCAACTCGATAAACTCACATCTTCTGTTCGTTTCCATCTAGCCGGCTATCCAAACGTCCTCCAGTCTAACCCTTCACGAATCGTTTCAGCCCCGGCCATAACGCTGGCCTCACGCGCCAGGCTGCATGACGCGGCACCATTATTAGCCACCCTTGCTAGCCATCCTCAACACTTTTCCCAAATACGACCAGGTCTCTCTCCCATTCCACATTCACACACAACTCTCTGCTTTATTTTCGGAATGAAACTCGGCCTCTTCCGCTGTGACTTGATCCAGCCACCATGAAAAAGCCAGCCTTCCTACCACTACTCCTCCTCCAGCCGGCCAACGCTCTGCCCGCCCTGCTGCGTCTAAGCTGGCCCTGGTCCCCTGCGCCGGACAGCAGCTCGCTTCCATCACGGCCGCAGCCACCACCAGATGTCCCCCGCCACGGACAGCCAGCCGACGGCTTCGACTTCCCGCACCGTCCCGGGGTTCCCTCGACCGGCTTCGTTGCTCTCGGTGACTCCTACTCTGCCGGCATCGGCACCGGGATCAACGGCTCCGAAGTCGACTGCCGCTTAGGCAGCCATGCCTACCCTGTCCTCATCCGCAACGACATGATGTCGGCCCAGGACGATGAACACGACAACGCTACCACCTTTCAGCATTTGTCATGCACGGGGTCGACCATACAAGACGTCCTCGCCGGCGGCGAACACTCGCAGGTTGACCTATTCAACACTACGGCGTCTGCCGACTTTGCTCTCCTCTCCATCGGCGGCAACGACTTGGGCTTCTTTGACATCATGAATAGCTGCATCTTTCGCTTCTATTCCTTCTACTCAGGTACCTGCGAGGCCGCTCTTGAGCGCTCCGAGGCCGAGATTGCCGGCCCCGAGTTTGATCAGCACCTGCGGCTGCTCATCATGGAGATTCTGGATAGAGTTCAATGGGAGAAGCGCCCCTGGTTCACCATCACCATCACCGGCTACGCGCGCTTCTTCAACGCTGACACTCCAGAGTGCGATGATTACTCTCTCGGCATGTGGTGGCGCGGGCCAAAACTCAAGCAGGACCTGCGCAGGAAGATGAATCGCATGGTCCTCAATGTAAACCATCGAATTGAGCAGGCCATTGACACCATCAATGAAGCATTCACGGAGCCAAGAGTCTTGTTTGTGAATTACGATGATGCCTTTGAGGGCCATCGCTTTTGTGAGCCAGCTGTGGTTGAGCCGGATTATATGCGCAACGAAACGTGGTTTTTCTTGGTCGGCGGCGAGGATAATGACGGCTCAACCATGCCTCATGAACCATTACCCCCGAATTCGACCCTCGGCGATCCAGAATTCTTGTTGAGTGCTGGCGAAGTGGCTGCGCAGAACTCCATGTGGTATGTTCCAACATATTATGGCAAGACTTTTCATCCGGTAAGTTATCCACCGTTATATTTCTCTTTTTCTCGCTTCTGACCTATTCAACAGCGCACAAAGGGCCACATGGCTATCCGCGACAGGGTCTACCAAACTTGGCGAGAAACCGACATTTTGTTCAGTCAGGCGCCGAATGAAGAATTATAAATTAAAACAGACAATGATGACGATGCATATATGGCGCAGGCTCTCGCTTCTTTCTGCCGTTACTCTACTCTTTCTCTTTACACAGCCTGTATTTTTGCCCTTTGATTATTAGCGCAGCGTTGAACAATATCCAATTCAAGATGATTCAATCACTCCAAATAAATAAGTGCCTTGCAAACCATTGGTGCTTTTAGCGGCCGCTTACAGCAGCTAACTCCCCAAATGCGGCCGGACTAACTTTGATGCACTACTTACTCTACTATGTAACTCAGTGCGCTACTCCCCGCGCCGACTGGGGCGCGACACGTTACTTACTAACCCAACCACGTCGCATCAACTTGCGCAAGAAAGTCATCAGTTTTCATCTCCCAACTGGCATATTCATCGTCTTTCATCGCGCGCTGCAGCTTCAACCCCATTTGCTTCCTCCCCGAGCCATTTTGGCGTCCTTTCTACCCCGGCACACCGGTCACCATGGCTCCAGAAGCCAAAGGTATGCTTTGACCCACCCATTAACTTGCATCTCGACCAACAGTCCTGACAATCATCACAGGCGCAAAAGACTCGACCAAGTCGGCCAAAAAGGACACCAAGGGCGGCACCATAAAATTAAAGAAGCAGGCTCCCAAACACAACAAACCTGGCAACTGGCGCGACGGTAGCGTCGTGGAGGGTATGCGCGCAACAGCAAGACCCCTGTCGCATCACTAACACCTTGCAGACGAAAAGAAGAAACCCGTCAGCTCGCCCGCAGCATCGGTCGCCTCTCCTGGCCCTGTCGTCAACCAGCTTGACGACGATGCCCGCGAGGCCTTCGCAACTGGCCGCCCCCTCGAAGACCCGCCCGACCTTCAACAATGCAAGCACTGTAAGAAGAGCATCTTGAAGACAGCAACCAAGGCACACATAGCGGGATGCCTTAAGTTGAAGAAAGAGAAGGCACAGCGGAAGAAGGAGGCGAGGGAAGCCCGTGAACGAGCCAAGGAGGCGGCGCGCGAGGAAGAGGCGCGCAAGGCCGAAGACAAAGACGACGACGATAGCGATGACGACGATGATAAAAAAGGTGGCAAGCGGGCCGGCAAGAAACCCGAGGATAGCAAAGGCAAGAAGCGCAAGGCCGATGGCGAGCCCGAGAAGGCACCCAAGGCCAAGAAGAAGAAGGATGAGCCCAAGGCCAAAGTACCCAAGCCTAAAGGTATGTCATCTGCGCCTCTTGTTGCACTTTTCACTTCTAACGTTTGCAGGGCCTGTCGATGTCGAACGGCAATGCGGTGTCATTCTGCCAAACGGACAACCGTGTGCGCGTTCCCTTACGTGCAAAAGTCACTCCATGGGAGCTAAGCGGGCTGTAGCGGGCCGCTCGCTGCCATACGACATGCTCCTCGCGGCATATCAAAAGAAGAACCAGGCCAAGCAGCAAAGTATGTGCTACCCCGGGAACATTCACATGACGCTCTCTCTAACCCACTGCAGAGGCTGCTTTGGACGCCAACGCCCCTGTCCCAGACGAGGACGAAGAGAACCAAGGCCCTGTCGACTCGGACGAGGAGACTGGCGCCGTCATGGCCGCCCTCAGCAACTGGAAGCCCAAGCCCCTCGTACCGCAGCCCGTTTTCACCCCGATCAAGCGCCAGTACCAGCTTGCGCGTCTTCACGAGCAGCTCCAGATGGCCACTAACGGTGGTCGCACCAACATTTTCCAAGTCATCGGCTTCGGCGCGCAGAAATTGCCAGAGGGCCATCCAGCACTGGAGGACGGCGACGCGGAGGGCGAGGATGTGGGCGCGATGAGCTTTCCGACGTCGGCTAGGTCAGGGTCATTCGCCATTCCCCCGACGCCTTCGAGGCCGGCGACGGCCGTGGCTAGGGGCTAGGAGCAATGAGCTAGAGGCTGACCTGGCTGACTGATTGAGAGCATATGTGGCGTTTTTTTTTTAAATTTTAAACTTTTTTTGGTTATGATAGCGTTGCGCAAACCATTGCTGGGCTTTTCTTGGCTTTTATACCCCGTAGCGCGGTGGACATCATCATTTTAAAGTATTTGGATACAGATAGCATATCATCAATCCGGCGCAAATAATGATCACTGCATGAATTAAGAATTCTACATTTAGGATAAACTAGCGTGTACTGTATCAACGACTTCTCTGTTCATCGAATTACAGTAGAGTTGGTCCCTGGCTGCAAAACAAGAAAGCACATGCGATTGCGGAGCTGCGCTGGGTATCAGCCCGCCGGATCGGCGATGACGTCGTTGAACACTAAGGCTCGGTAGTGGCACATGCCAATGCCGCGGTGCCAAAACGGCGCGAACGGTCCGACGATGGGTGTTTGTATTTGGACACCCTACTTGCTTGACTTTGCATTGGATTGAAGCTTCAATTACTTTTGATTTCTTTTTCAACCTGCTGCCACATTGACACTTTGACTTGCCAAGGTATCTAGACACTCAAGATAGCTTGGGACATGGCCTCCTCACAAGCACTCGAGGCCCTGGGCCACGCCATCTCTGGCTCCTTTGGCACCGCTACATCCACCGCCGCCCTCGCGCCGCTCGACCTGGTCACGACGCGCCTCAAGGTGCAGCGGCAGCTCGACGACCAAACCCAATACGCCGGCGTCCTCGACGCCTTCCGCAGCATCCTGCGCGACGAGGGCGTCGGGGCATTCTACAGCGGCCTGGGCACCGACGTCGCCAAGTCGATCATCGACTCCTTCCTCTTCTTCGGGTTTTACAACCTGCTGCGGCAGCGCAGCGGCCGGACGCCGGGCGTGCTGCGGGAGGTGGCGCTCGGCATGCTCGCCGGCGCGGCGTCCAAGGCTTGCACGGCGCCGCTGTCCAACGTCGTGGCGAGGCGCCAGATGACGCCACCAGACGATGAAGAGGCGGCGCGGTCGGTCACGCAGACACTGCGGGACATGTACAGGGAGGGAGGGGCCGGGGCGCTCTGGGCGGGATACTCGGCGACGCTGGTGCTGACGCTGAACCCGAGCGTGACCATGCTGCTGAATAGGAGGCTCGCGGAACGCGTGATCCCGATGCTTGAGGAGGAGATGGACGTGTCGGTGGCGTGGGTGGCGTTTCTGCTGGCCGCGCTGAGCAAGTCGGCGGCCACGGCGCTGACGTACCCCTTCCAGACAGCCAAGACGATGCTACAGATGCCGAACGCGGGGTCGGACGAGGAAGATGGGGGCGTGGAGGAGAAGGAGAAGGAGAATAGGCGGAGGAGGCGGAGGACCCTGTGGGCGAAGATCGTGGCGGCATTCGACAGGACCATCTTTGGCATGATTCTGCGGCTGATGAGGACAGAAGGGATAAGGGCGCTTTATGATGGCATGGAAGGCGAACTCCTCAAGGGCTTCTTTAGTCATGGGCTCACGATGCTGGCCAAGGGCTTCTTCCACAGGTTGGTCATTCGCGTGTGGATCATGTCTCATGCTCGACGTCCACTCAAGGCCTCGGTTTGAACTGTTGCCACAAGATGATGTTTATGTCTATGTATATATGTATGTTCTATACGCCTGTAAAAGACTCTATTTTCGGCTAGCATTGGAAAGCCACGTTAGTGCGTTCCACGGTGTTGCCGCCGCGCGCTGAGAAGCCTGTGCCTTCAGATTTCAACGCAATCATGCCGCCCGGCAACGTTGCCTCTTCAGTGTGCGCTTTGTCCAGCCATGCCAGCGGCGTGTCGCAGACAAAGCACGCCGCGGGCCCGCCCTCTGCGGTTGTCGTCTTCTTTGCGGCTTGCTTCGGCGGTGGCTGCACGAACTGCTTCACGCAGCTCAGGCAAAGCACGTGTCCACACTTGACAGCCATGGCCGGGCTGGAGGCGTTGGTCAGCGCCTTGCGGCACGAAGGGCAGATGCGCGTGGTACTGGTCGGCCCGGACGCGTCGGGGTGCTGCACTTCAAAGTGAATGGTGATGAGGTGCTGCATGGTGAGCGCGTGAGGGCAGTCGCTGGCAGATGCAGGGCACACGGCGACGTGCTTGGCCTTTTTGGAGGCTTCGAGGAGTCTGGCATCTTTGGTAGCGTCGGGTGTGAGCGAGGGCGTCCAGAATGATGGTAATGAGGACTTTGCGGCCTGGTTTTCTGTGTTAGTCCCCCATGCAGGTTACTCTAATAGTGTAGTCGAACCTTTTCGTCGTCAATAGCCTTCCGAGCTTTTGTACGGTCCTCTTTGGCTATCCGTTCCAGTTCATCCGCATCTAGCTCAAACTTTCGCTTTCCGTTCGTGATCCGTAGTGTTTCTTGGCTGTTCGTCTCGCGCCCCTCGTCCGGTCTCGGGAGAGGCTGGGCGCCGCTGGCAAGTCCCGCCTGGGTGAGCTCAAAGTCACGTACCGCCCTGCGCTGGTCCTCGTCGTCATGGACGGCCTGCGCCCGAGCGGTGTCGCGTTCCGCCTGCTTCCGCGCCTTGTCTGCGCGCTTCATGTCCTTCTTCTGAGCCAGTATGTTGGCGAGCGCGCACTCCCGGCAAAAGACGTCGCCCAACGGGCACGATACCGGGTCCCTCGCCGGCTCTAGGCAAAGGCTGCACGAACCGAACGGCAGAAACGAGTCGCGGTGCAGCCGCGCCGACTTGGACGCCCAGTTGGCCTTGGCGAGGCTGCGTTCGTGTGAGGTAAAGACGGGTCGTGTCGTGTTTCGTTTGCCTAGGAAAGAGGTTAGTAGGCTGCCTTCTATGTCGCATTCACGAGAAAGAGCATACTGTGCGACATGATTTTGAGGCGACCGAATTCTCGGTTTATGGGCTGTTTGAGTGATTGTATGCTCTAGAATGTTTCTTGGCTTGTCTCAACAGCATCAAAAAAAAGTTATCTTCAGGAAACTAAATGTAAATGATTGATGGGGGAAAAATGCATCGCCCCAACTTGTGCCTGTCACCGTGGGGTCTAGCTTGCTTTTATTTTGGTAGCTTAGTTGTCGCCCGCCAATCTCGAAATTCCACCATTTTTTCCTCGACAACTTGTCCCGAGTGCAATCGCACGTACGCCAAGGACCAAGCCATTGGCTGCGTCTGAGGAAGACCCAACAGCTCGGTCACAATGTCTAATTCATCATCATCTTCGCAACCGCCGCTGCGCCGTAGCCTGGGCTGGCGCTTCGGCTCGACAGCCGTCATGGCCACCGTCGGCGCGGCATGTAGGGGGTTCCTCTACGCCTTCAACACCGTCGAGGTGACAGGCCTGCAAAATCTTCTGGCGGTATTGGATAGGCGGAAGTTGCAGGGAAAGGACCGCGGCTTGATTACCGTCTGCAACCATGTTGCGGTGTACGTTGCTCACGGCTAGGGGCGTTAAAATGTAGCTGACCAGGTCCCAGACTCGATGACCCTTTGATTTGGGGTATCCTTCCTATGCGCTATGCTTTTGATGTCGAAAACCTTCGATGGAGTCTTGCGGCGCACGACATCTGCTTCAAGAACGGGTAATGCACATGCGCTGAACGCCTCAAGATCTCAGCTGACAGTACAGTCTTACATCGGCCTTCTTTAACTTCGGCCAGACGCTTCCCACGCATCGACTATGGCACTCCGAACTCGGTGGCCTTTACCAGCCGACCATGACTCAGGCGATCGGTCTGCTCTCCGGTCCTTCGTCGATTCCGAAAATCACAAACCCGACCTATTCCACCAACGGCACGGACGTCGTGCCCGCGCCGGGCTTCTACACGGCGAATCGCAACGCCTGGGTGCACGTTTTCCCTGAAGCGTGTTGCCACCAGAGCGCCGACAGTAGTCTGCGGTACTTCAAATGGGGTGTGTCGCGACTCATTCTTGAGAGCGACCCGGCGCCCGAGTTCGTGCCCATGTTTGTCGACGGCACCCAGCGCATCATGCCCGAGGATCGCGGGTTCCCACGCTTCCTGCCCCGCGTGGGTAACCGCATCCGCGTCGCCATCGGCACGCCTGCCGACACAGACGTGCTCTTTGGCGCCTATCGCCAGCGCTGGCGCCGGCTGCGAGAGGACAAGACGGACGAGGAGCTGAGGCACGGTCCGGAGGCGGTGCAGCTCCGCACAGAGCTGGCCAAGGCGGTGCGGGATGAGATTCTCAAGATGCGCGCGACGCTTGGCTTGCCACGGGAGGAGGATGAGACGGCAGCGCTGGCGGAGACGTGGGATAAGGAGCCGAACAAGCGCAGGTTTAAAAGTCCGGTGGATGGAAGTCTTGTAAATAGACATTAAGCAACTTTTGTAGTTTTTCCTGTACATTACATTAGACATTCGCATAGACTATATGTTTAAGCTGTATGCATAGACGGGCGCGCAATTTACAGTCACATCAATTCCATCCGCAAAAATAAAATTTTCATTATGTATCCCTGTTTTCCTGTCTTAAGTAATGCCACCGAAACTCCGTTCCGCCCAATGCCTCGCAAGCCGCATGCCACTGTGACAGCAGCAATTTGGCCGAGGTTCTCAAAATCATGCTTGTAATCAATGCAACATCTACCTCAGTCGCTCGCGCTATGCCTTGCTCCAAGTCTATCTCTAGTAGCCTTCGTAGCCTGGCACCGGAACTTGCTGGTAGCCCCTAACTCCTGCCTGCGCGGCTGCCTGTGCTGCCTGCTGTTGCTGGTGCATGACCAGGTCGTTGAACCAGGGGTGCTGCAGCGCGTCATGGGCGCTGATGCGCAACTCCGGCCGCAGTTGCAGCATTCTCTGAAGTAGGTCGATACCAGTAGGATCGATGGCGGGCAGAAGGTTGCGCAGGTCTTGCGTCGCATACATCTGGAAGCCCGGCTTGTACTCTGGCAGCTGGCGGATGCCGGGCCAGGTTCGCTCGGTCGGTGTGCCCATGATGCGGAAGATGCGAATGATCTGATCCTCGTTTGTCGTGCCCGGGAACAGCGGGCGGCCAGTGTACATTTCGGCCATGATGCAGCCAGCAGACCAAATGTCGATGCTCGTGTTGTAGGTGCGGCTGCCGAGAAGCACGTCGGGTGCCCGGTACCAGAGGGTGACAACTTCGTTGGAAAATGTATTGACGGGGATGCCAAAGGCACGGGCCAGACCAAAGTCGCCCAACTTCAGCAGCCCCTTGCTGTTGTAGAGGAGATTCTGCGGCTTGAGGTCTCGGTGAAGAACCCTGTTCTGGTGGCAAAAGTCGATACCCTTAAGGAGCTGATACATAAAGGACTTGATGGTGGCAGGCTTGAGGGCGCCGCGCTCGCCGTGGGTATCCATGTAACGCTTCAGATCACCATCCATATGCTCGAACACCAGCATAAGTTTGTTCTCGGTATGGATAACATCGTGAAGGGCGACAATGTTCTCGTGTTTGAGTTCCTTCATCAAAGAGATTTCGCGAATCGCCGTCGACGGTGTGCCTTCTTCGGAGTCGAGATGGATTTCTTTCAGCGCAACGAGCTCGCCTGTCTGGCGGTTTCTCCCTTTGAAGACCTGCGGAAGGGTTGTCGGTGATGAGCAAAGGAGCTTTCGGGCATGGTTCCGAACGTACGTACCGTCGCATAAGTTCCCTCACCCAGCTTTTCCAGCTGCTGGAACGAGCTGGGATGACGCTTGCCGTCCATGTTTATCAGATGCCGTGGTGATGAATACTGTAACGGCACTGAAGTTCTGCGGTAAGAGTATTATTTACTCTAGCAAGAACAAAGTTAAACCGGGTTCCCTGCACTCGGCGCATATCATCCCGCCACCAACATACTGGTCGCGCCTGGCATTGCCAATAAGTGAGTCAGGGAGGGGCATGCATGCGCTAAGACGGTGATATCACAGTAACCGAGCACGTTTCCTAGGACAGAGAAAACACTGGTCGCCAGTACCTCTGAGCGCTCCGCTGCGCCACCAAAATTCGAGTACTCCATACCTACCTATGTACCTACCCTCCTCAATCAATCCCCCAGCTGGCGCCACAACGCTCCGCCATCTCGCGACTTTGTTAGGCATGGCGGGGTCACGTTGCCAGTCCATGTGTTCGCGTTATCGTGCCCGCTCATATGCTGTCTTTCGACTCTAACTATCCAGCATGCTTCCTCCCCCCCTGTGAATATTCATCGCTCTTTGTTTCCCAATACCAATGTATCGCTGCCTCTGCCTTTGATAACCAACATGCGGCCAATCCCCAACTCGCGAGAGTCTCCCGGCGCGCGCGGCGATTTCATCGACTCCGCAGCCAGCCAGTCCCTCGAGACCAGTAGCTGCTTCTTGGTCACTGAGGCCGAAATGGATCTCGAACTGGATGCCTCCAGCATGTTGCCCCGTGGACGCTCTGTCATGAAATGTCAGCCCACCATGCAAAGAATTGTTTCACCGTCGCCAGTGCCACTATCACCGGCTGTCAGCTCAACGAAGGATGCAGCAGCCGAGTGTTCAGCTCCAAATACACCTCCCATGTATGGATTATCGCGACCCGAGTCATCCTTATCATTTCTGTCATCCCCACGAAATTTCTCCAGCTCCTCATCCGCCATCGACCGTGACGGCTCCATCGAGAATGCTATAATTACGCAGCAGCACATAGAAGCATACCAGGACTTACCCGCAAGCAGTGCGGGGAGTCATGTACCACAATTGATCATGCCAAATCTTCTCATTCCACGCCGTCGTCCTTTTACCGCTGTTGGGCGGTCGCTGGGCAACTTGCGACTCCTTGTCTTGGGGTCTCCAGGTTGGTACGCCTTACGGCTTGTTGGCCAATCACTAACGTATCCAGGCACTGGCAAAACGTCCATAATTCGCTCGATATCTCAATGTTGCGAACATATCGTGCACATTGACGCCGTTAATACACACTTCAATGGACCAGTGTTGGAAATTCATGCCAGCACACGTCCCTATGAATGGTGGCGAACAGAGAACCCATCTGAGACACTCAAACAGCGGAGGTCATCGACATCTGTTGAGAGTATTTTAGACAGAAATCTTTGTTTCTTGGATTTCACGCCACAGGGATTTTCGAGTACACATCATGCCGTGGATTTTCTCGAGTCGACCTTGACTCCGCTCTTGGAAAAGCGAATGGGCGACGCCGACCTGGTTTCGCTCCTGAGCAACGGCAATGAGCCAATCGTGCATGCAGTTTTATACATGCTGCCCTCGACTGGTAAACCTTCAAGAAGCATTCTTAATGGATACTGCTAACTCAATCCAGGTCTAACCATGGTAGATGCGGACGCATTGACCCGCCTCCAGAGCGTTACAAACATCATCCCCCTACTTGCGCGTTCCGACGAGCTTGACGAACCAGCCATCGAAGACAGCAAGAAGAATCTTCGAGATGAAATATGTGACAGGGGCATTGACGTTTTCTCCTTTGACCCCTTGGGTGGATTTGACGAACAGACCGGCATTTTCGCCGTTTCGAACGCTACTCAAACGGACAACGATGTCATGGATGCAAGCATCCTCATGGACTCTGCTTACATCGAGCCGCTACGGCCAACAGATCTTAGAACCCTTGTTGAAAATATATTCTCGCTGGAGGGTGCATCACGTCTGAGGCACTCGGCAGCTGTCAAGGCTGTCAAGTGGGCACATGAACAGCATCGATTCCATCCGTCCGACTTGGCCTTGACGCGGCGCACGTTCAACTCTGGCTCAACCATCACAATTGACCCCTTCTTCCAAATGAGGGACTGGCGCCGGCTAGAGGCATCCAGCTGGGCCCAGAGCCTACGGCAGAGCTTGGACTCTGAGCGCATCATGCATTCCACTACGTCCAACCAGCTCATCGCGCGCGCCTCCGGTACAGTGGCACGCCGCGGCCAACATGGGAGTGGTCGTAAAAGACGGCATGCACACCACACGTGTGACCAAGACCCCCTTGGCCTGGTCCGACTGGCGGCGCAGGTCAAGACCACAGGCGCGTTTGCTGTTGAACTTATCGGTGGGATCGGGGTTGTCGGATATCTTGCACTCTACCTAATGAAGCCTGATCTTGCGGATCGAAACATTCGACTTTTTTCGCCATCTTTCTTCGCAGTCTAGACTCTGGCTGCAGTTGCCATTTTGTATATTTTTATTAGCTGCATCAGCTTTCCGTTAAGATACCCCTCGCCACCTGCCGCCGTTTATCATTTACACTATCAATCATGTACCAGTCTTGTCTTTCCACTCCACCAGCGCTATTCACAGTGTAGGGTGATTATTATTCGGCCTCCTTCATTAAAGCCGATCCGTCAGAGAGATACTGTTCGGATCCTCCGGTATCATCGTAAGAATTCGCTATTTCGCATGTTCTTCCTTAATCGCGATTCCCACAGCCTGTGCGGCCGCCTGGAGGTCTGGTATGTCATTTGCCGCCTGGGCAACGTGGGCGTAGCGCACAACGCCGCTTCCGTCGACAGCAAAGGCGCCGCCAATCTGCCAGCGGGAACCGCTCTCCGTGGGCCGGTTCCAGACACCTTCGTCGGCGCCTAGGCGGTATACAGCATAGAGTACCGAAGGGCCGGACATGTGCCACACACTACTCAGCCCAAGGCCCCATTGCGCGTACAGGTCCCGCGCCTCGTCAATGACCACGTCGGTCGACCAAGCGCCGCCGACTTGTGGGATCCATTTTTCCGTAGTCTCGGCGGATGAATGCGACACGGCGATACAGTGAAGGGCAGGATGCTCGTGGGAGAGCTTGGATAGCTTCTTGAATACTTTCTCGGCGACTGCGGTGGGGAGGCGAGGTTAATGCTTCCAGTTGCGATATTGTGCTGTGATTTGATTCGGAATCTGCGAGGTGGCTTACAAGGACAACCGCAGTGGCGGAGAAAGACGATGACGGTGGGCTTTCCGTCGGGCAAGGGAATTTTTTGGGAGCTCGGGGCAGCGGTGCCAGCCTTCGGCACCTCCGCGATCTCTTTCTTCTCGGGCGTCTTGAGGGACTCGATTTCAGCCCAGAAGCCACTCTGACGCTGATGGGTGTTGGCACTGGCGCCAGCATTTTCGCTAGAGTCGGCCATTTTTCGATTTATCGAGAACTGTGATGTGTGGTTGGAAAATGAGAGAAAACATAGTCTACTCGTTTGCCACAGCTTCGCCTGATTACAGCTAGCTAGCTTCCCCGTGATGTCGTCGATAGCATCGACTAAGAGAGCTTCAAGTATGACGCCAAACTTAGTCAGCCGATACAGGGCACCAGGTTTTCTCGATTGGTGGGCAGCATTACCCTGCAGCAGTTCAGTTACATGTTATGGGGCAGCTGCTAATATCAACGGAGTTCACAGGCTGGCACTAATCTTACTTCTTTATTAGTTTCTATCGGGTTTTCTGGGGCCTGCGTTTTCGGTAACTCAGATACAAGGGTATTCTTTGCGTCAGTGCTACCAACGTTTCGGTGTTGAGTGTGAGGTGCCCCTCCATTGCCCCTCCACCATGAGAGAAATCGTGACGCTGCAGCTCGGCCACCTGAGCAACTACGTCGCCACACATTTTTGGAATACGCAAGAATCATACTTCACATACTCAGATACAGAGGAGCCGCTTGTCGATCATGATGTGCACTGGCGTGCTGGCACAGGCGCGGATGGATCGGACACCTTTCTCCCACGAACGGTGGTCTATGATCTGAAGGGTGGATTCGGCTCACTGAGGAAAATCAATGCGTTGTATGATGTTGACCCTGACGCGGACGCAATGGCGAGTGCCCTTTGGTAAGTTGATATGCGGGTTATACTTCCTCGGACCTATGTAAAATTACCAGCTAACACGAGCAGGGCTGGCAAATCATCAGTGCACAAGCAAGAACCGCTTCAACAGAGTGCTTACCTCCAAAGTCTTGATGCGGGAGGCACGCCGGATAAACTGTCAAAATCAACCGTTCGGTACTGGTCAGACTTTTCTCGGACGTATTATCACCCCAAGTCGCTCAATCAACTATACGACTATGAGCTTCACTCTTCCATCCAGCCGTTTGAGCGCTTCCACATGGGCCGGGAGCTGTTTCACGCCTTGGACAAGGACCAGGACATAGTAGATCGGGACTGGCGTCCATTTGTAGAGGAATGCGATCAAATGCAGGGTATTCAGGTCATCTCTACCATCGACGACGCCTGGGGCGGGTTCGCGTCGTCGTACCTGGAGACGTTGCGAGACGAGTACCCCAAACAGTGCATTTGGGTCTGGGGCATCCAAAATCCTCTGCTAGACACCACTCGTGAGAAGCGCCGACTGCGGCTCACCAATGCAGCGCACAGTATAAGTGAGATTTGCCAGCAAGCCACAACGTTTGTTCCCTTGTCCCTCCCCGAGAACCGTTTCCCGCGCTCGGTCAAGGTCGACTGCAACTCGCCGTGGCACACGTCCGCGCTGCTTTCTGCAGCCATGGAGAGCACGACGTTGCCTTCTAGGCTTCTACCCCGCCGCGGCGCGCAGCGGGTGTCTCTGGACGACATTTCGCAAATCGTCAATACGACTGGCACGCAGACCCTTGCCGGACAGCGAATGAAGCTGGGGACTAACGACGCCGAATCGGAGGAAAACGATAGCTTTGAAATTGATATGTTTGGAATTGGTCGCGCGGAAAAGGATGGTCTGGACCGCATGAAGAGAATCTTTGGCGAGTCCATATCGTCGCGTGGTGAAGTCGAAGATCCTGGGGCGAAGGACGACGACGAAAAGGAAAGCAGGCCTCACATCGGCGGCCCTATTATGAAGAGGCAAGCAAATCCTGGTGATGCTGACAGGAAAAGGCAAAGACTAATGCGACCTAACAGATTCAATACGGCCCTCAAGTTTCCGATGCTGGACAGCTACCCCAGTATCTTCCCGGACGAGGCGGGCCAAGAGAGCATCTGCCTGCAGACAGCGCTCTTTACCGACCAGAGCATCTCGACTCGCATGAAGACGCTGAAGAACCAAGTTACGTGGGCCGTCGGAGTCGACGAGAGAGAGCTGCTGTCCAATTCACTCGCCGAGATTGGGGATGCATATCATGATGACTGGTCAAGTGGAAGCGACAGCGGAGACGATGATTAGAGATGACTTTTCCGGAAGGAGGCCTAAATATACATCAATGAATCGGGAGCAAAAGGTGTATAAAAATCAAATACGCTGCATTTCTGGTTGTAGATGTCTGATGACTATCTATCTAGTTACAACTTCAACCTGGGTGGTGGTATGAACCCAGTGGGAAAAAAAAGATTAATGGCGGTTTTTGTCTCGCCAAAAGGCCAACGTTTACCCCTTGAACACGGCCGGATGTGATTTTGTACATGTTTTTGTTCCATCATGGTGATGACGATTTTCGTTGCTCCCCGCCTGGTTGATGCTCATTTTTGGTATGCTGTCCAAACTTTCAGAGTAGCTAGGAAGGTTATCGGGCAAATAAAATAGACTGGGTAAGTTGCCAAATGTTCGACTCTGTAAATTTCTTTGCCACCAAGGCTTTGTCATCCAACATTTTTTTCTTGTCGCTTTTTGCCGCTCGCTACAGCTGTGTACAAGCACTTTTCATAAAAGTCAGCCAGAAATGAAATTGAAAAAGGGGGCTCCGCACGGGTCAATGTTTGCACAAAGTGCCCTCAGCGGGGCACGGAAAGCTGGTATCTGCTTCTGTGAAGTCGTAATAGCATCTCATGCTACTAGCCGGCGGCGGCAACAGAGGCCTGCTGCCGTTTCGCGGGAGGTTGATTTTCCTGTGCTTATATTAGCGCTCTGTTCACGAGGGAGGGACGTACTTCGATCGCTTTTCCCATCGCGTAGAAGATTGCGAGTAGCGGCATTACCTCAGCGGCGCCACGCTTCTTCCCGTTGGCGCCCTTGGAGGACTTCTTCTGAGGCTTGTTTTCACCTGCTTCAAAAACATCGTCCGGAAGGTTGAAGCTTGGCTAGTGAGTAGATGACTACATTGAGCAATTGTGGCGAAACTTACTTGCGTACGTGCTGAACTCCAATCGACACCAAGGGTTTCAATTCATCCTGATACTTCTGCCATGCAGTGCACAATACCTTAAATTCGTCGACTTGGTATGACAGATCAAGAGACTTGGCGCCTAAATTGTAATGTTAGAGACGGTCTTATAATTTCGAGACGTAGCTTACCTTCTTCTAGCTCAAGGCCAATGTAATGGGTCGTAGTAAAGACTTCGGACGGTTTTTCCTTCTCTGCTTCGCCGTCCGTTGCTTGGTCAAGCTCGATGTCCTTCTCACTGCTCACAGTATCCAGCTTAACATCATCGGAAACCACAAAATCGAGGCTGCCTTCTTGCACTTGATCGATTTGCTTCTCGTTATTGCAGATATGCCTTCTTGAGTAGCCTTTGACAAATGGATGCGCAAGAGCAATGTGCGGATGCTGCTCCAGCTTTTGCACAAGCATTCGGACCTTGGATTCAATGTATCCTGACCAGAGTTTGTGCGCCTCCTTTGCTTTACTCGCCGAGACCACAGAGATGTAATATTTATATCCCGTTGTGAAAAAAGTGTGCTTGACGAACAAGTCGCTCCAGGGCTGTTTTCCCACCATCACCTGCTCTGTAATCTCCAGTCCGCGTTGGAGCTCCCGCTTGATGATGCTCATCGAAGAGCGAGTAATGTTGAAGGTGGCGCACATGGATGGGTACGCTGGGGTAATGATGGGCATCAAGTGGAAGGAATCACCTTTGTACACTTTAGGGTTCCAGACTCGGACCGGGAGAGGGCCATTCTCAATGGGCTTGAGCAAGACTGGCTGGGGCCATCGCCACTGGCTCATAACAAGGAAGAATTTGTTGACAATGACCGAGGTGGCCGCTTTGGGGTACAGTTGACAGACTCTGGCGACGAGCATAGCCCAGGCGACACCACCTGGAAAGCCCATGATGTTTCCGTATACTGCTCGGCGCTGCGCCCAAAGTTTGATAGCTCTAAGGGCCAGTCTGAATGTGCTCTGTTCCGGAACCAGCGATAGAATCTCATCCGTGACTCGGGTGCCGTTGAGAGAGCGGAGCTCCGCTTCATCGAGACCACGCAAGAAACCAGAGTCCTTGAGGTCCTGGAAATCGGGAGCAAGTTGCTTCTGAATGATGCGAGAAAAGATCAAATCGATGCTGATACCAGAATACTCAAACTTGATGATGGGCACGAATGCATCTGTAACGGCCGCGAGATCGGTGATCGAGTCCTTGGGTGCCATCTCCATGAGGAGATCCGGGAAATATTTGAAATAGTCTTCGCGCGTGACGTATTTTGGAGCGACAATAAGGGTATCGATGTCGGAGCCAGGACCAAAGACTCCCAGCCGAAAGCTGCCGTAGGTAAAAACCTTGCCCCGTGCATTCTTGATGAGAGTGTCATTCTTCGGTTCCTTTTCGCGGGCGACCTTTTTGACGAATTCGTCCGTAATCTTTTGAAGCGACTCGAGAACGGTATATCTGCCGAAGCAAAAAATGGTTAGTGAATCGGCCGAATCAAACCCGCTGACATGAGCGTTGGGCGCACCTCTTTTGCGTATCGGAGGGACTCTCGAAAGTCTTTTGACGACGAAGCTCTTCTATCAAAGATTCGCTAACCCGTTTCTCATTCTCTGTTGGAAGCGACACCGAAATGGGCGGAGTGACGCCGTAAACCTGCTCGCCGCTCATGGTTGCCTCAGCCAGCGTTTGGCGACAGACCCAGCCGTTTCAAGGCAGACTACTACGTAGTGAGGTGGAAGCTATCCTGCCAATGGCAGGCTCCCTTTGACTAGCCAACGAGACAGGCTTCCGGCCTGCTGGATTTTCTGTGCTGGCTTTCGAAGCGGCGAGATGAGGGTGTGATTTAAGTTGTGGTTTGGTGTTAGAACAATAATCGGTAACTACCTAGTGGATGCGCGCCGCCTGTCTCGCGATCTGTTTGGGTTTGGTCTCCCATACTTTATTAAGAAGGGAAGCGGGGATAATATTTTTCCGTCGACCGGAGTGTCTATACAAGAAATGTAGGTACAAAGGGCGACAGGGTGAGGTACACAAATAGTGGAGAGGAGCACTTTTATTCTCCCTAAACTCACAGGTATTTGTGAGTCCCTTACGCCAGCTTAAGGTACCCTCATGGGACACTCTTGTACCCCTTCGTTGCATTACCATTTTCTTGCCCTGCACTCAAACGCGAACGCGGTGCCCTTACAAAGGGATCTTTCAAACCCGGAATTCTCGACTGCCACCACAGCCACTTCTACCAGCAATGCAAAGTCGCGCATGAGCTGAATAGTTTACATGGCGCAGAATATTCGTCTTTCTTCCCCGAAAAATTCTACGTTGATTTTACGCCTACGCCTACGCTAGATAACCGACGAAGTTGTCGCATTGCCTCAGCACTGCCAACACCTGGCACCATGCCGCTATCCTCGAAAAGAGTTCAGCGCGGCCGTCGCGACCTGCGCCTGGGGAGAAATGCGAAAGCGATAAGCTCTATAGACGCAGAAATGGAACCTTCATCATCGCCAACGCGACCCGCCAAGCGCCGCAAGAAGGCCGCTTCACCAGAGCCCGACAGAACATCGTCCAACATCGACAACGATGCTGCACCGCCCACCGACTATGACCAAATTGTGTCCCAGGTCACACAACAGCTAAAGTCCGAGGCTGTTCAAGCGAGCAAAGACCACGCAAATGCTATCCACGTGGCCAACGTTGATGGTGTTAAGGCCTATGCCAAAGTTGCCGCCCAGGATTGGACATTCTACATTACGAAACTAGCCGTCAATATTGGACGAGCACCCGAGGTCGCCCAGGGCGTGGAGGAAGATGAAGAAGACCAAGACCATGTGCATATTGACTTGGGGCCTAGCAAGATGGTCTCCCGAGCCCATGCTGCCATTGTCTTTAACTCAAAGGATGAAAAATGGATGCTCCAGGTGAAGGGGCGAAATGGCGCCAAGGTCAATGGCCAACCCTTGAAACCCCTCATCAGTCACCCTTTGACTAGTGGTGAGGTCATTGAGATTGGCAACGTCGAAATGATGTTTGTGCTACCGTCAGAGATCAGCCCGCTCCATGTCCATCCTTCGTTCCTCCATAGGAGCGGTTTGCCGGTCGAAATCACCGCCTCTAGCCGTCAAGCGGCAATTGCACCAGCTCCGACAGACTATAAGCGACCAGGAACACCTCCTTCGACGCGACGAAACGATTTCAAGTCACCTGCTCTAAGCACTCCTGCTGTCATCATCGGTGCTACCGGTGTCGATCTCAGCCTGGACGAAAACCAGCACATAAAGCCACAGTATAGCTATGCGCAAATGATTACTCAGGCGATTTTGAATGCGCAGGATGAAAAGCTTAACCTGAACGGAATATATACATACATCATGGAGACCTATGCATACTATCGCAATCAGCAAGCAGCAGGCTGGCAGGTAAGAGTCGCTCATGCCCCTAACTCGATCATGCTTTGACTAATTTTTGCCAGAACTCTATCAGACACAATTTATCGTTGAATAAGTCTTTTGACAAGGTCGCCAGGTCCACGGATGAACCTGGCAAAGGCATGAAATGGCAGATTGTTGCCGAAGCCCGAGAAGAGATGGTCCGTAATGCGTACAAGGTTGGACGCGGTGGTCATCGTGGCTCCTCTGCACCATCATCACCGAATCAACTCAACTATATTACGCAAGGACCAAGAGATATGGCTGGAAGGGATACGCCAACTGGTAGAAAGCGTCGAGCCTCACCTCTGACTTCCCCCGTCCCACGATCCTCTCTGCGCATGTCTCAGTCTACGCCGAACCGTTCCGATCGCCCGGGGTTGAATGCGACTTTGACTGCGGACGGAAGCCCGTTACCAAGACAGCGAAAGACGATGGATGCCGAGTCGTCGTTTGCGGGGTATCAGCCGCAATCACCAACTTTGACGTCATCGTATCAGGACGACAACTCGGCATTTGTTACACCTGCGCCGCCACGTATACATCCCAGACTTGTACCTCCAAGCACCGCACAACGACCAAGTCAGCACATGCCAACCAGCTCACCGGCGCCGTTCTGGAGGTATGCCGATATTGGGAGCACGCCGCTCAAACCGATGGCTCCCTACGAGAGCCCTTCCAAGACCAGGGGACCTATGCCGCCTCAGAGCAGTAGCCCACCGCCTATGGGCAAATCACCGCCCAGCAGCCCAATGCGGCCTCAACTGCCAACACAACAGACCGTGGAGGAGCCCAACGCGGCGGAGGTAGAGGAAGAAGGGTTCGACTTGACAAAGTAAGTGAGCTGCGGCATTCGCTGTGAAAGAGTTGGCTGACAGTCTACACAGGGGATTCCAAAGTATAAGCGCATACCATGCTCCGGTAGGGCGAGGGTTACCAGTACCGACAACGCTGAAGGGAAAGACTTGATTTGAAGAAGACTCAAAAAGGGAAGAAGCGAGGTTTCTTCTGACGATGTAAATGATTGGAAACGAACAAAACTCAACGATCCCAAGAGATATGCCACATCATTTTATGCGAACAGTTGCGTAACCACGAAAGCGCTGCTTGTTCGAGGTAACCACGGCGGCGGGTCTTTTGCATTCCGCCGTCCATCAAGGCAAAACTGAATTACACATCTATCTCACCACAGAGGAAATTGAAATTTCCGCAAATGCCTGGGCCGTCGTCTCTTCCATTAAAAATGCACATGAGCCACTTCATAAGCACTTGTGGATTGGCTGAATTCACCGAGCCTTGTCACGCTAAATTAAGTTCGGTGTATTACACACAACAGTCGAAAGCTAGGGAATTTGCCGGAACGGAAAGCCACGAATACACCGAGGGTCAGGCTGCACGCAAATCCCCGATCTGGTTCACCAAACGTCTTCGTTTAAGTCGAACTATATATAGAGAAGGAATCAGGCTGTTCATTGATCTCGCCACTCATCATTCTACAACACCATCATTCTACTCCTCTATTTGGCTCTCTCATCGACCTCTTCCTATAATTTCATCATGTCGTCGAAGCCCACTGTCGACAACGTCTCCATCATTGGAGCTGGCCTAGCAGGCCTCACGCTTGCCCTGGCTCTGCACCAGCAATCCATCCCCGTCACCGTCTATGAATCGCGCCCGGCGCCGCTCAACATTGGCGGCGCCGTCATGCTCTCGCCCAACGCGCTCGAGGTCCTTGACGCCCTGGGACTCTACGACACTGTCCGGGCCAAGGGCTACAACTTTGACAGCCTAGAGTATCGCGACCTCGATGGCCGCCTGACGGAGATTCAAGAATTTGGCGGCGTGCAAAAGTACAGCTACCACGGGCTGCGGATCTATCGTCACGTCCTCATCCACGAGCTGGTAGCGGCGCTGGCCAAAGCCGGCGCCACGGTGGAATATGGTGCGAAGTTTTCCCATGTGGCAAAGGATACGCCGGAAGGCGTGTCGTTTGCGCTAATGGACGGGAGAATAATACAGACCTCGCTTCTCGTCGGGGCGGACGGCATTCATTCGACGGTTCGCAAGCACCTCTATCCGGACCTCGAGACGACCTTTATCGGCATGGCGGGCATCACCGCCGCCGTGCCCACTGCACAGCTCAAGCTCCCTGAGGGCTACCACATACCCGTCACCATCGTCTCGCCGCAGGGCGCTTTCGTCATCGCTCCGCAGCAGGTGGACGGCTCCGAAGTGCTCATTGGTAAGCAGATGCGCCTCGCGCCGGCCGAGCGGCAGCCCGGCTGGGACCGTGAGTTCGTCGCGGACAAGCAGTCGGCGATTGCGTTCCTGCAGAGCGGCAACGAGCAGTTCCCGGAGTTTGTGCGCAACGCCGTGTCGCGCATCGATCCGGCCAAGGTCAACAAGTGGCCCTTCTTCGTGGTGCCGAAGCTCGACCGCTGGACGTCCGCCACGGGCAAGGTCCTGATCCTGGGCGACGCGGCGCACGCGATCCCCCCGTCGGCGGGACAGGGCATCAACCAAGCGTTTGAGGACGTGTACATGTTGGCGCTGATCCTTGGCCAGCAGGGCCAGATTGCGGACGTTGCCACCGCGCTGCGCTTTTGGCAGACTTACCGCCAGGCTCGTGTGGACAAGGTACTGGAGCTGAATAAGCAGATTGACCAGCGAAGAATGCCGTCGACGGACGCCGTGGTGGGCGAGGAGAGTGGGTTCACCAAGCAGAGCTTTGAGCTGGAATGGCTGTATAACCCGGACTTCAAGAAGGATGTGATGGATTGGGTTGCCATGCCCTCTTCAAATCAAGCAGACAAGGCCTGAGGGCAGAGCGGATTCTGGTAGGTTTATAATGTAATATTTATACTGTTTCAATCAATTCGGTCACATTGACATGGACTCTCGGCAAAATATTCCTGAGTGAAGATGGTTATTATTTTCGAGTTTGTGCCATGCGAGGCAAATAAATAGTTAAAAGTACATCAAAAGTGGTGTCAATAGCCGGCGAGACACTAATACGCCAGCTCATCATGGCCGTCACCGTTCCTTGCTCCGTCAGCCAATATCCATGCGAACCCATATACCCATGAAAATCGCCAAAACAAATGTGCAGCCATTTAACCTTTATACTTTACATTTTCCCAACCGTCTAACATGTTAACGCTATGCAACACTGGAATGGTACAAACGCTTACGCGGCCTGGCCTCGCCTTTTGGGGTTGCCTCGGCCGGTGCGCTTCTTGGACTTGCCGCCTTGATCGCCTTCGATAAACTTGATCAACTCGTCGATGCTTCGAGAGTCCACCTGCGAGCCGCCACGCTGCTGGGGCGTGGGGGCGAGCGTCTGGGAGGGTGCACGAATGCCGGACTTGATGCGGCGCTCTTGCACATCCTTTGCGTGCTTGGCAATCGACACCGCGTTCTGCGTGAGCTGCTCCAGCCAGCTTTCAGCCTCCTTGGTATTCTTATCGTCGGCACCGAGCTCGCTCAAAAAGATGTTGTAAGATTCACGCATGCGATTCACAGCTCCCTTGGAATCATGATCAAGCGCAAGTGCCTGCGCAAGCTGGAACAGCAGAGTGGCGGAATTGACAGACTGCTTTCCGAATACAGATTCACAAACTCGGAGAGACTCCTCGAACCAGAGTCGGGATTCGTGGTATTCCTTCAGGTACTGCAGCATCACAGCGGCGTTGTTGATGGTAGTAATGGAGTCGGGATGCCCAGGACCATAGATAATCTTCCACAAGTCCAGAGCATGCTTGGAGAAAACAAGGGCTGATTTGCTGTCCCCGGCTTGGTGAAGGAAGAGACTGAGATTCAGGTAGTTGAGAAGGGTCTCAGCAGAGTCCACACCAACGGTGCGCTCAGACACGATGATGGCCTTGCGGGCGAGCTCCACGGCAGCCTCCTTGTCGTCAAGCTGGTAGTACAACATAGATAGACTGTTGTAGACTCGAGCCACCTCAGGATGCAGGATGCCGTAGATTTGTTCGTGGAGAGACAGCGACTCCAAAAGGAGTTCTTGGCCAAGCTTCTTCTGGTTCTGAAGGATCGAAATTCTGCCAGCTTCTAGAGCCTCCTCAGCCAAAGCACTGCGTGGACAAGAGTGCTTTACAATGGGAACAATGTCAACGATATCATCTGGGCTGAAGGTAGAGACGGGAGTCTGCGGAGCAGCCGGCGAACCATCGCGGGCGCTCTTCTTCTTTTTGTTTTTCTTGGCCTCCCCTTGGGCCTGGCCGTTGACCTGGGGGGGTTCGCTGGCGCCATTGGTGGCGTTGGAAGTCGAGGCAGGCTCCTCAAAAACGTAGTCTTTGGCCTCAATCTGCAGTCCCAGCTTTAGGGAAATCTCACGAAGCAGCTGAATAGGGCGAAGAGTCTCAACCCATTTAGATTCCAATTCGTATCTGTATCGCTTCAAGATTTCCTGTTCCATGTTACGGCGCAGGCTCTCAGGCGTGACATCTTCGAACGAAAAGTCCGTGTCCTTGTAAAGCGACCGAAGCTGAGCATCGACCTCGCTGCGAGGTCTAGGGTTGACCTTGTGGCCCAGAAGGCAGTTGAACAAGTGAGCAATGCAAGCTGGGGTAAAGGCGAGAGGTAGTGCACGGAGGTAGGTGGCCGAAACGTGCTTGAATGCACGAGCCACCATGTCTTGAATGCAGATTTCACGCAGACACTTGAGACGGCCATCAGTAGCCAGTGATGCCACTTGACCAAGGTATCTGATGTTGATACCGCGCTTGTGCAGGAGCCGGCTAAGAGACTGTCCGTCCATGGGGAAGCTAACGTCGGAATCAGACAGCTCGCGAAGCAGGCCAGGAATGACCTGTTCCCGCAGGTATGTACAAGCAGCTCGTACCTCCTTCTCGTCAGCCTCCAGCTCCGCTGTCTCCTCAGAGGTCTGCGGCACTTGTCCACTGAAAACGTCAGGGTTAAGGGAGAACTTGAACTTGGATAGGTCGGGCTGCCAAGTGCCGTTCTCCTTGGCATCCTCGGACTCTTTCGATTCATCATCCTCTCCCTTGGAGGGGTTCTCCTTAGCATGGTCTGCGACTTCCTTGTCGATCCACTGCTTCATACGGAAGCGGCCAAAGGAATCTACCAGCTCAGGACGCAGAACAGTCATGCGGTGGGGGTAGCTGCTGGCAGAGTCCTGCTGCTTTTCCTTCTCCTCCAGCCATGGGATGTCGAAAGGCGTGATTCGGTACAGGTCCAGAATATACTTGCGACCATCGGTGCCCATCAGACCCTTGGTCTCAACACTGGCCTCCAAGTCGAATTTCTTTCCGTCCTTGTCCCATACCGCATGAGGTTTTACCTTCAATGCCTTGGACAGCTTGCCGAATGGGCCAGCGAAGCGCTCATCAGCAGCGACAATATCTTTTCCGTCAACCGCGCCGTAGTCGATCTGGTTCTCACCGGGTTCGCGCTGCTTGAAAATGCCAGGTACGATACTCTGACCAACAATGCGCTTCCCGAGATAGTCAACAACAACAGTAGCAGGAGTGAAGAGGCCGTCGATATCAAGCTGGTTTACCAGCCGTACACCAGCAACATCCTTACCGGTGGCAACTCGGGCTGCCTCATCGCCTCCCTCAGATGTGAACGTTCCGACACCATCAGCCCCAAAAGAGAAGAAGATATTGTTGTAAACGAAGATTTGAGCATCGGTACATTCTGTAGGGTTCAGCGGCGCGATTTCACCGCGAGCAACCATCACAGCGCCCTTTGTAGCAGCATCATTGTAGTCGGCGAAGAGCTTCGAGACGAGACGTTCTCGGAAGACTCTGTCCTGAACCGTCTCCTTGGGAAGTTCCTTGGCGGACTGGAATTCTTCGTTCCAGTCTCGCAGGGTATCAGTGTTATCAACGCCCGCCAAGAGGTAAGTCTCCTGGGGACGCGTAGCATCTGGCACATGGGCACAAAGTGTTGAGTTTGGCGAAGGGACCGCCCAGGGAGCAGCAGGGATCGCATTTGTAATCTGGAAGGTGGAGAGGGGGTCCTTGGTGTTGTTGTACTCCTGCAGCTGCTGAAATGTCTCGTCGAAGGATGGCGAGATGAGTCCAATGAGTTCCAAGAGAGAGTGGGCGGCCTGACCCTTGGGCGCCGGGCGCGGGAATGGGTCAAACTTTGCATTGGATGACTTGTTGACGTAGAAACCAGACACGTGCGCAGTTATCTGAAATTGTTCGCCTTCGTTCGTCGTCACGATCAGGTAAAGTAGGTGGCCACGCTGTCGAAGGTGGCAAGGAGGAGGGTTCCATGTTGACAAAGCAATGGTCTTGACGGTCTTTGGGGCTGTCGTTGTCTGTTCGGGAACAAGGCTGGCCAACGGAGGGATCCACTGAAAGTCGTAAGCTTCCCTCTGGGGCTGCTCCTCCTTGGCCTGTTCCTTGGACTCCTCGCCAGGCTGCTGGGTACCGGTACTCGCAGACTCAAAAAGGGAGGTACCTGCTAGCACGCCCTGGGTGGTATCGACTCTATCGCCAGCAGCACCAATGAGCTCGCGAACTCGGACCAGATGGATGCGCGCCTCCTTTTCGGTGTACGGGTCTTCGACGAGCTGGAATTCTGGGTCGGGCCCAATGTCGGGGATTTCGGCAATTGGGATGAAATCCTGGACCTTTTCTCCCTGGTACTCGAGGTGGAAGCACGTGTATCGGAATGCAGCGGGGAGATCGATGATGGATTGGCGAACTTCGTGAACCTGTTCTTGAGATGATACCTATTGCGCTTGTTAGTCCCAGCTACCATCAGACGCAGCCCTGATAAGCTAGATTTACCATTATTTGCATCTTGGAAGGCTCCGAGCCTGGGAGCACAATCGTGACGTTAAGGAGGGCTATTTGCGTATAAGTAAGGCGAACGACTGCGATGGCACGCGACAGGCTTACCGTCGGCTCCGGCGCCGCTGTCGACATCATTTGAAGCTTCCGAGGCGGGATTGACGTTATTGGCGACATCGACTACACAAAGTCAGCTCAAATCGGACAATTGCAAAGGAAAGGTGGCGCGGCCAAAGTGGTTCTTACCAGGACTGTCTTGCGCTGGTGGCGCCGCGTTCTCAGCTGCCATCTTTTCGATACAAGCAAGGAAAGAAGAAGAGAACCAATTAGCGAGTAAAATATAAGAGTATATAAGGAGAAGGGATCAAGTAACAAGGGACCTGGCCGCACTCGACCAGAAGGGTTGGGCAATTGAACTGCTAAAGAAAGGACAAAAGAGCGCGATTGATCTGGGGGAAGGAGAAAAAAATTGGCGACAGACAATTTGCCGGTACACCGGAGGGTGCGGGTGGAGTACTTCTGAGCGACCAGGAGACCCCAGCTTTTTGTGTTGTCGTGTCTTGGCCAGGATAATGCGATTTTTTTTGCCCATGTATTATCGAATTGACTAATTGCATTACTACCTACTAATATTGAGCACTTCTGTTTGGTTGTTGAGTACTTAGCGGCTGAGTGGGAAGGGGTGAAGAGCACCTACGTCCGTATGTACGGAGCCCAGACCCGAGAACAGCCGCGCCTCCAGCTGGAGCCCCGACGCCCGCCTCGACTCAGTCGATTTTATTGGGAGAGGGTATCTAACGAATAAGGGGGGAAACAGAAAAGAAGCAGAAATCGAGAAAAAAGGGGTCGGCGAGAAGGGCAAGGAGAAAGGGGATAGCAAACAGCTAAATAATAATAAAGGGTTTCATGGATACCCATGTATACCAGCAGAATACGGATGCAAAGTAAATATTCTGCTTGAGAGTCAGTGCGCGTTGGTTCAGATGTCAAGTTGAGCCGCCGGGCTGCCGTTCTTATCGTGCACAGAACTCTCCAGTTAAAATAGATAAGCAGAGAGCTGATATAATTCCAAGGAGGCTCTGAAGCTTCAATCGCAGATAGGTAGGTAACTATGCGTCAGCACCTTATCAATTTCCGTGACACACGGAGGAGTTGGGCTGGCACACAGCGTCACGCACTGTTCCTGGGTTTCCTGAGCCAGTTAGGTACCAAGGTAGTAACCACACGTAGCTGTGTTACAGATTGGACAGCAAAACAATAGGAACGCTCCGTCTTTGCGTTGAACGGCAAGTATGTTATGCGATGGATTCTGCTAGTTACTTATTAACCAACTCCAAGAGCTTCCAACCAGGTACCTTCCTATTCATCACTCTACCAATAACCTGGTAGCGGGCGGTGTACTGTGGCGGTCCCGTGCCTGTGGCTGCCCACTTTCAAGCCAGTCACAAGCCCCGGTCATGCCTGTCTCACAGCCAAAGACGTAATAATAAGCTAAGTCGGGCTACCCTGGCGTCGGCTCGACAAACCTGCCTTTGTCCGCCCAGCATATTCTCTGCGTGCCTCTGTCTTCTTCCTCTTCAACAACCCCATGCCTCTGTGAAATAATCTTGGTATATGCACATTTACCCTCTCCGCTCTTGCTGATAGGAATCACCCAAGATGGCGTCGCGCGCGGCCGTTCCGTTTCTGGTGGCTATGATGTTACTGACCGGTGTCTGCAACACGCTGCTCACCAAGTACCAGGTAAATGGGCAAGACAGCCACCCCCAGCCTCACGCGACAGAGAGAAACGAGAGAGTTTGTGCGTGTTTTATCACTGACATGCGCGTGTGTCCGCATCACCTATAGGACATGCAATGCGTACGACACTGCGATGGGGATCCCAATAAGCGGAAGCTCTTTAACCAGCCCGTATTGCAGACGGCCCAGATGTTTGTCGGCGAGATGGGCTGCTGGCTCGTCATTGGGCTCATGGCCCTCTACAGTCGCTTCTTTGGATCTGCCTCCGCCGTGGCAGACACCGAGTACCGAGCCGTCAACACTGACGAGACCGCCGACATCGGTCCCGACGCCGATGAGGATGCCGACGACGACGACCACCGCCACAAGGGCGGCCTGCTGAAGGGATTTGGCATCGTCCTCCTCGCACTGCCCGCCGTCTGCGATATCCTGGGCACGACACTGATGAACGCTGGTCTGCTTCTGGTGGCCGCGTCCATTTACCAGATGACCCGTGGTGCCTTGGTGCTCTTTGTCGGCCTCTTCTCCGTCATCTTCCTGCGCCGCCACCTTTTCCTCTTCCAATGGCTCGCGCTTATCGGCGTTGTTAGCGGTGTCGCCGTGGTCGGCCTCGCAGGCGCCATCTGGCCTGACGAGAAGGTGCGCCGTACCGGTGAGGGTGTCACCGGTGACGACACTGAAGGCCTCTCCGACGCCGCCCGCGCCATTGTCGGCGTTCTCTTGATTGCCGGCGCCCAAATCTTTACCGCTACGCAATTCGTTTTGGAGGAATGGATCCTTGAAAACTCGCCCATCGAACCTATCCGAGTCGTTGGCTGGGAGGGCATTTTTGGCTTCGTTGTGACAGTAGGTGGCATGGTGGTCATGCACTTGATTGTCGGCCGCACCGAGGCAGGCAGCTACGGCGCCTTTGACATGGTCGAGGGATGGCGCCAGATGACGCAAAACAAAACGATCTGGCTCACTAGCTTGTTGATTATGATCAGTATTGGGTAAGTCGAGCACCAGAGCTGCGTTGGCAAGGCATGGCTAATAAAGAACATGATAGTGGCTTTAACTTTTTCGGTCTGTCGGTTACTCGTTCAGTCAGTGCCACGTCTCGCTCAACTATCGATACCTGCCGAACCCTGTTCATCTGGGTTGTTTCTCTGGGCTTGGGCTGGGAGTCTTTCAAGTGGCTGCAAATTCTCGGCTTTGCCATCCTTGTCTATGCCACGTTTGTCTTCAACGGTATCGTTAAGCCACCCCTGAAGTCTCTGTGCCCTGATGAGGAGGTTGAGCCTCTGCTAGCAGAAGATCCTATTGAGCACTCGTAGATGGCCAATATGTGATGGTCAGAGGAATACAGGCAGACGCTGATATACTCTGGTTGGTTGTGCAGCATCGTCAAGGCATATGGATCTGGCGCCCGGAAAGCATTTGTTGTTTGTTATGTGTGCATTTATCGAATTCTACGTAGAGAATTATGCATTACAACTGTTTGCAATTTGAAGGAGAACTACGCTGATTACCTATATGATGTCCATGATCTCTAACCAAACGCCAAATAATCCAACGCTAAATTGGGGGCTGAGAGACTGAAAGTATGTACGGCTCCTTAGCCAACCCTTTGGAAAAAGTAGACAAAGACGAAGACGAAGACGAAGACGAAGACGAAGAAGAAGACGCAGAGAGGCGAAGTCAACAACCAAAAAAAATCAACAACAGAAAATCACATCGAAATTCCGTAATGTGACGTTGTCTCTTTCGGAAAGCAGGTAGGTTGCGCGACGTCAAGCAACGTTGCATAGCAACTCGGCTTCGAGGATGAATTTACCTTCCTTATACTTTTGTGAAGTTTCGTATGCTTTATCATATTTCCAGCCAACAATGGATTTGCACTGGCGGCAGGAAATGTCGCAAACGATATGCCGTCCCGTAGTCATGTTCCGCTCGCTCGGGTCACCAGTTTCGATGTTGACGACACTGTGGAACAGGTACGCCTTGCCATGCTGGCCGCGAAAGTTCTGTCGGGATGACTGTTAGCATGGCAGAAGAGTAACACATTTTTTCTTTTCATATCCTCCTTGGTCGGCCCCGGTAGGCCTGCGTTGCCACCACAGCGAGCGGGACTGGCTCGGCCTCGCTGTCGAAGCGCCCGCTGCTGCCTTGCCGTGCCTGCCGGCGGTGGCTCAACTGCGACGTACCCTGCTAATGATGTCTTCGTGGTTGGCCAGGTGCGCTTTGCAACCTTTGCAGCCATATATCTTGGCGGAAGTAAGGTAGGTATTGTACGATAGACCCATGTTGGTTCGCGCGTGCGGCTGCTGGACCGGGCGGAGGCCAGAGTTGCTGATGCGGGCGTGGACGGTGACGTCGTGGCTGATTGAGCCCCTTGTGTTTTGGTACTCGTCGTTTCCTAGCCCGACAGTCCGTCTCGAGAGCCAAAAGGGAAGAAACTCTGACTAGTCTTGGTCGGTAGAAGGATAGGCGAGGATAACGAAGCGATGTTGCATCTGCAGAGTCCAAGGTGGGCAAAAGTTGTGTAACTGGATTATTTTAGATGCCAGTCACGGTCTAGCACGCACACATTCATGTGCACGAGACACGCTATTACCTGTGTTTGTCACTGCTGTGGGTCGGCCAGCGTAGCGCCAGGCGGCTTACGCCTGCCGGCTGAGTCTCATAGGTAGGTACCTACAGGTACTACGGCACCTCTACTATGCTAAGCAGGCACCTACGTGGCGCCTTAGGAGGTACTACAGGTACCTACCTACCTAGGTAGTAGGTTAGTTAGTTAGTAAGGCAGGTACCTTACAACTCAATTCCAGCATTCCTGATGCCATATCATCTTTCGTAGAAACTGTAAAATAAATGTACACTCGGACACAGGGCCTGGGCCAACTTAAAAAATCGAGCCAAGCATTTCCCAATGCCTGGCGGCTTGCCTGTGTCAAGGCTGACCCTGGAAACACAACGCACCCAATTCACCACCAGCAGGTTGCGTTTCTAAAATGCCAGTTGGTTGTGAGAGACGTACTTGTTGCAGAATCAAAGTGTCGTTATTTATAGAGCCAAATTAATTCCTCGCCTATATTACAGTTCTTAATTATCATTGATTGCATCTTCTTTTGGAGTCCCCTCCTCGCCGTGACCCGTCTTTGCTTTCTTCTTCTTGCTTTTCTCTTCGTCCTTGTCTCCCATATTATTGAAATGATAGATGCCTCGTTCTCTATCCCTTGCAAGTAGCTCCATGTCGGCCTGGCTAACCGGCACACCCTCGACGCCCTTGACAGCCTTGCCTTCGAAGAACATGACGAGCCCTGCGATGATGGCCACACCGCAGCCCAGCGCAACAAAAAGGCCTGTGGACCAACTGGGCCGATTGTATCGATTCATTCCCCACATGAATCCACAGAGAACACACTGCAGGAGCGTGTTGCCCACCATGAACCAGATGACGAAATCGAGCTTCCACGGCGCGGTAGCGCGGGCTCGCACACCTGTGAGAGGGGCGTCGGGGATCTTGTCTTCGGGGTAGGGAATAGGGTCAGAGTCTGCCTTGTTAGGCCGATAGGCGACGTTGTCCGGGCCGATAGATGGCTCCAAATCCGTGGACCCTTGCAGGCGGAACCATCCTCGATGAATACCTGCCAGCCGGCGAAGGCCGACTTCTTGGCCGCCCAAGCGATACTTTAAAAGAAAATACAAATCTCGGAAGCGCCACGGCGCCAGACCAAAGCCTGTGACGCAGAACAAAGCATTCAGAATCTGGGAATCAATCTCGATCCAGATGCGTCGGGGAGAGTTGATGTCATTACAGTTCGGATGGCACATTGCTGGTGCTAATAAAATCGAAGAGTCAGTACACAGGGACCGAGTGCGTCGTCATGGCGAAGAGTCGTGGCAGCTTACAGGCGTTGCAGAGAAGCAGAAATAGCATGCCGCCCCATGCCACAACGTTGAGACCATATACTGTAACAAGGAATCCAACGGGGGTGATGAAATAGTTCCAAAACGTGATGCTGGAATCTTTCGTGGATTGCCAAAACGAATGCTTGGGCGGAAAGTGGTATCCATTCGGGAACGCCGCGGTGGCAGACGGCTCCTGTGGCTTTGCAGCGAATGGCTCTGAAGGCATATATGGCGGCTCTTGTTCCTCTGCCACCGAGTGTATCGTGTTGGTTCGAATGGGGCCCGGTGATGGATCCTGCGGCTGATTCGCGGAGTCGCGGCGTTCGATGGACGAGCTTATAGAGCCTCTGGCAGGTCGTCCCGTGAGCATGGAGGAAGCAATCCCGCTCGTAGCGGCCATGAATCCTTCTGGAGGTCCCGATTCCTCAAAGGTGATGGATAGGCGTCGTAAGCGACTGCTGATGGACGACGATGCAGTCGGTCGGGTGGCAGTGCTGCGGTCGTCCTGGTGGCTTAGGTTGTGCGTGGCTTCGGCCGTCTCTTCGCCCACGGCGGGAAACGGCTCTGTGCTGTGTTGTGAGGCCATTTTGATGGGCAAAAAAATTAACGCATGACCGGGAATTCTTGCTCTGGCTTCTTCAGGATGAAGAAGTTGGACAAGGAGTTGTTCGGCGCTGGGCGCGTCGCTTTGGGTTAGGTCCGTTGCTGGATAAGGTAGAATCTCACCACTCTTCGAATGTTGAGTGGGGCGATGCAGCGATGCAGCCCAGCAACCACAAATGGAAGAATTTGAGACACGACGCGGAATGGCCAATGGGGTTGGAAATATTGGACAATGATGTTTGAAGATTTATCTGGCACTATAGTAATTTTCTTTCTATTTGAGCGAGAGTGAGTGAATAAAGTAGAGATCGGGCTCACCACATTAGACGCAAATGAGTGAGTGGCGTGGACCTCGCTCACCACATGTTGAACCTTATTCACCGGTTTTCTCCGACCCTGTGATCGATGTTACTTGACGATGAAGAAAGTAGGTAGGTAGCTAGACACAGGTGTACAGCACAGTTTCAAAAATTTATTGTCGTAGAGGAGTCAGCGAAAGGAATGGCTACTGCAACGTGATTCAAATGTCCATCAGGGTCCAATCTGTGAGGCTCCACCCAGAACTGGCTACCTATCCAGGTTGGTTTCTCCTTGGCTGCAGCCGTCTCGACTTTTCAACATTGTGTTACGATTGCGATATCTCACACTCCCGCGAATCTTGTACAGCTACGCATTTTCAACCGCTAATTATCATGCCAAGAATCTCTCTGCCTTCAGATCAGCAGCCTGACAGTGTGGCTATCACCGTCATGCAAAATTTGCAGGACCAGCACGACTGGACAGAGCTGGAATTCGTCTGTTCCCAGGCCTCATCCAGGGCTTTGATTAGAGGCTTGCCTACGAAGCGACTATACTTGCACCCAGACGACCAGATTGCTGCTCTCGCGCAAGAGCAAACCACTGGCGAGCGAGTTCCCCAGGAAGCGGTGCAAGAAATCGTGCTCCCGGTTCATCTGTCGGAAAAGTGGTCTCTGGCCGACTTTGCGGCCGTTTTCGACTCACTAACCAACACTGGCACACGCGAGAAGAGGATAGTGCTTGCAACACTGCATAATGACTCTACAATAGTGTATTACATCATGCAGGAAGGCATGGTGAAGCCACGACAAAACTAGGCCACCGCAACCTATGGAACAAAAACGATCTTGTGGACCTTCATTTGGTCAAACATGTCGTATCCACCAACTGCCTCGGACAGTGGCATAATGTTGTCAAACATGAACCTAGAGAAGTGCTCGCTGTCAGCATGTGTTTCATTATTGTTGCCCGGGTCGGCCTGCTTACTCGACGTCCTTCTGCTTCTGTTCGAGGAGAGCAAGCGCCTCAGGGAAGATGGAACGGACTGGGCATCGACCCATTTGGAACCGGACATTCTTGCTGATATTCGGTCAATACGGGGGGGGGGGGGTTCCATGGCGGGGGTTGTTCTACTCACGCATAGCCCTCTGCGCCACTCCAAGGAATCTGTTGATTGCGATAACAGTCAGTCCGTGCTGGAAACCTTGATAATGCCGGAGGACGTATGGACTCTTACCTCGGCGTTATGAACACCAATGCTACTCATGGCACCGAACGGGCGCACCAGGTCGAATGCGGTCTTAAGTGCCGGGGACAAGCCAACCACCTCGACGACAAAATCTGCACCTCGGCCGCCAGTGGCGTTTCGGACTTGCTCTTGCATCTTGCCAATGCCGTCATTGAAGTTGAGCGGCACAGCCCCGAGAGTCTTTGCCATCTGCAGACGACTGTCGACATTGTCGACCGCAAACACGTGCTTGGGGTTGAGATGAAGAGCGCTGATGATGGCGCAAATTCCAACTGGCCCGCAACCAATGACCACAAAGGTCGACTGCGAGATGTCTACCTTTGGTCTCAGCTCTACAGCGCTCTTTACTCCATAGTATCCGGTAGGAAAGATGTCAGCCATCAAGACCAGGGCTTTGTCGGAGATGGACTTGGGTGCCTGAATGGCGGTGCTATCCGCCATGGGGATGCGTGCATACTCGGCCTGGCCACCGTCGAGAACGGCAGAGCCAAACAGTTTGCTGTGAACGCAGCGAGAAGTTGCTTCGTTTTGGCAGTAAAAGCATTCACCGCTTTGGGGTGTCAGAATATGGCGAAGTGGACGAATCCTGGATCGGGACGTACCAGCAAGCTGTAAAAGGAGATACCACCTTGTCGCCCACTTTGAGGGTCTTGACACGTGAACCGGCTTCTACCACGACACCGGTAAACTCATGGCCCATGATGAATCCAGTGCCAGATGGCTGGTGCCCACGGTAGACATGGAGCTCGCTACAACGCCGTCTCAGTAGATGTACGGAGATTGCAAACCGGCGCGACTGGGAGGCAATGCCGAACTTACGAGCCACAGAGAGCGGTAGCCTGCACCTTGATGATAACATCACGGTCATCACTGACTAGAAAAACCATTAGCCAGGCAGGCCGGATAGTCGGGGTATAATCGCAAGGATAGTCTACCTCGGGGTACGGGACGGTCTTGAATGGATACTTTTCGGGGGCCGTCGAAGATGACGGCTTTCATGGTGGCTGGGATATCCATGACGAAGTTGATAAAATTAACTCGAGTCAATACTAATAACGGCGGCCCTGAATAACGTCTCGCAAGAGCATATGAGCTTGGTGCTAAAATTCCAACAAGATTGCAATGAGGCTTAAGTCTCGGCAATGCGTCCCCTCCCCATGCTAGCGTGTTGTGGGCTGCAACGGCAGGCGACGGACGGTGCCAGAAGGGCCGACGCTCGGCACAGAGAGGCAACTGGCGCCGTGGAATATCCGAACTGTCCGAGCAGAACTTGGGACGGCCGAAAACAGGTGCATATGAGGCGACTGTGTACGAGCGGTTGCGGAGAAGACACTTGCAGCCCGTGTGGGGGTTGCGGGGTCGCAGAGAGGCCAAGAGTAGGTACGCAGTACTTGACGCCGGACTGCAGACTGGTGATGCAGAACGGAACGGCGTCCAGCTGCAGTAGCATCATCGACGCTAGTGAGTGAGTCGCTATCTTGCGCAGCGTGACAAGACAATAGCTACCTTGTGTGCGTTCGCACTTGTGCAAGATGCTGAGATGGGCCAGGTGTGTAGCACACTCTGACAAGTCGGGGTCTGGGGTCTTGGGGGTCTGGACATGGTTGCATGCGCTCCCCGAATCAGAGTTCTTTGGGTTGCAAGCTGCAGTGCAGAGCTCGGGATGGAATGTAGCTTGTTTCATCTTTCCTCAAATCATGGATCAAGAGTCAAGACTATGTTACTGCTATTCTTACGCCGTCGTCGTCGGCTCGCATGTCCGCCCCAGCGCTGGCACGCACTGACAGCATCGCAAGTGGCTGGCATCAAGGACCGGCCCACTACCTTAAGGTACCTGGGATATGGGGATGTGGATGGATGCTGGATCGCCGAATGTAGCCAGGGCCTCCCCAGCGCCTTCAAAACCTGCAGTTTGTTCTCGAACAGGGGAAGCCGATGTTGCATTCCAAGGATTTACTGATAGGCACTGAGATGTATCTGTGCTGGTCAGGAACTGCCTATGCTCGCAATGGAAGAACAGAGCAATCTAAGCCCGGGACCTGCTTACATTGTCGAGTACGGAATACACGCGACGACAAGGAGAGGAGTGCTGCCCTAGATCAAGATGTACCTCACCAGCTGGAAGACGGAAATCCCGAGCGCCGCCCGAATTTCCGTGAATGAAGAGGAGGTGGGGGCGGCCTTGCAAAAGCTTTGCAGTATTTTTAGATGAACAGCAACCAGAAGGGCGTTTTGCGAAGTACTTGAATCATTCGCTGTCGCAAAGGAAACGCGGGCGGCGTAGATGGAAGAGGGCCCGGGCGTGAACCGTGGCGTGCGGCTTTCAGCTAGCTACTGAGTAGGTAAACCGTGATGCCTGAGACCTTGATCCATCGGCGGGAGAGAGCTAGCTAGAGAGGCAGACCGAAGCTGTCTTTGCATCACTATCTGCGGACGGCATAGCGAGAGGGGTATGTACTGGTCGGCTGGTAGATGAAAAAAACACGGCTGATTTTGCAGCTACTACGTGAAAATCTGGACCACGCGAGCTATGACCAGCAGAATGGGAAGCTAATTTCGACAGTGGAGAGAGACAAGATGAGGAGTTGCTTTTTATTACCTTTCCTTCCCTTTCCTTTCAGGCAGGCAAGCAGACTGGTGAGCTGGCTGACCGACTGGTTCTCCGAGAAGACGATGCGTTGCTCGTGTAGTACGACAGTCTTCGTTGCAAATGCCAACCCTTTTTATGGGTTCACAACCAGGTTAGATGAACTTGCATGTATCGTTGTTGGATTGTGGTGAGCCGGTCATCACGCTTGCAGGCTCTCAACCGCCTCTTCTTACATAGGTCCTTGGCCGTGCCTGTTTCTCCAAATGTCAATCGCACCGCTACGGATCATGTATGTGGCACGGCTCACGGTCTGTGTCTACCGACGGCAGATACATATGACATATGTACAGGTTGAAAAAACATCCGTGGGGTTTGAGGCGTGCGGAGACGGGCGACAGGAGCGGCTCCGAAAAGCCAACGCGAACAAGACCAAGAAGTCATGGGAAGGATTCTGGGCCTGGAACTGATGTGGTCAGGCAGGAGAGCAGCCCTCAGGAGATGATTGGGGCGGTCCTGGCTTTCCGAGGTGGCCAATTCGCCCATGCAGCTAAGCCCAGGGTGCTTGATTACATGCATGCCAATGGCCGGATTTCAGTGCGGAGGCTCAGCAGGAGACTGGCTAGGTAGGTAAAGTATATTTAGCACACGAAACAAAAGTGTCGATGCGTGAGGGGACCTGGGCGCAGCTTGTCCATATTGGTAGTTGGACTTGTACATATCAGCAGGTACATGGCTAGCTAGATGGAAGCGAAGGCCGTGGAGTGTGTCGTCGGCCAACATTTGTATTTGAAGCTAAAGACGCTGCTGAAAAGTTAGCCCACGTACGTATTACTCTCGATTGGTAGTAATGGTCATGTTAGGTAACGACGGGGGAGGGAGGCCGCTAAAAGAAGGTGTGGGAGGGGACGGACGAGTGACGGAGGAGCCTCATTGACCATGACAATCCATGACAATGGCGAATGACGATGAAGAAGATGCCAACAAGAGCAAGGGTACCGGTACATTGTCCTCTCAAAGAACAGTGTTCCCCCACAATCTAACGGAGGGCCTCCCCGCTATCCCGGCGTGTCCCTGCAACGCTTTTAGTCAAAATTGAACCCCAGACCAGGGCCTTTTGGGGCAGGCCATTGTCGTTTTTCCCCAGGCCGCCGCACTGGGAGCCTTGGCGGCTCAGAGTTTCCAATCTTTTTTATGTATCTGTTGAGTGGCGGCGTATTACTTTGGCGAGGACACGCTTAGACACGGGGCCCCTTGTGTCGTTTGTTACTGCAGCGCAACATACGAAGTAAACAACAACATCGCTATATCAACCAACCGTTTACGAGTTAGGGAGCGCCATGTACATCTGTCCATAAAGAGATTCAAGGTAACTACATGGTCACCTGCTCACTGCCAAGTCGCTCTTGGCACATAAAACAGTTGCGAGCTTCGGAGAATGAAAAGGAAAAAAAAAATGCACTTGTCTGTAACCAGCATTGACTGGCGACTTCCGTCTCTGCCACTAACGGGCGAAGCTAGCCGCCTGGGGGTTGTCGACTTTGTATTCTTATACCTGGAAAGATGTTCCGACAACTGCGACCCTCTTCTCTCTCACACCCTTTCTTCTCTCATCTCCAACGCCCGCTGGCCTGTGGATCAGATTGTGCGTCGATGCTGGATAAGAATAAAGATAAAAATATTCACTCTCGCCGCCTGTGCTACGGCGAGTTGCTTTCTATTTAGAGCCTCGTTCTTCAAACTAATACCGCAAATGGCCGACTGGACAGCCCCATTCATACCAACCTCCGCTCGCTGGATTCTGGAAGAGTAAAAGAGTGGGATGATCGGGTCCAAATTCATTTGTGGCGTCGAACCCAGGCGACGGTGGTCCCCTCCCTCCCCAGACTTGGGGCTGAAAGGACTTGAGGGTTTGGGAGTACAACTACTGGACAGCGCAGCTGGAGACCAACCAACTTTGCGACTCTACCAAATCTAGCTAATAACTGACCAAGTAGTTTCCCATATGTAACCCGCATTCTGCGCCGCTTCGACGCCAGTGTAACCAAAAACTGGCCCCTGCTAAACAAGTCAACTCTGTCTACCCCAGCCCTTCCTTCCATCCATCCTGGAAAGTCTGCAGTCGAGGCAAAAGCGCTAGCCATGGTTTCTCCCCCACACATCCATCTGGGTAAACCCATTTCGTTCGTCTGTGCAGCTTGTTGAAGGCTGCAGCCCATGTCATGTACCTCTTGCCCAGCATCCGAAGCCGCATAGGAGAGACATGCGAGCCGCGGACGCATGGGGCAGCAAAGTCATGCACCCACCATAATGGCTTTAGTCTCTCCATTTCATCCAAGCATGTACGGGGTACTGGTAGCTATGGATGCGAAGGAATCCACTGCTCCTTGGACTGGCAACTGGGCTGGCAGAGTTGGCCAAGTCACTCGGGAATGAAAAGCTTGTCTACCAACTACCCCAGTTCCCCAGGTTCGTCAGCCACCATGGTGGCCTCGAAAGACGGGGGCCTCTCAGGTTGGAGAGCATGTGTGTTCTCCATACGGACGGATACAGAGCACATATTACTAAATTCACCAGCACGAATACAAAGGCAAAAAAGGCCGTGCTTCTTCCGCAGCCGTGTGTGGAGGGGGAAGCAGGGAAGCCGCCCCAGAAAGTTGCTGGCTGATCCGGCAGATCGAGACCATGTCTGGTTATCCGCCAACAAGGGCTGAGAAAGGGCGATGGAAGAGCCGCTCTATTCGTTGGGGCCACATGGATTCCCCCCTCCCCTTCCTTCCCCTCCCCCAGACATCAGAGTACATGGATAGATGGCAGGTGTGTAGTCTCAAAGTAGCAGTGCGCAACGGCACAGTAGTATTGAGTACCTGCTGCTCCAACTGTTCTTTGTTGCCCTCATGATGGGCAAAAGTAGGCTGTCCGGGCCGCACTTCAGGGCTACCCCGTCCATGACATGTAAGCAATATATCCGCCTGAATCTCTTCCTTTGCCTGCCTAACTAGTTCCCAGCCCTGGAAGCAAATCTTGTACTTGGTACCGGCTTCCATCAGCTCGGATACGCTGCCGCGTCTTACCATCTTGTTTCCCTGCCCGAGTGCAGCACCCCATACTCTCATGTACATGCACCACACACGCACCCCATCCAGATCTACCCACGTTCGCCTTGGACTCCACGACGCCTTCTCCGGGGCACCCACAGCCAAATCTCCTTCTTTTTTTCCCTTCCCCTCCCCTCCTTCATTCCGCTTAAGTCCTTCCTTCAAAATCCTCTCTCGGCGCCAGTGTCGCCCAGTCTTGTGAAGCAGAATACAGCCTGTTTCATCTTGACCGACCCCAGCTCGTACACCAAAAACAGTCTGTGATACAGTCGCACGCTGTCTTTCACATTCACGGTACCTCTTCCTACGTCTCCCCCGTCTCAAGTACAAGAACGGACCCTAGGGCTGGGTGATGGGACAGCACGCCTCGTGGAAATTCTTCTTGTACACCACCCACGGCACCACTGACAACCGCCAATCAACCACCAATCAACCATCCGATTAGAGACGCTGCACTCCTCAGACATCCATACGTGCGCGTAGTCGACGCTGTCGAGCATACTTGCTCTTTATCAATCAGAATCATTCAGCCTGCCACTCCAGACGAGTGCTACTTCTGGCCAGCGCCGTGCTCCTTGCGCATCTGCCCATGGAACTTGTGCAACAGCCCTGAGTCTTGTGCTTCTACGACTTACTGCTGGCAATAGGCTGTTTATCAGTCTGCAACCGACATTCACTGTGATTGTCCTGGGTGTAGTGCTCCGTTGCTTCGCCCACCGACTGCACAACTGAACCGACAAGGCCAAAGTCGCGCCCATAGCATACCTGCTCCGGTCATTCCCTCCATCTTCTATAAACCACTCGTTGCGTCCTCCTTTGGGAGAAGTGCAAGCTACGGCTGGCCCATCGTGGACATTGGCACACTCAGTGGCTACTGCGTTGGCTGTCTCGCAGAGCAGCAATTCCATATCTTCACAAAGGCGTCATTGGAAATACCAAAAAAACCATACATTTTCAGCAACTGAAGGGACATGACAAGCTAGTCTGCCACTGTTCCACTACACAACACCATGACAGCCGTACAACAACAGTCACGACAGCAGCGCGTTTCTCTAGGTCTCGATCCGGTTGCATATCAGACCGTTCCGGTACCATCACAGCATCGCGAGCACCCGAGTTCCAAATTCCACCTGAGGCCTAGTGTCGTACTGGAGTCTCAACCGAGTGGCCATAGCCCGGACCGAATTCCAAGGGCGTTCCTCACTTCTGGAGGCGAGGCTATGAGTAGCCCCCGGTCAGGAAGCAGCCGACTTCCAGGTGTACAACCAAGCCCCGATTCATTAAGGCACCCAAGTCACCGGCAGACCATTTCCGCGTCGCCTAGCTCATCGCTGCCTATGTTGGGCAGACGGTCTCCGCCTGCGACTCTTGAAGGCAGACATCGCCATGGATCAAGTAATTCACGGGATCCAAGCCTGCAGCACTTGGCAGCAGATGCCCTTCAGGTCGTGCGACCGCCACGAGAGCGAAATATGTCGTTGCCTCAGCTTACCAACGATATCTCCATCTCTACGCGCAAGCTATCCCTGAGGGACGAACACTTGCCAAGCTTGTCCGCCCTCTCACGAGGCCCTCCCGGTCCCAAGTCTAGCATCAAGTCTGAAGCTCAGTCACCTTCTCCGCTGATGACGCCTGCAAGCGGGGAGTTGCCTCCGCTTCAAATGGATTCACCTCGGTCGGAGAGCCTCAGCCAAAGCTTGCCGTCTATTCGATCAACCTTTGGTGACCTCAAGAGGATCCCCCCGCCTATCGAGAACGACACCCCAGCATCGCCTCTTTCAACTCCAAAATGTCCGGTCTCGCCACCAGGCACAGCACCTCGTCTCCCTCCAATAACAGCGGGTCACGCCTCGCCACCCATCTCACCGAACGATACATACCACAGAAACTTGCCATCACCGCATTCCATCGCATCTCCTGGCGGCTCGTATGGGTATCCTCCGCCGTCCCTGCACCGGAGCCCCAGCTATGATATCTCCCGAGCGGGCTCTGACGGAGACAGGGCACATTCCCCCTCGGCTTCAACACTGTCTCACCTGAGCATTGATGGCATTACAAGCGGTCCAATTGGCTCATATGTCTGCACGTTCGATGGCTGCAGTGCCCACCCATTCCAGACGCAGTATCTGCTGAATTCGCACGCCAACGTTCACTCTTCTGCTCGGCCGCATTATTGCCCGGTCAAAGGCTGCCCCAGAAGTGAGGGCGGCAAGGGCTTCAAGCGCAAGAACGAAATGATTAGACACGGCTTGGTGCATGATTCTCCGGGATACGTGTGTCCCTTTTGCCCGGACCGCGAGCACAAATATCCTCGTCCGGATAACCTACAAAGGTATATCTCGCGCTTCCATCACCTACCATGACGATTTTGCTAATGTATTCCATCTCAGACACGTCCGTGTTCACCATTTGGACAGGGATAAAGATGATCCTTTACTACGAGAAGTCCTATCTCAACGACCAGACGGCCCGAATCGCGGGCGAAGGCGAAGGGGACCTGCTGCGTAACATGTCGCTACTACAAGCCCACGAATCAAGTCAGGGTTGGACACTCCTTCTCTTGGATTCAATATGACAAATTGCGAGACATTACCATGACGCCGCCACTGTTTTCATCTTCTAGCATCGGCCTTTTCTTTGCAACTTCATTGTCTTTTGGTTGGGTAGCTAGCGAAGCTGGCGTTGGGTATTTGATGTTGACGATTTTTCCGAGGCCGACGATACCACTGAGATGCGGATGCGATTTATGCAAAGTTTCTACTCTTGTTTCTTCATGCGCAAGCTATATCCAATACATTTTCTCTGATCATGCTCTCCGTTCATGGTCCCCACGATACATTACAAGTGCATGGCTCGCATAGTATTGCAGCTTGGCAGCGGAGCTGATTACCAACTCTGCCACGGGCCAACTTGGACAGGGGAGTCGCTGAAGACATCCATTTCAATGGATGCCGAGGCATTGTGCACCCCAATCGTCTCAACAACAAGCCACATTTGTCCGGAGTGCGTCCGCTCGGGCTCGAGATCGAACTCTGGTGTCCGTAGAGCCACTGTAGACTCAACGAACTCGCCGTCGCCAGACTCGGCAATAACGAGCTGCTGAGGACCCCAACCATGCACAATGTAGACGCGGATCATGGGCGAAGAGGACTGGCGCACGAACTCGTCTCTCGAGACTTTGGGGGTGACATTTCGTACGCAGACACTCCCTCGGGTAAGCCAGGAAACCTGTATTTGGGCACGCATACGCTCATCTCGTTCAGTGAGCGTCAGCGGGCGGAGCGAATTGCGCAGACGACCAGCTGCGTCGGCTGGGATATCCTCCAACTCAACACTTGCAGTGGATGATACCCTGAGGGCAAAGTCTGCTGTCTGATTTGCCTCAAAGGTAGAGCAAACTAAGGTATAGACGCCGGGGTCAAGCTTGGGTATGTTGGCAACGGCACACCCTTGTCTGTATTCGCCGGACGCTCCGGCTAAATCCTTGACGCGAATAGACGACACTCGTTTCCCAGACGCCCAGACGAGGTCGACATGGACATGGACATCTCGGTCATCGGTTGATAGCAGAATGGAAATAGGCCCAGTCCGTGTCGTTGAGAGTTTATACTGAGGGTTGATAAAGTAGGTGGAGAGAGACGAGTTGCCTCCTGCAGTTCGTCGACTCCACTTGCCCACCATCTCTTTGGAATGTGACATCTCTTCTTGCGCCTCGCGTACTTCGACATGGAGCTCAGAGAAGACGGTGAGAGTAAATCTATAACTCTCCAGGGGCAGTTCTTGCTGGTCCAGAACAATGGTGTATTGTTTGCCCGGCTCAGCCTCCAATCGAGCCAAGGTTTGCGGGGAGTCGACGTAGGGGCCACGATACAGCTGGCCCTCACTCGTCTGCACGCGCTTGCCATTGGTTTCGAATATGAGAATGCTCATGTAGCCAAGTTGTTCGGCGACGGCGGCCATGGAGTCTCGACGGTTCCGCATAATGATCAACTCTTGGTCGACAAAGTGACGACTAACCAGCATCCAGACAAGGCCACCTTTGGGGCAGTTGATGGAGTATTGCACGTTGCGCACAAGTGATGCGGCAAGGTACTTTGGCGGTGTGCTCCAACTGAAGTGCTGGTCTTGGCGATGCGGGAAGAGTTTTGGGTTCCAGTTCAAGTACATGGACTCGAAATGCTGGGCCACATCCTCAAATGCTACCCATAGTGTGCCGGAAGGATACTGATCTGCTTCATGGCCATGGATTTCTCTATCCTGGCTCATCCCGGCCCTTGGCGACTGTTGCGGCGTAGACCAGCCGGCGCCGGTCCACACGGGTCCGTTGCACCACGGGTTCTTTATCAGTAGTTTCCGTATGCCATCAGAACAGTCCATGTCCAGAACGGCATAATCGTGCTCTCCAACCAAGCCCATGACCTCCTCTTCCTCCGCAGAAATACGACCGGTTCCCAGAGTAACGACCACATCCTGGGTTTCATGCGCAGCCTTGATTCTCCTCCAGGTTGTGCTCAAATCAAAGTCCTCCCTTTGAAGGAAAAGTTGTTCAGGAATCCAACCTGTAAGCACCCAGAGGTCGGTACCGGAATTGCTACCTGGGAAGTCGTAGCCACCACGCACTTTAAGGTATGCCTTTTCTAGTAGGGCTGGCCAGATGAGCTGTGGGTTCCGCCTGTCCACAACGAAAAGCGTCCTATTTGTTTTCGAGGCTGGCAGCCGATCATCTATGACAACGCGTCTCCAGCAGCCGTTGAAGTTCATTCGAAAAATATATTTTCCAGAGTCTGACATTCTAGGATGGCCACTGTCATGGTCAAACGGATAGATGATGGAGGAGAGCACCTAATCATTTCCCACACGTCAGTTTCACAGAATGATGAAAAGTCGACGCGGTGGAGCGCTCACGGAATGCTTGCCCGTCAGCATGTTGATTGCCGCTGAAAGACTGGCTACGACGGAGCAGTCGGTGGTGACGTCTTGAACCAAGTTGCAACTCTTTGAGGGTCTCATGAAGGCTCCAGGGTCATTGCCATTGGAAGTATCGAACAGATCTTGCGGTCTCTGCCATGATGCGAAATTTCGAGTTTGAATCGGCGATAGGCTGAATTCAGTCCCATCACTACCAGGGGAGAATTAGCGGCATGTTGGGGAAGATGGCCAACCAAGGTGGCATACGCGAACAGCTCTTGTCCCGCCTTGCGCTGGAACTCGGCGTCAGACGGGGTCTCTTCCCACGGCGGAAACTCATTCCCATGTAGTAAGGACGACTGGCGTAAGATATCTGATCCGTTTAGTCCCGGTGGTGGTCTTGACAGCTGTGTCTTCAGGTTCTCCGCGTGAGCAATGAGCGCCTTGCACTTCTGTCGAAAGCGAGCGGCATCCTGCTTGGTCGAGGCACTGCTGGCAGCACGCATGTACAGCTCGGCTGCTTGAATCGCATAGTCCAACGCGACTTTGCCGGTTGCGCTTGCAACTAGAGCTTCGGCGGCCTAATTTACCGCGAACCTTGAGGTTAGCTGCGGCATGGATCAGGGCGGGTCCTTGTCGTTGGCATTACCTGCGCGTCTCTCTCCATGCTTGTTGATCAATCAGTGCCTCATGGCACCTGTTGCAAAGAAATTGCAAGTTAAAACGGTGACGTAGACGCCGTAGCTCCGAGATTAGCAAAAGATAAGCTCACCAACAACTTAGTAAATGGGGTCGAGATGCAGTATGATTCGCGTAGCCATTTGGGTGGGATAGCATCCCGGTATAGGAATATCTCGGTTTGTTAACAAGGCTTCACTGCCAACTCGCCACAGTGTGAGCTTTAACCAGAAAAAAAAAGTACCATCAATTACAATGCCATTAATAAGTTAGAATATTTTTGCTAAATTGGTGTTACATTTATATCCTCTTTGACGAAATCTCCTCCCTACAATCTAGAACCTGCACCCGGTGGTACATACCTCTCCGCTCTCGTCTTCTTCCTACTAACGCCCCAAGACCATCTACAACCATAAATCTTTCCATTTCGTAATATATAGGCGTTGAAGTTCAAAGTGGTTCAATACGTTTATTAGCCAGTGCGAAGTCGCCATGTACGTTCACATGACTCCCATGAAGGAAGCAATGTCGAGATATTTTGCCATTTACAGCACCTGAAGGACAAATGCAATCATAAAGCCAGCGCAGCTTGTTTCATTCAAAGGATGCCAGTTGTGAGCCCAGAGAGATCATGTGCATTGCGCTGCTGTGCATCCGTGTTGACGATGTGAAATGGAAGAGGTTATGGTGTAATTGTATTGTTGCCTTTTGTTACGGCAATCACGTGTAGGCTGATGTTTATTAGGATTGCATCCAGTGCGACAGGACAATCTGCGCATGGCAGCATTGCGAGTAGTACCTTATCCCAAGTGCTGCGGTAACTACAATCTTACCACAAACAATAAGCACTTGATCGGTAAAGCTAGAATGACCAAGTATCGCAACGAGTTTCTATTCCATTTTCTTGTTTTATCGCAAAAATTACATGCATCTGTCCAAGTACCCCGTGGCTGCACTATCTAGAGGCAGACAAAGAGTTTATAACGGAATGCCCACAAGCCATGATCCCAAACTGGCAGCGTTTTCCGATGGCGGCTTGCTTTTTAGTGCAAAGATATCAGTAGTTCCGGTGGGCCAACCGAGGTCACTCCCTACCGAAATCAGAGGCTCAAATTCACGCTAGAGGTCTCAAACGCTAAAATTCCCATCTGACGGGTTTTGCCTGGTTTGGCTCCCCCAAGCTCCTCCAGTTCTTTCAAGCCATCGACCGCATCAACCTGCCGACTTGGCCCACACGGCTGCGGGACCGAGGTCCAGTGGTGCCTGTGTCGGAGCGCCACGGTTCAATGCCATCAACTCTCGGCCACCGAGCAAAGATTGCGACTATTCTTCCCTCACTACCCGAACAACTCTCTGCTGCTATTCAATCAAATACGGCATCTTCCTCAGACTCGGGACGCGACGCATCCCCCCCTACAAAATTTGCCGTCTGCCGTCTTGCCGCTTCGTCCGCTACCCATCCCGCTCATCTGCCATTAGCCGGCAAGCCGCAATGACTGGGCAATCCAAGCCTGCCATTTCGCCCTGGGGAGGCGCCGTCGCCGGTGCTACCGGTGCTGTACTTGCCAATGCTCTCGTATACCCTCTCGACATGTTCGTCTCCTCGCCAATTCCACATTCTCCTATGAGTGATTGTGTCAGGTCGACCTGAGCTAACCGCTCGACTCCAATTCATAGTGTCAAGACAAAGCTGCAGGTCCAGGAACCGCCCAAGTCTGGCGCGCCCGCCAACGAGAAAGCTGCGCCGCATTATACCTCAACCTGGGATGCCATTTCGAAAATTCTTCAAGATGAGGGCGTCGAAGGTCTCTACACAGGCATGAGCGGATCCTTGCTCGGCGTCGCGTCCACCAATTTTGCCTACTTTTATTGGTACACCATCGTCCGCACCGTATACGCAAACTACAGCAAGAGTACCGCCGCCAACTCAACCGCCACCGAGCTGTCTCTTGGCGCCGTTGCTGGCGCTCTCGCCCAGCTCTTCACAATCCCCGTCGCCGTCGTAACGACCAGACAGCAGACCGCCAGCAAAGCCGAGCGCCGCGGCCTGCTTGCTACCGCCAAGGAAGTCATCGAGGGCCCAGATGGCGTCAGTGGTCTCTGGAGAGGCCTGAAAGCCAGTCTGGTTTTGGTTGTGAATCCGGCCATCACGTATGGCGCCTACGAGCGTCTCAAGGAAACATTCTGCCCTGGTAGAACTAGCCTCAAGCCCTGGGAGGCGTTCCGTGAGTTCAGCAGCCACTCTCCTCGTCCACTTTACGGCTAATCCAGACTCTAGTTCTCGGCGCAACATCCAAGGCACTAGCAACGATTGCTACCCAGCCTTTGATTGTCGCCAAGGTCGGTCTGCAGTCGAAGCCTCCCCCCTCGAGAAACGGAAAGCCCTTCAAGAGCTTCGGGGAAGTGATGGCTTTCATCGTAAAAAACGAAGGGCTGCTTGGCCTCTTTAAGGGTATTGGTCCTCAGATCATGAAGGGGTTCCTTGTGCAAGGCATTCTCATGATGACTAAAGAGAGGTACGCCTTTAACGTCTTTTTTTATTCTGTCGCTCTTTGTGCTAACCATTCTTCCAGGGTGGAACTGCTGTTTGTGCTCTTCTTTAGATGGCTGGCTAACCTTCGTTCCAAGAAGATCCCGCAAGCTGCCGCAGCCGTTGCGAGCCAAGCTGCGACGAGCGCACCTCTACTCACCACCAAATAGAAGAACATTCAACCGCTCTGTTATTTTGCTTTTGAATTATTAGAAGGCTGCGTTAAAATTCAACATGTAATTTTGCTTCATCTCCATTCGATATCTTGCTATGTGAGCAAGGAAACAGCTGCCAGCCTAAAATTGGCAACCCCATGTGATAAAAAAAATGACTAAGCACTCAGCATGAACCGTGGACTGGAAATAACTAAATTGCCAAGTTGCGTAAAAGAACACCAAAATTAGGTCAGCATTTGCCCCACATTCTCGCTAGGGTTTTCGAATTCACACACATTTTCCACTTGCTTCGCAGCATCGTGAGTTACGACCCATTTGAGTGTAAACCATCGAACCGCAGCAATGGCCAGTAAGTTGCTGTCGAACTGCGCTGATAAACCCGTCCTAATACTAATGTCACGTCAACAGAGTCTAAGAACAGCTCCCAGCACAACCAGACGCGCAAGGCGCACCGCAACGGGTTCGTTTTCCTCCAACCGTTCCGAATTCATTCGCAAATCTAACCTTTACGACAGCATTAAGAAGCCCAAGACCTCGCGTTACCCTTCTCTCAAGGGTACCGACCCCAAGTTCCGCCGAAACCACAGACATGCCCTTCACGGTAACATGAAGGCTCTGGTGCGCAATATCCAACTACTTCTCCTCCGCCAGCTGCGATTGCTAACTGCTACTACAGAAAGAGGCCAAGGAGGGCAAGCGCGAAGCTGTTTAAACCGGTCGACGGAGTTTTAACGGAATAATGCATTAAATGGGATGAAAAACGAGGTTCCCAGTCGACCTCTCCAGCTTGTCTATATACTGCTGGTAAATAAGTGAAAAAAAAAATCATTTTCGACTGCCATTTACTGCCCATGTCATCTCGCATCACGGATCTCCGAATTCCAGTTCTGATGCAGGCATTACCGCGGACGTCGCCCTCTCCGCGAGGAACGAACTCGATCAACGAAACTGCCTCCCTGGCTGCTCGTTCTATGCATCAATAATGAGAACAGCATCCCAATTTTTTAATGCTCGCGCTGAGCAAAATACCCCATTCCTAGAGCGAGCAGTCGGCCTTGACAGACAGCACGGCTCGCAAATCCTGCTGCCGATCTCGCCGTCGGAAGCCCGACCAGTCACGCAATTCGTAGGCGTAGAAGCTTTAACGGCGTCTAAGCTAGGCCAACGGCCACATACTCGCGTTATCATGGTAAACTCGACGCGCACTGATACTCTACAGCAAGCAGCCGAAACTACAAGAGGGCAATCCCAACATCGCTAAGAGAGCATACTACAACATCGAGATGCAAAAGCCACGTAGATCCATGGACTGCATTATTGCATGATTGCACCGATATAACATAAATGCCTCACGAACCACTCCCGTTTTCCGGCCGCATATGTAGCACGATTATTCTGTCAAACATCCCAAACGCCAGATGTTACGTCCAGTGGCTGGGACTGTGTGGCTCGGGCTCGGAAGCTCAGGTGCATTACCTAAGACGAACAAGCGCTGAGCTTTGGGCGCACCACGCTGTTTCGAGGCAACTCCACCTCTTTCATGACTTGGACACTGCCCATTCTTCGTGGCTCTTGGTTGTATCACCGACGATATATTTAGGGGGTTGGATTCTGTTTGCCTGGCAGCAGGCATCCTTCTTTCATTGCAAGCTATTTCCATGTTTATTACAGGTACATACTGCATCCGCCCTCGATCCGGGCGTCTCAACTTTTGCCTGACGCCGGTGCACAGATTTTCCTTTCATTTTGTAACATGCGATAGTCTGACTGTCATCTTCCCATCAGGACTCCTTTGAGGTCAGCAGTTTGCTGCAGGAGCCAAGCAGACTTATCTTCTTGTTAATAATTGCCGTCGTTCTACCCCTGAACACGTTGCTCCCGTTCCCAACCTTTTTCGATCGATCGAATAATGCTCAACATGTCCGGAAACCACGTCATCGGAAATCGAAACAGCACCCCCGAGGCGAGCTCGGCGTCTTCTTTGCGGCCTCCTTCATCTAGGGCTGTAGGGTCCGCCAGCTCTCTACGGGCTTCTGCAGACATGAGTTCCATCTCCGGGCCCGCTTCGTCCAGTCGCATCAGACCATCTTCGGACTTCTATGGCCAGTCGCAGCAGTCTCATGGGCAGGGGTCATTTGATACCGATTCCCAGGATAAGATTGCTCAGCAGTGGATTGCTGACATTGACCAATATGAGACGACGCTGGAGGAAATGGCCGCTGCAACGCTGGACCAAGACTTCAAGGATGAACTCAGCGCTATTGAGCAGTGGTTTCGTGTCTTGAGCGAAGCTGAGCGTACTGCCGCACTTTATGCCCTACTCCAGCAGACGACACAGGTGCAGATTCGATTTTTCATTCAGGTTCTGCAGCAGATGGGCAAGAACCATCCCATGTCTGGTGTTCTCTCTCCGGCTACATTCGATAAAGGTAAAAGCCAGCCTAGCCTTAGGTGTCAAGCAGGAAGCTAATCGGCATTTTCAGATCCCATGTCTAATCGTCTTAGCGATGCGATGAATAAGCTTACTGCTGACTCTTCCCGAAACTCATTCACTCGCCCCTCCGCTACCACCGCCGCGCCAGGGAAACGCCACTCCGTCCTTGACTCCTCAACTATTAACGCAATGTTTCCGGACGCTGCAGCTGCTATTGCGACTGAAAAGGCCAAGTTTACACAGAAAACCGGAAACCCACCGTCTTCCAACAGAAATAGTGCCGCTGTTGATCCGCGATCGTCACTCGCTGCTCATCCAGACTCTCGCGAAGCCATCGGAGCAGCGGTTTCCCCATGGGGCTCGGACCCGAACAACTCCAAGGCCACTGCTTCCCAAGCAGCCATGGGTCAATTTACGCAGTCTGCGCCCTCGGGTGGCTTGAGGTCACCGCTACCTCAGCTGGGAAACAACGCCGCGATTCAAAATACTACGCTCGCTGCCCCCGAGAAGAACCCATCCGAGCTCCCAATGCTTTCTCCTTATAATGGTGGAAGCAGCGGCAATTGGGCATCCATGGTTAACACGCCGATGACATCCACCTTCAACACTGGCCAGCAACCGGGGTCACAAGCTGATATGGTTGCAAACGCGACTGCTATGAAGTTGGCTGCTCTCTCCACCGTCAACAATCGCTTCGCTCTTGATGATGCTCGCAAATACCGAAGGGCTCGCTCAAACGATGCGCCCGGAAATAGTCAAATATCGTCGCCCCCTGCGCACGCTCATGGACTCAACATACCCGGTGCTAACGTCGTCATGATCAATGAGCATGGACAAGTTCTAAGCCGAGAGCAAATTCTTGCGCTGCAGGCTCAGCAAGGGCTCGGACTAGGCAACCGCGTGCGACCCAAATCCCCTGGTCTTTCCATGCAGCAGCCCATGGGACAAATTGCACAATTCGCGTCACCCCAGCACAACGGTTTCCTGAGTGCGTATGACGGTTCCGGCGTGATGAGCAGCAGCATCTCTGCGGTTAATCTGGGGCAGCTGACCCTGTCTGGGCACGAAGGCTATTTGTCAGACCACTCAGATATGGTGCGCGGTCGGTCGCCGAGAGGCCGCAGGGGTAGCTCGAAACCACCGGAAGACCCCACGGACCCAACTCTACTCCAGGATATTCCAAGCTGGCTGCGCAGCCTTCGCCTACACAAGTACACGGACAACCTGAAGGATATGAAGTGGACTGATCTTATCGAATTGGATGACAAGGCCTTGGAGGATCGTGGAGTAAACGCTCTGGGTGCAAGGAGGAAGATGCTCAAAGTGTTTGAGCAAGTGAAAGGTGCGTTTGAATCACCTATATCATGATACGGAGACTTGTCACTAACTCATCCACAGACGCCAAAGCCGAGGGACGTATTGGTTAAACCCCATTCTGCAGGTACAGGGTGGGCACAGAAATGGCACATTTGAAAGACAACGACATATGGTTCCATCAACTAGCATATGACTGGGGAGCGTAAATTGATAAGGCACGGACAGTGGTGAATTTTAAAGACGGCTTTAGATCTGAGTTTTTGAATGGAAACATGCAGCACATTGCAGGTTACTCGACTATCGCACATGGTTCTAATCATTTCAATCAACGTTGTTATTTATCTCTTTGTAAACAATGGTCATCCATGTTTAGCTGTAGGTTCATACCTAGGTAGCAAGCGGCACAGGATGTGGGTCTGCTCAGTACGTCGATAGGTATTTCAGTAAACAGGTATTTAACCACCTACATACATACACCACGTCCTACCAATTTCCAGTCTCATCTCGCACAACACAAGGGCACAAAATACGTCAATAAACTGACGCGCTACATTTGGCTCGAGACGGACTCGTGCTCACATTATCCGAAAGAAGCCAGATACGCACTGTCACACGCGTTATAGATGCGCAACGCAGCCCTTGATATCGATCAGTCGCCACCACTCACTACCCTTCATCGTACTGTGCTGTATTTATGTGCTCCCTGCGGTTGGTCCTACAAGGGTTCAGCTCGTTAAGCCAGCTGCGTTGACGACGCGATGGCGACCGTTGCACACGATGACAACTCCGACGCCGACTCCGATCTTGAGGAGCTCCAGGGAGACATTGCGAAATTCGACGAATCTGTCCGTGAATTCCTGGCTTCACACGAAGGAAGCAGGGATACACAAGCTCATGATAGACCGACTCGCGGAGGAAGGGGCTCCCGAGGCCCAAGAAAAGCAGCAAAGCCTCGAGGCGATATCACTGCTCGTCTATCCAGGGTAAACCAAGCCTTTCTGGCTGGCGATTATGATCGCGCACTGGAGCTCGTATCGGAGGTAATCAGAATCAACGCAGAAACATTCCAAGCATGGACGGCACTCGCGTCTATCTTCAGGGAGCAGGGCGAGCTGGATCGTGCTCTCGAAGCAATGAAGTACGCTGCCCACTTGCGGCCAAAGGACATCAGCGGCTGGATGTCATGCGCCTCATATGCGCTGGACAATGTCGGGGGAAATGAAGAATCAAACATGAAAACAGCACGACTTTGCTTCTCGGCGGCTTTAAGAGCTGACCCCCAGAACGTGGATGCGAGGCTGGGCAAGGCGGCAGTGTGCCACAGCCAAGGCCACTACTCACAGGCGATCTTGGAGTACAATTACATCTTAAGACAAAGGCCAGCTGATCTTGACATTGTTAGAAAGCTGGCAGAAACATGTGTTGACAGCAAGGACGGCCCGACCGCAACTGCATCCGCAATAACAGCTTATCGCCGTTTCTTCGATAATGTTATCCCGAACGGACCGGGGAACAGATTCGAAGGACTCTGGTACGATATTGGCATTTATACAGACTTCCGTGCGTCAAGTGGTAGCTACCGTGAAACGATCAAGGAACTCAAAGCCCTTGCCAGATGGATGGTCGGTCGAGCATCAGAGTCATATTGGGAAGATCTCCAAGATGACGACCGTGAATGGGATTTGGACGATATTAGAAGAAATCAATGTGCCGAATTTGCTCAGTCATCATTCCCACGATCGCTATTTGGCGAATCACTGCCACTTGACCTGAGAATGAGGCTGGCCACTCTGCGTCTTAGACTGCTGGAAAAAGACGAGGCTATGGTAAGCTAAACCAATAGTATTCCCGTATTGCTACTATCCAACTGACATTCTCCAGATGCACGTAAAATATCTGGACCCTTCCGCCCAGGCTACCAGCGACTTCATTGCCGAATTTCCATCTGCCGCATATGATCTTGCGGAGGAGCTAATGAAGAGTAGCGTTCTGGACATCGCCACAAAGATACTGGAGATCTTTCGAGACATTTCAGAAACTGCGGATCCGACCATATTATTGCAACTCGGAAGATGCTACAATTTGACTGAAGAGCAGCCAAAGGCCGAAGAATGCTTCCTTGCTGCCATCGAGGCCGATGAAGACTCCATAGCTGCCCGTATCGAGCTAGCCAATGTCTACGAAAAAGCCAAGGAAGGGGAAGAGGCTCTCATATTAGCAGCAGAGGCCATGGCATTACAAGATGCACAGAGTCACCAAGCTGGCCATGCAAGCCGGCCGGCCAGTCACCCACAGCAACCACGACGTCGCGTTCCAGGAAATCATCAAAATACTAACAATGCTGATGAAAACAAGCAATCGCACGTCCCAAGGCGTTACAGACCAAAAAGACTGGCGGGTGCCGATACGTTGCGCCAGGGTGAGCAGATGCGGGCCATCAAGTTGTCGAAGCAGTACGATATTGTGCGAGATCTAAAGCTTCGGATTTCGGAAGGACAACTTCACCTCACTACAGAGTGGATGGATGCATCACGGGAGTTAGTAGACGAGTTCAGATCGTTGAAGCGTTTCTACTCGTGGGATAAGTACCTCCATTTCCTTAGGAAGACACCTATATCCATGCTGGCGAGTTCAGAAGCGCCACAAAGTGACCTGTCCCAGCTGTATGAGCGCTTGGCGAAGTGTAAGTCCTGCACTGATATGTCGAGCAGCATCGCGTCTCTGACTAACAATTATGCAATTAGCTGTCGCACCCCAAGGCGACACCGGCGCGGCTGGCATGCAACAAGGAATACATCAGGGCATTTCCTTCGACAATTGGCTGACTATTTTTCTCGATTATGCTATTGGACTTGCCATAAACCACCAACGTGAAGAGGCCTACCAGGTGTGTCAGGCCGCTAAAGACTCAGTAGTCTTTCGAGCTCCAAACCAGGAGTTTCTCATTCACATCGCCTGGAGTGGTACGAATCCCCCGCCTTTGCATGTCGATTGACGAGTGCTAATGAGCCCAGTGTGTGCAATTTATACAAACGATGAGGAGCGTTGTGTTAAAATTGCCAGGCATTTAATGAGAGATGGTGTCATGTCTGATGCGAATCGAATGTTTGCTTTACTCTCACGGCTATGCCAGTCTCCTGTTTCGTGGTACACTTCGGGCCCGGCGCAGAAGTTTATTCTACGGCAGATTCGAGGCATCGACAACAGCTATGAAGAGCTTTTCGCGACGAAATTCAACCCATCCGAGGCTGGAGAGGCCACGTTTTCGAAAATCGACATGGATGTATGTCTATTAATGCTTTACGGCCACATATTGTTCACATCGACGAGCTATACATATGCCATCAGTGAGTACCATGTGCGACAAAATATCATAACTAGTCTAATCATATATCGCAGGTTATTTTCTACGAGCGAGGTCACTCGATCCAAGTAACCCAATGGTGAATCTCAGCTTGGGGTTGGCGTACGTCCATTATGGGTTGAAAAGACAGTCCACAAACCGCCAGCATCTGCTACTACAAGGGCAGGCCTTCATTACTCAGTATTTTGAGGCAGACGAAGGCAGTGGATCGCGGCCGCTCGCTGAAAGATATTACAACACTGGTCGCATTTTCCAACTGCTAGGTCTCAGCCAGCTGGGCTCGAATCTCTATTCCAAAGCGATACAGGCCAACGATGGGGAACTTCGCAACACGGACATTGACACTCTGGTCGCTGTGAACAACTTTATGTCGTTTTTGGCTGTTGGTAAAAAAACTGCTGCATATTCCCTACTGAAGAGAGATCTAGTGTTGTAAATGACAAATTCCTCGTCATTCAAAAATTTCTTCTTTTTTAAGCCACTGTGAGGCCAATTTTTTAATGTAGACAAGCATGCAGTCTGTCCCTGCCTACCAACTAAACTCAGATTCCTAAACTTGGCCACCGACCCACGCGCTCAACTTGGGATGCGCGGAAAATTCTGCAGATGGCATCAGCTGGATGCTTGTTGACAAGTAAATGTACTTTGGATAGTTTGCTCTCTCGCCTTCCGGCTTCCTCATAATCAAGTGTGGCATATCCTTTTGCCAACTACTAACCTACGCTTGCCTACCCGAGTAGGAGGTACTGTTGTACCCACACTACCCTCGTACTAAGGTACGTTGACAGATCATCCGCCAAACGGGACATCTACTTACCACCAACCTCCTACAAAGGGCAAAACGGCTGGCAACATTTGCATACGGCAGTCGCAGATGGATCTTGTGACACCTTCAATATGCCAATGACCTTCAAACCACGACGAATCGCAGCGACTACACTATTGGTTCTAGCTATAGCCTCTGGCATTCATGCGACGGAGCAGACGACTCAAGCTACGCAAGCTGAGACGACACCGAGGTCAAATCATGGCGGACCTTTAACTGGTACGAGACAGTGCGAAGCGCGAACGATAAATTACATCACACATTCGCTGCCGCAATCATGCCTTACCAGCAGTTGGTCAGGCGCCGCGACCAGCGCGGAAAGCACGCCGTCATCCCCAACTACCCAGCCACCGACAGCCAGAGACGATGACGGTTCGACTGTTGCCTACACAGAACCAGTTGAGACCCAAACGACTACAATAAACGTGAATCAAAGCTCGGAAACAGCAGATACCGACTCGACGGCCGAACCGTTCATGTCATTTGAAGACTGGAAGGAGATGATGCTGCAAAAGACTGGGCAAGACCCGCAGGCCCTCAAGCAACGGAAGGGCTCAGATCCGCAGGGTGACGAGCGTCAAAAACTCCAGTCATACTCTGGAAGCGATTTGGGGGACGAGGGTGAAATTTCTTTGAATTTCGGCGGGTATATGGAGAATCCAGAGGCTGAACATGGTTACGATGGCAGAGAAGACCACACTGACGAGTCGCCCGCCGAAGTTGGACAATCTACCATTCGCCGCAACAAAGATGCGGGCAAAACTTGCAAAGAGAGATTTTCTTTTGCGTCATTCGATGCCGGGGCCACGATCCTCAAAACAAGTTCCGGTGCCAAAAACTCCAAGGCTATTCTAGTCGAAAACAAAGACACGTATATGCTTCTCGAATGTGCAACGCCGAGCAAATACGTCATCATCGAACTTACGGATGATATTTGGGTTGATACCATCGTCCTAGCCAACTTTGAATTCTTCTCTAGCATGATACGCCATTTCCGCGTCAGTGTCAGCGATCGATACCCCGTCAAAATGGAAAAATGGAAGGAGCTGGGGACGTTTGAGGCCAGAAACTCACGCGATATACAAGCATTTCTTGTCGAAAATCCACAAATATGGGCCAAATACCTGAGGTTGGAATTCCTTACTCATTACAGTAATGAGTATTACTGCCCTGTCTCCTTGGTTCGGGTCCACGGATCCCGAATGCTTGACAAGTGGAAAGATAGTGAGACCGGGGCGGATGATGACCATGTGGCCGAAATAGATGGAATACCAGAGAGCGAAAGCGTCGTTTATGAGAGCTCTTCCGAACCAGCGGAATTCCAAGAGAAAGATCCTGCAGTTGCAAACGCTGACGATGTTTGTCTTGTCGAAACAGCGCCTTTCCACTTACCTTTGGCGACATGTCCTATAGCAAAAACTTTGGCCGTCGCGAACAATTCTGCCATTGCAGCAGACCACATCAGCCGCACACAAGACGGCAAAATTAGCGCAGAAGAAACAATCGAATTCGAACAACAGCAAGTAACTTCAAACCCACCGGAAGTTTCAGGCGACACAGCAACCTCCTCTGTAACGTCTGAGACCTCGAAACCGGCCAAGGAATCAAACTCGGATCCCGAAGACGAACGAATTGACGACAACTCTCCATCAAAAAATACAAAATCTTCCTCGACGGCGACAACGTCCTCTTCTTCTTCACCTGCGGCGGCTGCAGGTAAAATTCCAGTTGCTTCCGCTTCCAATAGCAGGTCTCGAGGCAATACGACAAATACTGCCACCCCATCGCCACCAACCATGCAAGAGGGCTTCTTCAATTCCGTTACCAAACGCTTACAACAAGTAGAAGCGAATCTGACATTGTCGCTTAAATATGTTGAAGAGCAGTCTAAGCATGTACAGGAGGCATTCCAGCGATCGGAACAAAAACAGATTTTGAAGATATCTTCTGTGCTCACGGATTTGAATCAGACCGTTCTAGCAGAGCTGCGAAACTTCAGAGATCAGTACGATCAAATTTGGCAATCTACAGTCTTAGCACTAGAAAGCCAGAAAGACCAGTCGCAGCGGGATATACTAGCGCTCAGCTCTCGACTTCACGTACTGGCAGACGAGGTTGTGTTCCAGAAGCGCATGGCCATTGTGCAGGCCCTGCTGCTTCTTTCTTGTCTCTTGTTGGTCATCTTCTCTAGAGGCGTTCCGATCCCATATCTCGGCCCCACATCAGACCAGGGAATCGGCACAAGTGAAGCATTTGCAGAAATTCTGGCCTCGATGCAGAGACGCGACATAGCCGGATCGCCCAGGTTTCCGCTCGAGGCACGACCACCCAGGACGCCGGGACCTCACGCGGCAGGCTCCCCTAACGAGCGACCCATGGCTGGCTCCCTGTTGAACTTGGACGAGTATGGCTATCAGCGTCCGTCGCCGCCTCTAACGCCGACCAACGAGCCGGACAATACCAGGACAGACTGGCAGACAAGCAGCCATTCCTCCTCGGCCATACAGGCAACAGGCTACGACAAAGGGTCCCGGTATATCAGCTCCCGTAAACCGCTACCGTCCTTGCCTGAAGATGGTTCCTCTCCTAGGTCCGCTTGACGAGCGTTCATCCAGACTCCGTCCTGCACTGTATATACTTTTGCGAGTAATTAGGAATTGAGGACTCGTAGCCCAGAATGGCCTGTACGAGAATTTCATGATTAGCGATGGTTGAGAGCAAATGATTTACTTATTTGAATAATTACTGCAGCGATCTGGTTGACTGTATATAGCAAGTTCCTGCATCATTACATTACTCTTTTCCTCCGACCCCCTTGCATTTAGCGATAGATAGCAAAATAAGCTTCCACCTGCATTTAACATCCGCTATCGCCCACCAGTGAGCACATAATTACATCGTGTATAACATTATTAATTTATTCGCCCCTCTCATTCCCGATGTAGAGGTGCTGAATAGCCTCCAGGTCGTACTCTTCAAGAGCAGCTAGGCGGGTCCCTCGATCGTACTGCGAACGTCTGCGCCGCTGCTCGTCTCGGAAGTGCTGTCCAGCATTTGGTGTGAAAAGTCCTATAAAAAAGTCAATCATGTCGGGAAGGTGGTGACCAGCTCTTCTTAGTTACTGACCGACATGCTCTGCGTTCTCGCAGCTGCGCTTCATTTTGGACTGGTTATCTGGTTCTGGAAATTGTTCTTCCTGCCCTGCCATTTCTGGCATCGGACCATTTGAGGTAAAGTAGAGCTATTTGAGCGCATCAGCATATGTTCGGGAAAGACTGCACGCTTTGCCTACCTTTGGTCGATAGTGTGCGGCCTCCAACATGACGGAGCTGTTTCGAAACTTCTGCACTAGACAATCTTTGCCTTGTATAGCTGTTGAAGAATTAGTAGATATGCCATTCTGTTTACCTCTAAAAAAACTAACTAGCATAGGAGACCTCGGCCACCTTGTCGCTTTTAAAGCAGTTCCTTGCCGCCTCTATTAGTGTTCAGTCTATGTTGACGGGCGAGAAGACACTCACCATCGTTGATTGCCACGTGCCTCGACAAACTGAGTAGAAGAACTTAGCCCAGGGCAAGCATGATGTAAACTCATGGAACTCACATCAATAATATCTAGAGGCTGCTTGGGGGTTAGTCGCGATTGACCTTCTGGGGTGCAACGCAGGTAATGAACTCACATCAACAAAGTTAATAAACGCGTATCCAACACTGCAAGTGTGTTAGTATCTCCGAGAAACTCCGCCCTGAAGTATATCAGCATGGCAATACTGACTTGCAGTCGTTCGCGAAATCTATGCGGAGATACATGAAGTCATATTTTCCCCAGCTGGACTCGTCGACAATTCTCTGCAACATTGCTTGGTCTACTTTATTCGGTATATTTCGTAACATAATCTGCAAAGATTAGAACATCTCCATTCAAGGTTTAAAGAAAAACATACCGTTGTTCTAACATCAATCCCTTCGCGAATTCGATGGACGTCAACGTGATTGTGGTGACTGCTCGGGTTTTGGAAAGAGTTCCTGTTTACTCGCGCAGCATGTTGCCGCCGATCCAATCTCCCGTAAGCTGAGTTGGGCCTCGATGGGCTATATCCATTATGGATAGTGAGAGCCGGAGATGGAGGCTTTCGATAAGCTGCCGAAACTCTCTGATAAGATGGCGAAATGGGGGTTGACAGAGTTGCGACGTCGGCGCCGGGCGCGCTAGCAATGAAAGAGTTCATCATGTACGGAAAGTGAGGGGCATAGTTGGGCTGTGCAATTACCGGATACATTGCAAGCGAAGTATTCAGACAAAGATTCGCGTGGGACATCGAGCTCGGTTTCGAGGAAGCAGGCCCGTATTCCCAGCTAGGGCTTGGGCTGGAGATGCGAGCGGTGTCACAGATTCGCACACCATTGCTAAGTGAGGTTGCGTCTTCTTCCGGATATGCTGCAAGAACAATTCTTATGCCCTGGCTGAAGGTCAATATTTATCCCACGAGAAAAAAGCCGCCACACTTACGCTCTGTCCTTCTGATGTTGGTGCTTGGGCGAGTGCTGTTTTCGCTGCCAAAACGTCACAGTATTCCACAACGCCTCTAAAGGACCCATCTCGATACGTCATTTTCTTTTCAAACGCAAATATTTCCCCGTGAACGCGAAGATTTGTTGTGACTTCTGCTGCCACTTGCTCGGCGCTGGCGGCTGGCCCTGGTGGCACAGTAGCCAAGACCACCAACTGGCCACTGTCTCGAGGTAACGGATAGAGTTCTGCGGCGGAATCCTATCTCAATTATCAGCTGTAGAAACAAACTTGGGGGCTGGTGATATCGGAATTGCTTACGTGGACTACCTGCCAGTCCAACCTGGAGGAGCTCGTCTGACTTTGGAATAGCCAGGCATCTCGGATGTCCTCAAAGAAAACTCCAACGGTGCCTTTTCTTTCAAGGATTCTCTTGGCTCCGTGAAAAATTCTGGAGTCCTTTTCTAGATCCTAATAATCCTTAGTGGTGCGGCTTGTCAAAATAGCAGACACGTACTTGAAGCCAAAAATTGATCTGCTGCGGAGTGATGGCTTGCTCTGCGATTACTTTCAGCCATCTGGATAATCCCATGCTCTGGCTCAACATATTGACCGGCACTTGTAACTCTGGATAATCGAAGTTCTCCATTGAAATATGGAATGGGTTAAATGCAGAAGCCGTTGGAGATAGGCCGCTCTTCGAAGCACGACCTGGTGTCACGAACGGGTCCTTTTCTCGCTCTCGTTGCTCATCTGGTCTGAATTGGACAATTTGCTTGTCACGCCGGTAATCTTCATCGCCCATAATACCATTGTTTTTGAAAGTCCCAATGGTTCGTTTGATCGGATCACTGGGGGATGGCGCGGTCAATCTGGTATCTGGAGAACCTGCGGACGAGTCGCCCTCTCCCGAAGGAGATGGAGATGAAAAGGGCATTTCGAGAGGTTCTTTCCGTTAGACTCCCCTGGATCTGTAGGAAATGTTGATTATTTTGAGTCTGGACTCCCGTTTCCCAAATTCGTAAAAGATGGCAATATTGAAAGAAAACCCAGGTTGTGTGTGGGAGGACGTTTGCTTGAGGTTGACGGGCCGTTGCACCTGGCAAGATTTGGCAGCAAACCAGGGCAGCGCCCAACGCACGCGTTTTCTCAGCAGCTGCAGTAAACGTGACAAGCTGCATGGATATTTTGGGGGGCGATTCTTATCCATGTGATTAAGATTGATTTTCTACTTGCGGCTCTCTGTTGCCTGCTACTCACCTACCTCCTACCTTGTCGCCCTCGATGATTGTCCATCGCCATAGTGTGCCCTCCTCGCACATTAGCCAATGCCAGCGTTTACCTAAGCGAGAACTTAATCAATAACCAGGTAATTTAGCAATAAGACTTGGTTGGACATAGCGATTCGTGAACGAGCTTTGATCGTTGCTGCCTTTTTTTGCACGCATTACCTTCTAAGGTATATGGGTGGAAGGTAGCTGCCTTATTCGTACCCGCTTTGTTTCTGGCACTGAAGTCACTTTGGACCTCTACAATCAAGGTACAGTATATTGCAGACGAGGTAGGTAGGTACCTTAGTATGAGTATGTGTGGTTAATTAGTACCTAGGTACCTACCTCTCACCTGGATATACCTACTTCGTTTAATTCTCAGAGTTAGCCAATCTCTTGCTGGAAATGCTGCTTCACTTTTCTGCGCGACAATGCGACCAGGGAATCATGGCGATGAATACCTAAGCAACCGAGTAATGCTCGGTATGCACGAGTCGTAGGACTCCATAGAGAATATTAGAGTTGGCTTTATCCTGTCGCCTGTGATAAAAATAGCATGATGCTGCAACCACCAGAAATGCCCTTCTGGCTGCTGGCTTGGTGGCTCGTCACGGAGAGGTGGGGCATTTCGCGCGCTGATCATCAACCACGCGATCGCTACCTAGAAGGAGCTTGCAAGCCCAGCCTTGATTGCTGCAATGACAGGTACCTGGAGGGCGTGAGCGATAAATTACGACAAGATGCCACGACGAATAGAAGCAATCGATGACTATGCGTTCGCAGTCCCTCAGGTACTGTTGCTCTAGAGTCTGAAACGCGATGCTATTTGCTAACTACGGACAGATCGTTCTGTCGTCATCAGATGGCGACTTCCTCGACCACCTTATTCCTGTTTTGAAGGATGCGTCAAACTCCCGCAGAACCCCAGCCCTGATCCAATGCCTCCATCAATATACAGAAGACCGCGAAGCAGACATCGAGCGAATCGGAATGACCAAGCACGAAGAGTTCCTAGACTCTGTCAATCAGTTACAAAATGTCCGCGAAGATGCCGTTGCGCTTATTGCTGAGATCTTGAAGCTGAATCAATCTATTCAATCGAGTACCGAGCAGCTTGCGGAGCAAAAGAGCGCGCTGGTAAACACAAAGGCTGTCCGACAAAACATCTCAGATGCCTCGGACGCCCTCAAGGAGTCGCTCAAGGTGCTCCACGCAGTCAACCATGCCCACGATCTCGTTCGGCGGAAACAATATTACTCGGCGCTTAAATCACTCGAGGATCTTCAAAATGAGCACCTTGTCCCAATCTTGCAAAACCGCTACGCCACCCAGCACAAGCTTGCCGATGCGATACAAAAGTCTATCCCTGCTTCCAGGAAAGCAATTTCCGAGGCAGTAATGGCTGATCTAAATACATGGCTCTTCCGCATTCGAGAAGCGTCTCAATTCCTCGGTGAGCTTGCTTGGTATTATACCGAGCAAAGGCGGTTGCGGCAGAAGAAGAGAGTCGAGGAAGATTCATTCTTGTCCAATTTCAAGTTGAATTCGTCCATTGAGCTTGTCTGTGACGAAAGCGAAGAGCTCGATGTGCTGGACAATGAGGAGCTCCAAATCGCGTTCACTCCCCTTTTTGAAGCGGTTCATATTCACGAAGCCTTGAACCAGGCAGACCGCTTTCGTTCAGAGTATGCAGCCACGCGACGGCAACAAAAAGACTTGCTCTTGCCCAGCTCGATCGACCTGTCTGCGGAAGACGAATCATCGCTCAGCAGTCTCTTGGAGGGCATTACTGGATTTGCCATCATTGAGAAGGCCACAATGCGGCGTGTTCCGCATCTGCGATCTGCCATTGAGGTGGAAGAGTTGTGGGAATCGATGTGCAGCACAGCCATCAATGTAGCCTCAAAAGCACTAAATGACGTGACAAATGCTGAAGTGCTGCTGAAGATCAAAGGGATCGTTGCTTTGTTTATTCAAACAATGGAGGTATGGAAGCGGCATTTCCACGCTCCATACTCAAGCTAATTTTTGCAGGGATACGCATATCCTGTCTCGAGTCTGGAGACTTTTATGCTCACGCTCTTCGATAAATACGCCGAGCTTCTCAGGCGCAGATTTAGCGACGACTTTCAAGAAGTACAAGCCGCTGGTATTGCATTCCATCCTCCAACTACTAACACGACCCGTAGATTGTATCAACAGATGACTACATGCCCATGGCAATTAATTCGCAGGAGGAGTTCGACAAGGTCCTCAATGTCAGCTGGTACACACCCGAACAGGATGTCGAAAGCATCACGTAAGTCCACGTCCACTAGTTTTCGCAAACGTCCACTAATAGAATTGCAGATTCCCCTGCGTTCTCCCCTTCTCTCAAATGTACCCTCTTTGTTGCATCGACATTCAGAATTTCCTCAACCAGTTCTATTTTTTCTCCGATGATCACTTTCAGCATTCGGATGTCATTGACGAATCACTGCGCAAGGTAAGTCTAACGCACTCGTGTTTTCGCGTTTTGGGTTTCCTACGTTACTTTTGTATGGACCGTTCTTTGCTGACTTTTGCATTTTGTAGTCCCTCGATAAACTCCTGACAGAAAAAGTCTGTCAGTCTCTTGTCGAAAGGCTCAGCTCTCAATACCTCGGTCAAATTGTTCAGATTCTGATCAACCTAGAGCATTTCGAAACAGCGTGCCAAGAACTAGAACTGCTTCTCATTAGTGCAAGATCTTCCACGTCCGCCGGCGGGCCATTGAAGCTTAATGCCACTGAAGAATTCCGAAATAATAAAAAGACAGCGGAAAAGCGGATTTTCGAGTTGGTCAACTCAAAGATTGACGATCTTGTAGATACGGCTGAATACGACTGGTAAGATACGATGCTGACGCAACTGGTTGCAGAATCTAACCTTTATTTCACTTAGGCTTACGACAACGGATCCGTCAGAGCCCAGTTCCTATATGCAGACACTCACTCGCTATCTATCAAACATCATGAACTCTACTCTTCTAGGTCTTCCTCGAGAGATTAAGGAGCTCATTTACTTTGACGCACTTAGTCACACTGCGAACAAGATATTGGTATGAGCCCGGCTTGTCCGGTCATTACTGTGCAAAGACTCTGACTTTTGGACATTACAGGCATTGCCACTATCCAATGAAGTTAAATTTATCAGCTCCAGTGCGGTATTAGCCCTGGCTCAGGATGTCCGCTACTTGACAGATTTTGTCAGTAGTCTTGAGAACGGCGAAATGCTCAAGGAGAATTTGGACGAACTGCAACAGACTGTGAATCTCCTGCAATCGGAAAACCACGACGAATTTTACGACATGTCGGTGCGAAATAAAAAATATAACCGCGTGGACGCCCTCAATGGCCCTATTCTGCTAGAGAAGTATGCATTCCTAGTGCATTTGTTCCGAGTTCGAGATGCTAACAATTCACAGACTCAACAGCAGTGCCGCCCAGGCATCCAGCAGAAGCGCGCCGCTATCCAATCTCTCTTCTAGATTTGGAATGATGAAATGAGCTGTACGTAATTGCGTGTATTGTATAATGAGCGGTTTTGTGTTGTCGCGGTGCCTCTGCACAGATCATAGGAGTGGCTGGATGAACATACTATCAAGCAAGAAAAGAAGAAATAGCAAACGAGACAGAACAAATTACACCTTATTCCCAACAATCCATGCGCAAAATAACAGAGGCCAGCGAACTAATGAAAGAGCAAATCTGTAGGAGTTACCTCATTCAAATTCCTCAGATGTCATCTGCGCCTTGAAGCTTGTTAGCAAGTTGCCATAAGAAAACGTGTGATTGGTGACCTTACTTGTTGAGCTTGCATGCCCGGGTATTGGTACATGTTGTCCATTTCCCCGTACATGGCACCCGCCGGCTGCGCTTGACCATACGCGGCGGAGGGCGCCGCGGGAACTTGGCCAGCATAAAGACTAGGGTTCTGTCGATAATCTTGCTCATTTGCGATTCCATGTCCACTCATGTATTCCGCTCCCGCCATCGGGTGTGAGTTGGGCTGCGCCATGTTGGCAGGCATTCGACCCTGGCCGCCTCCAGCCGGTGCGGCGGGTTGTGCAGCGGCTCTCTTGGCGTGGGATGCAGCTTCCTCTCTCGGTACGATGTCGATCAAGAAATCAAACATGTCCGATTTGGCCAGCGCAGACGCAATATCAGAGCGTTGGAGCGTGCGGCGCTTGTTCTCTTCGGCATGAATCCAAGCTCGCATAGTCAACTCCGTGATGAAAACATCGCAACCCTTAGCAAAGAGGATCGGTGCCTCGGCAGAGATCATTTTGACTTCCGGGTCAGCCTTCATTACTTTTTTGATGCGTGCCAGAGGCAGCTGGTGGATTTTGTAATCATGTGTCTCACTCTCTAGGTGAGTTATGGTTTGCTGCCAGTAAGTCGTCAAAATGTCCTTGTACTGGCCAGTGAGACCTTGATGGACCTGCAGGCATGTGTGTCAGTATCAATATTCAGCAGGCAGCATCTCGAGGTTAACAAACATTTGCCCAGGGGCCAGTATACAATTCCGCCGGCGCGAAGCCTTGTGTAGCTAGCTGTCTTGTTATTAGAGGATGAGCGTGAAAGATGAATAGCCTTGCACATACAGCAGCACAGGCACCTAAGAGGGCAGGCATCAGCATTATGAAAAAAAAATTGGTCCAAGATGACGAGGTACTCACCATAATGGCCTCCTTGAGTTGTGTCGTAGACGGGCGCGGGGCGTCCTTGCTGTTGGGATTGCGCCGATTGGCTCTGTGAGTCCATCGTCGCGAAGGAAGGTATACGAGGACTGCAATCTGTTGGCTCCCTCGAAATATGGCGCCGCTGGTTTTGCTTCTCGCGATGGTAGCCCGAACTTGAATTAGACAGAATCTAGCAGATCTATGCGCGCATCAGAATATAGCAATGCACGCAGCGAAGAAGTGATATGAGTATCCGCGATGTGTTTGGCTTAGAACGGTGCTCGCGCTGTAGCCAACCGCCTATAAACTCCGGCAATGACCCGGCGTACACAGTGCCCTTGTCTTCTTCCGCACAGTCCAATTTTTTGAATGAATCAGCTCACAGGATTGACAAGAGTGGATATTGACCGAAGGAGCACACACTGTGGACCCAGTGCGCTAAAAAAATAGAGCTATGTTCCTTAACACAGGAAATACTAGCAAAAATACATACTCGGTCCGTTGGCACTGGGCTGAATCCATAGGTACTATGTACCAAAGTACCTACAAAAATGGTCCCACCGTTGCCTAGGTACCTTATTCAAATTATCTTTTTCCTGTCGGCGAACAGAAACTTTTCAACCCAGCTTCTCTGCAGCAAATCTGCTCGCTTTTCCCATCCACCACACCCTAACCTCTATTCTGGCAGCTGGCTGGCCGGCGATAGAGTCCTCCGCCTCTCATGATGGCTAAAATCAGCAGTCAGCAGATATCCGAGCTCCTACTCCAAGCTGAACAGCGTCTGGAGGGAGCTGCCGCGACAACGTCAGCGAGCGATGTTGTTGTGAACGAGGCGAATGCTATTCCTCCTGTCACTGCTGTATTGCCCGGTGGTAAAGAAGGATCTGTCCGTATTGCAAAGAACGAGAAGGCTGGTGGCTTCAAAGACAAGGTGAGACACTATTTTTCCTTCGCTTGCAAGTCTCCCTCTCCCATTTATAGTGATGAGAAGGCACCGCTTACGGTACCCTGACACGAGGTATCGTCCGTTTTGGATAAACTCCTTGTGGCTCCATGATTTTTTATTATCATAGTTACTCTGAATTATTGTTTTGGGTCGCTTTCTTTAGTGATAGCGGCCCTCACCACGCATCGAACAAACTCGACGGCCATGGCGCTTCAGCTGCTAACGCGGGAACAGGACTCCGCCGGCTCCGACTGGTTCGGCCTCCCCAAGACAGTATTAACTCCAGAGTTCAAGAGAGACTGGCAGGTTCTCCGTATGCGAGGCCTTCTGGACCCGAAACACCAGAAGAAAGCCCTGAGAGCAGAGGCCCCGAAATATTCACAAGTTGGCCAGATCATCGAAGGCCCTACCGATTTCTTCAGCGCGAGGCTTACTCGAAAGGAAAGACAACAGACTATATTCGGAGAAGTCATGAAAGATCATGCACACGACAAGCTGAAGTCGAAGTTTGGCGCCATCCAAAAGAAGCAAATGTCTGGCAAGAAGGCGTTTTACCAGAAGCTTGTCGCCCAGCGGCGAAAGGGCCGTGGCTGAAGCCGGCAATGTCGAGATCGAAATAAGGTCAGAAACAAGTCCCCATATCTACCATATCTGGGGCTTCGTGCCGCGCGATCCCTCTGAGCCCGTCACAACTAGGTTGTCAGTCGCTCGCCTTGAGCGAGAAGGTCTCAGCCCGTCCTCTCCGAGGCCGGGTAGCGATGAGACTTTGGCCACGGCACCTATGATGCAGCACCTTGGGCGCTTAGTTTCGTAAACCCCTCCGAGCCATGCCCCGATGCATCGGGTTTTCACAAAATTCAAGAATCAGCCCGCGACCACGATCACGGGGCGCTCCATAGCTGATTGTTCACTTGGGTGCCGGTGGGGGGAATATAGTAGAACTCCATCTCTAACAATATAAATGTTAATCACCACGGATCGCATTCTCAAGCATATCTACCTAATTATGTGAACTTCCACTAGAGGGGTACTCTTCGCAGCCTTGAACATTGGTGATACCTGCCACGGCTTATGTGGGTCGGCATGGGGCCCTCTAATTGGCAAGTGGCAGCTTTTTCATTCCCCTTGGGACCAAATGGTTGCCGACTTAACCTTCTCATCAAACACGCGATAACACAATGCGCCGTCATATTGCGCAGCAATTGGCGCAATGCGAGGTAGGTAGATCAGTTGTATCATAGATACCGCGACATCTACGCTAACAGACACACAAAGCCTGTCCTACAACGGACCACCAAGGCCGCAGTAGCCACCAGGTTCGACACAACTCCCAGCTCGAAGTCCCACGGCACATTTGCTAATATGTATCAGATGCTACAGTACCATCTACCAGGGTGAATCGAAGTCGAAACCCCAATCTATTGCGGCACAACCTGGTCGTGGTGATGAGCTACGCAGTCCTCGGTCGGCGCAGGCTGTCCACCTCAAGCCTCTTCGCCGTACTCCGGAGCACGGCATTCCTTCCTGCGATCTTCAGCTTCGATCTTACAGTATTCAGCCGCTCGAATTCTTCTCCGATTTTGCCCTCCGAGCTGCATACTATCTAGGCCTGCCCGCATTCGGGCCTGTGCCTCTGCCGCGGATAACGGAGCGGTGGACAGTTCCGAGCGATCACTTTATTTTCAAGAAGGCGCAAGAAAATTTTGAGCGCAAGACTTTGCGCCGGATGATCCAGATTCAGGATGGAAACCCCGAAACTGTGCAGCTATGGCTCGCATATCTTCGAAAACACCAGTACTACGGTATTGGCATGAAGGCGAATTTTTGGGAGTTTGGTTCAACACAGGTAGGGAACCCGGTGGAGTCGCTAGAGAGTGGTTCCGGTGAACTACTATCTGCTTGGGAGCACCTCGGTCAGACCAAGTCGTTGACCGAGGAGGAGGCTGAGGAGATACTTAGCCGAGGCCGCCTGGGCGATTCTCTGGGCGTGCCGCGTGCCATGCCTCGCTCGAGAACGCATCCAGCCCCGTGAGGCAGTGCTTTGCTTCCAGCGACTCTTCCATGTATACCATTGTATAGCTATTTCGCTGTGGTGTTTCTGCAGCAATTGGTGAACAGCAACGCTCTTTGTATGATAGAAAACTATGTATACCTCAAATCATCAGCATAGTTGACCTCTCCTGGAGGGTTGATCGATTCAGTGCGTGGGTAGTTGGCGACATTGTAGATGGAGCTACCACTCGCCCATATGTTTTCGCTCTTCTCTTGTCTTTTTTTGTGTCTGTTTATTTTTATGAGCTTTCCTGAGTTTTATCGTCAACTCACCTCGTCGTTCGGTTGCCGCCAACCCAGCACCAGACAGTTGTGGTGGGGCCGTCAACCCAACCCCAAAGCCTACCCTGATCTCTCTTCTTGCGTCGTGAATCACGATACATCTCGTCGTTTCGCCGCTTTGCGTCCTGTCCTGCCCTATTTTCTTTCGCGATCTTTGTGCGCATTATTTCCTTCTGTCTTTTTTGCGCCTCTCGTTCTGTTGGTGGTACTGTGCTGCTCTGGTTCATCTTCCTCCATCTCCACCCCTCACATCAGTATCGCTTCGCCTGAGTCTAGTGAAGAAAAGCCATGACGAGAATGGAACCACATGAAGCCCTAACACTCGAAAGAATCGAGCAGGTAGGCCACACCATAACCCGCAAGAGAGTCCCGAAAATCCCATCTAACAGGCAGCAGTTGATCATATCACTGTACCAACCAAACCCACCAGAGGTAATTGCAAGCACACAGGCGACACTGGCGCGGATACAGAGTCTACCAGAAGCATGGGCGCTATCAAAAGAGCTGCTCAGTCGCCCGGACGAGAAAGTTCAATTCTTTGGGGTGCTCACAATAATCATCAAACTCAACACAGAGAGGTGAGAGGAAACCGCCTAACATGCGAAGGCAGAACCTAACTCGGCACCCAGCATACCCACCGAGGACGAAGGAGCCATAGAGCTACTCCTTTGTCTCACAGGATGGTACATTGAACTCATAAGTAAAGATGGAAGCCGCCTCGTCACAAGGAAGCTCGTCTCTGCGCTATCCACATTTTTTCTCCGATACCATTCACTGTGGCCGCGTTTCCTGAACCACATTGGAGTATGTCTGGCGAGCAGCCAGGCATGTCGCCCGTCTGCCGTGGATGATAGCCTGCAGATGAACGATGTGCTAGATATCCTAGGACAACGTCAAATACAGGCATTATTATGGGTAGCCACACACGTCGTGGAAGACGTCATGCGGCTCGATCCGAATTCCATCAAGAAGTAAGTCAAGCCTCCCCCGGCGGCAACGAGGCAACAACTAAGATCGAAACACAAGTGCCACCTCGTACAAGGCAATACTGGACAATACAGAAAGCTTTACAACGGTGATGGCAAAATGCTTCCGGAGTAAGGGTGTTCCTACAGCCATTCTCGAGGACGGCACCAAATGTCTACAGGTACGGCTACCAACCAACGCATTCGATTTCGAGCAGGAGCTAAATTACTGCGAAACAGTCGTGGATTATGTTTACGCAAAAGGCACCAAATCAGGGAATCGATGCTATAGGTCCGGTGAAACCGCTGCTGGGAAATGTTATCGAGCTTCTGGCGGTTGATGCCGTTTATGACGCGTCAGCAGAGCTTCTCATCGAAGCGTTGTCAAACAGCCCATCACTCTTTACACCAGAGCACCACCATCTCTTCGAAATGCTCTTCAAAAGTGTATGGGCTAAAGGGTTCTATCAGCGGATGAAAGATGGAGACTTTGCGTTCGATTCCATACAATTTGCCCAACTGCTCCTGGCGTTTGTGGAAACAAGAATGCCCCTGCTTGTGCAGAGCTGCGATGCAGACAGCGCTGAGATTTTATCACATCTTTGCGACCTCCTTCTCGCCCAAGGCTATCCCGTGGTGGATGATAGAATATTTGTCCCAGTCGTCGAATTCTGGTCCTCATTCGCAGAGACGATACCAGATTACCTGCTAATCAACTCTGACGGAGAGCAAAGGTGGAAAGGCTCTGCATTCGAATTACTACTGAGAGCATGCTCTCATGCGTGGCAAAAGATCATTTACCCCCCAAATGCAGAAGTTGCAACCTGGGACTCGAACGATCGAGCAGGCTTTGCTGACTCGCGAAAGGATGTCATTGACCTACTTCAGTCAGTTTATGCCTTGGTAGGACCACAGCTTCTAGCAACATTTGCAGAAACCGTACTATTATCACTGAGAGAGTCTGAATGGATGCGACTAGAGGCGGCTGTATATTGCCTCGGCGGCCTGGCTGATTGTTGTCAAGATGACGATCGCTGTGACGGCTTCCTTGCCTCCGTCTTCCATTCACAGCTCTTTGCAATACTCCGAAGCGGACGAATGTCGGTACCGATACGAACCCAACAAACATGTATCCAGCTAGTTGAGCTGTACACTGAATATTTCGAGAGAAACCCAACACTGCTCCCGCCGGCGCTCGAGCTATTGTTTTCCACCCTCAATGATAGAGCCATGGCTCCCGCGGCTTCGAAGTCAATTCTGCGACTTTCCTCCTCCTGCAGAGCTCACTTATACACAGACATTGATGCTTTTTTGGCAGCATATCTCCAGGTTGTAACCCAACAACAGCTGGACTGCGCCACCGGTGAGAGAACAATCGGAGCCTTGTCTTCGGTTGCTCAGGCAATTCCCAACTTACCGGAGCGATATTCCAAATACGAACGGATTTTGGAACTGATTGAAACGGAGCTGCAGAGATGCAAGCGTCTCGCCAGCGCAAATGAAGCGGACAGCAATGAAATATCCATACTGGCTTGCCCAGATACACCGCCAGAGGAGAATCCCAGTCTCCATATGGCTCTCAAGGTCCTGAGGTGCTTGGTCGGTATGGGAAAAGGTGTGCAAGCTCCCGCTGAAAACGCAATTGATCTCGAGCTTGAGGTACACGCCGGTATATCAGAGGATAGTGTTCTACCCGGGATTCAAAGACGGGTTGTTGCCATCATAGTGGGAATTCAGAAGATGTTCCCAACCAGCAGTGAAATTACAGAGCAAATCTGCAATGTACTGCGAACGGGATTCTCTGAAACGGAGCCGGGACCGTTTGTTCTCCCCCCGTCGGAAGTTGCTCAATATCTGACCTCACATTCGTTCGCGACGCCACGAGTAGGTCTATTTATCAGTACTGCCTGTTCTTTTTCCAGCTCAGTATTCGGAAAGAGCAACTCCCGCAGTATTCTGTCCGCGGTACTGGCCTGGGTCATTGGGCTGTTGAGGCAGTTTCCATTTAGAAACGCAGCTACACAGACAGAAGCGCAGATTGATATCTCGGCCGAACCAGAAGTTGCACAGAATGCGATAGAAATCTCCAGCCGAATACTAACAAAGGATCCGTCTGTCATCCTTCATATCCAACCAGCAGAGATCGCCGAGTTCTTCTTTCTATTCGCATTGCAGGCTTTAGACGGGAACGAGCCTCTTCCTAAGGCAGCAGCAGCAGAGTTCTGGGTATGTGCAAATCAGATAAAACTACATTTCCTCACTGTCCTAATTTCAATTAGGCCGCATTTGTCAATATGAGAAGCAGCGATGAGGGCCTACAGAACGCGCTGTCCAGTGCTATGAACACACTCGGCCCTCTCCTTTGCCAGAGCATCGCGAGAAATATAGGAGGGAATGCTTCTCGAAGCGAGCTCGACAAGCTCAGCGAGCCCTTGAAGAAGCTGATCAACAGACACACGAGAGCGAAAGAATGGCTTGAAGCCGGGCTGAATCATCCCTCATTCCCGAGCGAAAAGGTCTCGCAGACTGAGAAAGCCATCTTTGTAAAGAAAGTGGGAAGGTTCGATCACCTACCGGAATCAATTGAAAATAGCCGCTGACGTTTTCTAGTCTCCGTGGCGCTCGTGCCACCAACCAAGTAGTTCGCGACTTTTGGCTTGCGGCTAGAGGAGCGAGCTTTTCGTATGCAGCATGAAGGGAGGGATGATGTCATGGATAGACGGCTGGTTGATCCGAGAGTAAAGTGGTGTTGTACATGCGATCTATGTGGCTGTTGATACAAGCAAGATTACACAATGATGCTATCGACATTACAGGCCCATGGCTTCCCTGACGAGGTGCATGGTCTCCTCTGCACTTTGGCGTGCCTTCTTTCCTCCCTCTTCGGCGATGTGATCAAGATATTTGGTGTCTTCTATGAGTTTGTCGTAACGCCGCCCAATGCCGTCCATGCCTTTGATAACAGCTTCGGAAACGGCGGCTTTCAGCTCCCGTGGGCTGGACTCGCTGTAGTCTGCGGCTAGTTGCGACGCGGTCTTGCCCTCTGGACTGAATATCGAAAAGATGTCTAGCAGGTTCGAGATGCCGGGCCTGGCCTCGACTTCATAACTGATGCCTGGAAGGGAGTCTGTTAGGGCGGATGATATTTTGGCTTGGATTGCGTCCGCATTGTCGGTCAGCAAGATGCGAGAGCGTTCCAATGGGTCTGATTTCGACATTTTCGATGTCGGGTCTGTGAGTGACATTACTCGGCGTGCTGGTGCTGTGCAGACGTTTCCATTAGCTTTGCAGCTGTAGGTAGATGAACGGTCAATCTTACAGATAACGATCTCGGGAGAGACGAGACAGGACCCATACGCATGGTTGAAGTTGGTGACACACTCGCGGGCAAACTCAATGTGCTGTTGCTGATCGTGACCAACAGGAACATGTGTAGCTCTAGGACGCGATGAGCAGTGGTTTAGCATACGCTGTAACCTCACATTGACTCGGTTGACTGACCTGTGAACAAGAATGTCGGCGGCTTGTAAGACCGGGTAGGAGAAGAGGCCGAGTTTGAGTTTGTTTCCAACGCGACCATCACCCAAACGCGATGACTCCGCCAGGCTGAGCTTCGACTGCACGACTTGTAAGTGATGAGACATGAGAAGCAAAAGTTGATAAATAATGTACCTTCCACTGCGTCATCCGAGAGAGATACCCTACTGATGCCGTGCATGATAGTATCCACATGAGCTCAGAGTGCCCTGCGACCTTGATATTTGTTAGTTGCAATTTTCCGCAAACACCTAAAGATACCTACGTCGGACTGGTAAAACAAGGTGCATCTACTTGGATCAATGCCGATTGCCAGGAGCGAAGCCAAAGCCTCTCTTTTTGCCCTTTTCAGAGAGCCAGCCTTCTGTGGTATGGTGATGGCATGCAGGTCAACAATGGAGTATAACAGGCGAGTCGATCCTGGTTCCTCATTCTGTCGCTGAACCCATTGCCGTAGTGCTCCGACGTAGTTGCCCAGGTGCGGGACACCGGTTGGCTGGATTCCTGAAAAGATCACTTTAGGCTGTAGAGTCTGGGCTGATGAGAACCGTCGCATTGCATGTGCCTGAATGCGCATAGTGGTGGGATTGCAAGATGATCTCTGTAGGCGATGTCTGGATATGTTTGTCTACCAGGAGCTTCGACTTTTTAGGAGCTGCGGTACGCAGGTCATGATGCCGGTGGGTGTGTGTCTAAAACACACCCCACTAGCTTTCGTCGGGAGCGAAGACAGATCTTATGCCTCGCGTCGCGCCGATACGTAGCAAAAAATATACTATTCGTTCATAGTAACTCATTTAACGATGTTACTTACTTTTATAAACACTTTTAAAGAAGCGCATTTGCTAGGCAATTTTATGGTCCTCTGTCCTGATCCAACGTTAGCAAAAAAGAAAAGAAAAAATTGAGGTACATGTGCGTGAAGACTCCTATGAATAAAAAAAAAAGATTGGCAAAAAGTCATCACATACTATAAGATTCTTTTATCATTCATTATATGGTTAATTTATATGAGCTTGTGTTATTCTTGGATTTTTGTTACTATGGTTGTTGCTACTTAATACGAATAGCGAAAAAAAAAAGCGACACTTTAGTAATTAAACAAATAGCTTGCCTTTAGCCACATTATATACACTAAAAAGCTATGAATTTAGCTTAGCACACTTTTTTTTTCAAAAAAGCCAGGCGTACTTTATTTTCAACCCCCTTTATATATACATAACCACCATTTCTATATAAATAAGCATCAACATCCATTAAACCCTGCCCATTTTAACGATCTAGGTTCTATAATGTATGAAAAATAAATCCACGGACATCCGAACCTGTTTTAAGACAGCGAATTTCAGAAATGCATGCTCATACATACAGACATATGACCCAACACCGTGAGTAAGTAAGTAATACACACCCACCTGCTTTCTACCCACAGCGCGACCAGTGAATTGATCTATCATGACATCCATCGGTCAATCCAACCACAAGAAGTCGCATTGCCATGCATAATTACCATAGAGCCGTGGATGATGGTGCAAGTCTTTCTTCACCCCATCAACTCGTTCGTTGCCACACCACTCGCTATACAACGTGGGGCAGCCAAATGTGTCACCATACAACTTACCTCGCAATCCTCCGTATACCATCAATTAGTAACGCGCAGTAATTTACACGACCTAAAGAGTTCGTAGAAAGGTCAGATGGAGATTCTCGTTACTTATAACGTAACACGGTGGGAATCGTCGTCTCAATGTGGCATGTAGAGCGTGCTCGATCCACACGGTAGGTGGTGGGGGAGGGGTACCAGAACCGCAGGTATCCGCCTGCCGCAAGCTGTTACGCAAGATATATCATCCCCCGCCAACCAGCAAGGGCCTTTTCGATGCGACTGCGGCCGGTGGTGATTCCTTGGAAACAACATCTATTTCGTTTCGCAAGCCCAAGACTCGTTATCCGTACTTCTGCATCTCACTATACATCAGCATCATTCGACACCATGGATCGTGTAAACACCACACCCCGTCTCGCGGAGCTCCGCAAGCTCATGAAGGAGAACAACATCAGTGCTTACAGTGAGTCCATTTCGAGCAGATCAGAGTCAGCAGAGACTAATTCAAGGCAGTCGTGCCTTCTGGTGACAGCCACGCTTCCGAATATGCCGCAGACTGCTTCAACCGTCGAGAATACCTATCGGGCTTCGATGGATCTGCTGGAACCGCCGTCGTCAGCGAAGACGCCGCCGCACTCTCGACCGATGGCCGATACTTCAACCAGGCTACACAGCAGCTGGATGACAACTGGAGACTGATCAAGTTTGGTATCCCTGACGAGATCACCTGGCAGGACTGGGTCGCCGAGCAGTGCAAGGACGGCAAGGCGGCGGGCGTGGACCCTACCCTCATCACGCCGGCTGTGGCGAAGAAGCTCACGGAAACGATCCAGAAGGCCGGCGGCTCCGGGCTGGTAGCCATCACCGAGAACTTGGTCGACAAGATCTGGAGCAACGGTCGTCCTGCCGCTCCCACCAACACGGTCTTTATCCACCCCGACAAGTATGCCGGCAAGACGGTCAAGGACAAGCTCACCGATCTCCGCGAGGAGATTACTAAGAAGAAGGCCACTGGCATGTATGTCACTGCTCTGGATGAGGTCGCCTGGCTCTTCAACCTGCGTGGTAACGATGTTGAGTACAACCCGGTCTTCTACTGCTATGCCTCTGTCACACAGGACGATGCGGTCCTCTACGTAGAGGAGTCCAAGGCTGACCAGGCCGTCCGCGAGCACCTCACTGCCAACGAGGTCAAGATCAAGCCCTACAGCAGCTTCTTTGCCGATGTCGAGAAGGCTTCTGGCGGGAAGTACCTGATTACTGACACCGCCTCGTGGGCTGTCAAGACTGCCATCGGCGGCGAAGACAAGGCCGAGGAGGTCAAGAGTTCTATTACCGACGCCAAGTCGGTCAAGAACGAGGTCGAGCTGGAGGGCATGCGCGCCTGCCACATCCGTGACGGCGCTGCTCTGACCTCGTACTATGCTTGGCTCGAGAATCAGCTCATTGAGAAGAAGGCGTCCATTGACGAGGCACAGGCTGCCGACAAGTTGATGGAGTTCCGCAGGAAGCAGGATCTTTTCGTCGGCGAGTCGTTTGCCACCATTTCCTGCACAGGGCCCAAGTAAGACTGCCCATCCAAAACGGCAGGCAATCGCTAACCCGTCCTTTTAGCGCGGCCATCATGCACTACCACGCCAGACACGGCAAGAGCTCGATCATCGACCCCAACGCCGTCTACCTCTGCGACGCCGGTGCTCAGTACTATGACGGCACTACCGACACCACTCGCACCATGCACTTTGGCACCCCGACCGAGCGCGAAAAGGAAGCCTACACTCGTGTCCTCAAGGGTCTCATTGCGCTAGACCGCGCCATCTTCCCCAAGGGCGCTACCGGCTTTGCCCTGGATGCTTTTGCCAGACAGTTCCTCTGGGTAGGTCGCCCCCTGTTTTACATGCCTTGACTGTGGTTAACGATCCTAGAACGCCGGCCTCGACTTCCGCCACGGCACTGGTCACGGCGTTGGTTCGTTCCTCAACGTTCATGAAGGCCCCATGGGCATCGGTGCCCGCCCGGCCTATAGCGAGTTCCCTCTCAAGCCTGGCAACGTCATTTCCAACGAGCCCGGCTACTATGAGGACGGCAACTTCGGTATCCGTATCGAGAACGTCATCGTCGTCAAGGAGGTCAAGACGAAGAACAACTTTGGCGGCACGCCGTACTACGGATTTGAAAACGTCACTATGGCCCCATACTGCAGTAACATGATGGATAAGTCGCTACTGACCCAGGAGGAGAAGGACTGGATTAATGCCAAGAACAAGGAGACTTTGGAAAAGACCAAGGGCCTTGTGGCTAACGACGAGCTGGCACTCGCCTTCCTGCAGCGTAATACCCAGCCCATCTAAAGGCGCACGAAGGCCGCAAGGATAAAGGTCAATAAAAATGATGTTGTAAACCATGGCTTCCCAACCCACATCCTTAGCACTGGTGATTCGGTCAACAACTTGCGGTCGATCGGGATCAGACCGAAGACGTCGACCCCCATTCTTGACGCAATCTAGAGCATACATCAGCCATGCACACGAATCATCAGCCTAAGCAAACAAACCTGCAAGGACCCTGCTACCAGACCGCCTAGGAAGACTAGGGTGCGTGAGAAGAAGGCAATGACTACACCAGCCCCGAAGCCTGCGACACATCAATTGGATTAAAGGGCGAAAAAGAATGGGAGGCGGTGGTGGTGATGCATACCAAGGATGCTTCCACGCGACAGCTGCTCAATAATCTGAGGCGAAAGACGGCCTGAGGGAGGAGCATCGCGTTGACGAAGTCGCTGGGAGACGGGCGGCCGCTCGAGCGCATCGAACTTGACGGGATTACGAAGCGCAAAGGAGGTGCCGATGCAGGCGGCTGGCGCGAGTCCCAAGGCAAAGAGCCTGGCTACTGGTCTGAGCCTTGACATATTTATAGTTGCTGACTTGTGACTATGCGCAGTTGAATTACTTCTTGATGGTGTTTGGGAATGTGATTAGCAACTTGTGACGTAGGAGCTGTGGTGGGGAAGCTAGCACTGATCGCAAGGTAACTCAAAGCAGTACTAATATCTTACATGATATCAGTTTTCTTTCAAGTACTCTTTGTGAGAAGGCTCAATTGTCTGTTATCGTGACAGTGAAAAGATACGATTACGGGAGGTTGCATCGCCAATATCGACTTGCTCCAAACACCCATGCAGCACAAGCAGAAGCGTTCAAGGATAAGTTCCTCTACCGAAATAGTAAGGTAGTGGTAGCCGACTCCCAGCCACAACTTGGTTAATAATTTAGGTGTTCCTGGCTGAGAATTAGGTTGATGCTATAGTTTGGAACTTGCAAACGTGTGTTGAAACACCTCAGCCAGTTCCTCCTTGGTCGGATGACAACCTAAGAATGCAATAGGAGGAGGTACAGTATAACCTGTTATTTTAATGTGGCTGGTGGACTGGGACTTGGCCAACGTGTACCTTTCTGCAGCCACGCACCAGACAGTGGGGGTCGCTCACCGTCGGCCTTGTACCCAACACCAAAACGGAGCCAGGCTGCTCCGTATCAAACGTGGCTCCAGTGACGTCTCCATCGCCTTCCACCTTCCCTCGAACAGGACACGATTCTCCTCCAACACCACTCCTGATCGGACTCATGACAAAGTAACCAGTCTCCGCCCCCAACCACGCGCCGCACGCTCGCAGCATTAGTTCTCCAACATTGCCCCCTCGTCTTCTACCCGGAGCAGGACATGGATGGTGCCCGTTTGCCCGTGGAGGCCTGGTTCTGGGAGACGCCCGTGTGCACGCGATGGTGGACGACAGCGACATTACTGGCTAGTGCCCTGGTCCAGTGCCGCGTAGTCTCCCCATATCAGCTCTTCTACAGCTACCGGGCTGTTTTTTATAGATCACAGGTACGACGATGCCAAATTGCGCTTCCTGTTGTGCTGTTGCTAACGTCTTTTTACAGTATTGGCGCCTCGTGACGTCGTTCCTCTACTTTGGTCCGTTTTCGATCCATCTACTCTTCCATGTATACTTCCTTCAACGATACTCGCGCCTTCTCGAAGAAGCATTCGGCCGGTCGCCTGCTCAATTCGCGTGGCTTTTGCTCTACGCAATGGTCAGCCTCATCGTCATGTCCCCCCTCGTGTCGCTGCCGTTTCTCGGGCACCCGCTTTCTTCGACCCTTGTATATATTTGGTCCCGGAAGAATCCAAACATACAGCTCAATTTTATTGGCCTTCTGAACTTCACCGCCCCGTACTTGCCGTGGGTGCTCATGGGCTTCAGCCTTATCGTCAACGGCAATGTTCCCAAGGACGAGATAATGGGCGTCGTCATCGGACACATCTGGTACTTTTTCACCGAAGTGTACCCTCCCCTGCACAACGGATCGAGACCACTGGATCCTCCAGGGTGGTGGCGCAGGCTTTTCGAGGGTAGACCGGCGCGTCCCTCGACCGACGACGTTGACGAAATGATACATGCTGGTATCCGCGATGCTGCAGTCGTCCCCGAAGCTCGCTAGACACCCATAACGGCATTTGGCATCTCTGGCGCATCACGGAAAATGGAACTATTGAGCAGAGAGACGAACGTTCTGCTATCTTGTTTATGAAGTGCTTATCACCTGGCGTATGGCGTTTTAACATATTGTATGGACCATAGAGGTAGCCTCGCTACAAGTTTGACCAGCCCGCTCACTTGGAAATGGCACTTTTGAGGATGCATTGGTAATCTCTACATTGATTATCTAGCGACAGAAAGCGTGTAAAGCGGATAAGGAATCACACCAGTAATGGCGACATATGAACGCGTGTCAATTGGCTCATGACTGTACCATGTATAAGCTTTGTGGGGGGAAGCATGTGGTTGGAGGGGCTTATGTAACTGGTGAGCAGCAGCCGGTGCCGGTCTACAACGCTTGCCACCCTCTGACGACATCAGCGCCTAATTTTACCCCTCTTCATCACATTGCGCCAGCTCAAAAATGAAGGCATATCTGTATGACAACCTGCCGGTGAGTGCTGCGTGGCGCCGAATCGTGCTGTTGCGCCTGCTAACTTGGTAATTTAGGGCGATCAGCGCCTGGCGCACGACTCCGGCAAGACCATCGACGCCGACGCGCTGGGCAAGCTCGGTGTGTTGTATTACCACATGCCCGAAATCGACGGCGTAAATGACCTGGCAAAGGAACGAGGCTACAAGAACCGTGACGAGATTTTCGTGTCCCCGGAAAAGATGGGCGCGGTCTACGAGGAAAAGGTCAAGACCTTTTTCCACGAGCACCTTCACGAGGATGAAGAAATTCGCTACATTCGCGATGGGCAGGGCTACTTTGACGTGAGAAGCGAGGACGAGAGCTGGATTCGCATCCATCTTGGCAAAGACGACCTGATCATCCTACCGGCTGGTATTTACCACCGATTCACCACAGACGAGTCCAACGTGAGTTGATTTGCATCTCGCGCAGGGATTTCTTCCCGCTAACTTGGAACTAAATTGGAATAGTATGTCCATGCCATGCGCCTGTTCAAGGATGAGCCGAAGTGGACGCCTCTGAATCGCTCCACAGAGCTCAACGACAACAAGTTTCGCAAGGAGTACGTCAACGAGTTTCTTTCTCAATGAGCACGGGACTGGGGATACGTCAGCGAAATCCATATTGGGAAGCAGAAGCATAGCGATTTAAGTAATATTAACAGAACCAATGAGGAGACTTTTCTATTCTACCAACTCAGAGTCGCAAGACTAGTAGTGAGTGTTGAGGCCGTCGATGCTTGGACCCTACTTGTCTTGCCGCCTGGTCGCCTTGGAGCTGAAGCGGAAACCAAAGGCTTGCCGTCGGCAGCTACTATCATGCCGCTCTCATTGACCCATTACGCATTTGCCGCAGCACTGTAAATCTCGTCGCCTCGAACCGCTGTGAGGCAATGCCTGGTGTATGAAGCATGGTGGGGCGCCTCTCCGCGGCGCGTTATAATTAGCAGCGTCGCTAAAACTGACTCTCGGCAGTTCGCTTTCGTCAGTTGCCGCCCTGTCGACAAACTGAATCATGCCCCTTTGCTAAATACCCCGACCTTTCCTTAGACGCCGATGCAGTCTGATCTCGAGGTCAGACCTGGTGCACGATTTCCTCGTCCTGACAGTCATTCGGCCTGAGACGGCCACGAAACATGGATGTCGCTGAGGATGGCAAGCCCCGGCTTCAGCTGCCCGCCAGCTGCGAGCCGCCACTGAGCCAAACGAAGCCCCTCGTCTGGATTGTATGTTGATGGCCCTCAATACATACCAAGCAACCACTGACATGAATAGATTTTCGGCGGCACTGGACACATGGGACGGTCGCTGGTCAAGTGTGCGTTGTCCAAGGGCGACTATGTCGTGTCGATTGGGCGAGTTTTTGAATCCACCGCTGAAGAGATGGCCAACATGCCCGAGAACTGCCTCGGTGAGCTGTGCGATGTACGATCGCGCGATTCGGTTTCCAAGGTCGTCAAGCGCGCCCTCGACCACTTTGGCCATGTGGACGTCGTCGCCAACTGCTCCGGCTATGGTGTCATTGGCTCGTGTGAGGACCAGGACGAGCACGATCTTCGAAACCAGTTCGAGACCAACTTTATGGGGACGCTACACATCATCAATGCCACTCTCCCTTATTTCCGACGGCAAAATAACGGCAGGTATCTCATCTTTAGCTCCACGTCGGGCGCGCTCGGGGTTCCAGGACTGGGGCCGTACTGCGCGACAAAGTACGCCGTCGAGGGCCTCATCGAGGCGATGCTCTACGAGACGGATGTTTTCAGCATCAAAGCGACCCTGATTGAGCCAGGCTTTGTGCGGCGCGACGATCCCATGACGAATGACTTGGACAGTCCTCTGCCGAGCTTTGGTCACTTTTTCATCAAGCCTGCCAGCGAGGGATATTCCGACGCGACGTCTCCCGCCCTGCATGCAAAGCGGATGGTCCAGTGGCTCGGAGATCGACAACCGACGAGCGCTGTCAAATGCGCCGAGCTTGTGTGGCAGCTCGCCCACTGCTCATACCCGCCACTCCGCCTGTTGCTAGGCAGCTATGCCATTGAGAGTATACGCGACAGGATGCGTTCCGTCACGGAAGAGCTAGAAGATTGGAAGCATTTGAATTTTGCTTCTGCGGCTAGCGAGAAGGATGAAGAAGGCAAAGATGGTGCCATGGATACCAGTTCTTGAATCTTGGGTTGCAAGCCCTTTGAACGTTAGAAAGAACTATCTGCTTTTCTTTGCATATTATTCTAGTATGGCGAATCACAGTGAAATGTATCACAAACTATAGAATTTATTATACTACCATGTTTCTGTGACTACCTCATCGCATGTCTCTCGTCAGCATGCAGCTGTTACCTACCTATATTTTCGCCTTTTAATCTGTACACTGTGAAACTTTCCTTCTCGACTTCTTTATATTATTATGAAGAAAAAACTTTTCAAAAAATGTCTCCTTTATCTTTATATTTCCTCTATTCAGCAACACTCTCCCAACCGTTGGATTCCTTTGACTGAAACGACAAGGCACGGGTCCTAACCGTGGCATCTGACTGGGCCCACAGTCCCCCGTGACGAACGCCAAAGCAGCAGGCGGTGATGTCGTTGACCTGAACTTGGTCCCTGAACCCGATCTCATCGAATCACGCTCCCCCTTGCCCAACCGAAATCCCAGCGGCATGCATGCCCAAGAAAGCCCCGAACCTTCCTAGATTTCCATGCCGTGAGAATTTTTCTCGTGCGTTGTACTCTGAATTTGGGCTTTCGCGCGCGAACTTCCAGCTACCATGATCCCTCTACTCAACAAGCGTACGTGCCCTGGCGCCTACTAATTCCGGGCTGCTTCTCCAGCAACCAGTTGCCTTGCGTCAATGCATTCATCACCCAAGTGCATGCCTAGCTAACTGCGCTCACAGCATTCGAGGCTCTCTCGGGCACCGTTGGAACTTCACCCGATGAGCGTACGTACATCCGAAGCAGCTCCCTGGTCAAAATTTAACCGCCTGCAGTCAAAATCACCTTCTCATTTCTGCTCTCATACCCGCTCGCCGGCCTTTTAAAACGTATCCCTGACGCAAAGCCGGCCTACAAGAATTTCTTCATTATCGGGTAAGTCCCTCGTCCATCAATACGTACAACCCGGCGTCTCGCTCACAGCACAGCACCTCGTTGTTCTACCTCGTCGGACTCTTTGACCTATGGAGCGGCCTCCGCACCATCGCCATCAGCTCTATTGGTACCTACTGCATCGCCAAGTATCTACAAAAAAGCCCGTACATGCCATGGCTTGGGTTTCTCTTTCTGATGACGCACATGTCCATCAGCCATATCCAGCGTCAAATTCAGAATGATCCGTCCGTTGTTGACATCACTGGCGCGCAGATGGTACTCCTAATGAAACTGAGCGCCTTTTGCTGGAACATTGCCGACGGGCAAATCTCAGAGGAGCATCTCTCCGATTTTCAAAAAGAGCGCTCTCTGAAGCAGCTCCCCAGCCTCCTGGATTACACTGCCTACGTCATGTTCTTCCCCTCCCTTCTCGCCGGTCCTGCATTTGACTACGTCGATTATCAGCGATGGATCGACACGACCATGTTCGACGTCCCGGCGGGCGTTGACCCGTCTAAAAAGCCCCCATCACGAAAGAAGCGAAGAATTCCTCGCAGCGGAACCCCGGCTCTGCTCAAGGTCCTCACTGGTCTTGGCTGGGTTGGCCTTTTTGTCACCTTTGCGGGCTCTTTCAACCACGAGGTCTTGACCTCGGAATCATATGCCCAAAAGGGATTTCTCAATCGTGTCTTCATCATGTACGCAACTGGAATCGTCACGCGCTTCAAATACTATGGAGTCTGGACCTTGACTGAAGGGTCCTGCATTCTTGCTGGTCTCGGCTACAATGGCGTCGATCCTGTCACTGGCAAGGTGTCGTGGAACCGGCTACAAAATATCGATCCTATCGGCGTGGAAACGGCCCAGAACCCACGAGCGTATCTTGGTGGATGGAACATGAACACAAACCACTGGCTGCGCAATTACGTCTATCTTCGCGTCACGCCTCGCGGCAAAAAGCCTGGTTTCCGAGCCAGCATGATCACTTTTGCTACCAGCGCACTTTGGCACGGCTTCTACCCCGGCTACTACCTGACTTTCATTCTCGCTAGTTTGATTCAGACATCAGCCAAGAGTAAGTTATACCGCTGTTGTTTTACTTGACACCGGGAAACGCGGCTAACAACAATGTCAGACTTCCGTCGCCATGTTCGGCCATTCTTCTTGGACGCAAACACTGGGACACCGACCAAGAACAAGAAATACTACGATTTCGCCAGCTTCCTCGTCACACAAGTGACCTTTTCATTTGCTACCATGCCATTCCTGGTCCTCAGCTTCCAAGGTTCCCTCTTGGCCTGGTCTCGCGTCTACTTCTATGCCCTTGTCTGGACTGTTGCCTCGCTTGCTTTCTTCGCCTCGCCCGGGAAGGCTCTGCTGAAGAAGCAACTCGAGAAACGACAAGGAAAAGCCAACGCCAAACTGGTCCGGTCACTCAGCACCGACAGTCTCACTGGTGGCCACCCGATACTTGGCATCTCCAAGGATCCTGAGAGAGATATCACTGAAGCAATGGAGGAGATCCGCACCGAGGTAGAGGCGCTTCAGAAAAAGACCTCATAAACACCAGTCAATACAGAGTTGCGAGTGTCCATTCAGCCAGCGACGGCGTAGCAATGGCACGGCGCATCACCTTAGCAGCGTTTAATTGGGAACATGCTCATCACAAGCATGGCAAAGATAGAATGGGGTGAAAATAGAATAATCCATTAATATGACAAGAAAATTATCCAAAAGATGGTGTAATAAGACGTGTTAAATATATCATTGAAGCATCAAATATCGTCCGTCGTGAAGGAAGGCCCGACATGCTTTGGGGACATGCATGCCACCCAATGGGTCAGTGCCGAGTAGTCCCAGGGCAAGTCGCTTGAGTGTTCCCTTCTGTGTCCGGCATTATATAGTACATAAAGATGGGACTTTGAGAGCTGCTCCCACAGCAGCGCGTCGTTGTCTAGAAAAAAAAAAGAAGGAAATGCTTTTGTGTATACATTGTTGAGAAAAGGTGGCCAAACTGTTTGTAGCGTAAAGTTCGAATCGAAGTTGAACAAGGGAATCAAAAAGAGAGGGCTAAAGAAAGAGATTGCTGAGTTGACGCCAAAATCTGACAATGTCGTAAGCGTATCGTACGTCGTATATATCGGTGCAATTCGTCGCGGCGTATCTGCGCCAGAATAAATCAAACTGGTTGTTGTAGAAATCGAAAGTGAAAGAAATGTTGTTGAAATGGAACATGCGTAAATAAGGAAGGGTCCGTCGTGGCAAAGGATCAAGTTGATAGACGCCGGTGAAATCATCTCCATCGTTGCTTAACGCCAAGCGCAATCAGAACTGCAAATGCGCCAATGATTAAAAGTCCAATAACAGCCATGGCACGGTTAAGATCTCGCCACCACTTTGCGCGGTTATAGAGAGCAACCTCCTTGGCAAGCTGGGATGGGCTTGCGCCGTCATCCTCGGTGAGGTCGATGTGGCTTGTGCTGGGGAAGTTCTTCTCCTCGAGATTTCGGTTGGTAGGAAGTGGTATGAAAGCAGCAACCATCCAAGCTGGTTTGATGCATGTTAGATTAGCTGGACTAGCAAGGGCAGCAAGACAAAACAGGATCGTACTTACCAATTGGGAAAAGAAACCCAGACATAAAGAGCACCACCTGTACGTTTCGCCGAGCAGTAATGCAACCTTCTACGGACAAAGCGCCAGCTGGGGGGTCCCAGATCGCGTAAGCGCTTGCCCGGTTATCTTGTCGCAGGTGTGGCGACCACAAACTCGACGTCTGCTTCTTGAGTGTTCGAGCCCAACTCAGGTCAGGATAGGACCTTCTGATGGTAACGGGTGTCGGGCCATTCGCAGTGGACGGGGGTTCTTGTGGGAGCTGGGGAGGGCCTCCGGATCGGTCCACACTCTGAGAGCGCCTCTGGAGTGAGGTCCCTGGCTGACTGTCTGTGTTTGCGGATCGAATGGAGTCGCGGGAAGCCTGGTGTGCGAGGAAACGGCGCTCGCCACCGCTATAATACAGCCTTGATTCATAGTTAGCTCTAGTAAACTTGCAGAATCGCCTTTGGAGGGTTCTTACTTTGCCCATGCTGGTATTGCCCAGTTGGTCGCTCTGGCGCTCGCCGAGGACCACAAGTTGCGGTCTGAAGCATAGCTGGCCATCATGCCTGGAACCCCACCTCTTCGGGAAGGGCGGTATGTCAAGAGATCACGCAGGTCTGTCAAGCCATCACCATATTCGTCTTGCTCCCCAACGAGATGATAGTTTGTGTTGGCGTCCATCTCTTGTCCTTTTACAAGAGCAGCCTGCGGCCCGTCAACTGGATCAGATGTTGGCGTAACTTGTCGTGTGAAGGCGTACTCGCCAGGATCTGAGTCACCGGCAGAGATGTCGGAACTCGTGCGGCCAATGCTGGCTTCGGCGGCGAATCGGGGCCTAGATCCAGATAGACGTTCGTTTTCTCCTTCACTTTCCGAGAAGACAGTTGAGAGGGGCGGTTGTGGAGGTGAAGATGAGTCAGATCCGGATTGCGAGGGTGCCCTTGTGCTGCGAGATCTCGGAGGATAGATTCTGGATCCAAACAAGGCACGAGCGGCATCGTGATTCATCATAGCAGACCAAGTGGCGAGGAATCTCGGTGATGAACCTCCTTGCGGGATCTTGACGGAGATAGGCTTGTCTGTAAAAAGTTTTCTTGCTGGGTTGAGAGGCGCGACAATCAAACTCTCCCTGGAGAACTCCGACTTGAGCCTTGAGGCAGGTGTGCCGCCGACGGAGGGTGATGATGCGCCATCAAGCTTGACGCAGTTGGGTTCGCTGTCTCCGGTTCTCGGGCGCGACTGAGTGCCAAGTGAGTAATCTGATGAGCCGGAATCACCGAGGACGCGGTAGTTTTGATCACTTGAGGGGGAGAAGTTGCTGAACTCGAGTGATGGCTGAGCCTGGACGGTGGCTGCGGGCACTGGCCGCACGATCCTGACATTCGGGGTGTCGAGATCGGTCAGGCTTTCTGTGTAGGAGCTAGGCAAGGGCTTTCGCGGAATGAGCATTGAACTTTGGCGGGCGACGATCCTGTTGGTGTTGGATGGCGGTAAGTGAGCCTTTATTGGCGTCGCGATTGGTGAGGCGGTTTTGAACCCTGGCTCGGGGGTTTGCCGGTATACTTTGCGCAGGCCCCCAACAAACTCGTAGTTCCATGGTGAGGATGCGCTTGCGGCATTCTTTGCTCTTGATTGGGGCGGCGTCTTCTCGTCTGGTGATGTTGGGGCAGATTCTTGCGGTTGAAGGGCCAATGTCGAGCTGCGTCTGCCGTGACTAAAGGTGACGGATGAGTTTCTCCCGCCTGTACTGTGTGTGACAGTCGAGTTCAGGAGTGAGGTCGAGTAAGGTGAGGTTGATTCGGGCTCGACTTGCGGCCGGAGTGAGAAGGTTTTATCTGAATGCACATTCACAACATGCCGGAGGCGGCGATTGGAAGACGATGTCGAGGGCCGTCGAGGCGTGCTGGCTCTGCGCCTATATAGGTCATGATCAGGGAATCCGGAAGGCGACACCGGGCTTGGGAATACAGGACTTGAGTCTGCAGGCAGGCGGTATGTCTGAGGCGTGTCGCTTTGGTAAACCTCAAAATTCACCGGCGATGATTGAGAGGTTGAGTCGCAGGCGTCTCCGTCGGGGTAATTCGGTACAGGGAAATCTGAGCTGAGTCGAGGAGGGCTGTATGGTACAAGTCTGATTTGTAGGTTACCACGATCCTGCAAAGGCAGTCGTGGGGTTGACATGGCTGAGCGCTGTTAGGCGATTATTTGAGTGTATTACAACCCCATTGCCCGATTCTACTGCTGCAGATTGCTGGATTTTGGATTGAAATTTTGGGTTCGGATCTCGTTTTCAAGTCCAGACCAGCGTTGCTTGTAAATGTGCAATGACTGCTGTCTGTCACTGTAGCGACGGTGGTGACAATCCCTGACGTGTATAATGGGGTGTATAATACCGAGTGGTCCGATGATAAAACAGGGTGAATCCTTGGGCACTGGCTGATTTGGACGGGGCGAGGATCGCGATGGCGAATTGAGAGTATTGACGGTAGAGCAGGAGACGACGGGTGAGATTGGCGGAATGAGTGAGGTTCAAATGGTGATGCGTTATGCGTAGTCCGTTGAGAGAATTAAGAAATAAGAGGTGTAGTAAAAGAAGCAGAATAAAATAAAATAAAAGTGCGAATGAGCGTGTCGAATGAAGATGAATTACTTGTGCAGAGTACAAAAAACAATCAAGGAATAAAAGAATGACTGAGAGTGAGTGAGGATGGAGGATGAAGGAAGAAGGAGAGAGTGTGTGCGAGAGCGAGGCCTGACACAAGATGCAGGTCGGGTGGCAGGCATGTGGTGGGATGGCGGCCATGGCCAGCACACAACGATGACAGGACAGGACAGGACAGGACTGGCTGGGGTGTGACTGACGACTTGGCCCGGAGCCACGGAGTCCCTGCAGCTGGAGCTGGAGCATCATGACTGGATGCTAGATGAGAGGCACCGTTCGTTCGTGGACCGGCTGGCTGACCCGAGCAAAGGATGGCTGGCAGTCCTCATCCATACTGGAGCAGAGACAGCATGCAGGTCCCAGCGGCGGCTGCAGCTAGTGGCGTATGTTTAATAACTTTGTGCATGGGGAGCCACTCGAGATCCATTCAAGACAGCCGTTTATTGGACAAGCCAAGGAAACAGGTCGCAGGCTGGCTAGATGTTTCTGTGCTGAATCTTGCGGTGAGTTGAGGGCCTGGAGCGCAGTTGTGTTTGCGGGGGCTTGGACATGTTTCTGTTTCGAGTGCATGTATCCGAAAGCAGTAGTTGCGAGGGATGCTATGGAGGTTCATGGGAAGTTCCGATATCAAGGTTGATGAAGCTGTTGAAAAACGCTCAATTGTGATGGCCTGATACCTTAGTACCTGTACCTCTGCACGCTAAGGCAGCCTCCTCACCCACCTGTACCTGACTGCTTGTGCCTGAGCAGCCCCTTTGTGCCCGCCTCTGTACCCGCCAGAGTGGTACAGGCAAGCTGTGGATGGATATTGTTTCCATCTTCGTCCTTTCCGTCTTTTCGCCTAACTATGCTTGTTTCCTTCTTCTATTGGATACTAGTTAGGTATTTATCAGTCTATACAGGGACACATACTAACTAATAGATAGATAACTGGTATGGTCTATTTAGGCGGCAAGGTAGGATCAGTCTTCTGTCCGTATTCCAACCTCAGTGTCTTTTTTTTTTCTTTTTACTAATACTCTTCATTGCTTGTTTCTGTGAACGCCGAGTCTCAATTGATAGCTGGGTCCGTCCTGGGGTTGGTGCAACTACCCGTAACACCTGCAAACTGGCGCACTGTCAACTGCAAACAGGCTTGCACAGAACGATCCCCCATCGCAAAGGTTAGTACTGAGTAGCCATGCGGTTGCAGCATGTCGCAGACATTGACACTGTTTCCAAAACGACTGGCCAAATCGCCTTGACAAGCCGGATCCTGCGACAAGTACCACCTGCAGAACAACACTTGCATATCTGGGTAGTATCTATTTCGTATACCCCCAACACCACGCACAATTCACAAGCAAAATGTGGCAAGTTACACCAGGTACCCAGCGCTTCATGAAACGACAGCTCACCACCGTAATCAACGCTGTCGTGATCCCAGCCAGCCCAGATGCTGACCAGTGACCGTCGAGAACATGCCGCCCCAGGCCAACTAACTAATGCAGCGCTATGCACTGCACATCTGGGACCTGCATGAGTGTGAAATTGCACACTGCCAGCCAGCCAGTCAGGTAAGTACAAAGTACCAGATTAATTTTAGCATCCAACGCGTCCCTACGCGAAACGCGTCTTGCTCAGCCACCGAAGACAATACTGATGGATATCTATCAGAAGAAAATAAAAATGCACGGATCAGACATAACATCGCAGTGCCAAGCATAAAAACAAAGAAATTTTCAGTTCGAAACAACCACGTGCAAAACGGAAACTGGTACCACCATCCCATCATACCTACCTACCCACACTACCCTACCTACCCCAAACCCAGCTCAAACCCCCTTCCCAGCCCGAGGTAACCGCGCGCTAGCTTCACCATGAAAGCACGCATGCACCTCACAATCTCCATAATCCAGCATCAACGTACATCTAGCTAGCCATGTCACCAAAGATGGCCGCAAGCGATCTGACCCAATTGTGCTCCAAAATCCAATTGACGATGCAACGCGACGCTGCCCATGACAAGCACCTATCCGTAGATCGTCATGATCCAAGACCCACACCTACGCAAACTAACCCGACCAGCCGTTTCAACTGCCCAAGATAACCTATTTTTACTGGTAAATACTTCATCGGGAACCAAAAATCAACCACGGCCAAGCTACCAACCACTCAATTCTCCTACTCACCCCGCCGCATTGGTCGAGACATCCCCTATCCACGATGGAGACCACAGCCGCTTCTCCAGCCGCCGAGCTAACCACGCTTCAGGCATCGGCGCTGATGGTACGCTCTGCTCATCCCCAACGCACACCGCCACCAAGCTGACACACACAACCCAGCTGGCATACTCCGTCATCTATGTCCTACCCCTTTACGCATCAGATGCCACAAGGCCCTCCCCATCACGGTCCAGAGACGACCCCGCCGCCATCCGTGCCCGTGTGCGGGCCGTGACGCTCTCCACCGTCGCCTGCTCCGTCGTCACCCTCATCACCATATTCCGCTTCTCCCAGCAGCATGCCGCCCTCTACTTGATGGGCTACTGGCCCGTCCGCTTGCTTGAGTCGGCCAAGGCCACGCTGCTTACTGCCATCCTCTTCGCCGGCCCTCTCTATGAGAGCCTCCTCATCGACGGCGGCTGGCACCATCTGGGCTCCGGCTTACAACGCCTCTGGCAGAGTTGGCCAGAATGGCGAAACATTGTCGCCGTAGGCAATCCCCGGCTACACGCCAGCTATGCCCTCGAATACTTGATTTGCTAACTCGCTACAGGGGCCCGTTACCGAAGAATGTCTATTTCGCTCTGCCGTAGTCCCCCTGCTTGTATTGGCCAAGGCCAGCCCTCTTCATATCATCTTCCTCTCGCCTCTTGTATTTGGGGTTGCTCACATGCACCACTTTTACGAATTTCGACTCACCAATCCTGAAGTTCCCATCTGGGTGGCAATACTGCGCACTGTCATTCAGCTGGCATACACATCCGTGTTTGGGGCCTATGTCACGTTCCTTTTCCTCCAGACAGGATCACTCCTTGCCGTAGTGCTCGTACACGCCTTTTGCAACTCTTTGGGCCTCCCTCGCGTTTGGGGTTACATGGAGCCGTATTGGCTACCCATCAACACAAGCAGGGCTACGCTTCTGAAGTGGACGATTCCATACTATATTCTCCTGGTTGGTGGCCTTGTTTACTGGTGGCGAAACCTCTACACGCTCACAGAGTCCCCATTTGGTCTCCTGAGGTAGTCTGGGTCGCAAGCATGAAGAAACAAAGGAAACTTAATCATAGATATACAAGTTTCATCATAGCTCGAAAATACCGAATGATACCCATCTCCTCTTTAGCTCGAGGGTCAACTTAGCTCAAAAATCTACCAACACGCATTGAAGAGGGTTATCTTGCTCTATTTAATACAGCTAAAAAAGTGTCAACAGCATGATAGGAGCGTAATTATACCACGCTACCGGGCATCCAGCTTCACGCCAGGTAGTGACCCGGGCATAGCATATTCGTCCTCGTCTCGCCAGGACCGCCTCCGGCGCATAGAAGCCGCATCTCTCGTATCCGCATCACCAAAGGAGTCCCGACTGCGCACGTCCTCGCGAAGCTCACGCTCACTCTCCTTGCCCTTAGCACGGCCCAGGGAGCCCGAACCCTCGCCCAACGCATCATCTGGGCCTCGTGTATTCTTCTTACGCGGCCAGAGGCTCGGAAGAGCAATCTCCTGGAACCGTGGTTCCACGGCCCGCTCATCGAACCATTTATGTAGTCTGGCCTCGACGAGCTGGGCAATTTTAGGAACGTCTTGCAATCGAGACCGACTTCCTAGCAGACTCCTGACCGAAAAGTCCAATCGGTAGTCATCTAAAAAGTTGAATGACATCATGGCCGGGGTGGACTGCGACGGATTGCTCGGGATGAATGAGATCGACAAAGTGCCGCTGAACCGAACGACCGACACAGCAAGGGCGACCGGGAGAATTGCAGAAAGCTTCTTTGGATAGTTCAAGAGCAGCTTCGTCTCTACCGCCAACGTGAGCATATCGCTAAGGTCCACGTCCATTCGCGCTTGGAGACGCGTGCCGTCCCGCGCTGCCGTCGCAGGATCAAATCGAATACCCGCCCCTAGGCCGATGCCATCCTCGTCCACGGGTATTATGCGGCAGTTGCTGAAAATCGGAAAGTCCTCGCCCAAGCTAAGCTCCGTCACTCGTATCTCATCGAGGTAATCCGGGCGTGAAGTTCCGTTGAGCGCCTTGGTCAGTGAGTTGAGAATAGCATCATCGTGCTGTGCGTCGCTGCGGAACTGAGCAATCGTTTGGCCAACCAAGACATTGAACCAGTCCAGGCTCTCCGGCTGGTGGCTATCGACGTTGTAATACGTCTTACTCAGAATTGAACCGATGGTAAGGGCTGGCGGGTTGCGGAGGACTGTTGACTTTTTGCGATTTAATCCCTGACCATGGCGGTGGCCCTGAGATCTTAGGGTGAGTAGAGACTGCTTGTGTGCTAGAGTTCTAGAGCGGCGCTCCGTTGCGCGCAATGACGCTGTGACATCTGGGGAAGGGGGGTCTCCAAATATGAAAAACTTGATAAATGCGGCAAGTATCACAACCACGGAGATCTGTCCGACGATGAATCCTTGCGTGAACGAGAGTCTGAGGTGCGTGTCAGTAAAGAGCCGCCGCGAACGAGCTTTGCATATGTTTTCTTACGTTGGCTCTGACCGCGCAGGGCAATTGCTCGTCGACATTTCCAGGTCTCGGGCCGTTGTTCCAGTTGGCCGCCTTGTTTGGATGTGCTCGATGCCAAGGTTGGTAGAGGTAAGAGCTGATCCCTGACCCTGAAAGCCAGTGACGTTTGGCGGGGCTGTTGGGTGACTTTTAGCGCCCACCTCGACATACCTCATTCATCTCTCTCACCTGCACCAAAAAAGGCATTTGAGCTCGAATCCCTTGCGCAGGGGCGTTCAATGCGTCGGCATTGCATTGAGTAACGGCTAAAAACGACCAATAATATGCGGGCACTTCGGTTGCCATGCCCGTGCGACGTTATCATTGAGCATCGTTCCTTCCAGCGCCTCGTCAGCTTTACCCGCCCACCGATCTCTGACAAACAACTTTGTCGCGCTCTAGCGATAGGTTGCCATCTATACGTACCATCATGATGGAACAGCCAGTTGGCCTGGAAGCATCTATATGGGCGCCTCTCAAGCAGCGCTCTCACAACAGCTCCAAACCATACGTGATCCACGACAAGACCCGATCCCGTTCCGTGCCGCCGCCCGCACCATCTGCGACGACTCCCGCGACACCCAATAGTACGCCCCTCGGTACGCGTACGTCTACCACACTTGCTGCTGGTCTGACGCCGCCGCAGGCTCTGCATCGGTTCGAGCAGGCGTGCCAACGACTACGATGGAAGTTTCTGGACCTCGAAGCTGCCTACGAGCGAGCGATAGCGCCCTCCGCCTGGGCCTTCACCCCCGATGACGCCGAGCGTAACTTCAAGGTCGACTTTCACGAGTTTTACGCGTGGATCGAGCAGGCAATTGTCCTACTCCTGCTCGTCTTTGCCGTCACGATCCCGCGGGAGCGCGGCGGCCCAGGTCGCGGCGGCTCATCGACACATGCCTACCACCACAACGTGCTGCGGGCGCTGGGTGAGGAAACCAACCCGCTACATGATGTACTTGGAAAGGGTGACGTGAACCAGGCTCTGTGGAAGGCCAAGGAGCTGCGGAATCGCTGGAAAGACGCGGCCGAGGGTCGAGAAACACCACCACTCAAGATGTACGACCTGGCATGGATTATGAGTACGGTGCTGCGTGGTTTAGAGGAAGGCTACATCCTGGCGAAGAGTACAGTTACAGCGGAGGAGATTGTCGTGGACGATCCTGACGATGGAGGCGAGGGCTGGGATTGGATGGTGGAGGCCATGGACTGGGAAGCCTAGGGTCTCTCTGGCGCGATGATGCTTCGGGTGCTGCTCGGGCGCGTCTTTTTTTCTGCGGCCCTTTCGAGTGACAGTTTTGTATGGTTGGATAGACGGCATGCTTGGCGTTTGCATTGTAGTGTTTGGCAATCGCTGCTTCCGCGGCAGACTACGCGGTCAACAACTTACCTTTTATGATAACGACAGCGAAAATCCTATGAATACATACTCATTACCACACAATGCTGCATTTTTTTGTGTCTTTTGACCCCGGGAAGCTCCAAGCATACGCGTCGAATGGAAATACTTGAGTAATATCACCTACCCTATACAATGGGCATTCAAACACGCGGCAGTCGAGAGCACTACACCGCGCGGTTTTCATTGACTGTTTATGGTAATAGCAAGCTCGTGACTTGCTTGTATGCCAGGCATAGCCCTTGCAGGAGGTTTAAGGCTTTTGGTCTGAATCGCTGCTCGAGGTAGTAACCTAGTGCATTCGTGAACAACGGGCACTTGCCCTTCACAAATGGCAGCCGTTGAGCTAGCCAGTCGTCATTCATATGGTCGGACAGTCCATGGACGCGCTTTTCAGACTCTAAAGTCTAACATAAATCTATGTTATTAAACAACTCCGAAACCGGCTACTAAAAAGGTTCACTTTGAATCAACTACAAAATGGTCATCCTTACATGGGAATATGCAAGCGGCCCCCACCGAATACACCTCCGATCCACCCCATCACGGGGCGCCATTCCGCCTCGCTCTGACGCAACACGGCCCGTCTCCGAGGCCGCCTGTTTCACCTCGTCCACATTCAGCACCTTTTACCCCCCTTCTTCCTCTCTCCTCCAGCCCAAATACGTGCGTCTGCCAGGCTCAACAACAAATCAACATGCCCGGCATCGTCCGTATCGCCCTTGCGGCCTCTACACTCGCGGCCGCCGTTCACGGCGCCGTACCCGCTGCTCAGAACCCTCTCGGCAGACCCAAGCCGCTTCTCGTCGACTCGCAGAAGCTGCAGGACCTCGTCAGCATTGACAACCTTTCCAAGCGCGCCGACGAGCTCTACCAGATTGCCAAACTCTCTGAGCCCGACTTTAATCGCCCGACCCGCGTCATTGGCAGCAAAGGTCAGCTTCCGTCCTCCCCGTCAAGGCCTGTGCTTCCCTGCTAACCAGCCATAGGTCACGAAGGCACGCTCAAGTACATCATCGACACACTCCACTCGCTCGGCAAATACTACAACGTCTCGACGCAGACCTTCCCCATCGTGACCAGCACCGTCTTCGAGTCGCAACTTGTTGTCGGGGACTCTGTCTACACAGACGCCAAGCCTTTCAGCCGCACACCGGCGACCAAGGATAGGGAGCCCGTCCACGGACCGCTGGTTCTTGCGGCCCGGAATGGCTGCGAGGCAAGCGACTACCCTACCGCGGCCGCTGACGGCATCGTGCTCGTCCAGCGCGGCGAGTGCGCATTCGGACTTAAATCGGAGCTCGCAGGCCGCGCCGGCGCCAAGGCGGCCATCATCTACAACACCGACGACGAGGACGTGAGCGGCACACTCGGTGACCCTGAGCCACATCAAGTCGCCACCTTTGGTATCACCCACAGCCGCGGCGTCGCACTCGCCGAGCGGCTGCGCGGTGGCGAGCACATTGATACTATCGCCTACATTGACGCTGCCGTCGAGACCATGCACACCCGCAATGTTGTCGCGCAGACGGTCGGCGGCGACTCGGACAACTGCGTCGTGCTCGGCGGACACAGCGACAGCGTGGAAGCCGGCCCAGGTATCAACGACGACGGCTCCGGCTCTCTGTCGCTGCTCGAGATCGCCGTGCAGCTCGCCGGCTTCAGGGTGCGCAACTGCGTGCGCTTCGCGTGGTGGTCCGCCGAGGAGGAAGGCCTCGTGGGCTCGACCTTTTACGCCAACTCGCTGTCACCCGCGGAGAACCAAAAGGTGCGCGTCTTCGTGGACCTCGACATGCTCGCCAGCCCCAACTATGCCTACCAGGTCTACAACGCCACCAACGCCGCCAACCCCGAGGGCTCCGAGGAGCTGCGCGACCTCGTCGTCGACTGGTATACGAGCCAGGGCCTCAACCACACCTTTAACGAGTTTGACGGCCGCAGCGACTACGTAGGCTTCATCGACAATGGCATCCCCGCCGGCGGCTGGAGCACCGGCGCCGAGGGCATCAAGTCGGAGGCCGAGGTCGCACTGTTTGGCGGCGTCGCGGGCGAGTGGTACGACAAGAACTATCACCAGATTGGCGACGACGTGAGCAACCTGAACTTGGAGGCCTGGGAGGTCAACACCAAGGTAAGATAATGTGTACGCGTGATGAGTATTCTCTAACCTTCGTATAGCTGATTGCGCACACTGTTGCCACATATGCCCGCTCCTTTGATGGCTTCCCCAAACGTAAGCAGGTTGCGTCGACGGGCGCCGAAAACGGTGCCACGTCTAGATTCAAGTACCGTGGCCCGTTTGTTGTCGTCTAAGTATAGTCCACACACATGTTTGCATTTTGGTCGATGTTTGGATATCACATCTTTGGTCTATCTGATTTCACATAAACAGCGTTAGCAATAGAGTCCATAACATTTGCTTCTTCGCGTATGACCGTCCGTTTACGTGCAAACCCCAATCATGCATCCCTAAATATCCATAGCCAGCAGGCTCATCGGCGACTGCAGCAGTGCGAGATCTGATTTTGCCAGGGCCTTCTGCGCCTGCTTCATGGCCTCTTGGGCCTTCAGCACTGCGGCCTCGGCTTCTTCGACTACTGCCAGCTTACTCTTCAGATCCTTCTTGGTGTCCTGAATGGCCGCCACCTTGCGCTCGGCATCAGTGAGCCCGGCCTTGAGCGCTGCCTCAATGCTGGAGTCGGCCTCGGTCGGGGTACCATCGGTGTCGGAGGCCTGGTCATTGCCGCACACGGCCGCAAATCCTGCCTCGGTGTTGGCGGGCCGCGGAACTTGCCAGAGATGGAGAGCGTTGCACTTTGCCAGCAGCTCGATGATTCCCCTGTTTTCGTTTCTGTAGGCTGTCGCGAATCGCAGGGCCAGAATTTCCGCATTGCTAGGCAGCGCTGGCTGGAGCTCACCCTCAAGACTGTCCGGAATTTCCAATACGCCCTTCATTGCGCTTAGAGATTTGACGGAGAGGAGATTTTCGTACAGGCGGCTGCGAAACACGGCGAGATCATCCGAGTATATGCCGCATGTGTCAGGACACGGGCAATACATTTCAACTAGCCGTTTGGTCTCCATGAAGAGCTCATGGAGCGGATGGCTCATGTCTGGTCCTGGTCCCTCGACTGAGATGTGGCCTGCTGAGTAGAACTCGTCTACCATTCGAGCCTCAGCTACCCTGAGCAAATGATTGGAAGACGGCATGGCAGAGGCTGGGTATCGAGACCAGAAACCAATTACTGTCAGTTGAAAGTTGTACTTGGAGTGCCGGGGTTGCTGGGACGCTGACTAACAGACCTTGCGTTGTGAGGTTTGTACTTTACAAAGTAGCCTGGCTTAGATGGAGATTCCTCGATGTTGGGATCTGAGATAGGGGAGCCCGATAAAAGTGCGTGGGAATATCAGAGGGAGGGTAGCGTGATGGTTCTGAATGGCAGCAGGAACCTGGCTGCTCTATGCGAAGGCTGGTAGGAGATGGGGGGTTTGTTGAAAGCGTACAGTGTGATAACGTAACACCTGTGTCAAAGAGGGGAAAGTGAGCATGGGTGTGGAAAAACAGAAAATGAATATGTATTCGAGGGAGGCGTCAAGCTGACGAGGATTCTCCGTTTGCTCTTGACGCAAGAGGCCCGTTTGCACTGTGGCAATCGAACCTATTGATTCACACTCCACCGCTCTTTTCACACGCTGAAAGAAGTGTGATTGAATAATGCATAGGTAATATGTAGGATAAAATGGGGTCAATTCATTTGTTATCTGAGCTGCCAAGGTTGGAGCTGTCAGTCTACAGGTCCCGTGGTTCGGTCAACAGCGCAAGTACACACTGACTGACTGCAAATAGAGTGGCTTTAAAAGATGGAGAAAATAATAAGTATTTTTAATCTATCTAAAAACCACCACAACTTCTGGTTCGGTGGATGGATGGCAACATCGACCCAAAGGCGTCATCACATTGACACCGCGCAGCGCGTATAGAGATAATATTCTTAGATACAAATCTAAGTAGTGTAGCTATGATTTATGCTTCTTCTCACGCTCATTCGGAACCCACTACCAAATTTACAGCTCAATATCCTCATGTGCGCTGATAGGCAGCTCCTCCTCCAAAGACCGATACTCCTGCCTCGCATCCCACCAGCTCTTCTGCGCCTCCTCGAATCGCTGCTGACCAGCGTGCATCATCTCCAGAGTATCCTCAATCGCCGACTCTACCTGACCTAGGTCAAGTAGAATTTCGTCGCTGTCGTAGCTCCAGCCTCCGTTGACCTCCTGTCTCCTAGTCTGGAGACTGATCAGGTGCTGCTCGACCTCGGCCTTGTTGTCCATCCATAGGCGCATGTTGAGATCGAGCACCTCATACATCTCGCGGCTAGTCTCGTAGATGCGCCCAATCGCTGTCCGTTCCTGCAGACGCTCAGCGGCATCGCGTGCTGCAGTCGCCGCGGTCGGGTCCGTGTCCGCGACCTGGAAGAGCCACAGCGCATGGCAGGCTGCGAGCATGTTGACCGCATATGTGACATGGCCATTGGCCTGGTGCGGTGGCAAAGCGAAGCGAAGCGTCAGAACCTCAGACTTGAGTGGCAGCTGCGCCTTGTAATCACCACGCGCGTGGTAAGCCTCCCCAGCGGCACGACCGCGAGCCCAGATATGCTGGTACAAGTCTTGCATCTTCTTCATATCGAGCTTCCTGCCGGAATCCGTCTCGGACTGTAGAAAGACCTGGTCGAGATGGCTCCGCGCCTCCTCCCAGAGACCGTGCAGCTCATGGGTCGTGTCCACTTCCTCGCTTGTCAAAGTAGTGTGGCCACTCCAATGGAACTCTGCCTTCATACGACTCTCTGCAGATGCAAATGTCCATCCTGAGTTGACGGGCGGCTGCTCGAGCACCTCTTTGATAGCGGATTTGTTACCACGCATCCTCGGTGTATGATGAACGGCTCGGTGGCTAATACTGCTGAACGTGGTCTGCAGGCAGAAGAGCAAGTATCTCGCGTACTTCGTCTTTGTATATGAGTGTTTGAAGGAAGTTACGGGAAATAGGATTGCCCGCGTTGCACTTTCAAGTGTCCTGGGTAGCTAGATTACCCAAAGTAGATAGTAAAGTGGTGAGGTAAACAAAACAACAAAAATCCGTGTCCAGTGGATCGAGAATATTACAAAGTCGGGTTTGTTTGTGGCTGTAGTGTAACTTGGACATGGTGTTCATGTTGCGACCCGGTTGTACACAATGGTGCTGCCTGCTGTACAACACAGCGATGCTGGCTGTTGCGCGCTTCTGCCATAGCCCTGTTCTCCCGTTTCTCGTAGAAACAATAGAAATGAGTCAATACTAATGTTAATAGTAAATTTATACTATGAAAGCTTAGGAAGTTTACAGGGAGAAGGCCGCTCCAACTTGCGCTGTGGAAGAGGGCGTTTTTGAAGCTGTCCACATTTGCAGATAGGTTTAGGTGACACTCGTCTCCCCAGGGCTCTGACATGGGTTCTGGATAAAAAGACTTGTTTAAGGAGAAATATCCTAGCTTGAAGTTGTTCCTATCTTTCAAATATAGCAAAAAGAGGTTTGCCTTGTTTCACGGGATTTGGTAACGAAGTAGACCACGCTATTCGGACGCCCAGGCTGTTCCACCGTTGAAGCTTGTGCATCGACGGTGTGATATTATCCAACACAGCAGTCGCACATGGCCATCATGAAACAAAACACGGGAAAACAAGTAGATTTGACATGCAATTCTCCGGATCGAAGTACTCAAACGTACTGGCACTGAACGCCGCTGGCATCAGAAGAACAAGAAGTCTGCGGCTGACCATTGACAGTCACTTCCACAATGATTGCACCTTCTGGGGTCACAGTTCCCTGACTACCAGATGCCTGCGCATCGGTGAATTGAACCTGCCCAAAATCGGCAAATGGCACGCTCCCGCCGCCGGAGAGAAAGTCTTCCACGATCCACTCCGCGTCCGCGAGACAGAGACTCTCGCCCTGTCCCTCAAAGTTTTGGCTGGCTGACTGACCAGTGCTCAGGTTCTCAATGGTAGAGTTTCCGCCGTTGGTGCCGTCCGCATACACGGTCATGCGGAGCTGATGGCCAGGCTGCACGCCGAGGTCGATGGCGTAGTCGTAGCTCTGCTCGGGGTACCACTCATACCACGTCTCAATACGGCCGTCGCCCCAAACCGTGAACCCGGTCTGGAGAATGGCGGTCTGGCAGGAATAGCCGTCGATGCCCACCCAGACTGCCGCGCCTGCATTCGGGTCTTGGCCGCTCACGGCCGGAACGGTGGCAGTGCCGGTCACCATGTTCCAGCCTTGACCCTCCTGCACGGCACCTCCCCATGGGGAGTCGCCCTGCTGTCGGGCAACTGCAGGTGTGCGTAAAGTGGGATGAGGCAGGTTGGAGTCAAGATAATTGGGGTTTAGATTCTGATGTCCAGAATGTGTAGCATTGCTTGTTACTGCTAAACAATCTTAACTTAGTGATACAGTGGAATCCACGTTTCAAGATATCTTCCAGTTTGGTAACGTAACTACCTTGCTGCCACGCAGATCAGCCCATGATATCCCCCACTGACGCCGCAGTCGTCTTTTTTAATGCCCCTGTTACAAGAGCATTGTGCTACCTGCATGTATTATCTATAACTTGGCGTGTATCTGTTCCATGAATCATAACGAAGTAACTGGTCGATAGCGGTGGACATAGACCCATTGACTCTTCTAGTCGCCCCAGCTAGCCAACTTGCCTTTTGGCTCTTTTACCTCTTTGTTGATGAGATTCCGCGTCGATTATTCGAACGTTTTTCGTTTCTTTCTTTTCCCCTTTTCTGGCACCCAGCGGCGTTCTCTAGTCTCAATCACTTGCGGGTCGAGTCCTAGCAACACGCGATCCGCGAAAGCGTTCGCAGTGAAAACGGCCCGGATTCCATTATGCGTTAGGTATATCTCGAAAATGGAATTGTCCTCCCTGCTACCGCGGGCTTTGACTGCCATACGATTGGCAGGGTCTGTAGCTTGGGATTTTGTAGCCCAAACGTTAAGATGCCGTTGGCCTTCTTCGCAGAAATCGAAGAACAACGTCAGGTAACGGCCATTAAACTTCATCCCCTTTGGAAAGAATATTTGCATGTAGCAAAGCGTGCACACTGGCCCGCCACGATGCACTTTCGTAGGAACTCTAACTTCGTAGCCAGCCATTTTATGGTTATTTTCCCACTCGGCCTTGACGTCACGCCCGCTTGTCCACTGGCGCTTGTTCTCTCCCTGGATTCTATCACTCTGACGCGAGACACCTGTTTTATATAATCGCACACACGTTGTTGTGTGAAATTCCAGAGAGATTACTCCACCTTGAGGATCTCCTTCAGTGACCAAGATCTGATTTTCGACGTGCTCATGTATATCAGCCGGTCTGATGCTGTATTCCAACTCGGCTGCCTGCCACTCGAGGTTTGTTTCGGCGCTGTTGGTAGGGTGGACATACTTCATCACACCAGCCTTCCATTGAGGCTTAGAATCTATCAAGCGACCAAAATCAAACTGATCGTCGGCTCTAGGCAGACTTTTGTTCAGCTTTTCAATGAGATCAGCGGAGGCTGTATTCTGATCCTCATTTTTCTCAGTGGAGGATGATGTAAGCATCCCTTCAATTTGGTAGTTACGCAGCGCTCTGGCATTTTGCGCAATTTCCTTGACTTGGCCGAGTTCAATATGACTAAACGAATGATAGACGGGTCTCTCACTTCTTGGCCTATATTTGACTTCGTACCCAGCACCATTCTCCAGCTGCAATTGACTGCTATGGGGTCTTCGCGGTAATACCCGTAGTAGCATTAGCAAGCCACGCGTCATCGAACCTGCCGCAGTTTCAATGGCTTTGATTTCGGCATCATCCACAATACCCTTTCGGCACAGCCAAGCTTTCATCCCGATATCGATGTTTTCCGCCGTGAGGCGTTCCTCGCCACGTATCTCATCCTGTGCCCGCTGTAATATGTGGTGAAGCATTGTTGTGCGCTCGTATCCTCCATCCTCCACGCCAGTTGTCTCTGTTAATAGAACAGCAAATTTGATAATCATGTCCAGTCGCCGAGAAGCAAGCCAGTTCAGCTGTTGTCGCGTACCCGGAAGTTCAGGGCAGTAGATGTAGAGTCGGGGCTCAACTGACCAGTCTTCAAGGTATGCGGTGTAGCTGAACGATCCGAAATCTAGCTTTATTTTTGTAGCTGGAGCGCCCTGCTGCGAGATACTCTTCAAGATCATATTGCGAACAGCTACATCGCAAAGAAAAATGACCTTATGTGAGCTTGACCGGATGAGACATCTATGAACGAGTAGAAAGCCTTCGCTGTACATTTCCTGTTGTACTTCGTCGAGCTCCTGGATGCTTGTGGTGGAATATTGGCGCAGATTCGCTGTCCAGACTCTCGCAGTCACCTTTGTGAACCCTTGTTCTAGGATACCCCAAGGTAAAGCCAGCCTAGACGTGGTTCTGACCGCAGAGGGATGTGCTTCATCTGTAGGCGAGGTTGTGAGGTCGCCAATTCCAAGGATGAAAGCTATACGAGCGCTTGAGAGGCCGAAAGGAGCAGCCAAACTCCATCTTCCGGTCAAAAATGGGCTGCTAGGCCCACAGTACTTTTGAATGAGCTGTTGTAGAGGCTGTTCTGGAGGATGGTTGTTTACTTGAATAGTAAAACAATGTGGGGTCGGCGCTTGTGGAAGATGCTCCAGGGCCTTGGTAAGGATGTCGAGATATCGAGGTCCAATAGTGTCTTTTCGTAAGTCTCCTGTTTGTTTTATAGTCTTTTTGCTGGAATTCCGCCTATAATTTAGCCACTTCATAATCTCCGGGTCTCCAGAAGCAGATAACTCCAGTATAAACTGCAATACTGAGGTCTGTGTCATCGTGATTGACTGCAGAAGGGGGGGAATGACGTTCAACCCAACATTTGCAAATCCATTGCCGGGATTTTGCTTGCTGACACTGAAGTCTTCTAAGACATCGGATGAAAGGCTTTGGAAAGCACAGCAAAATGCCATTTCCAGCAGGTTCATATAACCTGGATATTGTGTCGGGAGGATCACTCTGTCCCTGGCTTCGGTGAATTCCCACAATTTAAGGAAATTCGCTGTTCGATTGCCTCCCTTTTCTGCACAAATAAAATAGTGTAGAGATGCCTGGCTCCCGTGCAATATTTGGCTGACATGGTATGAGATACGTCGTCTGACGTCGAAAGATTGTCCCACATAGAAACGCAGGTACTTCGGGTTGCGCCTGTCAGTGACGAAATTGAGATAGCCTGCGCGGTTGCTCCATGGCTGCGTATCACTTTTCTGTGAGTCGAAAATCTCAACGAGACTAAGAGAAGAATCGTTAGTCATCAAGGCTTCATTGATCGTGCCGATGGCACTTACCTCGTTGCAGATACTGCTTTATTCGCCAGCGTTAGGATACCAGGATCAATGCAGTCCATCGCAGCCTGAACAATCTTGGATACACCGCCAGCCTGTTCAATGAAACTTTTGTACTTTCTATAGCTCGCATGATTCGAAAATCTAGAATCATATCTCAACTTCGTTGTCAAGTTTACTAGAACTTCGCTCATATCCGGAAAGTTGATGGTCGGGTTGATGTCAACTCCGCTCTATGATGCTTCCTTGTTAGTATACCAAGTTTTCAATAATAGTGACATACTAACTGCGGCTGGAATGTAATCAACTAAATCCTGTGAAATTGGCTCTGGCATGGGATATGACGCTGTTACATTCAGACTGAACCATCGTCGGTACAAAGTGTTCTGCGACGTTTTGGCCCTTGCTTCAGTCTGGGGGGGCGGCTCATTCGATTCCTGTGCTTGGGAACCGCTGGCACGCAAGACTGTTTGGTTGAGAGAGTTAAAAAATTTCTTCGATGAATGGTAAAAAATATCAATGCTGTCCACATACATCTCTTCAGGCTTGAATTGGCTGCTGAGTGCGAAAAAGCACTCGCAGGAGTCTCAGCAGCCTTGACAAGGCATGCTGAGGGCTTGTGTCCGCGCTCTCCGCAGTTTGCGCACTTTCTGTCTGGGCAAGAAATTGATGGGTGACCCTTGACTTTGCAAATTTTACAAGCACCACAATGCGGCTCCTTTCCAATGCAATTCTCAGTGCCATAACCAACCCTCCCGCAGGAATGACAGACGAGCTTCTCAGGATTGTAAGACATGATGCCCAGATCCTAAAGCCGACGAAACGGCAAGGAGTGATACACCCCGAAAACAGTTGGAAAATAATCTTGTAGGATGAAGAATGATCAACTTCAGTGTGCATTCGGAGTAGCAGCGGACTAAGCAAGAGTGTTGGTGCATTTGCAAACGGAGGAGGCCAGTTCTGTTTGCCGGCCTAGTTAACACCATAAGAGAATTGTCACGGCACAACGCACCACAACCAAACACCCTTGGCCTGCTTGCCGGATTAAACCAGCAACGCCGAATTGCCTCTTGGTTCGTAGTGATTATTAGTTCAACTGCCGACTGGCAAACATGTAATAAAGGCACTAAGATTAGACGAGCTATATCCAACTTGTTATAACAGCGGCCATGTGTAGTCAGACAACTAGTAACTAGAGGAAGCCTTATTGAATCGATTATGCGAGCGAAACAAACAGAAGTGATATTGCGCTGGACAAGGTGGACTGAAAAAAATAATCAGGAACGAACAGCAGCATTTCCCCTACAAAAAAGAACGATAGCAGCAGGGTTCGAACCTGCGCGGCCGAAGCCATGGGATGATGAGTCTTCAAATCCCACCCATTATCCACTCTGGCATGCTACCACATTTGCAGTAACATAAGGTTATTTTAATATATAATGGTACTTCTCTCGGCGCCATACCAAGCCCTCGAGCTATTGCGACTGCCCTGAAGAGCCCCGTCGCGAGGCCCTGAATAGCACTATAACTGGTGCCTAAGAGAGTCCAAGCTACAACCAGAGTCGGTGTGCGCTGCCAACAAAACCAATCCGCAGGATGAAGGCGTTAGGAGCTTCCAAGACAATAGAAACTTAAAGGGAAAGATGATTGAATTGATGCTACCTATAGGTAATAGCTAGGCCTACTAAATCTGCATTACCTGCGCCTCTGCATTGGCTTCTAAACGGAATTACCAGGCAACACCCCGAGGAGGTTTAGAGTCCGACTTCGTCACCAAAGATAAAAAACCCGGCGCAGCCCGAACGGACCTGCTGTCGCTCCAGTGTACATCCAAGAAGGAGCTGTCGAGCTGGCGTACCTCTGTGAAGAGCTGCCATGTTGATCTACCTCCCGAAGGAGTTGTCAGATTGTATCGCTACGAATCTTCATCTGCGTCATCTTTGGTCGAAGTGGTATTCTTTTAGCTTGTTCAGAATGTAGATCAGGGGGCTCTCCTCGTTGGGCCAACTTGTGTCTGCTACTTCAAACTGTAAACCGTCAGGGTGCTGCTCGCTTCCAGTTCGCTAGTACACTACTGAGTGAGAGGCAGCTGCTGAACTCTGTCGTGGGACCTGGTTTGCATCGGTCGCGGAATTCGCACTTATTTATTATTATAGATTTATCAATAATCCGAACGTCTTCCGACAGAGTACATCAGCCTACATATCTTAGTGAGCCAGGCGTCAATCGGGTGCATTTTCGGTTGTCCACGGCATGGAAAGGCCATCACCAATTCATCAACACTTGATGGGAGATTGAGTTGCCTTCTAATTAGAGTGTTTGCCTGGAGACCCCATGGCGGTAGGACTTGATGACAACAAAGCGGAAACTGACGTCCTTTGGGGATACTCGAACTTGCCCAGCAGTTCGTAAATCCGAGCCGCTCAGCATCCAAGACTGTGACTTGCGGCATTTCGGGAGTAAACCTTGAAACTCTATAGAATAATTCATGTTATTTTTTTTAAAAGAATAATAGGAACGTCCCCTTATGGAATTTGCTGCCACGAATTGGATGCTATCTGTGCCTGTCATGTAGACATGCCGACCGTGCAATGACGGAGCCCGCAGAAGGGCTACTCATCCATCTTGACAAAGATAGAATATGCTATAATCTGGTGTGCGATGAGATTTCAGAAATAACATGGTCTTGTCTATTTCATTTCAAGGCCAGTCTCGACATCGCCGTACTGTGTTTTCCACAGGTCGATCAAGTAATTGCTGCGAGGCGCCCAAACACCCGTGCCACCCTTTGGCAACTCTTCGTTGACCTTTTGGAGATATGTCGCGGAGAGACTAAACAGTGGCTTAGGCGTCATGGATTTGGACGAGGCATCAACCTGAGGAACCGAGACGGTCGCCTTCTTGTCGTCCATTTCCCTAATGACGCGGAGAGCCAACTGCGCAGCGCAGTCGCAGCCCAGCGTCCATGCCGCATCCTCAAATCCTATTGTGAAGAACAAGTTTGGCACATCCTGCAACATTGTGCCCTTCCACAAAAAGGCGTTGGCGTAATCGACTGGCTTATTGTCCACAGCGACCGTGATGCCGCCCGCGAAGAGGAGCTTAAGCCCCGTGGCGGTGATAATGGTATCCGGATACAGCGTTTCTCCAGACGCCAGGCTAATACTGTTCTTCGTGACAGATTTGATCGTATCCGTTACCACGCTCGCTTTTCCTGACCGCAGCGCTGCAAATATATCGCCATCCTTGGCAGCACAGAGGCGCTGCTCCCATGGGTTGTACCGAGGGTTGAAGTGCGGATCCCAGGGGACACCGTGGGGCAGCAGTTTTGTGTTTTCGTATCGTATATACTGCTTGGATAGTCCTGGAAACGCTCGGCAAGCTGCAATCATGAAGATCGTCTGCAGGATCCAGCCGACTCGGTGCAGCCAGTACGCGACAGCCCAGGGCAGCACAGTAAAGACCACGGACGATAGTAAACCACGCGAAGGGAGAGGGAATATGTACGTCGGACTACGCTGCAGCATTGTAACGTGCTTGGCTTTATCCGTCATAGACGGCACGATCGTGACGGCTGTTGCGCCGCTGCCAATTACCACCACGTTCTTGCCCGCGTAGTCGTAGTCCTTTGGCCAGAACTGTGGGTGTATCACGTCGCCTTGAAAGTCGCCAATGCCAGGGATTGTCGTTTGGAGCGGCTCTTGGTAGTCGTAATAGCCCGTGGCCAAATAAATGAAGCGACTGTACAGCACAGCGGGCTCCGGCCTTCCCGGCACCTTATAGACGATTTGCCATCGCGATCGTTCCGACTGCCAGTTCAGCGACATCACTTTGTGACCCAGACGGATTTTTTCGATGATGCCCGTCTTGGTGGCGGAGTCGGTCAAGTACTGCTTGATGTCACGGCCGTCGGCCAGGGCCTCTCGTCTGGGCCAGGGATTCCATTGAAAGGCAAACGTAAAAATGTCCGAGTCGGATCTGATACCGGGATACTGAAACAGATCCCAGGTGCCGCCTATAGAGTCTCGCGCCTCCAAAACGGCATACGAGCTTCCGGCTGGTGAGGACTCCTGGTAGCGATACGCTGCATTGATCCCGGCGATGCCCGCTCCAATAATGACGAGGTCTAAGTCAATGTCGGCGTTTTTGGCCGGCATGACTGCATGTGTAGTGGTATCGAAGCTTCTATGGTCTGAGTATACTTGTTGGAAGTAGAGTGTGAAGAAAGAACTGCTATATTATCGCTAGGTGTGCACTGATATCTCTTTATGTAGTGCTGACACTGAGTCGTGCGGCTGTGTTACCGGGTGCCCGGTAGCCGCCGGCCAAAGAGACTTCCCAGGCTTCCGTTTCTGCTTCAAAAACTCAGCTACCAAAGGAAAAGTGCAGTACAACATACTCGCGGTTTTAACCATATCTCCGAGAGAATGTTTGGCATGTCATCGTGCTACCGGTTTCGATCCGAGGTTTGCCTCGTCACCTAGGCTGATGATAGCACATTAAAGTACTCCTAAACATCCCTATTTGAGCGCATTTCTCAGCCCGAGGTTCAAATCTGTGCGTAGTTTGATGATGATATCCCGTTGGAGTACGGCCGTAGCGATCACGACGTCCCAGCTCTCCGGCATCACACGATGGTCGGAGACTGATACGTGCTGGGTATGGACATATCTCGGTATTCGGGCTCCCAGACTCACTGCTACTTTATGGAATATTTGACGTAATGAAACAGGTGGATGGAAACATGCTGGATCCATTTGGCTATCTAAGCGAGCATCATAGCCAAGCACGCAAGCTCGTACCTCACAACCTACGTAACTAACACTAAACTGGAGCTTCATTGGCCCTATTTATTTGCCGCGGTTATTATCTTATGGATTTCCGAAATATATCCGAGCTAAATAGGAAGTTGCATTAGCATCTGTGAAAGTTCATTCGCCATGACGTGCGCTCTGCCGAGGTCTCTCACCGTTTCAGTGCCTCCGGATAAACCCTTCAAGCCAAAGAGCCACGCAAGCCAAGGATGAGAAAAGTTCTTAGTTGCCAACCTAGCATCTTCATCGGCAATGCTAGAATTGAATACGACGGTCTGCGGAAGCTTTGGATCAATGACGGATGGCCGGCCAACGCCCACCATGTCGCAGGCACCAGACTTAACCGCGTGCTCGAGACCGAGCCGGCTGCGGAAACCACCGGTGACCACGAGATGGGTGTCTGGAAAAGCCTTGCGGACTGACTTGGCAAACTCGAGGAAAAAGGCTTCTCGGGCTGCTGTGCTAGGCGCCACCTTTCCGTGTGGTGTGGCTGCCGTCGACACCATATTCTGAGGGTTGTTAGCCACGTACATGCAGAATCAGGCGGAAACATCATTATCAGAGATGCATGTTGTAGGAAAACATACCTGCGGGTTCTCGTAGTTGCCACCGCTAATCTCAAGGAAATCGACGCCAGCCTCGACCATATCCCGAAGCTGTTCGAGACAATCGTCAAGCTCCCCGGTGCTCTGGTGGTCAACACTATTAATCTTGACACCAACACAGAAGCTGCTGGGCACCTCTGCTCGCACAGCGTTAATCACATCAACCACAATTTTAGCACGCTTCTTCGGCGAGCCTCCGTAGCTGTCCGTCCTCTTATTCGTCTTGGACGACACAAACTGCGCGAGAAGGTAGCCGTGGGCGACGTGAATTTGCACGCCGGCAAAGCCCGCCTGATGGGCCATGCGGGCGGTAGCGGCAAAACGCGCGACAATCTCGTGGATTTCCGGCTCCGTCAGCGCGCGCGGCTGGCCAAAGACAATTGCGCTGGACGCCTTGGCGACGAGCCCGGAGCCAAGATTCACGGGCACGACACTTGGCGCCACTGTCTTGGCCAGGTACGCCCGGGAGCCGGACCCGAGCGTCGACTGCCGGCCTGGATGGTTGATTTGCAGGATGGCCGGTGTGCCTGCGCTGCTGGCCGCATTTGCCCACTGCGACCAAGACGAGACGTGCTGCGCCGCTGTCAGCGCGTCGTTGACGGCGATGTCATCGGGTGTACACAAGTAGGTGGCATCAATGTGTATGTTGCCAGTCAGGATCATGCCCCAGCCGCCGTCGGCCCAGACTCTGTACGTCTCGACAAGGTCGGCGTGCGGCTGCCTATCTTTGTCGGCCCAGCCTTCGGCCATGGCAGCTTTGACGAGCCGGTTTGGCAGTGTTAGTCCGCATTTGAGTGTGATGGGCTTCGCAATTTCTAGCTGTAGCTCGTGGGGTTGTCCCATTGTGTGTGTTAAGGGGAGGTGTCAATGTATAAGTGGAAGTCAATGTAAGTGAAAGTCAATGTAAGTGGAAGTCAATGAATAAGAGGAAGCCGTTGTGTAAGTGACAAATTTAGCAATAAAAAAGATGCTGTCGACCGAGAAAAGAGATTCACAAATACAGTAGAGCGTATAAATACAAAAGACAAACTGCCAAGTCTTTCTACTCTCCTTCTGCCTCCAAGCTGAACATCCACGCCACGTCCACGGCATTCCCGCGCTAAGATCTGAAATAGAACGGACTCGGAACCCGGGGTGCCCCGTTTTGCGCCGGGATCAAGACTAATCTGCGCTGGGACAGGGCTGATCTACACCGAACTGGGGTTCACCGCGGCCGGGCCAAGACTAACCCGCCCCGGTCCTCAATCTAGCCCGAGCGGCAACCAACCTCTGCGTATAGCCTACCGGTCCTCACATGTTCGGCTTGTATCAAACTGTCCATGGAGAATGGCTTTTGTAGATAATCTTGGCAACGGCTTTTTCGTATCTTAACTCCGGGGACAGTGAAACGAACTCTCACACGTGCACTGACTGCCGACCGAGGCTTGCATCGCGACATCCACTGCCACTGCATCGTCAATGGGCTGCTGAACGACATGGTTACCGAAAGCATCGTTATATAAGGTTGGCCTGGGGGTGTGATCATTTGACGATTACCTTGGCAGCTCTCTGACTACTACTGGAATAGCAAAATCCAAGACGAAACAGCTGAAAAGATTGAACAGGAGAATGGATGTTCCATGTGATTACGACGTGGTAATTGTTGGCGCGGGCATCGCTGGCATTTGCACTGCTTATCGCTTGCAGGAAAGATGCCCCAAGCTGAGCTACTGCATTCTCGAGGGCCGCCATGAACTCGGCGGCACATGGAGCTTGTTCCAATATCCAGGTACGTGCAGCTTCCAAGCCTATAAAACTTCCCTGAAAGCTCTACAAGTACGAGCAGATCCTTACGAAAAACCATGTCCGCTAACGCTCAGCAGGTATCCGTTCCGATTCGGACCTCTACACGTACAGCTTTCCATGGCGACCTTGGAAGGGCAAGTCCATCGCCTCGGGGGCTCAGATCCTCCGGTATCTCAAGGACGCAGCGCGTGAGCACGGATTAGACAAGCGCACCAAGTTGAACCACCAGGTAGACAGTATGAGTTGGTCAAGCACAACCAGTACATGGACTTTGGATGCCACAAACACAGCCGCCGCAGACACCGCCGCAAGAACGGAGCGCATCCGCTGTCGCTTCGTGCTGCTCTCGACCGGTTACTACGACTACGAGACACCCCTTCAGGCCAAAATCCCAGGCCTGGAGGACTTTGAGGGCACCGTCGTGCACCCGCAATTCTGGCCCAAGGATCTCGACTTCCAGGGCAAAAACGTCGTCGTCATCGGATCCGGCGCCACAGCTATTACCTTGGTTCCCACGCTGGCCCGTCGAGGGGCAGCCCACGTAACAATGCTGCAGCGCTCGCCAACCTACATCGCCTCGGTGCCGGCCGAGAGCGTCGTGCATTCTCTGACCAAGCTGGTACTGCCGCAGGACTTGGCATCGCGCGTGATCCGATGGCAGTGGATCCTATTCATGCTCATCTTTGTGCGCTTTTGCCGGCTGTTCCCGAGACTCGCCTGGGCAGTGCTGCTTCTCCTTACCCGCACCGAACTCGCCCTAGACCAGTCCATCGAACCCAATTTCACACCCAAATATGAGCCTTTTGACCAGAACTTGTGTCTCACGCCAGACTCTGACTTTTTCCAGACTCTTCGCCAAGGAAAGACGAGCATCAAGACGGGCTATATCGATCGGGTGACGCCCAAGGGCATCAAGCTTCAAACAGGGCCGAAGCTCCAGCCTGATATCATCGTGACTGCCACCGGGCTCAAGGTGCGCTTTGGCGGTAGCATTCGAATCTCCGTGGACGGCAAGCCTTTCACACTCAGCGAGCACTTTGTCTGGAAAGGATGCATGCTCGATAGTTTGCCGAATTGCATCGCCATCATCGGGTATTATGACGCCAGCTGGACCCTGGGTGCAGATATATCGGCCAAGATGGCGTGTCGTTTGCTGAACAGGGCGATGCGTGGCAAGAAGAAGACTGTAGTTCCGCGCCCCGTGACAGGCATGAACCCGGTGCCACTCATGTACCTCAACTCGACATATGTGACCACTGCGGACAGCCTCATTCCAAAGGCTGGCGACCGACCACAATGGCAGCCGAGGAAATCGTATTGGCACGAAACAAGAAGCGTTTGGTGGGGGGATATAACGACTGACATCGACTGGTCATGATGGATTGTTGCAAGCAGATAGGTGCGAGCTGCTGTGGAAAACGAGGCGAGATGGACACTTGTTTATTCCGTATCAAGAAGAATTGGCTGGTGACAAGGGGCAGTGGTGTGGTTGGGATGCTGACATAATGAGGCGTGGTGGTCCCATTTGTTTCAGTCGGGTAACTTTTTGAAAATTGTGTCTAGCAGGGTATTAATGTTATAGTTACTAGCTATGATCATCATGAACATTGTGATTATTATGATTACTGTGATAGTTCTGATTTCTGTGACTACCGTGATAGCTGATAGCGTAGGTTACACTGTATTCGTAGGGAATAACGGCTGTTTGTAGCCAGACACAACTTTTGAGCAACATCCGTAGATGAACCTGATCAGTCATTTATCTCATTGCCATCTTGGCAGAATGCGTTTTGGTAAGGTTTCTAATTGTTTCAAGTCCATTGAGTCTATCGCTGGAGCTTAACGTTGTGCTAATTCAATTGCACCTGTGAGCGACCTACCTTAGCTAGTAGTGAGGAGACGCCACTTCCCTGCCGGCAACCACCTATCAAGAGCTTGCGAGAGATGCTTACGGCGACATGAGACAGCATCATACACACAGCTACAGCTCACAGCCTCAAAGCGATATTGCAATGACAGCCACATTCACCCCCAAGCATCAAGTTAGCTAGCGCTGCTACATGGAGCTAACAGCACCGGCTTCCTGGTAGCCGTCCGGAGAGCTGTACATCCGAATGCCTAGGCCGCACAGCGACTCCACCAATCCACCAACGAACATGCCCGAGTCGTTTATTGTCTCTCCAAACAAACCAGCGGACAAAACCAAACGCGCGATCTGCCAGCCCAAGCCGTCTAGGAAGCGCCTAGTTTGGGATAGTCTCCTGTCGGCTTGGAAACACAGTCGACTTCATTGGCTTCTCTCAGGTCTGGGGAAAGAGATTGGCTGTCTTACTCTCTGTTTTGGGACAGGAAACGTTCGGAAGGTTCCTTTTACGGGAGATCTGCTGGGGCCTGATATTCGCCTGCAATTCAGACGAATCACTGGACGGCACAAACTCAGCTTCACAGCACGAAACAAGCACCATGATTTGTTGCCGTTTTGACGTCACAATGGCTATTTGGAGTCATTGTAATGGTCAGCGAGGCAACTGAGAGAATGTTGAATATTGCAGGTAGAAATGCCATCCTGCCTTCCTGCCGCTCAGGGGAACTTCCCGCTAGACTTGTTCGTGGGCCGACGGTCTCATTTCCCCTCTCTGCCGTCCGTCAAACTGCTTTTAGCGGGCAGCCGTCTTTCTCGCCCGGATAACTTGCGTTCCGACCTAGCTGCACACGCTCCCTGCATGCCTACCAATCAAACAGGTATCATTTGGAATCAATCTCTCATCCCTGTACAAAGGAAGAAGGAAAGAAACGCACGTTGACGAGGAGGCTTGCAACAGAAGCTCACAGCTTCAGATACCAGGAACGAGCGAAATCGACTCGTTGGTCTATTAGCAATGACTTCAAGTTATTCAATGCACCAACAGACAATTCTACGGCCATGACGCTCAGCTACCTCCTAGAACTTGCTCAACGAGGGCGCCACTCGAAACAATCAACCCGTCATGACCTACATGCGTTGGAGGGTGTGTGCCAGCTATCATTGATCATGGTTGCATACCACATCGGGAACAGCTTCGACCTACCACGCCTTTTTCGGGCACGAAGCACTTTCTCCCTTGGTATTACGGCACAGATCCCCGTAATGACTATTGCGTCTCTTGTGATTGGTCCCCGGTAAGACCAACTATCCCAAGATTCTTGGTGTTTTGCACCTCGTCTTCACAGCAAGTTCTCGCCGTGGGCAACTCTCGATTCACCAGCCACAATGATAACGGGAGAATTTTCATGATGAAATACGGAAACAACCGCGAAAAAGACGAGCCCTGACGCGCAGCTGCTGATTGAAACCCAACTTGTCACTTCGCGGACGTCTATTCGTCCGCACACTAGCCACCGGACATCATCGGACGGATTGTCGCTCACCCGGCGCAGCTTGTGGGCCTTGGGATCTTAGACAGACGGCTCTGTCAAGTTCGGCAAAGGGGGTGCGCTGTTTCCCGCCATGACGCATCCGCAAGTATTGCCTCGAGGCACTGGGCTCTGTTAGTTGTACCAGCATGGCTGTGTCGTCGGCCTGCTCTTCCTAGTGTAGAACCAGTATGAAGGAGGACGTGCCCATTTGAGCTTGCAAGCATTCGCTGTTTATAAGACCTTGCCACTGGCTGTCCTCCCACACCTGCCTGCTCTCCTCCTCCTTCCCCCCAAGTAGACAGTGAAGATCGACTGCTGGAACGAAATATCACAACATCCTCTTCAACTTCAAGATGCGTTTCTCTACTATTGCCCTCGCCACCGCGGCCACTGCGGTCAATGCCCAGCGTCCCTCGGACACGCCCATCTGCGATTACTACACCACCGCTCTACTCAAGAACAACACTGCCGAGAACCAGGCCACTCTCCTGACTCTCCTCGTTAACACGGTCGTTATCGGCAACTGTGAGTTCATGCCCTGCTTGGATCATGTCCTGCTCGGTTCATGGCTTAGATCATGTCCTGGGACATGCGTTGATATCAACGACACTTACTAACATGACGCAGACACCATGCCCAATGTCAATGTCTCTGTCCCTGGTATTCTCAAAGAGGGCGAGTTCGAAGGCGCCAAGGTCAACCTGGCTCCCTACTTCAACGGTGCTCTCGCCTCTTCCAACCGCAACAACAAGGCCACCTGCGTCAACTTCCTCGACGGTGGTGGTGCCGAGCCCCTGATGAAAAATAAGCCCGCCAACGACGACAAGTCCAACCAGTAGTATGTTGACGCGTACACGCTTTGCAAACGGCTCCTCTGACAACTTGCAGCTTCCTCCTCACCCACCTGTACCAGTTCTTCGGCACCCTGCTCGGCTGCTCCAAGCAGGGCATGGCCGGCTTCGACGCCTACAACGGAAGCCCGTCCATGTACCGTGTGCACAAGTTCATGAACCTGGGCCCGGCCGAGATGGGCTACTTCATCACCCAGGTCGGCATGGCTGCCGCCTCGTTCGGCGTCGCCAAGGATGACATTGCCGTCGTCGCCAAGGCCCTCGGCGACACCTTCAACATGCGCTGCAGTGCCCCCGCCGAGGTCATTAAGGGCAAGGGCCCCCAGGCCCAGGCCATCTGCATCAAGTCCAGCTGCCCTGAGGCCAAGGACGCCAAGTGTGACGCCTATGAGCAGGCCGTGGCTCCCGGCAACTGCTCCATGACCTCCTCGGGCTCCATGATGCCCACGAGCACCGGCTCCATGACCGGATCCATGACCGGCTCCATGACTGGCTCCATGACTGGCTCCATGACCGGCTCCGCAACTGGCGGCAACCCTACTTCGACCTCGCCTCCTTCAACTGGCTCCGGTAACGTCAACAGCTTTGGCCTCGCCGCCGTTGTCGCCGCCGCCGCCGCTTACATTCTGTGATTTGGTTAACGGGGGTGACTTGAGTATGGGATGTTTTGAGTAGCTAGTGCTGAATACGCTCTATTGGATATATTTACTGTGAGAGGGGCCTTAACCGAGTGCCTCGAGGGTCTAATAGTCAATAAAACTCTTTGACTGACCCTATGTGACGTACTACTGGCTTTAATTGCCTAGCCTTTGATGATAATAGCCGACTTCACCTGCTTGTTATCCTTCTCGAACATGTTCTCAACCTCTTGAGTTGTTGCTAAATCCGCGGAGTACCAGTCATCTTACGTTCAACGTGCGCTTTGAATACAATACCAGTACGTGGTACGTGAATTCAAGCCTGTATTGGATGCAGCTCTTTACCACGGCGCTAGAGTCAACGCTTTGCTGACCTATCCCTGTTGCATGGAGTAGCTAAGGTTCACATCGCTGTTACTTCTCGTATGTTGATAAGTATTCATTGAACCCTGCTGGGCTGCCGCCAGCATTGGGTGCCAAACTCCGTAAAACTACCTCATGCCAAACGCCTTCTGTAATGTAAATGCAATTTATATGGACACCATGTGTGTGGCCTCAACCCTGAGTTTGCGATTCGCCGATCGAAAACCAACCCGCTAATTTCAATAAAAAAGGTAATGTGACATTCGCTGGCATCCGTACTGTACTCCGATATAGTTCGTTTCTCGGGCGATGAGCTTCAGGGGACGAGGACAATGCCAGATGCCCTCGCCACCGCATCCGCCACCTGAGATGCTGGCTGCGTTGTTTACTGTCAGAGGCCATGTTGGTGGCCTGCCAGTTAATCCGATTTGCAAGACGCTGTGCCATCACCCCTGCCCAAAAATAGTCACCTCCAACGCTTCTTCTTTCGCGGCTGAGGAACAACGACAGTTGGATTAGTCGAGGGCATTATTGGCTCTGAGGCGGCCCTGCTCTCTTTGGTGCTGTTGTTATAATGCGCAAAGTTTGTAGGCTTTCCCAGAATAAATCCGAGAGACCGGCTCGTCCCCTGACCGGCTTCAGCTTTCATGAGCTCGCTCAAGTCGTGGCTTACACGGCGAGCAAACTCGAACGTGTAAAAATTATCGCCGTCGAGAAGCTCGCCAGTGGTAACGGGTATTGGAATGACGGACATGATGGGCATATCGGCCAAAGTATAACCGGAGAGCGTCGACCATGTCCTGCGCCGTACGGAGCCCTGTGAGCTGGACGATGGCGCAACGTCCTCCTCTAAGGGGGGTTGCTGGGCAGCCAGGCGATAATTCACGAGAGACCCGGCAGGGCCGTGAATGTTGGCAAATACATCAATCAGGGTTCGCATACGATTGGCGAGTTCAGTGTTGGAGGAAAGCAAGCGAATGATGCGCTTTTCCAAGCTCGCCCGACTGTTTTCGGCGTCGACCAGACCAGGGCTACAGTGGGAGAAATCTTGTTAGCCACCAAATCTTGTCGATCCAATTCGGTTTCCGCATCCCAAGGTATAGGCTTACCACTGAAGGACCGTTGTCATCATAGTCATAGAGAGATTGTGCCAGCGGATGCGCGAGCACAGACTGCGCAGCTTGGGATCAAACTTGTCGCAAATTATCGCGTGTCCGGTTGAGGCTGAAAGTAAATTGTCGATAGCGTAGCACACATCTTGCAGCTCTGAAAAAGCCAAGACAGTGTCAGCCATGGTAACGACGACGTCATCAGCTTGAATCCAGGTGCTGCGCTCCGGGAAAGGCAGACGCGCAGATTCGAGCAGACAGAGAGTTTTGTATAAAATATGAGCGGAGGAGCGGCATTGTTTTAGTTCCAGCATGGCTTCGTTGATAAGGGTCGTACTTGGGGCCAGCACAGCGTTCAACTCCAGCAGCATATCGAGGATCTTGCCGCCGACAGCCAAGAGGCCAATGCTGGCTGTCGTGACGGACAAGTGCTCCATGCCACTGTTCATGGTCGTGAAATTCGAGGACAGAGATTCAACAGACAAATTCGACGGAGAAATTTATGTCGCTTTTTTTCGGCCGTAAAGACGGCGACGTGGAAGGTTTGAACTCGGGGCGGCGGCGGGATTCTGAGACGCTATTGCGAGGCCTGTAATCGTGTGCCGTCAGGGCGGTAGTCAGGCAGCCAAGGCCATGGCTTGCAGCGGTTTCGAGTTGGTTGGTGGTGTCGAGATGTCGAAATGAAATTAGCAAAACCAAAATGTCTTCGGGAAGGGAAGTAACGGGACACTGCAGAGATAAAAGTAGCCGTTACGCAGACCACCCGAAAAGTTGCCATGCGTTCCGAGACCCCGCAAGTGGGAGAGCAAGGGGACGCGGACGAGGTTGCCCGCGCAGGGCGGCCTCATGGACCACCAAGGGCAGCGCGCGCAGAGCCCGAGTGGCGCAAGGCAGGGCCTAGCACGGATAACCGGCACCTGGCGCGAGACGAGTGCACCGTGGAATGCCGTTCAAGTCTTGTGGGCGGGAGGAGCCGATTGGGTCCGCTGCCGACTATCCGAGATGCCCTGCGCCAGAGTGTGCCAGAGGAGGGCATGGAGGAAGCCAATGCGTAGTGGTGGTGGTGGGCCATGGCCGGTTGGTGGCCTAGGGCGTCTTTGAGGCCTTGGGATTGTTGAGTCTCGTGTCCCTGAAGTCGCCTTTATTATTTTTCTCTTGGCGACTCGTCCGATATCACGCCCTCCCTCCGCCAATATTCTCGCTCTGTTGTCTCGTGCTGACAGGCAATCGGGTTGACGGCTTCCGCTCCAACGCAGGACTGACGAGCTCCCGAAACCCTAGCCAGGTCTCCAACGTGACCCCATCCAGCCATTCATGGCTACCTGGATGCAGCGCCAGCGGGGCCCCTAGAGAGTTTTTGGTTTTGGCTCTTTGGCTCTGAAGCAAGATTACGCTCTTTGCCTGATGGGGTTTCATCGAGAGTCGGAGAAGGGTGGTTGCAGTAGTGTGGAGCTTGCGCTGTGTGGGCACTCATTTGAGTGACGAAAGCGACTCGTCTTTTTATCCGTACGGTGATGGTGATGTCTTCGTGTGCGCGTCCATTGTACAGAGTTGCGTATGCAGTGTTGGATGAAGAAACAAGGAAAGGAGGCTACGCGCTATCCGGTTCTAGAGGAAGCCACGGCGTTTGCAGTCGCCAGCTGGTGGCTTGCAGTGGTCCATCGTGACAGCTGGCAACCGGCACTTGGAAACTGGCAACGCAGACGAGACAGTAGGCAGCCCGCGATGCAACAAAAAACTCTTTCTTCATCAGAATCTTTACTTCTGATTCAGCCCGTCTGCCTCTACCCAACCCGACAACCGTCACGCTCATCAACAACATGCATCTGACTGATCATCAAGTCCACAGGCAGGCCCACTGATGTGTGCCGTCAGCCCGATTCAGGCGGCATTTGCTCACCACCACCCATGTCACCAACGAGGGGCCCTATTTCTCCGCTCCAACCAAAACCGTCTCCTCGGCTCGTATCATCCTGGCCACTGAGTCCGATACTCTGTCATCCATCACAATGCAGCCAAGAAGAACCCCCAAGGCACAAGTCCCAACTCCAGTCTTGGCTTTTTAGCGGCCTCTGACCAGGGGCAGCCCGCCAGGTGGCCATGCCAAGATGCCAAGCGATCAGATAAAAACGCCCAATGTCCAGACAAAGCCAACCGAGTCTCGAATCTGTGCCAGGGCTAGCTTTATTCCGGATCTGTTGATTTTGGCCACAAGCAAAGCTGCGCCAAGGGGAACGATCCAGCGTGCAGACCCCGGCGCGATATTCCCATGATGAGCAATAATCGACAAACCATGTGAGCCCGCCCACGAATACCGCTAGTCTGCCCACCGCTTATTCTCATTCTATCTCCGTCGGAGACAATGGCATTCAGGCCTGCCAACAATGATAATGGCCGTTTGGCCAACTAGCATCTGAAATCGCGGGGCGCCAGGCTGACATGCGCTGTTTGCCTGGTTGCCGTACCCGACGAAGGCTTTATCTCTGTATACCGCCGCCTTGGAAGCATGCAATCCAAACGAACCAACCTCCGCCATCCGAATCGGCGCCACAGCTGTCAGAGCACTGATGAATGTGCCGCCAACTACTCCGTAAGGTAGTCGGTCAACCTCCCTCCCTTGTCCCCCTCCAGCCGACTCTTCCGAGGAATTGTCCTTTACGCGGAGCTGATGCAACTAATTTCGTACATTTATTCCCCTTTTGACGCACGATTCTGCACCCCGCTATTCAGCTGGCTCTCACTCGGCAGGCAACAATTCACGCCCACAAGTTGTCAACCACATCCGGCAGCGGATTGTTTACTTCGCATTTGACGCGAAACTGTTTTGCTGCCAGGCATCCCTTGATCCCTGAACTTTCGAAAGAAGGAGGGACACCGATGACGTTGCTCGTGCCGATAGCCGTGATTTGCTCCCATGCACGTCTGTAGGGCTCGCAAGCTCGCCACCAGTCTGAAACGGGTGGCAGACTGGCTAGTTAGCTGCTTGACCCAACTTGGTTTTGCGTGCACCATGACAAACTTCGGCCAGCTGTTGCCGTGATAGGGCGCATGGCTCTGAAATTGCCCGACAACCGATAAGAGACAGGCCGATCACGGGCGACCGGATCCAGCTTCGACGCGATTATGCGGACTTGCTGCAATCGTTCCGCTTTGCATTTCAGCGAACAACTCGTACATGCCCACTGCAACGGTATTTACGAAAGTATCTGCACTGCTCGTAATATTTATTACTCGTTTATCCTCTGCAGGCCGTCCCCAGCCGCTTGCAAGAAATCGTCGCGAGTCATTAGGATTCCGCCTCGGTGCTCTGACGCAGCTTTCTACGTCTTCCCTTGTGTCTTTGCACCCCAGAAACAAAAATGGAAACAATACCAAATTGCAGCTGACAATCTCAGGCAGTGATTATCACTGCGTTGGTCCTGCATTGCGCTGGTAGCATCGGGGGCGAAGAGACGAGACGGACAATATTGACCTGGTGCAAAGTAGGTCGCCTTCAGACGACGACCTGGTGCTCGGATCCCCTTCTGCAGCTGCGCGCCTTTTGCTGCGATGCGACGTTGCCTAGCTTCCGTAATAAAGCCGTCGGAAATGATCTCCTCTTGTCTGATGCAGGCTTGGATAATGGGAAAATGTTGTCGAGTAGCAAGCGACCTGCTTCGTCGACTCCATGGCCCCAGTCTAAACGAAGGAACATCAGGGCCCGCGATAAAATTAGAATTCATGAATAAAAATAAAAGTAAAAATACCTACACCTGAAACTCGTCGTGTCAACTTGTTTGCGGGTTGTGCTTCGGGTCTACTGCTTCGTCACTGGTCATGAGCCACTTGGTCTCTGCCGATGCGACTACGGGTGGGCAAGGCGTAATACTCACATCTTGGAATGGTATTGACGGCTTCGAGGTAGCCATAGCGCTCATATAAGTGATTTCCTTCTTCTGCGCAATTGCGACTCAAACTTCAGATTCCAGACAAAGGGAATCCCTTGTAACTCGCAACAGGACTATCCATGTTAGATTGCGGTATATTCGGGCACTAACATTAAATTCGGCTCAGCTAGCTACTAGGTACTTGACAGATCCAACCTGCATTACAGATCCAACTCGTATTATGACACCAGTGCACGACCCAAACAGGCGCTGTCCTTATGTTGTACTACATGGTTCTCCTCCCGTGTCGCAACATGTCATGTACGCTGTAAATTCCCAGTAATATGGCACTGTTTCTATTTTTACACTCCCGACCAATCGGCTTTTCAATGGGCGCTTGAGCTGAGCCGTGAACGCTTGCGGCCGCTGCCGGTTGTAGCCGGGTGCATCTTTTCATTCCGCTCCCTCTTAAGCCTATCATCCAAAACACGAGCTGTGGAAAAATAAAGTCAGCTTGATGGTACTTGTTTGGCTTATTCTCTTTCCATTCCTCTCTCTTGAATGCAAACCTCCTGACGCGGGGCTGCGGCCGAGCTCCCTCTCTTGAAACCGCCACACCCCGGCCACCAACACGGGAAGAAACTTACTCAGAACGTCATAACCAAACTGCGGGTGCTCCAAGCACAGGCTCTTGAACTCAACCTCGGCCTCGGAGCGGAGGGCGTGCGAGCGGGCAGCCCAGAAGCTAGCGATGGGCGCGCGGACGGAGTTGTCGTCGGGTGCGGTATGGGCGTAGACGTAGCGGGCGTAGGCGAGCTCGCCGCGGGCCGTCGAATTGATGCAGTGAATCTTGGACGCCGCCAGCTTCTTGAGCAGCTCCATGCCAAACTTCTCGGCGAGCGTGTAGATGCGCGCGTGGCGCAGCAGGTGGTCGCCGTTGTCGTCGACGCCGGGCGCGGTCGGGTCGTGCTCGAGCACGCGCTGCCCCGGCACCTTGCGCGGAAAGTACTCGCCCGTGTACAGGAACTCGAGGAAGCTGCCCATGGCGTTGTAGTCTTCGTCGGGGAGCTCAATGGATCGCGGCTGCAAATTCACGGGCGTTAGCGATACTGTTACAGTAGAAGACAAGACGACCGCGCTCGCCGCAGTTCATTCAATTCGTCGTCGGGAAGCATGATACGTACGCTGCCATCTTCGACAAAGCTTTGGCACAGCTGTTCAAAGTACGGGCTCTTTGTCAGCAGCGCCTGATGTGCCGTCAGGACCGTCTGCGCCTCCTGCCCGACGAGCAGCGTCACGACGGGGCTCGCCAGGTACTCGATGAAGCTTGGGCGCGTCTCAGCGACAGGGTCCTCCAGGATGACGCTCGCCTCGGCGTCCTCGACGGGGCCCTTTTCATATGGTGTCTCCTCAGCACCCGTCGCCGCACTGCCAGTGCCCTCCATCTCGACGTCGCCGGCGGCGGCAATCTCGACCTCGACGTTGGAGGCGTCGTCGCGCGCGCTGATGCTCTCGGTGTCGTGGTCAGGCATTGTTGCGAGTGGTGAATTGGGGTTTTCTGGGGAGGATTTCCTGGGTGTAGTGGGCGTTGACGACCGTGTGTGCGCGGCGACTGAGGCCTGACATGCTGGTCTGTTTGATGCAGCCTGTTGTTAGGCGACGTCGCTTTGCGACAGCTCGGCCAATAAGGTGGGGTGACCGTTGCCGTGGCACACCCCAGTCAGTCCCGGAGAGCAACGGTGTAACCAATTGATAACGCAAGGCGCATGTGAAGTAATTTTTATATTTACAGAATTCCATAAAGAGGCCGATCTGCCGGCTTCGACTATTTAAGCGCAGTCACAGGGAGCTTGGTTGTTATTCTCCATACCAATCTCTAAGCGACATACCCTGAATAAGCTACTAGGCGCCGAGATGAGAGACAAGATGGGAGAGTACCGCCTCTGAGTTGAGGGGAATTGTCTTCGGTGCTCTTTACATGCTCAGTTTTCAACCTTAACAGCAAGTCCTGGAAGTAGTTCCACAAAAGACGGGCTGTTCTCCCCGCCTGCCAATGCCAGTCTGATGACTTGCTCCCCAGAGCCGCCAACAATCGAAATTGTCTGCTTGCCAACTTGCACACTAGAAGGCACGTGAAACGGCCATTCATTGTTGCCAGCCTTTGTAGACCGTGGATCGTATATCGCTGTGTAGACATCACGGAGGCGTGAACTGTCGCCTGCCGGAGCCTCAACGATGATGCGCGAGACGCCCTTGACGCCCGAAGGATGGTTCGTCAGCTCCGGCGAGCTTTCGTACGGGACTCGAAGCTCTCTGGACGTCCTATCCAAGCACCAGAATGGCAAGGCCCCCGGGAACACCGGCGCTCCCTCCGGGTCCGTCGCCGCACCAATGGACCATTTCAGCACCGTTCCATCCGGCCGCTCACGCCCGCCCGGCACCGGGTCGCTGTACGCGTATCCCGTCTGTACATCCGACACCTGCTTCTGAATGTACTTGAAGTCCTTCTCCTCATGCAGAGAGCAGGCCCAGTCGATGATGGTGCCGTCCTGGAGTGAGCCCCAGCGATGCTGCTTGCGCGCATCGGGCTCGGCGGTGTCGAAAAAGGCAATGAGTTCAATATATGAGCCGTCTTCAAGGAGAATTAGGCGGTTCCAAGTCAAGCCGTCGGCGTGGCGGCCACCGGGTGCAACGGTGAAGAGCCCGTCGAGTCGCTCATCGATGCTAGTGAGGGCATGGTGGTCGACGAGGATGACAATGTGGTCCAGCAGCGGTTTGGCGAGGCCATTAACAGCCGAAGCATCTGAGTCGGACATTTTGGCGCTTTCAAGATGTAGAAACTGCCACAGAGATGAAAGTCGAAGTTGAAAATGTGAAGTGAAAGTTGTTGCTTATGCCAGGCTTACCAACCCAATGAATGTAGCCCCGCGTTGACGTGATGCATCATCATAGTGCGTCATGTCTCATATTACGACTTCACAGCCGTCACTCTGAAATATTCCCATCTAAAATGGAGGATTTTATAGTCGTACAATATTATTTTATAGTGACATGTAAAACGGCGGCCTATGATGTCAGTCAACCTAGGACCCTTGGCTGGGGAGCCTGCATGTGAGCGAGTGAGCCAAGCCAAGTTTATTGATGTTGTCGCCAAGATCCCTCCCCAGCAAAAGATGACAATTCTAGTAAGTGATTTTAGACAAAAAGCAAAAAGAAAACATACAGCAGCCGGTGTTCGCTGGTCGTCACCGACCCAACTACTAATCTGCCGGTCAGTAGCTTGACTTCAGCGGAGCAAACGGGACGCGGTATTCTCTACTGCCTATGGCCGTATGTACTAGAGATTGACCAAAATTTACTTATATCTGCAGAATATTAGAGATCTTTCGAGGGCAGTTCCGCCCCTACTGGGATGGATTGCTCTTTACCCAGAAGCATGGTACTCTACGAATAGAGTTTAGATCTTCATTCTCTGTCACACCGCTCCGGTAATTCTCCGAAACGGCGGAAGCTTGGCATTGGGCATGTTGAATGCTCATCAGGTCAGTACGTTAGGGATCATTGCCGGACCGTAGGCGAAGGGGTTATCACTATTGGGAAAATAGCATGTGTTTGTTCTTTTGTCTTGATTACAAGTCACAACGAGTACTAAAAATGTACGGGGTAAGTTACCATAGTTGGACCTTAACGAGCCTTGCTGACCGTCTGTCCATCTACCCCTGCATGAACAGGGTCAAGCATTCAGAAAGCTCCCAGCTGGAGCCTGAGGATGATACTCAGCCAACGAGATTGCAGCAGAGGGGCCTACTTGGCAATCTGGGTTTCATTCTTCGCGGGCCGCTCCCTCGGCCCCTGTCCGTGGGCGCTGGCAGCCTCGCGCAGAACGAAGCTCTCCACATCGCGGACGTAGCATGGGCTCGCAGGAAGCTGACCACAATTTACCATCAGTAGACTCGTCGCTACTTTTGGTTCTCCTCGAGGACAGTGACGGGTTGGGCCGGGCTAGCTTTTGCTAGGCCGAGAGAGATGGGCGGGCAAAGAGACTCGATGGGAAGAAAATTGGGGATGGTGAGAGAAATGATGAATGCGTGCCAAGTCTTCCTGCTTCCAACGTCTGTGACTTGACATGGTTGCTTGGTTCAGAAGCATTGAGGGGCAGGGCTTGGATGCCTCATGCGGGCGGACGCCTTTCACTTATTAAACTGCCAAAGCCCCGCACAAGAGACGCTGATGATTGATAGCCATAGAAATTTCTTTATTAAATAAGTAAAAATTAACTAGACGCAGCAGCAAGATGCGGTCGGTTATCGCTGGATGTAGTCTAGTCTGCTGGACGTAAACGACAACTGCGCTCAGTAAGACACTGCGAGCCTGGCAGTTACCTCACTTACAGAACCTCTCCATGATATTGGTAAATGCACAACGAAGCTCGCTGCAGCCAACTACCTCAAAACCACTCGCGTTAGCTCGACGCCGCTGCCCGAGTTCGCCACCGGACACTGCCACCCAACACCCATGTACAGACCTCACTCATCGCTGTTCCCAAGCTGAACTGACAGGCTCTCGTGGAGCAAAGCGGCAGTCGCCTGCGAAACTGGATTCGGCCGACCGGGCCGCCCACATGGTGAGTTCTTAAACGGATGAGGCTGCTGGATGGGTGGACGAAACGAGACCGATGACCGACGACCGACGGCCCTTCCCCCCTCGGCAGGCCTGCCCGTTTCCATGTTGCATTGAGCCGCGTTTGTCCAGAACCCTGCCCAAAGCTGCCCAAAGACTGTCAACTTTGGCTCGCCAGCAGAGGTAGCAGAAGGCGACTTCTGGACCGCGTCCGCCTGGTCTGGCTCATATGCATGTATGCACAGAAATGGAGCCCTGTTGGGTGACGACTTTGAGAAATGTGGAAATACTGTGCATGGAAATGTAGACGAGCGACCAGGGTCTGCATTCGAACCGAGACTGTGGACGTGGGAGTTGGCAGGCAGGCAGACAGCACAGCCTGATGGGTATAATAATGCAGCACCTCCGCAGTCCCCTCTCCTTCCTTTGCTATTGCTTTGGCAGAGTCACTCGGACGTTTGAATCCAGTCTTTCATTCTCGCCAGTTTCTCCACCTGCAGGAACCCCCAAGATGAAGAGTATCAATATCATGGGCCTGCTGGCTCTCGTGCGCCTCGCTGCCGGTGTCGAGGCTGCCGCTCTCACACCGTCCTCTTCCCCCTCGCTATCGCATGCCATCCCTCTCACCACCCCGGAAGCCGAAGCCGCCGCCGCCGCCGCGGAAGCCGCCTTTTATGCTGCAGGTGCCCAGGCGGACCAGTGCGAGCCCTTCACGGGAAAGCTCCCCGAATGCGCTGTAAGTGATACTAGAAAACCTTTTATCCCAACCAGCGTCACCGCACGTAGACGACTGACACGAATTCGCAGAACGGGTGCTTTAAACAACTCTCTCAGACCGAGAACTGCGACTGGGCTGGCAACATTGCCTGCCAATGCAAGGACACTGTCAACTTCGTAGTGCAGTTGTCTCAATGCGCCGTCGATGTGTGCAATGGCAGCGCTGTCATCACCCGTCTTATGGAAGACTTCAACACCGCCTGTGTCTGCGCCAGGCGCGGCGAACTGCCCAGCCCGAGCTCCGGCGCGCCGAGTGGTACGCCCTCGCCTACACCTACGCCGACGCCGAGCGCCACCCCCAGCCCGTCCGTGACCGGCTCCCCTCCTCCCCCGACTGGCGGCTGCCAGTGCCTTGACAAGGCCGCCGCTGTCCCCGCCTGCGCAAAGGACTGCGTCACGAAGGCTGCGGCCGCTTACAGCTGCGGCCCGGAAGACTACCAGTGCCAGTGCGCAAACCGTGAGAAGATCAATGTTGACGCCCTTCAATGCTTGAACGGTTGCGGAAATTTCGACGATATCCTGAATGCCCTTGGCACTCTGTGCTCCTGTGTGGCCGCTGCTCCCTCCGGTTCTTGCGGCGGCGGCGCTGCTCCTCCCGTGAGCAGCGTTACGCCGTCCCCTCCGGCCAGTACCGCCACGCCTACTCCTTCCATGAGCACTCCATCGCCTCCTCCGTCTGGAAGCACCGAGTCACCCTCCCCTCCTGCGAGCACTCCGTCGCCGTCTCCCCCAGCAAGCACCAACACGCCTACTCCGCCCGTGAGTACCGAGTCGACTCCTCCAGTCAGTACCGCTACGCCCACTCCATCTGTAAGCACCGAGTCACCTTCCCAGCCAGGGAGCACTCAGTCGCCGTCTCCCCCGATCAGCACCAACTCACAACCTTCTACCGACCAGAGCAGTAGCCCGTCCCCTCCCAGCCGGAGCAGCACTCCTTCTTCGTCAGAAAGCGGCAACCCTTCTAGCCCTACCGGAAGCAACCCGTCTTCCTCTCCGACTAGTAGCAGCCCATCTGCTACTGGCAGCAACTCCGTTCCAACCGGCTCCTCGGCTCCGGGATCGCCCGCGCCGACAAACTCAGTCCCCGAGTCCAACCCTGCTCCTGGCTCGGAGACTAAGCCGAGCACTGGCGACATGCCCAGACCTAGCGTTGGTATGGACTCCAACCCCAAGCATCAAGGAGACAATGGCAATCCTACTGGCTCCCAAGCTTCTGCAAGCACTGGTACTGGTAGCACTGTCAAGACTGATGCCTCTGGAAACACTGGTTATGGAAATAACACCAGCTCTCACGCGGGCAAGCCCACCGCCAACCCAACTGTCCCCGGTGGCCAAACTGGCAACCCTGATAACTCTGTGCACGCTGGCAGCGCCCGTTTTGAGATTGGCTTCATCGCCGGTGTCGTTGGCTTTGCCTGGATAGTCGCTGCTATTTTGTAAGCCGCTGATATTTGCAGTACGAATGAAGTAAAGGAGTCCGCTGATGGACTATGCAACGGTGATGTTGATTTAAATTAATGGAGCGAATGTTTCAATCATACCCTACTTGACGAGCTAGTTTGAATAGACTGCCATAGTAATAATAATGTTTACATGCAATGTTAGGATCAAGATTCGATGTGACTGCCTTGTAAGTGGTGCCTCGGCTCCACCACGCCAGTTGGTCTAACAGATGCCATCCGAAAATTTCCATCACAGACAGACATGACTCTTCCTCCATCACATCTCACCTGCGGCATTATAGACATCGATTGAAAAATCATTAACCATTCTTACACCATAATCCCCCGCTCACGATAGTATCCGCTCGCAATGTCCCTATTGGACGCACAACTGCGCTCATCAGCTGCGGCCGGAGCTGCGGCCGCCGTCTCGGACGCCCTCCGGACGCAGCACGTCGAGGCCGTCCTCGAGGCCCTCAAGCGGCGCAGTCCCATCTACGGGACCATCCTACCGACACTGACTCTGCACACTGCCTCGCGCGGCCGGGTCGTCTGCCGACTGGTGCTCGACACCATGCACGTCAACAGTCGCGGCGGCCTGCACGGCGCCGTGTCCGCGACAATCGTCGACATGACCACCGGCATGGCTATTGCCGCCTGGGACCTGCGCGACACCACAGGCGCCAGCGCCGACATGCATCTCAGCTACATCGGGACGGCCGTCGTCGGCGACGAGCTTGAGATTGTCGCAACCGCAGAAAAGGTCGGCGGAAGTCTGGCGTTTGTCACGATCCGCATCGACAAGGTCGGGCCCGACGGAGAGAGGGCGCCGGTGACGCTGGCGCAGCATACTAAGTTTGTGCGGTCATCGCCCAAGAATCCATCCACGGGGGTGAATACGCCTTTGTAGTGGCAATAAGTGGCCACATCACCAAGATTGCACTTGTCGGAGCACATTAGAAGGAAGCGCGAATAAATTACATGAACGAATATACGAGACGATGACCCATCTTGGAAACCCAAAATTCATCAACTTCTGCCCGTTGAGCTGGTAATTCCACCGTCCACAACCAACTCCTGTCCCGTGATATACCTCGCTTCATCCGACACCAGAAACACCGTCGCATTGGCCACATCCCACGCCGTGCCCATGCGACCAGTCGGCACCTGTGCATCGCGAAGCCTCTTCAGCTCTTCATACCCACCACCGCCCGGCGGCGGGTATCTCTCCGCCATGGTCCGCGTGTACGGCGTCTCGACCAGCCCGGGGACCACCGAGTTCACGCGGACGCCCTTGCGCGCAAAGCTAACCGCCGTGGCCTTGACAAACTGCATGAGGCCCGCCTTGGCAGTGTTGTACGCGATCTGGTCCTTGCCAATGTAGCGCAGGCCGGCAATGCTCGAGACGCAGACGATGGCGCCCCCGTCGGACTGCGCCTCCATGACGGGGAGGACGTGGTGGCAAGCGAGGTAGGCCGTCTTGAGGTTGACGCTGATTTGCGCGTCCCAGACATCTTCCGCCATTGTTGCTGCGTTGCCTGGCTGCGAGTATCCCACATTGGCGACGAGGATGTCGATGCGTCCGTGTCGAGCCAGACAGGCATCGACGAGGGCCTTGACTGACTCGGACGAGGTAGCGTCTGTGGGTTGAACATGGCACTGGCTGCCCATATATTGTATCACCTTTTGCGTTTTCAGCGTGGAAGAAACGGTTCTATTGCCGCCAAATATGACGGCGCCTTGTCGTGCCAGCTGCACAGCGCAAGCTGCGCCAATGCCCCAGCAGTCTGGGTCCGAGTCGGATTCCGTCTGGCCGAGGCCAATGACGATGGCAATTTTCCCGTCAAGATTAAGCATGGTGGGCTTTTTTTTGTCAATTGCCCTCCTGGTAGGTTGGCAATTCCTGGTCGTGGACGACATCTTATACAGCTGGAGCGGTTTCGGCGTTTGTCCGCACCGAACGGGGCTTCTCCGCATCGGCTCCGCGGCCGGCATGACGACATGGGGGGCCTCCAGCAACCAGAGGCCATATATTTCCAACCATCCCGACTTTGGAGGCGACAGGAATTATTTCTTAAGAATTAAGGGAAAAAAAGTTAAGAAGAAAGAAGAACTTCGCCGGCATGAGTTCCAACATTCCCAATCCAGACTATGACCTGAACACACCCATCCAAGAGGGCAACAACACCGGCCTCCGCCAAGGTCTCACCTCTTACGGGGACGCGCACTTCTCGCTCTTCCTCCGCAAGGTCTTCATCAAGGCCCTCGGCTACAGTGAAGACGCTCTCTCCCGCCCCATTGTCGGCGTCGTCAACACCCAGAGCGGCTTCAACCCATGCCACGCCGGCGTGCCGCAGCTCGTCGAGGCCGTGCGGCGCGGCGTGCAGCTCGCCGGCGGCCTCGCAATAGACTTCCCGACCATCAGCCTGCACGAGTCCTTTGCCAGCCCAACGAGCATGTACCTGCGCAACCTGATGAGCATGGACACGGAGGAGATGATCCGCGCGCAGCCCTGCGATGCGGTAGTGTTGATTGGTGGCTGTGACAAGACGACGCCCGCGCAGCTCATGGGGGGTATCTCAGCGAACAAGCCCATCTTGCACTTGGTCACCGGGCCGATGATGCCTGGCAGCCATCGCGGCGTGAGGATTGGCGCCTGCACGGACTGTCGAAACAACTGGGCCAAGTTTCGAGCCGGGGAGATTGACATTGAGGATATATCGGCCATAAACGATGAGCTTGCACCAACAGTACGTCAGTCTATTTTGAAATAATCAAGTACTCACCAAGAATAGGCTGGCACATGTGGTGTCATGGGCACCGCAAGCACAATGGCATGCATCCTGGTAGCACTCGGCTTGATGCCGTTTGCTGGCGCCTCGGCTCCGGCGGTCTCGTCATCGCGACTACGCATTGCTGAAGACACGGGCAAATTCGCTGTAGCCGCGTGTAAAAAGGAAAATGACTTGACGCCACAGACACTGCTGTCGCGGGAGTCGTTTATGAATGCCATCACAGTATTACAAGCCATTGGCGGATCGACAAATGCGGTGGTGCATCTGATGGCCATCATCGGACGGCATCCATCGGTCGCTGGGACGATTACACTCAAGACAGTGGACGAGATCGGAAGAAAGACGCCGCTGTTGGTCGATTTGAAGCCAAGCGGCGAGAACTATATGACGGATTTCCACAATTCTGGTAAGCTGGCTTCTTCTTCGCTCACGAACTCACGGCTAACTCAGTAGGCGGCATGCTGGCTCTTCTTCATCAACTTATACCGCTGCTCCATCTCGAAGCCCGGACATACACTGGCAAGACTCTCGGCGAAGAGCTTGCTCGAATCACTCCGCTCTCCGTCCCTCAAGAGCTCAGCTGCATCCAGCCCTTCTCCGAGCCCCTCTACCCCCGCTCCTCCCTCGTTGTTCTCACCGGCAACCTCGCGCCCGGCGGCGCCATCATCAAGGCCAGCGCCTCCAAAGACCGGCGCCTCCTCCACCACCGCGGTCGCGCCGTCGTCTTCGCCGGATCCGCCGACCTTGTGCGACGCATCGACGACCTGGACCTCGACGTCACGCCCGACAGCGTGCTCGTGCTCCAAAACATCGGCCCCGTCGGCAACCCAGGCATGCCTGAAGCCGGCATGATCCCGATTCCGCGCAAGCTGGCAGCAAGCGGCGTCGTGGACATGCTGCGCGTGTCGGACGGGCGCATGAGCGGCACCGCGGGCGGCACCATTGCGCTGCACGTCTCCCCTGAGGCGGCCGATCCGTCGTCTGTGCTGGGTGTCGTGCGTACCGGCGACTGGATTGTGTGTGACGTGGAGAGCAGGCTGCTCGAGGTGGAAATTACCGACGAGGAGATTGCGCGGAGAGTTGGGGAGCGGGCGGAGATGCTAGATGAGGCAGAGACACCGTGGCACACGAGGCATGAGACACGAGGTTATAGAGGGCTGTATCTTCGATCTGTAAATCAAGCACAGTTCGGTGCGGATTTCGATTTTCTGACGGCCTCTGGTCCTGTATAGTGGACGGGGGTTCGACGTGAACGCGGCGTTGGGTATTTGGGGCTTGAGTCTGCCCGAGTCTATTTGTATCTGAAATATGTAATCAGCTGATGCTTCATAAAAAATCTAATACTACCAAGCTAGAACCACAATTATACCATATCAAATTTGATCGACGGAACTCAGACTCTTTTGTTTCGTATTGCTGCCCATGGCTTTCACCACTGGCATTTACTAGCCATCGCATTGCTGCAGGTCATCACTGTTCCTAGTACCCTGTTACGACATGAGGCGAGTAGATTTAATGAGCCATCAACTTTGACAGTCATGCATCTCTCAGTCCTCGGCATGAGTACCAGTTCGCACGCAGTGTCAGCGCTGCGCGGAGGCGTAGACAAGTGAAACGGTACCCAGCCAAGAAAGTTGAGGAGAAGAAAATCAAAATCGAATACACGGGGGGTGGAAGCCTCTTATATTCCTCTGGATAAGCTTTTCTGAACCCTTCTGAGTTTGTGACCTAGAGTCACCTAGTGACTCAGGCTCCGGATCACGTACATCATAAGCGAGGATTGAGTCACTAGCAGTTGGAGCCGATGGGTACGTGAATTACAAGCAATGTTCGCCACTCTCGATAACTGCGCCAGGTTGTGATTTAGGGCTAGGCTTATTTGTTCTTCTCACAACTATGCTTTTTTATTTATCCCGAAAAAAGTAATTAACGTGATGTACTGTATTTATGGACATGCTGTCCTGATCCTACTCGAGCGTGCATGTGCGGTTCTTGCGCGTGCATCTCTCTCGATTGCCTTTCAGCTATTATTTATTAATTTTCCATCACATTTAAAGCACTTGCTATAAAGAACCTGCCGTAGGAATAAAATCCTGGAATAAGCTCTGCATCATGACATCAATATTCACAGACTCCCCGTCCGCAAACAAGCCATCAAAAGGCGGGAATAGGCTATCCATCTCCACAGCATCAAACAGTGGCATACTCACACCATCGCCACTGCCATTAATTAAGTCATCACCCGTAGCTTGCGCCTGGACGCGACTCGACCGCGAGCGCCCTTGGACCGGCTGCTGGCTCTGTAGCCACTGCCCCGTCGACCGGGCCAGATCGTCGAGGATGTCGCGACACTTCTTCGCCGCGGCCCAATGTTCACCCGTGGCGCTCAATATGCCCAGCGCTGAACTGACCGTCGACGCGAGCACGTCGGGCTGTGTCGCCCGCGCCACCTCAGGCTCTGCCTTGACGCAGTACAGGAGCGTCAGCACTGCGAGGACTAGACTGTGCAGGCTGATCCAGTTATGTATGAGCAGGTTCTGGCGATACATTCGGTCGAGAATTCTGATGCTTTCGGTCGCGCTCTTGTGGCATCGTACCAGGGCGTCGGAGGTGGGTTTGGGGATGGCCGGACTTGGTCGCAGCAGAAGCAGGCAGAGACCGTGGTACCGCAGCTGACAGACGAGCTGCATGAATTCATTCGGATGTTGGCTGTCTGGTGGGATACTAGCCAACCACTCGTCTAGTTGCTGCAGCACATTCTTTTGCCAGCCGTGGATATCCGTCTGCGGCGGATACGCATATCTCGGGGCTTCTTGGACAATGCTGTTGGCGATGTACTTGATCTCGGAGTTGATCTTTGTCGCGCGAAACAAATGTATCGAATACGATATTCCAAGGGGTTTCGGATTTAAAGAGTTTCGAACCGTGGAAAGGATGGCGTCTTCAATTTCTTGAGGCAACTGTCGAGGTTAGCCAAGTCCCTGCAGTCCCCAGGTACACTTACCCGCAGTTCACAGGCTTCGTCGCGAAGTCCAATCGGTCGGCCCATGATTGTGCAAATCGTCCTATCCAGAAGAATACAAACCCAAAATATTCTGGTTCTCATTTCCTGTTCCAGAAGCGAGATTCCAGATTCAACGGTAATGTTTCTCTGCAGCCCCAGATCCAACACGCCGGCCAGACACTGGTAGTTGAGATACCACACGTTGAACCGCGTACAGGGGCTATGCAACGCAAAGATAAAGAGTAGCAACAAGCACTGGAGTCCCTGTATTGAGTTTTCAATGTTGAGTCTCGGAAACGATTCCAGCGCCGCGCGGCAGTACGAGTCACTGGGCAAACGCGCTTTCGAGCGCATGGATAATGCTGTCGCGCCGATGGCAAGGACCATGAATACTTGAAATGAAATGGCAGGAGCCACGTTATCATTTTCGTAAACATGATCCATGGCATCCAGGGTCGTTTGGTGATGCAGAATGGGGTACTGTGGATGGATGAACTCGAAGTAGGCGTCAAACATTCGCTGGGCCAACCGCTTCGGCGGCAGGGGAAGAGGGCCAGTGCAGGACTCGATCAACTCCCCCGGAACGTCGATTGTATTCTTTGTCGTGTCCAAGTCACCCATGGCATCGCGACTCTTGCTCAACATGACTCGGGCGAGAAAATAACCACTGGACGGGCCAATGTACCGGGAGTCTTGGCTGGCACCCAGCGACAGCATGCCAATTTCGTGAGCAGATGCGCTATTCCCACCGAGTACCTGCTCCAAAGCTTGCCTCGGCTGTGGAGGTTGTTGAGGCTCTGGGATTATTCGAGGAGCATCATTCGCGGCCGTGACGATGCTTGGCTGGCGCTCCAGTGTCGGCATGTCCAGCATGGCCGGGTCGATATCTTGCTGCGACTGCCCATTTTCCAAGTCAATATCCGGGAATCTCTGTCGAATGATGGACTCGAGCCATGTGATGCGAGACTTGAGGGTCGAGATCTCCCTTGGCTATGGTTAACATGTGTTTGATCCGCACCTCGATTCACTCACGCCCTGGGCAAGTCTTTCAAGCGCGCACTGAGGCCGTCTGCACATGGGGCGCCCGCGTTTCTGCAATTCTTGCATGTCGGCAAATCCCCGTCGCACTGCTATCATTAGCTATTAGATCCAGGCAGATCCCCGAGCACTGCTTACACGGATCTTTCGCCGCTGGCAGCGCAAACAGGCGAGCCTGCCGCGTATCTGTCGCTCGGAGCCCGCCCGCCTGCTAGATGGATGGTCCGCGGGCATCACTAGCCCAAGATTCGTCCAGATTGATGATTTCCCGATGAAAGGACGGATCACCAGCGGGTAGCGTGTATCTTGTGATGATGCAATGCTGGGTGTGCGGAGAAAATCCGCAGGTCAGGAAATGGATACCAGTGCTTCCCCGCTTATCTCCACCATCCAACGGAGACTCGCCGCCAGCGAAAGCTATAAAGCAGTTTGCTCCATCATCTCTCTTACACGGAGCAAAGTACACGCAATTAACCAAATTTTGCTCCAACTAAAATGACCTCAGGGCAACCAACACAAGAACGGCTCCATGTTGCCGCCAGTGAAGCCCAGCGTCTCGTCGAAGACATCCTCAAAGGCAACGGCGTCCCTGCCGCCAACGCCGCCATCGTCGCCCATGGCCTGGTCGCGGCCGACCTCCGCGGCGTCGACACGCACGGCATGAACCGCATCCCATCGTACATGGCGCGCATCCGTCAGGGCGTCCTCAATGCTACTGCATCACCCATCCTCACCCAAGTCACGCCCGTGGTCGCACAAGTCGACGGCCGCAACGGATTCGGCTTCCTCGCTGCGCACGCCGGCATGACGGCTTGCATCGAGGCAGCCCAGACCTACGGCATCGGCATGGCCAGCGTCAAACACTCGAACCACTTTGGCATGAGCGCGTGGCTTGTGCAGCAGGCCCTCGACGCTGGCATGATGAGCCTCGTCTTCACCAACTCCAGCCCGGCGCTCGCGCCGTGGGGCGGCCGTAGCAAGCTCATCGGTGTCTCCCCCCTTGCCTGTGGTGCGCCTGGCAAAGACTTATCGTCCAACTTCATCCTCGATATGGCTCCGTCCGTCGCCGCTCGTGGCAAGATCTACAAGGCCAAGCGACGTGGCGAAAAGATTCCCCTAGACTGGGCGCTAGACGCCGAGGGCCGCCAGACGGACGACCCGGAAGCTGCGCTCGGCGGCGTCATGCTTCCGATGGGAGGGCCCAAGGGATCCGGCCTGGCTGTCATGATGGACGTCTTCTCCGGCGTCCTGTCCGGCTCGGCGTTTGCAGGACACGTCACGGGGCCCTACGATCCGTCCAAGCCGGCAGACGTCGGCCACTTTCTACTGGCGATTAAGCCTGACCTGTTTATGAGCCTGGACGATTTTCGCGAGCGTATCCAATACCTCTACGACAGAATCACAGGCTCCGAAAAGGCGGCTGGCGTGGAGCGCATCTACTTTCCTGGCGAGCTGGAGCAATTGGCGCAGAGGGAGCGCGAAAAGACGGGCATCCCGCTGGTTCAGGCTGAGATTGATGCTTTGAATGAGGAAGCAACCAAGGTATCAGTGCCACCAATGGCTACTTTATAACGACCTTAACGGGACGGCTAAAATTCTTGTAAATAATTTCGAAAATAATGTACGTCTTGAGCACCATTTATAGGCACAGACTTATGTACCTACCCACGTACTGACAGCGCCCTTTTCGTCCGAGCTAGACGGTGCCACTGTTGGCAAGTCGCTTTCAGTGTCACTTTCGAGCATCTCGGACCACTTCTTCCTTGTCTCTGGAATGGGAAAGACTCTACAGAACACCCAGTAAACAACCGAAGACACGATAAACCCGCCGAAAAAGTTGACGTTGAACAGGTAGGTAGCGCCGATTGGCACCGTGGCGCCGACTTCGCCCGCAAAGCCGACGACGTTGATGAGGATGCCTGCAATGTAGGCCGCATACGCGCGCCAGTGGACGCCAAAGGAGTAAAAGTATGGCCCGGACTTACTCGCAGAATACAGCGCGGGAACGTTGAGATAGCCTCTCCGGACAAGATAATAATCAGTCGTAATGACACCAGCCATGGCGCTCAGGAAGATGGCATACGCGGACAAATACGTCAGAAACGTGTTGGAGTCCTTTAGCAGCACCCAAGGACATATCGCCAGGCCGACTGCAGCACAAATATAGCTGCCACGCCGGATATTAAGATACCGGGGTAGAAGCGCCGTCATGTCGGTGCCAGCCGACACAGAATTGGCCGCAATGTTTGTGCCCAGCTGCGCCAGAGCGAAAGCAAAAGCAATCACAAAGATGCCAAAGCGCTCACCTGATCCCGCGCCTTGAAACAGCTTTTCCAGCAGATGCAGAGGATCCCAGACCGGCTCGCCATAAATCACCGCCGAAGCCGACGACACCAAGATGCCGACCAGCGACGTAAACGCAAACGAGACCGGCAGGCTGATGAGCTGCGACCACAGCGCATCCTTTGGTCTGCGCGCGAACCTCGTAAAGTCCGAGTCGTTGATGATCACAGTCGCAAAGTTGGCGATGCACGACATGAGACCCTTGATAAACGCCCACGCCAGCTCGCTGCCCTGCAACTTGCCCGGACGGGACACGATCGGGCCCATGCCGCCGGCCTTGACGGCGACCCAGACCAGGTAGGCAATGGCGGCGGGAGGCACGAACCAGGCCTTGACGGTGAAGAGGTGGCGGATCTTGTACACCGGGAACCAGAGAGCCGGCAGCGAGCAGAGCCAGAAGATGATGAACGATGCAAAGTCGGCGGTGGTGGTGCCGCCGCCGAGGGTGTTGGGGATCTTTTCGCGATCCCAGGACGTCCATATGGCGTGGATCATGATGTAGACTGCGTGTCCGCCAATGTAGCAGTTGATGCCATACCAGACACAGGCTTCAGAACTCGTGTTAGTCGTTTCCTCATACAGACTGCGTCCTCGTCGCAGCAGAGTACATACCCATCACTACACGATTAAACACCGGCCACAGGCTCCCCCAGATGCCAAACGACGCCCGGCCCATGACCGGGAAGCTGACATGGTACACGGCGCCGATGCGCCCGGTCAGCACGATGAAGACGGCCGTCGCGCTGTAGCCCAGCCAGACGGCCAGCCACGCCTGCCACCACGACAGCCCCCCCACGATCATGGACGAGGCAATCATCCATGTGGCAATGTTAAAGGCGTCGGCGATCCAGAAGCCCACAAAGTTCCAGCCGGTCCACTGCCGCTGCGCCCGGGGTACCGGCCGGAGATCCTCGCTGGAGAGCTACGCCAAGGGTGAGTTAGAAGTCGTCTGTTTGACGATGGGACACTTTTGGGGAGACTTTTTCATACCATGAGTTGCACCCCAGACACCCCCGACTCCCCATTGAGGGCCAGCTTCCCAGCGAGTCGCGAGAACAGCACAGGCAGGCGGGCCATTGTTCAGTTGCGAAGCGACTTTGAAAAAGACAAGCAACAGAGCAAGAGGGGAAGTCCTCTTTACTTTCTTATGAATCCCAAGGATTGAATGGTGTGGTGGGGGGTATCTGCCCGGTCTCGTACTAGTGCTGTCTTGATGTTGCAGCGAGATGACAGCCTCACTTTGATAGTGCGGATGCGATGACTGGACGGACGATAAAGGCGACAGGTGTCTCTGTGCTTGATTGCTTCGTATATCAATGCACCTGGTGCTCCGTACTGCTCTGACCTGGATCTGCGGCTTGAGATGCGCATTCAATGCAGGATTTGCCGTCGGCGAGGCCATCTATATACATGTCTCCGAGACACTGCAAGCCACACAGGCCGCAGCTGAACATTGCTTCAATTCCGACTTTTATTTTTGGATCAGCCGCAGCAGAAGCCCACTCTGACAGATTAATTCCAGGATTTCTTGTCTTTCTTTTCGGCAACTCGGAAAAGCACAGTGGTCTGTACGATCATAGCCACGGCTTGTCGATGGTGGGCTTTTCCCGCTCGAGATCCGTAATTCCATCACCCGCTTGCGGGGAGGATCTACAGTCTAACTACGACTAACCAAGCTTTCTGGTAGTGTTTGCGCTACGGGTGCTTGCCGTCGGAGGCTGCGGGACAAGTCCGGCGACCATTTAGATAAATTATCCAGTGGAAGCAGTCAAATTTGTAGAGGGCAAAACGCGGGACTCAATCGATACTATTTCCACCATGACTGTTGTTCATATTGGTATGTGATCCTTTCTTTATAATTTAACAGGGCAATTCTAATCCCAGTCAGTGCTGTTCAAGTTCCGGTCCGAGGTCCCGGACGACCTCAAGGCCACATTCGTCCGCGAATTGAAACAGCTGCGAGACTTGCCGTCTGTCTTAAACAAGCGTCTCGTTGTCGGCGGGCCGTCTATAACCGACCCCATCGAGCGAAGCAAAGGCTACCACTATGCCCTGGTCAGCTATCACAAGGATCACGCCGCCCTAGCCGAGTACCAGGCGAGCAGTGAGCACCACAGGTGAGTTGTCTGGCCTTTCGAGATGTGATTCTAATTAACAACTATATTTATAGAGTCACAAGCACGTATCTGTGGCCGTTCAAGGAAGATGTCACGAGATTCGATTTTGAAGTAGCGTCGGAAGATGAGCAAGTCTGTCTCGGGTGGATATAACAGCTGCAAACAAAATTGCTGTATCTTTTGTTAATTCTGACTTGAATCTCCTCTTCCCTTCCACGTCTACTGAATTCCAAGACTCTTCAGCAGGGATGCAGATGTTGGAGGTCGTCCCAGAAATGCCTCCAGCACTTCTGTCTGATCCGTGCTCCCGCCGTACTCCAGAAGTTCACGACGGAACCTGTTCCATGCGGCAGGGCTAGTCGGGTCCGCCGAAAAGTTGGACTGAAAGATTTCCTCACCAAAAACGTTGGAACTGAATATTAAAAGCCGTCAACACGGGGCGAGCAGATGCAGAGTTAGGTGACATACCAGATGTAGCGTAGGAGCCCGAATTGTAGCCGGACACGAGGTGCGAAAACGCTGCCTGCGGGTACGACGATCGATCTACGGGGGTAAATGTCGACTGCCCTTCCAAATCCTGGTACAACTTGGTCTCGTCGAGAGCCTCGAGGTCTTGGTGCGTCTTAGGGTTGTGGACGGCCATGTCGAAGCTCGCGTCCGCCCTTGAGCACCGTGATGAGAATGTGACGACACGCCGCAAGACTACCATAGAGAAGGAAATTATAGTTGTTTGAGGTAATATGTGATTCTGTGCTTTAGTCGGCGATGAATCATCTCGCTGACCAGCTCAATCGGAAGCTCCCGCGGCGGCAAGGCCTGGCCGGGATGCCGCTCCGTCCACTTCTGCAGATATTCATCACCAGTGTAGATGTAGTGGCAGCTGATGCTCTTGAGCTCCTCCAGCAACCATGCATAGTTTTCCATGCATGTTCCGATTCCCTCGCCAAATTCGAGACACACCCGGTATCCGTAGCTGTCACTCCATCTGGTTCGTGCCAGCAACACATGAAGCGCATGGCCGAGTTCTGCTCCCGCGGGATAAGTTAGAGCCTGGGCTCCTCTTTCATGTTATTTGAGTACTTGCCGTGATACATTGTAATAACGTTGGCGTGATTCAGTACTTTGCAATTGTCGACCACATCCGGAGAGAAGCTACACATGAGAATGGCAGCTGGGTACGGCCGCGATCCGTCTGGTCTCAAGAAGCTCTGTCGGGAGTCAGCAATGCATGGCACACCATAAAAAAATACTCACTCCTTGCAGCTCGACAGTCTGATTGTGCTTGTACTTGTTGGGACGATCCAATAAATCGCCGTAAAAGTAGCCCACAAATTGTCCTTTATCCTCGCCTTCATCCCAGACAGCCCATACATCGACATCATTCGACCACACACATCCCACCAAGTCTTCCTTTGCCACCGGCTCCAATCGCAGCTGAAGATATCTCGTCACATTTCGCAGTATTGCTGCAGTCGTCTCTTTGAATGGAAGGTAAGCACTGATGGCCTGCTGGTCGACGTTGTGTTCCTTGGCCTCCAGCTTCTTGAGATACTCCAGCTCCCAGATCTCAACAGCCGCGTCAGCTTTAACATTAACTGCCTCACTTCCCTCTTTCAGCAATCTCGCCTTGATGACCTCCAACTTTCGAAAGATGTCACGGGCAGGCTCTCGCAGCTGGTTTGTGAGATCAGCAAGCAGCTCGTCCACCCACGCCGTCGATTTGGCCATCCTGCCGGCCAAACACAGATTGGCATCGCTTTCGAAGCCAATTCTGCGGGCATTTTCGTCACGCAGAAGAATACATTTTCCGAAAAATAGGCACATTCTCTGAAAGCCTCGAGGCCCACGCTCCATGAAATATTTTTCTCGTTTTGTGATTGATGGCAAATGCCATGATCTTTGTAAAGTCTGCTCGGTTCAGCGGCACCAATCGCCTACCAGAGTTGTCCTTTTCGTATTTTTCCACATACTTTTTTTCCAATCCATCTAGTTCCTTGTCTGTGAAGGCAAGGCTTCCGCCGCTGTAAAGGCGAATGTTGCGATTCACTTCTCGGCAGAGGTCGTTGATCTCCTTTCGCGTGTCGAGATATGCTTTTCGCGTGTCTTGGTCTAAGCTTCCATGACCCAAACGCTTCAAATAGTCGACTCTCTTTTCTAGACGTCTCTTGCTCTCTGGATCAAGACCATCCGTTCGCTCGCCGGCCGCCATGGTCAATTGGATGTATTTGTCCTGTGCCTGCACCCATCTGTCGTGCTCAGACCATTTCTTCTCCCCCACCTCGGCCTCGGCTTGGACATCGGCATCAGGGGAGGCGAATTTCAGGGTCATTCTCAAGTTTGAATCGTTCAGGGTGTCATTGTCGTATCGAAGCAAAGGCGCATATACGTTGTCAAAGCTAGCTTCTTCCAAGCTCACAGTCGCCATGATAGTTTCGATGAGCTCCTGTCTGCCAGCCACAATTCTTTCTCCTATAGCGACGAGATCATTCTTAGCCGGAATGCGGAGAAGAGGCTGTGGAAGAGTAGTCATTGTGGTGATAATTGGTGTAATTGCTCTGAATTTGATGTGCTGCTAATGGTTTAGGGATTCGTTCTCATTTCACTCAATCGAACAGCTAACAATTCACAATTGCTCCTTCTTCTTTATACCTGCATGAGACTGAAATTGAAATAACAAAGAATCTAAATTGGGAGTCACTCCTCACGTGGAGGACTGTCACGCGGACAGGTCCCTGATAGCCTCGTTTCTAGCGGCCAACGAGGCGAGAGATCCAAGATGCATCAGATCATGCGTCGCGCTGAGCGTGGGTCCGCCGACGATTAATACCTCATGTATTTATAATTCTTTGAAGTTTTGGCTAAATGCAGCATTTCCTATTGGCCTCGACGTGTGCATCATGAAATTTCTGGGCCTCACATGGCGCGACAGTGCATGCAAAGCCCGAAGGATTGGGGGTATCGACAGCTTCGCTCGAGTTAATTGGCATTGCTCTGCTTCTCATCTCCGTAACATAACAAAACAATGCGGAGCGGGAATCAATTGCTTTTAAAAAGCACAAGTGAGCCATCATGCGACCGTTCGGAGCATCGCCGACCCCCGGAGAGCAACTCGGGTGCTGGTTGGAGATGATTCCGCTTTAGTTCGGCGAATTTCAAATCGACTGGTCAGAATCCTTATCAGCGACAATGCCTATCTCGGCTGCCAAGAATTCCTGCAGTTCTAGCATATGCAAATCTTATCAACGTCGATCACTATTGCAGATGGGTTAAGCGACAGTACGAGAAGTATTCATGTATGTCCGTATATTGAGCTCTCGAGATCTTCTGTACCTACAAGTATCGGCATTCGCCGGCAATACTGGTGAGAACCCAACCCAAGATAAGCATCCGTCGTTAGTGTCTCGCCTCCGCTTCACAAGCTTGCAGATTCTTCGTCCATCTACGGAATGGGCGCAACTACAATGCAACCTTATCATTCGGACCACCCAATGAAGCCAGTCTGCCCCGCGCGGGCCCTTCCGACCAGCCAGGCCCGGGTGCCAATCCAGAAAATTCTCTCACCCTGAGGCTATTTTGGCCGGGATAGTCCTTTCATTTTCGCGGCAGTACTTGCTGCATATAGACAGCAGAGACGAGACCCTGAAGCCGAAGCCAAGCCCCCCCGTCTTTGTGGTGACACTGTTGCCCCGCGCCGACCGCAACCGGAGCCGCACCGGAGGCCGCGACACCACTCTTAAATTCATCGTGAAATTTATCAACTTTTTTCCTTTCATATATTTGGGCGACTGTAGTCAAAGGGTCCTAGATACCCGGTGCCGCACTGCGTGAACACAAAGAGGCTACCTCGCTTTGCCTCGTCCCTCACCGTCGTCAGCCCAGACAGCCACCACCACCACCATGTCGAGGCTCAACATCGCCAGACTTTCCGTCCGGCTCCCTCCCAAACCAAAGTTCCTCCACGGCATCCCCAACAACTCCATCTTCGCCATCGCCATCCTCATCCTCACCAACGCCATCGTCTGGGCCGCCTGCGCCGTCGTCCTCCACCTGCACCCTAAACTCATCTCCCCCGCCGCCCTGTCCTACTCCCTCGGCCTCCGCCACGCCCTCGATGCCGACCACATCTCCGCCATCGACCTCATGACCCGCCGGCTCCTCGCCGCCGGCCAGCGCCCCGCCACCGTCGGCACCTTCTTCTCCCTCGGTCACAGCACCGTCGTCCTCGTCACCTGCGTCGTCGTCGCCGCCACCAGCGGCGCCCTGCGCGACCGCTTCGACGGCTTCGCCCGCGTCGGCAACATTGTCGGCACCTCCGTCAGCGCCGCCTTCCTCATCGTCTTGTGCATAGGCAACGGCTGGGTGCTGTACAAGCTGGTCACCCGCCTGCGGGACGTCTTGACCGAGAGGCGTCGCATTCAGGCAGAGGGCGGCGACGGCGCGACGGTTGCTACAGAGTACGATGCCGAGGCTACTGCCAGCGGTCAATTCAATCTCGATGGCGGTGGTTTCATGGCGAGGGTGTTGGGCTTCCTGTTCCGCGCCATCGATCGGCCGTGGAAAATGTATCCTCTGGGCGTCGTCTTTGGCCTTGGCTTCGACACGAGCTCAGAAATTGCCATTCTCGGAATCGCCAGCATCCAGGCCGTTCAAGGTACCAGTATCTGGTTGATCCTCATTTTCCCTATATTATTCACCTGTGAGTTGCCAGCTTTACCAACTGTCAATGTCGCCACTAATCATCACCAGCTGGCATGTGTCTGCTCGACACTACAGACGGCGCGCTCATGATGGCCTTGTATTCGTCCAAGGCATTCTCACGAGACGTCGTCGCCATTTTATACTACTCTATCGTGCTCACTGGCATCACCGTCTTTGTGGCTGCTTTCATCGGCATCATCCAGGTTCTGTCACTGGTCCAAAACGTGGCCGAGCCCGAAGGAAGTTTCTGGGACGGCGTGTCTGCGATCAGTGACCACTTTGAAATTGTCGGTGGAAGTATTGTTGGTCTCTTTGTTGTGGTAGGGGTGGGATCAATTCTCGTTTATCGACCTTGGAGACGTCGCATGGATCGAAAGCGACACGGACTGGCTGCTTCTGCTGATGCTGGGTTGAGAGACGAGGAGCCTGAGACGCCGCTTTCACAAGAAGCGACGCCTCGTCATCTGATGGACTGATAAACCATGGCATTCATAGTAATTCATGGAATTTAGCATGGCATCATCGCCTGGCCAGTAATGGGTTAAATTCATCGCTGTTTAAATCACTATCGCTTGGTAAAAGGCTGCTAGATCAACCTAGTCATCTCATGTCTTGACCCTTTGCATCGTCGCCCATTACTCGTCTCCATAACGGGCAAACAGCGTGACAAAGCCGGATCGACGGCACCTTGCGCATTTTCGCATAGTCAGCGCAACACCTGGTACACGCTGGAAGGGCGGCCAAATTCCAAGCTTTTGATGAAATCTCTCCACCTCTTCTCTGTTTTGCTCCAGAGGATCCAGAGTGTCGAGGTGGGCTCTGCAAATATTGCACAGCCAAACGCCTCTGCCCTCGGTATTTCGTCGGCGAAGTGACCCGACAAGATCAAGGCAGGTATCCAACATGCTCTTCTTCTCGGCACTTTGAGGGCGCAGGAAACCCTCCGCTATTCTGGCGGTTTCCTCTTCTGCACGTCTTACCCTCGCAGCATTCGCTCTTTCGGCAAGTCTCGCTTCTAGCCGTCTGACTTTCGCATTGTACGCCGCCGCGAGGCGACCAAGTCCTGGTATCTCAGGAACTCTGGCCTGACGAAACGGAGGAAAGCTGTACCAGGTGTCCTTGCGCACTCTGTGCTCACTCCCCGCATCAGCGGCATGTCCCGGTGGGAATCCGGTATGCTCAGCTGGGAATTCAATATGCTCAGGCGGGAATTCGCTATGTTCAGGTGGGAATCTTAAGTCCGCGGTGCCGGGACGGCTCGAGACTTGCATAGATTGGCGATCAAAAAAGCTTGCAGGGCTCAAGTCTCGCCGAGTTGCTTCTCTGGCGTCGCTTCTACTTGATGTCTATTATCCAATCAGTATGTTTATTGAGCCTAAGTGGCTGGTCAACACTTACTCTCTCAACTGGATTGTCGTTTTCTTCGTCATTGCGCTCCCAATCAACAGTGGAGAATCCTTTGTTATCGAAAAATGTAATTCCTGGCGCTACTGTTCTTTTCTTTAACCCAGAAGCGGTTTTAAGGACCTTCGCGGGGTCATCGCTTCTGCTTGATGTCTATTGTTTGATCAGTATGCTTATTAAACCTAAGTGTATGGGTTAGCACTTACCCTCTTGAGTGGATTGTCGTTTTCTTCGTCATTACGCTCCCAATTAACAGTGGATGAGGATCCTTTGTTATCGAAAAATGTAATGCCTGGCGCTACTGTTCTTTGCGTGAACCCAGAAACAGTTCCAAGGACCTTTGCGGCGGCATCAGGTAGGGAGCGAAGTGAACTCTGGGAACCGTTGATTGAGGGCTTCTGAGATCCTACAGGGGGGTTGCCCAAAAGGTAGAAGGATTCAGGTCGAAGATCTTCAAGCATCATCTGGTGAGGGCGTCCATGACTCGCCAGGACGTCGTCAATTGTTGGCCCCTTGCTAATACCACGGGCGGCGCGCGCTCTCCATATTCGAACATACTCTCTCTAGTCGGCCTTTTTGACGAAAAGGAGCTCTCGTAGTCTAGCAGGAAACTTGGGACGACCTTCTCTGCGCCAAGGCGGGTTGGTAGGGCGGGGTTTCCGGGGGGGCATTGACTGAATGACTCTCTCTGGCGATGAGGATTTATTTCTTGTAGTTGGGGCTCCCTCCGAGGCACTTCTCTTGGCCGTGATTCGATCATCAGAGTACAAGTCTTCTTCGTCCATAGCCGCGACAGCTTCTCTCTCTGGCAATGAGAATTTAGCTCTTGAGGCTCTTGGGGCTCTTTTGGAGGCACTTCTATTGGCATCATCATAGCAGAAGTCTGCATTATTGCCCTTCGCGACAGGTGCTCTCGGTAGAGATGAGAATCTGGGTCTTGGGGATCCTGGAGGTCTTTCGGAGACACTTCTCTTGATGGTGATTCGATTATCAGAGTACAGGTCTTCTTCTTCCTCAAATGCGATGGGCGAAGGAGCATCAGCCACTGGAAATACCTTACGATAGAACTCGTCAGGAGGATCAGCCACTGGTAATACCTGACGATAGAACTCGTAAGGAGGATCAGCCACTGGTAATACCTGCCGGAACTCGTAAGGATCAGGCAATGGTACTATCTTCTGAGGATAGAGCTCGTAAAACGGGGTTGGATGTTCTTCAGGCGATGGAAACTCGTTTGCTGCTTGGCTCTCGACGACTACTCGAGGCTGACCCCCGACTTGACTGTAAGTTGAATGGATGTTGTCGGCTGCCTTGGTTGGCGCTTCGGCCGGCGGAGCATCAGGGTTCCCCTCGTGCTTTGACGGGGTATCCATGGTGATTACTAGGGAAGTAAGATAAATCAATGCTGAGATAAGTCACTATGGCAGTAAAGGTTCAAGGAGTATCGGGTATTTGTTGGCAAAGGAGATGTTGTGTGGTCGAAGGCGATTGTGGATGCACTGATGTTAGGTGATGCCACCAAACAAGACCAACAGGAAGGCGCGCTGTGGAAGAGGAAGCTGCCTCTGGCCAGCCATCGATACAAAAGGACGTCGCATCTCCCTTTTCTTTCAGCAGCTACTAATGAATTTGCCACCTACCTAGATTAGTATTCAGCGTTGCATACAGCCTAGGTACTATGCAGGCTTTGTGATGCTTGCCAAAGTGATCAACACACCAGCCGGCAGCCGGCGCTAGCAGTGCCAACCTCGCCGATGACGCTACAATCTGAACTTATCGCGCTATGGCTCCTTATCGCACTCGTGATTCATTTTCCTCTCAACAACAACCATCAGCACGTCACATCGGTTGCTATCATGTAGCCGTATGCGCTGTGCATCGTCTCAAATCCCAAATTATTCATCTTTCAGTTTGAAACGCATACATGGCATCCCCGACAGCCTCGCACCGTCGCGGCTCAGGCTCCTCAGCCGGGTCCGTCAAGCGATCCGACGAACGAGCCTCTACAGCACACAACATCCCCCTCGAGACGCTAGTCACCCACCTGCTAGCCGCCAAGCGATCCCTCTCGTCGATGAATCACGTTCTCCGCGCCAACGAAGTAGCTACATCCGCCCGAAATGCACAGGAGGAAGCGGCTCTGCTAAACGCCCAGGCTGGCTTTCTTCGCGGAGCGACTCTTGACCAGGCTGCCATTCTGGTCAAGGTTCGTCGCAGCCTCCAAGCAACCTATGACTGGGGCAAGAGAGATTTCCGGATCCTCGTCAAGTCCATGGATAGTGTCGATGGCGAACTCGGCCGAACAATAGAGTTTCTTCGGTCAACTCAGGTCAACAGCGTCCTTCGCCCAAAAGACGAGCAGCGAAAGAATCTCCTAGATTTCGTGGATGAAGAAAGCGTCAACACTATGAGAGATGCAATGAAGAAGAGTATAGAGGAGCTTCAGGTACGTGGCACGAAGCCGTTGTTGGCCTCCGACTTACCGTTTCCAGGGCATTCAGCAATCTTTTGACGGCGACCTCCTCCGCTTCGACAATGATATACGTGGCCTCAAGAAAATAATCATTGAATCGCAAACGCATGAGTCGGACGATGAAGATCAGTCGTCGCGACCGTTCACAATGGAGATAATGATGGACCTGGTCGAGAACTCCACCGTAATGGCACAGCTGCTGGTATCCCTCACGAACCACTTTGACATGTGCGTCACGGCCATCCGCACTACAGAGGGCGGTGCGGCTCTGGCTCGCCGCCGAGCTGCTGAGGTGAACCAGATCCAAGGTAGCGATGGTGTGTCGATATCCGGCGTCATTGCCGAGCAGGAATCCAATACTTCAGATTTGGAGCCGACGACAGATAGCGACCGAGCAGAAATGCTCCGCGTTGTTGTACAAGATGCAGGCGAGGTCAGCGACGTTGTTCAGGAAATTCAAGAGCGTCTGGCAGCCATGGAACAGGACTACAAGATTCTCGAGCACCGACGCGCCGAAGCTGAGAAATCCTATCTTGCCATGCTCGAGGCGTTCACGATACTTGGAAACATCGGTGACCGTCTGCATGATTACCTCGCAGCAGAGCAAGACTTTAAGACTCGATGGGAGCTAGAGAAGGAGACTGTGTTTGACAAGTTGACCGAGATGAAGGCGATGAGAGGCTTCTACGACGGCTATGCGAGTGCGTACAATACGTTGATCTTGGAGGTTGAGCGCCGGAAGTCTGTTGAGGATCGTGTACAGAACATCTGGCGCATGGCGCAAGACAATGTGGACAAGTTGTTGGCCGCCGACAGAGCATCTCGAGAAACTTTTCGACAAGACGTGGGCGAGTACCTACCGACTGATTTATGGCCGGGAATGCAGGCCATGCCACAGCGATGGCAAGTGACTCCACTGGAGGAGGATGTGGGTGTTGCGGATGGCCAAGCCGAGCCGGCTGAGGAGAATATCGGCTGAGGAGGTGCTATTTGTTACAGGACGAGTACGGGTTCGCGCAAGAGTGGAATGACCAAGCAGCATACAGAATGTTGGGCGATATTTGTTTGTTTCTTGCTATGTGCCTTATGCGGGTAGGCGTAATGGGTTTGTTTCTGGCGTCCGGGGAAGGGAATCCTTGATAGATACAGATTGAGATACACAAGATAGCTGCAACAGCGACAGAATACCAGATTGATTTCATAATTCTTCTCCTCTTTCCATGGTTGTCGCTTCGGCTGATGCCCCACAGAGGGCACAACGACGGGGCAAAAAGACGAGGGCTGTGAATCACAACCGGCAAAAATCCTCAGCAGCAGCAAAAAGATATCTTGACAAGACTGGGATTTGAACCCAGGAGGATTGCTCCACTACGAAAGAGGTATTTGGACCTGAACGTAGCGCCATGAACCATGCTCGGCCATCTTGCCGTAGAACTTGGATGCCGGGCAGCCAAAAGACGTATAAGAACCGTTGCCTCTACACAACTCTAAAAGTAAATGCAAAACGGCAAAAATAAACTGACAAGACTGGGATTTGAACCCAGGAGGATTGCTCCACCAGGAATTAAGTTAAGGTGACCTTAACCTGGCGCCATAACCATACTCGGCCATCTTGCCTGTTGCTGGATCAAGGCCGACCTAATGTGCTTTATAGAAGGCGTCCCAGGCGGACTAAGGCGAGAGAAGTGGACAACTGGCAAAAAGATATGACAAGACTGGGATTTGAACCCAGGAGGATTGCTCCACCAGGAATTAAGTTAAGGTATCCTTAACCTGGCGCCATAACCATACTCGGCCATCTTGCCGTGGGTCTTTCTTGACGATGGAGACGGGGCGGAGATATTTGGATATAACAAGGGTTTGCAGGTCCCAGAGATGTGTAACAGGCTTTTTGGGGCAAGGGAGGGTGAAGATGGACTCTGGAAATTTTCACAATTTTCTTAGGCGCAAAATTTTGCAGATCTGGGTCGTTGGAGCCACGGTGAATGATTTGTGTTCATCTTTTCGCTTGGTGTTTTGGCGCAGGTTGTGAAGCAGAGCCACCCTGTAGTTGGACCGAGGTTACTGCCAGCCACGAGCAGAGATGAGCTGACTGTGGAAGATTGGCTCCAACGGTTGTATGCGATTTTGTGATCCGTGGGAGAATGTCAATTAATTTCGTGCTGGCATTCCGGTGAATAGTTGAACTTCAATATGTATAGGCAACTGCTATGTTATCGATTTGTCTCCCCGTAATACCGCGTCTACAACGGCGCATCAGGGTCTCGCAGCAACGGCCTTTCGTAAAAAGAAAGACAAAAATTCAGGAATTAAATCACGCTACAACTAGAAATTCTGTGAATTTACAAACTATTTCCACCAAACGCCGCAAAAACGTCGCACATACTCACTGACCGGCGACCGGAGATGGCCGCCATCCACTAACGCAGCCACTACAGCGACAGCCATTACCGCTGAGTAAGCCTGCCCGCGCCTTCTATCAGTGGCGAACATCTCAGCCTTATCATGAGTCCTTTAACAATCTCGTTTCTGCGAATTACTACTTCTCAAACGGCAGTATACGGCCTTGAAGAAGCTGATACAGCATGAGTTCTTTCATATAAACCCTAGTTGCAAGCATCCTGCGAGTGCTGTCAGCTGCCGTCGCTCCCCCATCACGATGCAGTGCCTCCGACAGCTACCCCGGCACGTACCCCGCGTCGATGCCCGGCTGCTTCTGCCACGCGCGTCCAGTTTCGCAAAGCCTGCCTCAAGCGCAAGACGACTGGCCACTGCCGCAGCGCAACCGAGCAAGCCCAACGAGACCGGTGTCGATGCCACCACCACCGCCGAACCCTCGGCCCGTCGCCAGCGTCTCCGCGATGCCCGGCCCTTCTCCGACTTCCTCACCGACACCTTCCACCGGCAGCACGACTACCTCCGCATCTCCGTTACGGAGCGCTGCAACCTACGGTGCGTCTACTGCATGCCCGAGGAGGGCGTGCCGCTCTCGCCCAGCCGCGAGCTGCTCACCACGCCCGAGATCGTCATGCTCGCCTCCGTCTTCGTCGCGCAGGGCGTCACCAAGATCCGCCTGACCGGCGGCGAGCCGACCGTCCGCCGCGACATCCTGCCGCTGATGCGCCAGCTCGGTGATCTCCGCGCGCACGGCCTCCGCGAGCTCTGCCTCACAACCAACGGCATCTCCCTCCACCGCAAGCTCGACGCCATGCTCGACGCCGGCCTCACCGGCGTCAACCTCAGCCTCGACAGCCTCGACCCCTGGCAGTTCCAGATCATGACGCGCCGCAAGGGCTTCGACGCCGTCCGCCGCAGCATCGACCGCGTCCTCGAGATGAACCGCGCCGGCGCCGCCATCAAGCTCAAGGTCAACTGCGTTGTCATGCGCGGCGTCAACGACCGCGAGATCCTCCCTTTTGTCGACCTCACCCGCGACAACGACATGGAGATTCGTTTCATCGAGTACATGCCTTTTGATGGCAACAAGTGGAACAAGCGCAAGATGCTCGGGTACGACGAGATGCTCGACCTCATCCGCGCCAGCCACCCGACCCTGCAAAAGGTACGCGATCACCAAAACGACACCAGCAAGACATGGCACGTGCCCGGGTTCGCAGGCCGCATCGGCTTCATCACTAGCATGACGCACAACTTTTGCGGCACATGCAACCGCCTGCGCATCACCGGCGACGGCAACCTCAAGGTCTGCCTCTTTGGCAACGCCGAGGTATCTCTGCGCGACATCCTGCGCCGCTCCAACGGCGGGGAGCCCATTGATGAGGAGGCCTACGAGGCCATGAAGCAGATCGAGATGGACCGCCGCCAGGGGCTGACGTCACCCGATACGCCGCTCGGCATGGCGCCCAACGAGGTCGAGCTGCTCGACGTCATTGGCATGGCAGTCAAGCGCAAGAAGGCCAAGCATGCCGGTCTCGGCGAGCTCGAACACATGAAGAACCGGCCCATGATTTTAATAGGTGGGTAACTAACGCTTTACCCCTTGACGACTCTGAACATTTGCGGCATTGATGGCGTTATTGCATCTGGGCTCATTACCAACGAAACGACATTTACGCGCCTACTTTCCTCGTATATATCCGTGCCAGGGCTGAGACGAATCGAATAGATCCTGTTGCCCCAACCCTACACGGCACCATGCCTCGCAGAATGAAGCACATCATGAACAGCACACAGCCTCCCTTTCAATTCACCCAACGGCGACTCTTCTCCGCCACGCCGCGCCAACTGAGCAAAGACGACAGCGACGCCGAGCCGCCCAAGCTCACGCACGTCTCCGAGACGGGCGCCGCGCACATGGTCTCCATAGCCGGCAAGGCCGTCACCGCGCGCGTCGCCACGGCCGCCTGCACGGTGCGTTTCTCGAGCGGCTCGTCCGCGCCACGGCTCATTCGCGCCAACCAGATGCGCAAGGGCGACGTGCTCGGCGTCGCGCGCGTGGCCGGCATCATGGCTGCTAAGCGCACGCCTGATCTCATCCCGCTATGCCACCCAATCGCCGTGTCGCGCGTGACCGTCGACCTGGAGCTTGGCGAGGCGCGCGTTGACGTGCGGGCCACGGTAGAGTGCGACGGTAAGACGGGAGTCGAGATGGAGGCCCTCCTCGCGGCGTCAACGGCGGCGCTCACCGTCTACGACATGTGCAAGGCTGTCGACAAGGGCATCGTGGTGGACGGGCTGCGCGTGGTGCTCAAGGATGGCGGCAAGAGTGGCCGCTGGGAGATGGACTAGCCGGCTGTCGTGCCATGTCTCATGTTTAAACAAATATACATTTAAATTGCATCCACTGATGGTGTGTTGGATATACATTATGAAATACACTCTGCTGAAACAAAGCCGCTCTGATATGTACCTGCGCATTCCATGGGAATAGCTTGTTAAATCACACGCTTGATATATATAGTTGTTCCTCCCAAAGCCTACATGTCATTCCCTCCACCGCCTGCCAAGAACGGGTGCTCCGCCAGATTCAACCAGAAATCCGACTCAAAGTCCTGAAGAGTGTGGCCATCCCAGGGATTCCAGCCGTGCGCCGCCATATCTTGCGGCTCTACCATGGCGGCTGCCGCGGCCGCCGACGTGGGTGACCTATCCGCGACCTCGGCCGCTGCGGGCACAATACCACTCGCTTCCTCTACCTGCGGTAGGATGACACGACCGTGGATAAGCCGAGTCAGCAGACAGTCGATGGTCTTGGAGGCGTCGACGAGGAGCTTGTAGTTGGGGTCGTCTGTCTGGATGAGCACGCCCTTGTCCATCTCGGCGACGAGCACGGTCAGGCTCTGAAAGACCCTGGGCGTGTTGACGTTGGGGTGCGGCTGCGGCTGTAGCTTGGACGCCGACGCCGACGACTGGTGTAATAGCCAGAGGCTGATGACGCCCGCAGCCGACAGCCCGTAGTACGCCACCTTCCACACCAGCGACGTGTTGGAGTTGACCAGGCTATCCTTTTGCATCAACGCCTCCATGATGAGCCCCAAGATCTCGGCCGCCGTCGATACCAACTCCGCGTCCCTCTCTGGCCGCAACCGCGCTACCACCATCCGCAGCAGGAAAAGGATGTGCAGCTGGTTCAGCCGCGCGTTGAGGATGAAGTCGCGGACGATCGGTGCCTGATGGCACTGCTTCAGCGAGGTTTCAAGGCGGAAGTGCGGAGGCAGCGCTTGCCATTGTGCTGTGGCCTTGTCGTAGATTTCCCTGCGTCAGGGTTAGTAACGGTACCCCGAGGCCGTAGCAATGTGCATACTTGACTTTGGGGTGGTTGTCATTTACGCCCTCGAGGCTAAACAGCTCCATGATGTCTTCCTTCAAGATGCCGCACAGCGCGCCCCAGCGAATGTCGGCGACGTAGTCAAATGGCATGTCCTGCGGCCAGGTGGTCCGCCACGGCTCGACGACGCGTGCGTCACTCCGAGGGAGGATGAGTTTGCAGTATTTGAGGTGTATGCGCGGTGGCCGTCCAAGGAATATAGAGACGTTTTTGTCGGCGGAGTATGTGAGGGCAAAGGTGAGCCGTCGGAGTTCGAGCAAAAAGGGCGGCAAGCTATTATGGTCATTATTTGTCTGCTGGTGCAGACCAAGCGCGTATATAGAACTGATGACGTCCCCCAATCTCTTCCAAGAATGGTAGCCTGCACATGTCAGCAGCTGCGATGTCGTGGTAGCAAAGGCCAACATACTCTGATCGCCATCGACGAAGGAATGTAGGATCCAATTCTCATACTGCAGCACAAGCTGCAAGTCATTCAAGCAATCCAGTGACAGGGCAATGTCGAGGCTGAGATCCGACAGGTTCATACCCAGCCGCTGCAAGTCTCGATACTCCCGCGCCGACTCAAACTTGGACAATTCGATGGCGGCCCGCGACGCCGCCGTGAAGAAGAAGCCGAGTGTCTCCCAACGGCATCGCTGGTGGCCAAACTGCTCCTGGAAATCGTGCAGCGTCGTGCCCGAAGCTGTGTCGATCGGGCGACTCGTGTTGTGGAAGAGACTTCTTGACAGTTCCGTGCTCGCGACTGCTCGACGACCCTGGTCGGGGAACAGCTGCCGCATCGTGGCGATGCAGTGCTCCAGGAAAGGGCCCGCCAGTGGCAGACTGGAACCGCGCGCCGTCCATGCCTGAATCAGTCCGCAGCACGATTCGATGGAAACGGTGGCTTCGATCTGCTTGATCAGGCCGGCGCCGCGTGTCACGTTGGCCTCACGCACGGGATTGTCCGAGCCTACTCCGGTGCCAGCACCACTCTCACCCTCACCCTCACCAAGCACGGGGTCGCGCATGTCCGGCAGATTCCCGAACAGGGTGGTGGAGCTAAAGGACCCGAGATAACCGGGGTTCGGGTATCGATGAGACTTGGGCGCGACGGCGTCGCTGCCGCCCAGCACGGACGGCCTCCCATTGGCGGTGAAGCTCTGTTGTCTGCTCGGCGTGTGGCTGTAATCGTGTCAGCATTGTTGTCCGCCCCCGTTTCATGCCGCGAGCCGCGTAGCTCGCGCTCCGAGACAATGTAGGGGACTGCGTCGCAATGGGCCCCGTCGATACCCATACCTCATAAGCCCGGGTGTCGCCGGAGTAGTGCTCTTCTCCGGGGCGCGCTTCGTCTTCTTGAACGGCGAGGCGCGGTAGACGCACTCGGACTGCCGCGATTGATTCTGGCACCGGATGCACACCGGCCGGGCGTGGTCGCACGCCACTTTGGCGGCCCTGCACGGGTCGCAAGCTGCGAATTTCTTACGAGCAGCCGGCATGGTGATGTTTTTACGGTCAATTGCAATGGACTAGGATTTGATGTTTGTCCAGGAAATGCCGTGGTCGGAGTAGTCGGTGGAGCTCCAGCCTCTACAGATGACTCAGCCACGCAAGACTTGTAGAGTTACAGGCAAATTACAGGGGATTTTAATTGAATTTCCAAGTTTTCTTCATTCTTATTATGTCTAAATATTTCATCATCGTACATCATGCGGATAGCTATCAAGTCGTGACGTGGTGAAAATTCTCTGCGCCGAAGATGCTTAAGCGTCCACTTCCTCCTTCTCAAATAGAATGCCATTACCAGCCTTTTGAACTTCCATGTAGTCAAAAAGAGGACCCTTGGGTGCGTCATCGCGATCTAAGAAGATTTCAACCATGCGCAGGCCCTGGCCATCCGTGAGCTTCTCATCGTTGAATACCTTTTCCAGCTCTCCGTATGTTCTCGCAGTCGCCGTGTAAGCATCGGCGGCGCCAAACAGCGCTGGTGCCTTGAGGTAGTTCCACGGCGAGATTCCATTGTAGGTCTCATCCTTGCCATGAATACAGCGCTCCACAGTGTAACCGTCGTTGTTGACAAGGACAACAATAACGTTGAGGTTGTGCCGAATGATGGTAGCAAGCTCCTGCGTTGTCATCTGGAAACTGCCATCACCAATAAAGAGAATGGTTCGCGACTCCTTGACATTGGGGTGGAACTTGGATGCCTTGATGAGCTCTTCGGTGGCCATGGCAGCGCCCTGAGCGGCAGGCAGCATGTAGCCGATGGAGAGCCATGTTACGTGCGTAAAGTACCGAGCGTATTTCGGCAGCGGGACAATGCGCGAGCCGTAGCTAGATGTACCAGTTTCGCCCATGAGAATATCGCCTGGACGCAAAAAGTTGCCAACAATGTTCCACAAGCGATCTTGCGCAAGCGGAGCATCAGCCGGGACCTCGGAGAATGGGAGAATGGAGTCTCTCGGAAGGTCGGGGTACGTGGCGTATACGCTTTTGGCTTTTTGTGCGTCCACCGCTTGGATAATCTTGGGGACAAGATACTTTGCGGGTGTGTCGCGAATCAGCTCGCCCTGGAGCACGGTCTCGTTGTGGCTGAAGGAAATGGTGGTGGCGGGGTTGGGAAGAGCAGCATTGCCGTATGAGTTGGTGGTGCTAAAATGGGGACCGAAGCAGAGGATCAAGTCGGCCTCTTTGAAGAAGGTCGCCGCAGCCGGCTCGCCGAACTTTGCCTTGTAAATGCCATGGAAATTCGGTTCCGTCTCATCCAGTAGACCCTTGGCGAATCCCGTGACATACGTCGGCCAGCCGGTGGCCTTGGAGAATTCCTGCACATCCTGAACGATGCCAATTCCTCTGCTCTCACCGTCCAGCAGGATGACGGGTTTCTTGGCCGAGTGAATCTTGTCCAGCACTCTGCTGATTAGGCGATCTTGGTTCCTAGTAGGCTCGGGCTGAATCAGCTGCAGCGGCTGAGCCAATCGCTCTTCCGAGACCTGCGCGGACACCATGTCGACAGGCACCTCGATGTAGACGGGGCGGCTGTGGTGCAGACATTGTCTCAGAACTTCATCGATCTGCTCGGCACTGGTTCTAGGGTCCCAAAGACGAGCCTGGGCCACTGTAAAGAGGGCCTGCGCCTGCGCAAACCGCGAAAAATCGCCATCCTTCATGGTGTGATGGACAAGGATTCGGGAATCTTGCATGTGCCGGCTGGGGATGCCGACAATGTGAACCACAGGCGCTCTCTCGGAAAAGGCCCCCGCAATGGCGTTGATGGCGGACAGCTCGCCGACACCAAAGGTTGTGACAATGGCGCCAATACCCTTGATTCTGGAATATCCGTCTGCCGCGTATCCTGCATTGAGCTCATTGGCGCTTCCAACCCATCGTAGGCCGGCAGGCTCAACGTAGTCGAGCAGGGTGAGGTTGAAGTCACCAGGGACGCCGTGGACGGAGTCGACGCCCAGCTGCTGGAGACGCTTGAACAAATAGGTGGCGAGCTTCATAGTTCCGGGCATATTGACCGTGCAGTGAGATTGAGTACTTGAAATGCAACGAAGTGAGGGAAAGTATTGAATATATAATGAGAGGCTACTCCGCATGTTGGATGGCCGGCCTCGGCGTAAAGCAGTACGCAGTGGGGGTCGTGCCCGGCAGATGGCGGGGTGCGGAGCGCTAGCGCCACTGCACAGCGTTTGTCAAACCGTTACACTCACTGTGCTTGCGTTACAAGGCGCGCCTTGACAGCTGCCCTCTGCCGATAGTGGCCGCTAACCAACTACGCCGATTACTCCGACCAGAGTTCACTACGCCGGTGGCCGACCCAACTTATAAGTATCACTGCAAGTGCGGAGATTCATATAAATCAACTTATCAATTCAAACCTTCACCTTATCATCGCAAATCTCAATTTGCGTCATGGCGTCACTCGCGGAACAAATTGCACAGTTTGAGACACTGCGCGCCCAGGCAGAGCCTCTACCCACCGACAGCGCAGCCTACACCACCTCGGCCTTTTTCAAGTCAAAGCATGCAGGCCAGGGCAAGTCAAAGGCAAAGCAATGGGATCATCGCCTCAGCGTAGACAGTCGCTCGCAGGGGTCGTCCCCCCTCAAGACGGCCAATCGCGGCAAGAATATGGACATGATCACGCTCGGCACAGCTCGTCCGTCACCACAATTCTACCCATTTGAATCTCTCACTGTCAACGTGGTCGACGATGCTTCGGCCAAGGAGAATAAGCCCACAACCGCCATAACATGCTCCAAGGGCGAGAGCGCCTACAACTTGGCGGCCGCGCTCAACTATGGCTTCCCTGCCGGATCGCCCCAGTCAGTGCGCTTCATCACGGAGCACGTCGAGATGGTGCACAAGCCCCCGTATGAGGACTGGAAGACGAGTCTGACCTGCGGAACAACGTCTGGCCTCGAAATGGTCTTTCGCATTTTCTGCAACCCAGGCGACAACATCCTGGTTGAAAAGTACTCGTACACTGGCACCATTGTCTGCGCGCGCGCGCAAAGAATTAACACGGTGCCCATTGACATGGACGAATTTGGATTGTCTGCCAAGGAACTGGATCACACGTTGGACAACTGGGATTCCTCCAAGTCGCACAAGCCATACGTCCTATACACGATCCCTACCGGCCAGAACCCAACCAGTGTCTCGCAGAGTGTTGAGCGCCGCAAGGAGATTTACAAGGTTGCCGAAAAGCACGATCTTATTATTGTGGAAGATGACCCGTACTTTTTCTTGCAGATGGGCAGACCGTCGAAGCTGGAGACTGGTAGTAAGGAGGCGCTCCAAGAATATGTGGAAAAACTACCGCCGTCATACTTGTCGCTAGACGTATCCGGTCGCGTCGTTCGTCTGGATTCCACCTCCAAGATTCTGTCGCCCGGTCTTCGTCTTGGCTGGTTGACGGCTTGCACTCAGATTGTCGACCTGTTTGAGGCCTACTCCGAAGTCAGCGTCATGTCTCCCAGCGGGCCTTCTCAAGTCATGATGTACAAGCTTCTCGACCAGACCTGGGGCCACACTGGCTTTGTCCGATGGCTGGCGCATCTATCCGACGTCTACACCAACCGCCTTGATATGATGCTCAACGCCTGTGAGAAGCACCTACCCAAGGATATCTGCTCGTGGACGGTGCCTGATTCGGGCATGTTTGTGTGGATCAACGTGGATGTGACCAAGCACCCCAAGTCTTCCGGAGAGCCTACCAAGGAGTTTCAGATGGAGATTGAGGGTGCACTGTACGAAAAGTCGAGAGACAACGGTGTCTTGATTAGCAGAGGAAGCTGGTTCCTTGCGGACCCCACGCAGGTCAGCAAGGCAGCGCTCCGTGTCACCTTTGCCGCTGCTACGGAGCCGGAGCTGGCGCCTGGCATTGAGCGCCTAGGAGGGGCTGTACGGGAAGAGTTTGGACTCCGATAAATACCAGAATGTCTTACGAAGTGTATGATCTATTAATAGAATGACACATCAAATCTTGCACCGTCAAGTTGATGCTCCAATTAAAGTTTCATATTTGCCATGATGACATCCGAGAGCTGATCAAACATCCGTTGTCTAGTTCCAACAAAACTCTTGTAGTCCTCTTCTGGTACACCGAGCGGAATGCCAACCGAAGTATGCTCCTCCGACCTCTCCAGCTGGGGGTAGACTTGGTCGACAAACTCAGCCAGCGGCATGCCAAAGGAGCGGCCGCGTTCGCCCATGTAGTCGTGGAGCTCGGCTATAAAAGTCAGTATTTTATCACACTTGGAAGAAGCTGCAACTTACTTTGCACAGCCGGGGCGTTGATCTCGATGAACTTGCAGCTCTTGCCCTGGTTCTGGCGGCGGAGGCAGTCCACAAAGGCGTGCAGCGCGGCCTTGGAGCACGAATACGCCGGCATGGCCACCGACGGCACGATAGACAGGTGGGTGCCCGTGACAACGAGCGCCGTGGGCACCTGCTTCTCGAGCAGCACGGCGCTGAACTTGAGGGCCAGGTTGACGACCGAGGTGAAGTTGGTATTGATCTCGTTGTGGAAGGCGTCGAGGTCGACATTGCCAGGCTGTGAGAGGCGAATCATGCTCTGTACGCCCGAGTTGAGAAAGACACAGTCGAGGTCCGGGTGTTCCTTGACCACGCTGTCGAGAGGTCAGTACGAAATGAGTGGCGACGGCTCTCGGTAGAGGCACATACCGCTGGACAAAGGCATCGAGGCCGTTTCTGTCAGTTACGTCGTACTTGATGCCGGCGGCCTTTACGGCGCCATGCTTCTGAACGAAGGCGTCGAGCCGGTCTTGGCGACGGCCGACAGCGATAACTTTGGAGCCTTCCTGGACGAGTCTGTCGGCGAGGCCGGCACCGATGCCCGAGGTCGCACCAACGAGGAGGACGGTGTTATATGTGAAGCCCATGCTGAATGATTGGTGTTTTTAAGTTTATATGAAGTGAAAAGAGTAAATGTTGGTGATGAGGTGTTGACTGTCGTGACACTGGAAGGCTCTTTATACGTCAGCTTGCGACAGGTGTTGACAGCCATCTTCCAAAATGAATGTGGAATTAGTATTAAATCCGGCTTTGAAACAGTCTGGTGATGTACAATAATCTCATGACAAAAGCCGGGCCGGGCAGCATCATCGAACCGCCGCGTGGAGCTCCGGATCGCTAACTCATTCGGGCGATGCAACACCAAGGGCCCTGTAACTTGCCGGAGTCCCCTGTAAGTCCCGGCCCCACCTCCGGAACGCTAACCCAGATAGGCCTGGCAGCAATATTGAGTCTCCACCATTTCGCCTCGGACATCTACGATGTTCGGCACAGTTTAACTCCGTATCAAAACGTCGCGTCGTCGGACAGCCATCACTATGCATCAAATTACCTCTATTCCTCACCTCCCATCGCCGACGCGAATTAGTGGATCCAATGGTCAACAGAGGACGCCCTTCCCGCGACTGCCTACCATGTAGGAAGCGCAAACTGCGCGTACGAGCTGAGCCTCCTCATCCCCTTGCAGATCTGGTTCATTAACCGCCCTTAGTGTGACCTGCGTCCAGATGGCTGTGGGCAGTGTTCCCGGGCTGGCATCACCTGTCTCGGTTACCGCACGCAAGAGGAGCTTCGCTTCCGCGACCAGACGCAATCCGTCAAGCACAAGGCCCAGCAGCGTTATGCGCAAACGGCGGCCCACAGGGAGCTCAAGGCGCAAAGTCACGCCTTCTTCTTCCAAACTATCCATCTTGGATGGGAGGTATTCGCCAAGCAAGACTTCTTCATCACATATGTCTTTGGCCTCGCCCGGAGCTACGACGCCCTCGGCATCCTGTACCAGACGCCGAACCTGCCCGACCACCTGGTCGCGAGCGTCGACGCCGCCAGCCTCGCCTTCTTCGCGCTCCGCCAATTCTCGCCGCCGACGGACTTGATGAAGCTCGCGACCGAGCGCTACGTCGCGGCACTGCACCTCGTCAACGCCGCGCTCGCCGACCCGGTCGCCTCGCTGGCCGACGTCACGCTGCAGTCGATCCTGCTGCTCGACCTCTACGAGAAGCTCGTTAGCCGCAGACGCGCCTCTCCCGTGTCCCGGATGAAGCACATGAACGGTGCCATCTCGCTGATTCGCGCGCGCGGGGAAGGCAACCTGCAGACGTATGTCGGTCGCCGGCTGACACAGAGGCTGTACACGACGCTTGTCATCAGCTGCGCCATCTCAGGGATGCGAATACCGGATGAGATGGAGCGCCTACGGGCTGATCTGGGCCACTTCTTCAAAGTCGAAGACGATCCAAAGTGGGCTCTAACCACGCTGAACGAGCAAATTATCAACTTTACCTTGGATGTGCAATCGGGCAAGGTATCCTGTCAGGATCGAATACTGGCGCAAGCCTCGGAATTTTACCGACTGACTGTTGCCATGGAAGATGACTTGCCGCCGTGCTGGACTCCCTCGCGGGTCTTTGTCGGTGACGATGCTCTAGGGCGGCGACTGACGCTGACGGGTTCGTACGACGTCTACGAGAGCTTGTACTTTACTCAGGTCCGAAACGTCATCCGCACGGCTCAGTTCAATCTACTCCTGATGATTGAGCGGTGGGCAGCGTCCAAAGATACAGATCTCGCCGCGTCGGCACGGCGTTCCATCGAAACAGGCGCACAGGCAATATGCGACACCCTCGCCCAGTACTTGGTCTCGCATAACGAAAAAGGCACCCTCGTTTGGAATTTGGTCACTCCGATGCAGCAACTCGGCAGCCACACCATTTTCTTCCCCCTCTATCTGGCCGCGCAAGCATCTCGTGACGTGCATCTCCGCGAGTGGGCGCAGGACGTGCTTGGTCTGGTGGCGGATGTGGGCGGACTGGCCATGGCCCAGAGGACGGCAGACGCACTGAAGCAAAACGGAAAGCTGTCTAGCTGGGATGTCTACACCATGCTGGGAAGTTATGCGATTGCCGCATGATCGCATGACCAAGCAGACACTTACATGCGGCGCTAGTCCCGCTGAGTCACAGCCTTGCCGTGCTTCACCCTCAGCATTCGGAGTGAATCCTTTCATGCCTGAAAAAGTTGAACCGACCACGATGGACTATACTATAGAGAAGATTACTCCCGATAAAGCCGGCGTGGAATTCTTCCTGGCCAAGTACAAGCCGTTTCGGCTGCAAGCGTTGCAAACCGATCCGCAGTGTGCGTGCAGGTAGCTTCAACCGACAGGTAGACCCATCATCTAACCGCCGCTATAGTCTTTGGTTCCACGTACGAAAAGGAAGCCGCCAAGGAAGACGAATTTTGGCGACTGCGCGTGTCCCGCCCCGAAGCCACGACCTTTGTCGCCGTCCACGCTGCCCCGGACCGGCGGATCCTCTCGTCGGTGACCCTCATCCGGGGCTCGCAGCCGTCGCCCTTGCTAGCCATGGCCGCCGGGCTTACCCCCGAGGAGCGCGACAAGGACTCTGCGGCGCTGCTGCACTGGGCCGTCAACGGCGTGTACACGGCACGGAATGCGCGGCGGCGGGGCATCGCCGGCGCCGTGTTCGCGCAAGCGCTGGCGTTTTCGTTTGCGACGGCCGCAGACGAGGGCAAATCGTGTCTGGTGTCGATCCTCGTGAGGGAGGAGAATGAAGTTGCCATTGGCATGTATCAACGCATGGGCTTTGTCGACTTGGGCTACGTCGAGGCAGACAGCAACGCGGTGCTGTACATGTTTAAAGCTCGGGAGGAGCCAAGCTTGGAGATTGCGTAGACGAGTGGTTGTATTAAGAGATTTATAGTCTCACTGAATGTTAAAAAAAATTATTCCCGTAAAGGGACTAGGATGTAATAAACTTTACTCTCAATGCAGCCCCAAGTTGTAGCATCGCGATCAGTGGATCGGCGCCACTAGCGCCCTCAGAGAACCAACGCCGACGACCTCACAGTTTGCGACTTCACTCTTCATCCTTCAAGCGGCCAATTTTCAGACCATCTTCAAATCAATCCGTCCAACGCCCCAGCCCGTCAAACCCCTGATTGAGCAAGACCCCTCCGCCGCTGCGTTGAATCCGGGACCGTCCTCGTGAAAACTTTTAGCCCCAGCCGTCACGGGCGTGAATTTGCACCCATCGCATCATCCATCATGAGCTACGGAACCGTCAAAACGACGCCGGACGCCGCTACCCAGCAGTCCGGTCCTCCAGCTACTCAGACCGATGGCACCGGTAGCCCATCGCCCGCCCGCGAGCCTCAAGAGTCGCCCACCGCCGACGAGCAGCCAACTACCTTCTGGCAGCGCACCAAGCTCTTCTACAACAACAACATTGGTCTCTTTTTCGTCTTTCTCGCCCAAATATTTGCCTCCATCGTATGCCAACTTCCCTCTCCTCCAACGCTCCTCTAGAAGAAAAGAAAGGAACACCACCACTAACGTCCCCAGATGGCCATGACCACCCGCCTCCTCGAGACGGGCTTCGAGACCAAGTTCCACGCGCTGCAGGTCATCTTCGTTCGCATGGCCATCACCGCCACCATTGGCTCCGCGTACATGTGGTTCCGGCGCGTGCCCGACTTCCCACTCGGCCCGCCGGGTGTCCGCGGCCTGCTGGTGCTGCGCGGCGCCGCCGGCACCATTGGCCTCTTTGGGCTGTACTGTGAGACCTCCCGTCTCGCCTCACCACCATCCCATCCCGCTGACAAGACATCTACGCAGACTCGCTTTCCTTCTTGGACATTGCCGACTCAACCGTCATCACGTTCCTCGTACCCACGCTGACAAGCTTCGTCTGCTGGGTCGCCTTGCGAGTACGACTGCTCCTCCACCCCCAACTCTCCTCCGCTAACATCCCCAGGAACCATTCACCATCGTCGAAGGTATCGCCGGCCTCATCGCCCTCACCGGAGTTCTCTTCATTGCTCGCCCCAGCTTCCTCTTCCCCCACCACCCCGACTCCCCCTCAGCCAACGACACCCTCCACGCCCTCGATGGCATCTTCAAGCCCGTGCCCGCCACGCCCGCTGAGCGCTCCTTTGCCGTCGCCCTCGCCGTCGGGGGCACCTTTGCCGCTGCCACCGCCTACGCCACCATCCGCGTCATCGGCACGCGCGTGCACTCCCTCGTCAGCGTCAACTACTTTGCCGTCACCTCCACCGTCTTCTCCGCCGCTGTGCTACTCATCCACCCGGCCATCGGCTTTCAGGCGCCCCAGACGCTGCCCCAGTGGCTACTCCTCCTCTCCATCGGCCTCTCCGGCTTCTTGCTGCAGGTCCTGCTCACCGAGGGCCTGCAGCGCGAGCGCGCCGGCCGCGCCACCAACATGATCTACACGCAGCTCGTGACTGCCCTCATCATCGAGCGAATCGTCTGGGGCACCACACCCCCGGCAGAGAGCTTTATCGGCAGCGCGATGATTATTGGCGCTGCTGTTTGGGTAGGCCTCCAGAAGAAGACGCCGGGTGCGGAGAAGCCGGCTCGTGTTCCGGACGAGGAGAGGAGTCTCCTCCAAGCCGAGGAGGATTAATGTAATTCGGACTAGGGCGACGGTGGCGGCATGTTGGAATTAAAAGTCGCTGCATTTGCCTACAAATTACATTGGGATACGAAAGTAGGTTACTAATCATATTGCTAAAAATGCATAACTTTTAAGGCGTTCAAGAGATAGGCGCCACTCTGGGCTTCAACGCGGGGCTAGAAGGCCGGCTCGTCATAAACTAAGTCTTGTTAGTCGATTCAATTCCGTGAATGTGATTGGAAGTAGACATACGTTGCTGGCAGCGCTCAACAGGGCCAAGAAAGAACTCTGCACCACATCCTCGTGGATGCCGACACCCCACACCGTCTGCTTCATGCCGGTGGGCTTGCACTCAATGTAGGAGGCAGCCTTTACGCTGCGGCCCTCGCCAATAGCGTGCTCCTTGTAGTCATTGACGTCAAAGTCGATCCCAACGTCCTTGAGCGCGGCGGCCATGCTAGAGATCGGGCCGTTACCGCGTCCACGCAGCCTGTACTCCTTGCCGTCAAGGACAATGACGCCCTCAAAGATACGCATCGCGCTCTTGGTATCCAGGGTCTTGCCACCATCCACCAGCGCGACCGTGCCCTCGGTACGATCCGGCGTGATGCTGTAGTCGACAAGGGTGAGGCGCGGGTTGTCGTTGAGAAAGTAGGTCGACTCGAAGAGGTCCGTAATCTCGTTGGCCAGCAGCTCGCGGCCCAGCTCCTCGGCGCGGCGCTGCACGACGTTGGAGAAGGCAACCTGGAAGCTGCGGGGCAGGTCGAGCTGCAGCTTGGTCTGGAGGATGAAGGCGCTGCCGCCCTTGCCCGACTGCGAATTGATGCGGATGATGGCCTCGTAGTTGCGGCCAATGTCCTGCGGGTCGAGCGGCAGGTAGGGCATCGCGTCCCAGGGGTCGTCGTTGGCGAGGCCGCGTGCCTGCCGGCTCTGGAAGCCCTTCTTGATGGCGTCCTGGTGGCTGCCGGAGAAGGCGGCGCAGACGAGGCTACCGCCGTACGGCGCGCGCTGGTGCACGGGGATCTTGGTGCACGACTCGACCATGTCGATGACGGGGTTGAGCTGGGAAAAGTCAATCTTGGGGCTGACGCCCTGGGTGTACAGGTTGAGGGCCAAGGTGACGAGGTCGACGTTGCCGGTACGCTCGCCGTTGCCAAAGAGACAGCCCTCCACGCGATCCGCGCCGGCCATCTGGCCGAGCTCGGCGGCGGCTACACTGCAGCCGCGGTCATTGTGCGGGTGCAGGGACACACACACGCTGTCACGGTCGCCAATGTTAGTGCAAAAGTACTCGATGAGGTCGGCGTAGATGTTAGGCGTCGCGAGCTCCACCGTGGCCGGCAGGTTGAAGATGATCTTGTCGTTGGCCGAGTCAGGGCCCCAAGCGGCCTTGACGGCCTGGCATACGCGCACCGCATAGTCCGGGTTCGTGTCGGAGAAGCACTCAGGCGAGAACTCAAACTGCCAGTTCGTGCCGGCGGTGGTCGGGTCGTCCTTGGTCAGGGACCGCACTAGGGTCGCGCACTCGACGGCGAGCGCCAGGGTCTGTTCCTCAGTGTAACCGAACACGACCTGTCGGAAGCACGCGCTGGTGGCCAGGTAGATGTGGATAATTGCGTTCTTGGCACCGCGTACCGACTCAACGGTGCGGCGGATGAGATCTGGCCGGCATGGCGACAGCACCTGCAGGAAAACGTCGTCGGGCACAGCACCAGGGGTCTCAATCAGGCGTCGGGTAAAGTCAAAGTCGATCTGTGACGCCGAGGGGAACGAAACTTCAATCTCCTTGTAACCGAGGTCGCAGAGCATCTTGAAGTATGCCCATTTCTCGTCGCCGTTCTGGGCGTGTTAGTTGGATAGCCGGCAGAGGGCGACTGTTAGGCGGGAACGTACCATGGGATCGGGCAGGCTTTGGTTGCCATCACGGAGGCAGGACCTATTCGTGTAAGCAGGGACTCGGTGGTAAAGTCGGAGAATGGACGCCGGAATACGTACGACAGCCATCGAGGCGCCTTGTCAATCGTCTTGTCCGGCCATTGGCGGTTGGCCAATTTCACGGGCTAACAGGTCAGCAGAGAACAGGGACCACGGCGTTCCACATACCTTGAACGGCTTGTATTTTTTCGACGGATCCTTGAGCCTGCGAGGAGACGACAAGATTAGCAAACATCCTAGCTTCAATCGCAACGCGGGGTCAAACGGCATACATTGGCATCGTGGGCGGAGTGGCGGGGCAGAGATGGATCGAGTGGCGAGGGGTGATGTAGACGGTGTTTCGAGCGCGTTTTTCCCGCTACTGCGAATAGCCAATCTTCAAGTGATAGATGACAAGAAAATGGATGAGTATATAAAGAAATGTAAACAAGAAGCCGTTCGGGCCGGTGCGAGACGGAAGAGGCGAGAAAACTTTGGGAGTCACCAGGTGGGGTTACAAGGTGAGGTGAAGCTTTTGGAGGGGCATTTGTGCGGGCTCTGATTGGTTCGCGCTCCGAAGACGGCCTGCCACCTATACCAAGGTACACATGGAAGCGACTGCGTCAAAGGCGCCCTGCGATATGACTCTATATGGATCTGGATAGAAAAATTGGATATATTATCTTGGATGAGCGGGTGTTTCGGCTGCTTCCGCCTGTGACACACTAAACAAGACAGTAGTGTTACCACAAATAACGAAGAGACGTACCAGTCGGTCGTGTGAACATGAGCTTCATATTTTAGATGCCGCTCTATGCACAAATTTATTTGCCTTGTTTATTTAAACCTGTCGCGTGTTTTTCTCCTACTTCGCGCCGATCCGACCGGCCGGACCTGACACCCACCGCAGCGCCGGCCTCCACACGGAGCCCTAGATCGGCTGTACGGTCCCCGCACGGTTGCACTTGACAACATACTTATTGACTAATTATATAGCGGTCTTTATATATTTCCCAATTGATCCTTTAGCTCCCACGAAAGACAGCCGTCATTGACACCGACAATTGGATGGCAATGGACCTGCCCAGCCTCAATCCGTTCAGCTTACCAGCGTACAGCTGTACATTCAAGTATGCTGATATCCCACTCAAAGTTTAAACATACGCCTCCTCTCATGTAGCAGCTGCTACAGTACGTGCCTCTTGCATGCACGCGGATGATCCCAGTCACGGACAACCACGTAATCACGCTCACAATCTGCCGTGGAAGCTCCCGGGGTCTCCCCGCACAGACGGACGATAAACCGTTCGCTCAGGAGGCATTAACCACGTGTGCGGATGCCGCGGGTTCACGATATGCATAAAAAAGGGTTACGGAGGGAGGCGCATGTTTCGCTCGCCTTGGCCAAGATCGACCCGGCGAGGATCGTTGGAGACTCGGAAGAGAACATGATTGGGCGCATGGAGACGAGGTCAGTGCTCGAGATAACGCGGCATGGCTATACAATGAGGTAGTTATGCTTTAGATCTTGCGTGCTGTAATGCCACCCAGTCTTGCTGCCTGTCGGGGTTGACTTGCACACTCTGATCACTCTGGCCACGTTCTACTAGGCTTGTTCGAAACATGTGAATACTTCACCGTCGTAGCTACGCATCTCTCTGCAGGCATATCTTGTGGCAACAAATGCATTCCACGTTGCATAACGCGGCACTTGGCCGACTTTCATGCAAGCTCCGCTGCTCCACCCCCGCGTTGCCCTCGGGCCCGGGACACGCACCCGTCGACGATAGTTGAACTGCCGGCATCTGGTCTTATATCCTTGGTGGGGAAATACCGCCGTTCTACGAGACTACGCACTTTCCAGGCTGTGCGTTTGCTGCGCCATTCTCGATGAGTATAGCATCGCCATCGGCAATCGGGCGATTGCAGCCCCCAGGCCCGCGGAGCCCGGTGGCCGACCGACGACAACTTATAAACTGTATTTCAAGATGCCATTGGACGTGGTATCAAGCCATAGCTCAAGCCACATAAGACACTATACCCAATCAACATGCACGCATCATTGCAGTTTCTTACCATTCTCTGCCTTTCATCTGCAGTCCTTGCCTCTCGCACCTGCAAGCCCACGAACGCCTCCATGCCCACCATTCTGCATAACGGCCACGTTTTCATCGCGGCCGATGGTGACTCGCCTGACCGCTTTGCCAGCGTCGTCGTTCTCGATGCCGCTACCGGCAAAATCACACACGTCGGCGACGAGACCGACGCCGCCGTGATCAAGGCGAAAACCGCGCCCGGCGCCGTCCTTCACGACGTCCAGGGCCGCGCTGTGCTGCCCGGCTTTGTGGACGGCCACGTGCACCTGGCTCAAACCGGCGTCGCACTGGAGAAGCTCAACCTGCGTACGAGCAAGAACCTGCGGGAAATCCAGGCGGCTATCCGCGCATGGGCAGCGCAGCACCCAGACTTGCCGCGCATACTGTGCCAGGGCTGGTTCCACCCGTCAACCGACGGCAACGAGCTTGCAACGCAGCTCGACGGGCTCGATATGGATGGCAAGGACCGTCCCGTGTACGTCGATGCCGATGACATGCACTCGTCGTGGCTCAACACGGCAGCACTCGCCGAGCTAGGCGTTGCGGACGTGGCGGATCCTCCGGGCGGTCACATCCGGCGCGGAGCAGATGGCAAGCCTTCGGGCGTCATGGAGGAGATGGCCACCGCGGGCATTGTATGGCCGTTCCTGGCAAGCAAGCAGACGGCCGAGGAGAAGCAAACGTACCTGCAGTCAGCGCTCGACGCGTACACCTCCTCGGGCTACACCGGCGCCGTGGACATGGCAATGGGCGAGGAGGATTGGGCAGCCATCCAACAGTACCGACAAGTACACGGCGAGCTCCCCATCTGGCTGGCCGCGCACTGGCTCATTTTACCCAAGGTCTCGTCCGAGGAGACCCTGAAACAGGTTGACCGCGCCATCGAGCTCCAGAAGCAGTACAACAAGGACACCAGCCCGCGGTGCCGCATTGCCGGCATCAAGATCATCTGTGACGGTGTCGTCGACGCCTGCACCGCCGCGATGCAGCAGCCGTATTCGCACAACAACCAGAGCGTTGCGCCGACGTGGACGCGTGAGGCCCTCGAGCCGGTGCTTCAGCGTGCCGACGCAGCCGGCTTGCAGATTGCCATGCATGCCATCGGAGATGCCGCCATCAAGTTGGCCATTGACGGGCTCGAGGCTGTTGGCAACCCCACGGGTCGCCACCGCATTGAGCACCTCGAGACGACGGCGCCCGAGGATGTCCCGCGCCTTGGCGCTCTCGGAATCACCGCGTCCGTCCAGGCTGTGCATCTCGATCCGGCAGGCATGACAGCATGGGAGAAGTTGCTGGGTAAGGACCGCCGCGGGCATGTATTCCCCTACGCGGCATTTGCCGAACACGGCGCCGCCCTGGCACTGGGGACCGACTCACCCACCGCGCCCTATAACCCGCTGGCCAACTTGTACGTGGCAACGACTAGGCGGTCGGCCCTGGAGCGCAACAACACGACGCAAACAACGCCGCAGTTTGCACTCTCGCTGGCAGCGGCCGTCGCGGCGGCGACACGCGGCTCTGCGCGCAGCTGTTTCGCCGAGGATAGGGCCGGACAGCTGCGCCCGGGCTGGGATGCGGATCTGGTTGTGGTCGACATGGAGTGGAATGCTGAAATGCTTTTGGACGCCAAGGTAGCGGAGACCTGGATCGGGGGGAAGAGAGTGTACCCAAGTGCGAGTAATTGACGGCGCATTAGTCAACGAGGGTTATGAATGGCTGTTTTGGCGAGGCGTTGAGTAGAAGGCGTTTGGGTGAGTATCGTAGTGGAATTGACAGAGATCTAAACGGCTTTCTCTTGAGGGTGGTGTATGGCTGAGCATGACTAGAGTTAGATGAAAGGGGCGCGTGTAAGTGGTGCGCCGAGCAGGTACACAAATGAGGCGACAGATGCTGTCGAGTGTTTGAACAAAGCCATCGATCCGCCGAGAAGTGTACCTGGATGTCAGCATGGATATAGCAAATAGATTGCTATATGGTTGTGAGTTGAGAATAGATTGCATGCAGTTCAGCCCACTTCAGTGTGTATAACCATTGGCCGGTGAGATTGATATCCAGAATAGATAATACAGTTCAGCCCACTCAAGGTGTTGCATGGGATATATGAATAATACATTATATGCAACCCTGGGCGCGTATCCATTGGCTGAGCCTGATGCATGAGATATGTCAGGTAGGTTATATACCCACTCTGATATTGGACAAAGTAAGGCTGTCAAACTGGGTTCTGCAGGAGCATGACTGGCTCACATGTCACAACCCCAGTTCCCATCCCTGAGCCCATGGCCGTTCTGCACAATGACGTTGCTCATCCGACACGACGCTATACGCAGGGTTCGGTCTGATGAAGGCTCTCAGTTGAGGCTGTATTCGAAGGTTGATTAGAGTTGTGGGTGCAAAGTGGGCTAACACGGGATGGTTTTGATTCCAGCGTCTTGTCCTGCTGGCTGAATTTGGTACGGCGGCGCCGTTGCGGCAACATCAGGCGTTATTGACGTTGCAGTGGCAACTTTTCGCCGCTATTCATCTGGGGGCCAACGGTCGAATTTACCGCGGCGTGGCAAAGACAGGTCAACTAGCCTCGTATTCAGCATGGCAAGACTCAAAAGGACCATCGCCGCGCCAAGAACTCCAGAACAGCCAGCTGCAGAGCCTCATCAATCTAGGCACAAGTCAGCGGACGGCGCTATTGTGGGCCGAAGCGGCGAAGCCATCCTCGGCGAAAAATGGAGGCTGAAAGCGGCCAGGGTTCTAGAAGGGCTGGAGCCAATAGCGACGGCGTCGTTGATTCTAGCGTCGTAGCAGGGAACATTGGCGAGTCCAGTTTTTGCTTTCTCCGGGGAAGATGCAGTGGTGACATTCCCTGGGTCAATGGTGGATCGCGGCATGTCGAATCAACAGTTGATTTGTTGTTGCTTGTAAAAGTCTGCCGTCTTGAGCTGCCGGTGCGCCGGCGACTCTCGCACGGCGAAAATCCATGACTGATTGATGCTGGTTGGACGTAATTATCAATAGGTAACACTGCTAAATAAGCTTAGCGGATGAAAAGCTTGTCTTGGTTCGATTTGCAGTTCATCTCCAGCGGTCCTGCCTGAAGCGGCGGGCTATGAGTTGCTTGTACGTCAGCGACCTGCTGGATTCGCGCTGGCGCCAATTTACGATGGGCGATGGTTCAAGAGGCTTGCAGGGCAGGCAGGGCCGCGTGTGAGATTGCATCTGACAACCTTGTCAACGGGCGTTGCGGCTCATCCTGCTTTGAAGAAAGTGGTCACATGTCGGAATGTCCCTAGATAGTGCCGACATCTCATAGCAACGGATTTGATTCGTTCCGTCGGCCAAAGCAGCAGGGGATGCCAGCAAGCAAGCAAGCAAGCAAGCAAACAGGGACACGGATGTCGGGCAAAGGTGGTGGCGTTACACTCAAGACATGGCAATTTAGCGGTGGAGACAGCTCGGTCGGTCGGTCAAAGTGACCAATTGGCGAGTAATAGTTGGTATCAGTAAAAGAATCCTTGAGGCAGGGGTTCGGGGCATTTGCCATTCAGGAGAAGATGTGCATGACAGTCTGCCGTGTTTGGAAACAGAGCGAGAAAAGAGTCGGAGGGGTGGCGAGCCGCTCGGCTTTAGGTGTTGCTGATGGCCTGCGAGTGATGAGTTGGTCTTTGCTTGGCGATGCTCTAGGTAAAAGGTTAATGAAAGTCTGCTAGTTGCTAGGCGAGGCTGCTCACGGCTACGAAGAAGATACGAGGCACGAGAGAAGGTCATTTGAAGGGAAACGGCTGGACGAGTGTCAAGGTTGCAGGGTCGTGGTCAGTGCTGAGATCTTGAAATGCCGCAGGCGGGCTGAAGGTCCCGTTGGTGATGGCGTGCAGGGGCAATGAGACAAAGAGCAAAAAGGGCAAAGAGAGAAGAGGCCGAAGAGGGCGAGGCGGAGGGAGGAAGGGAGCCGCGGACGGTGGCGCCGGCGTATTCCGGGCGGCCAGGCTGTCATTTTGGGGGCAATTTGGCGGGCCATGAGTGGTGGAATTGTGCCGGGAATGGCTGTGATTGGCTGTAGATCAAGGCCTGGGGATCGTTGGAAATGCCTCAAGAGCGCTGTATTTACAGAGAGCGACACAGCATCCAGTGAGCATAAAAACAGATCTACTGATAAGGGGAACTTATGGGAAAGGGGCGCGCACGAGCTGCTGTAAATAGCAGAAATGACAAAAGGTTGTCATTTTTTTCTTTCTGCCGCTTTTTGAACAATGCAAGCCACGACTCGTGCTGCCCGGGCGTCGGCCGAGCTGTCCGGCCAGTGCGAAGCCACTCGGAGCGGCTACTGGGAGCGGAACGTACTACAGGAGGTACCTACCGAATTCGGTCAGCAAAAGTCCTTCCTCGGAATGATGCCAGCTGTCTACAACCCGCCTTCACATCATCCTCGTTTCTTCTCTACCTTACTTCGTACACAGCTACCTTGCTCGCTTCTCATCAACCACAACCCCATCACCCGCATTACATCACTGCCTGCCTGCCGCCTGCTGCTCGTCATCTTGGTTGCATTAACCTGCACGCACGAGACAAGTTCATCGCACACCGCTCAATCCACTAAAAAAGTCTCCAGTGTTTGGCCTCGTTTCCCCTCCCACCCAGCCAACCACCACCATCACCAGTTGCCACTCATCCACCTCAGTTGCCCGCCCTCTCCTCCAACCAATTGCCGCGCTACGATAGTCAGCTCCGCGCTCCTGGGTTGCCGCCATCTCAAACCGATAACACGTCCATTAATACCAACTGGGGCCCCCCGGCTCCTCCTGGACCACCGCAAACCGCCAATTCTATCCCCGACGATCACTTCCTACCCTGTCAACCACCCCTCCTCTTCTCGCCCGCTTCCAACAAAACACCAAGGGGACCCTGGACAGACACACGCAGCCAAGTTCTTTAATCTCTTTCTCTCCGCATCGTAGCCACGGCTCTCAACGGACCTCCTCCATCACCAGCCAGGCCTTTGAACAGCCTCAATAATACAGTCACTGGCAAATCTCAAATCTACAGACTTCACAATGGCCGCTCAACTCATCATGCCCACAATGCCCGGCGAGCAGCAACAGTCTCGTCACTTTCTCCCCCACCGCCCTGTTCATCATGGCCGCTCCCAGTCCTACAACCTCGCCGCCGCTGGCCCTCGCTTCCAAATCAACACTGACCTCGCCAACGCCAACACTGGCCACTACGCCTCGACACCGCCCTCTCCGCGCGGAACATCGGGCTCGCGCAGCAACATTCACAGCACCGGTGCCACTGCACGCCCTCTCTACATGCCCGCCGTCCTGCGCCCCAACTATGAATTCCCGCCCCAGCAACCACTCTCCCGCTCTCCCGGGAACTCATCAGACTCAGGCTCCGACTCGACTCTGCGCCGCACCAACACGGCCAACCTACTGAGCCTCACCGGCCTTGGTGCCATCGGTCACCGCCTCAGCCGTCGCTCGACTATTGAGAGCACCAAGAGTCTCGAAGGCGACTGGGATCTGGCAACGTATCCCAGCGTCACCTCGCCGCCCACGCGCAAGCACTGGAAGGTATGTTTTGGCTCCTCGACCGCCGCTCCCAAGACTGGCGCAGTACGCCGGCGAAACAGGACAGCGCACTGACATGCGACAGCCCGACACGGAATCGTCCATCTGCGACGACCCCCTGTGCAAGCGCACATTCACCTACTTCACACGCAGGCATCACTGCCGTAAGTGTGGCAACATCTTTTGCGACTCCCACTCAGCCTCGGTCTTGCCCCTCGACCAGGATGCCAATTTCAACCCCCGCGCCGTGCCTTCGCGCACCTGCAACCACTGCTTCGAGCAGGTCAAGGCCCGCCACTCCCGCAACAACAGCCAGTCCTCGGGATCTGACTCTTCGGGTGGTGCTGGAGGGGCAACCGCGATTGCGGCCAGAAAGGGCAACCCTGAGAATGAGTTCAACCTCCCCTCCAGCAAAGACATTGCCGCCAGCGTCCCGCGTGACTGGAACTGGAGCACCTTTTAGACGCTCTACATGTTTGCTCTACTATAATTTCTACATTACGATACACCATATACACGTCTTTGGTCTGGCTGGCTAGCCATCAAGACACCATGATACCCGGTCCAGGCGGAACGAAGGGCCTTTCATACATTCTATAGACTTCAGTTGACAACAGTCACTGTTTGCGGAATGGGTACTCCCTTCCATTTTGGCTTTCTAACTTTGTTTTACAAGAGGCAGGTTTCAACCTCGTGGAGTTTGGGTCTTTTTATCTTGGGATTTCGGGCGCATTCCCTCATCTTGGGCTTTGGGCTGCATACATTCCATCTATCTTGTCTATTTCAGCATTTACAAGTTTCGCCTGCGCGAAACAGGCGGCTCTAGAGAGCTTGCTACTTGACGAAAGTCCACGGCCTTTCATAATATATTTATCTGCCAATTTTCAGCTGACATACCGTCCTTCATTATAAAACGTCGCCTTGAAAGGCTACCTACCCTTGGAATCACCAGCACTTGAACTTTGCTCAGATACTTCATTGCAGTGTCTTGTATATTGAACCTGTAGCGCCTGTCGAACAAATCAAGCACCCGTCTAGCTTCGTGTATATAGATGGTAGCAACAGGAAACAACCAGTCTCTCGGTCCCTGCTAACTAGAACAATGAATGCAGTTGTGCTTGTAATAATGGTCTAGACAAATCATGAGAATAAAAGCAATCTTGCGCCATGTCATGTAAACTTCTTTTCGTGCGGCTCACTGGTCTCGTGTGCATTCTCACCAGTTTCTGCATCGCGGTCTTGTGGCACCACTCGCCCGTCTCCCCTTTTCTCATCCAGTCACCCGTGCATTCCACCACCTCACCCAGTTTAACCCCGGCGTCTGGTGGTACGGCGCGCAGTCGTCGCGGTAGCCTCCTCGCGCGTCGGGCTGTTGTCGCCGCTGCGCACCATGCGCTCGCCGCCGTACACCTCGCGCTCGAGGCCCCGCGCGGCGTCCCAGCCGGCCTTCTCCGCGAGCGCCACGTCCACGTTGACGTTGCTCAGGCGGCGCGCGGAGGCACCCTTGCCGGCAAACTTGTTGGCCGCGTTGCTGCGCTTGACATAGCTCGCGATGAAGAAGCTGACAAAGAGGTAGGTCAGGGGCGCTAGGTAGACGACGTTGAGCCAGATGGCAAACGTCTCGCCGGAGCTGACGATGCACGGCTGCGACACGTAGGAGACGTCCTGGTCGACGACGGTCTTGACGCGGCTGGCGTCGGAGCCAAAAAGGAGGGCGCGGACCGAGGCGACGGCGCCGGGGGCATCGGAGGCGGTGGTGGAGGCGGCGGCCGGGGCAAAGTAGTAGACAAAGGAGTGGCACATGGCGAGGGAAGCGCCGACGAGGAACTGGGTGATTTGCATGCTGGTGAGGCTGCGCTTGATGAAGACGGGGACGCGGATGCTGAACGCGGTCACGGTGTAGTAGGTGTACTGCACATGTTAGCTAGGTTCATAGAAATTGTTCAAAAAGCAACTTACCATCAGAGCGTGGATAAACGAGTTAAACTGGACAAAGACCCAGATCGGCGCAGACATGTAGCGCATGCCTGCCCACATGCACAGCATGGCGCCGGCGTGGTGGTAGGTCTGCAGCGTGGAGCTGGGCTTGCCCTTGGCGAGAATGATGAAAGTGTCGAGAACCTCGTAGAACTTGCTGAGGTAGAAGATCCAGCCGTAGTACGCAAGGCCCTCGTTCCAGATGCGGCCGCCCTGCGTGGCGCTTGGCAGCCCGGTGACGGCGTCAATGGCACCGGCCGGTACGTCCAGTCCCGCACTCTCAAACCGGCTCAGGTGCTCGTTGAAGTAGACCGAGTTACCAAGCCCGGGCGCGCCGTGCAGCCGGCACGCGCTGTCCGCGGTGGCCGCGAGCCCACCGGGTCCGAGCGGGCTGACGATACTGCGCCGCATGCCGCTGAGCATGCCCCAGAAAGTCCAGGCCGAGTACACAGCCAGGAAGACATTGTGCAGGACAACAAAGAAGCGGAACGCGGCCGTCTTGGAAATGGCCCAAGGCTGCTTGTTGTTTGCACGGTTGTAGCGGTTCAGCAGCTTCACGGTGACGGCGTAGAGCGCAGCAATGGTGATGGGCACGCGGGCGTCGAGCGCGCCGAGGAACAACCCGTCCGGGATATTGAACGGCCGCATCACGGACAGCGAGGACACGGCGGCCGGGGGCACGGGCGGTGCCGGGTTATGTGGCGGGAAGCTGAAGAGCTTCGCGGAGGGCAGGCCTCCGATGATGCTTGAGGGGACCGACATGTTTGCGGTGTATGGTAGATACTGAATGGTTGGTATGGGATTTGCGGTTCGACGGAGGAGTTGGTCGGAGGGCGGTAAAGAAGATGTAAAAAAAAAAGGACGCTGTTCCGAGACACGGGCGAGGGGTGCGTGGCTCGAAACGAGAGATGAGTGGTCAAGGGTACACAACTTTGCGGCAGGACGGGTATGTCGAGCCGATGGAGGAGCGGCGGCCACAACGATTTCTGGACCAAGACGACGAGCCAATTTTTTGAGAGGGAGGAAGCAATGGCGGACGAAGAGAGGAAGAAGAGAAAAAATAGAAGCCGTGGAGCGGGAGACGAAGGCAATTCGAAGCCAAGCCAAGCCCCAGAGTGGTGGTCTCCGCTAGCGCCACCCCTGTCTAGGGTTGAAGCCACCCCCTGCCTTGTTGCTCCGTGTTCCGCTTCCTGGACGCTCCGGATGGTTGATTGGAGTGATTGTGAGTGGACGGTTATGGGTGGTGAATGAGTGGATGGTTGTTGTGGATGATTGTTTGGATGGTGGCCAGGATCGGAGAGATGGAGAAGCAAGATGTTGGGGATATCATGAGGCAGATGGGAGCCGAGGCTTGTGAATCTACAGTCTACAAATCACTGGGTGTGACGATACTCTGTACGCAATGAAGCATTTGCTTATATTTTTTCGGATTTACCGTAATGCTCGCGGAGTAATTCTTTCTCCCAGTTGCTGTATTTGCCGTCCCAAGTCGCCGTCAGGTATATACGCATATGCGCTTGGCGGGAACTGCGCTCCACAGCAGCTTATTTACAGTTACGGGCCCGGAAGAGCTGTGGCACATGATAACGACTGTCACCAACGATGAAATCTACAAAAATATCAAGATGCCAAATGAACCGCGGTTCAGACAACTGCAGATAAAAGACGAAAAGAAAGTATTGGTTGCGGGATGAGGTGTGGATGCAGCAAAGGAGGGGGGTGTCGGGCGGATAGAATTTTGGTGGGAAACGTGCAGTGCAGGTCGAGCAGGTACCCGCTCCACCGCATCTGTTAGCATCTTTGCGGTACCAGGCGGTGTACACTAACAGCATCACGGCTAGAGAAACCCGGCCGCCACCAGGCACACGACAGACGCCCCACACCATCTCGGCATCCGGGAGCGCGCCAGTTGATTCGCGGCTCGAAGGGCTGGGAAAGGTTTTGTTGGGAAGTATATTTCTGGTAGTACAAACCTGAAGAAATGCAGTGGCGAGAAGCACAAAAAAAAAAAGATAAAAAGTTTATGCATTAGAATACGTAGTGTCTCGATGTGTTAGCAATTGTCAACTCCCGTTCAATGCCACGCAATTCCGTCGCCCCTGAGGCTGAGCGATACGTAAGCCGCCGCAGCAAATAAGAACGAGATGAAGGAAAATAAAACAACGTTAATGATCCTGTGAAAACCACTCGCTTCTCCACTCTAAACCGAGGCACATCCCGACGCTCGCAACCTCTCTCTCCAACACGCACAGCAACGGTTAATGGACCCTGAAAGCCCCGCTCGCAGAAGAAGCAAGAAAAGCTTGACGCTGCCTCATGTGCCTCAACAATTTTGGCCTCCGCCTCCAGGCTGATATTGCGTACTAATTGCGTAACGGTACGTACCTCCGTCAAGAACGGCAGAGACCGTCCACTTCCGTTCCGCTCCGTCTCGACTTCCATTTTAGGAACTAACAGATGCAAGTACGATGCAGCCTCATCTACTCTTGTCTGACCACCACAACCAACTGCCACCATGATGCACCGCAACTGCCTGTCCACGACGACAACCCACGCAAAACTGGCAACAGCATGGCAGCACCAAAACAAACACCCGCATCCCGGGCCATAGTTGAACCCCACCATCTAGACACACACACATTCAGTCATTTTCATAATCATCATCATCATCATCATCCAAGAATGCTTTCCTCAGCCGTCTCCGAAGTAACTCGCTACATCTGGATGACCATCATCGTCAGTTTCATTCAGTTCATGGGTCGACGCGCCCTCGAACACGCAAAGCAATGGATACGCTCACCGCCAATGCCGCCGTTTCCGAGAAACACCGCCAAGGAGCTCAGAGGCCCGGGCCCGATTCGCCCTCCATCACCACCACCACGACGGGGCAGGACACTAACTGTATCATCCCGCGGAAGCTGGAGCCAAGGTCTCAGCCAAAGCGTCAGCACCCTCAACAGCGACGTCGACAGCGACGTCAGCCCCAACACCAGCACCAACACCAGCCCCAACACCAGCGTGGCTTCAGGATCGCGGTCTAGCGAGCCCTCTTCAGAATCGAGGCCTGCGTCCAAATATATGCCAGGAGAGTGATATTGAAGCAATGATGTCTGGAATCTATACCGGGCCCTATCCAGCTTGTTGATGGCAACGCTGTATCGCCGTTTTCTACTTGGATGTGGGTAAGGATATTAGCTACCCTGCAACAACGTGCTAACCATTGGACACCAGCATTGTCAACATGGCTCGATTCTCGGACAGAACTAGGCAGGATAATGGGAGGTTGGAGTTTTTGCAGCTTCTATGATGATTGTATCATGATGCCCTGTACAGGCTAGCGAATATTTACGCGGCAGTTGTTCTCTACACAGCGTTTAATAAAGCATCTCTGAGTTCACCGGTGCATTTCCCAGTGGCGTGGCCAATCACATTGCCATCTACCATCATGAGACTTTCCAAAACACGACTTATATTAACTCAGATATATAAACCATCTAGCCGAACAAGTTCAACTTTCCACCGCGCGAATCAAACGAAATCTAATCAACTCTATTTGGCCCACTCACCCGCGATCCAGCGGTTGAGGAAATCAACCGACGCCTCGGGCTGGTCGTACGGCACCATGTGGCCCGCCTCAAAGATCTGCATAAAAGTCAGACCCTTGGCAGACTTGACCTTGCCGTACGGCTTTTTGGCACCCTCGAGCGTCAGGTCCTTGTCCTTGGCCTTGCCGTACGCCTCCTGGCCGGGCCACTCCAGACGGTCGGTCCAGGCGCGGTTGCCGAGCCAGTTGCAGATGAAATCGGCATCACCAGCGTACACGAGCACGGGAATCTTCTCCAGCAGGCCGGGGATGACGTTGACAATGGGCAGCATCCAGTCGCCCTGGAACATGAAGCTGCGGTTAATGTCAAAGTTGCAGCTGTCAAAGGTGGTGGGCTCGACGCCGAGGGCCTCCTGGACGTCGCCGCGGTTGAGGAAATCGGTGATCCACGTCATCTCGTCGTAGCAGAGGTTGCCGCCCTTGCACTTTTCGCGGACATCGTACGGGTTCTGGCCGGTCTGCTGGTAGGGGCCGATGAACTGGGCGTTGCAGTAGAGGATAGCGGGCACGCAGCTCCAGACGCTCTCGCTGTTGTAGCACGACTGGATGAGCGACTGGCAGCGCGGGAGGGCATTGTCCATGGCCTGGCACTGGGACTCGTCGAGGACGGCCGGGTAACCGCCGTCGCCGCAGCCCATGGGGCGGTAGTACTCGTACTGGGTGTAGCCGTCGGTGAGGCCGTTGCCGATGAGGGCCGACTTGAGGTTGATGTTGCGGTCCTTGTGGGAGAGGATCTCGTGCGCCATGACGGGCACGTAGTGGCCGCCGTAGGACTCGCCAGCGATGTGGAAGTCCTGCTTGGCATACTCGGGGAACTGGTGGAAGAAGAGGGTGAGGAGGGCGTAAATGTCCTTGGCTGCGGCGGCAGTGTTGGACACGGTGCCGCTGCCGTACGAGTAGCCGACGTTGACGGGCTGGTCGATGAAGATGACGGACGCGTTGCTGTTCCACGAGCTCGGGTTCTGAACGACCTTGCCCTTGCTGTCAATCGACGCCGGGCCGAGCTCCATGAAGAGGCCGAGCATCGACGAGCAGCCGGGGCCGCCGTTGAGCCACAGGATGACGGGGTCGTTGGCAGGGTCGTTGCGCGACTCGAAGAACCAGTAGAACAGGTGCTTATCCTTTTCGTTATCGTCTAGGTAGCCCGAGTACTGCTTGACGGTGTCGACGCCGACCTTGGACGGGTCCACCTTGCGCACGCGCACGTCGTAGTTGTCGAGCTTGCCGCCGACCTTGCGGCGGTCCTCGCCGTCAGCGCCCTTGACCCACAGCGACTGCACGTCGGCGCCGCGGACGATGTGGTCCCAGTGGGAGTCGGGGCGGTGGTGAATCTTCTTGGGGTGCGCCTTGGCGGCGATGCTCTCCTTGAACGTCTGGACGACCTCGGGCGCCAGCTGCGAGACCTCGTCCCAGGTGGCCTTGGCCTCGGCCGTGATGTCGCCGTACAGCGTCTTGAGCGGCTTGGCCCACGACTCAAAGTCGACGGACCAGTCGAAGCCGGTGCGCGAGCCGCCGACGTTCAGGGGCGAGTGGTGGTCGTTGCCCTTGTTGAGGATCTTTTGGTCGCCAGCGACCGCGGTGGCCGCCGCTCCGAGCACGACCGAGGTGGACAAACGCATTGTGACGATGCAGTCCGGGGGATGTTTTCGATGATGGGGGATGAATTGCCAGCAAGATGGACTGCCAGCGAGGTGACAAGAGTGATGATGGAAAGGGAGAAAGGATTTGGGTTCCTGCGGGGAAGCTTCTCCAGCTTGCAGGCCGTAGCGTCGCTCAGGTGACTGATCCGGGTGTGCCTATCACGGGCAATGTATGACGCCGCTGAAACTGGACCAGGGCGATGCTGACGACTCATGCGACAGCGTGACTGCCTGGCAACCCGCGCTAACAGTGTTGCCTGGCTTTTATGTGTGAAAGTGTTAGGGTTTCTCGGCTTGGGCTGAAAGCGGCCAGGCCAGGAACCTGGCCGGTCGGCCCCACAAAAAGTGCGGGCACATCAAAATGGGGCAGCGCTATTTATGCCGCCAGTCACTCACTGTATCTCGGATACTGATACCTGAACTTCTGGGTAGCGTACCCTGCTGCGTACCTTGATAGCAGCTGATGGCTGGCAATTGTCTCACAGTTGTGTCGGGTTGATATGACACTGAAATGAATGGGCGGATGCTTCCGCTGCTCCATAATGTCACTCGGTATGATGTCGGACAAAATCGAGAAGCCAATATTTACATCATCCATCTCGTAAACTTCTGCATCTAATCATATACCCTGTACATCGTAACACTGCCTAGGCACCACCCGCTGCTTTCGCCTTGGCTGCCTCCTTTTCTGCTTTTTTCGCCGCAATCTGCTGCTCCTTGAGGAGCTTCTTCATCTGGTTCTTGGTCATCTTGCCGTCGCCTTCTGCCACGGCTCCCTCAGCACCAGCCGCCGCAACAGGCACAACCAGGTCGGCGCGCTTCACTTTTGGGTTGCCTTGCCACTCGAGCGGCCGCACCGACATGAACTGCGCGACCACGTCGTCGGTCGCCTTGGCACGGCGCTCCTGGAACTCGGCGACGTATTTCTGTACATGCTCGATGCAAATAGCTTTGAGCTGCGCGGTGTTAGCTGTCTGAGTAGATGAATGACGTGCAGTGACATACCTCGGCGGTGAGCATCTTGCCGCTATTGTATTCGTCCTTGATCCTCTTCAGTTCCTACCTGGCGTTAGCAGATATCAATGGCACTAGACATCCCACATACCACATCATCTTCCATGAAAAACTGCAGATATTGGTAAGAGACATCGACGTCCGCGTTACCGCCCAACTCCCTTTGCTCCTCTAGAGTCTCACGACCACCTGAAAAGGCATATCTGTTGATCTTGTTCTTGATGGCCTTGGCCGAGTCGCTCAGGAAAATGGCCGACGTGTCGTCACTGGCCGACATCTTGCTGCCAGGTCCCTGCAAGGCGTCGAGGAAGCGCATGTGAATGAGGGACGGCTTGGCGTACTTGAGGCCGGCGGCACAGTCGCGCGTCAGCCGGAAGTAGGGGTCCTGATCGATGGCGCACGGGATAAGGCACGGAATCTTGGCCGTCGCAGCCTCGTCAGTGCCAAAGATGTGCGGGAATGAGCCAGCAAAGGCGGTCGCGCCTTGAATACTGGCAAAGTGAATCTTGCCAATGTTGGAGCTGCAATCGTTAGTACATGAAGAGCGCCAAGGCGAACAGCACTGACCTTCCATCGAAGCCGAATACTGCCTTGGCCGTGTTAAAGTTGACGCGCTTGGCAAAGCGGACAATATTCTTGTAAAAAGCACCACCAACGTATTCAAAATCGGAGAAGATGAACGTCTTCTTCATGTCAAAGCCGGCTGCGATGATGTCCTTGCAGTTTTGCTTGGAGTAGCCAATAACTTCGTCAACAGTTCTCTTTTCTGAAAACAAATACTTTTCATCTGCAACTACTTAGTTACGTTGTAGGGTATCAAAAGAGTAAAAGTACGCACCATCAGTCAACATGACAATCAGAGGAGCGTCAAAGACATCTTGTAGCCACCTATAACCGTCAGTTTACAGTCTGGCAGACAGGCAGGGCCACAAACTTGACAAAGTCAAACACTTGGGTGTGACCAATGTGCATGCTGTCGCTGCTCGGCCCACGGCCAGTGTAGATGAAAAACGGCTCATTCTAAGTCGTCAGCATTGATGTCACATTCTACCGTTTGCAACATATCTCACCTTCTCGTATCGGTCTAGAATGGCGTGCATGTCGCGATGGCTAAAGAAGATGCCGCGGCGCATGAAACGGTGCGGCTTCTGGCCCGTCACCTGCTCGAAGCGTGCGAGCAGCGCATCGTCAATTTCGGACGTGCCAAACTCGTCAATCAGCTTGCGATAGTCAATCGCCTTGACCTTGCCGTCCTCGCCCACCTCGCCCGACACGGACCACGGGTTGATGTCCTGCTTGGACTGCTGAGGGGCAGCCTCTGGGACGGTGGTGTCGACTGCAGCCATGGCGTGGAGAATATTCTGCAAACTAAGCTCTTCTGACGGAGAATGAACAATCGAGAGCCTCGCCACAGTGGTCGCTGTCAGCTTTACGCAGGGCGAGTGACTCAAGAAAGAATGGGTGAGTCAACCTCGACAATCAAGGAAGGCGGGGCAGTAAAGATTTCACGCGACAGATGGCGGGGTCGAAATTGGACCTGCCAAAATCGAACACTGACGCAACACGAACTTTCAACTATTTATGCTCTTGGTTTCTGAATAAAGCGATATATAAAATCTGGCCCAGCCTCTTTTTCGACACTCTATATACCCATCAAATTTGCACCCATACGCACAACACCATGTCGCGCCAAATCAACCAGCCGTCGAATCAAATCAAGCTGACCAACGTGTCGCTTGTGCGCCTAAAAAAAGGCAAAAAGCGCTTCGAGATTGCCTGCTACAAGAACAAGGTCCTCGAGTGGCGCTCCGGCATCGAGACGGACCTCGACAACGTGCTACAAATCCCCAACGTCTTCCTCAACGTCTCCAAGGGCCAGACGGCGCCCAAGGAAGACCTGGAGAAAGCGTTTGGCAAGAAGATGACAACGGACGACATTATCCTCGAGATTCTGAAAAAGGGCGAGCAACAGGTCGGCGAAAAAGAGCGCGCAGCACAGCTGGAGCGCATCAATAACGAAGTCATAAGCATCGTCGCGAGCAAGCTAGTCGATCCCCGGACGAAGCGAGTCTACACATCAGGCATGATTGAAAAGGCGCTCGACATGCTCAGCTCGCAGGCACACGCGTCAGACAGCAAAGACAAGAGCAGCACGGCGGGCACACCGGCGACCGGCGAGGACGGCGAGGCCAAGGCCCGACCCAAGGAAAAGGAGCACAGCTGGACAGGCGTCTCGACGACCAAGAGCGCCAAGAGCCAGGCACTGGAAGCCATGAAGGCGCTGATTGCGCATCAGCCGATCCCCGTGGCGCGCGCACGCATGCGTCTGCGCATCAGCTGCGGCACCAGCGTACTCAAGCAGGCAGCCAAGCAGGCGGTCAAGGACGACGGCGAGCAGCAGAAGGGCACCGTCAAGGACAAGATTCTAAGCTACGTGGAGCAGGTTGAGACGCAGGACGTCATGGGCACCGAATGGGAGGTGGTGGGCTTTGTCGAGCCAGGAGCCTTCAAGGCGCTGAGTGACTTTATCGCGAATGAGACCAAGGGACAAGGTCGGGTGGAAGTGTTGGACATGGCGGTGACGCATGACGAGTAGATGAAAGACTCTGGTTGACAACCTTACGAATCTGATTTGAATAAACATAGTATTAGCGAGTGTAGAGGCACACATTTATTGTGCATCAATAAAAGCATACACACGATCCACAAGCAGTGATTTGATTTAGTTTTATTTCATGACTCTGATCTAGAGTAGCAGCACCCATTGCCGCAGATGCAGAAAAGCACAAACCCTCTGGAAAAGTTTTAAAGAGGAGAAACCAGCCGTCACGCCAATCCCACCCAAACAACGTAGCTGAAAACTTTTTCCACGACCACACACGCGCGCAACCACTAACCACCCTTCTTCTTGGAGACACCGACGGTGCGACCGCGGCGGCCGGTGGTCTTGGTGTGCTGGCCGCGAACGCGGAGGCCCCAGTAGTGGCGGAGACCACGGTGGGCGCGGATCTTCTTGAGGCGCTCGAGATCGTCGCGGAGCTTCGAGTCGACACCGTTGGCCAGGATCTGAGAGTCCTTGCCGTCGACAATGTCGCGCTGTCTGTTGAGGAACCACGTGGGGATCTTGTACTGGGTGGGGTTCTGGATGATGGTGACGATGCGCTCCAGCTCTTCGGAGGTGAGCTCACCGGCGCTGGGAATTGTTAGTCTTGTGTGGAGAGCTTCGTGAATGCCAACAGCAGACACGAGACCGGAGTGAATTGCATACCGCTTGTTCAGGTCGACATCGGCCTTCTTGCAGACAAGGTTGGAGTAACGACGACCGACACCCTTGATCTTGGTGAGGGCGTACATCACCTTTTGCTTGCCATCGACGTTGGTGTTTAACAGACGCAGGATCTGGGCATGTTAGCATGATTCGACATCAATCCTAGCGACACCCTGTCTGCGTATCAATGCATTGCTTGTCGTCGAGTGCCAATCTCCCAACTCTGATTGTGATTTCGATATCGAACAAGGGCGGTCGAGTATTAAGTTTGAGGTGTGACATTGACGACAAGCAAAGAATTGGATCGAGGTGGTGCTGCCGCGGCGGGCATCCGGATGGAAGAACTTACGAACTGGAAGTTCGACTTCTCTCCCGACACGAGCGACATGATGGGCAATGAGGTCTTGCCGTTTGTGTGCTCAAGAAAGGTTGTCGGTGGTGAATCGCTTGGGAAGGGAAGAAGAGAGTAGAGGCACTGGGGGGCTTCGCTTAACCATGCATTTTTTCGGGCCTGTGGGGGCTCGAGTAGGGCACACCGTTGTTTGACACCAAATTTGTGGCTCACGTGAGCAGGCACGTGAGGAATCACAGGGCAGGTAGCGAGAGCGGCAAGAAAACTGAGCTAGTGCGACTCAGGCTAGATCCGACGCTAGCCAATTCTGCCGCCAGGCGTCCCGCTTGCGACAGGGTCTCTCGAAAATATTTGGATAACCCCGCGACTGGTTCAAGAAATGTGAATCGACGGCACGATTCCACAAGTTCACAATGTCGAACCTTTGCATCCTCCTCATCGGAAACGGTGGCCGTGAGCACGCTCTCGCGTGGAAGCTCAGCCAGTCTCCTCGTGTTGAGTCCATCCTTGCCGTACCCGGTAACGGTGGTACCGCGGGGTGCCCCAAGGTCACCAATGTCACCTCTGTCTCTGCCGACGACTTCCCCGCGCTCGTCAAGTTTGCCCAGTCCAACGGTGTCAACCTTGTCGTCCCCGGCCCCGAGGCGCCCCTAGTCGATGGCATTGAGGGTTTCTTTCGCGCCGCCGGCATTCCCTGCTTCGGTCCCTCCAAGGAAGCTGCACGCCTCGAGGGCAGCAAGACGTACTCGAAAGACTTTATGAAAAAGTACAACATCCCGACCGCCGCCTACGAAAACTTCTCCGACTTTGATAAGGCCGTTTCATACATTGACAGCATCAACCACGATGTCGTCATCAAGGCTACCGGTCTCGCTGCTGGCAAGGGTGTCATTATCCCTCAGACCAAGGACGAGGCCAAAGCCGCTCTGAAGCAAATCATGGTCGACAAGGAGTTTGGCTCTGCCGGAAGCGAGGTTGTCATCGAGGAACTGCTACTCGGCGACGAGCTCAGCGTTTTGACATTCTGCGACGGCTACTCCATCCGCTCGCTGCCGCTTGCCCAAGACCACAAGCGCATCTTCGACGGCGACCAGGGCCCCAATACTGGCGGCATGGGCTGCTATGCGCCCACCAACATTGCCACCAAGGAGCTCGTGGAGCGCGTCGACAAAGAGATTCTCGAGCCCACGATCCTGGGCATGCGCAGAGAGGCGCAGCCCTTCCGCGGTGTGCTTTTTACCGGTCTGATGATCACCGCTACCGGCCCCAAGGTACTCGAGTACAACGTCCGATTTGGCGACCCCGAGACCCAAACTGTCCTGCCTCTGCTCTCGGCCGAGACCGATCTCGCCGATATCATGCTTGCTTGTACCGGCGGCTACCTGGATAACTGCAACATTACCATCGACAACAAGTTTAGCGCCACCGTCGTGCTGGCCGCTGGAGGCTATCCTGGATCTTACGCCAAGGGCACTCCCATGACCGTCGCTGAGCCTCCTGCCGGCAGCACCATCTTCCACGCCGGGACGAAGCTCAATGGCCAGCAGCTCCAAACCTCTGGCGGTCGTGTCATTGCCATCAACTCGGTCGCCGACTCTCTTCGCGGTGCCGTCGACGCCTCCTACGCGGCGCTGGCAGCCAATGTCATTCAATTTGAGGGCATGTTCTTCCGCAAGGACATTGCTCACCGCGCGTTCCGTGCGGCTAGCAAGGAATCCATGACGTATGCGCAGGCTGGCGTCGACATTCAGGCTGGCAACGAATTCGTCGAGAAGATTAAAAAGGCCGTTGCAAGCACCAAGCGCCCGGGTGCCGATGCTGAGATTGGCGGATTCGGCGGCGAAGTCGACCTATCCGCTGCTGGCTATCCTAATGCTCCTGTCCTCGTCGGCGCCATTGATGGTGTTGGTACGAAGCTGATGATTGCCCAACAAATGAAGAAGCATGACACTGTCGGCATTGACCTGGTCGCCATGAACGTCAACGATCTCGTCGTTCAGGGCGCTACACCTCTCATGTTCCTCGACTATTATGGCTGTAGCAAGCTGGACCTTGCCTCGGCCGCCGCGTTCGTTGAAGGCGTCGCCGACGGCTGCAGACAGGCCGGCTGTGCCCTAGTTGGTGGCGAGACGGCCGAGATGCCCGGCATGTACCAGGGTGAAGATTACGATGCCGCCGGTTGCGCCGTCGGCGCCGTCACCGAGGATGCCCGACTCCCCCGGCTGGCGGAGATGACGGAGGGCGATGCTCTCATAGGTCTTGCGTCCAACGGCGTCCACTCCAACGGTTTCTCCCTCGTGCGCCGCATTGTGCAGAGCGCCGGTCTCTCGTACACTGATCCCGCCCCTTGGGATCAGGGCAAGACGGTGGGCGAGTCTCTGTTGACGCCGACTCGCATCTACGTCAAGTCGCTGCTGCCCGTCGTCAAGGACATCAAGGGCTTGGCCCACATCACCGGCGGTGGCCTCATTGAGAACGTACCTCGCATGCTCCCCGAAGACCTGACGGCCGAGATCCACTTTGGCTGGCAGATGCCTCCCGTGTTTGAGTGGCTCAAGGCGACGGGCAACGTGGCGCCGGTCGAGATGTGCCGTACCTTCAACACAGGTATTGGCATGGTAATAGCTGTGGATACTAGCAAGGCTGCTGATGTGGCTGCGGCCCTTCGCGGCGCGGGAGAGACGGTGATCAACCTGGGCAGGCTGGTGAAGCGCGCTGGGGATGGCGGGTGTGTCATCCGGAACCTGGATAGTTGGCAGTAGGTCGCGCGATCAAGAATCGATGATTCTGTATATAAATAAATTACAGCAAAGTTCTAATCGACAAAAGGCTAGAAGTTAAAGATATAAATGATATAAAAAGATTAAAACCGGAAGGAGCCCCAACCAGAAATAAATAATAAATGATGATCACTGGCGTTATTGTCTTTGGAAATCTGGCTAAGCGACTGGGAGTTTCGCCTTCGAGTTCATCTCATCGGCCTTGAAAAGGGGCATCTTTATCTTTTACATTTATTAATTGACCTTTATCCTTTACATCTATTAATTGATGCCGCTTTCAAAATTAAGAAGCATCCCAACTCTTGTGGTTCGTTCCATGTACAGGTTACAAGGTACACCAACTGGTGCATGTGTGCCTTGTTTTTAGGGCAGTAACCCACCATAACCAATTTTTCTGTCGTCCTCTGCGCAAGGCTCTCCCTCACCTCGCAACCGGTCGACGCTCGTGGTGGAAACCCTGATACGCGCCGTCAATGGACGAACAGTGCTCTTTGATTGTTGCTCATCATCAACAAGCACATTCTCCCCCTTGCGCGACCGGTTCTGAGACCCCCTGGCGAGAGTCCAGCTTGTCCAACGCTGGCAGTCATGTTTCGCTGAGCGTCGGACGCAGGTAGGTTACCGCATGTGACGATCCCATCGTAAATCGCCGTCTTTTGCCATGCTCGGTCACGCAGGCCCTCGGGCTCCATGTGCTGATCTTGAGCCGGATGCTCGCCGCCTCCGGGCGCGAGTTACGAGACAAGAGTGAATTCCAGGCAACGTTTTTTGAGTACGGAACCTTCCAGTGTCTATCTTAGCGTATGAAGGCTTTCGTAATTTATCTGTTGTCACATTCACGTACGAGGCCGTTGCTTGCCGTCGGCGAGACCGTCTTCATCGTATCCATGACCTGTAGACTTGAGCTTGACCAGCATGGAAAGGTGACGCAGTACGCACTTGCCTGTCAAGTCCTGACATCACGCCGGCACAGACAATGGTGCGTGGCGGACCTCGATGCAACGCCGTTGGTGTTACTTGAGGGTAGCAACGGGTGGCTGATGCGACTCCGATGCCAGCGCTCCGGACTAGCCGCAGCCACTACGGCTGTCGCTGTGTTCGCTGTCGCTGAGTTCCGTATCAAAGGTTGCATGGGAACCTTTTTAAGAAACAAAAATCACCAAATTCTGAAAAGACGTGGAAATTACCGCAAGGTATTGTATTCGACCTGCGGATGTCTAAAAATGCCGCTATGCATCAACGCCTTGAAAAGCAAGACAAGATTATAAAGATGATACAAAATAAAGAAGAAATCAGAAGATCCAAAGAACAAAAAGTCTGCCGTTCGCCTGTTCTATAGCACTGATCGGAGCGCTTCCAGTCAGTGCCGATCCGAACCGTAACCGTCGTCGAGAAGTCTCGACGGAATAACAAGTCTAGCCGTATATACATGGGTCTGCTGTGCCAAGCAGCCTGAGACGATTTTCCTGTAAAAAGCAATACACACAGTCCGTGTCTGTATCTGTATGCCGTGTTGAGTGTTATGTTGCTCATATGTCATGGTCCTGCGGCTGTGACGATAGAGCTTGCAGCCATAACCACACAACCACCCAATCAGACCACTACTCCTCCCGTGACGAGTCCGTCGACGACGAGGTATTCGAAAACGACGTTGTGCTGCCCCGGCTCACCGGCTCCAGCTCCAGCGAGCCTCGCCGCGTGCAGCACGGGCTCACGCCCACAAAGCTCATCGTCTCAATCTGCGCCGGGTCCGACGCGCCAAACGTCATGCGAAAGTGCGACAGCATCTCCTGGTGGCGGATGTTTTGCGTCGTCAGCGGCCGGTCGCGCGGATGCGTCCGGCCCCGGCTCTGCGCCGCCTTGCGGTCGCGCTTCTCCGCCCGCTCTTTTTCCTTTTCGGAAGACGAGGAGGAGCTGAATGTGAGGACGCGTGCGAGCCGGGACGACGTCTTTTCGAGTTGGGGGCCGTCGTGGGAGCTCTGGCTGGTGGTGGTGGTGGTGGTGTTGGACTCGGTCGGGGAGACGGTGTCGGAGGCTTCGGACTTGCGGAGAGCGCGGCGGACGCGATCACGGATAGCCATTGTTGCGGATGAGCGGAAAGGGATGAAAGAAGAAGGAATTGAGATTGAGATTGAGACTGAGGGTTGGTTGGTGGTTGGTGACGAAGCGGAATTTACCCGGACGAGGGATTGGGGTTTCTGTTGGGGGTGGCGGATTGGCGGGGAGGCTGATATAAAAAGACGCGGGTTGGACGGCTTTCGGTGTTTGGAGGCTGCAATGCAGTGATGACGAGCGCAAGCCTTGGAAGATCCTTGGAAGATGGAATGGAAATGGAAAACAGGGATCGAAGGGGGGAGGGGATTATATTAAATCGCCTTTGGTCTAATGGTGGAGAAATCCGGCCGCTTGCAGACCTTTTTTTAGAATTTTCTTTAGTTTTGACCTGCAGAAAAAAAGAAAGAAAAGGAGCCTCGTCTTTAGGTGGTTAGTCGGGGAATCCGTCGAGTTGGTGGGCAGGCAAAAGGGTAAAGGGTGTGTTCACCATAAACGCCTTGGCTGGCTGTGGCTGGTGGTGGGTGGCTGCCCACGGGGTTTCGTTTTAGGTGCGTCCGGGGCTGCCAGATTCGGCAAGCCAGACCATTGGTGTGGTGGGACAAAAAGTACATGTACTAAATGAGGGGTACTTTGCGTGTGCAGGGAGAAACCACCACCCGGCCGTATTTAGTACATCAACACAAGTATCGCCGGTACCCCCCTCCTTTGACACTGGTAACTTGGCATTGGAGATGGTGCACTCCAACTCGGGGTGAATTAGCCCTGGAATGCAGCTGCAGAATTGGTGAAGAGGGATGGATTTGCACGAAGACGGACGGCCTTGCCAAGTTTACAGCGTCCAACTGCGCTGACCAGGTTGCCAGGCTGACTGCTGGCTGCCTACAGGTGGTAGAGGCTACCTGCAGGTCACAGCCCCTCTGCTTGCGGTGGACCCGGCCCAGGCATCCCCATCATCGCCCTCATGCGCGCTTTTCTTCCAACAAACGCAATCAAGGCAAATCGCCTCAATGCGACACAACTCCCCGCATCACATTAATGCATTGCGACATTGCCTCGTCCCTTGTCGTCCTGTCGCTTACAACCGGCATCAAGACGAAATGCGACCGCGCATCTTCCAAGCAACCACCACGCCTTCCACGCTATGATCTAGATTCTAGGTTCTACAGTCCCTCCACCCAGTGACAGTTCCGGCCTCTCCGAACCACTCGTTACCTAACGGTGCCGCCTTCTGGTGTGCCTTGGTTCGCTGCTCGCTGCTAAAGACGTCATGCCCCGACCTGCCCCGGAGACTCCGCACAAGGGACCAACCACGGCGCCCTCACTATCGGCGGGACTTTTGTCTCTCTGAGCCTCGCTGACATTCTTTGTGCCACTGCCTTGCCCTCCCTTGGCAAAGCTGCCCGCCGTGGCTTGCCCCAGACGTTGCGCCATTCCTCGACAACCGGAATCCAGGTTCGAGTCCGTTACTGGTACACATCGCCACTGCAAGACACACCTCGTGGTGCTTAAAACCGAGAATCTGCCACCACCTCACAACCCCCATCTCAAGCATCGTCCGCGGCTCTCCAGATCGGCGCGCTTCACACCCTCAACTTGACACCCTCAACGGCTTTCAATGGCAACTTAGGCTCTTCTGCGACACCTTCCAGCCATGCTACGTTACCTGTTACCTAGCCCTACAACCGCGGGCACCCGACCGCTCGGGTCAGCGACCGCCGGTGCGCTGCAGTGATCGGCGCAGATGCAGCAAGTTTCAGTGGCGTCGAATTTATTTTTTACCTGCAGCTGCAAGCCTCAACTCGAGACTGGACCCCTGTTCACCTGGTGGCAATAATTCGCTGTTCCCGGTCGGCTGTTCTCGACCACACGCCACGATGCAGTCAATTTGGAAAATATTTTCTCCTACGGCCATGGTACGTTGTCGCAAACCTTGGCGTGCATGAGAATGAACCCGGGCGTATATGGGTTCGCCTCACCGGGCGTTTGCACTTTACACGCGACGTTCCGGGACCGACGTCTGCCTGATCCGCGGCGGGCCGGAACCGCGTCTGCTCATCGACTGATGTTCACATTCCGAACTACCCAGCACAGGTCAAACCGTAGATCCTGGAAGCATTGCAACGTGCATGCGGCTTCACGAACGGGTGGCCATGCGGGTTACCCACAGAACCAGAAAGTAAATAGATTAAACCGAAGCTAATAACACTGTTGTGGTCGTAAGCATTGTCTGTAGCTGTAAAATGTTGAGGTATCCAATTGAAGAGAAAGCCCGAGTAACGCCATCTATCTGGATTGACAGATCCTGTCAAGATCCAGTATGCTTCATTCCACTCTGCTTCTGTGCGCCGCCTGTTTCGGCATTACTGTTTACACATTCTGTCCGTCTGTCGTCTGCGTTGTCTTTCAAGCCCCCGATACCGCGCTGGTCCGCATCGTCGATGCTGCACCGGTTCACGTCGATGTTGCGTCGGTCCACGCCGCCGCCCTCCACGTTGTGATGGTTCAGGCCCTCGACACTGCGCTCCGCCCCGTTCGCATCCGCGCCCCGGTCAAACAGCTCCAGCTCGCTCGCGTCCTCCTCAAACTGTGAGTAGCGCCTATGCTTGCGCGCGCGGCTGACGGAACCCCCCCACGTCACGATGGCGCTCCGGGGTGACTCCTCGGACACCTGCGGCGTGTTGGTGCCAAAGAGCCCCGGAAACCAGTGCCGCGCGAAGCGTCGCGCCGTCGGCATGGAGCCGCAAATGACAAACAAGTTGCCCTCGACAAATCTGCTCTCGTCAGTGGTGTTGATGCGTACAAGGTAGGGAGGGATGACAAACGTCCACACGTTGGCCGGCGCGGCATCCCACGACGGATCCGTGCTCCGCAGCGTCGCGGGCAGATAGATGAGCCGCACAATCGACGTGGCGACCGTGGCCGAGGCAATGGCGAAAATGGCAATTGCGCCCATCTTTTGCGCGCGGTCCATCCTGAGCCGCAGCACCATGGGCGTCGGCAGCAGGAACAGCATCACGTCGGTGATGATGTTGGACACGGCCGTCGCCATGTAGAGGATGCCCGCGTCGAGGCACCAGCCGCCCTGTATCCGCACGTCAAACGATTTGCGCACGGGGCTGCAGCGAAAGATCATCATGCATGTGATGACGATGCTGTACGCCGCGACGATACCGATGCTCGCCCACGTCGCGAAGCGGAACAGGCGCTGTGGCGACAGCTGCAGGTAGATGGACAGTAGCGAGAGCTTGGTGAAGCCGTTGCACAGTTGGTAGACAGGTGCGGCGACAAAGACGAACTGATAAAGTTAGATGGCGCTGTGAGAGGACAGCAAAACGTACTATAGCGTAGCGTTCGAAGCGCTCGAGGGGCATTTCCCATACGTGCGCGCACATGCCGCCTTCCAAAATTGAGTCTGCCACGGAGGTACAATGTTAGGGGTTCCAAGGAGCCGGAGAAGCAGCCGACATACAGGTAAGAAGGGCTTGGGTTGCCAAGGACATGATCCATCCGAGAAACATGAAGGCTAAAATGTCAGCAGGTCTTGCTCGGCGCACGTCTGCACCATCGCACGTCTGCACCATCGCACATACCATCATCAATCTGAAGCCCTTTTGATAGGTACAGTTTGGTGTAAAACCTCTGAAGCAAAAACGCCACCGCCAGCGGCCCGCCGATGCCAAAGGCCAAGAAGTGCTGCAGTCGATGGTTCTGCCGAGGGTTGTCAAAGTCCGGTGTGACGCCGTCGGGTGGCAGCATCAGCACCGTGACGCCGTTGACGACGGGGAAAGAAGCCATGATGTGTGAGTCCCATGTCAGGTGAGGCGCTCAAGATGCAGCACGCCTTGCTGTCGAGAATCTACAGAAAAGGTTGTCGAGGTGGCGACCCGGATATACATAAGGCAGGAAGAGATCCATGGCGAGAGCCGAGCAGACCACTCTTCAGGGGAGCCAATATTAGCTATACGATCAGAGGAGGACAGAGCGCGATGCTGGCAAGATGCGTAACCGTTGCTGGCCGACCCCCACGACGGGTAGGGTACGGGGCGCAGCGGAGGCTAGGGAAGGATATAACAGCCTAATTCTAACCCTATTTCTGCGGTGAGGTGAGCGTTTGAGCAGGGATGTCCATCCATGCTGGGCCTGAAATGTGAGCAGTCACGCAGATCCCTGCTGGTCGAACGGAACTAGGCAGTTGAGAGGCGAATTCTCTGGAACAAATTGACGATGAATCAGCGAAAGCCGGCTCGACCTTCCGTGAAAAACTCGGCGACCAACACGTAGATCCGGCCTTTTGCGAGCATATCGGCGGCCTGCTCGGAGCAGTCGTCAGGTCACCTCTCACCTATACTTGCTTCGCCGACTGTGGACACCAATTATCTGGAAACGGGCCGTTGACAGTGGGTGGCCAGTGTGGGTTGTCTTGCCTTGGCGACTGAAAACCGCGTCGCATGACCAGACTGAGAGGTTTGTTGTGCCTTGAACCTTGCTGTACCAGTACGTCTTTATGACGAGCACAATGTACACATAACGCAAAACACATCGCACAGCACAGCACAGCACACATGGTTAGTCCCGTGCCATCAAGGTCAAGTTCTGTCGAGTCAATCCTCGAGGCCAATATCCCCTCACTGACTCAGTGTGCCACTCGTCCCGTCTATTGTGCGCCTCTTCCCCACAACCGCCCTCTTGCCAACTCAGCGACAATGCATGAACGGGTCGAATATTGGCAAATTGGCCAGTGCCATGCCCTAATAAACTTGCCACGATAAAGACTCCATCGCCGCTAAACGTGGGAATTCCCTCATCTCATGTCGGCGGTGATGGAATCAGGCTGTATAAATTAGCGTCCACCCCGCCCCGGGTGCTGACATCCCCGCCCGAGACAAGCAGGACAGACTCACTGATCGATCGTGGTTGAGCACGGACTTTGTATCGATTCTTCGTACTTGATAGTCATGAAGGTTTCTGCAGCTGCCTCTGTAGTGTTGGCCGTCGCGGCATCTGCCGCCCCGGGTCGTCGATGTGTACGTGCTCATGCATCACTGGAGTGCCACGACTGACCTCAGTAGTGCATCGACTTGGCCGCCCAGGACTCGCTGCGCAACAAAGTCTTCTTTCCCGACAGCGCCGTCTATGACGCTCAGCTGCAGTCGTACTACTCCGCCAATGCTGCTCAGCGCGCTTGGTGCATGGTGCTCCCCGAATCGACAGCCGACGTGCAGGCCGTCGCGCGCACCATCAGCCGTCGCAAGTGCCCGTTTGGTATCCGCGCCGGCGGCCATTCAGCCTGGAAAGGCTCCAATGGCGTCAAAGATGGCATCACTGTCGACTTTAGCCACATGAACGTTACGAACTTTGACCCGGAAACGGGCCTCGCGGGGACCCAGCCCGGCGCTCGCTGGGGATCCGTCTACGAGACCCTCCACCCGCACAACGTGACCGTTGTCGGCGCACGAACCTCTGTCGTCGGCGTCGGCGGCTTCACCACGGGTGCTGGTGTAAGTTTTGATGTGTGGGAGGTGGACGTCGCTGACTGCGTTAGTACTCGTTTCACACCAACGGACATGGATTTTCTTGCGACAACGTTGCCAATTGGGAGATTGTCCTGGCCAACGGAACCGTGGTCAACGCCAATGCCAAGGAAAATGCGGATCTCTGGAAGGCACAAAAGGGCGGCTCTGGAAACCTGGGCTTCGTGACGCGAATCGACCACAGTGCGTATCTCGATGAACTTGCTTCGGCCAGCAGCTAATGGACAGTCACCATCCCCGGCAACCAGCTTTGGGGCGGCTTCACGCAGTACGACCTCACCAAGCGTGACGCCGTCTTCAATGCGTACCTCAACTTTGTCAACAACACCAAGGACGGCTCACCGGACCAAAACATTGTCGCCCTGTTCTGGGACAACAAGGACGGATTCGCGCTTCGCTCCATCCTGACCAACGCCAACGGCGACGCGAATAGCACTGCTTTCGACGAGTACATGTCCATTCCCAATGTCGGCAGCACCTTGACATCTGGCCCGGAGAAGGACATCATTCCACAGTTTACCGGTCCGACGCCTCTGGGTCAATAGTACGTTTGAAGCTCCTTTCACAGACAATGCTGACTCGTGTAGCGCCAATTGGTTCACGGCCACGGCCAAGCACAGCTTCGATTCGCTCGTCGCCATTGACGAGCTTCACCACGCGCTCATCCCCAAGCTGCAAGCCGCCGCCCCGAACGCTACCTTTAGCACCCTCATCTCGCTGCAGCCGCTGACGCCAGCCATGGTCAAGCACGCGGCCAAGCAGGGCGGCAACATCCTCGGCCTGGAGACGGTCGTGGCCGACGGGCCCAAGCTCAACTGGCTCTTTTCCATCACCGTCGACACCGCGGCGCATCAGGAGGCCATGTTGCCGGTCGCGCAGGAGTTTATGCACACGGTCAACAAGAAGCAGCGCGACATGGACGCCTACGTGCCGTGGATCTACCTCAACTATGCGTGGCGGGATGAGCAACCGTTTCCCCACTACGGGGCCGAGAATAGAGCGCTGTTAGCGGCCGTCTCTGCCGCGTATGACCCGAAGAGCGTCTTTCAGAAGCTGCGCAAGACTGGATTCAAGCTGGATGGAGAGAGCTGAACTGCTTCTAGCCGAGCATGATGAGATATGCTGTATGAGATATGAGGATATGAGATATTAGGATATGAGATATTAGGATATGAGATATGAGGATATGAGAGAATGAGGATATGAGAGAATGAGGATATGAGAGAATGAGGATATGAGAGAATGAGAGGCCGAAATGAGAGATTGATTGAAAGATGTGAGCGTGATCTGATGAATGTGATGAAAATAGCAGAGTGATATAGGATGTGTGGCGATCAGATAACAGACAACGAGGATACATACGACAAAGCATGACGAAATCATTACTTGTCCAATACTCAGCTGGCGCCACTCGGAGTATCGATGCCGGATGTTTTTGACAATAAATATGGCACGCATTTTTGCCGACCGACGCCGTGGCGCTCGTGGCGCATCTAGTTTCACCAGCGCCGCGTCGGTGCCGGACCGGGCTCAGTCCAGGATGCGTGTCGAGCCAGTTTAACGGGTGTATTCTCGGATGCCTTCTCGCAGCTCGACCGGTATTGACTTGATCCATGTCGTAGGCTATTTTGGGCAGCTGGTCGTGCTACCAAGCACCATCCCACCATTCCCGACGCGCGTCGATATTGACTTTGTCGGCCCCACGACTACTACTAGTATGGATCAAATCAACCGCTCAAGCGTCACTGGCGTGGAGGCCAAGACATCACTTGTGCACAGCGACCCCTTAATTGCCACCTATCCGGGACGCTACCCCAAAACGGCCTCCATCACATCACTGGGGCCAATACCAGGGATACCAGGGAGCCCGCGTGCCGTGCTGGCTTGACAAGATGCCGTTATCCGCGTAGCTGCTGGTGCCCACAGAGGAGCTGCTTGCGTACGCCGTTGCGTAGGAACTCAACCATCTTCCCCCCAGATAACAAGCGTTGCTTAAATGCACTGGCGCTCGCGTGCGACATTTCCATTCCCGTCAACCGTTTGTCGCAAGAGAAGATCAGATTGTCTTGTCAACCGCGCTCTGGCATCAATAACTCTTTCAAGTACATTTCAGAGTATCCAACAAGGCGGATTCGAATCTTGAAGACGATCGCACTAACCAGAGCACCGGCACGCGACCAATTTGCTGGCTCTGCGAAATGACTTGAGGCCCGCAACATTGCCGCTCACTCATGCTCTTGGTTCATGATAACTTCAAAGGCACAATGGCTGGGGGAAGTCGATTTGGTGCCTCGCTGCGCTTCGTGTCGCATAGGGTATTGCGTACCACTCCCCGTCTCACAGCGCAAATAGCCATCTGCTTCATCTTCATCTACTTCCTCTCGACTTTCGCGCCCACGTCACTGTTTTGGGAAGGATATGAAACCATCCTCCCTTGGGGCGGGCGCTTCAACCCGTCATTTACCAAGTCGAGAGACGACGTGCGCGTCGTCGTCTTTGGGTCGCAGGACGTCTTCGGGAGCGCAGCGGCCTCGGATTCGTCCAGATCATCGTGGACCCTACAGCTCTGCAAAGAGGTATGCTCTTGGCGCGTGAACGCTGTTGAATACAGACTAATGTCCCACAGATTGGCTGCACATCGTATCGCTCCATGGTACCGCCCGCAACTGCGCAACCGGCATTAACATCGAACCAGCTGTATCAAACCGCAGTCGACGAGTTTCTGGCGTCTGTCGACGGCGCGGATCTGCTGCAGTCGCCGGCCTCCGATTATGAATTCCTCAAATCACAATACCCCGTTCCAAAGGTGCCGGATCTTACGGCGCAAGTACGCAAGTTCCTTTCCATCCCGCCAGAAAGGAAACAGTCGAGGAGCACAATCTGGGTATTCAGCTTTGGGACCTGGGAGGTATGGAATCTGGCCGCTTTGCCAATCGAGACGGCGAATGATGTTCTCGACGGCATGGTGCAGCACATCTTCCAGCAGGCCGAGCTCTTGTACCTTAAAGCCCTCAACCCAAGGTCCATTGCTTTTTCCAATTTCTGGACTGGCATGAGCTCATCCGCCATGAAGAAGCTAATGGCGCCGACCGCTTCGCAACAAATAGACGAGCGGGCCCTGGAAACGTTTCGTATACTCGTACCAAAGCTTTTCGACATGACCCTCGCGCCGGTATGGCAGACACGCCCGGCGCCGTCATATCCTCACACGCGCGCGGAGCATATGCGCAACGCCATTGCGTTGACACGGCGCTGGAACAGGCAGGTTGAGAAACAGATGGCGGCGTGGCAGGACAAGGCACGGTCAAAGCCAGACGGTGTGGACAACGAACATGTGTTAAACACCAGCGACCAGCCCAAGAGCAACTCTGCCATAAAAAGCTTTGTCGATACCTTGCCAGTGGACATGCGCCCGAAAAAGGGAGCGGCCAACCTCGCCTTTGCGCCGTATCCGAAACGAATTGGCTCGCAACTGGAGACGGTGACCGGGATGACTCAGCTGATGATGAATGTGGCGATGCGGCAGAGCGGCGCGCTCGACTCGGCTGGAAATGGAGCGCCGACCGCGAATGCATCCCTCCTGTTTGCGAATGCATGGGACCCGTGCTTTGCGAGCGCCATCGATATACCAGAAGGAGAGCGAGTCGAGCTTTCATGCGACGCGCCGAATGACTACTTGTTTCATGATATTGCTACTCTGAACCAGCGGGCTGTTGACGATGTTGCTTCGAGGATGGCGAAACTCGTTCTGGAGGGGCTCTTTCCGCCATTGGGCAAGTGAGCGCCATGTATATATGATGTTTCGTGTTTGGCTTGAAGTAGCCGTTTCTTAGCTTTTTGACGGAAATAGAAGCTTCCAAATCTTGGATACACCCGTGAGGTCTCCTTCAACTGTTCCTGCCAACTCTTTATCAACCCAACCAGGGGTGTAACCGCCGCCGAAGTCTGTGATCCAAGCGTTGTTATCATTGTCGATCAAAACATTTTCCGCCTTGACGTCGCCCCAAACAATTCCCGCTTTGTGTAGCGCTGCGAGGCTATCGTCAAGCTGCTGCATCCAGACGCGACGTAGTTGTTGCGGCGGGTCGTTGGGCTCTTCAGGAATAACCCTAAAGGCAAGAGGAGTATCCCTACAGTCAATGTAGGACACTAGAATTCCGAGAATGAAATGATTGCGTTCCATGACAACTCCATATATACGACCAATGTTTAGCCCTTGCCTATCAATGCCAGCATCGGCGATGGCTTTGTATGTTTTCAGCTCCCGCATGGCTTGAGTAGTGGAATGGCAGGCCTTGTAGAAGCATTCGATAGCCTCGGTTTCGATAAATACTTCTTTGGGTTCTTTGTAGAGGGCATCCTGTTGATCCTCGAAACGTGGGATGATATGGGCGGGCTCATAAACGACCGTCCACTGCTTCAGCTCATCGACGAAGTCTTTCTTGAAGACGGCGTTGGATGCGGAGAGGGGACGATTATCTGTGACAATGCGACGAGGCGCTGGCTTTTCGTCGACAACATAGGAGTGGAAAACGAAAAATTCGGGATAGAGACTATGCTGGAGGGAAATCTTGATCTCGTCAGTGGGTGGTGGTGCGAGGTCTGTCAGAACCTCCATGTACGGAGACATGACCCAATCGAAGACGTCGGTGTCGTAGATGTCCCCGAGAACCTCTTCGCCCGATCGGAGAAGCTCAAGATAGCTCAGGTATTTTCGGAACGTGTTCGGGGAGTTGATGAAGTAGGCGGGCGTGATTTCGATGTAGAATGCTTTTCCGTTGCGACGAACATCGAAGATTGCATCTTGGTCGTATTCATGGATACTGACAATGTAATTTCGGATATGATATTTGAGTGCGTTGGCCATGTTGTAATAGGGTTAAAAATCGTCTGCAGTTTTGTCTGTTGCTTGAGTAAGCGTGAAGAAAGGAGCAGGAAGAAAAACGGTCGCAGCCCGGCAGGAGCCAACGTCTTCCGCATTTTGAACCCAGCCACTGTCACTGTGGCGCAATTCCCGAAGGCACACCCAGGTTGCACACGCCAGTCACAGAATTTGGTAAAATACTACAGATTAGCCAAGCACTAATTGCAGCAATGAGATCCAGCGCATTACGTTATTCGTTACTTTCACGTGCTCGTTGTCGTTGAAGTGGAAGTCGAGCCTCGCATTCACTTCGTCGCCTAGAGATGCTGACCAGTTGTCTAGTATCTTCTGCCTCACCACCTTAAGACGTTATTAAAATGAACAATCGGTAAATAATAGTAGGCAGCTTTATAAAATACTAATAAGTCGCTGGAGTAAGAAACTTCAGGCTCTTTCAATGACGTGCAGCATTCGCGTGTTTGCACGGAAGATGCGGATGCTGAACCTGGTTGCCTACCTCGCTCGTTAGGTACCACCTAATAAAAAGTTAGTACTGGGCCGTGCGTTACCAGTTGCTGAGGGAAGCCAGGTGCACCATTGATGTTCATTTCTTTTTGCTGCCCTCAAGCAGAACGAGTAGATTGGTACGCTCGTAATGTAATGTACAAATATCGCTTTCAAAAGCCGTGCCTGGCACCAAAAACAAGCCCTTACTAGAGTTCCTACCTAGGTAGGTAGAGTGGTAGGTAGCTAACAATATTTTCCTGGCACACAGTCTGAAACTCTCACACATATCTCAGCTAACTCAGTTATCTCAGTTATCACAACCATCACATCTATCACAACTATCTTAGCTATCACAGCTATCACAGCTATTAAAATAAAGGTGTCACCGTAAGATAAACTCAACGCAGACAACAGTATCCGAAGATCCCACTGCGACAACCGGACAACCCAATGCTGGCCATTGACAGTTCACGAGCCGTTGTTACTGTTGCCTAGCCTCTGGTACCAGCAGTCCTCTGCCAGCTCGCTGCCGGCCGGCACCACAGCAAACACAGCACATGCCGCATTTCTGGAACAAGGAAGACCCGGCCGTGCAGGAAAGAGAGTCCCAAAATGCATTCATGGCTCATGCTTGGTTGGATCTGCGCGAAGCCAGTCGCCAGACGCTCGAAGAACTTATCGAAAAGTATTGGGCGCGTCCTCTCTCAGATTGATAGACGCGAGCTTACATTTGAATCAATCGCCAACTCTACCATCATGCGCGAAACTCTGTGGTCGGATGAAGTCTTCCGCTTCTTCTCTCCGCCAATGTGGCGACGAATCGGCACCACAGCCTGGCACAGCTTGGATGACGCGGAGACACCACGCTCTGCGTTGACCTTTGTGTACACCAGACAAACTTTCGCGTGGCCGGAAAAGGCCTGTCTGATCGCAGTCCCCGGCTGACTGTCCAGGCTCAAATCAGTTCCCTAGCCGGGACCGTTCGGGACGACATGTTCGAGGTCGACGTTCGGGCATCGGCGTCGAGATTCTTTTTCGCGAAATTCACCGTCCGAATTCCCTCTGAGGGCGGCAGAGGCGTACGCTTTGACGACATCAATCATTTGAAGTCAAAGTTGCAGACATGGAGAAGGGGATCGTTGAGTATCCTCCAATTTTGACATGGAAATACAGTTTGGTCAACATCGTGTTTCAGAGGAGCCAGCTAACAGACAGCGACTGCCTCTCTTACAGGAGCGGACCTTCGAGCCAGTAGTGATGCCGAGACATCTTCCAGTGTATGGCTGGAAGTGTACAGTGGGAAGCTTCCATAAAGCCATGAAGCTTTTATTGGGTTTTTCTTTAAACGAGATTGGTTGTCGGGTTGTTCTCCATAAGGGCAAGATGGTAGTCCCTAGAGATGCTACGAGTATTGTGACGAAGAGACTTTAGAGACATTCCCTAGATTAGTACATATACTGTCAACGAAAATAATACGCCGTATGTCCTCTAAAGATCTAAGAGAATTTTGTGATAGTGGTGACAGTGTTGATAGTGTTGACAAGTGTTGACAGTGTTGACAGTGTTGACAGTGGTGACAGTGTAGACAGTGTTGACAGTGGTGGCAGTGGTAGCAGTGGTAGCAGTGGTGGCAGTGCTGACAGTGCTGACAATCACTTGCTGGAACTGCACAAGATCTACTCGTTTTTATTAAAGCAACAATACTTTTCCTTGCCTGCTCGGCAACTTCTCTTCTGAGAACGGGGTGGGTCTCGGCGGTATTCCAGGACTCGGCTCGCTGGATCGTCAGCCATGACGTCGATTTCTCGTACAAGATTCCCTTGATGGGATGGCAAGAGGTATTAGCCATTTAAGGCCTGCTCGCCAGATATTCGGAGATTTTCTTCGTTCATGAACAAACTTCGTGGGCGACATCTTGAAGCTCTCTAGATTAGGTGAATCACCATGCGCCCCCAACAGCTGCTGGCCGCCATCGCGGGCTTATTTTTATCTAAATCCGCTATCGCTGAGTCCGTGGATTATATCGTCATCGGAGGTGGCACGTCCGGCCTGCTGGTAGCTAACCGGCTGTCCCGCGATACCGGCACCACCGTGAGAGTTGTCGACCCCGGCTCCGACGAGAGGCAAAACGCCGTTGTCAAGTCTCCGAATGACTGGCTGCAGATATTGAGCAGTTACGTCGCTGAGAAACATGTCTCTGTCAACCAACCGCACGCCGCCGATCGAAAGCTCACCTTTTTTTCCGGTAGAGGCATTGGCGGCACCAGCCTCATCAATGGTGCGTCAAAGTCGAGTTGAAGCCGCGCAGCGCTAATTCAAATAGGCATGACATATCTCCGAGGGGATGCACCGGAATTCGACTCCTGGGAGCAACTCGGAAACAAAGGGTGGAACTGGGAAACCATGATGAAGTACTGCAAGAAGCTGGAGGGCTTTGTAGCTCCCGAAGAGTGGCAGGTGGACGCGGGCGCGACATTTGACCCCGAGGTTCACGGCACTGGTGGCGATATTCACACTTGCTTCAACCCAAAACTTCTCAATGGCTCGTGGTATAACGCGACCGTCGAAGCATGGTCGTCTCTCAGTGTCACCAGGATTGAGGACGTCAACGCTGGTTCGGTAAGAGGGTTCGATGTCTGGCCGCAGACAATTGACGCAAGGACAAATACTCGATGGGACGCCGCATCAGCCTTTTATTGGCCTATATTTGAGGGCCGCAGCAATTTAAAACTCATCAACGGCACCGTCAGCAAGCTGTTGTGGGATGATAAAAAGACAAGACAAGACAAAGCACGGGCGTCGGGAGTCGAGTACACGACTCCAACGGGAGAGGTTGTACGCCTGGGAGCAACAAGGCAGATTATTTTGGCAGCTGGCGCTCTCAAGACGCCGCTGATTCTGGAGAACAGCGGCATCGGGCAATCGGCCCGCCTGAAAGGAAACGGTATCCCCGTAGTTGTCGATCTGCCCGGCGTTGGCGAGAACCTCGTTGACAACCCGCTCGTACCATACGTGTACAAGAGCGACTTTATTGCCGACGGATACACGCCGTACTCGACCTTCTTGACCGCTCAGCAGCTGTTTGGCGATGGCACACACGATCAAGCATCGTCTGTCAGAAAGGCGATTCCGCAATGGGCACAGCAAGTCGTGGATCGCAGCAACGGTGCGCTCAACGTCTCTGCTATTGAAACATTAATGGGACTGCAACATGATGTGATTTTCAGCGAGAATGCGACTATCGTGGAGATTGTGCAGGCTGCGCAAGATGGCGCCCTAAGCGGCGCTGCGTGGAACCTGTTGCCATTCAGTCGAGGAAGTATTCACATTTCCGCCAATGGCTCGAATATTGACCCACAGTTCCTGGCCGTTGATTATGATCTTGAAAGTACTATTGCCGTTGGCAAAGTCGTCCGAAGCTTCTATAATTCGAGCCAGATCCGGCCGCATGTCACCGGGTATCTGAATCCGTCCACGGACCAGCTACCCGAGAACCCTTCTGAAGAGGACTGGCACAAGTTCATTCCCGGCGCTGTTGGACCAAATAATCACCCACTGGGAACCGCATCGATGATGGCGCGCGAGCTGGGCGGCGTGGTAGATTCCAAGCTCAAGGTGTATGGGACGGCGAACGTGCGTGTCGTGGATGCGTCGGTGGTGCCGACACAGCTGAGCGGGCACTTGACGGCCACGATATATGCAATTGCAGAGAGGGCATCAGAGTTTATCATGCAGAGGTGTTGATTGTTGAATGTTGATCGGTACAAATGCGATGATCAGGGACTCGGATCCCGGACAAAGACGGATGAAACGGAAGTCGTACCACAGTATTTCTAGTAACAGCATCATATGACAGCGGTGGCTCGGCGATAAAGCACATATACGTACCAGAGAGTATGAAGCGACATTACAATAAAGGATGAATTTAATTTAAAGAGGTCGAGCTGGCTTTGGTCCCTGGCTTGGCCAACAATCATCGCCTGTCAGTGGCAGAATCAAGACACAGTGCTACCAGTATGCCGTAGGAAAGTTTTGACGTTCTGCGTACTGTGTGTCTGCTGCGTCTGTCTGGCGTTTTGCCCGTTTGCCTGGATTTGCAGCATGATCACTTGTCCGCAACATCATTTTACAGTCCTCTCCTCAGCGAATTAACCTCTCAAATCTTTCTCCCGTAAGAATTGTACAGACTTTCTGTTTTCTACTCACCTCCGTGACTCAAATATTCTAACCACGTACAGCAACATCACACCTTTATCGACTGGTTCACGCAGCCCAAGAAAACGATGTTTGACCAAGAAAGATCCGCAATGATCCCCCGCTAAGCTTTGTTACGCGATGGTTCTCCCTGATGGAGATGTACAACTTCTTCGATTCTGTGCAGCCAGTCCACGAGGGCATCGCTGAGCTGAAAACGCCGCTCAGAACGCTGGAATTTTCCATGTTGTTGAATTTCAGGAGCAGGGTCAGCGGGAGGACGAAAAGTTAGCAGAGTCGGGGAATCCATACGTTGACACCTACTATTCGCACTTTTACGAGCCAACAAATGATAATCAACATGTATATTAGAAAGATCCTCAAGATCCTCAAGATCCTCAAGATCCTCAATATCCTCAATATCCTCAATATCCTCAATATCCTCAATATCCTCAATATCCTCAATATCCTCAAACTCCACAATTTCAATCCCTAAAAAGTGCACAGAACGCACGCCAAATCTAAACAGACTCCTTTCTCTCGGGAAGACCTTGGCTGAAGAATTCCACCACGCTGCAGACTCTGCCACTGCTCGACAGAATGCGAATCCAACGACGCAAATTGCTCCAACAATCCAACACTGCCTTGGCATTGCCAATCGAATGCTTGCTGCCCGCACGCTGGGAAACCAGAAGTTTGTAGTATCCTTCAGGCAGCGCGTGCGCCTCGACGCACACCACGTCCGGGAGTACCTCCTGCTCAAATTTGTCTACGCACGCGTCCCAGCAGACAACCCAGCTCCTCTCGCGCGGGAAGACGAGATCAAATGGAACGAGCTGATCTCGCGACAAGCCCGGGGCCGTCAAATCGTCCGGTTGAAAGTTGGCCACCTTCAGATATTGCCAGATCGCAGACATTGGACGAGCTGCGGTACTCTCATGGCCAACGAGGGGCTGCTTGCCTTGTGCCACTGGGTCCTCCTCCAGTTGCGTGGCCTGGGCTCGGAGCTCGGCTTGCTTCTTGATATCGCCCTTTCTTTCGCGCCGATCCCTCAAGGTGCGCTTGCGGCCAAACCTGCGCACGGTGGTGTACGCGTAGTCGGGAGGGCCCTGCAGGTCAGGAGGGCAGGCTGGGGCGCCGGTCGGCCATTCTACCTGGAGGAGTGCGCAGATGTCCTTCATCCAGTTCCACTGGGTGAATGGAACTCCGTGGGCAATCGGGCCTCTAAAGTCGCGACCGGCTAATTTATTGTAAGACGGTTCTCTTTGGCGGGCGCCCGTGGTGAAGAAGTGTTGGCTTGTGTGGCCCCCTTCCTCGACGGCCCGCATGACAATGCTGAACAGCGACCTGTCCAAGATGTCGTGCTCTTTCCAAGTCGATACCTTTCGAACGGGGTTTCTCTTCATCTGATTAACGACAGCATCAATGGAAATCGTAGACATTTTTTTCTCTTCAATGGTGGTGGTTATGATGCCAATGGCAAGGTTCAAGAGCTGCGTTCGCTTCCGAGGTGGCTGGCAACACAGTTCACCTCTGACTGGCTGGCCGGTGAGAGCTGACAGAGAATAGCAAAATTAAAGGCCAGCGGCCGCGTTGGTAATTTCTCTAATTCTGCTAAACGCGACCATCCTTGAACCAATTGAATTAAATTTGTTCCAGTAGAGATTACCGTGCCTTATTATGCGTGGCTCTTTGCTTTGTTATAGGTACACAGCTCCTTTGCCTCTTTGGGAAGACAAGGAGCCTCTCATTGGACAGTGTTTTGTTAGCGATAATTAGGTCCAGCGTCCAGCGGACTCTGTCCAGCAAAAGACTTTCTGCAACCCCTCAAAAAGCATGGTAAGATGAAGCTACTATAGGCTACAAAGAGACGGCAGTTAAATTACTGCAAATTTTAGTGTTTATTTCTCAACGCAAAAACCGTCTTCAATCGTGGCGGTGATCATGGTAGTAAGCAACTAGTAGCACCCGAATGTACTTGTGAGGTAAGCGAGTATTTTAATATTCCTGTAATGTGAACGTTGATGAAAAAAATGAGGAAATGCTTGTTTTTCTCTCTCTTTTGGACAGGCGAGCGTCAGATGCTAGCCGCTAGCACAGTGTGAGGGGCATGATTGCAAACAGAGGCCACAACGAACTTGTGTGTCTCTGATAGAAAGTCGCTTCCCCATCAGCACCACTGTCGCACAATTGTCCGACTTTTTTCAGAGAAGATACAAAATGGATAGCAGCAGCAGCGACGACGCTGAGGATGCCTTCTTCCTCATTCTCTGCCAGCGTCCTCGCCTAACACGCCAACATCTTCTGGCGCCGGCGCCGGCGCCCAGCGGCCGAGCAAAACAACAATAGCCTAGAAGGCCAAGGCGGCGGCCATGCATGGAAGTCGTGGTGTCCTAGAAGATAGTTTTGTGTATAATTAGGCAGAGACCAGTATCATGATAGATGGATTTGGGTAGCATAGAGATCTCACAGCCCTATGTAATCTTGCTACTGTAGTTCATATTCACAGTGTTTATTACGAGTGTTATCCTCATTGCAAATGTATCCACATCAATTACAGTATACCGGCCCACCAAATGTATCCATATCAATTGTAGTATACCGGCCCACTATGTGTATTACAGCAATATATATACCACCCTATATCAATCGTAGTAGTATACCGCCCCGCTATGTATATTGTAGTAATATACTACCCTATATTAACTCATCTATAATACTTAACTACTTGACTAAATACTAGCGTTTAATATATGAGAATTATTTATGTGGGATGTAGATATTATAAATTAAAATAGATTAAACTATTTAATATATTCTTTGTACGACGGTTGGCGCGCAATCTATAAACATTGTACGCTCTTTGACGACCCATTCATCCTCTGTGGTTTCGTCAAGATCTGCCTCAGTCCCCTGTTGATCAAAAGCCATGGGGTCGTCTTCAGCAAAAGGCCCTCCAGTAGTTTCTGGTAATGGCTCGGGCGTGTTTGGCGCAATGTAGTCATTTCCAGTCACAACGCTGTCCCCAAATTCGTTATCTACATCCATTGGATGTGCGTCGCTGAGGGGCTCGTTATCTACATCCGTTGGATGTGCGTCGCTGAGGGGCTCGGTGCGGACAGGAATGATACAGTTCATTCGTTCGAGGTAGATAATTCGTCTGCACTCCTCAAGTATGATATTCTCGTGAAAAGTATCGATGTCGCTGTTGGTTGGAATCACCTCGCGAGCTGGCCGCGTGGCTACCACCATCTTGTATTGTACCTCGGTCGACCAGAAGACAGCGCCGGTATCGGGATCTGCAATACTGTCTAGAGCCCGGGTCAGATTCTCGAGATCTTCGTAAGTTATAAAGTAAAACGGATGACGGCTTATATCCTGAGGTGCCGCATCCACTACAATATCTTCTATTGCTTTGAAGACATTGCTGATGTGGTATATGCTGAGGAATTCGCCTTTTTCGAGGAGCTCACGTCGCGCTTTGCCGTGGGCCGCTCGCGCCGGCATTCCGTTTCCTATATATTCTTGTATCAGATTCACGAATGAATGTCTGTACAGCATATCCCACTGTCGTCTATCACCCGTGCGCAGAATCACGCTGTATTGCAGGGCCAACGTCAGGAGAGTTGCGCGGCCACCCGGTTGACCAGTGTACCACGCGGGGTGAACTACCAGCCTATTGAGTTGCTCGCAGAACGTGGATGGCCATGCTCTCAAAGGACAAGGGGGATATCTTCTGGCCATGTCTCTTGTTTTGTAGCTACGATCAAACACCAGGCGTGTCTGAACACCAACAATATCACGCGGACTGCATCCTGCGTGCAGCGCCACTGTTTTTGCCAGACCCAGATATAAGACTCTGGTTGTGAGAGGAATCTCCCACTCAGATCGCGCTGCTCGAAGCTTTTCATTGGCCTTGGCCTCCCATTCCGGACCCCAGTATTGTTCCGGGACGGCTCGCAAGATGCGAAGGCCGTGCTGCTGGGCCTGTTGGACTTTTTCGTGCAGCTTGACCTTCTCGACATCCAACTTCTGCTCTAGGGTTTCGACATCTTGCAGAATGGATTTATATAAGGCTTTCGAGGGTGTCAAGTGGTTGTCGATGCCGGGCATCATGACCCCTTCGATGTTGATCGGCTCGGAAGCAGCACCGGGGAGGCGCCTTCGTCGGCCAATCGGCTGGCGCGCGGGGAGGTGGCTGTCGCTCATGTTGATCTAGAATTAATACAGGAATCAGCTGTGCTTCGAATTAAGGTGTCGCAAGAGGCATAACCTTGTAATGTTAATTGGGAGCGGTTGTGAGAGAGGCTTGAAGAGAAAGGGGAAAAGAGCCCAAATCTAAGAGTTGTTGGTGTAAAAGTGAGATAACGCGTTTGTCTCCTTAGAACGTTTGCTAGAATGACGGTTGGCTGGTGAATCGGTGGTAGAATGGTGGCCTGCATGCATGCAGTTCACCCTGTCCAGCCCACCAAGGAGCAATGTGGTAATTTGTACTAGCAACAGATGAATAAAATTGATAGAATGTACGTTTTATAAAGAACAAGTACGCCGTGGACAAATGGACAATAAGCACTCTGGAGGTATAGCCTGGAAGCATCTTTTTGGCAACTTGAGCCATTGGATGTTACCGAATATGCTTTTTAGTATGGGGTAGCAGGCTTGCAGACGGTGATTCGTTTGCTTGGATTTGCCCCACATCAACTGAAGAATCAAGAAGTTCACAATGTTGCTATTCAGATCGTTAATCCTTTTAGAATCATCACCAACACAACTCTAGAAACGAAAACCATACAATATACCACGAAAACCGCCTAAATCACCAACAAGATGTATATCACCAATTCGACTACCATTATTAGACAGGTGCGGAAGAATCCAGTGCCGTACAAAGCCGGCTGGAGAGACGACGAGATTATCGACAAGGCGCTCTTCGACCTCGTCATGGAGAAGCTTCGTGTAGCTGGATATACACGAGAGCACCTAGACCCCGTAGCGGCTGAGCTGCGGGTCAAAGTATACGACATGACGATGGGTGCCGATATTTTCACGGCCAGGCCCGCCGTTGGCACTCGGCATCTGCAGTGGCAGTGGATGAGAGCAGCCTGCGAGCACTTCGGGGTTGAACGGCCTAGCGATGAGACTCTGCCAAGCGTGCTGTTAGCTCCAGCCGACTTGGGATACACCTCCAGATATTGCGAGTTCCGGCGCGAGGCAGCCGTACAAGAAATACTCAAGAAAAGGGCAGCCGAAGCGGAAATGGACCGGCCCTCGAAGAGCATCAAGACGGAAAGCGCGCCAGGGCCTCCTGAATCTCGCGAGCTCACTACGCCCACCTCGCTGCCAGTACGCCCGTCAGCGTCAGAGTCTGCACCTGCTGCTGAGCCCGAAACGACCGCTGGCGCAGACACCATCGCAGCTGAAGAGCCCGCGCAGCCACGAAGCCTCAGCGAAGAGTTGGACGAGCAACATGCTCAGATCCAAGCGACCCAGGCGCGCGCCCCCATGCAAGACATTCCCATGTCCGAGATCTGGTCGCTCATGATGGGTACGATGCCCTACAAGCCTGTTCGTCCCGCCACTCCTAGCCTCGCCCCCGATACCTACAAGCCATTCGACATCCTGTTCCCGTCTGGTCGAAGCTGGGCCGCGTGTTGGGACGGCGCCCCCTCCGATTACTTCAAGTTCAACCTCAGCGACGCCGTTCGCGTCCGCGAGCACCCCCTCGGCCAGGGATATTACAAGATTGAGGTGTCGCAGCGTGCGGGAACCAGGTGCTCGCTCGGCAACGCGGAGGATGTCTTCAACTGCTGGCACAAGCTGCAGGAATGGAGTCGCGCGCTGTTCTGCGGCGACAAGGACATACCGATTGACGTCTTTTTCAAGAAGGTCCATCACGAGACGGCGGCGGCGCGGAGAGCGGATTACAGCCGCTTAGACATGGTGCGGGCTTGCGCGGCGAATGTTTGAAGTGTGGAAAATGCAGATGGATAGACACGACTGAGCTTGTGTCTTGCTGAACCCGCATGATGGTCGTTGTGATACGGAGTTTAAAATGCAGAATTCAGAGAGGCAGATTTTAGAAGTGCGATACTAGTTTGTTAAGAATGTGAATTGATTTCTGGTGTTCTAAATAATTGTATTCTAAGTTTGTTTGCGATTGTGCGACTTCTGAATTTACCTGAAAATTACTGCTGAACGCCGTGCACAGGGGGCACCGCCCGAGAAGGATAGACACAACACCTGTCAAGCATTAGAATAATATTTTGAATGAGAGCTACACAGTTTAAATTCTATTATTATTCTACGTGATTTTTCAATATAAGTACTAGACGTGCAGTTGCTCCCGCTGACGTATTCTGACACTCTGCATCCAAGCTCACCGCACTGAAGATGAAATCATTGCAAGTATGTCTACTTGTTTAAAGCTATACTATCTAATCGGTCCAACACCGCGATTGCGCATTGATCCATAGAACCTCCCTGTGGCTTTTTTTCTGGGTGGCTTGGATTGATCTTCGGCGGTGTCTGGTGTAGTGTGTAAAGCGCGAAGAAGGATTCACCATCGCGCAGCTGCGACGTAACCACGGACGACCAAGCGTATTCATTTTGGGGGGGGATAGGCACTCTAGGTTTTCCATCAATGCCGTACACTCGAATTCTATCGATATCGGCCGGCTGCTGCCGGTTAAACACGATCGCGGATAGATTATAATGCACATCCCTCACAGGACCCTCTGGCAGGCGAAAAGTAAATGTCCTGATCTTCTCGAAGCTCAATGTGCGTTCCTTAGTGACACCCTTGACGTCAAAGGTGGCAAAGAAAAAAAGAGCGACAGATTTAACAGCAGCAACCTTGACATTGCGCGCTCCCCATATGTTGAACATGCCCTCAACTTGTTCGCTAAGGTTCATATCTGGGGTCGCCTCCAACCGGAAGTTACTTGGCGTGACAACCGGACACTTCTTTTGGATGAAATCCAATATGAATTTCGGTGTGTTTCCGTCAATCCTCTGCCATTCAGCCGAGTCGTTGCGTCGCCATCTGGGGGTTGCAAATGGTTGGAACAATGCATTGGACCACAATGTTTCGCACATTCGGTCGGAACTGACAATCTTCTCGAAGGCCAGTTCAGCGAGAGGGAGTTGTGAGAGGGTTGTGTTCCATACTTGCGCCACGATCTCTGCCATCTCCCGTTTCGCTGTCAAATCCTGCCAGGCGAACGCTAGGAAGGGATTGCGAAGTTCCCTTTCCTTGTTGTCCTGGTTCCCGGCATCCCAAAACTCTCCGTCCAGGGAAGCGTAAATTGTCTTGATCAACACTAACATGCAACTAATACCCGACGAAGGTACTGCCCGTTCATCGAGGAACGCTGGCCAGGAATCCCTGACTGCGACATATTGTCTTGCAATGTCAGATTTTCGATGCACCACCCGCAGATCCTCGCCATTGTGCTTCATGGGCATTCTGTGTTATCGCTCGGATCGGTAGATGGAAGAATATTGCGCAGAGTCTAGTAAAGTATTAGTTATGGTTATCAGACACATAAAGTATCCAACCTTACCTCCCTTATCAAGTAATAGATTAGGTAGTAAAGTAGAAGCGTTTGATTGAAAGGAGCTTGGCAACTGCAGATCACAACAGTTTAAGGCATAGTTGAAATGTAGACCCACATGATAGATCCACATCAATTGCAGCAATATACTGCCCCACTATGTATCTTGCAGCAAGATACCGCCCCACTATGTGTCCACATCAGGCAGATTCAGGTACAATGGTTCAAGGCAAGAAGTAATGCTCTGTCCATACATCACTAAACCTTCAACGCAACAAAGCACCAAACGAATAAGGCGAATAAAACGGCGTCTAGTATGTCATTCAATATTAATTCTTTTGTCCCAACTATCGCTAACCAACTTAACAGTCTCGCAGGGAGCGACCAAGAATAATCCCACGACCCGGTACTACATGCCTGCGCCACGAATTACCCGTACTGAGAATATCTTGCCTGGGAACAAGGAAGGCACAGGATGAGCTGACGGCTGGCGGATTCCTCACCATCCTACGATTATGGAAAAGGCGTTAGAAATCTCTGGAAGCTTTACCACCGACCATGAGATACCAACGTTCCAACGTTCCATGCCAGGACTGCTCCGGTCTTGGTAGGCAGGCGCGTTTTACTGAACAATGTTAACGCCATTTTTTCGCAATCAAACAATCGCATCCCATCAACCAACTCATGCCGACGACGTACATGTATAAGAGTCCAGGTCTGCTCGCTTTTCGAGTGAAGGATGCGTACGCAATAACGCCAGGCTTGAGCATCCTCTGCTCTCAAAATTGCGGTAAAGAAGGGTTTGTGGCCTCTCCGATAAACTACTAGGTACGTGACATATCCAAATGGCTCTCTAGACAGCGATTTCACGGCAAAGCTAACCAGCCTCTGCTACAACAGACACCGACCCGTCCCTTCCGCGACCGCGACCGCGACCGCGACCACCAGCATAGAAGATACGTGGCGAGAGTCTTTTCCATGCATCAATTCTTGCACCCACAAGTAGATTGACAGAATTGTCTAGGATGTTTATTCCTGTCCACAACGCGACTGTGTCGACCAAACCGCGACGACACAACAAATGGCAAGGTTGCCCGCGCCAATTCCTCTCTGCAAGCTCGGCGCATTATGGTTCAATCAATCAGAACATTCCACAACTTACAGTTAGGACCATCCATAACGGCATACTACGGCGTTTTGCTTGCGCATAGGAAGGGTGCGAGTGGCTAGCAACATCACTGGCACATTCACAACACATGCAGAATATCTGGGGATGGAAACGGGTGGTCCATCCACGTCGAAGGATGAGAGTCTCTACACATTGGCGCGGGATAATTACGAAGACGAATAACCTACTAAAGAGTGCACGTTCGAATCACAGTGTTTTGCATACTTAAACAATTAAACATCAATTCATCCATTCATGCCTATTTACCCCATTCCAATGTGCCCACTTCTCCATTTCGTTTGCCCGACACCGACTATAGCACCAATTTTCACGGATTCTATTCGTGGCTCGACACAGGGGATACAGGGGATACAGGAGATACAGGAGATACAGGAGATACAGGAGATACAGGAGATACAGGAGATACAGGAGATACAGGAGATACAGGAGATACAGGAGATACAGGAGATAGAGTTGCCGACACTATTTATTCTATCCTGCCAGTGGCCTAGAAGGGAAGGAGGACACTAGACCGCCTACATTCACGCACACATTTTTGTTTCACAGTCACATATCTAGCTTCTATGCGCAGACCCTCCCGTAACACGATACAGCTTCGCCTCTATGTCCTCTGACAGCGGATCAAAGCCGGCGCTGTTGGTGTTGGTGTTGCTGCTGATGCTGATGCTAACACTAATGGAGAGTTTTCGATATGGGGTGGGAGGCAGTCAAAATTTCCTGTGATTTGGGTGCCGTTCAGATGGTCCTCAATGTTATGACAAACGGGTGGCCGGCAAGCAATTTTCCGGCCCCCTTCCACTCCATCCATCACTCGAGGAACGAGGGTCAGGAGCTGTTCTAGGCCAGGTTAAGTGTTTACCCAGCCGTTATTACTCCGTTAGACCTCTTTGCTCGTCTGCCTTTGCGACCAGGAGTCGCGGACATAAGAATGGTACCACTCGAGTCTTGCATCACCACATCAATTTTATATTCTCATTAGAAAGCTAATTGATGAAAACATAACCGAGAATATTCCAGTAGTCAAATGTGTAATTATTCTAATCTCAGTTCATTGATTCTGGCTAAAGCTACTCTGCCATTGCGTAAGACCCAACTTCACTCTGAACTTCACCCCGCAGCCATGTCAACGTCGTGTTGCCAGCGCAGACCAGAGTAGTGCTTCTGGCAGTTATTCCGTCTGTGACCAGGGCAGACACAACGGCAAGAACATTTTCTCACCGAATGCCCGCGCGCGGGCCGGGGTAGCAATTGCTACCAGTCCCGATACCGCGGGGTTGCGGGGTGGTTTGTGCAGCCACCGCGGATCCGATGCTGTGGCCGTCTGCTGCCACGGACCATGCTAGGCATCAATCTCAGGAGTCTTATCACGACTGTGTTCGTCGACGGTTGGCCGGATGGGAAGATCTCGATTTTCTTCGCTCGGCTCTGGGAAGATGGGAGGTGAACCATGGAAATCAACCCCATCGTCGTCATCTTGAGTCGGAGAATTCTGGTTGACGTCGGCCAGAATATTATCGAGCGTGTTTTGGGTCAGAGAATTCTGACCCAGGGCGTCGGTGTCATCTTGACTGAGGCCGATCATACCATCGCCATCTTCATCGTCATCGTCATCGTCAACGCTATTATTGAACGTTTCTTGATTCAGAAACTGATCGGCGCGGGTGTTGCTATCATCGCTATCATCGCTATCACCACTATCATCGTCATCACGATAACTTGGTGTATCAGGTGACAATAATTCGACGTTGATGATGGTGGGCCTGCGCTGAGGCTGCGGGGAATGCCGGCCCTGAGGTTGAGTCCGGGCTTGAGTAAGAGTCCGGGCTTGGGACTGCTGCCGGTTTTGAGGCCGAGCCGTCGCACGATTATGTGCCAGATCGTATTGAATGATTCGGCGCTTTTCCTCTAGCATGACCTCTGCATGATAGGCGAGCGCGTTCTCTTTCCCGCGAGGCAAACATTGCGTAGGTCGAGTAACAAGCGCAGTTGCGCGAAGCGCCTCCGCCGACAGGTTCGGCAGTTGAGTTTCCGGGTCAACCATACTATCGAGCGCGTAGATCAAGTTGTCTAAATCATTCAGACCAACATAGTAGTAGTCATGCTTGTTGGCTTTATGCACTGTAGCCGGTATCTTGACCACCTTCTCTAAGGCAGCGAAAACGTTACTGAGGCTGTACATGAGCATGTACGCGCCAGTCTTAAAATGGGCAGCGCGGGCTTTTGCATGCGCCCTCTTCTTGGCCACACCGTCTTGGGCGGCCTTTATAAATTTGAGAACAAATGGGTCTGTTGATTCAGACTCCCATTGCCTCTGGTCGTTGGTGCGGAGGCAGACGGCGTACTTGATGGCCAGGCCTGGAAGGGCGGCGCCCGGCGGTAACCTGTACGTATTGCTCCTCTATCGAAACTCCTCAGCTGAGGTGCGACCGTGCAAGCACGCAGTTTGGGCACATGGCAGGGAGGACGATGGACGAATATTTGTATTACATTACTGTCTTGAATTTGTAGAGTTTACTGTAAACACTGGAAACCGAGCCCGGGGCTATATCCCAGCCGCTCTTTGTTCTCTTCCACTCTTCATTGGCCACTTCCTCGAGGTCATCTGTCCAATCGGCTGGTCGACTCGTTGGAGGCAGACCAGGAGTCCTGTTCTGTCGTCTCTTCATGGCTTTACCACCCGGCTTGATCACCGAGTGCATGAACGTTTCGAGAAAACTATTCATGGCCTTTTCAACGCTCTTGGGCAGGCCATGATTGCTCGATTGCGCAGAACTTTGGCCAATCGCATCATCGTCGCTCGACCCTGCGTCTGTTCGGCGACGCTTCTGGCCTCGGCCTGTGTTTCGGCTCATGTTTCTGTATCGTGCGTTATGTCGTGGGGCTAATAAAATTGTATCTCGAGTCTTTAAACATTGCTGATGTGATGGTGTTTGCGAGTGGGAAAGAATGCGAATGTCGGGGTGGGAAAACGACAAACGGGCGCAGTGGAGAGGTATTAGGTATGCTGGCTCACCGCGAAGGCTGCATTTTGACAAGGAGAAATTCAAGATAACCGGATACATCTAATTGAATACTAACTGCTAAAATAAATGACAACATGGTTTATTATTTAACTTGAAGCTTCCAATTTCCCATGCTATAACACTGAACCATTGCCTTGGTTATCACCACGTCACTGTCATACGATCCTCTTTGAAATGGGCTCAGGATCTCGCATCGGATAGTGCAGCTTGACAGCCTGGAGCACGCTCGTTCGTCACCGGCAAACGAAAGCTGAACTTTGTGAAGAGGCGTACTCGCCCTGAGTTCGAATACACTGGCCTAGAGGGATAGCTTTGGCCGCGTTGGCCTGTGGTGATTTGTAAACGGCCGCCTCTGGTATGGCGCTTTGGAGGTAGACCTCGGCATATGTACAGAGTTTTCGTCGGGATTGCCTCGCAATATTGGAACGCGCAGTTTGCAAATTGCTCGGCAATCTTGGAACGCGCAGTCTGCCAATCGCCTGGTTCGGCAATCTTGGAACGCGCAGCTTGCCAATGCCGCTCGAAAGTTTTGGTGCCTCGGGCTCTTCAAGGGCAGCCTGTGGTAGTCGTGGTCCTTTAGGCTATTGCACTCCGACGGAAATCTTGGAACGTGTAGTTTGCTGATTGCCCCGGGCCCTTCAAGGGCAGCCTCCGCGACTTGGCCTCTGGTAGTTGTGCTCCTTCAGGCTATTGCACTCCGTCGGCAATCTTGGAACGCGCAGTTTGCTAATTACTTCGGGCCCTTTAAGAATAGCTTCTTATTCGATGACACCTTTGCATTTGGTGGTTGTGTCTCTGCAGCTCATCGTAAGTATTCGCTTGAGATCAATGATCTTGGAACGTGGCTTGTCAACTAACTCGTGCACTTCACCAACGATTTCGACTCGGGTGTCCCTTTATTAGGCGTCTTGCTTGCTCGTCAAGGGGTTTGACTGGCCGCGTCACCGTGGATATTCATTAACTAAGGTATCTAGACCTTGTTGATGCGGTTTGCTGTAAAAGAATCGAATGTGGTGGTAGCCAGACCGGCAGGGCAACTGGCGACGCACGGGGCAGCACTTCAATTCTACAAGGTACCTTCCTCCTGCTTCTGTCTACCTGCCTCAGTTGCCCTCGCCCCCCTGCAGATGAGGGTCAGTTCTCTGAGCCACTGGGAGAAAAATATGAGGATTATGGAGATCAAGCGAAAGTTCTACTACCTGATGATTTATGTGATATATCAGGTAGGTAATATCATTCTATTCGTTGCAACCATTTCTAACTTTGTGCTAGGAACCAACCTTTCGGCAGCATGGCGTTCTGACCGGCCAACCAAGACAAACCGACACCTTTCGAATCCTTCACACCAAGACAAATCGAATCCTTCATTAAATCTCGGCCTGCTTGCGTTCTTGATGATGCCTCCAGTGATAATATACAACGATGAGGAATTTCTTAGGCCAATCCCAAAGAGGCCGCCTGCCACCAAAACCCAGGGCTAGCAGGCCACAGCTACCGCACGGCAGAATTGCTCTTGAAAGTGGCGTCCAGTACTACATACAGCTCAGTCATAATGTACCATGGTTCCGAAGCCGAGCGACCGACTCCAGCACCAATTCTCACGGATTCTGGTGGAGGAGAAGTACAACCCCAGCGAGGATTAGAGCTCGAAGAGAATGCAGCTGGAGCGAGGATGCTATCCTCACTATTAAAGGTGCGCCGAAGATTTGCTCAATGTCGCGATATCCCAGAGGCAAGCTTCGACCTTATTATCATCTGGTCGATATTCATCGGGCCGATCCTGCGCATGTACTCGGGATCAACTTTTCGCATTTCTTCCACCACTTCTGTGAAAGCAGGCTCTGATTCGGGCTCAAAAAAGGAATTGGCAAAGACAGCAAATAGTTTGTCGCCATTTTGCAGGTCCTGAATCTTCCAGTTCGAATTTTCGTGAGAGAAGGGGCTCAGGGTCGGGTGCAGGGGTCGTCCATTGGCACGATAGATTCGGATGCTGTCGCCGGCGTCGTCGGCCCTGTTTTGACACTTGACAATAGCGACAAGGTTGTAGCGTACTGTCATTGGCGTCCGACGAACAGGACTAACAACTTTTAACTTGAACGTCCGAAAGTCATCAAATGACAGCTTGCGATGCTGGGTAACGGAACCAACATCAAATAGACAGACAATGATCTTGGATGGTATCGCGGGGAGAACCGTGTATATCTCCTGGTTGGACTTGAACCCAGAGCGGCCGTTTATCTGCGCCTCTAGGTTCATCCCAGGAAAGGCTGAGAGGCGACAGAGAAGGTCGCGGCTGCCGTACGCGGCAACCACGACATCTGGCGTGTTGTCCGCAGTGACTGCGTGCCAACATTCTTCATCCTTCGTTTTCCAGAGCGGTTGTCGCCACGGGCAGAACAAAGGGTTGGACCAAACCAATCGCATGCTATTCAAAGACATAAGCGAAAGGAATTTGCTGTCTTGAGCAGGCACGTCTTCGGGCTCTCGTTTCCAGATTTCGGTCGCGAGGCTTCTCCAAAGATCCATGGCCGGTATGTCGGACGAAAGAAGCGCCGCATGCCTAAAAAGCACAGTGTCGGAAGTCTCTCGATCGACATCTGTTATCGTTAGAAGATGCCGTATTAAATGCAAGAGACAGTTTGCGCCTGATGCCAGACGACTCTGCTGATCTTCCAAGTCCCGTGAAGATGTCTGGGCTGTGCCGGAAGATTCCATTGCGGGCAGTGAGATAAGACGCTTATATTCTAAAGCGTGTATGGTTGGACTGCTGTAGCACGATGGTGGTTGTGCAGTTGTGAATTGCTCGATCGTTGGAGGTATGTGATGTTGTCTTGTTCGAGATTTGAAGCAGGGCAGTGCAAATGAGTTTTCACAACAAACGCTGCTTGCCGCCTACTGGCAGCTGGCAGCTGGCAGCTGACCGACCGCTATTTGCCCGCCACCAGCTGCATTGAGTGCTGGGAGGTAGTTGCCTGGGTGGTGTTCACTTTACATGTGCTTTACCACAACCCCATCAGCCCTCATTGGATGCCGAGAAGGTCAAGCTGTACGAAAAAGTCCAATAGGCCCGGCATCGACAACCACTTGACACCCTCGAAAGCCTTATACAAATCCATTCTGCAAGATGTTGAAAGCCTTATACAAACCCATTCTGCAAGATGTCAACCCTAGAGCAGAAATTGGATGCCGAGAAGGTCAAGCTGCACGAAAAAGTCCAACAGGCCCAGCAGCGCGCTTTCGGTCTTGATGCTCTTCGAAAGCCTTATACAAATCCATTCTGCAAGATGTCGAAACCCTAGAGCAGAAATTGGATGCCGAGAAGGTCATGCACGAAAAAGTCCACTTTACATGTGCTTTACCACAACCCCATGAGGCCGATACCTCGCAGGGCGATATGGTCCATCCGTCGAAGCGCGCCGATACCAAAAGCATACCAATCCCTTCCGAATCTCGCGAGCTCACAACGCCGACCCCTATCAGCGCTTGTCGGCGTCAGAATCTGCACCTGCGGTTGATCCCAATACGACTGGCCTCGACCCTCAGCGCTTGTCGGTGTCAGAATCTGACTTGGGATACACCTCTAGATATTGCGAGTTCCGGCGCGAGGCAGCTGTACAAGAAATACTCAAGAAAAGGGCAGCCGAAGCGGAAATGGACCGGCCCTTTTCGAAGAGCATCAAGACCGAAAGCGCGCCAGGGCCTCCCGAATCTCGCGAGCTCACTACGCCCACCTCGCTGCCAGTACGCCCGTCAGCGTCAGAATCTGGACGGTCTGGTGTCCTCCCTTCCCTTCTAGGCCACTGACAGGACAGAATAAATAGCACCACGCATATCGGCATCTCTAATTCTGCATTTCTGAATTCCGTATTCTTGGCTTTTATCACAACGACCATCGTGCGGTGGAGGGGATTGTAAAACGCCTCGCCCTCTGTGCTTCAACGAGACGCATGCTCAGTTATGTCTAGGCCGGGAGTGGCGGGGCGAACGGGCTTGTAGGGCATCGTGCCCATCATGAGCGACCAGATCTCGGACATGGGGATGTTTTGCATGGGCGCGCGTGCCTGGGTCGCTTGGAACTGGGCATGCCGTTTTGAACTCTGCGCCGAGGCTTCGTGGCTGCGCGGGCTCTTCAGCTGCGATGGTGTCTGCGCCAGCGGTCGTTTCAGTCACGCACACATTTTTGTTGCACAGTCACATATCTAGCTTCTATGTGCAGACCAAATTAATCATTATTACCTGTAGTTTAAATTGCTAATAATGACCTGTAGTTTGACGTCTAATCGACATCAAGGTCCATTTCGGCGCCCCTTCGGCGGAGATCCAGACTCTTAAAAAACGAGTACAGCTTAAGCCCCTTTTCAAACTTGGCCTTGATTGCTTCTATCCGGTTCCTCCTGATGGCCAGTTGGGCTTGCATCTCGGCGTGAACTTCACTCCATGGCCTCATGCTATATGTTTGACTCCTCAGCAATGCGGCATCCAATTCACGTTCAAGAGTCATGAAATCATTATGCAGCCGCGCAATCTGTTCTTGCCTCTGGCTTCGTTCATCTAGATCGGCTGCGACGGCTTCAACAGTTTCCTTGAACCACGGCGCCTGTGTGTATACAAACTGCCGAGTTTTGGGCAGTACGGTGGCACGAGCACTACATTGCTTGCCACCCGCTTCAGTGGCATTGAACCCGTCTTGCGCTACCATTGAGCTAGCCAAGGTTGAAATCATGCGCTCGGCAACTGGAAAGTGGTCGTTGTCCCATACCCGAAGGACAGGTTTGGCGACAAGAATAGGCTGATACTTGGCATGCGCCATGGCGGCAACGGTGAGCGCCAACAGTTTTTTGATGCTCCCTAGATTCGAGAGCTTGTAATCATCCGTAAGAGTTTCCAGTTGGGTCGAGCAGCCAACATAGAGCGGACTCTGTACCATGATGGTGCCACTGCCTGGGTCGATGAGCAGCGCCGCATTGACTCTGAGGCGAAGCCTCTCTGCCAGAAGTCTCGCTCTCGCGGCTTCTTGGTCATTCGCAATATATCGCAGCGATGCGGTTGATCCACTGCCAATGGACTTGAAACTTGCGGTTGAGTTCTCAATCTGTTGCGCTGTATTGATGCGCTCGCTCTGCTGTTTCGTCTTGGGGTTGGGGGCATGCAGACTTTCCTATCCGTCCACGTACTCCTCAATTGTCACGACGACTTCCAGAAGCTCTTTGGCACGCAAGAATTGGCCTTTTCGTCCATCGACAGCGAGACCAACGGCATAAATACCTGGGCCAGTGCAGGTTGGCCACGTACTCGATGGCAGCGTTTTGGCGTCTCTGGCCAATGTTCCAAGAAGCAGTGACTCCAGAACCACGGGATTCATTGCCATAGTCAATCGTGGAATGACGTAGCCCTTTAGCACGTCCAATTCGAAACAATCAATGGTTTCAGTAACCTTGATCTGTGCTTGGTCGAGTCGCTGCTGAACGGCGGGATCGCGCAGCTCTTTCAAAAACTCACTGTACGAGCAGAACAGGTGCATGATCGTACCACCTTTTCTATACGCCCGGAGCACTCTAGTAGAGGCATTTTCGTAAGGGGCTTCCGCGGAACCTATCTCGATTGGTGCCATAGCTGATACAGTAAGCGTTGGAATTGGAATGAAGTTGTGCGTGGCAGAAAAGCAGAGATCATTGAAACTGCTAGCTGCGGGGTTATGGGCATTTGTTCTTGCGGCCCGTGCCTCGTGCTGATTTGCAAAACACGTGGAAATGGCGGATAATAGTCATCTATTATGGCGGCAGAAGGCGAAGCGACACAGCGGCTAACTCCAACACCAATTTTCACGACTCTGGCATGGGCTCTACCCCAAATCCTACAAAACTATCCTCGAGGACGCTGTAGCCTCCAGACAGAGCCAACTCACGAACTGGTTGAGGACAAGCGCGGCTCTCGGTCTCTGCCCGACACCACCGACTCCAGCACCAGTTCTCGCGGATTCTGTTCGAGTGCTCAAGGCAAAGCGTGGCTCTCGCTCTCTGCCCGACACCACCGACTCCAGCACCAGATTCTGTTCGAGTGCTCAAGGCCAAGCGTGGCTCTAGGTCTCTGCCCGAACCTTGGCAGGCTTGACAAAGTGAACACCACCCATGCAAAAATATCACGTTTAGAGGAATTTAGTCCATGGAATAAAGATCAAAGTTGAGTCGTTTGTGCCAAGTTTCGGTCCGCCTCCCCCTTCGACGAGGTCGGCGATGGAGTCGTTCGACTGGCGGACTGGCAATGGCACTGGCCACCCCCGATCTTTTATCAATCATCCATCGGAAACACTTCTCAATCATCATCATACTTACAACAATCGAGGAACTGCTGAGAGTGCTCGCCGCGATTCGCGCCCCCGCAGAAACGCTTGACTCTAGCCGGAGCCAACTCAAATCGATGAGCGTCGTCCCAGCACAGCCGAAGCCAAGCCGAGTTCTCGTGATAGCACCAGAGAGAACCTCGCGCCACCAGATGCGGACGGTTGAGTCCCTCAAGGCCGAAATTGGCACACTGGAGTACCGTATACAAACAGTCGACTCGAAGAAAGGAACCTCGCGCCACCAGATGCGGACGGTTGAGTCCCTCAAGGCCGAGATTGGCACGCTGGAGTATCGTATACAAACAGCCGAATCGGAAAAGGAAGGCGCTGTCAGAACAGATGTGGCTCAGGTAGAGTTGGTGCAGGTAGCTCCTGCTGCCATGGGACAGCGTCCATCGTGTGGAATGCGGATGTGCGTAGGAAGCGTATACTGTTGTATTAAATTATATTAAAATAGTCGATATTATAAAAGGATGTTGCGCTTGGTGATGGGTTACTTTGAAGTATAATACGCTGGAGTGTCCTGACTTGCGAGGGTACTAGATTGTAGTAGAAAATCCGGACATTTCTCTGTAAATACGGCAGTCGTTTTATTGCGGCAACAAATTTATAATTGGATCTGTTTTATTTTGTTCTATTTAAAAGATGATTGATTCTGTTTATTTATATTAAATCTATTATTATTTATTCCTTTATCAAGCCGCTCGCCATCCTGCGCAACCACGACATGGGATCAACATCGCATCTCCAGTCAGTACCAACGGGTCTTGCTGCCTGCACGTCATGTTGTAGGCAGAAACGTCAGCCAGCCGTTTGTCAGGTAAGTGTTTTCCGTCCACCGAACCGTAATCTCAGACTCCTGCTGACACCAGTCCCAGCAGCAACATCACCGCCATTTCTGTTCTTTCTCAGCCCAAGACCGAAGCAGCGACCGCAGAGTCTGCGCGAGACCAGGCCAGCGTCGATTGGATACAGCGTCGATTAGCATACCCTCAGCGTCCCCGATCGAGACTGAGCAGTCGCTGTGACTTACGACCGCGATGCCCGAGGCTGCGATGCCAACGACCATGGTGCTCAAGGCCCCGTGCAAACCTCTGAGCATCCGTTCTGCCAGCGAGACCGACCTAACTTGCCGACAACACATTCAGCCCCGGATGACGTGACGACCTTAATCGCATATGACGGTCGAGAGAGACTGTTGTCGCTGCCACCTATACCCGCGTGTCTAAGCCGTCGGACTACGAATATCCCTCCACACCATTGCAGTCGCAATCGCCTCAGGGCCGTCTTCGCGACGCGCCCCGGAGCGGAAGCCAAAGATCGTCAGCTTCGCACCGCCACGCCGCTGATTCCGTTTCAGTGTGGCCGGTATCGCAGATCGAAGACGCCCTACCTTTTGGCAGAGAGTCGAAAAGAACGGACGATACAGAGATGAGGGGCGGCGATCCCTCGATGCTAATCGCCAGGATATGCAGTCCTGGGCGCGAAACCAACAACCCGCTATCATCCATTGCCACTATATTCACGTATCCCATTCTCTTCGGTCGCAGCGCACGGTCAGTCTGAGTACGGCGTGCCGCTACGTGTGTTATATACTAGAACTACGTGCTGTAGAGATACTTAAGCTTCCGGGTGATGCCTGTCCGCAAATCACCAACGGCCAGCGGGCGGATAGCAGGAATTCAGGTAGATAGTGAGGACAATAATTTAAACAAAGAAGTTGTGCATCGGCAACCGCAAGAAAACGTCTCGCCACTTGTCGTGGCTGATATCCATCCTCACTGTGGCGCGGCCCGGCCGTTGGTTATCCCCCAAACAACTCCACCGAAAAGCAGCTCCAACTTCCCAGCCACATCACCAGCTTGCGCAATCCCAACAACCTCACCAACTCCAAGCCGCCGCCGACGAACAATGCCTCGAATCCGAACCCATCCCACCATACTCCGTTCATGAACCCCACCTAACCAAGGCAACACTTAAAAACCGCCTCGGGCGCCGCATCCCCATGGCGGGGGCCGTCTTCCAGTCCTATCAGCCGCGAGCGCCGCGCGGACCCGACCTCGTTGTCGCCGGACCTTCGTCACGGCGAGCGGAGCAGCCCCCGACGCAGCAACTCGAGCTGCAGCCGATGATGACGCCGGCCGCGTGGCGCGATACGACCGAGGACGAAGCAGCGGCCGCCCGGCCGCAACCACCCCCGCCGCAGCAGCGACGGACCTTTTCGCACGAGCTCGTCATGGAGAGAGCGCTGCCGCGGGCGTCGCACCGGTATGGTCTGTCACAAGCGATTGCGCGCAGCGTGAGCATGAGTCTTGCGCTGGCCGGCCTGGCGAGCGCGCTGTACCTGGCTGCGCGGTGGCGCCTAAAACGCGGCGTTGCGGGCGTAGCGATTGGTGCTGTAAGTTCCCCAGGAACCCTCAAGGGTCACTGCCAGATTTAGTTGGAAATGGCTGACTCGTGCTAGAACGCCGTGGCCATCATCATCGACACCTTTATGCTCGTCGACCTCGTCAACACCAACCTGCCGCGCGTCTCGCCGTACGCCATCGGCGGCCTCGACTTTGTCATGATGGCCGCTGCGCTGACGGCAGGCTTGTTCGTCGGGCTTTCGGACGAGGGGTATGAGAATGAGCCGGCGCCTTGGCGACACGTCATGGTGGTGACGGCGGGGCTGACATGGGCGACTGCGTGAGTTGGACTGACTGGACGATCAGACAGAATGCTAACGACCTGCAGGGGCGTCAGACTTGTCTACGTCATTTGGAGCATCCTGGACTGTCGACGAGTGCGCAAGACGAGACAGGATATGCAGAGAAACTATGTATAAACGGCGGTGAGTGCTGGGCTAGACAGTGCTCGGTGGCGTTCAAGATGCTTATTATGCTTGCCTTTAAGCAGGATCTGATTTAGTGCGCTCTATATTTGGACATGTTTAGGATACCCCGATTTGTTTGATAGCGCTTCACATATACTTGACAATCATATCGTTGCATTTGAGCGCCCATATACTTGACAACCATATCGTTGCATTGAGCGCTCATATACTTGACAACCATATCGTTGCATTTGAGCGCCCATATACTTGACAACCATATCGTTGCATTTGATACGCTTACCCAATCATCAGCGGCGCATCTTGAAATCTAATTGCATGCTCATCTACTGGGTATATCCTCAATTGCGACTATACTCACCCGGCTCCAGCGCCGCCTCGTCGCACCGCCGCGGCCCGCTCACCGGATTACACCTCGCCGGCCGGCCCCCCGGCATCCGCACCGCATAATCGCATCCCCAGCGCGCACTCGGCCCGTACGCCGGAAAGTCCGTCGACACAATCTGCGCCCCCGACCGCAGCGCCGCCTCCCGCCGCGCCACGTCACAGCCGTCCCGGAGCACCGTGTCCAGCGGCACGTCCGCGCGCGTGCGCACCCAGTACCCCGCCGCGACCTGCTTCTGAATCTCCGCCACCGCGTCCTCCGTCGTCGGGTCGTTGTGCTTCTGAAACGCGCAGTCTGCGTCCCCCGGCGGCGCATTCGTAAAGATGACGCGGCCCTCGAGGTTCGGCCGCCCTTGAATGTACGCGCTGCGCACGGGGTGCACCGGCCCGTTGTCCATGACGAAGAAGACGCGGCCGCGCGCAGAGTCGAGGTCTGGCCAGCCGCGGCGCAGCACCGCTTCCTCGAGCGTCGGGATGTCGTCGCGGCGCAGGTCGTCGGGGAGGATCATCTGCTCGCGGGGGAAGACGGTGCGAATCTCGGCGTCGAGCCAGTCGAGCAGCGCGGTGTCGTTCCACGGGATGACCTTGGCGCCGCCAATCATGCGGCCGACGGCCTCGGCGGTCTTGAGCTCCAGCAGGATGGGGATGGGCACGGCGCGCGGGTGCGCGTCGAGCCAGCGCTTGACAATCCGCAGACACTGCACGACGCTGGCGCAGACGCCGCCAATGTCGAGGTCGGGTACGTGCAGCACCTTGGTGCTGTTGGTCGCAAACGTGGGGTCGTCGGGGAATGGCAGCCCGACAAGGCGGCGGATGAGCGGCTTTGCGTAGTTGCCGCCGTCTGGGTCCGCCAGAATATCAAGTCTGCCAATGTTAGGCAGTTACCAATCCTCAAAACTGTGAGACTCACTCTAAACTCCGCACGCGGCTGTACTCGAGCTGCACGTCGAGGGCCGAGTGCGAGTAGCGAAAGTTGATGGCGTCGTTGGTGAACCGGGCCATGAAGCTCTGCTCCTTGGGATCGGCCTCGACGTGGTAGCTGTTGTGCGTGCCGACGACCTGGATCTCGTTCATGCGCAGCGCGCCCTCGGTCCAGGTGAGGCCGTTGGCGACGTAGTAGGCATCCGGGTCGATGACGGAGCCGTCACAGGCGAGGGTGGTGGGCAGCAGGACTGATTTAAGGCGTGTTAGAAGTAGTCAGTGAGAATGGATCGCTCACTCACGCAGAGGCCATAATCGTGGTGGAAGCTATCGCGAGTCAGTGAGGCTCGGCGGTCTCGGAGGTCAAGTACGTACCATGGTCCACGCTGACGGCGTCAGATGCCGCAACGTCAATCACGACTAGGATGAAAGAGTAAAAATAAAATGAAATAATTCTGGGAATAAGAAAGAAGAATAAAGATGAAAAAGTTGGGAGATGTGAGGTGAGGACGGTCTGAGGAGTGAGCCCTTATTAATGCCCTCCGTTGCGGGTGCTGCGGCTCTTCTCCGCACCACCATCATGAAACCGCTTGGGGCATCGCTGCGGCTGTATCGCTGCGTCCTGATCTCGGCAGTGCACGTTTGCCATCTCATCAAGACATTTCCTCTCTCGTCCCTCTATCGGCATTCGATACCTTTCTATTGGCATTCGATAAATCTTGAGGAGCCCTTTGCACCTGGCTTGCCACTGCCCGACTACCCTACAAGACACCTCAACCAGCAAACGAACGCATCCCGCACCCAACCCATCACCGCCCATCTGTCGCCTTGCGCATCTCATTGAAAGATTGTCGTCAAAGATATGCAGCTACTGCAGCTACAAACGAGATGGCGAATCGGCTGGCGCCCAGCCCTGCAGCACGCGGTGCCGTCCGACCACCTTATTTGGCGCCACACGACTGCAACGTCAAGCATCCACCTGAACCACGCTGTGATTATACGCCTGTGTATTGGCCATGAGCAGCTATCATCTGTCATTCTGTACGTTATGAGAATGAATTTGGTCTCTATCTTGGAGAGTGACCATGGTTAGTGCCTGCTCTCACGACAGCAGTCTACCAGCTTTCTTCCGGATTTCTCCATGAGACCCATCACGATATGTATGCCGCAACGCCTTACGCCGAAACATAGTATAACCCACCATACGCGCCGTCGTCCGCTCCGCACCGCCGTTGCGATCGGCATCCCCACCAGCTCCGAAGTTTAAGAACACGAGCGCCGCCATGTCGATTGGGACCGACAAACGTGTCGTCTGTGGAGTTGCCCCAGGTGTCTTCTTGGTGTCGGGCGACTCGATACATAGCGGTAAGTGAGGTTGTGAGAACAGCCAACCTCGCTCATTTCTGTAAACATAGCAGCATCTGCATCTTACGTCTTAGGTTAACCTGCACCCTCGTGACTGTGACTGATAGACTGAAAGGTGGACGCCCGCCCACTATGCCCGCCCACGATGGCCGTCCACGATATACATTCACAACAGGCACCATAATATTGCACCTTGGAAATTGCAATGTAATTTACATGGCAGCTATTGCCAGCTACCCGCTCGCTGTACATGTCAAGACCTAATATCTACCCGGCGCCGCCTACATTGCCTCCTACAGCTGCCTTGTGCAACTCATTCGACCAGCTTCCTGCTCACCGTCCGAGCGCGCCCGCTTCGCCGAACATCCTTAGCACCAGCCTTGGCCGGCTTCCGCTTTAGACTACGGCCACGGGATGGCGGCGTCGCTTTCGGCTGGGTTAAAACCTTTCGCCCGCGAGCCAGCCTCTCGTCAATGTGATCCAGGTAGCGGTGCACGGTTCGGTGGTCCAGCACGCGTTCTTCCTTGTCGCCCGGCCCCTCCTTGTCAGTCTTTGGCCACATGTAGCCATACACTTTGGAGTGTCTCTCACAGCGCGGACAGGATGCGCGCGTATAGTACGCATTCTGCTGCACAAAGGCCGTGTTGCAGATGCTGCACTGGACCCAAGCCATCGCAGGTTCTGAAAGCAGCAGTGGCGTGAGCACATAGTCGCCGGGTACTCTCACCCTCGGAGGTGGCGTTTTCTCCCGAAACACCCTGCGCTGGTATTTGCGCTTGGTAACAACCGGCGGATCTGCCTTTTCCACATCGTCGACGGGCTCGATGCTTACTGTTATGCTCTCCAGAGCATCGTCGTGGACGACAATACGGGTAGGGTCCGACTTTTGCGGCGACGGAGTTTCTTGTGACGAGTTGGGCGATAGAGGGCCAGCCACTGTGCTGGGCTTTTCGGAGGGTTCGGGCGACGAAACATCCGTCTCAAGCGGTTCGTCTCGGCTTGTGACGCTGTCGCTAACTGAGCTGCCACGGGAAGCCTCACGCGCAGCGTCAACCAGCTCCACAGTCTGCTTAAGCTTCTTGGATGGTGTTACTGGCGGTGTGGCCATGGCGTCAAATGTGCGCTTGGCGAACCGTGGCGTCGTTTCAGGCGCGGGTGAGGCGCCGGGGGCGGGCGAAGCCGCTGAATCTGTTAGGCCGTCTTGGTTGAGTCTCGAGGCGGTCCGAGTCTTGCGAACCCTTGGTCGCATAGCAGGAGTGACCGAGGGTGTTCGAGAGGAGCCGCTGATGCTGTCATCACGTCGGCGTCTGCGCAACACATATGTCTCTGTCTCCGCCTTGAGTGTTGGCTCGGCCTCATCCTGCGTTGGTTTTTCCGCACCATCCTCCCAGCCATTTCTGCGCTCATCCTCGCACGTTTTGCAAAGACATTCACAATTGTCTTGGCCAAAGTAGTTGTCGCCATAGGTGACTGTGATTTCCTCGCCGACGGCAATGTTGCGCATGGCGACAATCTCGATGCTGGAGTGGCTGGTGGTCATGAGGGTGGCATTGGCACTGCAGTCGTGGTTGGCAAATCGGGCCGGGCCCATGAAGAGGCTGGTGGATTTGCTTCGAGAGCTGACGACGATGCTAAAGTCCTTTTTGCGGTTGGAGATCAAGTCTTCCTCTTCGGGCGTGATGGTGACCTTCATGCCAGAAAGGTACTTGATACTCTCGTTGCGGCGGATAGGCCGTCGTGCGGTGACGCTGGCTTCGTGGGTGATGACGGTGTAGCGATTTGTGGAATTGACCTCCCAGGGGCAGTCCGGGAGGTAAATGTTGATGTAGCGTCGGAGATGGCGGCGAAAGTCGTCCCTTTCCTTGTCGGTCTTGAGAGCAGCCGAGAATCTGCGCAGGCCATCTGTCTCGAGAAGCTTGGCCTCTGCGGCGGCAGGGTTCTTGTTAATGACGGCTTCATCCTGGAGGATCTTGGCGATTGCGTCTTCCACGACGCCGCGGGTCGGGTGGTAGGACGGGCGGTTCTTTGGAATGGTCGTCCAGTAGAAGACCTGGATTGTTAGCAGGTCGCTGGGCGTTATTGCCGGCAGCAAACAGACGTACATGGTCGACGAGTGCATCGGTTAGAATATCATCGTATGCAGAGAGTTGAGCCAGCGTCAGGACGTGGCGTTTAGCGGTGGCATTCTTTGCGGAAGGCATGTCTGCTTTGCCAGGCAGGCCTGGGGCTGGGCGTCGTTTAATTATGAGAGCATACAGACGGCAGAATAAGGAGAGCAAGAGAAGCGCTGCGTCGGTTGAGCCAATTCGAGGTCAAGTTTGTAGGCGCAAGGGCGAAACGGCAACGGGCGCAGGTTGCGGAGACAGATTGGCGATGAGTGAAAGGCGGAAGAGACAGAAATGCACGATTCTATAGGCTGGTAGCTAGTAAGGAGCGTTGTGCGAGGGGGCTCGGTGAGCTTGGTGCGACGGTGACGTGTGAGGGATAAGATGTGGAAGTGAAAAGAGGTGTCGCGATGAGCTGGCAGGAAGTGGAAAGGAAGGGAAGGAGTTGGTGACAGCCACGCTGAGACTGAGAGCTCCTTTCAAGGTTAGGAGTAGGCGGCTGAGTGAGACCCGCAGTCGCGCACTGTCATTCCGCTGGCAGGGCGACCGTTGACGTTGACAGGTTTAATTCAACAAGAATGTCAGGTTCTTTTTTTAACAGTAATAAAAGACGACTCTCAATACCTACCTCGTAAAGTTTCTAATGTTTTTTCTGAAAAAAAAAAAAAAGGTTCAGAAAGATCATTCATCTCATGTTCTTGTACCTCGAACAGCCTCGACTGGCGGATCCAGCAGATTAATCGGGTGGCTGGGATATCTGGACGCGCCTCCTTCGCGACAAGCAGCACGGCTTAGATTATTGGAATTCAAGCGACACGGGCGGCTGTAAATGTTTCCTGTGATTATTGTCGCACGATGAAGTGGTCAATTGCCAATGATGCTTGAGCGAGGGATACACCAGCCCAGGTGCTACAGCAAATCACCAAAAAGAGCCAGAACAAGCAAAATTGAACGAAATAAGAGACAATGAGAAGGCAAGCGAAAATAATATCTTCTGAATTCCGAATGTCATAACAGTTGAAGCTGTACGTGGTCAACGCCCCTGGCTCTCGTCATGCACGCCTAGTCGAACAAGCCCCGTACGATCATTGCAGATAATATCTGTTTCGACCACCTAATGCAGTTCCAAAAATGTCTTTTCGGCCATATACCCGCAGTTTCAAAGCCCAAACATGTTCCTGCACAGGGCTGTTGGTGATGTAAGAGCAGTCGCATCACAAAATCCCCCACGCGCTGCCGGACGTGCACGTGATCTCTGCCAACGGAGCGGAAAAACTACGCCGAGCCAAAAGTCGTGAAGCTCCAAAGGAGCTCGACGACAGCAATCGACAATTCTTGGCAGAGGCAGCATGATTCAATTAAAGGTGAGTAGTCTTTACAAACTATGTCATGTTTCGAATCAAAAGGCTGATACGTTGACAGACAATCCTCAACTGCATCGACAACTCGGGCGCCGCCCTCGTCGAGTGCGCCCTCGTCATCGGGCAAAAGCGTCACGCTAGAATCGGTACGAGCCGCGAAACCCTCCTCGACGGCCAATCTACAGCCTCATGAATACAACCTGCTAACCCATACAGGTGACCGCATCGTCGTCGTCGTGCAGGAGCACCGTGCCACCTCCTCTGGCACGTCGGCCGCCAACGCCGCCAAGGTCAAGCGCGGCGACATTCGCCACGCCATCGTCGTGCGTACCAAGTACCCGTCGCAGCGCCGCGACGGGTCCGCCGTGCGCTTCGGCGATAATGCGTGCGTGCTGCTCAACAAGGCCGGCGACCCGGTCGGCACACGCATCAACGGCGTCGTCGGCACCGAGCTGAAGCGCAAGAAGTGGAGCAAGATCCTGTCCATGGCCCCGATGCAGGCGTGATTTGACGGTGGCATACTCACGGTTTCGATAGACGTTGGGAAGGGAGGGGGAAGGACAAAAGATGGTACTGTATTATATCCCCGGACGATGATGTACATTACACTGGCATTCTGCGTGGCGTTTACAAGACGGGAGCCTGCGTGAGGCCATCCATTACAATCTATGATTTACTCTACTTCTACAAGGACTCCAACCTTATTCTGCGAGGTTCTACGGCGCAGCCATTGAGCTGCTACATGCATCTAGCATTTCATTGATCAAGTAAACATTCAACAAGTTGTATTCATAACATGTTCGTGACCCTTATTAACCTTGCGATCTATACGCATAATCCACCGTCTGCTTTTACCATGTAAACCAAACTCCTTGCTCCAAAAATCAAAAGAAAACGCCATGCATACTTGCATACTTGCATACTTGCATGCACCACAACATCCCAGCATCCCCTTGGGTATCTCATACAGAGTAGTCTAAACAATGCAACAAAAACCGCTGTTCAAGTGAAAATGTGACCGCAAAGGCAGCACACGTAGAACAGTTTCTTTCACAATGTCAACACGAAACTCCGGGATGAAAAGACGCCGAGGACGAGGCTTACCATGCCAGTTTCAGCGCTGCGTTGCTGCGACTGAAAGAAGACAGCCTCCTCGTGGTTGCAGCGAGGGCAGGTCTTGTTGGAGCGAGGAAGCTAGACCGGGGGTAAAAATGCCTGTTAGCCAGCCGATTCGAAAATAATACAGGGCTGGGCAGTGTAGTGACTGAGAAGCATTCTTCCATGGTGTAGTGGCAAACGTAAACAAAAGTAGTAATGTCGTGTGTATGTCGTTGTCGTTTCGGCGCGTCACGTCTCCGACGAAAATTCGCTCGATGTCGACGTTTCGGTGCTGTCGGCGGGGGAGCGCTGGGCATAAACAACCGCATCGTCACCAAATTCCTCAAATAGATCCTCCTCCGTCCAGCCAACATTAGTGGCATACGCAGCAAAATAATCCGCATTCGTCTCGGCGTCGCTGCTTCGCGTCGTCGTCGTCGTCGTAACCGCCATGTCCGGGCTCACGATGCCACACGTGTCGCAGGTAATGACCGTGCCGCATAAAAGGCAAAAACATGAATCGTGCTGGCTACTAACCGTGGGGTCGGCACCGACGTCTTGCGTGACGCCGGCCGTCTCGCCAGCCGAGTTGTTGAGGATGTTGCGGAAGACGCAGGTCGAGCGGGCCTCCTCGGTGTACTGGCAGGTGCGGCAGGTAAACTGCAGCTTGTGCGCCTCCTCGTCCTCCTTGGGGTACAGCATGTTGGAGCACTCGGAGCAGAAGCGAAACGTGATTTGCTCGAGCGTCTTGCCCTCGCCGGCGCCGTCGCCGCCCTGGTAGGAGGTGGTGGACTGGGGGGTGGCCATGCTGTGTGTGGTATGTCGCGTCGATAAGCTATCTAAAATGTTGATGGAAGGTTGAAGCGAGGATGGCGGGAACGACAGGACGACTTGGTATTATATTGGGAAAAGTGTTGAAGACGGGTTACGCAGGAAGGCTGGTTGAGTTTGAAGGGTGGGTGGAAACCTTGCCACAGTGGATGAGTCAGCGGGCCAGGCTGTGGTTGTGTCGTCGAAGAGGTGCTGAAGCAAGACAGACAAAAGAGATTGAAAATATAGAGAAAGGGGGGGTAGTAGAAGTACCTGAAGATAGATTCGACTTTAATAGCTTTTCTGCCACGTGAATGAATATTCTGGCTGCTGATCACCGATGTGATGGCTCACAGCCTTATTGGTGTACAGGCTGCAGAGCCAATTTTCAGCGCTCGGTTCCAGTGACTCACGCCCTGAGCTACCGAAAATCAGGGACTCGGCGGCCTACAGGGTGCAGGTCCACAGACTGCTGTGGAAATGGCGGATAATAGTCATCTACGACGCCAGAAAAGAGGGAAAAATGCAGAAAAAGACAGACGACGAGTAGCAGGAACAAAACTCCCAGAAACCGATAATTATCAATATTCAACTTCGCTCTCGGACATGCTCCAAGGTCCTGACACCGCACCAGCCCACCAATCAGCACAAGGGTGGCTCCCGTCGCCCCGCCACTGGAAACGTGGGGTAAACGCGCCCAAACCTTCTCGCTGCGGCAGACGTCATTTCCAGCACAGAAAAGCTTCCTCCTGGCTTCTTGCGCCGCCATCCTGACAACGCCTCGTCGCGCGTTTTACCCCCCTTTTTCATCGACCGACGGTACAATTCCATCCATCAAGGTTTATCAGTACCGGCGCTTTTACCACCCCACCTCCGTCACACGATCATGGTAATGCTCGTCCCTCTCGCGATAGCTTCTTTTCCCCTCCCAAATTCATACAAAGCCTCGACTGACAAACGACTTCCGCTAACGCCTGGCCAGGCTGACACCGGTCTCCCGCCCAACTGGGAGGTTCGCCACTCCAACTCCAAGGGCCTGCCGTACTACTTCAACGCCGCCGACAAGGTCTCGCGCTGGGAGCCGCCCGCCGGCACCGACCCCGACAAGCTCAAGCACTACATGGCCACCCACCACAGCGCCGGCCAGCGACCCGGCGGCGCGCCCGCCGGGGGCGTGCCCGAGGGCAAGATTCGCGCCGCCCACCTGCTCGTCAAGCACAGCGGAAGCCGTCGACCGAGCAGCTGGCGAGAGGTGCGTTTCCCGCCCTTTCTGGGGGCATTCGGCAACGACTGACATTTGCAGGCTGAAATCACCCGCTCCAAGGACCAGGCCATGGACATCATCAAGGGCCACGAGCAGCGCATCCGCTCTGGCGCGGCTACCCTCGGCGACCTCGCGCCCACCGAGTCTGATTGCTCCTCGGCCCGCAAGCGCGGCGATCTCGGCTACTTTGGCCGCGGCGACATGCAAAAGGAGTTTGAGGACGCCTCGTTTGCCCTGAAGCCCGGCGAGATGAGTGGAATTATCGAGACAGCCAGTGGGCTGCACCTGATTGAGAGGTGCGTGCTCGAAACTACTGCGAAGCTTTGACTAACACGATTTTAGACTCGAGTAGATACGTATTTTAGCTCCAATTCATAATGTGACAAGCGTGATGCCGTCGCTAACGAGCAGCCCACCGTGAACAGGCTGTGCAAGTGATCTTCCAATACCAATCCATTTATTGAACCGCTTCACTGCTTTTGTACGATATATACATGGGCGCTGAGTGCCAGGCTTACCAGAAGCGGACTCTTTCTTGCAGCTTTGCTCGCATTATTCTTGACGAAATAGACACGCCCTCACATGCTTGCTAACGTCACTGCAGGCCGTCAAACCAAACTCAGCAGAACATCCTTGAAGGGGTGCACCGCAATCAAAACAACCGTCACGACTCCGTACGTGGTCATGGCGAGCGTGGCGTACGGAGCGGAGCGGGACTTGTTCTCGTACAGATACGCGACGCCCATGGCTGCGCCGTTGATACCGATCGCGATGCCTGCAGCAACCGTGTTGGTGCTGTCTTCGTCTTGCCTTGCACTCGGCACGGTATCGGCAGTGTCGTAGCTTGCACTCGGCACGGTATCAGCAGTATCGTAGCTGTGCGTCGAAGCTTTCCGTTCCAGCTGATTGGGGCTCTTTTCCATGCCGTTGAGAGAGGACGGATACACGAGCTGGCCTAGAATGCCATTTGTGATCATGAGGGAAACGGTAAGGCTTGCGTTGCCGCCGACATTCTTCATTGCCGGAATCGCCAGAGCCAACGTGGTGGTGCGCGCCGCCAGTGCTAGGGCTTCGGTTCGGGCTAATCCCATGAGCGAACCCGTGTGCGCACCGAGGAATACGTTACCGGCCGCGGCTGCGACGCTCACCAGGAGCGCGACTAAGCCTGAGGCGCTGAAGAGCTGGTGCCGGCACTCGTACAGCTTGAAGCCCCATACAATGAAGCCGCAGCCAAGCATGGAAAGGGCAGCGTCGCCAGCACCAAACCAGTCTGACTCGAAAGACGGGCTGCGCTCGACACCGTTCGTCCATACTGTATATAGCTGAACGCCGCTGCTGAGCTTGGAAAGCACATCGGGGATGCCGATCGACATGGCATAGGCTTTGACGCGGACATAGGCCGTCATGAGGAGGATGGTAAACATGACTGGATTGGCCAGGGTGGTGAGTATGAGGAGGATCCTGGGTGGCTTGCTGCAGCTCTTTGCATGCTTCTTCATGGCCCGCTGCAACGTGACGCAGGATATCCAGATAAACCACAGAGCGCAACCGTCAACGATTCGAGGCTCGCCCAGGATTATGGAGAGGGGCAAACCAACAGCGACCATGGCAAAAAAGGACACGACGAGCGGCCAGAGGCGACAAATCCAGGCCCAGATCTGAGGCTGGCGCACAGTCGGCTCGAGAGTGCTGGTGGTACTGGCAGTTCCCCGGCGGCTGATTGTGCCGCAAATTGTGCTGCAACTTGTGTTGCGGCTGGGCCTGGCTATCAAGTCTACTCGACTGACTGACTTGGCGCATTTTTGAAACAACTCCAATATTTTAACGACAATGATGTGTGCGAATTTGGCGACAAAAAACGAGGTCGTCCACAGCACAAGAGAGTTTAACACTGGAAAGTCAGCAAGTTCAGATCAATCGGGTTAAAAAAAACTTACGAAAAACACCAACCACCAAACCCATGGCTTTTGCATCCATTGAAGAATTTCCGGTGAGCATAACCATGGGAATGGCAAAAGCGGCACCCATGTGACGATTGATAAAGTCGATCTGGAGGAGTTAGAGAGTGTGGATGGGTGAAGTGGAAGGACATACCGCGCTTTTGATGTGTCTTTCATAAAAGTGAGCAACTTTTGGACTCGATGCGCACAGAATCATCATGCAGGTAAATACGAGAAGCATGCCGAGGATGGAGGAGAGGAATTCGAGCTTTGGTGCTGTGAGGGCACGACTGAGGCCCCATATAAGCAGCTCACTGGCAAAGTAGATGAGCACAATGAGCAAGAAGCCGCAGAATCCACGCCACATTTTCTGCCGCCGATCAGTGACGAGAAGCCGTCTTTGGCACTCCACGTCGATGGAAGCTGTGTATTGCTTGCGGTGGTTGTGGTATTGCTGGTCTTTGCGTGGCTTGCGCGGCCGAAGCGAGAGCAGGCAGGAGCGCATGACGGCTGTATAAGGCAAGCGAGTAAGACCAAAGTCGAACGCTCGAAATACATAAAGAAATTTCAACAAAATGAGACCATTCTGGGACAATGAACATTAATAGCTGTCCAGCAGTTGCAGTCGCAGTCGCAGCCCAGCGACTGTCAATCGGGCTGACAAACCGGTTCGCGTCGCACGCCGGTGCAATGACAAGATGGAGATGGGACAACGTTGCGTCGCACGAAAGGGGGAAGCAGGAGCAAATTGCACGAGACAGGACAGGGTGTCTATTTGCTATTTCCTTGGTTTCAGAAGCAATGGAAACAAGAGGGCGGAAGATGGTCCGGTAGAGGGGGGATTAACAAGCTACGGTTGGGGGACTTTATAGGTAACAGCTGTCGCGGAGGACAGGAGGGAATGGGTCGATGATGAACGTTTGGTGGACTGCGAGGGAGAGGTGAAGCAGCCCGGGGCATGTTGGCTGAGGAGCAGTTGACAAAGGATCGCTACTTTTGCCTGTTTAGTGAGGGCGTTTGCAGCCTCATTGGCGAGTTGGCAGAGGATTCTGGTCTACGAGGAGGTGGGCGGTCTTAAGAATTGGGTATAAGTTGATACACGGTATCGGATGCGAATCGCGAGTGCAAGGTTCATGGTGAAGTGATGTGAGGCTGTTGGTGAGCTCAGGCTCACTGCATATGAATTAGGCTTGGCCACGGTAGTCAATCATGGGTTACTGTCATTGGTAAAGATGTCGAGTTTGATTCAAAATTCATTGAATTAGGGGAAAATGTGCAGACTATCAAGACGCAGTCAACTCATTCTTTCGTAGAGCATGGTACCGCATTAACTGTACCGACGGGTAACATGATCTGCCGACGGATAGCAAACAGGATACCTGGTAGAACGCATCGCAACGGTCTGGCTTGGGCGGAACAACCAATGAATGTTTTTACAAAGCATCATTAATATAGGCATGCATTCAACACCAAATCTGCCCGTCCTTGTCCTGCCGTTGGCCACGGCGGCAATAACCACCACACACCTAAATATCTGCCCCACCGAAACATCTACAACATCCATGACACCGCTTGTCCCTTGCATCTTGCATTGTATTCCATGTCTTGCAATTTTACAGCCAGCCAACCGCTCCATTGCGCTGCGCAAACTGCATTGTCCAATTCGTTGTGCCTTGTATCCATGGCGGCGTTGAGCCACGCAAGCGCAGGAGGTGACGGATAACGTTATTTGACTGGGCCAAGATACAGGGGGGACGCCAAACGCGCATCATTCTGCAGGAACAAGCATCGTTCAGCTCAGCAGTCGCCGTTCAGCTCAGCAATCGACGGCAAGCTGTACAGATAGCTCTCAGCTGACCAACAATGTCCACTCATGCCGAGGCAGAGTCTCTCCTCGTCGCCGCTGCTGCGTCGCACGGCCTCGCCATTGCCCCTCACCAGATTCGCGCTGCCCTCGCCGATGGACCTGTTGGCGATGACCTGGCTCGCTGGGCTGCGTCCAACCTCTCTACCGACAATCTGCTGACCGTCGATGAGCTGTCACTGTACGTACAAACCGAAGCTTCCTCTGTACTCCCTCCTCGTCCATCTTTGATGTGTCTCTCTTACATCTGCCCATCTTTGATGTGTCTAACATCAGCCTCGCCCTAGATACAACTCCCTCGACGCGAGCGGTCAGGTGGACAGCCTCCTCGCCGAGGCCCAGGACCTGTCCGACGTCACGCCGCTCCTCGCCGCACACGACGTCCTCGTCGCTGCTGTCGACGACCTCGCCCGCTCCACCGCCGCCCTCGGCAAGCAGTCTGAAACCCTGCGTCACCGCCGCGCCGCCTGCGAGCGTCTGCTAGCGAATCGTGCCCGCGCCCACGCCACCCGCCGCGAGCTCGAGACCTCTCGCCGTCGGAAGCTCGACTCTGAGCGCGTACGAATCACATCCGAGGTATTTCCTGCCCCCTCCTCTTCTCTTTTCCCTTTTTCTTGCTGCTGGCCCCACGAGACATGTTGTTTTGCCGTCACTCGATCGACCACAGCTCATCGTTCTAGATCACCGAAATAGCACACGGCCTCGAGTTTCGCATCGCAGAGCTTACCAACAATAGTCGACAGTCTCTCAACACCGCCATTGACCCTATACTCCGCTCAGATGACGCCCTCCTCACCAGCCTGCAGAAGCTGGGCTGGGAGCTGAGCGAGCCTGATCCAGAGGAGGCCAAGTCCACGGACAAGCTGCGAGAGACGTGTCTGCGGTACGTTCAGCCAGCGTTCTACCCACATAACACAGCACTCATCACCGCAGGTTAATCAAAATCACCGTCGAGACGATTAGAACGCGCCTCGACACCACCTATCTGACCGCCCTCTCCGCCGCGCAACAATCACCAGACCACACCGCCGCAGACCCCGATGACACCGACGCCCTCCAGGCCGAGCTCGAGTCCCTCTACGCCGAAGTCCTCCCCGTCGCCCAAATGTCCGTCGAGCAGCAGCATCTCGAGCCCGCCCTCGGCGCCGTCACCGCCCGCACCGGCCGCGGTATGCGCAAGACTGCCTCGTCCCTCGCCTACGCCGACCGCTGCCTCGACCACCTCCTCGCCCGCACCAACGCACTCTACACCCACGCAGAGCTGCACGCCGCCCACCACCGCGCCGTCGACCGCGTCGTCGCCACCGCCCGCGACGAAATGGCTTCCGACGTCCCCAGCCCCAGCTCCCACAACACACGCGAAACGACACCATCCCCCGTCAAGCCCCCGGCGCAGCGAAGCAAGCGCCTCTCGCGCGACCTCTCCCAGCACCACCGTCGTCGCTCGTCAGGCGTCCACGAGGTCTCTGCCCTCGACACCCTCATGCAGGCCCTCGCCCTCCCCATGGACTCGTACGGCGACGGCAGCGCGTCGTCGCAAATTGCAAACTTGTCGAGGCTCCTCCGCGAGCGCCGCCAGAAAGACGCAGCCGCTGCGCGCGTTGCCCAAGACGAGCTGGAAGCTGCGGCGGGGGAGCATCTCATGGATGCGCGACGTGCAGTGCAGCGTCTGAGAGACAGCGTGCTTGCCGAGACGCCGTTTGGCAGCGGCCCTAGCAGCCTCGCTGACCCGGGGATTGAGCAGTCGGTCGACGTGCTCGCGCAGGAGGTGCGCAAGGCGCGGGATAAGCTGGACGGCGTCGATGTGGGCGAGATGGGCTGGGGGAGCCTGAAAAGGGATGAGTTTATCGAGCGCTGGGCGCGGTAGCATAATTACGACGCAACTTGCATATCAGGAGTTTGGGTTTGTCATGTTATTGATGGCAAAAGCTATCTGACTGGTGCAACTTTAATTCAAAATTCAGGTATAAATGGTCCCAATATCTTTCCGCAGCAAATAATCCACAGCAACACCCCAAAATATTCAACTCCCCTCCAAGCCATATCCGCCCGTCATTACTCCTCCGCCTGTCTCTTGCGCTTCCCAGTCTTCTTCACCGGTGCCTGCGGCAGCTTGCCCATAGGCTCCTTTACCTCCTCCTCCTTGACCTCCGTTTTTATTTTCTTAAACACCGGCGTTTCGTCTTCCTCCTTCTTGATTTTGGTGTCCGCTTCCTCTCTTTTCGCCTGCTCTTCTGAGCAAAGTCTCTTGGCCGCGGGCTCTCCGTTGGCCCCGGCGTCTTCCTCACCCCGTCTACGCTTGCCCTGATCGCTCTTTTCCTCTTCCACAACGTCAGCGGGCCCGCGGATCCGAAAAGTGCCGGGGAAATCCATCGCGCCTAGCCGGTGGCCGTCCAAGATGCGGCCCATGTGGGTGTGCTCGATGCCGGCGCCATGTCCGCGGACAACACCGAGGAAGTGCTTGAAAAATGGCACAGGGCTGGAGTCAAACGTGTCCCAGAGCTGGTTGGGGTCGCGGTGCCAGGAGGGGATCTTGTGGCGCTCTGACGGCGGAATGAAGCCGTCTGGGTCAACCTCCAGGCCTTTGGCTTCCTTAAAGTAGGCGAGCCCTAGAAAGCTTGAGACGTGTATGTACTCATCATAGGACTCAAAGTACAGTTGCCCCGCAAAGAGGTCCAAGGCAATGCGGATCGCAGTCGGGTACGTGCTGGCGTGGCCATCGTCAGCCGGATAGATGTCGTGAGTGGCGCCAACCTTGGTACGAGTCGGTCTGTGCACGACTCGGGGCATGACCTTGGCGTTGTAGCTGTGGAATGAGACGTAGCTATTCTTGGCCGAGATCATTTCCCAGTATTGCTCGGCGTCTTGCTGGCTGATGATGACGACAACCTGGTGCAACCCCTGCCGCAGCAGCGTAGGCTTAAGGTGCAGGAGGAATGCGACGTGCTGCTGGTAGTGGTCGGCGGGGTCATCAATGTCTACAGCCTTGGCAAAGTCTCGAGACACAAGAAGGTTGGGAGGAAAATTCAACTTGTTGAGCATGTTGGCCAGCTTGGTCCGGTGCAGCGACGCAAAGGCCCGCTCGAGCCCTTGAGCTTCCTCCTTGATTTTGCCAGTCTGGATAAAACTTTCCAATGCCTTGTTTCCGGTGTATATGGTAGCTTTCGGTTTGGGCGGCTTGCACACCTGCTTCTCGTCTTCGACCTCCGGGGCCACCTCACGCTCGCAAGTCTCGTCCAAATCGTCCGCCACGGTGTCCGCACAACCAAAGGCCTTGCACCTTTTGGTCAGCGCGTTTACGAATTCGCGGTCCAGCCCATCGAGGTTGAAGCCCTCTTCGCTGCTCGTCTCACTCGATTCGGACCTTGGGCTTCTCGAGCTGGAGCTCTCTTCGTCCTCTGTTTCGCCGGAGACTAGGCTTTGGGCATCGCTGCTTGGACCGCGTTGGCGTGGCTGAGGAGCATAGCTCTTCTCGACGCTATTGATACCATTTTCGGTGAATAACTTCTCAATGCCTTCGTACTTGGCCGCGGTGGGATATTTTATGTTTAACACGCGCCTCCACCCCTTGTTCTGCTTCTTGTAGCGACAGCCTTGCTTGGCCCAGAGTGGTATCTGTCGAGTGATGCTCGTGTGCGTTTGGGCGATGGACCACTGGATGATGTGCTCTATGGCAATAGGCTGCTCGTCGGGAAGCCGCAACAGCTTGCGAACGTTATTTTCCACCTCGAAGCTGACGTAAAACACCAGCGCCTGGCCTTTGCCCAAGCTTCGCATGCGCATACAAGCTGTCAAGTTAGCATCTGCAGAACCGAAACATCATCAGCGAAATTTGTATGCAATCTTACCTTGGGCCACCCGATCCTTCGTGAGGCCGGGTCCGAGAGTGACAGCCGCCTTATATTTGAGCGGGAGTCGCAGATCCGTCCCCCGGGTATGCGCTTCATCCAGAAACACTGCACAGGCGTCCATATTCTTCGAATACATTGATGCCTTGAGAGGCGTGACTCCGCTGCCATCCAAGACTGATATGACCTCGGATTCGTTGAAAAATACCACGGCTTTGATGTCTTTATCTTTCGTCTTCTCCAGCCATCGCTCCGCCACCTGTTTGTTGCTCAATTTTAGGATCTGAGCGCCGACGTCGATCATCACGCGGATCCGGCCGTCTTTAATCACATTCTCGAGCAAATCCTCACCGTCCAGCGCCTTGCTTTGTAGCTCTGAATGCACTGAGACTACCGTGTTGTCGCTGTGTAGGATATTGTTGAGCACGAGCGCGTCAGTGTGTGCCTCGGAGGGGAGGTTTTGCTGCTTCATATCTAGCGGCAGCAAGGCACACTGATCCGCAGTGCCGCTGAAGCCCGTCTTCGGATGCCGTGTCTTTTCAGCCAAATCCCACCCCGAAGCGGCCATGTGCTGGCTGAACGCGCTGAGTTCCGTGGGAAATACAAGACGACTCAGGAAGTAGTTGATGGCCTTGACCGAGTATCGGATATTGGGAAAGAGGAGTTTATGGAACTGCTCGTCGTCCTGCAAATTGATGATCTTGAGCTCGGGGAGATGAAGAAGCATCTTGGAAGCTTTAACCCATTGTCTGTAGACGTCGTGACCGTCGTCGGCTGCGCACATGTGCTCGATGAGGTCACGGACGTCCTGCTCGCGCAGCCCGCCATGGTAGTAGGACAGTTGCGTCAAGACAATGACAAGATCCACGTTACTAAACTCGGCGCGCAGCTTCGGCACATCTTTGGCGGCAAATGGTACGGCAAGTCGCGTACTTGGCGTGCGCGAGAAGTCACAGCCATAGTCAACGCGCCATCGCTTCAGCAATGCGGCGCGCAAGATGTCGCCAGTAATGCACCCCCGAACCAACGCGATGGCGGATCTCGCCGATTGGCCTAGCCTTTCAATTGTTTTTTTGTACTTTCTCGGAGGATGCCTCTCTGTGATGAACATTTTGATGGCCAGTTTCGTGGGGCCAGGGTATCGTCTTGTGGGAAACCCGGGAATACCGTCAATAATGAAGTCGCGGGCCACTTCGGTGAGCACCTCAGAGACACTTGTAAATGAAAAGAAGCAGAAATTCGGATACGAGTCAGATCGCTTTTGGTCCTTGTGATACAAAACATCATCGGTAGTAGTCAACTGCTTTCGTGGGTTTGCCAATTTCGCCATAATCCCAAGAAGGCCTTGGATAATTACCCACCTGTCTGGCGCAAAGTCCACTGGTCCTGGGGTGCCAATGGTATATAGAAGCTCCTGCCTCGGCGATAAAAGTTCATCGCATTCATCGATAATGTCGCGACACGTCGAACGGAGGTATTTGATAAGACTCATGTAGCTCCTCGTTCGAACCGTATCATCGTTGAGGCATGTAGACAACATCAGAGACTGGTGATGCTCGGGTTGCAATAAGAGGACGCCGCCGGTTTTGACGCAATGAGCCATGCTCTCCCCGACTTTTTTGATTTCTTTATCGGTAAGCTTGGAATCTCTATTGTACGGCATGCGGAAGACGCTGCGGTTCATGAGGCCACCGATGGCCGCTGTCATGGTGTCCATCATCTGCGCTGACTGGTGTCGGCCGACAAAGACGCGAACCAGCGACTTGCCTTGCGCCAGCGATGCGGCTAGTATCGGGATGATGACAGAAGACTTTCCCTCGCCCATGTTAAGCTGCATGACTGCATTCTCTTTGTTGGCGGGATCTCGCATCCTCCGCGCCGTCTCGAGCTGATTCGCACGAAGGCAGATGTCTTGCTCGATTTCGACGAGGACCGTGTCCGCAAACAGCGAGTCATCATACTTGTATCTTTCAATAGTTTGCAGCTCGTTGAGCAGCTCCGCATCGTTGCTGCTTGCTTTGATCAGGCGGTCCATATGCTGACGGTCGCGCCAGAGCGCTGCAATCTGTTGAAGCAGAGTCCGCCATTTTGGCCCCAACATTGAAACCTTTCCGAATGCGAGCTGTTGCAGGAACCAGCGAGGAGATATGTGCGGGAGAATGTCACAATGACGAATCACCTTGGAAAAGACGGGATCTATCGCCGTGACTCGCCAAACGACTGAGGCGGCTTCATCCAGGCGGACTTCGAGCCTTTTTCCAATGTCAGCCTTGTATTCCTGCAGTGTGTCGCTCAACTGAGAACAAGCATCTTTGTCCTTTTGCGGGGAACGATGGGCCTCCAAAGCCCGGATACTAGTGTCAAGCTGTTTTATATAGTCTTTTTCGTGCTGTTTACTCGCACGCCCACTGAGAGCCAAAGGCAAAGTAGTAAGGGCAGAGCGTAACTCGTGCTTATCCAGGCGCGTGTAGCCTCTCAGCACATCAGTGAAGCCCTTCCTCCAGTTATTCGTACCATCAAAGCTCTGAGGAGCATTCTTCATCATTTCTTCAATGGTGATGTGTCCGGATATAGGCTCAGTGTCATCAGCAGGAGCTATCAGGACATCAGGGGGCTTGGCGTTGGAGACGCTCAGGTGAGACACGAGCGAGCAGAGATCCTCGCAATATTTAACCCACGCTTTGTTGAGGTCCCATTCGTTGAAACGAACTCCAACCGCCCTCTTAGCTTTGTCTACATCGAGAAGGCGTTCGAAGCCTGCCAAGCTGATATCTCCCTTCTCGGCCATCTGAGTAGCAAGGAACGAGATCGTGTCGTCCTGTTCTTTTCGAAACTCTTCTTCGGCAGTATCTCGTGTTTCATTATCAAAGACCTCTTGTTGTGGGACAGACTGAGTCTTTGCATCATTCAATATGGTGACCAGCTGAGCCGCGTCAGACTCGTGGCCGATGCTTGTGTTATAGCTTGTCGTTTTTGGGATCTGAAGCATACCCCATGGATCGCCAATGACCGCACTTATAATAGGAATAAGATCATTCGCCATCCCATCATCCATACTAAATGCGACCGTGCAGAGCCATAATCGCAGCCGATACTTGTTTCGAATCCCAGAGACGCTTGTGAGTGCCCTATGAATAGAGCAGAAATCTTGCACAAACCCGGACTCAGTAATGTTGGACCAGTTGCCAGCGTATCTAAGATTCTGCAGCTCGTAATGCCTCGTCTCACCCTTGACTGCACCTTTTCTTGTAATGTGTGTCAAGACGTTTCCTGCAGACGGTAACTTATTCGGAAAGCGTTGCTGGTACTTCGTGCCATTGGCAGCAGAATATGCTCTCTGGAAGACTTCAGATTTTGAGTAGTTAAGGGGCCCCGCCTCTTCACTTGTCTCCCCTCTTTTCTTTCGCTTAGGCTCTGGTTTACGAAAGTAGTAATCAGCGTCGAGAGAGCCGTCGTGGGTGCTGTAGCCTGTGACTCGAAAGCAAGCAAAGCGGATGGCAGCAGCCTCCCTAAGTCTCGCTTCGTTTTCTGAAGCTTTCTGCCTCTCAATCTTGGGACGTTTCGCAAACGAATCCAGCGTTTCTGCATGTTCCAGAATCTGCTCAACAGCAGTGTAGTACATCTCATGATGCAGGGCGGGTCTCAGTTTGTCGTTCCATTTCAGGGTAGGAAGGCTGGCGCCTGGTCTCTTGCGAATCTGTCTCTCCGGAGAGAGTTGGGAAATCTTTTTCAATAGAGCTTGGTCTTCCGCGTCGAGGCTGTCAAATGATAAGATGGCACCAGAAGTCAGAATCTCGAGGGCTGTCTCCTGTCCTGTAGTCGAAGTGAATGGATCGGGCAAACAATGAGATGTGAGCGCAGACAGGTAAGCGAGATATGCCTTGCTTCTCCATGTTTGATTTCCAAGCAACTTATCCAGACCCTCGTTGATCGTATAAGTCTGGATGGTTGTCTGTTGGTTGATTGCGACGGTAACCTCAGTATGGCCTGCCTCGGTGCGCAAGGCTTGCTCCTCGCCGTCGGCAACTAACAAAGTCCGGCTTTTCCTGTCATGCTGATTGCAAAGAATCAGCTTCGGTTGTAGCCCAATCAAGGTTTCCAGGGAATAATCATGATCGATAACCATATTTTCGAACTCAGACGAGCGAATGGTACTGGATCCTTCATTGACGAAGAAATTAAGGCCAATAGTCCCCAATTGCGCTTCCAAGATTTTATCGTCCTGATTCACAAAAACAGAAAAATCTTCTTCTGTGATGAAATGGCCAAATATATTTGACAGCTTTTGGGCGTGCTCAAGTGAAGTAGGCATAACGACACGATCCCGACCACGCTGCATAAGCAGCCAGCCTCTGGACCGCGACTTTAGCTCCCAAGCAATAGAGCTGCTATCCCAAGGGCTCGTGCGTGGATAAAAGTCAATCTGAGGGTTCCCTTGTGTGATTTGGTGCCAATGTAAGTGAGCACTGACATACTCTTTTGGGAATGGAAAGCTTGGCCGGGATAGAATTTGTCCCGGAATTAGTACAAAGACGTCGCTGCCGTTGGTTGCCCGCACGTGCAATTCACGTTCAAGCCCCGATGGCTCGATTTCGCAATGGACTTCCCTCATGCCAATCTCAATGCTGAACCCTCTAAAGGTATGCCGAAACTGATAACGGTAGACGGGATGATCAATCGATGTGACAGTAGGGCTCAAGTTGCCAAAGAGTGCGCGAAAGTCTTCATGATTCACGTAATTTTCGTGTAGATGCCTTGGACTCTTTCCATCAATGAGCATCTCACCTGTCATGAGATTCAGGTGAAGAGTTTTGGGCGTTGATTGGTCGAGCGGCTTCGTGCACGTCTTGACCCATGGGCCAGAGACATGGCTCAAGTACTTATCGTCCGGCGAGAGCTTCATGCTTTGTTCACAAATAAGGCTGAGACCATTCCTGATGCCACCTGATTCTGCAGCGTTGACTTGTCCAACAAGAATCCCCGTCGCATTGACGGCAAGCCGCAGCGAGGCCGAGTACAGCGTCTTTTGGAAGCAGCTTGTAACCTTGCTCTTGTGTTCGTAAATTGTTGTTGTAGCAAGAATATATCGCTCCACGTTTCCTTTATTGTCCGATAATATATCCTTTAAGAACTTGTAGTCCACTGCCAACGTGTATGCGCCGATCAAAGCAATCTCTAGATGCGTCTCGAGCATCTCAGCCGTCCTCTCGAAGCCAGCCTGCCTTTCGTCCCTTAACCAGCTGAAGCACGTCTTGCGTACACGAGTCAGAATTTCCAATGCACCATTTCGACAAGATTCCGGGGCCGCGGTGATAATTTTGTGTGCAATTATGCAAAACACAGCTAACGGTCTGCGTCCAGAGCGGCTTTTTGTGTAAATGTCTAGCAGCCGCTGAATCTCCTGTATGAATTTCGTTGTAAACTTCTCATCGTTTAGTTGACAGTGTCTTTTTCTGTCTAGGCCGTCTCCTTGTTTCGGACCAGCCTCGAAAATCACCTGAGACATGAATAGAAAAGTCTCCGGAGCTGCCCAGTCGATGGATGTCCCGCGCAGCTCACGCAGAATCTTGGGCCAGATCACATGGTCTCCAAAGTACAGAGATCCGAGTTCTTCGTTGTGTTTGAGCACCATGACATTCTCTGCCTCAAGGCGCAGAGAGATAAGCTCATTTTGGTTCTTAGGTGTGTCTGGATCGTCGTCTGTGAGAGCATTGCGGAGCAGCTCATTCCCATCAAAGATGGCGAACGAGCACATCTCTTGGATTAACCGACGTTCAGTGATTCTCCTGATATATCTGCCCTGGCCTGCGTCAAACAACTTCCATTTCATTGGATGCGACTGGCAAATGTCGGATAGCTGCGTGTCTTGCCGGACGGTGACGGGACGTCTGTCCATAGCTTTTTCAGGTTGCGACGCGAGAACTATCCTGCTCTTTGACTCCAATTTAAAATACCGTGCAAGGCCTGAATAGTTTCGAATGTAGCTGACAATCGGCCTGGCTTTCCGCTTTGGGTCTTTGGCTTGGTCCTGGTTTTGGTCCGAGTCACCATCTGAGTTTTCTTCCAGGTCATCGTCTGAGATTTCGTCTTGGCTCTCAGCACAGTGTTGTTTCCCGTGTTCGTACCCAGCGACATCAAGTAGGAGGAAGAAACAAAATTCACGCCAGGCAGAAATGTCTGGAGGAACTTGTAGTTCGAAAGCAATGGTGTGGGCAAGATTGTTGTCGTCTGGGAGAATACTTCGGAGAGGCTCAACAGTCACATCGCAGGCAATGACAAGATGATTGCATCGCTCACAAGGGATGCTGGAGGTCCCTACGCGGCACTTAACCTCATCACATTTTCCGTTGTCATGAGCTTCCATGTGCCACTTCTGTTTCGCTTTCATCTTGTCTAATTCGTTAGACTTATCCTGCTTCTGTTGGTTCATGTCGTCCTCTATCGTAGTCATAAGTTTCTGGTGCTGCTCGCTGGCTTGCGCAAAACGAGTCCCAAAGCAGTCGGCTGTTCCGTACTGTGCAACCATGCTTAAGGCGTCGGATGATCGACTCTCAAGATAATTCTCTATCCAGGAGAGTCGGAGCATCTCTCGCTTTGTTCGAAAAACGAGCGACTCCAAGTTTATTCCCTCCACGCCGAGAGGTGTGTATTCTTGCAGCAGGGGGTTGCGAGCTACGGCGCACATGTCGCAGGCAACCCACAGCTCCAGCATAGTGAGGTACTTGACGGACATGTAATCTGGATAGTCTTTGTAGGCGAAACTCGCTCGCTTGAAGTAGGCAATGGCAAACTTTTTGATATCCGAACATGTTGAGATGTCATTCATGTTTGCCTCCACAAAAGATGTGAGGTTGTCCTCCACCCATTGATCGATTCTGATCAAATTGAACATGATGCTTTCGGGTGATTCCTTTGCCAGGTCATTCATGTTTGGCAATTTGTCCGGTGGCCATGAAATAATGTCTGATTTCGGTTCAGCGACTGAAACAGCCTTCGACGGCGGCTTCTCGCGGACTTTAGCCAGGAACTTGTTTAGCTCCTGGTGCTTAACATGACAACTGGTGGCACTGGAGACAAAACGTGGTAACTTGGTGGCTCTTTTTGTGTGGTCGGCTTTCACAATATTTGTCCAATTGGTGTTGAGCAAATCGTTGGCCCGCTTGACGGCGCTCTCGACAGCAACCATCCAAGCGCCCGAGGCCTCTCCCTGCAGCTTCCACGTCCGGTAGCCAATCTTCCGAGCCATACAATGAAGCGTATGGGAGTCAAAGTTGCGATCACAGGCGACGTCAAGAAGTGACGACAAGAATACTAGCATGAATTGCTTGTAGAGGGTGTAGTCTTTGGGGCTTTTCTCGTGGCGCAATTCCTGTTGAAGTACAACCTTGAGGAGCAGCCAGACCGGTGACCTTCTGACGACTGGCTTCTTGTCGTCGACGAAGAGCACAAAGTCACGAGTATGCTTGACAATACTTGCGCCGATGGGGACGTCCCTGGTGTCGGACTTTTCGGTGAGAAGATAAGGGAAAAAAATGTCAAAGAGGTGGTCGCACAAGGTCGCGTCGCATTTATCCTCAATCATTTTTCCCTTGCACTTTTTTAGAGGCTTCAAGCCTGGGATCTCAACCGTGTCCATCTCCGCAATTGTTTCGGCAATCAGCTGGGCAAAGTCCTTGTCCGCAGCAACTTCTTCCTCAATGGCCACGCTCATCTCCGGGAACTGTCGTCGCAGTCTTGCCGACGCCAAGGTCACGGCATTGACTTTCGGGGACAGCTGAAAGATTTCAATGCGACGCTGGCGAAGACCCCAGCGAATGATGATGCCGGCATTGTGATGGCGCAGGTACAAGGGGATGGGGGCTGAAGGAGTCAGTCATCGGGCCATCTTATCAAGCGGGACAAAGAAAGGGAGGCATACCGGCAGAGTTGTCTCTCAGGAGTTTAAAAAGGGATTTCTCAGCGATCTTGCTTGTGTCGGCTCTGGCACTCAAGAAGTTGCTGATGCTGTTGCGACACTGACGCAGCTTCCCAGAGCACTCTTGGGGGAACAGAACATTGCATTTTGTGAGGGCATAATCGAGCAACTTCGGCAAGTCTGTGAGAAATGGTTGTTCGAGGGTCTCGCCAGGTAATTCAGGCAGCAGAAAGACATCTTGGATGATGGCTCGGAGGGATGGAGCGTCAATGTTGGGAGCCGCTGCCATTTTGGCAGGCACGTCGTGTATGTAAGCAAGAACAGGGCAGCTGGGTGTGTATGTAAGCAGCTGCGACAAGTCGTGATGGGAAGACGAGACTTACTGAGGAAGACAGAACGTTGCAGTTGTTTTTATGAAGAGATGAGTAATCGAAAGGATGGGAGGAGATATTGGAAGTTGGATAGATTGGAAGTTGGGAACTTGGGGGGGGGATGATGATGTTGGAAAGAAGAAGAGGATGAAAGAGGAAGAAGAAGAAGAAGAGCATTTATATACTGCATGGTGCTTTGACCAACCTGCAACTGTGAAAACGAATCTCGTTGGTTCTTTGCATTATTGAACGGCCGGTCGTCCGTTTGTTTGCGAATGCGCACATGCTCGTGATGGCTTCCCCGACAGCCTTCGTGCCTGCGACGATCCACGACACTTGTCAACGCACCCCTCACAACTAATTTGAACCATTTAAAATTGCCAGAGCCTCTTGCTCTCAACTTTTGCATTGAAATTGGGTTCCTAAGAACCAGAAAAAGTACCGTCGTGCTCGCAGGCGTTGGCTCTCGCAATCGCCTTCTGCCGGGTAGCAAACGAGCGCTGCGACTTACACGCATCAACGGTGGCTGCCACTCTGTTTTCGAATCGTGGCAACCCATTTCATTTGCGCATTCGAGCGCTTACATCCACGAGGTAGGTTTGATCCCTGTCATTTCTCATTTATCATGACTGCGCGATGCAGCTGCTGGCATCGCACGGCTAGACTATCGTATCTGGGTTGTTGTCACCGTCGTCACAGCTACCACAGCCATCACAAAGATCACAGCTGCAACAGCTATCAAAATAATCACGACTATCATAGCTATCGCGACAATCACGGCTATCACAGCTATCACAGCTATCACAGCTATCACAGCTATCACAGCTATCGCGACAATCACGGCTATCACAGCTATCACAGCTATCACAACGATCGCAGCTATCATAGCCATCACATGTACCTACCCTATGCCCTTGATAAATCTGTAGAATTGCCGTAGACACGACTTTGAAAGGTCCCCGTACCGCACTCACCGTCCCACCTCGAGCGGACATCCGTCTAAAACAATCCCGACCAGGCTGCCTCACGACCAGGTGCCCTGCGTCCCTGCATCGCGCTGCTCGCCCATTGCCATTTAATTTCCGCCTCAATCAATTCGCGAACCACTTACTACAATTATGCATCTCCGAATCCCTCACAAACGCACTTTTTGCTTTTTCCTGCCTTTTCTCTCGCTTCCCGCTTCGTCGTCGCGCGCAACGCCATTGTTTCCAGCTGCCACCCGCTGGACAACCACCTGTCACGCAGTATACATTTTTAAATCATATTGAAATAATTATATTTTCTTCTTCTTCCGTTCCCTTCTCTGCTCACCTTTCCAGAATGTGACGCACCAGCACGTGGCGCCGTCTCAAGCCACCAACCCCCCGTCATCCCGTCTAATCTCATCGCCCCGGTCGCAGCTGTCACGGAGACGGCCGACGTAGCATCCGCGAGCGCCTCTTTCTTTTTTTGACCTGCAACGTGCTCATCGCGCCCACCTGTACCATGTCCCGGACCCTCGCCGCTGTCACAATATACGCATTCCCCTTGCTATATCTGAGCAGCAACGAGCAGCTTTTGCTTTTTTTGTCTTGCTCGGGGATATCTGGCGCTACTGTCACCTCGCCCCCTCCTCTCCCGTATCAGATTATGTTTCTGGGCTGTGGCGCTGCTGGCCCGTTTCAATATCCCTATTCACCCACCCATTACCAACACTGCATTATTGATCTTGAAGCACTTGTGGGGGCTTACCATGCTACCGTTCTTTAATTCTCCGTTGTGACATACGCTACGTATATTACCAATAACATGGGTAATATAGCTTATACTTGTCTCTTTTTTTTGTCTTGCCTGCGTCGACCGGGGTGGGGCTCCGTGACGACCGGACCCGAAACGCGGAGCGCCTCATCTTGCTCATTTATCGGATCGGCTCCTGCTGCGCCAGGCCAGTCTCGACCCCTGGGACAGGCGGCGACCAAACGCTAAGCTGCAGTTGGTGAACGAGAACGCGAGACGAACCAGGAAATTTGCTGTCCATCACGGATTGTACGAAATGCAAAAAATATCCAGCTGATCCAGACCTGACGTCCTGAGCGGCTGGCGTGTAAGCCGCTCGGCCGAGTCGGTTCAAGACTCAGTTGCGACACCCGCCCGGACCAACACGACTCAACAACAGGCTTCTCTAACAAAGAACCACCGCAAGAGACTGGCCATCGCCCCAATAACTCCCCCCAGGTTGGCATTGATTTATTAAAGGCCCCAATCTACCCACTTCAGGAAATCCGCCCCAGCGCCACATCTGTTGCACAATGCGACCCGGGCACCGGGGCCGGGGCTGTAACACTTGTGCGACACGCAGACTTCGGATGACGGAGCCCATCCTGCTGCCGATCGCGCTTCTTGCACGCAACTCAAACCGAGATGCAAGAGGGCTATGCTGGCTGCTTCTCAGGCGGATCATCGCCTCCTACGTCAAGTCACCGAGGGGGATTCAAGGGCAAATCGTCGCAGGGGTTGGTCACCATCCCCACAACTGCCCGATGGCAGGCCGCCGGTCTCGAGGCAAGATGGGATACCAATACCTGTAAAAGGCAAGGAATAAATGTTCCAGCATTGTTGGCCATGTTCCAAGGTATAAGTACATGTCTCATCCCATCTCTTAGCTTTCTTTCCCCCTCTCATCATCACACACAGCTCAACGCCTTCTTCTCTTTTCTTCAATCCGTCTTTACACTCACGACCTGGTGTCGCCCATTCATTTTCGCTCTTTTAATCTAATTTCCACGACCTGGTAGTCGCTCACCTTCACACTCTCTTCAATCAACAACGTATTTTCTTTTAAACCGCCAACCCCAACAACCGCAAACATGGTCCGCATCACCGTCGCCGCTCTCCTCACCTGTTAGTCCTCACAGCAAACCGGCCTCTCTCGACATTCATACTAACCTCTGCAGTCGCCCTCTCCGTCTACGCTGTCGGTGACCCCGCTGGTGCCGCCAACGTCGGCAACGGCCAGGGCAAGCAGTTCATCACCGGCGCCTGCACCTCCGACGCCGACTGCGCTTCCGGCTGCTGCGCCGGCCTCCAGGACGGCGCCGTCTGCTCCGCCCGCGACGTCGCCAACGACGCTGGAAAGAAGGGCTGCGGCTTCCCGAACTCTGCTGGTGGTGGCGCTGGTGGCGCTGGTGGTGCTGCTGGTGGCAACATTGGCCAGAACAACGGCCAGAACAACGGCCAGGACAACGGCCAGAACAACGGCCAGAACAACGGCCAGGGCAAGCAGTTCATCACTGGTGCCTGCAATTCCGACGCCGAATGCGCATCCGGCTGCTGCGACCCCCGCGGGAACGGCGGCGTTTGCGCCGCCCGCCTTGTCGCCACCGAAAACGGAAAGCAAGGCTGCGGCTTCAACGGTGCCGGTGCTGGTAATGCTGTTGGTGGCAACGTTGGCCAGAACAACGGCCAGACCTGCGCTCCCGTCAACAACTAGGCGCGTCGTGGTCAGCAGCTGGTGGCATATCGACACTCTTTACCCAGCATCATTCGGTGAGCCTTGGTTTAGAACAGGTCACTCGTTTGAACAGTATATTATCCGATGGAGAGTTTTAGTGTCATTGTAAATTTAAATTCATATATTTCTTCTCCCATCACTTCGTCCACTCCATCCCGTCTCAACTCGAAAAATACAAAAGGTATAGAAACAAGAAAACCACCTTGAAATAGTCTTAAATCTTCTGCGAGATTCCAGTCTGCTCGTTGGCGGCGATCGAAGCCGGCCGGTTGCCGCTCTCGTTCATGTCATTCTCGTCATAGTAGTCGCGCGTACCAGTAGCCTCGCTGACCTGGTTGGTGGACAGAACATATTCCTCCTTGTCGATGTGCTTGAACATGAACCAGAAGCCGACCGTGACAATGGCGCCAAGGATGGCAGGACCAGCAAAGACCCAGATCAGATGGGGATCGGCAATCGCGGCCGAGGTGGCAAGGTTGACAATGTAGGCAAAGCCAGTGTTGAACAGGTTGATCGACGAGACGAGACCACGCATGTTGACGGGCGCGCGCGAGTAGGCAATACCGTAGGCGGGGACGTTGATGAAAAGTTCAGAGAAACCACCAAGAGCATACGGAATGGCCTCCCACCACAGGGAAATGGGCGAAACGAGACCACCGTCAACGCAGCGCGGGTCTGACGAGCCGTAGTAGCCGCAAGGGTTTGTCTCGTAGGCCTTCCAGCAGAGAAGAGCATAGCCGACACCACCAAGAGTGCTGAGGAAGAAGCCGGTGGTGATACGGGCAATAGGACCGTAGTGGATGCGGCGAAGACGAAGCATAGGGTAGAAGCCGTACTGCACAATGTTAGTTTACCTTGCTATTTGGAGAGGGCAGGAAACTCACGTTAAGGATAGGACCGAGAACGATAATACTCAGGGTGTTGAAGTTGCCAATGACATCGTTGGGGACACCGTTACCACGCAGCATAGTACCGAGGTAGTTGGCAGAGTTACCGAGACCATTGTCGTTCCAGAACTGAACGGGGAAGAAGCAGAACATGCCAGTGGCCTGCATGGTACGCTTGACATCCTCAACAAAGGCGTCGTTGTAGTTGGTCTCAGAGCCACCACGGGCCGCAATGGCCGAGGGCTTGGCAGGCTCCCACCATCCAGCCCGACCGATGCGGAAGAAGCCGCCGTTGGCCATGCAGTGACCGATGACGCGGAAGACATTGACAAGATCGGAACCACCGGGCTTGTGCATGACAAGACGAGGCTTCAGCCAGATCAGGAGGAAAGGCAGAGGAAGATAAAGGATGAGAGGCAGGGTAAAGGCCAGCCACCAGCCGACATATCTGGCCGAGTAGGATGTGGCAGTGGACATGAAACCACCAATGTTGATGAGGAGATAGAACCACAGCATGGCGCGCTCGGCGGTATGCTCGGGGTCTTCGATGACACGCTCGCCAGTCTTGAGAGTGACAACCTTGGGTACGTGGTTTCGCATCTGATCAAGAAGCAGGGGAGTGACGTTGGGCTTGAACATGGCTGCGAACTGTTAGAAGGGGTAAAAGTCATAAATATGATCTCGTCACTTACCGGCACCAATAGCAAGGATGTAGACGCCGATGAAGAATGGGATCTTGGCAGTGCCGTTCTCGAGGAGTTCCTTGGCACCACCAGCGATGATGAGAATGTGACCAATACCGCAGAGCATGATACCCCAAAAGATCATGGGGTAGCGACCAAATCGGGTATCAGCCAGATATCCGACAAGAAGAGGCAGGCAGTAGGCGATGAGACTGAACGACTGGCCAGTGGCGTTGGCAATCTTTTCACCGAGGCCGAGGGCACCTTGGGTAGCCTGGCTACCGGCGGGGACGGCACCGAAGCCATTACCGCCGACAGGGAGGGGACGGTTAATGTAGTTGGTCCAAATCTGGGCACAGCCGTAGTAAGAGGCTCTTTCGCAGAACTCTACCGCGCAAAGGAGGTAGGCAGTGACGGGGAGCGCTCCGGGCACGCGACGAAGCGTCTCAAGCTCCTCATCGGTGGGCTTGCCCTCATAGTCCTTGTTGAGAATCTCTACATCATGATGATGCTGCTCAATGGCAAAGTCCTCCTTTCTTTGCTCGGCCTCGGCAAGCTGGAGTTGCTTGTCGTCAGCGACGTTGACTTGCTTCTCAGTGGCCGCTTTGTGCTGTTAGCTAACTGCAGTCAAGCGTTGTCGTGTTGCACTTACACATGATGACTGCGCAAGTGTATCTGCGTAGAGCTAAAACAGTCGAGATCGAGTCTGAAAGAAAAGTCAAGAAACTTCGACATGCAGGAGACGGGGGACCTCTGGTTTTGTAGCACCAACAAGGCGGGCGCACGAAATACCCCTACAGCGGCAGCCGTCCGCGCATGGGCAGACATTTCTTGGGGCTAGACACGCTAGCCACCTACCCCGAGGTCATTCACAGGCGCTGATTCCTATCAGGACCCAAGGCGAACCCTTGCCGCCTCCCCCGCATGCCCAAGAATATCACAATCCACATGGACCTTCCACTCCTGGTCAGTAGCGCTGAGTTGCTCTGTTGTTCTAGTGTGCGCCTCGGTGGATTCCGCCCCTCCACCCAAGCCATCCAAAAGGCCCCTGGCCTTTGTGATATCGTGCCAGCAAGCCACGACTCATGGGGGCCATTCATTATCCAAGAGTAACTGACCCGGTGCATTATGAGTGTTGAGCGACTGTCGACATCTTGGGCTGAGTCGCCTTAAAACAACCAAGCACGACAACTGGACTGTAGCCTCCGGCTGGTATGTCGCAATACATCTCCAGAAATGAACAATAAGGTGACCCGCCTTTGACGGACTGATAATGGGGGCGTATCTTGCCCAAATCGAGGGAAGACCCAGCTGAGCACGTTGCGTTGCAGCGAAACAAAGACTCTGGGTATCTTGCCCCAGAAATTGCCACAATCCTGCAGTTACTAGTCTGGGATCCTGATAACCCCAGCACTAGCGAATCGGGCTACTGGCCCGACTCAGGGCTGGATTATAGACTGAATAATAAACGACCATTTCCTTAGCTTGCGAAACAAAAGTTCCCGGAGTGTTGGCCATTTTAGGTAAAGGATGGCGTCTGCTCGTAAACGTGATGGGGGCGGAACGCGCACAAAGATTAGTGCAGGCCGCCAGATGTTGTTCGTCGGCGGGTGCCGCATTCCCGGTCCAACAGACTCTATTAAAAGGAGATAGTCCTCTGTCTGCTAACTGTTGTCTGAGATGGCGTTGGGCTAGTGGCCACTGGTGAGGCATGTCACGTAGTTCGAGTCCGTCGCAATCTCGCGGATCCTGTCGCTGGAGACCGTCAGCATTATCGACTCGCTTGCCAAGAAGCATCCAGCGATGAAGAGCCTGACAACAAGGTCTTCAAGTCGTGGGCAGCATATGCATGTTCCTCTGTGAATATTGAAAGCCTGCATCACGATTTCCAGTAGTAACGACCGTGCGCTGATTGGACGAGCGCGGGATTAGCGATGCAAAAGTTCCTGGCGCCCGCAGCCACAGCCCGGCGGAAACAATAGACGAGGCTTGATTGGATCTTTGGCGCAGAGCTGAGAGCCAGTTCGTTCGTAGCACCCTGGTGGTGGCGTCACGTAGTGAGACTGCTCGTCCCTAACTCATTTCAACGGGATGGGCGGGGATAGCACATGGCAGGATGTTCTGGAACCAGGCTTCAAGGCCGCCCCATGCGGATAATCAGGCCGACGGAGTGGTGGCTAACCGGATACTACTTCGTAAACGAGTTTCTTCATCCCTATGGTGCAGAAAGTTGTCGCTAATAACTCGGCGTCTTGTCCCTCTTGTCCGCTTGTTGGATGCGACGCCAAACCGTCGGGAGCCACTGATCATCCACACGATAGTCGCCTCAGCTGAAGCATCTTGAGTGGTGCAACGTTGGCGAAGCGACATGGGAATAGCACCTCCATTGGAACTCGAGATATAAATTAATCTTGGCACATTGATAAATCGCTTCTTTTCCCGGGAACAAGCAGACGGATATCTCGTCTTGGCAGCACATCGCAGAACCGGCGCCCGACTTGGCAGAGGGACAGCGTCTTGGCATGATTTGAAAAACAGATGTCAGAGAGCAATTGCGTGCAGAATGCCAACTCCCTTTTTGGGCTAGTCGTGGTGGCGGTGGTGGCGGCGGGCTCCTGGCCGAAGCACCTGGTGGCGGCAGTTATCATAAACCTTCGAGAAGAAAGTGCGAATTTGTGAAAATTTGAGCCGCAGGTTGCCGTTGATAAATTTGATGCTGAGTCGTGACGGTGGTCAAGCTGGAGGAGTACGTGGACAAACACGTGGCGAAATTTGGGTGTTGGCTTTGGCAGCTGGCAGGGGCAGCTGGCGGCCGCGTTTGCAGCAAAAAAAATCTTGTCGCGTTGGCATCCTCACCAAGACTCACCACCAACAATCTGGAATCCGTGGATCCTCCGCCTTGCCCTGCTTTCAGCACAAGCCTCCACATCAAGTGGTTATTACTTACTCACGAATAAACTTTTATTGAAGCCAATAACAAACCTGACCCTATTCAGGGCTGGCGCCCGGCATAGCGAAGCCGGAGCCCTTGACTGGACTCCGCACTGCGATAATGACCATTTGATTAAACAGCATTCTTTTATATAATTGCTAACGGATTAATATACGCTAGACGCTGCACGATCCTCGCAAATCGTCTCCGCATTGCCCAGGCTCAAGATGGGTCGTCTCCTCTCCAACTACCGTAATATAATGGCTCTATTTCTCCTAATGCGGCCCCCAACACCCAGCATGGCATTCTCGATACGTAATGGCCAAATATTGTTCAACACTGCCGAGAATTGGTCATTAATGCCCATCAGCCACTCATAAGCCATAAGCCACCAACAGCCAACCGTGACAAAGAGATTGAGCGAGTTGCCATCTCCTGCGACCGTTGTCTACAGCTTCGTCTTTTGCCTCTTGGTGTCCGGATTCAGGTAAAAGTGCAGCGGCAGCGTCAGCACCGACATGATCATGCACACAGCCGTCGTAAAGAGCTGCACCAGCGTCCACAGCCTGGCTGCTACGTGCGGTGCTGCAAACTCGAGGCAGTAATTCATCTGGTACAGGTCCTCCTGGCTGGCAATAAAGTACTTGAGCATCGATGCGCCGTTGGTCTTGTCGCCGTCAGCCTCCAGCTCCGGGCTTGCGTTGCCATCGCCGGCCAGGCGAGAGTGCTTCTGCTCCAGCTTGAGCACTGTCACGAGCTTGACAGTGACGGAGTAGATGGGAAAGAACCAAATGGTGAAGCTCTGTCGCGCCGTGGCGTAGAGGAGGTTGTTCTTCTCATCGAACGCTGCGCGGCTCAGTATTGATCAGTACCGGGTAGGCACGCAAACGTACCAGTCGAGTCCACGACAATGTCGAGTCTCGGCGCAAAGGTTATGTACCAGCGATAAATGCATTGGACCAACCACAGCGAATCGATGCTTCCAAAAAAGGGAATCGCGAGGTTGCCAAATCTCGGAACCCAGCAGAGGGGATGGATGAACTCGGCATCAGGCAAAAAGTACTTGTGCAGCGCTGCATCTTGCTCATGAGCGCTGCCCGTGCAGAGCGTCTTGATGACTCCCTCGATTTCGTTTGCTGCATGGACGTTAGTATTCATCAACACCATCACCGGCTTGACGCTGCATACCTGGACTGTCCATGATGAGTGCGGAGCTGTGATGTCTACAGAAAACCGGAAGGCTTTACGTGAAGGGTGATGCGTGTTGCGAGATAAGACAAGAAACAAAAACGAGAGAAACAGCAATATGTCACCATTACCGATGCGACAGATAATCTGCAATCGTCTTGATGCACGTTGTGTGGATTTGTGGTTCCTGGTGAGCTGATTTCATCTCTTGCATGTGAATGTTGACGTCAGGACTTTTTTTGCGGATGTGCCGCTCTCAACAATGCCATCCACAAAAGCAACTCCGCCCAGGATAAATTTCGCGCACCGACGGACCTGTCAATCATTCATTCTTCATCTCATTCTTCATCATCATTTGCATTTTTAATTGAGCGTCATGTCATCCAAAATCGGCGTTGAGAACCCTCTGCTGCATCCGCTGCTGTTCCTCTACCAGGTGCTGCAATGGCTTATAAGCCTAGCTCTCGCGCCAAGTCCGCCAAAAGATGTGCCCTCCGCGAACCGCCCGCGGATTGCCATCATCGGAGCTGGCTTGACCGGCGTGACGGCTGCTGCGCACTGTGTTGGCCACGGCTTTGATGTGCAAATCTTTGAGGCTGGCGGCGAGGAGGCTGTTGGTGGTATCTGGACTGTAAGTTGCTCGACCTGACCATTCCTGTACTCCTGTAACGACTCTCCGACGCGCATGACCAATTGACTGACAAAATCAGCGTGTAAATAGCACTTCTGGCCTCCAGATTCACTCCCTCATGTACCGTTTCCACCCTGCCGTCAATTGGCAGAAAGGCTACCCCAACAAGAAGCAAATTGTCGAGCAGATCCGCCACCTCTGGACGCTGTACAAGCTGGATAAGCACACCAAATTCCACTGCAAGGTCGACAAGGTGTACCAGGACAAACAAGGTCGATGGATCATCAACGATCCTTCCAACGGCCGCTTCGAGGGCATGGTCGCCGCCATCGGAACCTGCGGCGCGCCCAAGATGGCCAAAATCGACAATGCCGACAGCTTCCAAGGAAAAATTGTTCATTCTTCCCAGCTTGACGAGTAAGTATCCCCGGCCTTGCAGCTTGGCAACAGTAAAACTAATGGGAGCAGCATCGATGTCAAGGGTAAAAAGATGGCCATCATTGGCGGCGGTGCCTCAGCCATTGAGGCCCTCGAATTCGGCATCGCCAAGGACGCGGCACAAATCTCGATCCTCTCGCGGTCCGACAAGTGGATTATCCCACGCAACATATTTGTCGATGCGCTGCTCAGCATGAACATTCTCGGCCACGAGACAAGTCTTTCGTGGATCCCAGAGACGCTACTCCGCCGTTTCTTTTACCGCGACATGGCGCACATTTCGCCCGCCGCCGGTGATGTCGGCCTCTTTACCGACACGCCCATGGTCAACTCGGACATCATGGGCCAGCTGCGGGAAGGCAAGGCCGAGTGGATCCGCGGCGATATTGAGGGCTTTACGGAACGCGGCGTTCAAGTCAACCATCGCGCGCAGGGTGTTCCCAAGGGCGGACCGGGGAAGGACCGTGTTGTTGACGCTGATGTCGTCGTGCTTGCCACCGGCTTCAAGCGACCCAGCCTGTCCTTCCTGCCCGGTGACTGCTTCGAGGATCCCTACGGCCCGCCCAACTGGTATCTGCAGACATTCCCACCGCCGCACCCGAGTATGTCGGCCATCAACTGTACCTACGTCGCCGCCATTGGGACCGTCGGCAACTGGCACATTGGCATTTACACGCGCATCATGCTCATGTTCGTCACCGACCCGCTCGCACGACCCTCTCCGTTTTGGATGCGCCGCTGGATCGGTCTCACGCGCTTCCTCAAGTCGTACTCGCCCACCCCGGCCTTTGACTTTTTCACCTACCTCGAGCTCCTCTGGTGGTTTGCCTTTTGTGTCTCAATCAACCCCTTCCGCTGGAAGTGGGCACTCTTTGTACTCTTTGGCGTCGGCTTTGACCTGCCCAACAACTTTTCCGAGTTGGAGCGGCGGGTGCTCAAAACGGATGGCTACAGTAAGCATGATCAGGGCCGAAGTCTTTAAGATCTTTTTTTTTTTTGGCAATTTTCCCCTGGAAGCTCTGTATCGCAGTTTGGTTATTTTTCATTGTAAGTTGAGTGACGGAACTCTATTTTTGTCAAACCCGTGCAATCTGGATGCGCGCCTATGGCTTTTGACTGGTAAAGAGAGGGAACAAAAGATTGTGGAACCTTGGGGCGTATCGCGCTGCGATATTAGGCTTTGGAGCCGACTTGGTTGTAACGCTGAGAGATAATGGGCTATTCGAAACTGATGGTTGCCGTAAATGGCCAACGCTGGCGTTGTACATACTTGTCATATAAAGAGATCCTGACCGCCGCTGCACCGCATTACACTATTGATATTATGCTTACAAGAACCTACTGCCCATCAATACTGAACAACATCTAGCATGGCTTTCGACTTGGCTGCTTCCGACTGCTGGCTGTGGAAATGGGAGTGTAGTGATAGAAGCCCGGGGAGAGCGTGCGAGTTCACGCTGCGCCTGGGAATACCACAAGGGCGATTCATCCTCAAAGCAAACGAAGCTGACTTTAAAAATTCTCCTGACAGGCTGACCGAGTTTTATTGCTACTTCAGGTGCCTGAGAAGCCGTCCAAGCGGCCGTGACCCTGCTGACCCTGACAACAACGGCATCTGCCCCAACGACACCGTCAGATGGATCCTAGAATCGCTGCTTGATAAGTTGCGCGAAATCGAGTGCACCGACGCTGAAGATCCCGAGCAGGAGGCCAAAGCCACAACAAAGCCTATCCAGGAGTGCTGGGAGCAGGCGGCAACCGTGTACTGGGTAGTGGCCACGCAGAACCGCCTGGTCATCAAGCAACGACAGAGGGCGGCTGACGAGCTGTTTGCCGATATGGAACAATGTATCGGTTTCAAATTCCCAGCCGAGGGCTACGGCACGCCGCCATCGAAGAAAATTGTCTTTGCGGAGCAGCTGAAAGTTCGGGTGAGCCCCGCGGGTATGTTGCCTGGCCACGAGACGCCCATGAGCTTCATCACACGGACAAGCATGAGTGTACTGGGCTGGCAAGACGTGGAAATCCAGGGGAACGACCCGGATCGCCCGCACTGGGTCTCGGTCCGGCCCTTTCTAGGCATGACGCCGCAGCAGGTGAAGGACATCATCCGGACGCACAACTCGCTCAACAAGCCGGTCACCGCCCACCCGCTCTTTCCATCCGGCCTAGATGGGATGCTAAAGGCCCCAGGTAAGGTATTTATTGTCGCCAGGCCGAAATGTACCCGGCGCGGCAAGAGAATGAAATTTGTTGAGGCGCTTGGCCTCGTGATGATGCACGTCGGCACGGACGCGATGACGCTGGGCGAAGCGCTCGCGCGCAACGACAATAGCTACACTCCCGAGCAAAAGCACAGGCAAAAGAAGGCATTGGTGAAGCTGATGGCGTGTATGCACAAGCACAACCTGCTCTGGGGAAGTGTCGGGTTTGACAGCGTCATGGTGCAGGGCGACCACGTGTGGCTCTATCACGTCGGCCCGCGGTACTCTGAGGACGTGGCGTTTAATATGGAACAGGCGAAGCTGGAAGACCGAAACCGGCTCGGGCGCATGTTTACGGATTATGCCTACTGGAATATGCCGGGCCCGGGCCAGGGTGTACCGGTCGGGTTGCCTGAGCCGGAGGAGGGGGACGCAGATTTAGAGGGGCTGTCAGATGATGATAAGTGGTGGTGGTTGAATCCAGCTGATGAATCCATCTGAATCTTTCCAAATGAGAGCCTTGATGGGTGTCGATGTGCACCAATATGCACCAGGGTAGTCGGGCTGGGCCGTGTTAGTGGTGATGAGCCCGTCTGAAAGACTGGAATAGATGACAATGTAACCTTGAGAACTTACGTGAACTCTTTTAATAGACATACCGCAAGCGGCTTGATTGTGTCAGACCGGAGCATTGTCTTATATAAGTGAGTTGATACGCGCCGATGTCACGTATCACAAGGCGCCACGCTCCACCGGCTGCCTTGTCCCCCGCATACACCCAACCCTCACTTCTCCTCGTCCTTGCCATCTCACTCCATCATCATCCGCCTACTCCAAGCGCCGTGGCCATGGCCATCATCCCAGAGTATCGCATCAGCCGGTACGCCGCCAGCGAGCCCGACGAGACGCCCGCCTGGCTGTCCCTCACCCTGTGCCTGCACGGCCGCACCTTTACCATCTCCGTGCAGGGAGCGCGCTTCCGCGACTCGCCCGCCCGGCTGCGCGAGTTCCGCGCGCACCTCGCCTGCATCGCTTCCGACATTGCCGGCCGCGACGACGGCGACGCCACCGTCGACGACTGCTTCGCCTGGGCCGCGGCGCCGTTCCTCGCCGCCTTTGCGGAGCGCGCGCCAAAGCCGGCGCAAGTTGCTACGGCCACGCTTGCGGACGTGCTCGGTCTGCCGTCGTACGAGTGCTCGCTGGGCGCCGTCGACGACCGGCTTGATCCTGGACCCATCACCGTCGTGGCGGGGGAGGAGGACGATGACCACGACTTCCTCCCCGACAATCTGCCACCGCTGTCCGACATCTTCCCTGGCTTCCCGCTCTCCGAGGTCAAAGTCATCGTCGACGACCCCGCCGCGCTCTTCGACAGCGACCCGCGGCGCGTGCGCGTCCTCGACGCCGAGTACGTCTTCGAGTCCGTCCTCGGCCTCGGCGACTACTTTGCCCTGCCCATGATCCACACCTTTGAGCGCATCGCCCGCGCCGCCTTCCCGCCTGACGTGCGCACCGCGCGGCTGTTTGGCGTCGTGCAGGACCCCGGGCAGCCGGTCGCCGGCATCCTGCTGCACCGCATCGACGGCGCGGTGGAGCTGGACGCGGTGCTCACGCCGGAGACGCCGCCGGAGACGCGGCGGCACTGGGTCGGCCAGATCCGGCACACGCTGGCGATGCTGCACGAGCGGGACATTGTCTGGGGGAACGCGTGGGTGGGCAATGTGACGATTGACGGGCGCGGGGATGCGTGGATTGTGGATTTTATGGGTGGCCGGGTGGATGGATGGGTGGGAGAGGATGTCGCGGGGACGATTGCGGGGGATCTGGAGGGACTGGAGAAGATTGTCCACTTTATCAATACGGGGGAGGATGTCACGGCAGGAGAGGATGCCGACGTGGGGGATGAGATGTAGCCGGCGGATACACCGAGACCGTGTCTATAGATCGCTGCTCTCGTAAATGCCAGTTAGATATAGAGTCCAAACGTAGCAGGTAAATCAAGCTCCATAGGGCGATGGGATCGTTGTATTACAATGGTGGTATGTATGTCCTAATGTTCATGAATCGTCGCATCGGCCTCCGGCCCTATCACTCTCCATACAGAGTAACCCCCTAAACCCATCTACAATATACAGGACAATGAAAGAAAAGAATTCTAATGCTTCGAGCCCAGATGCATGCGCCAACAAGCTCTATAACCACATCAAGCGTCCGCAACCAAGCTTACACCACTGCCAACTCATCACTCACACCTCCTCCTCCACTGCCACTGCCTCGTAGCCGCCTCTAGCTCGCATGCCCGTCAGCTGCATCAGGGTCGGGCTCTCGTACATGTCGGTGTAGTCGACCTTGTCGCCGCCCAGCAGCGCCGTGCCGTTGTCGCGCTGGCCAAAGATGGGCGCCGGGTCGAACCAGAAATCCTTGCAGTTGAGCAGGCAGCCGCGGCTGTAGGGGTTCTTCTTCTTGCGCCTGTTCTTGCCCGTCGCGGCGCCGCGGCCCGTGATGGTCTCGATGAACGGGTCCACGCCGAGCAGCCGGCTCCACTGCCGTAGCGTGCCGCCCTGACGCTGCCGGCTGGCCGCGGCCGGAGCGTTAGCCGGGCCTGCCGAGATGGCCGGGTGGTTCGGGTCCAGTGGCGCGCCGGTCGAGGTGAATGCCGTCGACGCGTTCTGGCCAGTGTTGATGCCCATCATGTTTTCGTAGGTTGTCATGGCGCGTGACACTTGGATGAGCTGCGTCGCGACGAGCATCAATACCCAGGTCAACTGTAACGTTATCCAGGCCCCGAGTAGCAACGTGTACGCGTCCGAGTTGACCATTTTGCAGAGGCCGGGACTCAGCACGTTGCACTGGTCCGACGCATCGACCGAGATCTCGGTAAAGTAGTTCCACAGCAGCCAGTTGTAAAAGAGGATGCCAACGGTGAGGGAGAGGAGGTAGAAGAAGAAGTGGCGATGCGTGTTGACACCAACACAGTTGTAGACCCAGGGACAGTGGTGATCGTGCTTGGCTACGCAACGCTGGCATCGACGACAGTGCTTGCTACGCAGAGGCGTCCGAATCATGCAGGTCACGCAAAAGTTGGTCTCATCATATTTCCACGTCTTGAGCAGCTCGTCAATGACAGCTCGCTGCTCGGCGATGCCGTTCATCTTGGGGACGTATCCGGGGTCGTAGCGCATGCACGCTGCATAAAAGAAGGTCGTCAGCGAGATGCACACCCCAAAGATGAGGTTCAGCAGAAGATGCGTCGACTCGGCCCTAAACATGGTGTACGGCAGCACGGTAAAGAACCAGTTAACAGCAACAAGGAAGAGGGAGCCGGCGAAGATGCCAGCCATCCATGGCGTCTTGTGAAAGTGGCGCATATCAGACGGGGCATACTCGAGCACCTGCTGCGCGCAAAATGTGAGGCCATATCCGATGAGAACTGCGGCTGGAATGCCGAAATATACAGGCAACTGCGCCATCGTGATCATGCCTGACCATACCAGCAGAAAAGGCCAGAGAAAGAGAAACTTGGTCAAAAATGCACGCTTGTCTTTGAGAAAGTAAGCCGCGCCAGGCCAAGGCGGTGTCGAAGCGTTCCCATCTTCATCGAAGCCGCACTCCTTAAGCGCTCTATGCCAGGCCTTTTCGGTGTGAAGCTCGCTCGCGGTGACGGCGGGCGTCTTGCCTGTATCCGTCTTGGCGAAGCGGTCCGCGCCGTACTCGACGACTTTGAGGATGCAGGCCGGATTCCCCTTGACGAGGGCCCAGTGCAGCGCCGTGAACCCTTGCTCGTCGGTCGCGTGGACGCTGGCGCCCCATCGAAGGAAGACGTCGACGCACTGCGGGAAGCCCTTGTAGGCCGCCCACATGAGCGAGGTGTGGCCGTAGCTGTCGAGCACGTCGACCGGGATGCCCTGGTGCAGCAGCAGGATGAGCAGCAGCACGTTTCCGTTGAATGTGGAGATGTGGAGGGTGTTGTAGCCCTGCGAGTCGGTGATGAGGGGGTCGGCGCCGTGCTGGAGGAGGAGGTTGACGGTGTAGTAGTGGCATCGTTGGGCAGCCCATTGCAGGGGCGTCGCGATGGATTCGCCGCCTTTTCTGTTGATTTCGGCGCCGTGGTCGATCAGGAACTTGCACATCGCATACTGGTTGTTGATTGCTGCCCACTGGAGCTGTTAGCTTTGGTACGTCTTGTTAGTGGACAGGGCCGGCATACATGAAGAGGCGTAATTCCTTCGTCGTCGGCATAGGTAGCGTCAAACTCGCCCGACTCGAAGAGCTTCTCCATCGCAGGCACATCGCCCGTGCGGGCAAACTGCATAATGTCGTCCTCGGGCGCCGGAGCATCGACCGCAGCTGCCCCGGCGCTCTCGTTCTGTATGGTCCCCATCTCCATGTTGCTGTCGAGCTTGGGCGCAGCGGCGGAGCCCTTGCTCGACGGCTGGATCGGAGCGGTTGACGCAGCGGATATGCTGCTTGGTCGTGCCGAGCTTGCCATACGTGATCGACAGAGACCGGTGTCAGGCCAGGGGTTGGCAGGCGGTCAACAGACGGGTAGAGATGGTAACCGTTGATGCCGAGGTTGGGACGGGAACGCGCGGCTGTCGTCGAGCTTAGCGCGCAGTCATGCTACTTATGGATGCAGGCAAGAATGTTGGTTCCAGGAGGCTGAATGAAGCAAAAGCCAGTGACGCAGGACAATGTTTCGAGAAAATGAGAATGAAAAGATTGCGGCTGATAAATTATCGAGGCAAGGGGACTGATGATGTTCGCAGCGAGGCTGAGCTGTAGTGGGCTGGCTTAATTGAGGCTAGCGCGGGCGCAGCAATAGGGGTTGTGGCTGGTGTGTCTACGGCTTGCAACACAGATCAAACATTAAACACTTGCTTTGCTTCGTTTCTGAATATGGGCCGTCTCTGCGCCGTATCTACGCAGACAAGAAATGTGATGCAGATCAGCTGGCAACACAGTGACGCGAACAGTACATTCAGCGATTTCAAATCAGAACCCTAGGCAAACGAGCTTCGAATCTTTTCATCGCCTCTACTCTTCTGCGATCATGCCGCTATACAGGAAGTTCAAAGACTTCAGAAACGTTTCGATGAGTTGGACGCCATACGAAAGACCCTCATTGCGGACTTCAAGGTCGGAAACGAGAGGAAAAGGGAGGTAGCGATGGAATTTAAGGCCGTGCGTCGCCAACTCCGAGCCGCGTCCAAAGCTTTCATGGCCGCCAGCAGAGAGAAATGGGAAGCAGAAAATGGGAGAGGAGCACAGTCTTCCGATGCGCTGCCATCCGGATCACCCACCTCAGGGGCCTCCAACGGACGACAAACGACAGTGTCTTCCAGCCCGCCACCAGCCACGTCCCATGAGGAGTTCGAGCTTGGTGAGGCCGGTGTGCGCCGCTCAGGTGACTAGGCAGCAAACCGACGCAAAGACCCATCACGGCCGATTCCCTCATCGAAGACATGTGAATAGTGTTTCTACTGTCGCCGACTTGTGGTCAAACTGGGATCTCTACTAACGAACCCGGCCAACTAGCTCGTGGAATAACGGCCGAATGACTGACGTCGCGCACAGATGTTGCGTTCTCAAAAGAAGGAAGAATGGGCTACATGAAAGGCAAGGTACCTATGGCACAATGTCTCGCGATGTGGCTGAGTGGTCTGTACGGCTCACGAACGATATGTACGGCGTACCAACGATCTGCTATGGGCCTTTGATCCATAGCATCGACGACAGGCGACGACAGGCTCATTCTTAAGGCTTAGATAGACTTGTTTGCATAGTAGACGAGCAAGGTAGCCCAGGTTTGGCAAGACATTGATGGAGGATATTGATGAATCAACTAGATATACAAGCTGAGGACCTGTTGACACCGATACTCCATGTTCTTGATTAGAATGCTCATGGGAACGGCGTGTTGATCATTTTCGAGCTTTTTGAGTTCGTGTGTAAGTTGGGTGACATCTATTGTAGCCTTGAGACCTCGCAGCACATCTGTGTTTTATGGTAATCTATTCACTGTGAAAATTCTTTAATTCTGTGAAATCCTACAATTCTTGCCATCATCTCACTCTTGGTTATACTTTTGTAATTTCTATAACTTTTTTAGCTGTAGCAGTGAATTGGTGTTGTGAGAAATCGGTGGCTGCTACGCCACTGTGGCGCGAAATGGGCAGACCCAACAAGCTTGCGGCCCGAATTCACCCCACATCAGAACCAAGCTCGCCCTATTCACCACCACCATCAGGCCAGCAACGACAATCACATCCAGGAATCGACACGGGCTCTCCGTTGCCCATCTCCATCACCTCTCACCCTCACAGGCTCACTCTTCATACCCCGCCACGATGCCGACGCTGGAACAAGTCGTCGCCTTCCTCATGACGCCCTCGTGGCCCGTCGTCATCCTCGGCCTGCTCGTCGTCCTCGGCGCACCCGTGCTGCTGCACTTTATCCTCGCCAGCAGCGTCACCTACATCGTGCCCCCCGTCGTGCTGCTCCTCGGCCCCTCCGGCGGCGGCAAGACCGCCCTGCAAACCGTCTACGAGCGCGGCGGCACCGCCCCCCCTCCGCCGACGCGCACCTCGCAGGCCGCGCAGTCCGTCGAGCTCAACGCCTCGACCGACGCGGCCGCCAAGACGACCTACCGCAACCACGACGCCTCCGACGGCACCTACACCAAGTTCCTGCTCGTCGACACGCCCGGCCACGGCAAGCTGCGCAACGTCGGCCTCGGCCGCCTGCGCCGCGCGGACAAGCTGCGCGCGGTCCTCTTCGTCGTCGACGCCGCGGCGCTCGGCGAGCCGGAGGCGCTCGGTCCGACGGCGCAGTATCTGTACGACGTGCTGCTGGTGCTGCAGAAGAAGGCGGCGGCGGCCAAGGATGCGGCGAGCCACCGCGGCGTGCCGGTGCTGGTGGCGGCGAACAAGATGGATCTGTTCACGGCGCTGCCGGCGCCGATGGTGCGTGCGGCGCTGGAGACGGAGATGACGCGCATTCGGGCGTCGCGGAGCAAGGGTCTGCTGGATTCTGGGGTCGGCGCGGACGACCTCGGCGCCGAGGAGCAGGATGGCTGGCTCGGCGAGTACGGCTCGGACAAGTTTTCGTTTGATCAGATGCAGGAGTTTGATGTTGAGGTGGACGTCCTGCCTGGCAGTGTCATGGCTGAGGAGCCAGACGTGGACAAGTGGTGGTGGTGGATTGCGCAGAGGATATAGAGCGCGGTACTTGACAAGTACGATAATTTGTAATACACTGTATCATTACTGCTCCTGGGTTACCATCAGTACTGCATCTTGATTGTTTAATCGTTCTATTCATCGTCTTATCATATCCGGAACCGTAGATGTTGAGTCTACAAGGCTCACCCTGTGTCTAGTCTATCTGACAACGGCCTCGTAACAAGTTGAATGCAACCAAACGCCAGCCGCAAATATAGCAAAAGAAACAGAAAAAATATAGATCACGGTAGCTTTAAATCTTCTTGTTGACCATCCAGGTGAGCAGGTCGACCTTGGTGACAACCGCCACCGGCTTGGCCAGCGTCTTGTTATCCGCGCTCTTCTCCGTCACGACCGCCGCGCTGTTCCACTCAAAGAACTTGCTCAGGTAGCTGAGCGACGTGTCCATGGTAATCTCGACAAACTTGCGCTTGACGTCCTTGGTCGTCGCGGCGGCGCCCTGGCGCGGGTCGGTGACAATCTCGTCCATGCGGCCAAAGTCAAACATGACGTCCTTGACCTGCGTCTGGCCGGTGGCGCGGCCGCTCGAGATGTAGCTCAGCAGGTTGCCGAGCGTGACGAGGCCGACGAGGCGGCCCGACGCGGCGAGCACGGGCAGCTGGTCGAAGCCCTTGTCGCGCATCGTCTCGACCGCCTCGGAGCAGTCGGCCGTCGCGGCGACCGAGGTGACGGGCTTGAGGCGCAGCGCGGCAATGGTGGCGCCGGCGTACGGGTCAGCGGTCGGGCCACCGGCGCCGCCGGCGGCAGCCGAGGTCTCGACGCCGTTGACGGGGAGCAGATTGTTGGCGGCGAGCCAGTCGTCGTCGGCAAACTTGGACAGGTAGCTGCGGATGCTGTCGGGGAGGATGACGACGACGACGTCGCCCTTTTTGAAGCCGTAGTCCTTGACGGCCCTGAGCATGGCGGCCATGGCCGAGCCGGAGCTGCCGCCAACCAGCAGGCCCTCCTCGGAGATGAGGCGGCGCGCGAGGCGGAAGGACTCGTGGTCGTCCGTCTTGTACCACTTGTCGACCAGCGGGCGGTCCAGCACCTCCGGGATGAAGTCGTAGCCGATGCCCTCGACCTTGTACGGCTGGTTGGCGTGCTCGTCGTTCAGCGCCTCCGGCACGGCGAGGATACTACCATGCGGATCCGCCGCAATCACCTTGATGTCCTTGCTGTGCTTCTTGAGGCCGCGGGCCAGGCCGGTGATGGTGCCGCCGGTGCCGGCGCCGGCGACGATGGCGTCGATGCGGCCGCCCGTCTGCTCCCAAATCTCCTCGGCGGTGCCGTGCTCGTGCGCGAGCGGGTTGTCGATGTTGCCGTACTGGTCGAGGATGTGCGCGTTGGGCATCTCCTTTTCGAGGCGGCGCGCGACGCCAATGTGCGACTCGGGCGCGTCCCAGGCGGCCTGGGTCGGAGTGCGGATGATGGTGGCGCCGAGGGCGCGCAGGACCGAGACCTTTTCGGCGGACATTTTCTCGGGCATGGTGATGATGGTCTTGTAGCCCTTGATGGCGCCGACGAGGGCCAAGCCGATGCCACTGAGAGGTCGCATCTGTTAGTATTGTGCATGTTCTTCCATGCAGAATTGCCCGTCAAGGTGTCACGTACGTGTTGCCCGAGGTCGGCTCAATCAGCGTGTCGCCGGGCTTGATGCGACCGCTCTTCTCGGCCTCCTCGACCATGCGTAGCGCAATGCGGTCCTTGACGCTGCCGCCGGCGTTGAACAGCTCGGCCTTGACGTAGACGTCGCACTCGACGCCGAGCGACTGCGGCACCTTGTTGAGACGCACCAGCGGCGTGTTGCCGATGAGCTCGGTGGCCGAGAGGACCGTGGCGGGCCGGCGGCCGACTTGCGGGAGGGCAGACGAATCAGCCATTTTGATGGTATTGGATGTATGCAAAAAAGATGAGTAGAAGAAGGAAAGGTGACGATGAGTGTTTGTTCAAAAATAAATCCAAAGGTTAATTATCGAGTGGCGTGGCATCATCTGGCCACCCCGCCAGCTATTTTTTCTGCCCCACCAAAGCCGCTCTGCCGGCGATATCCGCTTCTGGCTCCGGAATCCGGTTCCGTCCAACCGTGATTTGGTATCCATCTATCGCATCATTTGTTCATTTTATATAAATATCAAAATGTCGCCCTCTATCAATGAGTTCCGCGTCCACCTTGCGCGTCCGCATTATTCTCCCCATCCTCTTGAATCACCTCCCGCGTCTTGCCCCATTTGAAGTCATCCGAGTGCAGCAGCGAGTACACCAGGATGATAATGTTCATAAACGGCGAGCTGAAGAAGTGGATGAAGAAGCCGACAAAGTATTGCGCTCGTTCGAGGTTGTTCCGCGGGAGCCAGAACCCGATGCAGAATGAATACAACTATACAGTGTTAGTCCACCTGCGCATCCGTCGGGAGGGATGCACTTACATAGCGGACCCAGAGCAGCGACAGCAGTGAGAGAAACACTGGGTTCTGGATGACTTGCTTGCCGTGTTTTACAAACAGCATAATCATCTCGGCGAGCGCGGCAATGATGAACGGCGTAATGGCCCATGTCAGGACGGCGACGACGCTCTGTAGCCGTTCAATCAAAATGATGCCTGGTCGGAAGATCATGACAAACTCATTCGAGATGCTGCCGAGCGCCCACCTCTTGCGCTGCGACAAGAAGACTCCCCATGTCTGCGGGACAATGGTGAACGCCTTGGCCCTTAGAGCCTGCGCCGTCTGCTTCTTTGGAAACAAGCTGAAGATGATGCTCGCGTGGATGCTGTCCTCGGAGTAGTTGCCCATGATGTGCTGCGTCATCACGTCATTCGGCTTGGGGCAGTATCCGAAGCGCTGTCGCAGCACCGCGTCGCCAAACGTGGCCTCGTCGACGCGAATCAGCTGGCAGCAGCCCGGCAGGCAGTTGACCTTGCCCGTGACGCGCGACTGGAACATCCGTCGCAAGCCTTGCGTCTGCGAGTACTCGACCGACTGGTAGAGCGACCAGAGGCCAAACTTGCTGTCCCCAAAGTCGACGCACACGTGGCCGCAGACGCCGACCAGTCGCGGGTTGGTGCGCATCTCGCGCAGCATCTCCCAGACGCAGCGGTTGTCGAAGACGGTGTCGGCGTCCATGCCGACGAGGTAGTCGACGGTGCAGAGGCCGCGCCGGACGAGCGCGGCGCCGAGGTGCGCGAAGAGGTCGTTGTGGAACATGGTGACGACGGCGCCGTCAAAGGATCGCTGCCGGTAGTGGTAGAGGAACGATCGCGCAAAGCACAGGCTGTCGCGCTTGCCTTGGTTGTACTTTTTGCCGACAAATATATATGGCAGCCCACGGTATGTGCCCGTCTGCACCTTGACCGGCATGAAGAGTCCGTCGCGCGCCCGGTATCCGTTGGCAAAGACGCGACACGGGCCCGGCTCCAGGATGTCTTCAAGCAAGTAGCGCTGCGTTGTCTTGGTCATGCCTGGCCCGCGCACGTTGCCGTCGACGACGATGAAGATGAGCCGCGGGTGGTCGTCAATGTTTTCCTGCTCGACCAGCGAGTCCAGCGATTTGGACAGTTCTTCCGGCGTCTCGTTGTAGCACGGTAGCAGCAGCACCATCTTCTCCGGCTCCTCCGGTACCTTTTCCTTGCGCTTCTTGCAGGCGCAAAAGACCTTGTTCCATGTAAAGACACCGACGATGCAGAGAATCATGAGCGCCTGGAGGACCGTGTTGGAGCTGAGGAGCACGATGAAGAGGTAGTAGACCTGCCAGAACCTGAGGGCGGCGTAGATGAGCGCGCCGTTGATGATGGCGAGTCCAGTGATGAGACTCCATTTCTGTATGCGAAGCAGTGATTTTGAGAGTCGCTTGAGCTCCTCGTCGGCGTCCCATCGGAGCTTGGCTTCTTCTTGCTGCACGGCCGAGGTAAAGGAAGTGTCCGAGTCGGCGCCGTGCGAGTTCCACGAGGCAGCAGTCTGCGGTGTTCGAATGCCCGGTGGCAGGATTCCGTATATTTGGCGATTGATCGACTATCCTGGTCCGTTAAAGTTGGTTCACACATCATTATACATGGCCGCGCTTACCGACGCTCGAGACCCCGACTCCGAGGCAAGCACAGCCTGCTGAGGCGGACTCAGCTCCTGGATAATCAGCTCCTCTAGAGACCGCTGCGCCTCTTTTGATTCTTGCATCATGGAGCTAAGCAAATGTGCTATTCACGGACAGAGGTAGATGCAAGACATCAGCTTGGGCCATGAGACGGCCCGGATACGGCAGAGGCAGGCTTTAAGGCTCCCTCCCAGTTTGCTTCGATCCCGCCCGCGAACAAACAGTCATAAGCGAAGCATGCAAACACGCTGTACGATAATTGGGCAATCTCGTCTCTCTCCCCGTATCGGGGGCCGCCAAGAGAGGGCTCGAAGCGAGCAACGATGCGGGCTTTTTACCTCGTCGGGCCTGGCCGCTCCCGCCCTGCTTAAGATGCCGTAAATAGCCACTTTATGCACCAATGATACGGGAGAGTCTGGCGTTCAAACCCTGCATTGCGCGTGGTACAGGCATCTGCCATGATTCACGGCGTGAACTGCCGCCTCGGTCAGCAGCCTGGGGAAGGCTGCCTGGGAGAGGTGACTGATTCGGCGTGGCACCTCGTAATATTTCATGTCTTGAACAATGACCGAACACGTCAGATATCATACCAATCACTGACGCCGCCTTGGATGTCTTTGGAGACATCTGCACCGAATACATGGCATCACAGACAAGGTGCAGCTTCCAAAGCTAATGCACTGGGGTGCAGCATCCGACAGCGACACAATCGCACACGAGAACAAAGGTTGCTGCTATTTCTGGCGAGCTGCAGACGACCTTTTTGCCTGCCACGTTTCATATCCACGCATATAGGCGGCTTCATTGGCTGGTTAACTGCATGAAGAGACAGTCGTGTCCGTGGTGCAACGCGGCACGCGGCTGGCATCCGCGGTGCGACATGACGGCCCTGGCCTGGCCCTGGAATGAAGAGGAAGTGGGCGGAAGAAGTTTGATCAAGACTTTTATTAAGATTCTTCCCGGCGTTGCAAACATAGTTTGTGCCACCACACATTGTATACGAGATGAGCGAGCGGACACTGGCGGACACTGGCAACCATTCTCTCCGAATCATTCACCTCTTAACTACTAATCACTCCGAATCACCTCCATACCTCTCACTATACGACTTGTTGTTCGTATCGCTGCCTAGTCGCAGCGACCAAAGTCGCCCTGGCACCCAGCACCACAATGTGCAGATGAGTCGCCGCTGTCTCTGGTCAGCCTCACTTGCTCACACCTCGCTTCTCTTCCCGTCATACATACCAGTAGCCACTCTCCGAGCAGCACGTCTTGCTGCCGTAATGCAGGCACGTCGCTGCAAACTTGGCCCCGCAGAGCCCGTTGGTGGTGTCGCTGATGCCCGGCGACACATTGTTACACGTGCCAAAGTCGACGTCGCAGCCCGTGCCGCAGTACTTGTCGCCCGAGCCACTATAGCGTCTTGTCAGTATGTCTGGGTCTTTTTCCGTGTCGCAGCCGGCCGTCTTGGACGTACCAGAATCCCCAAAAGGAACAGCAGCTGCCAAAGCGCGAGCCCTGACAGGTGTACCCCGTGCTGCCACCGCAGGTCTGGTCCGGGGAGACGCGGTCGGTGGGAGGAGCTGGCCGCGTGGATGACGTCCTCGTCGAGCACGTCTGCGTCGACCCGGGCCTGCTGCTTGTCGGGGTCGGCGTTCTCGGGCCGTTGGGCGTGTCGCGGTACCAGTTCCCCCGGGGATCGCCCAGACACTCGCCCACCGTGACCAGCTTGTAGCCGCGCTCCTGCGAGAGGCCAATCATGTAGGCCGTGAGGTTGACGACGGTGTGGTAGTGCACGTCGTGGGCCAGCACAATGTAGCTGTTGCGCGTCGGGTCGCGCGACAGAGCCTGCTCAAAGCGTTCCCTGGACCGGTGGATGTTCTCGGGCGCATCGTTCAGATAGTCCTTGGTGTCAATGTTGCTGCTGATGATGTGGTAGCCCAGCGTCATGAGTACGTCGGTGCAGCCCGACTTTGCGCCGCACTCGAGGTACGGCGGTCGCATGTACGTGGGCACCCAGCCAAAGATGTTGCAAAGGGCCATTTCGTTGTAAATCATCTCCGAGTACTGGATCGTGCGGTTGACCTTGTTCAGGTTGCGGTGCGTCCAGGTGTGGCTGGCGAGTTGGTGGCCCTCGGCTTGCATGCGACGCAGCACGTCGGGCCAGCCGCGCGAGGTGTCGTCGATCGGGCCCTTGTCTCTGTTGTTGCCAGCAATGAAGAAGGTGGCCTTGACCTTTTTGGATTGGAGAATGTCCAGGATCCGAGACGTGAATTCGTCTGGGCCGTCGTCAAAGGTGAGTGCAACCATGCCGGGAGAGTTGCAGCTGGTGATGGTTGTGCCTACGCCATTAGCATCTTGTCTGAAGTGTCTGCGCCATTGTACTAACCATATGGAACATTGCCAACAGCATCGCGGGGGATGTTCTCGGTTGAACGCCCAGATGGTCCTTTGCTACACCCTGTCAGCAGCAACCCAACACCACCAGACAGCAGCTTACAAGGTGTCGCAGGAGTCGCAGTATTCCAGCTGGCACTGGGAACCGCCGCAGTACGCATGAGACGTCCCGCACCATCCTCCTTCAGAGCAGCACTGTCCCGGAGCGCAGGATCCCACGCCAGCACCACACTCCTGACGCTTGTGCAGGGTAGACACAGCAAGGTCGGGCAACGCGGCGTGCGCGACAGCTACAGCGCTCAGGCACGAGAGAACGGCAAAAGAAGGCTTCATGATGCAAGAAAATGCTCAAAAATCTGTCGAAATTTTGTCTCGGTTGTTGTCTGTGGGCTGTCTTGCAAGCTGGTCGAAAGAAAGCTCCCACGTTGCGCTTTTACGCTTTCCGTTGTCCACCCATTCAAGCGTCTACGGCTCTTTAAGCCTCGGTCATTTTTGCCAATAATCCTGCACTTGCAAAGTCTCGGCCTAGTATCATCAAAGACATTCCATCTCAAGGTGGTTGCCACACTACAACCTCCGATATCAGGTCCGCATCTACCGAGAAGCACCTTCTCTCAGCCCTGGGCAATATTAGCAGGGATCAGACGTGATACAAATCACAAAAGGTCCTGAATACGAGCATGCTGATATCCGAAACACGCTGGCTGCACGCCGTTTATCGCCGGCCGTGACTGAGACTCTGGGGTAGCACGGCGTTGGCTGCGCTGCATATGCACTCGTATAGTGTTTTTCGTCAGCGGGAGATGAGCACGCCCCCCCATGCAGGTACTACATATACACGGCAGCGTCCAGAGTCTGTGAAGGCTTCACAGCGGCGTGTATGCGTGGATTAGTTACAGGTAAATGGCCGGTCTTAGATATATTGCGTGCGTCGGCTGTGCAGCTGGCGAATCGTCTCTACTGTATCCGGAGAATTGGTATAATCTACAGAGTATTGTCGATTGACAGAATAGAGAAGAGTATTTACCAAAATGCAAACTCCACCGGCAACGACTGATGGCGTAGAAAAGACAGCAGAGATTGCCCTTGCAGGCGACTACTACGACCAGACGCCTCCTGGCGAGATTGTCGACTCGGACGATGAGGTGAACAGCCTTGAACCCATATGGCCCGGCCAAGACGCTGTCGTTGCCGTTATTGGTGTCGGATATGTTGGGGAGCACCTTGTTCATGCATTCTCCGGCCACTGCTGCGTCATCGGCTTTGACGTATCCGAAGCCCGCGTCAACAAACTCCGTCTCGACAACGGCACGACCGCCTTCTTCACCAACAAGGCGAGCGACGTGGCACCCGCGACGCATTTCCTCATCGCCGTGCCCACGCTGCTCCAGCCAGACCAGCAAGTCGACTCCTCCGCCCTCCGCCAGGCCATCTCCGTCGTCACCCGGCACGCACGCCCCGGCAGCGTCGTCGTCATCGAGAGCTCCGTTGCCGTCGGCATGACCCGCACCCTCCTCGGCCCTCTCTCTTCCGAAAAACAGCTCCTTGTCGGCATGTCTCCCGAGCGCGTGGACCCCGGCCGCCGCGACCCCCCACCGCGCGCGATCCCCAAAGTCGTGTCTGGGCTCGACGACATGGCGCCGGGCTCCTGCGCCGCCATCGCCAGTCTGTACCGGCGCGCGTTTGACAATGTGGTTACGGTGTCCCGCCCCGAGGTCGCCGAGATGATGAAGTTGTATGAGAACTGCCAGCGCATGGTATGCATCGCGTACGCCAACGAGATGGCGGACGCATGTCGCGGACACGGCATCGATCCGTTCGAGGTGTGTCGCGCGGCGGCGACGAAGCCGTTTGGGTATCTGCCGTTTGCGCCGGGCGTCGGCGTCGGCGGCCACTGCATCCCGGTGAATCCATTCTACTTGCTGTCCAACAGCGAGTTTCCGCTGCTGAAGAGTGCCACGGAGACGATGCGCGCGCGACCTGGCGTCCTGGCCGGCCGCATCCTGGACAGGCTTGCTGATGCCGTCGGTCGTCCGAGGGTGCTAGTTGTTGGCATCGGCTTCAAGCCTGGTCAGTCGCACCTTGCCAACTCTCCAGGGCTTGAGCTAGCCAAGAGTCTGGTTGTATCGGGCCGTGTTGATGTTGCCTGGGCTGACCCGTTGGTGCCGCAGGAGGCGGTGCCGCAAATATATCGGTTGAACGACGGTGACTGGACGGTAGAGGCTCTGCGAGACGGGTTTGATTACGTCATCGCTGCGACTCGCCAAACCGGTATTGACTTTGCGGTGCTGAGCAGTCTCCCGACCAACAGGGTGGAGTGGTGGTTCGCTTAATGACTTGGGCTAAAGTTGTTGGTTTTGGCCAACTATCGAGCCTTAGCCTTTGGTTTTAGGCTGCACTTCTTTAATAACAGGTCACCTGAACTCAAGCTCTGTGCTTAATAAAATTCTTTTTATTCTTTTTCTCCATGGCACCCTGCCCCATCCCAGCCCCATCCCAGGCTCTCTCCTACATTCTCATCATCGCCGCATCTCCCACTGTATATCTGACACATCCCACATCTCCCTTCAGTTTATTGATAAATAACTGTCAATATCGATGTAAGTATGTCCCGATAACCAGAAATCACTCAGCTCTGATGGCATGTCGCAACATTCGCCGCCTACCACGCGACAACGCCTCCATCTAAACATCACCCCCGCAAACACCAACCAACCCAACCATCCCAACCATCCCAACCATCCCATACTGCGCACTCGAGTTGTCTCGGATCATCTCATCTGACAATGTGTAACAGACAATGGCACAAGAACCTGACAAGGCCTTGCAGACGAAAGAGTGGCTCCTAGAGGAGAATATGCAACCAAACGAGGAACCGACCCCCGACAACGTATCGTTGTGGGGTGAGGATGTTGAGCAAAGTGTTACGCCAAATGCTGAGCAACTTGATCAGCAGAATGTTCAGCAAGCCTTCGCAAACGCAAAACGTATAAAAGGCCGTTCAGCGTCAATCACCGCAAATGCCACGGCAATGAAACGGGAAAGGGCCAATAGCGGTCAGAAGCCCACTCGCGCCCGGCAGGCCGCACAGAACCAACAGCATTCTCAGGAACCGAGTCCCCCTCTTAGCCAAGAACAGGTCTTCTTTCAAGGACAGCAGAATCAGCTGCAAATGCAGCGGTCTATGCCAATGCAGCAGCCTAGGCCAATGCATCCTATCCCAATACAGCAGCCTATGCCAATGCATCCTATGCCAATGCATCCTATGCCAATGCAGCAGGCTTATCCCATCTGGAATCTCAATCAAGTTCCGCCGGCGTTGCAAGGTCAGCAGCATACTGAGATGCAGAACCTCGCTGGACGCCTGCAGGCACCTCGACAGCCTGCTCAGTATCAGGCAACTGCTGCGTATCAGCAGAGAATGCGAATGCAGCAGCAGGGGACGCAACAGCCTGCTCAGTATCACGCTATTGCTGCATATGAGCAGAGAATGCGAAGTCAGCAGCAGGCTGGCGCTGATCAAATCACTCACCAACAGGTAGCGGATGTTGACTGGTTTGGTGAGACTTTGTCCCCAAATGAATACCTGATGGCAGAAGCTGGCCAACAGTCTGCTCAAGACCAGGCTCAGGGTCCTCCTGGCCATCTGCAGCTACAGAACCAACGGTCTTCCCGGTATATTGGTGTGGTTCCTCCTGGATTCCCGCCGCCACCACAGAACCAACACGCTACCCAACATCTGGCTCAGGGTCCTCTTGGATTCCCACCGCCGCAACAGCGCCAGGTCGCTGTCCCCCGGCAGATGCCGCCGCCGCCGCCAGAGAACACCGCCGAGCTGCTGCGGCCGCTGTCGCCACCGGACCTGGCAGAGCTCAAGGATGCCACTGTGCGCGTCCAGCTTCGAGCTCAAGTGCCCAGGGTATCACTGGAGGCGCGCATCGCCGGCTCGCACCACCGCAGGCCCATGTATGAGATTGCACAGGAGCACACGCATTTCCTGGAAGCAAAGGCTAGCGAACTAGAGTCGGCGCTGAGGCTGACCACGAAAGCGTTGAAATTTGAACAGCAGCAGGCGATGCTGCTGGCATTCAGCGTTGACCAGCAGGCGATGCAGGAGCAGGCTGCCTCTTGACCAGCGCGATTACCAGCGAGAAATCAGCTCGCCTCTACGAGATTGTTCAGGATATTTTTTCGATCCATAGCGATTCTTGCCAAGTTTCTTTTTGTCTGGCAGTGACTAGCGTTGGTATTGTCGTTGTTTCATAAGCACCCTCAATATCATCGTTATTGTCTACTCGCTCTTGCACCTTTGATTGTGGTTTTATTGTACTTGTTATCACTTGTCACTCTTTTTGGTTATTATTGTACTTGTTATCACTTGTCACTCTTTTTGGTTATTATTGTACTTGTTATCACTTGTCACTCAGTTTGGTTATTATTGTACTTGTTATTACTTGTCACTCTTTTTTCCCCGTTGGTTTATTATTCTGGGGTTTTTCGTTTTTATTCTCCTATTTAGTGTCGTTCTTTCCTATGGTTATTCCTTTCATATTGTAACGGCTGTTTTCCAATGGTTATTATTTTCTTATTGTTATGGCTGTTTTCCTATGGTTATCATTTTCTTATTATGGCTGTTTTCTTATGGTTATGGTTATTCTCGTTTATTTTTATGGTCATGTCACTCTTTAAGTATAGTTATTGTCATGCTTTTAGCATAGTATTATCGTTGATACTTGCCGTTATTATCGTTTTCATTATCCGCGACGAATCTATACTATACTTGTACTTGGAGTGGCCGGAGGGTACACCCAGCCACCAATTGGGTCAGGTTGACAGCCGGTTGACTCACTGTTCATACAACATCACTGGCGGCTTAATTTCTTGAATTTAAATATACACATGTATTAAGCATCATATATACCATCGTGAATTCTGTAGGACTTCATTACCCATCACTCCCACCACTGCTCCCGCTACTCGGCTGGGTCGATGCTCTGCGGATTGCGAAACACGTTACCCGGGTCGAAGCGCTTCTTCAGCTGCCGCAGCTTTGGCAGCTTGTCGCCCCAGTAAAACTTTTGCGCGGCGTCACGGTCGAGGTTGGCGTTGATGTAGCCCGCGTATGTGGTGTGCGCGTCTGGCGCGCCCTTTTGCACGCGCGCCTGCACGCCATCCACAAACTGCACCATCTTGTCCGAGACGCCGAGCAGGCCGACCGAGTATGACTGGTACATGATGATCTTGTCGCGGTGCGGGTACGCGGTGGCCTCGTCGGGCACGTCGGCAATGGCGCCGCCCTCGTTGTCAAAGATGACGAACCACAGCGGCGTGTCCGCGTCGGCGCTGCCCATGTAGCCAAAGAGCTCGTCAATCGCCGACGCGCTCAGCAGGTCCTGCTCGCGCAGCGCGAGCGAACGGCTGACAAACTTGCTCGGCACGTTGGACAGGTACAGACCCGTCTTTTCCGCCAGGTGCGCCAGGCTCCCGAGCCAGTCCATGGCGGTGATGTTGGCAGCCGACTTGGGGAGCTTGTCCGGGATGCCCGAGGCCTCGTACTCGTCGAGGGTGCCGTAGAAAGTGCCGGTGACGAGGACGCCGAGCGGCTCGGCGATGAAGAGCGAGGTGAAGCGGCGGTCAAGCTGCGGGTCGCCGACGAGGTCCTGCCACTCTTTGTAGAGCGGCGCCATGTCGGCCTGCTTGCCAAAGTGCGTGCTGTAGGTGTACTCGATGACGCTTCCGGGGGCTTCTTCGGTGCGCACGACGAACTCGGTGATGATGCCGAAGCTGGCGCCGGCGCCCTGGAGGGCCCAGAAGAGGTCGGGGTTTTGGGTGCGCGAGGCGCGCTGGATGGTGCCGTCGGCGGTGACGACCTCGACTTCGAGCACGTGGTCGAGGGCGGTGCCCCAGAGGCGCGATGAAGGACCGATGCCGCCCTTTTAGGGGAAGATTAGCAGAAGACTGTAAATGAAGGGAAGGAGACGCACAATGGTGGCGTGGCCGCCGATGCCGACGCCGGGACAGGTGCCGTGGGCCATGGCGCGGTTGCCGTTGGCGTGGAGGTGCTTGTCGAGCTCGCCGAGGACGAAGCCGGAGCCAAACGAGGCCTGCCAGGTGGCATTGTCCATGGAGAAGCGGTTGAGGTCGCGGAGGTCAATCATCAGACCGCCATCGCCACCTCCGAGTCCAAAGTTGCTGCGGATGTTTGTCAGTATGGTAGCAAACGGGCGAGCAGGGAGAGCGGCCGTACGCGTAGGAGTGGCCGCCAGACTTGGCCTGGACATGCAAGCCGTGGGCGACGGCACACTTGACCGCGGCAGCCACATCGTCGGCCGTGTTGGGTCGGATGACGGCAGCCGGGTTGACCGGCACGTCGAGGTTGTAGGGCTTGACCCAGGAAGCTTGGTAGAGCCAGTCGCCGCTGTAGGCGACGCACTCGGCGCGCTTGGCGCAGACAGCATTGAGGCACTGCGCGATTGGGCTGCTCGGCGAGTTGCCCATTTTGCAGGTTGTCGCTTGCAAACCAGATTGGGGGACTAGTTAGTGGATGGTGTTTGCTGGCCAAGGTAGTGAGGCTGTCGCGAGGAAGGAGCAGGTACGACAAGACACAGCACAAGGAGAGCCAGGATCGGATTGGGAGTCGCGGGGTGGACGGGGTCGCAGCTTTATTTATAGGCATGCGACTAACAATTACTGAGTACCTCGACATTGAATATTGAGACATCGCCGTGAGTCTGTCGGGGTGTGAGTTTAGGTGGTGGGTTCAGCGGGCCGTCATGGAGAACAGCCTGAATACAGGGAAGCGTGCTTTTTTCTAAAGATTTTGTTTTATTTTATTATATTTATTGTATCCATCATATTTTTGTATTTTGTATTTTTGTATTTTTGTATTTTCATCTCTTGCACAGTCCTCCTTTCTACCCCGTGTTGCTACCCGATCTGCTCCCCGTCTACCCCATCTCCGCTGTCTATCTCCTCTCTCCAATCTATCCTTCTTATTTCCCTTACTTGGTACTCTTTTATTAATTCCCCCTTTTATCTCAGACAACTCTGCCGCAGCAGCGTGCCTTTCCAGTGTTGCTGGTCCAAGCTCCTTTGTTAGTGTTGGTCACAATGATTAGCGCATTGCGGAGGTGCCTGATGACCTGCTGATTCGCTCAAGCCTGTGCCAGCTTCGTCGAATCAGAGTGTCAGGCGGGGATGCCGGGAAATCGTAGAGTGACCAGTCATCCGATAAACAAATGCCAGGGGTCAAGGGACAATATCAGCGCTATTTCTTTCAAGCCTGTATTTCGCCTGTATTTCGCCTGTGCTTTCGGCCCTGGGTATTGGTACAGTAGGAATTCCGGCGTCCGCCTACTATTAATTTAGTTGCGGACATGCAGCCTAGCAGGGCATAGTTGAGGGACCAAGGTGACATTGAAGATTTTTCCTTTTTTCCCTTTCCAAGGATCTATGTATGCACTAATTAGTAAATCAGCATTTTTAGCCAAGTTTTCTGGTTTGTGCAAGTTCACACATCTCTCTCTCGTCTCTGTCACGTGCAGGGTCCATCGCCTGTCCCCTATCCTTATCCTTATCCCCCGTCCTCCTTATCGTATCGCTTATTTTACTTTACCAGACAAACATATCCGTACATGCCCAACAACTTCATCTCCTCTCAACTTGCCTTGTCGTCCAGATCACAGACATGATCTGAATCAAATTCTCAATGTATCCCCATCACACCACTCCCACACGCCTCCTGTTACCATCCAATCAACCCCTGCGTCCCACGCCACCACTACAACCCGACACATACCTCATCCCCTGACCATCTCCGGCTAAGAACAATGCGCTCCCTCCATCGGCAAACATTTTGACGCCCAGTCGTATTCGGATAAAGCAGCTGCGAATCTCGTGATCTTCCTCAACCTCAACACCAATTATAAACGAACCCGGCTCTGCCCCCGCAAACTTGGACGACGCAAGCTTGAACGACGCGACTGACTTGATCAAGAGCCAGCAGACCCTCCTGCAGCATGTCACCATTCCGCAATAGTAGTTGGAGTCGCAGCAGCCACGAGCTTCTCACATCACGCTGCGCAAAGACATCAACCCGCTCGACACATCTCCTAGTCCCCTTCTTTCCCCAGAACCCTGGACCCTGTCCATCACATCGCCTTCCGATCAACTCTTGTGCAAGCTCCACTGACCCCAGAGTCACTTGAGCGGTTCCGTGATGCCATCACCTGTGTAGACGTTTGATTTTGTGCATCACCTGCCAAGTAGTTCACAGTTGCAACAAAGGAGACAAAGAGAAATGGATGGGAAGGAAAAGAAGCCAAAATAAACGAAACAAGCCCGTCAGCACCATTCTTGCCTATTCCTGATTTTTTGAAGCTAGACACGCCCTTGACCAATAGCCCGCCGACCGAGTGGGCACCCGCGCGGGCCGGAGAGCCTCTCGGTCCCGAAACGCCAAGAATTTTTCTCCGGTCCCCGAGATTCTCAGCCTTATAAGGAACACGTCTTCAACAACACAGACGACGCTGACGAATACGCTGCGTCACCAACGGGACGGGCAATTCACAGAGTCCGATAGTATTTACTATAAATCACATATTTCTCTTCTCTGTCGTCCAATCTCCTCTCCAAAAATGGCACTCAACCTCACAACAAAGACATTACGCGTCTCTCGAGCCTTTCCATCAATTCGACCTTCTACCCGCCTATCATCCACCATGCACACCCCATCATCACCGCGCATCGCCATTGTCGGCGGCGGTCCTGCTGGGCTTACGCTCGGCGCGCTGCTGCACCAGCGCCGCGTGCCCTTCACCGTGTTTGAGCTGCGCCCGGAGCCCTCGGCCGCGGCGTGGGCGGCGCCGTCGGGCATGCTGGACCTGCACGAGGGTGACGGTCTGCGGGCCATTCGCGCCTGCGGACTGTATGACCAGTTCTTGCCGCTCACCGGCGAGTGCTCCGAGGAGTACGTGCTGGCCGACAAGCTCGGCGAGCGCGTCACCCTCAAGTCGGCCGACGAGGGCGACGCGAAGCGCCTGGAACAGGCAAGACCAGAGATTTCCAGGAATAATCTGGCCAAGCTGCTGCTGACGCGCATCCCGCCGGAGAGCGTCCGCTGGGACAGCAAGCTGCGCGGCGCCGAGTACAACGACGGCGTGACGACGCTTGATTTCGGCAGCGGTCACCGCGAAGAGTTTGACCTGGTGGTCGGCGCGGACGGCGCCTGGTCGCGTGTGCGCACGCTTCTAACGCCTGTCCGCCCGCGCTACAGCAACGCACAAGTCGTCACTGCCACGATCCGACACCTCACGACCCAGCACCCGCACCTCGCCCAGCTCGTCGGCACTGGCTCCTTTAGCGCCCTCGGCGACCGCCACGCTGTCATCTCGCAGCGCGGCCCGCAAGACTCGGCGCGCATCTACCTCTGGCTGACCACGACCGACGAGAAGCTCGGCGTGACCGCCGGCCTGGCCAGCAAGCCCCCGACCGCGGCGGCCGCGCTTCTCCTCGACAGCGACCGGTTCCTGGGGCAGTTTGGCCCGGTGGTCAAGGAGCTGGTGACGACGGCGCTGGCGGCGGAGGAGGCGGACAACCCCGGCGCGGGGCTGGACGTGCGCGGGCTGTACGCGCTGCCGCACGGGACGGCGTGGAAGCACAAGGCGGGCGTGGCGGTGATTGGGGATGCGGCGCACGTGATGCTGCCGAATGGCGAGGGTGTGAACCAGGCGATGCTGGACGCGACGCTGCTGGCGGAGGCGGTGGCGGGGTCGTATGAGGAGGCGGACGGGGATGTGAAGAGCTTTGGGGAGAAGCTGTCGCCAAAGGTGGAGGCGTTTGAGGCAGACATGGTGCAAAGGGCGGTCAAGGTGGGTGAGCTGACGGATAGACTGGTGGGCGTGATGTTGGGAGAGGATGCGTTGAATGGGATGCTCAAGTTCTTTTCGGAGTTTCAAGAGGAGCAGGCGCAAGAGCAGGCGCAAGAGCAGGCGCAAGAGCAGGAGCAGAAGTAGTAGGTGGCGGCGGTGAGATGGTTTGACGCATGTCGGCGTAATAATATTGTATATAGAATACGGATTTCAATAGATTATAACAATCGAGCCCAATGCCAGCAATACACGCAACGTTGCTGTCTTCAGCAACCCAACACAACCGCACAGTCCAAAACCGCCGACTGTCCGGCCTTGACATACTCAATCGCCTCCCGGAGCACCCCCGGCAGCTCCGCCGCCTCCCTCACCCTCCCCGCAAAGATGTCTCCGCACGCCGCCGCCTTGGCGATGCCCGCATAGTCCGGCGTCGGGTTAAACGCGATATTAATCTCATCATTCGTCGCCGTCTGCGCCAGTCCCTCCGGATGCACCAAGTTATACGACTGCCTGGGCGCATTCCATCCTGTTTTCCAATTAGCATCGTCATCATCGTGCCAGATTTTCCTGGACGCACCATTATTGTTGAGCACAATCGTCAGCACCGGAATGCTGTACCGCTTCGAGATCCAGTAGACGCTGCTCGGCACCGAAAACATGTACGTGCCGTCGCCGACAATCTGCACGACAAACTTGCGCTGCCCGTCGGCGTCGGTGGCCAGCTTGATGCCCAGCGCGGCGCCGCCGGACCAGCCGAGGCCGCCGCCGCCGCAGTTGATCCACGAGCCGGGGAGGTCCGCCTGGATGTTGTCGTGCACAAAGGGCGTGTTGGTGACGGCCTCGACGGCCCAGATGGTATCGGCGGGACAGAGCGCGCGCAGCTGGCGGCACAGGTGGCCGGCGCCGAACCGGCCGTCGGGCAGGGACTTTGCGGCCTCGTCGATCCTCGCTAGCCGGGCTTGATACTCTCCCTTGATACGTTTGGTATGCTCGGTCGCATTTCGGGCCTTGATCTTCTCCGCGGCGCGCCCCTCGTCTAGGCTGTCGAGAATCTGCTCGAGTGCTTGCACAGCGTCGGCACGGTACCGCGCCCGCGCTTTGATGTAGGCGACGGGCATCAGCTGCTTGAGCGGATCGACGTCAATGTGGAAGACGACGGCATCGTCGCGTGGCTTGCACCGGGTTGGAATCCAAGGCACGTCGCAGTTGACGACGAGGATGGCGTCGGCGGCCTCGATGCACGGCTCGACGCCGAAGCGCATGCCCATCCACGCCGGGTGCGTCGCCGGAAAGCACATGTCACTACCGCCCGTATCCAGCACCTGCAGCCCCGGCACCGCCTCGGCCAGCTTCACCAGCACGCCCGGGAACGCATGATTCCTGCCGCCATAGCCCGTAATCACCAACGGCCGCTGCGCCCCCGCCAACACCTCTGCAATCTCCGCCGGCGCCCCCCTCGGCAGGCCCCCGAGCGCAATCGGCGCCCACTCTTCCTGCCGCAACGCATACGGCTTCACCTCTGCCTCCATAATCTCCCGCGCGCCGCACAGGTACGCCGGGCCCTGCGGATCGGAGCGCGCAAACTGCAGCGCGCGGTTGACGAGCTGCTTGGCGTTGGCGGCCGTCTTGATCTCGCCGGCGTAGCGGCAGTACTGCGCGACAATCTGGCGCTGGTCGGGCACGTCCTGCATCCAGTGGATGTACTCGGTGCGGCTGCCGCGGTGCTCGCCGTCGAGGGTGAAGGGCGAGAGGCCGGCGAAGACGAGGACGGGGGCGCGGCCGGAGGAGGCGTTGTGGACGGCGGCGGCGAGGGCTTGCGTGCCGACGTCGACGTGCACGATGACGCACTGCGGGCGGCCGGTGAGGCGGGCGAAGCCGTCGGCCATGGACATGGCGACCATCTGTCTTGTCAGTGGGGGAGGGGGCGGCGGTGGGTGGACGGCTTATGAGAGAGACGCACTTCATTTGGGCAGGTGATTATGCGAGGGAACTTGCCGTCCTTTTCGCGCTGTCCCTTGACCATGGCGTCAATAAAACTCGGGTGGTCCGAGCCGAGGTTGACGAAGCAGTGGGTGACACCGGCATCCCAGATGGCGTCGAAAAAGGCGCTCGACGCGGTATACATGGTGACGGTGGGCGATGTGATGGAAAGATGGAGTTTTGAGGTATTGGAGAGCGGAAAAAGGCACAGAGACGCTTCTTATACACGTCCTCTTATCGAGTGACGCGTCAAGTCATTGGAGGAGCCGGCGCCGGAGTCCTCCCCGCAGGCGTGGGGCAGCCCGGCTCCGAGCAGCGGCAATTGGCGGGGTTCACCAGGCACGTCCAGTTTGCGGGGAAACAAGGTTGTGGCTAAATCTAGAGCGAATCGGAAATTTCGGAAAAGGAAAAAAGCAACAGATGAATTTGTGAAATGCGCCCAGTGGCTGATCTAATGTTTAGCAAGTGCCGTACCCTTTCCCGCAGCCTTGGCTCTGGCCTTTGCAACCCTCTTCCCGGCTAAGTCAACGGCAAAATCACCTCCCCTTTCCATAAACGCCTTCAGAGTCTCGTCTCTTGAATTACGCCATCATTCTTGCCAGCGGTCCAGCTCATAGTTTCCCTCGCCGTGGGTCGGGGCCCTTATTGTGGCTTCACCGCCGCCAGGAGGTCGACGGCGAAATCGCCTTCCTCTCGCACCAAATCTTGGAGGCCCTGATTCCACAACATATCCAGGTACTGTTTCGCCGTGGCGGCGACCATCCAGCGCATTCTGCAGCTCGGTCGAGTCGAGCGGTAGACCTCTCGAGCGCAGTCGATAAATCGCTCCGCATTAGGCGGCGTCAGCACCTTGGCCGTGAAGTTAGCCAGAGAGTACTTCTTGAGGTCGGCGATCCCGAAGTAGTCGGCTAGCACATACACGCGTGTATGCATTGATAGTTCGTCGTCGTCTATGCCCCCGGTCAGTGGCAGAAGAGGAGAGGGTTGCTTCGTCATGAGGGAAGAGGACCACCTACCCGTCGCGTTGAGCGCTGTCGCAAGTTCTATTGGATACACGTTCGCGTACGCGCCCGTGTACATGTAGTCGAAGCAGCGCAAGTCGGCGTACATACTTCCACTATCACTATAGTACTGAAAGAGGCATGTTTGACCTTCTTTAAAGCCGCTCATCATAGCTTGCGCAAAGTACTGGCTCTTTGCGGCGAGCACTAGTCGGTGTGCAGGGAATTCGAAATTGTCTAGGCGAATCCGGACTTCGGAGAACTTCGGGTTACAGAACCTGTGAAAAATGATCAGTGGCAGAGCAATGACAGAGTCATGTCGAGATGGTTGACTGACCAGTCGATGTCGCCGGTGAATTCGAGGACACGGCGGTCAGGGTCTTGCGGCGTCACTGGCACCTCATCTTCATAGGGAAGCTTCCTCTTAGGCATAGTGTTTGGATAGGGTAAAGGCAAAATTTAGAGGGAAAGCTAATTGCTATTTTCTGAGATGATGGTTCAAGATGTAGAAAGAAGTTTGGGTGTAGAGTTTTGCTTTGCAGATTGTCCCTCAATTGTAATTAACTTGCTAGCCACGCTTCTCGCTGACAAACGGGCGCTTCCAAAACTGCAGCATAGGAAAACACCCCAAGGAAACCATTAGAAACAGACTGAACATTCCAGGAAAGTATACTAGTTGTGATATTAAGAAGTGTCGTCGTACGCTGTTGTCGCAGCCCCCTTGTGTAATCCGGGCACTAGAACGTTATGATAGACAAGACTTTCAAATCACCTCCCCTTGCCAGGACCGCCTTAAGAGTACAACTCACGCCCTCCTTTTTTCTTTGGACCCTCCAGCAGCTTCTATTTTGGCCAGTCGAAGGTGGCCACCTGTACCGGCGGCGGTGTTGACTTCACCAACGCCATCAGATCGACCGCGAAATCGCCCCCTTCTCGCAGCAAATCCTGCAAAGGCTTGTCCCACAGCTCTTCCAGGTGGTTTTGCGTAGCTTTGGCAGCGACTCGACGCAACTCATCCCCCGCATTCACCGTTGACGCGTACACGTCGCGGACGCAGTCGACAAACTTTTCCTTGTCGCTCAGGAACTTGACCTTGTTCTCGAGGATAGTCGCGGAGTATGTCTTGAGGCCAGCAATGTCAAAATACTGCGCAAGCTCATACACACGGACGTCTTTGATCAGCTCGTCGTCGTCTACACTCCCCCCGACAGTAAGCACATCATCACAATCGGAATGGGGTCGCGCTCGCTCACCAGCAAAGGCGGCGAGTCCAGCCGCGGGGCTCTCTGCGTATTGGCCCGTGTAAATGTATTCGAAGCAGCGCCAGTAAGCGTGCATACTTCCCTCGCTGTACTGGAAGACGCCTGTCTCGGCTTGCCCAAACTTTTCCGAGAGCGCGCGGGCAAAGTACTCGCTCTGTGTGGAGAGCACCAGTCGGTGTGCGGGGAGCTCAATGTCTCCGAGGCGGATCGTCGTGTCAGAGAACTCGGTGTCGTTGAACAGCCTGCACTCGATGATCAGCGGGCAAAGACGGGCACAGGTATGGTGATACGGTCGACTCACTCGCTGATGCGACTCATAAAATCAAGGACACGTTGGTCCGGGGGATCTTCTTTCTTTGGCATTAGCTTTGGCATTTTGCTTGTAGTCTTCGTTGCATGAGTGTAAAGCTCGTTCGGAGGAAGAATGAGGCCAGAGATCTCGTTTTTGTTCTGGGCACGGCCCGGGTTGGGTGGCAGGGTTTGTCATTCACTGTAGCAGCCCGACTTCACTCACTTTGCAAACTAGATTCACAGACCCCGTCTGCTCTGCCCGGTCGTCTGGAAACAGAAGACATTCGTTGCACGCAGCGTGAATCGCCATAGAATCTAATGGAATTGCAATTTTGCCCGGAGTAGACAAGGAGGTTAATCCGGGCAGTTGAACGATGTGATAGACAAGACTTTCGATCCCTCCCCACTACAGCAGTCAAGGTCCTCCTGTCCGACTTTCCAAGCCATTCGTAGGGCAAGACGTACGAAATATTCGTCACCAACTCCCCCAACGAGCACTATCCCACGGTGTCGCTTTAGACGGGTCAATCATATCGATCGCAAACTCGCCGCCCTTTTGCACCAAATCCTTCAGGGGCTCACACCACAAGTAGTCCACATTGGCTTTCGTAGCCCTGACCAGAGCTTGCCGCAGCTCGCATTGCCGGTCCGTGTCCATCGGCTGCGCGTACAGATCACGGATACACTCGATGTATCCTTCCTTGTCCGTCCCTCTATCCCTAAGCTTATCCTTGAACCTCTTCAACGCCCTTTCACGGAGTTGTCGGATCCCAAAGTACTCGGCCAGCTGGTACACGCGTACATGCACTAATAGTTCGTGATCATCTGTTATCCACGTCAGCCTTGAGAGTGAAAAGGAGGGTTTCAGGAGGTAAGAGCGTGCCACAGTACCTGGTGCTGGGATCTTCTTCATGGGCTTTTCGTCATAGTCGCCTGTGTATATGAACCTGAAACAGCGCGCGTAGGCATGCATGCTTCCATCTTTAAAGTCAAAGACGCTCATCTTGCTTCCCTCGGAGTCACACGACAGGGCGCGGGCAAAGTACTCGCTGTTGGCAGCGAGCACTATGCCGTGTGCCCGGAGCTCGACCTCACCCAGGCGGATCGTGACATCGGAAAATTGCGCATTGTCAAAAAGTCTACCGGGTGATGAGCATAAACAATGATACATTCACGCTGACGCGATCGACTTACCGTCCAACACCACGCACAAGATCCAGAGGTTCGTCGGTGCCTTGCATCGGCCACGGCATCGTGTATGTAGGCTCCCTTTTCCTCTTCAGAGTCTTCTTCGACGGTGACGGCTCTTGATCAGCAGCGACGGGCGCCATGATTGTTCAATTAACGTGTTTTGACGAAATCGCAGGGAGGATCGGATTGTGTAAGAGACAGAGCGCGGATGAGATGTACGGAGTTGCTGAGGTTTACGGAGTTGCTGAGGTGTGAAGAGTTTCTGAGGTGTGAAGAGTTGCTGAGGTTCAAGGAGTTCTGATTCATGAGCCTCACCTGCAATTCACTTTGGGAGGCAGGCAGCAGTCAAGGAACCTTCTAGATGAATGTGATGGAATTGCAATTAGTATCGAATGTCCCTGGGTATAGAAGGATTCGCTCAGCAGCCCTGCCCTCATGCTGTATCGTCCACCGTAATGAAGAAAATCCAAGAATAAACATGTAACAAAGAATCAAGAAGAATCCATCATAAACCGTATCATCCTCCATTAACCACCTCAACTCCCCGCCGCCGCCTCGCGCGGTTTTCTATCCAGCCTCAGCGTCGGCACCTCGACGCCCTGCAGCGCCCTCGCCGCCCTCCCGTCCCGCAGCGCCGCCCAGTGCGCGCGCAGCGCCTCCTCGCGGACCACCAGCTCAAAGCCGGCCAGGAAGCAAAACGACAGCTCCAGCCGCGCCAGCTCCGTCTCGCTGACGCCGCCAACGCGCGCAAACCGCGCGTGCGGGTGCAGCCGGTCCTCGAGCGCCTTGTTTGCCACCCGCAGGCCTGCCAGCACCAGCCGGTGCGCGTTGCGCCGCGTTACCGGCAGCGCGCGCTCCTCCACCGCCAGCCGGTGAATGTACAGCGACGCCGCCAGGTACACCCCCGCGCTCATCGGACAAAACTGCTCGAGGCGTTGGAGGTAGCTGCGGATGCTAATCGGCGGCTCGTTCTTGCTGTAAAACTTGCGCGTGATGACGCCGTGTTGGAGGTTGACGGGCGGCGCGTCGGCGCCGGCGACAATATATGGTGATGGCGTTGTCGGTTGTGGTGAGGGCGGCCGCGCGTGGGGTTTGAGCACAACACCGTCGATATCGGCGTCCGTTTCGGCGGGCGCTTGACCGGCCAACGTCGCGGACATGGCCACGCTATACGCCTGCAGCTTCGTCTTGCCCCCGCCGTGGTGCGCGTCGTCGTCGCAGGGCCGCTTCCCCGTCACCGGGGAGGATGAATGCTGCTGCCGCAGGCGCGCCAGGTTCTTCTCGGAGTGCGAGCGCACAATATTCTCCTTTTCGGCCTGCAAGCCGCTCATCTGCGGGTCCGTGAGCATGCGCGGCGGCGGCGTCGGGGGCACGTCGCCGGTGATGCGCACCAACAACTCGAGGCTCGCGCTCAGGAGTCGTAGCGCCTCGACGGCCGGCAGCTGGAAGAGGTCGTGTGGTGCGGACTCGGACGCCGGTGCGGCGGGCTCGGTCGACGCAGCGAGGCCCGGGTCGGACAAAGGCACGGGGCTCGGTGGTTGCGGCAGCTCGGATATGCTGGCGCTGCTGACCGCGGAGGTGTCGACGGGAAGCGACGCAGCCGCCGGTGCGACGTCCATGGTCGTTTTGTAGGGGTTGTTGTGGCGGACGGGCCAGCCGTCGATCGGAACGGACTCGCTTGTCGCTATTCTCGCAGTCTAGTATATCAAACACAAACGAGAGTTCTTTTGAAGGAATAAAATCTATCAATCTCGTTGGGCACCGTCTTGGGGCGCGTCGCGTTGGTCAGGCGAAGAGTCGTGCGCGTTTGTCCTCATCATCTCCTCGCGGCATGCAACGCACGATGGCGGATCGCAGCTTGGCCGGGCCAGATAAAGAAGGAGTCGCCGCTCGTCACCCGTCACTCGTCGATGAACAATTTAAGAGTGTCGAGGATCAGTCGATGAGGGGAGAATTTGCAGCACGGATCCGAGGATGTAGAGGGGCAAAGACCGGCGAGTTGGCGGGGCATTTCGGAATTGCCTTGTGGAGATTTTTTCGTCTGGTTCATCATACCTGCCATGTTGGGCGGCAGGATCGACTGCCTCTAGAATCTGCCATGGCGCGGCCCGACGAGAATAATGTAGCTGTAGTACGGATGGTAGGAAAGGAATGTAGGTCTTGCTGTCGGCCAGTTTTGCTTTTGTCTTGTGTAACGACGCTAGACACTGCAAGACGGCACGGCCAGTGAGACATGTATGCGTTGAAGGTATATTTGTGTGTTTGTAGACGACAACTACTGCTTTTTTTCTATATTATGTTTTCTGGATCTTACTCAACTATTTCTATATCTTTTTTTTTTACACAAATGTTTCATGAAATCAAATCTTCAGCAAACAGCCCTGGTTGGAACAACGTGGCTCATCATCCGGGCGATGCAGTTTGATGTTGATGATTGTAATATAAATAGATAGCCCTGCTCCCGACAGCCTGCACTATAAATCAGGCTGTAGCACGCTGATCGCTTTCTGCGGGATCCTCGTATACACAGCCTCACAGCTCTCATCACATCCGTCTGACCGACTCACGCCACGATGCATAGCCAAGGCTGCCTGAAAACCATATATGGACATCCGAATACATCTTCAACAATGGTCGCATCGCTATCCACACGATTCAGACCCTGTCCCTTTCTGCATAAAGACGTGGGGCGATACGGCGGCAATCGGACGCCTCCGCATTGGAATACGAGGTGCTTAATTGACCCCGGCAAGATCCATCGGTAGGGTTTTCTGTGTGCCAGAGACTTGGGAAATGCGCTATTTGTGACATTGGACGAAGCGGTGACGTAGAGCGGTCAAGCAGTGTTGGTTAATCTCGGCGTGTCCATGATGGTTAGTGGTAGATGTATCGCGATGAACATGTCGTGATCTGCGCTACTTTGCATGCCACCGATAAACAGGCACACTTGCTGGACTTGGGATTGACTAGTATTCCTTATCCTTCCCCTTACCCTTCCCCTCTTCACTGGTAAATCCCTCAGTGATCCTCATCCCCAGCCTCAATCTCCTCCAGCGGCCAGCGCATCGCATCCCGCCAATACGCCCCGACGTGGTCCGCCACCGCCCGCACCATCCGTGCCCCGGCATCCTCGAAGATCCAATACCTGCGACACCGGTGCAGCAGCACGCCAAAGTGCGCCAGCACCACCAGCGCTTCCGGTGCCCTTCGCCGCAGCGCCTCCACGTATGCCCGCGGCGCCGTCACCGCAAACGCCGACACCGCGTGCGGCCCGTCCTGCACCGCCAGCCCGCGACACATGTCAAACGACCACTGGAGGCTGTGCGCCGCGCCGCGACAGGCGTCCAGACTCGCCGCGCCCAGGTCTGCGGTGTCCTCGGCGGCGAGCAGCGCGACGAGCGCCTCGCACTCCCGGCCCCGCGGCTTCGTGCTCCAGTCCCCGTCCTCGGCGACATGCAAGAAGTCCATGATGGCTTTGAGCTCTCGCGACTGCGGTAGGAACTCGCGGATTGTTTTGCCGGTGGCCACGCGCACACCGCTGTGCAGCTGGAAGCACGCGACCATTCGATCGACAAAGTCGCCAAACGGTACGCCGTCGGTGCGTAGGGCGCCAAGCGTCTCCGCGAGCGACTGTAGGCTTAGAACGCCGGCAAATAGGAAACGTGCCGAGTCAATGTCCAGATCGGCCGGTTCGTTGATGCGCTCGTTGAAGCCCGCCACGGCGCGCGTTTGCAGGGCCGTTGCGTGGTCTCGCAGACCGTCGGCAGTCAAGCCCGCGTAGATGGATGTGGGCTGCTCTTCGATGTAGAAGTGCACCATGAAGGAGAGATGCACGCAGGCGAGCGCAAGGATCTGGTCCAGCAAATACGGCGCGCGCACGCGGTGTCGCAAGCCCAGGGCTAGGACCTTGTGGAACTGCCCCTTGCGGCCGAGGCCGATGAACTCCATCTCCGTCTCGGCATGGTTGAATACCAGCAGGTCCGTTACTGAGAAGGTGTTTCCTTCCGCTGGGAGGCGTATGTTCGCGTCTGGTGGTGGGCAAACGGGGATGTGTCGTGGGCTGCAGAGTCTTGGGGGGGTGGGATCTGCGTGTTCTTCCGACTCGGCTCCGGCTGCGGCTCCGATTCCGCTTCTGGTTTCGGGAGACTCTCCCGGCACCGCTCCTGCAGGATAGATGCACCCGCGATCCCCGGTACTGCAGTTGAAGCACACGGGGTGGTTCTTGTCGCACCGGATGTGGCGGCGGCGGCACTCGGCGCACCCATTGCGCGACTTGCGGTGAGAGCGCCGCGGCTTAAACGCGGATTGACTGGTCCGCGTGCGTCTGCGAGTCGTACGAGCAGCCTCATGCATTTTGGTACGTCAATTGTTGATGGATGAGGAAGAATATGTCAGAACAAGAGGCAAGCGCAACACGCGTATCAGTCGGTGGCCCACAGATTAATACGCGTATTCCTGTGTCGCTGGCCTACATCTCTAATTCGCCATTACTACCGACTGTAGTCCAGTAAAATACTGCTGAACTTGTAATTGCCTAGGAAGTAGTTGGACGTCATATGTTCCATGGCCGGGTCTGGCTTATTGTTTGGAGCCGACGAGCCTGCACCGCCACGCGTATTCTTGCGGATCGTCAGCTTACGCGATTTACACGATTTACACGATTTACACTTGACACTTCGAGTGCCATCGAGTGTGATGTAATTGCAATCGAGTGTAGACTTCAAAATTTCCAGTAGCAAAGAAGTGCAAATCACTTGATCGCAGCTATGTCGACTATAAAATGGACCATCGCCGGGCAGAACACCAAATCACAACTGCCAACAGTACCCAACAGTTAACCAATATGCAGTACAAGTACTTCCTTTCTCTATTCGCAATTTGCATCTCTGCTGCATCTTCGGCCTGTCGCTGCGCCAAGTACGAGTTCCTGGCCATCCCACGAGCCGCCGCCCCGGAGCAGAGTCATGACCAAGCCTGTTCATCATATCGTATGTTGTTCCATCTTTGTCCGAATATAATGCTGATCATATTATTCAGAGCTCATAGATGCTAGAGGAACACTCGAGCCACAAGGAACCTCGCTCATGTTCCAGCTCGCCGTCCAGCGCATCCTGGCCAACACCACCAACACGACCAGCCACTCCGTCGTCTACCCCGCTGGTCTCGACCAGAACATCACCTTGGGCTCCAACTACCTTGCGCAAACTATTCGGAATGGGCTTCAAAAGTGCCCAGACCAAAAGTATCTGCTGTTTGGCTATTCCCAGGGTGCGTCCGTAGTGTTGGCAGGCCTGCAGGAACTCGGCGCCAGTGAAGCCGATGCGGTTATGTCCGTCACTTTGGTCGGCAACCCATTTCGTATCCCCGGAAGACTCTCCAACGTGAATCGAGAGGGCAATCACGACAATCGCACTGCGTATGGCCGATTTGCGGATCAGGCGGAAAAGACAAACGTTCCATTCCGATGCTGAGCGCTACCCTAGACCGATCGGGTCGGGCGCAGGACATATGTCTTGATGTAAGTTGAAAGAATCCAGGTGGAGGTTTTTATGGCTAATGAACACAGAACGATACAATCTGCGCGTCGGACCCTGACTGTGCTTGTCCAATTGACACTGATCATCTTTCGTATGGCATGACGGCTGATGTGCAGGATCTAATTGTCGACCACGCGCTGGCACAAATTGGACAACATGAGTCGTGTAGCTAGACATTGGATCATGAAATTGACTTATTTACACTCTTCCTAAAAACCAACTGCATCTGCGTTCGGCGTGCACCGCGTTCCAGAAGCCGACGCATCATGCGCTCGTTCCCTCTGTGCTCCGCTGCCGCCAGCGCACCCGAGGCCTCTATCCGCGCGCCGTGCTCCAACAACAGGTCAACCGCCGCTATGTCCGTGCATAGCGCAGACACAAGCGTCAGAGGCTACGCCGCGCCGTCCGGGTCCTGATTCGGGTCGGCGCCGGCGTCAAGCAGCTGGCGCAGATACTCGACAGGTTGCTGTCCCATGCAAGCCACGATGAGGGGCGTCCCGCGGCGGTTAAAACGGCATGTTGACTTACAAGGGATCGTGGGCGAGGAGCAAGTCGAGAAGAGGTATGGAGCCGGTGTTGACAGCGGCTCGTACCACTTCTTTAGTCAAAGGAAAAGGAGGAAGGTGACTGTCGAGCTGCGAGGTCTTTGAGGCTGCGGTCAAGAAGCTTTGGTCGGTTTCATCGAATGACTCGCTAAACGCGAGTACTGTCTTTAGTTTCTCAACATCTCCAGCAGAGGCTATGGTGAGCGGATCGTCGTCGGCTGCAGTTATGGACATTGACGTGAGGCAGTGCGACTCGCATTGAGCATGTAGAGGAAAGCTTGGGAAAAGCGGTTACAAAAAGGTCCAGCGTCAGCGCGTGACGTCAGACGAGGCTCATATTTAAGGACGGACCGAGCGCCGTTTCTCAAGCTCTCTCGAAGTGGCAGACAAGCAGCTTAGGACTGGTCCTGGATATAAAGTTCCCTCTCACGCGCTTAGTTCTGCTGGTTCATGTACACCTATATACTTTTATTCGCCTTCTTCCAACGCCCCTTTTCTAATTGATGTGGTTTTATCCAAATTCACTGGCATATCTATGAGCTGCAGTCGGCCAAACATCCCGTACACTTCACCATCAACTTGTTACCCTCAACTTTTTAGCCGCCAGCGCGGCACACTCTTTTTTGTGCTTTTTGTGATTGGCCAGCCGGCAGGGCCTTCCGCAATACACGATAGCGCGGCAATTCCCGCACGGCGTGAGCTTCGCGGCGGCTGCGTCCTTGTCACAATTCGCGCACCGATCCGGCGGCGGCGGCGGCGCATCAACCGCCTCAACTCTAACACCATTAGCTTTTGCAGCACCATTTTCAACAGGAGTAGTCCCAACTGCGTCCAGTAGTTCCACGGCCTTTTCTTTTGCCTTTTCCAGAACGAGTTGCTCGCCGGCACTGACTTGGGCAGCAGCCCAGACGTTGCTTCCGGGAGGGTACATGCTGTCTTTGCACCGGGCGTCAAGCGTAGCGCGCGGGATGCCAAATGGTTCCAGGAGATCCTCGAAGGATTTGATCAAGAACTGTAGAATATGCGTCTCGTATTTGTCGTCGAAACTTCGCATTGTATTCGCATGCAGATTATGTGCTTCTAGTTGCTGGATGCGCACATATTGAAGAACCTCGCTGGGCAGGGGATCGCCGTCTTTTCCGAGTAGAACATCGCAGTCCGGGGCCAAGCCGGCGCACTTCCACAGCCTCTTCTTTTCCTCATACAACGGCACTTCTGGTGGCGTAGAAAGCGGAAGTCTGTAGCTGTCGTGAGGGTTGTTGGGTAGCACGAAGCCGTACAGGTGTAGGAGGCGACTGTTTGGGACCTCTGAGTAGTGGATGAAGACTTGATCGCCGGCTTGGTAGTCGTTCAAGGCGTTCACATGCATGTCGCCGGTGCTTGTCTCGTAGGCGTGGCACGCTTTGTCCTCGGAGCCCTTGGGCCAGTGATTGAACATGTCGGCAAAGGGTGCTAGGAGTCGGATTGGGTTTCCAGGAACGGCGAAATCCATTCCTCGACTCCATACTGTGCAAAGCGCCCATTTATACTGAGATGTGTTAGTAATAAAATGGCTATCAGGGGTGAGCACGTACATCTTCTATGCCAAACTTGTCCAGCGGAAAGAGGCTGCGATGGCGGATGAACACGCTGATGAGGAGGTTCCTGTGATCCTCCCCAATTTGATCTCTGTGTCTGATGGTGACAGCGTAGAGCGAGCTGCCAGCGCATACCTTGAGCTCATCATCGGTGAAGAAGATACTCGAGGTGTAGCTCTTGGGCAGCACGGCGATGTGCGTCTGCAGTTCCTTATACGCAGGGTCCTCGGGCCGTGATCGCACAAAGAGAATGTACAACGCGAGCGTGTCCTCGACAGACAATGGCGTCGAAAGCGATCTGAGAACGGGCCCGAACAAGGGATCGTCGTATGCGCGCTTGACCGTCCACAGACATTTGGCCGGGATGGTAAGGATCCTTTCGTTCTTTTTGAAGGCCCGCTTCGCACCGACACCCCGCCCGGTGATGGGGAAGTCTTTAACCTCCAAATCATCTAAGCCGAGAGCCCCGGAGTCCTTGAGCCAATCCTCCATGGAGTCAAGATCAAAGTCGGAAAAAGGCTGAAAGCATACGGCCAAGTGGTGATCAGAGGACAAACGTTGGAAGCCTGTAGGAAGAAGCGAGCCCGACGCTGAAGAATTTGAAGTGGGGTTCGTTTACTGACATACCTAGCTGACATCACCACCTGCATGATTACATAAACACCGCCTGCGATGTCGTCGGTGCCCAACACAGCGATTGAATCTCTTTGTTCACCTTACGAATTGACAGAGCATCCAATCCGATACATCTAGCTAATTTTCAGCAAACTTCACGCTAGTTTTTAGGTATGCGGAGACAACTGCAATGATGTGTTTCTAGTGAGTGCTAGCACCAAGCTAATCTGATGCGGGGAAGGGAGCACCCGTTCCGCCAAGGACACCGTGAACGCCTCACGCAGTGCTACCCCAACAGTCTTCTTGAAACCCCAGAAAAGGGTGCCTGTGCGCCGGGCTCGTAGTCTCGGCTATCAAAGATCCAGGGCATCTGTGCTAAACGCTCTCGGCAAGTTCCACGTCATCATGCTGATCGGGGATATCCATTCCACGCTTCACGTCCTCATCAAGCTGGGCGGTGAGATTAAGCTTCGTCTGAATGCTTTGAATCAGGCGGCGGAGGATCTCCAGCTGTTGACGACGAACCTCCAGCTGCTACTGACAGTGTTCGAGAATCCCGTCAATGACGCCATCATCAAGGCGCACGTCGCCGAATTCGTCGCTATCTTGGACATTCTCCAAAGCATCACAATGTCGTGCACGAAATGCGCCAAGGCCTTGGACATTGACTCCGCCAAATCGAGACCCGCCAATGACACCGTAGAAGCGTTTGGTAGAAGAATCATCCGGCGCATCTGGATCTTGAATCGCATCCCGAGCCTACTGGCAGAGATCCAGCACAAGGCGGAGCATCTTCACCAAGTATACAGCGCCGTATCGGTTGTGATACTACAGGACATCCGAGCGAATCAATCGCCACCCTCTACCGGGTCCGAATCCTCAACAACTTCAACAGTTGTGGAGCGGGAGCCCAAGTACATGGACCTAAATGGCTTGGAATTCACCACGAATTTCGCCAGCATTGACTTGATACTGGGGAACCTCATGACTGAGTGCAAAAGCCTCCGAAAGCAACTTCAAGAAAACGTCATTCGCCCTGACTCATTATCCACCCAACACTATCAAAAGCAGAACCCGGAAGGCGTGGCGTTTTGGAGAGACAGATTCCAGAAAAGCGAACTTGGCCCTTCCAGTCTTCGCTACGAGGTGAGGACCACCGGTACCCAGAAACAGTATCTTGCTAACAACACATTTTGTAGATGTTGTATGTGTCATGGGCCCGGTTCGTGCACGAGATTGAAACGTCACTTGTCCTCAGCAACATACCCACAGGCGATTTCGAAACCGGCAGCATCGATCTTATTCGGGAAGGCGGTCGTCGCTTTTCCATTGACCTACGTGGCACACGCCGCTTGCCTACCGTCCGGCCGCTGTGGCTGCCGGCGCTCCAGACGGCACTCGACCCGCTCCGCAAAGGCTACGTGAAGCCCCAAGACTACTTTCATCTCCTTCAGGATTCATCACTGTCAGAGACACTGAGAAGATTGGTGCTCGAGAGCTGCGGCTACGGCGTAGTTGTTGAATGTGAAAGAGCGACTAGCGATCTGTCGCTGCCTGCGTCCCTGGAGTCTTCCGCAGATCACGTCGGCTGGATCGCCGCACAAATCGTGGCCGTCCCCACACCCGAGGAACTTGGCGTTACAACTGAAAGGGAGGTGATGGAATCTAGCGGCGAAGAGCTGATTTCCTGCTTTAACAATACGGCACGAAATATTTCCGTCTACGTCCGCTATTTGCAGACAGGTCAGATCGAGAGAAAAAGCTTGCAACGGCAGATTCGAGCGGCCGGTGGTATTTCCACTGGGGTCGCCATAGCACTACGGTATGAGTTGGAACAGGGGAAGCATGCCTGGAGCTCTGATAACATCATTACAGAGTTCAGTGCCTGTCACGGCGGCGCATATAATGTTACAGCAGGCAGTGGCAGAAGTGCCATTCCATTCTCCACAATCCCCATCAAGGATTCTTTTGAGGGGATGCTCCACGATGAAAGCGAGACAACAGGTTCTGCACTGCCCTATTACGACTATACTCTTCTAGGGTCGTCAAGGGCTTTCTGGAAGGCGCCGAGCGTTGGTGAAAAGGTTCAGGTACTATTCTTGATACATTCAGCTCTATACGACACGGTGCTAACAGCCTAGATCGAATATTATGGTCTCTGGTATGACTCAAGAGTCATAGAGGTAGACGGCGACGAGATCGAGTTTGTCGATTGGGATGCAGCAGCCCCCGACACTAGCACCCCCTCCACCAGCGAAGAGCGACATGGGGAAACTGACGAGTGTGATTTTGGCGCCCTTTTCTCCGAAGAACAGCTGGAGCAGCTCGGACGCGGCACGCGACGCCTTTGGTGCCCGTGGAAGCGAGATATTGCAAGATACGACGTCCGGCCGTACCGCTGCCTGCATGTCGGCGACTCGATCGAGGCCCCTGTCATGTACCCCGACTACCTGCTGCGCTACCACCCCATGGAACAGTCGCAGCTGTACCTACCCGCACGCATCGCCGAGGTGCACGGCGACCAGTACCTGGTAGAGTTCAGCCCGGCCGTGTGCGCGCACAAGTGGTGGCCGGGGCGGCTGCCACGCGGCGCGCAAGTGGAGCTGTTCCCGGGGTCGTCGTCCAGCGGCGCCGGCGCGGTGGAGAACCCGTACGATGCGAACCGTGTGATGATGCACGCGGATCTCGTGCGTCCCCTGTTCACCGGCGGGGGGCCGCGACCGGTGCTCGGCGCGCAGTCGCCGCAGCCGGCGGGTTGGAACTCGTTCCAGGGCGTGCAGCTGCGTAACTTGGAGGACCTGCTGGAGCAGAGTCTCTGGAACGATGAAACTCGCAGGACGACGGAGGCCGAATAGCGAGGCCCCAAACGAATCATGTGCAAAATGAAGTAACGAAAGTGACGAAAGGATTATTGGGCATCTAGGGACATGACCAAGTCGATAGTTCTGGGAAGAGAGGAGAATTGAGACTCCTTCCCTGTGTTAACGAAGGAAGTTTTGGATTTCTTCCGTCGTTTGTATTGCTGGGAAATTCATCGCTTTGGTCTTGTGTGTCACATAACAGAACGAACGCACAATCTTGGTGTAAGCGCCCAAGTCGCAGGTTGCTTGGCTTGGGCATCAACAGAACTCGGCTCGGCACTCGTCGAGTCAATGCCTGACGATTCTTTCTGGATCATCCATTATATGGCGGGGTATAAACCAGTCTCGCACTGCAGGTACGCCGTCCCACAGCCACGCAAGCACGACACACATACCTCCCCTCGATCCCACCTGTCTTAGCCCTGTAAATCATCACCATGCCCTTTGTTCCCAGTCCACGCCCAACACATCAGCTGCAGCCTGCATCACTCCCATCAGCTCAACAAGGATACACACATCCATTCTTCAACTACCGACACCAACTAGAATTACAAATTCGTGCTGCAAGAAATAGATACATTTGACTGCAGCCTGCTCCAGCCACAGTCACCCGACCGGACGCCGTGCTCCGCAGTATTTCGACTTTTCGGCCCCGCCCCGCTTTTCACGGCCAGGCAGCACCGTTCTCCCCCGGACGGCAAGCAACAAGATGCTCATCGATTCGCTGATATAATGCCCATCATTTCGATGCTGGTGACGATTTGGCAGGGATTGTTCACCGGTTCCACCCGTTGAAGAACTCAATATAGGGAAGTTGCAGCCTGGTGATCCCCTTTTTATAGTTTCCAGCGACAAGTACACTACCCTTCGTACCAGATCACAGCCAGTAGAAATACAATTCTGGAATTTTGTCTTCTTCTTTTTTTATTCTTGAGTGATTTTTCCTTTTTAAAAAAACCTCTCGAGTCTTGATTCCAGGCACCAGCCTCTGCCTCTCGACATCCGCCCTATCCAGTGATCTGCCTTGCGCCCCTCTATCCCACTACTCCTCCCACCCCCCTCTCCCGCATATCCTGTTCCTCTGCCAAGACATCCCACACACACCCGGGGCGCATCTGCAGGCGGGCAGCGGGGTACCGACAGCCAGAGGGTGTGCATGCTGTGAGTCAACCGGCCCGGCGACAAGACGAGGGCTTGGGTGTACCGGTCGTGTCGTAGGCACCGCGGCCCATGTTGATGGCAGAGAGTGAGCATTCGTTTCTGTCACTTGCTTTGGGGCCGATGATGATACAATCTGTGTCATTTGGCTGTTGCGCCTTCTATGGTATCTTGCTAACTATTTAAACACTCGCTCGCTTTTTTTTGCTTGCTGTTTTGTTTTTCTGTTGTCCTTGTCTGGTGTCCTGTTGTGTCCTTATAGTAGTAGTAGTCATCGCCGTTGTTGTTACACATTATCCTCCTCTGAATTACCCCCTCTGAATTACCCCTCTGAATTACCCCTCTGATCCTCTTCTCCTTACTCCCATCGATACAGCCCATCATCGTAGTCCACTCGATGGCGTCGGCTGCCTGGCCCCACGCTCGCTCGACGGCTCGGCACCATGCGCTCACGCAGGCGTCGGTCCTGGGCCGCCTGAGCCTCACGCTCCTCCCTCTCGAGCGCGAGTGCGCGTTGATGCGCCCTCGTCTCCTTCCAGTTCGTGTCCTTGACCGAGAGGCGGCCCATGGCGCCGGTGACGACCTCTTCAGCGCTGTCGCGGCGGCTGCGTCGCTCTGTCACCTGCTGCTGCGGCTGCTCAGCGCCGGTGCGTACGCTTGGACGCCTGGCAATCTCGGCGTTGGCCTTTTCAATGCGGTCCCGCAGCTCCTGTGACTTGCGGGCGACTCTGCGCTCCTCCCGGCGGCGTTGGCGCTCAGCTTCGTCCTCTGCAGAAGCAGCAGCAGAAGCAGACGAGACAGAGGTGTATGAGTATCGGTTGCTGCCCTGAGAGCTGGTCGACGTCTGGCGAGAGTGGCGCGACGAGTTGCTGGTGGTCGGCGAGGCCGGCACCTGGTAGTAGGTGCGCGGCGTGCGCTCGTCCACCAGGTATGGACGGTTGTAGGATTCGCGAGGAGAGCTGCCGTACGGCACGGAGAGGTTGTTGGAGGGCGAGGGGGGCGCGGTGCGCGGCATGCCGTGGCTCTGCGGCGGCGTGCGTGGTGTCGGAGGGTGCGGGACGAGCATGACACGCTCGCGGCCGCTGGTGCTGTGGACGTTGACGACGCGCTGGCCGTTGACGTAGATGCCGGGAGAGCGGTCGCGACGGCTGCGGCGCGAGGACGAGGTGGAAGAGTGGCGGGAGCCGTTCGAGTGCCGGTCACTGGTCGAGTCACGGCTGGTCGGGCGCGACGAGTATCGCGGCGAGTAGGTGGGTGTCGGGGGATAGGTGATAGTGTTTCCCGTCGCCAGGGCAGGCGCGGCGGGTGCTGCGGGAGGGATCACATCCTGTGCACCGTTGCGCTGCACCTCAATGTGGGCAGAGCAGGGACGGCCAAAGCGCGAGCTTGGGCACAGGAGGACTTGAGTGTTGCCAGAGCGGCGTCCGTCGGCGCGGACGAAGACAGTGGTGGTGCACATTGTGATTTGCCCCGCGATGGGGGAGAGCAAATGCAGAGTGGTTGTGGTGGTGATGGGAGACGGGAAGCGTCTTGTCTCTACTGTAGTCGAGAAGAGTATAGTATAGCACAGGTGTAGTCTGAGATTGTGTCGATGGTATGAATGGTTCAAAAAGATGTTGAGTCGAGGGTGGGCGATGGGGGTTATAAGTAAAGAAAGAGAGGAATCGTGTAAGTCGATTCTTGGTGGGGAGGAAGGGGAGGTGTGTGTTTAGAAGCAGGGTGTCGAGGAAGAGATGAGGGCATAGAGGTACTTGCAGGATGTGCGGGAGGTGGTGGGAAGGACAGGTACAGGCTGGTCTGGATAGGGTCAACTTTTGTGGGAAGCCATGTCAAAAAGGCATTGGCGAGACGGATGACAGACGGCGAGGAAGTGGGACACGAGCGCCAGGCTGCTAGAGGCCTCATGCTTTCCCTCTTTCTCTCGCTCTCCCATCATCGACCAGGGTGTTGGACGGATGGTGGTGGCTTGACGCCGGTAGTATGTACATGTTGTACAAGGGTGTGGGAGGTGGTGATGGTACCAGTACTAGGTAGACTGAGAAAAAAGTAATGGTAGTGGTGACTGTGGTGGCCTTGGGGCGGCCGTTTCTGCCTGGACCTGAGCGCCGCCTTGGTTCCCGAGGATGACTGTTCGGTCTGTTTCCTGACTTGCAGGTGCTCGAAGGTACAACATATGGTGTACCAACATCCGTCATGGGTACCTGTTGGCGTTGGTGCTGACTTGGTGGCACTCTCCTGGGGCGGACGCTCGAAATAGCTCGCCCGCGAAAATAGCACACTTTGCTATTCTATTCCTGAGCGGCATGAGTTTGGACAGTGGTGACGTGAGAGCCAGTGAGTGCCATGGCCGGGCTTGAGAAGGAGTTGAGAGCGGTTGCTGAAACTCGAGCTACCAAGGCCGGTCGCTCGAGGGCGGCCGGCCGCACAAGGAGAGGCCTGGTGGTGCCTGGTGGTACACCAACTCTGACGCATATTTCAGTGCAACTCGGTACCGAATAATCTGTGATGGTGGTTGACCAGCAAACCAGCTAGTTATCGTTAGCGGCTGTTGTCCTTGGTCGGCGCTGCGAGTCTGTGTCCGCGAGGACCAAACTAGGCGGACGACGGACGGCGAGAGATTTGGGAAGAAAACAAAAAACGCCTCGCGAGTCTTACCGGCCACGGAACGCCGTCAGCGAAATACTTCCCTCCCTCCCTCCCTGTCGTTGCGCGCGCCCTCGCCGTGTGTCGTCACCAAAGACTACCACCAGCTCTGATTCTATTCTCTTCCATGGAATGCCCCCTTTCGCCCTTTCGGTTTTTTGACATGCGCATCCTGTCAAGCCCGCCCTATCTTGTCCATCTTGACATGCCCGCATGCCGCTAGCCTGGGCGGGCGATGGCGTCCTGCGCAAGCATATTGGTGCAGTCCCTATTCGCGCATACTTGCACACACAACCAATGACGCACAATTTGGACGAGAAAATCTTTTCGAGTCATGCTTTGCCAAATCTACCCCATGCACACGATGGACACGCCAAATCTCTTCTTTCGGCTTGGCCCTCGCCTCACTTTTGTTGACAAAGGAAGCATCTTGTTGCTCTTTTCAGCATACGACGCCGCCTAGACGCGCAATCCAAGCCAATGCTGGAAGCCATTGGTAATTGATGATGATGCGACCTGCGTAATTAGAAATCGCTCTCGCTGAATCAGCCAGATCAATACTACAGTACATACCTGGGACCAGCTGTATAGCCTCGATGCTACCCGTCAGCCGTTCAGCCCTGGGGGCTGTGTCGCCCCTACCAGTCAATCCCAGCCCCAAACACCCAGACAATGGCAGGCGTTAGAGGCTGCAGACTGCAAAACTACAATGCATGCATCCGCAATCTGTTCGTAGCATACTTCGCAAGTGTCTTGCAGGCAACGTCATGCCTCAACTCCAATGCAGACCATCACCACCAGCATGGCAAATTCAATAGCGTGCTTTCCACACTCCTTTTTTTTTTCTCGATTTTTCATGCGTCACGCCACTTTCCCAGGACCCTTCTTCCAAGAAATGGGCAAGTCAAAGAGAAATCCTCGTATCAGGGTACCGGGCAACCACCACCGCCGTCAGAGGCGTCCGTCAGCAGACCATTGCAATCACAGACGCAGGCACAGGCCACCACCTATTGGTAGCCCTGCCCTCGCGCGCTGCGTTGGCGCAACTGTGTTGCTTTTTTGACTTTGCTGCTTCATTTGCCTCTCCGAGATAGGCGTTCTCCATCTGGGGGCGGGAAAATGGCCCACGGCAGAAAAATCTGCGAAATCAGGGAAATCTGGCCAAAAGTCCCTAGATTGCGGGTAGATAGAATCCCAAATTGCCATGTTGTGCTGGCAGCCATGCCATTGGCTCGTGACGGGCGTCGTCATGCCATTCCGCGAACGAGGCGAGTTGAGAAAAGGTCACAATTGTGGCCGACTTGGACCTTACGCAGACCCCCTACGTCATGCTATTTTTCCATTTCACATTTTGCCTTCGCGTCTGGGCGTGGACAAGGAAGAGGAAGAAAAAATCTGCTCGTTTCTTGTTCTGGCTTTCGCCGATGGAGGGTGTGCGCGTCGCATCATTCTAGAATGCCTAGGTGGCTTGTTGAGGCCTCCCCCTTTCAACCCATGGTCGCGGGAAATAAAGATGTTTCCCGTTACAGGAACTGGTATCCTCAGCCGCAAAGCTGCTCGCGATTGTTCCTGCGTTTACGGCTGTCCGTCGCCGCGACTGCGCCATTGCTCTGCATGCTGATGCTTTGCAGGAACCGCCGTACCCAGCCATCGAGGCAGTGCAAATGTAGTGAATGATCCGGTGCTGGGATCTTCCTCTAGTGTCCCGTCAAGGCTGAAAAACAAATCCGTCGTTAGACTTGAATTGAGGCTAGTGCCTTCAGTCAGTGGCTCAGCACACGCCTCGTCTGGCTCCGCCGCAACGGCCCGTCCCCAGCCTTGTCACTTGGCCATGGCAAATAAGCAATCATCCTGCTAAACTAGTTAGCTATTCGCTGCTAAAAAACAGTTATTAGCCAGGGGATGAACTGACTGGCTCGCAGGCCTCCATCGCCCAGACTCCTTCGCATCAGCAAGCGCCCGATCCGATTCTCTGGGTTCATGGGCGTGTGGGCTCGCCATAATTGTCTGAAACGCAATGAGGCCGCCCAATATGGCCTTGGTCTGCTAATTTGAGCATCGTGGCATTCCCGTTGTAGAACCGTCGCGGTCGCCGTGCCTTGTGATCCGCACCGTGTTTCGACCTGCAACGCAGCGCGTAGCCCGATAGGCTCACGATGCTTCATGCCACAGACCACGTAGCGCAAGCACTGTCCATAAGTTCTCAGTGGCGTCTGGAAGGAATCATCTGGATGCGACCGTGTTAGCACTGCATAGCCGCCCGTTGGTATCGCGTGCAGGCTGTCGTTGCATGTGACACCAGCGCGATGCAGGCTCTAAAACAATGCTCAGAACGTTGAGACTAGTATGGCTGGGTGTCTCAGGCGGAAAGAAAGCAGCAACAGATGTGTTTTGGTGTCGCTTTGAGCATCGCAAGCTTTTGTTTGGCGCCTCGACTCCAAATTGTGCGACTCCCAGAATCCAAGTCCCATACCTTTGACGCCTGTGCGCGATGCAGCACCAAAAAGCAACTAAAGGTGGAAGCTTTTCCATTTGCAATAATCCTTGGACCAGAATACGTGAACCCCATCCTTGAAATGCAGATCTTCCAAGTCCGTTTTGACACTTTCATCGCACTCATCCTCCTCCATTGTCCATGCCATGACGACTTGTCGCAGATTCGGCAACACACTCCTTATGCCGCATTTGAACTCGTAAAGAAGAGCTTTTACCCGGGCGCACGGGTCATCATTGTCAGGGTCTTCACCACCATAGTCTCCCCATCGTCCATCATTGCTCCAATTCCACCGATCGTGGTCGCGGAGCTGGTCCGTCAATACAAGTGTCTCTAGATTGCGAGGTAGCTGGTCTACCACAGCTCGGCCGTCCCAAGGAGAGTAGCCCATGAAAAAAACTCATGGCACAGTGAGTATCTTCAAAGAATGAATGTTCTTAAGACCAGCCCAGAGTCCCTTTGACGTAAACACCTGACGGCTCGAGCTCCCCGTGTCCGGTATAGTGCGCACCAATAACTAGTTCCGTGAGGCTGTCCTGGAGAGGTCGAATCGCCGCAGTGATGGAACGTAGATTGATATAGCCGCCCTTGGATCGGTCGATGCCTTGCGAGTAGAGCCACGTCCACGAAAGGCGTTTTAGCCCCATCGTAGTTGCGAGAAGAGGGACTAGGTTATGCTCGCGTAGTCGCTCCAAGCGGAGTGACAGGAGACCGTTTGGAGTTGGCGTACTGGCCGGCTAGGAGAACTTCAGAGGGTTGTCGATAGAGACGCTGATGGCCTTGACTTAAGGCAGATAAAATAGTGGTAGTACGTCTGCGGAATTGTTTGGGAACTTGCCGATTCCCCGGCGAACATGATTTTGCTTTGTCGGTATCACGACTTCGCGCAGCATTCCAAGCCGGTTGAGAGCACCATCGACGGTATTGAGGCCGTAAAGTGCCTGCTGAAGATATTCTCCTAGAATAGAATTGTCAATGGTAAACAGCTGTCCTATGTGTAGAGTCGATAGTCGAGTAGCTAGTGCGATGAGAAGTGTCGTCATTGCATCCAGGTTTCCCCCATAAAGCTTCTCAATCCACAGTTTCTTAAAGTCTGACGAGAGGCCCAACTTTTGGATAAAATTGCGTGACTCATCTTTAGGAAGAGCGACGATATCGAAGGCAGGAATGTAGTCTCCCCAAGGACAGTTCAAGTCGAAGCGTGAGCCAAGGAGGTAAAGCGACTGGATTTTCTGAGAAGAGGTGGGATTGTCAACAAGGTACGTAGAAGCAAGGAGATATCCGGTTGATGCTTTTCTGTCCATTCAAACCGAATTGTTGAGTAGAGACAAGGCTCTGCCACGGCAAATAGTGCTTTGCAAACCAGACACCAGGCCGCAATGTCGCGACGCGGTAGCTGCCCCAAAATAGCAAGGCATAGCTCAGCAGGGAGGCTAGGGAGTACCGAGGAAGTCATTATGTAGATTCGAGCGCAGACGTTGAAAACCAAAATGGCGAAGAGGGTTGTGAGATGCAGGAGGAGAGGTGTTTGGAATCTGAGGAGGGTAATGCAGACAAACGGCGGATGTGTGGCGCAGGCCGACCACGGTGGCTGACAGCAGCTGTGTTTGCTGCACCTTGCTAGAGTATGAATCCATGCAACACGAAGTTATCAGATATGAAAAAGGGACACATAAGAGTTGAAACTATTTTCTACATTTTTGTTCTCTATTGACTCTGGGTGTATTTGACGCCATTCAAAATGGCAAGATCCGATCTGAATGCCGACCCAAACATCTCCACAGAAGGCAACGACCCCAAGGAGGCGGCTCACCGTCTGGGCAAGCTAATTGACAAGATTGTGAAGCTTTGTCCGGATGCAACTGTCCTTATTTCCATCATCCTTAATACTTGTGACTCTGGTCAGTCACAGCGAACCAAGGAGTTCCAGAGCTTAATCCCGGATGTCGTCAAGAACAGGAGCGAGGCGGGCAGTCACGTTCTGGCCGTCGACTTTACTACATTCGAGACCAGCATGCTGCAAGACTGCATTTATCCCAGCAACAACGGCTACAAAGTTATGGGCGATTACTGGTATTCTTTTATCCAGCAAATACCGAGCGCATGGATCAAAGAGCCTGTCACCGGGGATTCGACTGGCCGCAGCGGTAGTGATGCCAACGGCGGAATAGACGAGCATATCCCTGACCCAGACTGGGGTACAAGTCCGGTCCAAGTAATCTCAAAGGAGGCTCCCAGGGCGGCATTCAATGCGTCTTATCCACCCGACTCTAGACTTCGGAAATGCAACGGAGGTTCTACTAGGGCCTCGGCGGGAAAGATCTTCTCGGGCCTCGGGCGCAACGGAGATTGGAAGTACCATAAGAGCTGGAAGGATGCTGGCAAGCTTTGTGATGGCTTCGGCTTTGACGGTGCCCATGTGCGGTACGTTGACTTTTTTTCCTTTTTCTCTTCATAGTGACTGCGCTGATTCATGCTTTCAGGCTGCATGACATGAACGGAGATGGAAAGGCAGGTGAGTATGATGGGCATGCGTGGAATTGACTGCGGCTGACTTGGAAAGATTATGTCTGGATTCTTCCAGACACGGGAGAGATTCGCTGCTGGATCAATAATTTGCCCCAGTCTTGGTCGCCTGCGGGTAACAATGGCGGCATCATCGGAAGTGGTGTCGGACCCTCCAAGACCATCTACGTTGCTGTGAGTGTACCGTTCAAGCTTGGAGAATCACTTGTGCTGACTTGATAGGACATGAATGGTGATGGGGTAAGTAAGACGAGACTTGCTTTCTACCCTTACTAATATATCCAGATGGAGGATTATCTAGTCGCAAATCCTGATGACGGCTCAGTTCGCGTCTGGTGGAACTATGGTCCTGACGATAGCTGGGAAAACGGCTGGAAGTTTGTGCAAGGCGGACAGATTGCCTCTGGAGTTCCGCACGCCAACCTGGAAACTCGAGGTTTCCCGACATCAATGGCGATGGTCGGGCGGATTATGTCTACATCGGCAAAGGCGGCGCTTTGAAGCACTACCTGAACATTGGCTCGGTCGGAGGCCAAGACGTGATATTCCATGCGCAGGGTGGTATTGCTACGGGCGCAGAAAATGATATTTCCAGGATTGTATTCGCCGATGTAAGTTGACTCGTCCCTGTAATTATAAAGTTGCTGACGAAGATGATAGATGAACGGCGACGGCCGAGATGGTGAGCTTCAACTCTACGGGACGAGAGTGTGCGCTGACACTTGTTAAACTATCTAATCTGGGATGATAATGGAGGCGCCACAGGGTTTCTGAATCAGCGAACGAATAGTGAGGGCGTTCCTCTCTTCATTTACCAAGGCGGAAAAACAATCGCAGATGGAATCCATCACACACCAGAGTCTCTCAGACTAGCAGATATGGATGGGTACGTTGAATGGTAGCAACTGAAGGGCAATACTAATGTGCTGATAGTGATGGAAAAGACGATTACGTTCATGTCGGCGAAGACGGCTCCTTACGTGTCTGGTTTAACCAGGGAACCACTGACGATATCATGGGCATTGACGGACTGCGGTTCGTCCATCGGTCAAACGGTTTGGTAAGTATTTTAATTAATTTCTGCAAATCCAATCTAACAGTTACAGTTATCTCATGTGGTGTGGCTTGAACCAGATACAGGTGCGCCAGCTTTTTAGTAAGTGTGTCTCTGTATGCATCGAGGTCGTCGTTGCTAACGGTCGCGTTGTAGTTTCAATGGCGAATCTTACGGCGCACGCGACGAAGCTCTTGGTTGGACATGGTTGCCACAGAATGACGGTATGCCTATTGCATCAGGAGCTTCTCCTGCAAAGTACGTCCAATTTGGCGATATAAACGGGTGTGTATCTCCTCTCCGCATCAGACAGGACAAGATCTAACGCCGACAGCGATGCTGTGGACGATTACCTGGTGCTGGATCCTGCAACGTCAGAGCTGAAAGCGTATTTGTGGGATCCAAACGGCGGTGGTGAGGTAAAGTATGGCTATCATCGTTTCGATCCGATCGGAACAATTGCACGACTGGGCGGCACTCCCAGCACTCGCATCACCTCGTTGGTCCTGGAGCGCCTGGACAAGACGCTGCAGCAGCACGTTGGCGACGCTAGCTTTGCGCAGCTTGATAAGAAGAGGTTTGTGGAGGCGCTGGAGGAGTCGGTGGCATATCTGCATTCGTTGGGGCTGGCGCATAATGATGTGAATCCGGGAAACATCATGGTCAGGGAGGGGGGCATGCCGGTGTTGATTGACTTTGGGTCGTGTCAGCCGGTGGGGGGGCGGTTGCAGTCGTTGGGGTCGCCAGGGTGATATGAGGAAGTTTTCTTTACGTCGCAGAAGAAGCATGATTTGTATGCGCTCAAGAAGTTGAGGGAGTGGCTGGAGAATCCGGAGTGAAGGGGGGATGAGGAGGGGGAGACGGTCGGGAAAGAGGCCAGCTGACGACTACGACGATCAACAGCTGCATACTTCCCTGTTCTGTGCAACTATGTTCCGGGATGCTAAAGATTTTACCATCAGTCAGTTCTCGTTGATCGCTCGATGCGAAGCGACAAGTCCTGGCCAGGTAATGGGTTTTGACGCAGTTGGCAAAGAGGGCACTTTAAAGCACCATGGAAATGTTGCCTGGAGGCCAAGCTGTCATTTCTCATTTTTTTTATTTATTTTCTTAGAGAATTAAAGCCTGAAAACTCATCCGTCTTGCATCTATACTATAATTAACCTTTTGCAGGCTCATTCCCACCCTCCTGCAGATGATGTGCTGTCGTAACCGCCCATGGCTCAGCCTCGCTCATGCAGCTTCTCCTAGGCTAGCCCACGGCGCACAATCTATGTTATTACTGCCTTGTCCTCTTTGTTTGTGTTTACCAAGAACGACTGTTTAAGGTCTACGTCTATTGTCTGTATAACGTGGGTACGTCGGTAGGTACCGAGGTGGCAGGAACGACTTGCCTCGATGGTCAATTATTTTTGTCCAGAGAGGGATCTGCGGAAAGAGCAACGTCTTAGCTGCAGTTACATTCATAGCAGCTCATTCCAGAAATGGCACGTCTCATCTGCCACCTGCATCCAGTCCAAGGCCTCTCCACCCTCTCCGAAAGCTGGCCCCCTGCCGCTTCCTATTTGCCGTCGCTGCCCAACTCTTGAACTAGACGCTCGAAGATGCATGTATAGTTCCAAATTACCCCGCCGCCAAGGCGGTTGCATGAGAGCTATCGAGTGCTGCCTGGCGAGCGCTTCATCTCTACCATCCGCAACTCGTACAACGATCGCAACCAACGAAGACAGCATTACCAAGCTCATTTTTTTCTTAAAACTTTGTTTAAAAAATATTTTTAAAACTCATCATGTTGTTCGGCTTCTTATGCCTGTTTCTACCACCAAAATGGGCATTTATCCTCTTTCCCCTAGTTGGTGTCGTGTTCCTCTGTGTTTGGCTCACCTCCAAGGCGGCCCGTTCGGAAAGTTTGGCCACGGTGGCTTCCGGTGTTACTCTCACCCAGTTGAACCCGGAAATGACAGAAGAAAACACAAAAATTGACATCATTGCTGTGCACGGTCTCGACACGAAATCGCCGGATACATGGACGTGGAAGGCCCCGAAATCTGGCAGAAAAGGTGTACAGAACTCCAGCCACCCGAACCCGAGCGACTCAAAGCGGACCACGATGAACTGGCTCAAAGACCCATCCATGCTGCCAGCCAAGGTCGGGGCGGCTAGGATCCTTACTTGCAACTGGCCGGCCGACATGTCGCGGCCGTCCAACTTGGTTCAGCTGCCGCTAGACGCCTATGCTCGACTCCTCCTCGACAAGATTCAAGAGCAACTCCTCGACGCTGATCACACGAAGAAACGCGATCGCTCGTTTCTATTCATTGCGTCATGTTTTGGGGGAATCCTGCTTATGAAAGCCTTAGTGGAGGCCGACAGACATGACGAATACCAGCGAGTCAAGAATGCCACACGCGGCATTGTGTTCCTGGCCACTCCATTCCGAGGAACATCTTTTCAGCGCGTTGCCTTTTGTGTGCGACCGGTCATGAAGGCTTGGGCTATGCTTCAGGGCCTTGAGTCCACGAACTTCCTCGACTGCCTGGAAGTTTCAACGCCTGACCTCCAACTCCTGGTGCGCGACTTCACCCAAACATACCGAAAGGACGATTGCCACGTTTTTAATTTTATCGAAGGCGGCAACACAAGTTTGCCGGCCAAACTTTTCCCTTTCCTGCCCAGGGGGCTCCTCTTGGAAGAGCCGGTAAGCAGCAAATATGGAAATCTCGTGTAATCTCACTGACTTTGCAGCAGTTAGTCAATAGCGGCTCGGCAGCCTTGGATTGGGTTGCAAATCCGATAACGCTTGAGCGAGTTCATATTCTCATGAACAAGTTCGAAAGACCCGAGTGTGGTGACTACGGAAAGGTTGCCTGGAAACTACAGAACATCCTCCAGTCCATCCGCGCAGGAACGCCGCTTCAGCAAGCCGACATGGCAATTCTGGAGCAGTACAATAAAGGAGAGAGACTGAAAATTGAGCGACTTTCCGGCCAGACATTGGATATCGACCGGTGTTACATCAATCTCGCCATCGTGGAAAAGAAGGAAAACGATAAAGGGTCAGGGCCGCGTGTTTCCCCGTTCTCACGTTCGGCCACGCGGAAGAATAAAAAGCCCATTGAGCCTGCTCTGGTAAATATAGAAGGCATGTTTGATCCACGTCAAGGAGAAACAGGTCATGATGAAATACCCCGAAGAATCTTAATCCGGGGGCGCGCTGGAGTGGGCAAGACGACATTGTGCAAGAAGTTGGTGCATGAGTTTACCAAGAACGGCACTTGGCTCGAAATATTTGATCGCATACTGTGGATTCCATTGCGAAACCTCAAGAGTCGAGAGTCTGTTGCTGGATACAGCATGCAAGAGCTTTTTCAGCATGAATTCTTTTGCAACGAGAGCTCCGAGCGTGCGGCGAACTTTGCTTTACATATGTTCGAGGGGTTGGAGAATGGTAGGACTCTGTTTCTTCTGGACGGCTGGGATGAAGTCTCTCGGCTTGCGAGTTCCGGCACCGACATGGGAAGATTTCTCCTCAATCTCTGCCGTCAACCCAACGTCATCCTAACATCTCGCCCCTGCGCCAGCGTTCCCGGCCAGGGCTCTTTCCAATTGGAACTAGAAACGGTCGGATTCAAGGAGCCTCAGGTAGACGACTATATCGAAAGAACTCATGGGGAAAATGTGTCTGATATAAAAGAATTTTTGAACGGCCATGAACTTGTTCGAGGTCTTGTTCAAATTCCCATTTTACTTGACGCTCTCTGTTACAGCTGGAACAGCGGAGAGTTCGCACCGGGCAAAAACCCTGAGACCATGACAATAATTTACGAGAATATACAGTCACGACTGTGGACGAAAGATATCCCCGCACTTGAGAAAAGAATCGACGGGGTGAAGGTCCAGCAATCGGACTTGGCCAGTGCTAGCCAGTCATACATTGAAGGGCTCGCCGAAAAGGAGATTGAGTTTTTGGAAACCCTTGCTTTCAGCGGCTTTGTCGGAGATGTGATTGAGTTTGATGAGCGCCACCGAAACAAAGCCAACGAGACCTACAAGATTCTGCTTGACAGGACACTTCCAAGGCTATCACTTCTCCGCAGTTCAGACCCACGCGCCAGATGGAACGCTCAAAGCTATCATTTCATTCATCTTACTTTTCAAGAGTACTTTGCTGCACGATTCTTCGCGCGGAAATGGGTAAAAAAGGAGGCATTCAGCTGTGGCTCGCTGAGTCACGAAGGCGGTAGAGAGATTTGCGCTGTCGAATTTCTGCACCGGTATAAATATGACCCACGATACGATATTATGTGGCGGTTTGTTGCCGGTGTTCTCCCACAGAATCATCATGCCCTTGCATTTCTTGTCGAGATGGAAAAGGAGCCTCGGGACTTGCTAGGCCCGGCCCATCAACGATTGATCATGCATTGTCTGAGCGAAATGCCGTCCTCCAATATACACGCTGTATCATTTCGCAGGCGCCTCGAGCATTGTTTATTGGATTGGGTCGTGTTTGAGGCTCAATGGCCTGACCGACGAAACGATGGAACTTTTGCTTGTGATGACACAGTTTCTAATGAGACTCTGGGGGCAGCACTAGATCAAGTGAACAGCGAAGCCAGACGCCGACTCCTACATGACATTACGCTCAAGAGACCCAACCTATTTTGGCGCAAAATAAGTCAGCCAGAAGCCTTCGACGTTGCCATAACCTTTTCCTCGGGATTGCCTGAGTTTCCAGACCATATGGTTCGATATTTCCTAGAGAAACTTGATGGTAAACACAAGAATAATATCAGGAGACATTTACTCGAGCATCCAAAGTTGTCTGAAGAGCAAACTCGTCGCCTACTCAAGCAAGGCTATGGTCTAGAAGAAGGCTTGAATACGAAAATAGAGAACCAAGAGAGTCGGGACTCATTCACCACAAACATGGAGCAGAAAATGGAGAAGCTAATCTACGACATGGACAGAAAATCGGTTTCTAAATCATTCGCCAAGATCTTTGTGCAATATTTCGTGGACCAGGAAGTGAACTTCCTCGGTCCCGGGTGCCGCGGCAAGACCTTTCCGCCTGCAATCATCCAAGCTTTGGAAGAGCAGCTCACACTTGCAGATGTGCCGAGGAGAAGAATATCCGCTTTAAAACTTCTACGCGTTCAAGATGTCTTGTCAAAATCTACTACCGCCATTATTATCAAACTTCTTGATGATCCGCAGCACGATGTACAGTTGGCTGCCTTGGAATGCCTCTGCTGGAAACAAAAAATGCCAGCCAAGGCTCTCAAATTATTCATCAGTCTACTACGTGACTTGGACTTTACCAAGTGGGCAACTCTTGTGGCCCCCGTTACTTCCTGGGACGGGTTCCCTCAACAAGTCGAGGAGGTAGTTTCCGAGAAACTGGAGGACCCACGACCGCGTGCACGGGAGGCTGCTGTCGACGCTTTGAGATACGACTGGTGGTCAGGCGGTATTATTGAGATGATCCGTCGAAGGCGCGAGACACAATTCCAGCTGTGCGCTGTAGCGCCTTACGATATCTTCAGCGCTGTGGTCGGCCAGTGCCTGAAGAAATCTTGAAAAGCGTCCACAAGAGACTTAGAGATCCAGAAGCAGACGTACAAAAGGACGCACTGAGTGCCTTGGCAGCGCACTCGAGTCTACCAGAAGATGTCATCGCAGCCATTAGCCAGCGATTCGACCTGCCAGAAGAACTCCTTGGAGAAATTGGTATCTATGGCTCTAATGGCTTCTCATATTTATCGCAATCGACCATCCAAGCTGTTGTCGAGCATATCAACAGCACAGCAGAGTACCGCAATGAGTGGCTCAGAAAACTAGGAGCGCAACCGCTGCTACCCAAAGCGGCTGTCGAAGTACTAATTAGCCGCCTCAAAGATGAAGAGATTTCTCGAGACGCCTTGGACGCTGTTTTCTATGCATTAACACGACAGCGACCTTTCCCTAACGGGAGACGTAACACCATGAGTAAACGTCAACGTTCCCGGACTGGTCTCGTCCCGGGCTCTTGGTTCCTATTACCAGTCCCTTTCCAGCAAATTATCATTGAGCGAATTGAAAACACAGGCGCACTTCTTAATGATGCCATTGAGTTTGCACTTGGCGAAAAATCGCCTCTCTCGAAACTCGACATTAGCATTATTGAGCAAAGACTGGTAGACGCACAGCTTGACATCAAGGTATCTGCCATCAAAACGATCCAAGATCAGCAAACGATGTCCCCGGCGATTATACACGCTATTATGTCAGAGGTCAACAATGAGAATCCACTGGTCCGTCAGGCCGTGACAGAAGCCTGTGCACGGCACGCGGCACTACCCGAGGCTTCCAAGCATATTTTACAGGCTCTAAAGGACGAAAGGCACACAGTTCAAAAATTTGCTATAAAGGCTTTGTGGCGCCATTCAGAATTACCCAAACCCGTTCTTGAGTATGTTGTTGAACTTCTGCAAAAGCCTCGCAAGGACATACAGAATGCTGCCTGTGAAGCTTTATGTTCGCAGAAAACACTACCGAAATCAGCTCTGCTTGCACTGGTTGACTCTGCAATTGAAGGTCCAATAGCAGCAGACTGTCCTTTCAGTGTTAAGTATGATAGATATCCATCATTACCAGAAGTCATCTTGCAAGCTTTGGCTTCCTACCTGGGCAGGTCTCCAAACCGCTTCACTAGCGAACAGAGCGAACGGGTCAAAGAAATTGTTGAAGCTCTACTCTACAATGGCTTTCAGAGCAGTTGGGCCTACTATATCAAGGATGGTTTGTTCTGGGTCATTGATGGCGAGGGAAACCGCCCAGTTGATGCCCATGTTGACGAGACGATGATCGGCAGAATCGTGCAGCTGTTGAGGGATTCAATGCCCGAGGGCTATCCCGAACATTACCCGCTGAAGGCACTCGAATAAACGAGCACGGTCGCATAGTGCATCGACTCTGCGCTACCGTCTATATGCCTCGAAGTGCCGGCGCTGGTGCAGGATGTGTGAGAACATTGGTGTTTTGTGAAGGATCGGCCACAAGAATTCGAAACATGGTGGCTATTATTTCTTGTTTTTTCCGACAGGAGGAGAAACTAATATGTAGGTTGCGAGACTTTGTGGCTGGGAAATTAGGTATATTTGTTCATATAAATACGCTTTGAACAGAAACTGAAAACATAGAATGAATCGTTGAAGAAGAATGGTATCGAAGCATAAGAGCGTACTCAATTCAAACAGGTAGAAACGCTTTCCCCCCATTATTAAGCAGGAACCAGGCTCATGCATCGTACAGTTGAGCCTCTTCCATCTGTCGACGGTAGCGCAAGCGATGTCGCTCCGGTGTCGCCATCTGCACGCAGTCATAGCATCCCCATACCGCGAATATGAATCGCCAGAGACTTTTCCTCCCAATTAGCCAAGGTGAGCCTGTGACATGAGACGAGACGGGCGGCGCTTACATGACGCAGACGAGGAACCAGTGGGCGGCGCTGACGAGCCTACGCAGGGTAAAGGATGCACCTGCGGCACCGTCATCGATTGGATCGGAGCTGGTAGTGCCCGTGAATATGACGAGCACAAGACCGGCCATGCACAGGGCCATCGAGACCATGTCGTGTAAGAGGACGCGCGAAGGAGCGAGCGGGTAGAAGCCCATGGCGCGGTTGGTGACTGACACCATCTGCCAGCTATCGTTGAGTAGAGCGACTGCGACCTATAGAGCGTCAGTTTCTTCATCTCATCATCATCTTCTTTGGATATCGCGATGCAGTGGACTCCCCCACCCCCGCATTTTGCCTGATCTTGGCGAAGCTATTTTGGGGCTGCAATGTAACAATGCGGGGAAATGGGAAAAATAGCAGAAGAAAAAGACAAGCGAAAGAAAAAAAAATGCAGAAGAAATAAAACGTACCCCCACCATGCCGCCTGCGACGGAACCAATCTTGACGGGCCAGCGGTTCGCGATGAAGCCCAGGACGACCATGGCAGCGATCGAAGTGGCCCAGCCGAGCGCCCGCGCCACGGCCTGACAGGCGTTCAGGGGTGCGTGAGGGCTCATAAGGGGAGCATCTGTGTGCGGGATGATGTAAATAATTGATGGGTGAAGGAGAAAGGGGAAGCTCAGGAATAAAAGAGACACGGCACATCCCCATCACCTTCCACCACGTGAACCACTGCCCAAAGATCTTTTGGCATTGCGCCCGCAAGAAGCAGGCTGTAGCTAGAGGGTGGCGTCGATGGTAGACAGGTGTCATTGGCTGGATGGCGCGGGGAAGCAGCTTTGGTGGTGGTGAAGGCGGCTGGTTTAGTCTCGGATGGTTAGACAAGCTGCGAGGAGAGAAGAGATGTGAAACAAAGGGTAACTAGGGTAGGGAATGGGGGTTGGTAGAAGAGGAGAATGCGGACAGGAGAGATGCCTTGATGCATTTTACCGGTGTTGCACTTACCAAGTAGGCTGCAATTTTGGAATAGCATCTGTCCACCCATATTCTGTGGTTGGGTATATTCTCAGGGACACTACCCGGGACCGAAGAACCAAGTCAAGAATTGACGTGCATGGCAAGTACATAGTTGTTGGAGCCTTTGTCGAAGCACGGTATGTCAGTTACAGTGGCGCCGAGATGGTCCTCAGCTCTGTTACGAGCAAGTTTACGTCCCAAGCATCGGCGAAAGGACTCTTGTTATTGTAGACGAGGTTCAAGAGTTCCTTTCCGTCGCACTGTCTGCCATCTGGCATGGGTGGCCAAGGGTCTGCATAATACATGATGTGATAACTGGAGGGAGAGCGATATATTCGAGAGAGTGGAATTATCAGCATGAAAGCTACATACACCTCTCAAAAAGTGTCTAATGCAACCATTTTCATTGCTGCTGGTGATGATGGGCTCAGGTTCTGTGAACGACGCAGCCGTGCTGACCGACTTGTTCTTTGTTAGGATGACTCGATGGCCATTGACTGTCGCAGCATTTTAGTTGCTGGATATCGGTGTGAGCGACAGAGTAAGGACATTCAAGCACTCGATTTATTTCTTTTCTAAATAGAAAAGTTGAGAGAAGAAGCCGATTTCGACTCCACGGGGCCATTGGGGTGTGGTGGTTACATGGGCCAACTCTAACCACACAACTGAGAAGAGTTTCTCTGGGTCGTAGTGAGCAGCGAAATTATTGTACAAAAGGCTGGAAAATATGAAGGGTGGAATTCCGTTCTGGTAGCCTTTTGCATTTTATTGGCAGTGATATCGATGACCAGCAAAAAGTTGCCCCTTTCTCGGCGTCCTACTGATAATCTAATGGGATCGACAACAGGGGAGTTGCAGCTGACGGCAAGGCGATATTTTCCACAAGTCCCCCTGTAACACACCCCTAACAAAATCGTCTCCTTGCTTCACTGACACACAGAATCATCTAGACTTGACAGACTCATCGAGATGCGCTCGGCCGTCGGCACTACGGACATCGCACACCGTGGCCGAAACAAACTGGAATGCAACGACTGCCAGCCCGAAGCGAGAAAAGATGTGAAATCGTTTTGTAAGCGACAACCTATTAATAGCCCAAGACAGTTGTTTTCCAAGTTCCAGCTCAATTCGCCCTGCGCTGCCAAGCCGACGCCCCAACTGACGAAGCAACGGCCTTGGTTGGCCAGATCCAAGACATGCTCGACATTTGTTCAGACCAGGGCGAATTTACGATAGAACTTGTGGTCACGACATTCCTGTCGGCGGCCGAGTGCTGGGTGCTGGATCCGTCTAGACTCCTCTGGCGCGAGACAATGTCTCGCCCCAGCGCAAACAACAGGGAGGCGGGCGAGATATAATAAAGGCCTCCCTCCCTTGTCTGTCCTCCCCAAGAAAGAAAGAATCATCATCAAAATCCATCACTTACAACTCTGCATCATCATGAAGTTCTCTGCTGCCATCACCGCGGCCTGTCTGGCCATCACCGCCACCGCCCTGCCCGCCGACGCGGACGCAGCTGCCCCGGCACGCACCTTCTGGGGCAACCCCATTATCGACCACAAGCCCGTCCCCGGCACGCGTCGCAGCCCGACTATGCACATCATCGACAAGATCCCGGTTCCGGAGGAGCGCCGCGACGCGACCGCTGAAGTGGAGCGTCGCGGCGCCGGTCGCACCCGGCCCGTCGTGGACCACCGCCCAGTCGAACGCCGCGCCGAGGGCGACGTGTCGGCGGAGGGTGACGCGGAAGAGAGCCCCGACAAGTCAGACAGCACCATCGCCAAGGCGTTCTGGGGCATGCCGATTATCGACCACACGCCGGTGCCGGGTACGCGTCGTCGCCGCGCCGGGGTGGAGGGTCGCGGAAAGCCGTTCCCGGTCGTGGACCACACGCCGGTGGACGGCAACTGAGCGAGGAAAAGTTGGACTGGGGTGTAAGATATTTAGTGGGAAAGCTATGTGTTATAAGACGATGATGGAAAAACGGCCGCATTCTTTTCTGGTTTTCTTTTGTCGTTTACTTCAAGTGTCGACGTGCTTTGACACACTTTTTGCTACAGTAATGCATACAAATTTATTCAGACGCGAGGCTCCTAGAATGTACACATTTGTGACTAGGCTATCGCATGGTCTGAGACGAGACTGCCGGAATCCCAGGTTCCTTGCCAATATGCAACTCTACTTACTAGGTAGGATGTTAAAGCACCGAGCCGCATGGTGACACTATGCGAGCCTCGCTCCGTCGTGAAGAATATATCCGCTCCTGGCGACGCCAGCATGCTGACATTGACATCAACGAGCCTCGCCTCTGTTTTCCCCCGTTTGACCCTTGCGAGTTACATTGTGACTGCGATGCCGGGCTGATGCCTGCCTGAAGCCTGGTCCCGCCTGCTTCCAGTGTATAAAGCGCTCCGTCGTCCGACCCTGCTCTCCCTTCAGGACCATATAGCACAAAACAACTTCCTCCACACTTTTTCTTCATCCTTTACACAGACGACTCATTATGAAGACCTCCGCGATTGTCTTTGCATGCCTGGCCGTCGCCACAGCCGTGCCTACCACCAATACACGCAGCGGTGAGATCGCCGACGATGGCGACCCGTCATCGCTCGCGCTCAGGCAGTACGCAGCCCAGGCCCGCGGATGGCCACAAAAGGAGAAACGCAAGCAGGATGGCAACCTCTACGGCCTGGGGATGCCCGGCAATGACCACTGAGACCATACTGTTGGCAACTTGGGACAATGTATCTGGGCGGTGGCGGATGGTGCGAGTTCAGACTGGGAGATACAACCGTTGGAATGGGTATAGAAGCCAGCATGCAATAGAAGTAGACGGCCTCAGCCTTGATGAAACATGGATAATAGTACCGTTGGCTCCTAAATGCGAAAACAATTTATGCTAAATATATACACTAAAATGCATACTCCTCCACGTGCAGGTATATCCCCTGCGCCCCCGTCCCCTTGTGCACCGCGCGCTCGTCGCTCAGCGCCGCCACGCAGTTTCGCGTGCGCGCTACAATCTCCTTGCCGCCGCAGACGACCACGGCCGTCTCGCCCCAGGCATCCTCCACCGGTTCCCGGATGAGGGCCTCCATGTCCGGACGCGTGGCGTACTCCTTGACGATATGTGTCAATTGCTGTGCGTCGCTGTCGGAGCAACAGGCGTGGCTTGCGGAGACGTGCGCGTCCTGGTGCACGGCGGCCCGCTTCTCGTCGATATCTAGATCGGAGCTGTCGCGGCTCTCCCCTTGTAGCAGACTGCCGCTCGTTTTCCTCTCGGTGGAGGCGTGGCCGCCGGTGATGGCTAGGTGTAGATGGACATCGATGCCGTTGGCGTGGGCGGCTTGGGCGGCGTCCTTGGCGCGGGCCATGTAGTACTGCGTCTCGGCGGCCGATTTGGCGACAACGGCCAGGTCGATGCGACGCACGCACGTCTTCTCCTTGGACTTGGCGGCGACGGCCTCTAGAATCGGAACGACGAAGCTGGCGCCAGTGGACGCGCCGATGAGCACCAACCGCTCAAAGGCGTCCCAGTTGGCCGGTGCGCCGTACGGACCCGACACGAGGCCGGTAAGCTCGGCGGCTGGGTTCTCGACGGCATACTTGTGGAGGCGCTTGGAGAAGCCGCCGTGGGCGCGGACGATGAGCTGGATGCTGTTGCAGCAGCACGCACCCTCCAGCCGGTGCGCGCAGGCAATGGTGTATGGATGGGCTTCGAGCGGGCCGAGCCTCGGGACCCAGAGGTAGATGTGCTGACCAGCGGACCACTTGAAGTGGACGTCCTTGATGGTGAGGACGGTGGTGGCGTCGCCGACAGCGCGGGCGAATACGCGATGGCCGATGCGGGTGCGGCCCTCACAGACCGACTTGCTACGCCGGAACTGCACATTCTGCCAGAGCAGGTTGGCCCAGCGAGCCAGCCGGTCAAAGGTAAGAAAAGCGATGGCCATCCAAAGAAAGTGGCGCGCGTTGGCGGGGATGTGCATGTAGATGAGCCACAGCATGACGGCAGCTGAGGCAATGTGCTGTAGCAGCCAAACTTCATACGCCAGGCGACGGACCGGCACGAAGCCGACAACGACGGACCAGAGCAGGACGGCCCAAGCGCCGAGGCCGTATTTGACCATGGGCATGATCTCGAGCTCATACTGCACAAAGTCGGCGCGCACCCACTCGGTCCAGAAGTGGAAGCCGTGGCAGGTAGCCGTGACGAACATGGTGCGGGCTACCCAGCGGTGCAGCCAGTTGATGCGCTCGTGGCTGGTGTTGATGAGCAGGCCGATCGGGTTGTACTTCATGGCGAGGAGATAGAGCATCGGCAGCTGGCAGACGGTGACCCAGGCGTTGCGGAAGCCGATGCGCTCCCAGTAGGTGGCGTCGTTGGCGACGACGCGCCACGACATGAAGTAGATGATGACGGCCCAGTAGGCGAGGAGGGCGAGGATGCGGCCGAGCGGGAGGGGGGTCGCCCAGCGAAGAGTCTTGATCGGGATGTAGTATTGCGGATGGCTCATCTCGCGGACGATGGCAGTGGCGGTGGCCCACGCCTGTGAGAGGCGTCCGTTTGGACGGGTGGGATGCTGGATCGCGGGATTCCGACACGATGAGATTCTAAAGAGTTAGAGTCGTGCACCTCCGCCAGAGGGGACGACGTACCGGACGTGGGCGCCGTAGGCGTTTACGGCGCGGACGGTGGCGAGCAGACCGACAACGCCGGCGGTAATGTACCAGTAATCGCGGGAAAAGGCATGGTTGATTTCGGAGCCCATTCCTGGGTGGTCCATATGCATGCCGCCCATGCTCATGTCCATGATGGCGGCGGTTCGGCTGTGCCGGTGATGATGATGCGGGTGGTCGGTGGCATGCGAGGGTTGAGCGGCGAGAAAAAGCGAAGCCAAATAATTCCAAGCGAACAAAGCTGAGCAGCCGAGATATCCGGGCAGACGGTATTATTTGTGACAGGAGACAGAATAAAACGGCGGTTGCGTGCCGACGTCTGTCAAGTTGGGGCTGATGAGACGAGGCATGACGAGCCGGGAACGGACGGGGTTGGAATGGATCAACGGGGATTGGTCCGGGGGAGGGCAATAAGGTGAAACTAGCTCTGGATATGAAATAAAGGCCGCATTCAAGCGCAGAGGGGCAAAAGCCAAGAAGTGAAAAAGACAAAAAGACGCTATCGGTATTGTGTGCAGAATGTAGGCAAGGAAACTTGCTCAAACATTCTCACAGCTGTGGCTTGACAGGGCCCAAGCGACGCTGTGGTTGGTTAGCCTGGGGCGTTGGCGTCGGCAGAGGGGCGCCACATGCGGCCAAGCCAAGACGGCAGCCACAACCGGGTGCCTGAGGGCTGTGGAAGATAGGTACTAGAGACGATGAATTGATCAATAAAAAGTCAGGAGCAAAGGCAATAGTAAAGGGAATCAATTGTGATTTTAGTGATTTTTGCTGAATTATTTTGGTAATTGTGCTGAAAAGCTGTGGCTGGTGTAAGACATCACGATCCATCTCTGCCGTTTGCACCACCTCAACGCCACAAGATACATCACCATATTGTCCGAAACGACTGCTGATTTCGTTCTCCGACCCTCTTGGCCCGACCACCCTTTTGTCATAGCTCCATCGGCTAATTGCACGGTTTCAAAGTTGGCCGGATATAATAACGCCAAGCTCGCCCTCTCCAAGCTACATCATCAGTACAACCTCCCTCTCTTCCTCTGTTTGCCTCTCTCAACACCTTCGATTCTCCTCCAAAACCACCACCACAACCACCACAATGCGTTCCTTCATCCCCCTCGCCGCCCTCGTCGGCATCGCCTCCGCCCACTTCCAGCTCAAGTACCCTCCCACCATCGGCTTCGAGGACGCCAAGGAAGACACCGCGCCCTGCGGCGGCTTCACCCCGGACCTGACCAAGTCCGACGTCCCCGACTTCCACATTGACGGCGACGCTGTTGCCGTCCGTCTCAGCCATCCGCAGAGCAAGTGGCTTTTCCGCGTCACCACCGGCGACCCCTCCGACGACAAGAGCTGGGAGCAAATCTACCCCATCGTGCTGCAGAGCGGCCTCGGCGATTTCTGCCTGCCCGCGCTGACGGTGCCGTCAAAGTACGAGGGCAAGAAGGGCGTTCTTTCGATTGTGTCGTCTGCCGTGGACGGTCTGCTGTACCAGGTAAGTTTTTTTTTTTTTTTTTTTTTTTTTTCCCTCGCTTCGCTCGACGTGGGCCGCGAGACTTTAATTGGTAACCAGTGGGAGAGAATGGAAGGCTAACTGAGGGGTTGTTTAGTGCTCGGTTGTCAACTTTGTCTCGGGCTCGCAAAAGGCACCCTCGGTGTGCACCAACGCCACTCTCACGGCCAGCTTCAGCAGCGACTCCGCTCTCTCTGCGCTCGTCGGCAGCGGCGGCAGCAACGCGACGGCCACCTCGTCGTCTGGCAGCGGCACGTCCACCTCGGCTACCGCCAGCCCGTCTGCGACCAAGAACGCCGCTGCGATGCAGGCCGGCTCCGGGGTCCTCGCCGTGCTCGGCGGACTGCTCCTCCTCTAATAAGAATAACGACCAGAGAGTGGAATTTTGTGACGCCAAACAGGGTCCAACGTGGGGGGTAATTAGCATGGGCGACCACGGTGGCGCGATGAATAGCGCGTATACAGACATGTACAAATGATGATTCAGAAACCGTTTTGCTTTCAAGCTTTGCAGCCAATCAATCGCGATTTTTTAAAGCTTTTGCTGCCAATCGATATCAGCGCTTTTTTTTTTTTGCCCTAGTCGAATTTTGTCGCGATCTTGAAATTTTGCTACTACCACATCGATGTCTTGCGTTCTGCGTCCTGCCTCTTTCTCTGCGACACGCAGCAAGGCTCTCAGACCAACCCAAATAAGCAGGACACTATTCGTCTCCCCCTCTCCTCTTTATTGGTTCGAGTTAGCCCGTATTTGGATTTGGAACTGCCAGGTATGATTTTGTTCCCCCAACATTGCATCACCCCCACATTTCCCCTCGTCCTCATCCACACCGACCTCTAACCAGCCCGCAGCTTCCTCTACCTCTTTTATCTTCTATTCAGCTTCGTCTTTTGCTGGAATTGACGGGCTGTATTTGAAATTGCTCTTCATCTACTCACTCGATTTTTTCCAGCTCGGTGCTCCCCCGGCTGGCTTGAGTCCTGCGCTGTCCGCTCCGTCTCCGGCTCCGACACCCGAGCCTCGTGGCCTTGCCCCGGTCATCGGCAGTGACCTCGTCTCAACCATTGTCCTCTCACCACAGACCATAGCTCCTCGTGCTTCACTGTTCATCCCGCGAATGCAGCTCTCATCCTCACCAATGCCGCCCGTTGCTTGAATACTTGCTCTCCTCCCCGGCGCTCATCCCCGGCCTCCCGGCCATCACCCGGCATTATGAACTTGTTCCTCATCCTGGCGCTCCTCGAGCGCCCCAAGTTCGACAATCTCTTCCACCAAGCTTCCGACTACTATCCAGTACCACACATTGACTGGCCTACAAACTACACCACCCATCATGGCGAGCGCTGCCCCGCCGCCGGTGAGGCCGTGTCTCTGTACGTCCTCGCCGGCGTCGCCCTCGCCGTCACCGCCGTCTACATCACCCGGACGCGCCTCTTCCGCATGCTTCCCCCGTGGCTGCGGCCCTTTGCCGCCGAAGAAGGCCCCGACCGCCGCGCCGCTGATTCCGACGACCTCTTCAAGCCCAAGCTATGGACGCACTGGACTCTCATCCTCTTCATCATCGCTGTCCTCGGCTTTCTCCTCTCGATCGTGCCTGTCGTGCTCGCGCCCACACAGATCCTCGCCCGCTTTGAAGTCGTTCCGTGGCTCGCGGTGCTCATCGTCACCGTTGCTGAACGCCCGACCAACACACCACGGCTGCTGCTAGCACAGTACGCCGCCATCCTCCTCACCAGCGCCGCCATCTTCTCGGCGCACTTTCTCGACCACGACCTCCTCTATGTCGAGCCCACGCAGCTCGCTCGCGTCGTGCTCGCAGCCCTCGCCGCCGCCTGCATCTGCGCCATGCCGCTGCGCGACCCGACCTGGGACGTCGCCGACATCGGCTCGGGCAAGCAGCCGCCGTCGTCGCTCCTCCGCAGCCCCGAGGACAATCTCAGCCTCGCGCGCTTTTGGACCATGAGCTGGGTCGGCCCGCTGGCAGTGCTCTGCAAGGCGCGTGAGATCACTGTCGATGATGTCTGGCAGCTGCCACTCGACTTTCAGCACACACGTCTCTACATGGCCTTTCGCGAGGTCAAGGGACAGCTGCTGCCGTGTCTAATTGAGGCCAACGGGCTCGACCTCTTCATATCCACGACACTCGCCGTGGCTGAAAAGGTACTCGAGGTCACCAACATCCGCCTCACCAGCAAGCTCTACCAAGCGCTCGACGCGGCTGACCCGAGCGAGGCTATCTACTGGTGTGTCATCATGCTCGCGCTCGACGGCCTCCGTCAAGTCTCCAAGACGACAGCCAACTGGTACTCGCGCAAGGCGTATGAACGCTCTCGCGGCGAGACCTTCATCGGCCTCTTTGGCAAGCTTCTGACGCGGGCCGTGCCGGGCTCTGACGCCACCGAAAAAGGCCCTCAGGAAACCTCCCATCAAAACGGATCCGGCCCCGACGACGACTACGACCAGCTCACTGAGCCGCAAACGACGATGCAGCGCTTCGTCTCGCGCATCTGCTGCCGCCGCAGCAAAAAGACAGCCACCCCATTCCCTGCACAGCCCGCGTCCAACGCCAAGGTCGTCAACCTCGTGCGCGGCGACACCTACGAAATTTCACAGCGATTCTGGGACTTTCAGAAGCTCGTCTCGCAGCCCGTCAAGATCCTTTTCACTATGTATTACCTGGTCGACATCATGGGGTGGCCATCGACCGTCGGCTTCGCGCTCATGGTGCTATTCCTGACCTGCAACTCGCTCCTTGTCAAGCGTCTTATCGCCCTGGAGCGCCAGCGTACCGCGCATTCGGACAAGCGCGCGCAGGCGGTGTCGCACTTTGTCGAGGCTAGTCGGCCGCTCAAACTCAACGGGTGGACGGCTTCGTGGAGCGAGCGCATCATGCGCTTCCGCGCGCTCGAGATGCACAAGCGACTACAGATGGCTCTCGTCACTGCCGCCGTCTCCACGCTTAACGTCGCCGGCGGTACCGCATACCCGCTCGCCGGCATCGCCCTCTTTACGCTGGTCCTGCGCCGCGGCTTGCCCAACGACGTCATCTGGCCGTCGCTACAGCTGTTTGGGCAGCTCGAGGCGAGCGTCAAGGAGGCGTTCGACCTCATTTCTGCGTTTTGGAAGACGACCATCCCCGTTGAACGTGTCCACGCCTACATGGACGAGCCTGATCGGGATGTGGTTGCCCCCGGCAGCGGCAGTGCAACACCTGGCACGCAAAACATCTCCTTTCGAAACGCCACATTCGCCTGGCCCTCGACCGACGTCCCGGTCCTCCGCGAACTCAACTTTGACATCCGCCCCGGCCTCACCATTGTCCGCGGCAAGGTCGGCGCCGGCAAGTCCAGCCTACTGCTCGCCGCACTCAACGAGATGGAGCTACGTGACGGCTCTCTCTCCCTCCCTGATGAGCCCGTCGGCTACGCCCAGCAGCTCCCCTGGCTGCAGAACAAGACGATCCGCGAAAATATTCTCTTCCAGCAGCCATTTGACGCGCACCGCTACCGCCAGGTCCTCCACGCTTGTGCGCTCGCACCAGACCTCGCCGCCTTCCCCAACGGCGACATGACTAAACTCGAAGAAGGCGGCGTCGGTCTCTCCGGCGGCCAGAAAGCACGTGTCGCCCTCGCGCGCGCCGTCTACTCCCCGAGCCGCATCCTCCTCCTCGACGACCCCCTCGCGCCGCTCGATCACGATACCGCCACCGCCGTCGTCCGACGCTTCCTCCAAGGGCCGCTCGCCAAGGGCCGCACCATTGTCATGGTGACGCACCGCGACGACCTGGTGCTGCGCATCGCCGACACCGTCATCGACGTGGACAGCGGCACCGCGCGTGTGCTCACCTGGCAGGAGGTGCAGGCGGAGCTCCAGCACCCGTACCACGCGACCGACCCGGAAGCTACCCATGACGATGCGGACCACTCGGCGGCCGCGCAGGAGGAGTTACTTTCCGGTGGCAAGATTGACCCCGAAGACCCCTCGGAGACGGGTGGCGTGTCATGGACGGTGTATTTGAAGTACATGAAGGCGGGTGGCTGGCACATGTGGGCGCTGCTGGCTCTGGCGTACGGCATCTCCCGGTTCTGCGACATTTCGCGCGCGCGGCTCCTCGAGGAATGGGGCAAGGACACGGCATCGGTGGCCGGCCATGGTGCCCACCTGTCCTCCGGCGGCGGATACTGGGGCCTGCCGGATGCGGATTGCCACGCGGGCACCTGGCTGAGCGTGCTCGCGGGGCTGTCGGCCGGCCAGGTGGTCAGCTACGGCATCGCGCAGGTTCTCCTGGCTCGCATCAGCGTCGACGCCGCACAGGCGCTCTTCCGCGCAGCCGTCGACAAGGTCAGCCGCGCGACGTTCCGCTACCACGACACCACGCCGACCGGCCAGCTCAAGAACCGGCTCATCGCCGACATGTCCATGGTCGACGGCGGCATCCTACAACCACTCGAGGCGTTTGTCTTCCAGCTCATCTCGCTCATCATGTCGCTCGTGGCCATTACCACGCACCAGCCCGCGCTCCTCGCCGTGCTCGGCGTCGTCTCCGCGCTCTTTGTCTACTTCTTCCGGCTATACGTGCCCGCGTCGCGCTGCCTGCGCCGCATGGAGATGCGCTACCTGACGCCCATCATCGCCAATATCGGCGTCATGCAGGACGGCCTCGTCACCGTGCGCGCGATGCGCGTCGAGCGCCACTTTCAGCGCCGCCACCTCGAAGCCGTCGACGATTTCCAAAAGCAGGACCACTTCTTCTGGAGCATGGCGTTTTGGCTCGACTTTCGCCTGTCCATGAGCTCCGCCGTGATGCGCGCCGCCCTCATCCTCCTCATGGTGGCGCTTGGCACCGCGGCGTCCGCGGTCGGCTTCGTGCTCACGCAGACGACGATTGCCATGGCCGCGGTGCAGCAGCTCTGCGAGCGCTTCGCCCAGCTCCAGCTCGACGCCGTCAGCCTCGAGCGCGTGCACATGCTGGACCGCATCCCCGCCGAGCCCGAGGGCGGCACGCAGCCACCCGACAACTGGCCCGCGCCCGGCGACGCCGTCGTCTTCGCAGACGTGTCCTTCCAGTACGACGACGGCCTGCCCGCCGTGCTCGACCGCGTGACGCTCGAGATCCCCGGCGGCGCAACCTGCGCCGTGCTCGGGCGCACCGGCTCCGGCAAGTCCACCATTGCCAACGCGCTGCTCGCCACGCGCGCGCCCTCCCACGGCACCCTCACCGTCGGCGCCGTCGACCTCGCCGCCGTCGACCGCACCGCGCTCCGCAACCGCATCACCTTTATCCAGCAGGACCCCACCCTCTTCCCCGGTACCCTCCGCGATAACCTCGACCCCGAGGGCCGCTTCCCGGACGCCGCGTGCGCGGCCGCCATTGCACGCGTGCTCGGCCCCGCGTGGCAGCTCGACTCGCCCATCGACGCCGGCGGCAAGAACCTCTCGCAGGGCCAGCGCCAGCTCGTCGGCATCGGCCGCGCCGTGCTGCGCAGGTCGGGCCTAGTGGTGCTCGACGAGGCGACGGCGAGCATAGACCGGGCGACGGCGGCGGTGGTGCAGAGGGTGCTGCGCGAGGAGCTCGCGGAGAGCACGGTGATTACGATTGCGCATAGACTGGAGGCGGTCGAGGACGCGGATTGGTGTGTCAGGCTTGAGAGGGGCAGGGTGCTCGAGTGCGGTCCGGCGAGGGACCTGGCGACAAATGGGAGGGGTGTTGAGGGGTAGCAATGTGGTTGGATGTTGGCATTTTGAACCGATTGGATATGTTGGCAGTTAATGTTTGCATTTAGAACAGATTTTGGAAATGATCATAATTAAAAGTTGACATTAGAAGATTTTGAAACTACTATTCAGCGACCGCTAGTCAAAACACTCAATAGAAATCATCACAGCATCACGACTACGCACTCACACGTTGAAAGACGGGCCATTGTGTTCATATTAGCTAGACTCGTATCATCTACTCACAGCTATACCAGTGATCGAATCAATGCCATCATATGCAACGTCGTATATGCTCGCTCTATGTGCAGTTCTATAGGGTATAAAACAGGGTATAAATATGAGTCCATGCTGGTATCGTCCGTATACGCCCAACCCGTCACGCCGGTTACCCAAAGAGCGTGTCCAAAATGCGTTCGAAGCGGGACCTACAGTTGTTAGCAGTCAGTTGAATGCATGGCGGAGAAACTTACTCTGCCTTCTTCGGCACATAATTGGCCTCGTGCTCTTCCACCTCTGCCAAGTCCTTGATCAGGTCCACCTCCTCGGGCTTGTGAATCTTGGTCTTCTTGACAAACTTGTAGCCAAAGTACAGCGCCGGAAACACAAAAATCATCATGTACGAAAATAAAAAGTTGGGCGTGTCCCAGCGTCCCGGCAAAAAGACGGGGTAGCCACCGACAAGGGCCATGAGCACGGTCCAGAAGAGCGCATAGTACGCGGCGTAGGGCATGAACCAGGCGCGGTACGGCAGCGTAGCGGGGTCAACGCCTTGCGCCCGGATGGCGCGGCGAAAGCACAGGTAGGAGATGCAGACTCCTCCGAAATTGAGGAGCTGCGACGCCGTGACCAGCGAGACGAACCAGTTCAGCACAACCGACGCGCCTGAGCCGAGCTGGAGGAACGACAACAGCGCGACGACGAGAACGACAGCGACACAGTAGATCGGGACGCCCTTTTTGGTGCAGGTGGCGAGGATACGCGGAGCCTTGCCCTCGAGAGCGAGGCCATAGAGCGATCGTGAAGCGCAGTAGACGTAGGAGTTGCCGGCTGAAAATGCCGCCGTCAGGACGGTAGCGTTGACGATGTGGGGAAGAATCGGTATGCCGAGGCGCTTCATGGCGACAACGTAGGGAGACGCAGCGGCGCCAGGTGAGCCGTTCGCATAGGCCTCAATCAGGTTCTTATCATTGTAGGGGACCAGGATTCCGACGCAGAGAGAGCCGAGAATGAAAAACGCAGTAAGTCGGTAAAAGACGGCATTGAAGGCGCGCGGCATGACTTTGCGTGGGTTTTCAGCCTCGCCAGCGGCCATTGAGACGTAGTCAGGGCCGGCAATGGTAAAGGCAGCTTGGATCAAGCACTGCAAAAAGCCTACCCATCGACCAAGCCCACCGGTGTAGCCATAGAGCTCAGCAAAGGAGCCAGGATTCGACCAGTAGCGGAAGCCAAAGCGATCGTGTTGGGGGTTGCCGCCGACCATGACAATAAAGGTGAAGAGCACGAGACCGATAATGAGCAGCACCTTGCCGAGAGCAGCCCAGAACTCGGTTTCGCCATACCATTTGACGGCGATAACGTTTATGGCGGCATATAGAACAATGATGATGGCAATCATTGCGCCGGTAGGTATCGCTTTGGTCCAGAAATTGATGATGAGGTTGCAGGCGGTCACTTCGAAAGGCACGAGGGCGGCTTGAAACACAAAGAAGTTCCAGCCAATGGCGAAACCAAAGGACTCGTCAACATAGCGACCGGCGAATCGAATGAATGGCGAAGAGATGGGCAGGTAAGTCACCATTTCCGCCATGCACAGGGTGACGGCGAGCACGACGGTGCACCAAAAGCTAAAGGCGATGAAGAGACTACCGGGGCCGCCATGAAGAAGGCCCTGGCCGATTTGAACCTGTGGGAGACCAATGGCTACGATGAGTAGGTGAAAAAGCAAGCTGGATGGGTTGAAAGGGACGTACATAGAGAACAGTTCCGATACTGCCACCAATGCCGATAAGCTGAATGTGTCGCGACTTGAGCAGACGGTGGGTATGGTCAACCTTGCCACTGTCAAAGGACAGGCGGCCGGGATTTACATCGGAAACGGGTTTGGAGTCGGCACCAACCGCCTTGTCGGAGCCGACAATTTTTTCAGCGTCGTAAGGGTAGGCCGGCGGGCTGTGAGCGCCGTCTGAGGCCATTGCGAGTTGGTGGCAAAATGAGATGCTGGTGGCGAGTGCTGCGGAAGCAATTGCAATTTGTGTGGGCGCAAACTTGGCGAAAGCACGCAGGAGCTGTCACGAGCAATTGGCGGCCGTGAGAATGCCGAGGACAATAGGCGGAGCTTGGCTGTGGAAATGGCGACGTCTCGTTATTGCATGGTGAGGTGGATGTGCTGCAGCTGGTTTTGGGGAGCAGTTTGGCGCGTTGAGGAGATTGAGGCTGCAAATTGGCAACGGAAGAGGAAAATCGGTGCCGGCCGGTCGGAGCAGCATGTGCGGAGTATTTGAAGCAACGGCCAAGCCGGGCGACAGAGCCATACCCAACGCGGACCACGAGCAAGCAATGGGATAGCGTCTTGGAGGCGGGTCTGCTAATCGGGCTGAGTCTATCCAGTAGGACCTCGTTGTTGCCGTGCTAGTGTCTGGGCAGCCAATAGATGGTCGAATGATGGTGCCCCGGAGCGTCCAGAACAAGCATACGGCGCGGCCGCAGCGAGGCTAGCTAGGAGGCTAATATTTGCCAGGGTTGCTGCAAGTCAGAATGGATGCGTCAATGTCGCACGACCAGGTGATGGATGGACGAGTTGATAGACAGAGGGGCCAAGACGAACGCCACAGACGCAACATGGTGGGGGACAGCGTGCGTTCAAGCTTTGAGGGACAGCATTGATGGAATCGTGGAATTATAATCTTAAAGACGGGGTGTGGGCAAACCAAAGGTGATAGCTGTGATAGCTGTGATAGCTGTGATGGCTGTGATAGCTGTCATGATGGTGATGGTGATAGCTGTGATAGTGGTGATGGTGATGGTGTTGAAAGAGGGCAAACGACAAACAGACCAACAAAGTGAGGCTCTGTGCCTGTGGCGCCGGAGTGGCTGTAGTGGCGCTGCAATGGCGTGATGGCGTGCATTTAGCGGTCAGGCTGGTGCTGTCCTGGACGAGAATATTATAGGGGGTTGTAGACAGAAAGTGTGCTATATTCTAGTTATTTAGTGCAAGACTTCCTGCGGGAGAGGCTGAAAGGCGCCGTGATCTGGGCGTTTCTTTTTTCATATATTTCCGACACTTGTATCATCATAAAAAGCATTCTCACTATACTTCCATCATATAGTCAGTCGAATACTTACCGTTGACCTCGGCTTGACGATCCCTTCCGAGCTGTCGTCCAACTTCCTTTGTCCCCATCGCAAACAGCACGTGGCTCGTGGGCGACTCAACCCGCCAAGCCACAGCCTCCTCGTCCTCCCAATCTTGCCAATTCGAGCTGCCTCCTGAAGAGACCCCTGCCAATCCTACGAATAGCGACTATCAGAAGCGGGCTATTACCGAACAACACTGAGAGGGCCTGGCGGCTGGGCTGCTAGCATCGGCGGATGATACTCTGCGTCGCGCGTCGGCGGAGCTCACAGTGGACGCCAAGAGGTGCTGAGGCACTTTCGGGCTTCTGACATGACCTGCAGCTCACCGCATGCGACAAACTGGACTCCTTCAATTCCCGGGCGGACGGCAAGCGAGCAAATATATGATATGCGGAATCGCTTCAACCCACCGAGTACCGATTACCTATATAAAATGCGTCAACAAGCTTCCAGTAGTGCTGTTCTTCACGACCAAACACAACAGGGCTCCAGCCTCAGAGTTCGTTTCCATTTTCATCACTGGCTTCTGTTTTAAAGTTTGATATACGTGTCAGTCTTTGCGAACAGATGATCCCTCCAGGCTTCATCGCTCCCCAGAGAGGCGATCCCACGAGTTGATCCGACCAGCTACAGCCGCACATTGCGCAGCACTTGCCAGCAACGAATGACGACCCCCATGGTTTTCTAAAGACGGATTCTACTCGACCTCTCTGACCCTTTCCCCTTCCCCTAAAATAACGCACGAAAAAAAAGGGGTCGGCCGGGTCGGGGAGTGATGGTCTCAGTATTGGAGTCGACGTGCAGTTATCCCGTCGTCGGACTTGCTCATCATTGACAGTGATCATCTCTGGCTTCCGCCAGCGAATCCGGGGTTCAACGATGATCGACCTGGTTGAATAAGTCGAGAAGAAGTTTAGAGTGGGATATGGGCGGAAACGCACTTTATAGGCTACTCTGGAAAAGGCCACCGTGGCGTCAGTAAAGCTTCATGGCATTGAGTCTAGTCGGGCTCCAGACCAGACCCTTTGACAGACGGCGCGACTTGGGATAAACTTAATCTCCTAAGCGAGTTGCGTGCTCATTACGTGGTGGCGCGTCTATCGGAGCCGCGTGCCATCTAGCTGGCAGGCTCTGGAGAGCTCATATTCAGTCCAATGAGTAAATGTACCTCAAATATGGTAACAACAGGCAATGCAAGGTAATATTCATGTCTATGGTTGCTATGCTGACAGTCCATTCTCTTAGCACTGGTTTCTTGACTCTACTAGCGAAGTCTCTTCCATGACGTGAACGGAGCAGCCAGCAAATTTTGCAAGCCTTCGACCGCAGCTCTACTCCTCGCACGCGGGGAGATCCTCATCTCCAGCCGGGGGCACCTCGGGCGCGGTAGGCGGGATGGCAGATCCGTCAGCGGGAGATTCATCCGTGGGAGGCGTAGCAGTCTCGTCGGTAGGAGTCTCGGGCTTGTCCTCGGTGGGAGCACCGGCCGCGGGAGCCTTGTCGCGGGAGCTCAGGCACTCCTGCTCGTTGGCAAACTTCTCGTCAAACTTCTCGTAGAAGCCCTTGTTGCAGAACACGGCCGTGCCGACGCAGGCCTCAGACTCGAAGCGGATGTCGCCCGCGGTGCGCTCGCTGCCGCATGTCTCGAAGGAGTCGTTGGGCTGCAGGAAGGGCTTGGGGGCGCTGTCGGTGGGAGTCTCAGGAGTCTCGGGAGTCTCGGGCTTGTCTTCGGTGGGAGCGCCCGCCGCAGGAGCCTTCTCGCGGGAGTCGAGGCACTCCTGCTCCGTCTTGAAGGGCTCGTCGAAGAGCTTGTAGAGGCCCTCGCGGCAGTACTTGACGGTGCCGACGCAGAGCTCGGACTGGTCGGTCTGGTCGCCGGCGGCCTTGGGCTTGCCGCACGTCTCGAACACGGTGTCGGGCTCCAGGAACGGCGCCTTCTTGTCGGCCTGGCGCGTGGTAAAGGGGTGGGCAGCGGCGAGGCTTGCGGACACGGCCAACACAATGAACAGCTTCATTTTGACGTGAGTTGAGGTGGGGGGGTTTCTTGTTGTGTGTTTTTGAAGTTGTTGCTTTGGAGCTTTGTAGGTTGGCAAGGAAGGCAAGTAGTTGGCGTGATGAGGCGTGGGTGAAGAGATCTGTTGATTTGGACAACGACTGGCCATTATATACATGTCCTTGTTGGCTTGCCGAGTCTCTCTTTGCTGCGCCTCCATTCCGACGTCTCGCGCTGCTAGTCATGTAAGCGCGGTGGACTCCTCATTGATTAAGGGTGCGATGTCGAGTCGTAACCACCAGGACTGTGTCGGTCCATGGCTTTATATGGAACCGTCAGCAATGCGCCATATACAGCAAGTCCAAAAAGGGTTCTCGTCTCATGCCACAGCGAGACGGTCCAGTAAGTGCACGGGAGCGGGAGTGCCTGTGAATCTAATAATACCGCCTGTGCATTGCTTGGCTTGGCCAGCGTCTATGACCGTGCGTTTCCGGCCATGACAGGCAAGGTCCAGTGACAGAAAAGGCCCACGGATTAATCTCAAGGTAATATATCTGTAGCACGAGACTTGTCAAGTTTGTAAGCATGGTCTGTACAAGGCCGTATTCAGCTATGCCTGCAATTCTAGTCGGTCGCTACGTCTTTCAATTTATGTGTTTTCTTTGTCATGTAACAATACGCAGCATAACCCTTTACTCTCTCCTTTCTTGTTATAGATGGGCAGTATACAAGACTTGAAGCCGTAAAATGTCGACCTCTATGCGAGTGACCGTGAAATGGCCGGTTGAGATGTAGGCAGCCAGCGTGGGCGGCCAAGTTAATCCGACATGGTAGACAACAGTATTTTTTTTCAACGCTCTTCATCCAGTTGATTGAGTGTTGTGCCCATCAGCCTGTCTCTCCACAACCTCGCCAATGGCGATACCTCCCTCCCGCCAAGCCCAACTGCGACTGCATAGGCTCAAGGACAGGACATGGAGGCCGCAGGCGAGCAGGAGGAAGAGGGCAACGGGATGAGCGAGCTCAAGGCAATGCGGATCCTAGGAGGGAGATGGCGGTGGTGGACGCCAGATGTGAATCATCATCGTAAAGCCCACATACACCTCGGAAAGGGGCGGCATTGACTCTGCGGGTGCGGCCGTCAGGGCGAGGACGCGGATGCGGCGCGGCAGGGTTTTGCCAAGGCGTCCATCCGCCCGGAGCGGGAGAGTCGCCGGCTTCGGCCGCGGGCGAGAGGGAAAGAACCTACCGCTAGCGGTGGACAAGAAGAGCTCCATGTTCACATGTAATCTGACGTGCCAGAGATGGTAGCCAAAATGATACAAATAATGGTGTGGCGGTGCTGAAGGCGACGGGAACAAGCTACTTACGGAGTTATGATGGACTGTCTTGTTTGGAGGCATGCGGGTGCTGTCAATGCGCGGGTGTATCCAGCGATCCGCATGAAACGCAGGGGTGGACAAAGTTCAGATGGGATAGAGATTTCTAATAAAGACATAACAACTATGATAGACGTGATAGACGTGATTACTATAGCTACGATTACTGTGATAGTCATGAGACAGCTTTACTTGGTGCATCTGCGTAACTAGGTGCCTTAGGTAGGTCACAGACCTGGATACCTACCTACCAGCTACTTATACGTTAGTAGATAGCCCCAGACACGACTTTTGAAAGCGAAATTTGTAGAAAGACCACCAGACGTGAACTCATGTTCATCCATCACCTGGCCCATGTATCTCATTGCGGCTGCCGATTAAAACCGACTGCCAAGTGGAATATTTCTTGAAATTTTCCCGAGGTAATTTCCTGTCCTCTTACTTTCGCTTCGGCCGACTGTGGCTACAGCGATCCGAAACTGTTGTGAGACTTGGACGGAAGGTGAAAGACTCGGGTTGTCAAGCACTGAACAGAGAAGGTATGTATTGGGTAGGTAGTTGGTTATCTTATCGGTACCCCACACCGAGTGCTGAGCATTGAATCATGCCTTTTCTAAGCTTTTATTTTGACAGGTCCCTCCCGCGAGTCGCGGTGACAGATCAACTCTTGACAGGACTGACACGACGCGACTTCCATTATGCGTCCACGTTGGCGAATCAGATCCTGACACGCACACTCATAGCGTGACACCATATAGAATAGAGCGAATAGATGATTAAATAGAGTCCGGCATCCAGTCGTTCTTTCATAGACAGAGGGCGACATCCGAGGTTAGCCTGTGGTTGTTGAACATGTGGTGCTACATCACGCAGATTATCTAGCTACACTACTGTGTGTAATAGGTAGGAATTATGTACTATTTAAAAATCTATGAAACTCCAAAATCCATCATAATAAAGCGTTAATATACTCGTCCATGCTACAATGTTTGCTGGCCTCCTGGCACATGAAACAGACCAGACCCATTCATCACCCCTTTCGTCTCGGAACCGAATTTCCTCGCCCACCCTACCTAGCCTTTCTTAAACTCGACAAAAGGAACTCTGAAGCACACTGACGCAGACCTCAAAGGATTTGTCCAAGTCCCTTGCGAATCCGATTCGACCACGGCCGCGGCCGCTCCGTCGTCCGGCCCGCACCACCGGACCGGCACCTAGGCCGCCGAGGGCTCCGGCCTCCTCGAGCGCAAGCACTCCACCTCACTGGCAAAGTCCTCGCCAAACTCGCGGTAGAAGCCCCGGCGGCAGAACACGGCCGTGCCGACGCACGGCTCGGACTTGTACTGGTTGCTCGGGACGGAGACGCTGCCGCAGTGTTGCACAATGTGGCCCGGCTCCCGAAACGGCTTCTTTTCTGAGGGTGGCTGAGCAGCCGCGAGACTGACAGCGAGGGCTAGCAATAGCGATGCCTTCATTTTGAATTTTGGTGGTTTTGCTGGTGTGTTTTTGCCCACGGTTTGGAAATGGTTGGAAAGGCTCCGAGAGGGTGTAGGGCTGCGGGAAGACCTGGTGTGTCGCTCGGTCGTTATATACATGTCCTACTCGAACAGAGTTTAAGACAAAAGAGTGCATAATGAGCACGTGTAGGAACCCAACGCATAGTCCGGATTGTCCGAATGGCTTAAACAGTCTAAGGAAGCATTGCGAAATGCGTGTCGAGCAAAGGCTTCGACTTCAATCATTCCGAGATATCTCTCACCAAGTAGCGCGGGAGGGCCGCGGTCGTAGAGAATGCGACTCAGCGTGTAATCCGTGTCAAACCATCAATGCAGTACCTGGACTCTGTCTTGCGACCGGGGCAGTAAGGCTTTAAGAGGTGTTCTCCAGCCAGCATGAGGAAACGACGATGCGGCCGAGACTGAAATTCTTGATATATTCTTTCATATCTGACTCAAAAGCAGAGCCGAAAGGCATCATTCCAAATTTTGCAAAGGCGCTGTTGACGAGGCTTCACGCAATTTAGCCGACGGTTCGGGTGGTGCACTCAGCAGTGGTTTGCGCCACGACAAAGGCAGTGTTATGCGTTTCTTGGCAGCCTCGATGCGCATCTTCTTTTCCAACCCGTCCTTCCATATATTTTCTAGAAAGTCTCCATCCATGCGCATATTGCCTCACTGGTGGAATGGGGGATGAGATACCGTCATCAGTTACACGTGGCTTATGCTTTTGTTCTAGTTGGTCCAACCAGTCGGCAAACCCATTGGCAAAACCCCACGATTGTATGCAAAGTGGGTTGCATGAAACCGTTGTTGGTTCCTGCGTTGGAGGCGTGCTTTGAAACCCGACCAAGTAAAGCCTTGTGTCGCCGAAACACTAGGGGAATCCAGCCTGTTGACACCTGTCCGTTGGCTTGGCTGACGGACCCGTTTACGATTCTGCAACCCAGTAAACTCCTCTTCATACTTTGAGCAAGGGTCAAAAATCTCAGTATTTCTAGCTTTTTAAACCTCTAAAGACAGACGATGGTGATTAAACTTGAGCATACTCATAAAAAACTCGAGGTAGCTTGTTGCTAGTATCATGACCCTCTTGGACAAAACAGACTAGATCCATTTATCCGCCTCTCCTTGGTTGCGGGATACAATGCAATCATCTACGGTCCGCTCATACCAGCAGGAGCGTCTGAGCTACTCGACGTGACCACCGTCAGCTCGATCAACGACTTCCCCTCAGAGCTTCGACGAAAGAGAGGCGCCATCCAGCAGCCGACCGCGCTGGCCGCCACCGACACCTGGGGCACGGTCGAGGTAAAGTGCCGAGAGTGCGGCGAGGTTAAATACACGGCACTCCAGCTGCGAAGCGCAGACAAAGGAACCACCATGTTTTACTTTTGCCCAAAGTGCTCTACAGTCAGTCTTTCATCCGCCACTGTGGCAGCATCGGTAATGCAGATGGACCGAGGACAATTAGCTGCAGCAGCGAGGCTTGCTGGCGGTACGAAGCTCACTGCCCTCTGCTCGGGGAGCAACCAATCAATCTGCACAGTCATGGTGTACTTATCAGTGTATAAGTGATGATGGTGGCTTGTTCTGGTTTCCAGCTGTTTTGGGTAATCACTTGCCATCTGCTAATTCCAAGTTTCCTAATAAAGGCAACGCTAAGCGTGGAACTCGTCTGATCTGATTTGCAACAGCATACTACATGGTCTTACACCCACCTGTTCCAGCGCCATTGTACAGGAATCTCAAACCATGCAAGGTCTTGCCAGTTAAAACTTCTCCTAATTAATTCTGTATCATGCCACGTAATGTACATTATACGTAAAAAGCAACGCATCTATCCACCCATCCAAATCGCTGTCTTTGGCACTGTCTTTGGCGTTGTCTTTGCCAATGTCTTTGACGCTGTCCTTTCCATCCCCACGCGCCAGCCCAAATACATTTCTCTGGCCAAGATAAAGAATAGATTTACAATCGGTTGCCTCCTGCTCTCCATGGCGCCCGGACCTTGCGCGCCCCCGCAGTCGCCGCCCCGAAATTGTGCAGTCGCTCTCCTATGAGGTATGCTTCATCTCGGACCCCCGATGTCCACCTGTTGAACACGGTGGCGAGCATCATACCGTTCTTGACCATCACGGCCAACACAGCCGCACCAGGGTATGAGAACCGGTAGAATATCGCCAACTTGGCCATTTCCTCGGCAGTCCCGCCCGCCTTCGGCAAGTAGCCCGTCAGTTCATAGTGCACCAGAGATTGTGCCACCAGCGGCGGCGCGAATATCGCAACCAGAGCAATCGCCAGTCCGGGAATCACAAAGGCCCGTGTAAACACGCCCACATCTGGACGCTGCCATCCTCGCCGCAGCACGCTTCGCACCGCCACGGCCGCTCGGCTCGTTGGAAACATGGATGTAATCGTCCGGGAGCCTAGCTTCATAAAAAGCAGACCAAGAGTCCACGCCTGCGTCAGACGCACTGTATGCCTGCCTTGGCTCGAGTTCCCTGCCTTGTCCGCTTCAATCGTCGCTGCTGTTGGAGGGTTCATGTACGTGTGCAGCGGAATCGCAATGTAGAGCTCTACAAGCACCGCAATAAGCAGTGGCAAAACAATGGCAAGGAAGAAGTAGGTATAGACAAGCTGAGCCGTCCGCACACACGCCGAGAATGTGCGGCTAGCTGCTCGTCCAGCCGCCATCTCTTGCCTCGTGCTCGCGATCCAGCCGCGCACCTTGTCTAGCACGCTGCGGCTGCGAATTCCTAGGTAACCGACTGCACCGAGAATATAAATGCCAATGCTGAAGGCATAAATATCGTTGGTGCGCACATACTCAGGAATGAGCGTCTTGAAAATCGCCCGCCCAATCACAAGCGGGACTATCGTGAGGCCAACACCAGTAACGGCCGCAAAGATCCAGATGAAGAGAATAAAGCAAAAGATGCGCGACTTGAAGCTGGGCGGCACGTAGACCTTGCGGTACTGATCCGAGGCGTACAAATCATCGTCTTTGTTCCCGTCTTGCCGCCAGTTGTCCTCGTTGACAGCCAGGAATACTTTGCGACCCTTAGCGATTTTGACGCGATCCGACGCTGGCGCACGAACAAATTTGCCATCTTCCACCAGCACCCCAGCCTGTACCAGGTGTTCTTTGCGGCCTCCGGGGGGGACGTTCGGATCCTCAACTCCGACGTCACCCACAATGGCCTCTGACCACGACTTGATAGTGGTTATGTCTGAGTCGTCGAGGCGCAAGAACAAGTTCTGCAGCCATGAAGCCCCGGTACCGTCCGACCCTCGCAACCATAGAGTACCTTCTTCGTCAATCTTGCGAATCCCAAAAAGGAACGACGTTAAACGCAGGGCCCTCGCGCATCGGCGGAACCACCAGGTGTACATGGCGTGAATGCCGTCCCCGGGCTTGAAGAATTTGATGGCCAGCGGCATCAAGAAGTTGTAAAATAGAAGATCAACAGGAAACTCCAGGACTGGTTCATTGGACGAGTAGTGAATTGGCAGAACTGGCAGTGTCCACGAGAGCCCCCAGACTACTCCACCAAGACAGACAATGACGAGTGCCCCGTATACGAACGCCGAGAATAAAATCTTTCGAAGTTGAGTGATCAGGTTCCTCTCCAGTACATCGCGAACGGGATGGAACTCTGGGTCGTCGGGGTCGCGGATGAAGTATAAAACGCCCGGACGCATGATCTTGCGGCACATGGAGACGAAGAGGGCAAAGTGAAACATGTAACCAGTGCCGACGAACCAGTGAACAAACACTGAAGTGGCAGGGTATTCGCGCGTGAACATGAGGCGTGATAGGACAGTTGCTTCCCCGAAAAGCGGGAGAAGAGCCAGGTCGAGCAGCATACCACAGTACAGCGGGAAGACTAGCATTTCTATGCTGATGATTAAAATCACCTTCATAATGCCGCTAGCTTGCTGGAGGGTATCAATGACGCCTGCCTCCCAGGCTCTCATGAATTCGCCAGTCGAGAACGGGCTGTTGCGCTGAAGATACATGGCAGCCATGGCGAAGACGGCCGTGTACCCAGCCAAGATGGCCCAAAATCGATCTGCCCCAGACCAGCGCGCAAGTTCAGGATCGACAGCTTCCGTAGCCTTTGAATCTCCCAGGTTGATCACCCAAGCGTCGGGGGTCAACAAGAGCGAAGAGGACGCAATGACGAACTGCAGAGTAGTTTGGGCCTTTGTCACAAGCAGGCCGATTTGTTCAGCTGCTGACATTGTGACACCACTTGTGTATACTGTCCAGCTCAGCCGTTGGATGACTCCGAAGGAGTGGGATGCTTGCTGTTTGAGGCTCAATAAAGCAACGTGGCTGATGGCTGAAAAGTTTTGGATCTCTGTTGCGGACATGGGAAAGTCCATGAACAAGTAATCGAAAATCCTGGCTCCTGCATTGATCCAAAGGGCCCAGCATGTTTTTCGGGCCGAGATCATTTTGCTCCCAACATCGCTGGACATGTAGAAGAGCGCCATTTCCACCAAATTAATCAAGCACCAAGACAGAAAAGCGCAAGCCATGACGAGGGCATCTTGAATGAGCTTCGATATTTCGACAATCATGCGCACGAGACGCATAGGGCTGGCCACGAGCCAGACTGTGACGCGACCAATGTTGTAGGGGACGAATATGCAAGCGAAGATGGTGACAGAGACAAGGACGGAGCAAAAGACGGCATTTTGGAACAGGCCGGCGATAGGGCCTCTCATACCAATCAATTCCATGACGCCTTCAAAATCTTCCATCTCATCAATGGCTTCTTGGTCGAAGCCATCAGCAGCTTGTATCGGGTCTTCGCCAGCAGGCTGAGCGTCATCCGCACCGAAATCGCCGTCGACGACATCTACCCAGGCATCCTCATCATCATCCTGCGCTTCGGCAGCTTGCAGTTCTAGTTCGTCAGCATGGTGATCGAGGCCACCCCACATAAAGTTGGCAACTCTGTCAAAGAATCCAATGGGTTCATCGTTGTTGATAGGAGCGGCGCCTTGGGGAGGGGCTGCCGTATCAGCCAGAGGTGGTTCGGCAACCACTTCAGGCTCAGGCTCGAAGTTGTTGCCCCGGTCTTGTTCGACTGCTCCTTGCAAGGGATGACTTGTATGATTCAGGTAGGGGTCTGTCGGTGAAGATGGCGCGACGTCGTCCACAGAGTCACCAAGCCTCCTTCTCGCCCTCGCCAGAGTAGCCGGATCGGGGGCGCCATGGTGACTGTTAAGAGATATCTGATCATCGGTTGGCAATTCTTCAAATGTCCAGCTGTTATTCGCCAACGGATGTCTCGTGTTCGCGTGGCTAGGTCCGGCTGACGCAGCTCGGGGTCGCAGGCCGCTGCCAAAGTTGGTGTTTGTGGCTGCAGCGTCTTGCAGAGAGAAGGGCGAGGCAGAGTAGAAGCCTTCCGGACCGAACCTAGCAGTCTCAAGAGAGCGCAAGAGCCTCTCGTCATCGTTACTCGAGAATGGCTCTGGGCTCTCCCGACTCTCGTAAGCGCGACTCGAGGATAGTTCTGGGCCCTCTGGACTCTCATTGACGCGACTCGAGGATGGCTCTGGGCTCTCGGGGCGATCAAAGATGTTTCGCGAATAGGCAAACTCATTAGCGGGGTTGGATAATCCTTGTTGCTTATTGTTCAGTATAACTTGACGAGTTGCGTCAGCCCAGTGGAGTAGTCTGCCGTCCGTGTCTTCCTGCTCAATGATTCGGATAATTTCTTCATAATTGCCGCGCGCACGCCGATATATGCGAAGATACTCCATGATCTGTAACGTCTCTTCCTCGTCTCCGCGGTCGGAAACATGGCCACGGGGACGCAGAGTTAAGGCCCACACCTTATTGACAGCCTCCTGCTCGATCGCCAGAGGCACAGGTGGACGTTCCGATGTGCTCCCGAGAGGCACCTCGTACCGAGGAAAACGAGGCTGGTCAGCATCATGGTTAGCATCATGACCGGGTGCATCATCAGCGGCGTCTCTGGCAGGTTGCTCTGGATCAGCATCAAATGCTTCTCCTTGAGCGGCGGCCTCTTCTTGATTAGCAAAGGCGGCGCGCATGTTAAGTTCTGGCTGCTGTTGGACAACGTAATCTCGAACCAGGATGATTAAAATGAAGCAGATGACGACGAGAATAGTGATGATTTGACCTTCGATGATGGACATGACTGTCCTATTCACCCTGGGGCTCGGCGTCAAATTGCGAAGAAACGTGACGTTGCTGAGCAAGGAAGCAGACGGCGAGTCAATCTCGTATATGATCGTAATGGTGCCGTTCTCGTCTCTATACGATCGAAAGGAGCCCGTGCCGTTGATGGTGTTTGCGGCATACCCTACGGACCTGACGGCAAACTTTGGGATACCGCTAAGGTCCCCGGGAAGATTCTGCATCATTGTGGCGGCTTGAGCAAGGGTTGTTGTCGCGGTGTCGAGGAGCGGATTCGCGGGGCATTGGCCAAAGAGTTGGGTGTACAAGGATGCCTCCCAGGAAGCCTGTCCGCCTCTAAGGGACGATATCGAGCCGCCCAGCCCTTCGTCACTGATCCAAAACATAAAGGACCAGACAGCGCGCATGGAGAGCGGCAGGAAGCAGATCCAAACGCCGACAGCCAGGATGGCACGAAACCAGACGACGACGTTGCGGAAAACATATTTGGCAAAGTGCTGGAGGAATACGTGGACAGGCAATGTCTGAGGCATGTCTGGGGAATAGAGTTTTGTAAATCGGAACGATGTTTTGCAAAGCTCGCAGTATTTCTTCTGGGAGTGAGATAGCCACTCCATTAGACAGTCCTGGTGGACGAATTTGATGCTGCCGCTGCATTTGCAGGGATAGAATAACGGCTCGGTTTCGGTCGCTTCCGATCGACAGATTCGACAAATGGAGGGGACACCATCGTTGTTGGCATTGGCTGAGGATGGATTGTCTGATCTCGTTGGTGGGCGGACATGCCGCGGCGAGGACGGCATGATTGTGTTGTCCATTGTGCCCTGCGCGGAAGGGGAGCTAGTGGCGAAGAGCCCGCGGAACCATTAGGTTCTGAGCGATTAATCGAGACTCGCAAGGGTGAGTCGATAGAATGATGGGCTCTGCCGATATTTGGTGGTAGATGTGGTTGTTGGACGGCCAAGGCACAAACGGAGGCTCCTTGTCATGATGATTTGAAGCTAAGCAAAGCAGGAGATGGCGTCGTGGTGGGGTGCTCGTAGTGGGTACTTACAAAGCGCGCTATTCTGAGTGGCAGACAAAGTACTCCTGACTTGATTATCACCGCCAGCTTAGTCAGTTGTGTTTCCTGGTGTGTATATGTGGTGGCGTGGCAATATGCAGAAACTTCATACTGAGCAGAAACAAGAAATACTTTATAAATTACTAGAAGGATACAAAATTAGTATAGTTTAGGGTAGTAACACGAGATGAAATATAGTAAGGTTGTTGTAGGACGAGTGCGGAGGAAGCTGATAACAACTATGACAGCGACGACAACGATAATGACGATAACGATACCGATAACAGCGAGACAACGATTCCAAGAATTTAAAAGTCAAGACAGCTTCAGCATAAATAATATGATAAACGCACTAAACTACCGAATATTATAGAACTTTCAAGAAAGTCCTACAGTAAACACTAAAGTGATAGAGCCTAATACTACGCGGGTACGTGCAAGCTTCCTAATAACGTCCAATGTTGAATTCGACATTTCTTTATCGCGACTTCTATAAATCCATACCCTGTCCTTTCTAGGCAAGAAATGTTGAATTTCTTCCTCGCTTGTTCACATCGTTGCAAGGCCAGAATATTCCAGTTCCTCAAGACCGCAATGCCAGAATATCTCTATTTCGGCAAAAACTTCCGTAACAACTGCCGGTCTATCCAAGTCCAACCCGTCCAAGACCTGCTTATGCATTTCCATGCAAAGCCCGACTCCCGCGCAGGCCCGCTTCCTTGCGATACAATCATCCGGCGCGACCCTTTGGAAGGTTCTCAGCGCCATGGAGAAGGCGACGGTGGCCCTCTTCCAAAAGATCAACACTCGTTCCTTGTTGGTTTCTAAACGAGCGCTCTGCGAAATTGCGCAACCTATTATCAGCCAAGCAAACGCTAGGTCATATTCGTTCTGGTTTTGTTTAAGAAGAACGAGTGTTGCCTCACGAAACGCTACTTTGCGCACCCCTTGTTTCTGAAAGTAAATGGCTTTGCACAGGATCTCCTGAGCGTTTCTCGTTTCATTGACCCATATAGTCGTGCCCGCGCATTCGGTGCATGGCTCTCTCGGGGGACGCGTGTCGATCCCGTCCCGTTCAACTTGATTTTCTAAGCATTTGAGGCACAAATTTATCGGGACACGTATGTTATCTCCATCCCATTCCACTTGCAGGAAGCTATCGACGACTCGACCTGTGTCATTTTTGCAGACCGTGTTAACTTTTTGCCAGAGCATCTTGATGCTCGCGGCCCAACTATCCATCATACGATCGCCCGCGTTCCCTTCGAAAGAAGCCACGTCATCGACCCAGTGTCCTTTGGCAAATTTGCTGTCCAACAGCGGATAGATGATGTCGCATAGGAACGTGAAATTGAGGTTGTTCATTTTGAGTCGTGGGTGAAGGTGCCGAGAGAAGATTGATGTATAAAATGTGGTTAAAGATCGATATACGCCGAATGTTGTTCCCTTTATATATCCTAGTCAGACTTAGTGTAGTATACTTTGTGGACTCAGTCTTTAACAGTTGCTATTATTGCTATTTGAGTTATTGGATACCACCACCAACACTCCCCGCCTATCCCCTACAAGAATGTATAGTTATCACTTGCATACTACGCCCTCTCAGATATCACGAGTCACAGTTGAAAGCCCACAAGGCGCCTATACGACATGAAGGAGACTGGCACGTTTCATACCAAAGACAATTTGCGCAGCGATAAAGAAATTCAAGGTAGAGGAATCGAAGTGTAGAACAATCATACTACTTGTGGTGGAGGTGGTGGAGATGCCTTACTAGGAAGCACGAGGTTTGGCAGACGAAAGCCGTCTCAGCGGTACGCCGGATTGCGTACATGGTAGGGAAGCAGATGATTCGCGCTGGGAATTTTGCTACGTGTGACATAGTATGATTGTATTATTTGTATACAGCACAGCATAAAATCCCCTTCACTCGCACGAATTACAGTGAGACACTGCACTCAGCAGCAGCGGCTTTGTTCTCCCTTTGGCTGAGCCTGAAAAAGGCTGTGTATCAGGAGCTTTAAATGATTCCAGACCTCTTCAAAAAAAATGTCTTGATAGCTGCACTTTACCCCTACTTGTGCTTCGTGCCCACCGTTTCGCTAAGCGCAGGTGTTTGGCACCCGTATTGCCCCTATTAACAGCATTGTTACGCCAGAATTCCCTAACCCGAGACAAGGGCAGATTAGAGTTGCCTTTAATGCTCTCTAATCGCAGAAGAATTCTGGGTTTTGCGGTTTCGATGTTTACAGCAAGCGCACTCGCAATAGTCGCAAAACTTGTTACGTTAATAGACATCGCTATCTTGCAACAGCTACTTAAAGACTAATTTAATGTATCAATATATCGTATATAGTTTTTAGAAGAAATTGTGTTAGAATAAGCAGCTAAGTAGCAGTATAGACAGCTACTGCACAACTTGCTATAGAACTAGGTCTGGGCGCGTGTCCTTTTAGAAGAGGTCGTTAGTGACGCTTGACGACGCAATGGGCACCTGGATTCAGATGCTTACTGGGACTTTATACACGGGTCAACCTCTCCCTACCTTGGTAAATGCTCATAATTCCACGGTACAACTTCAAAGTTGAATGCAGCCAGAGTTTCGACCCGGTGACAACTATGCCCGCCATCTCAGGTTCCCTAGCATCACCCGTGGGCTGGTTGCTGCTCGCAATGGTAAGCCCCTCCGCGCCACCGTGATGAAACTAGATGTCGAAGTTGGCCAGAACTGCTGGTCGTATTGAATGTCGATGATTATGCATCAAAATTACCAGATTGACGACTTAATTGACTTTGCTCCATGTATAGGTCTTTAGTTAACTCGGAAATTACCTGACTACAGATTATTACGACGGGATATAGCGACCATCATGCCAAACCCCTTTATAGCTACACTTTATTAAGGCGCCCTGCTTGAATCAATAGGCACGACTTTGAAAGGTTTCTCCGCACTGTTCATGGTGCAAAACGACCTGTTTCGTGGGCCCTCCTGCAACCAGTTATTTTATGGTGATTTCTATTCTCAGCGCACCACCACGGGTTGTATTATTGTCTTGGGCCGTAGAAATCTCGCTTGCTTTTTATTAGTACTGATATTAACGGAGACGATGACAAGGATTTCAACGATGACAAGCCCAAAGGCAAGGCAGGTTCAGCATAAATAAAAAGATCATTCGATCATTACTAGAGCCCATCGTAATAACCCCGAGTCAGTACCTAGTTCTTCCAGTAACCTCGCTTAGTTAATAGGGGCCACCACAAGTCCCTCAAACCGCTGCCTATTACCAGCAGCAGCGAGGCTACTACCTACCTAACTAACTACCTGTTAGGTGAGATTCACATCAGGAATACCCCAGGATACTGGCGTAGTCAGCGGAGATTAGCAGAGGTAGTCAGCGGATTTTGTTGGCACAGTGGTAGCACTCGGGAGTTGGAAGGCGCGGGGTTCGGAAACATTATTCAGTTGATTAACACATAAATTACGATCATAGCTGGGCAAATAGTGGTTTTAAATATACCTAACTAACTAGTTAAGTGAGATTCATATCAGGAATACCCCAGGTACTGGCGTTGTCAGCGGAGATTAGCAGAGGTAGTCAGCGGATTTTGTTGGCCTAGTGGTAGCACTCGGGAGTTAGAAGGCGCGGGGTTCGGAAACATTGTTCAGTTTAACACATAAACTACGATCATAGCTGCGTAAATAGTGGTCTTAAATAGTGTTAAATTGTTTCCGCCGCTTTCCGATAGACACGGTAAATGCCGTGGACATAAACTATATAACAGGCGGCGTCGCATGTCTGCATCTTTTACATAAACTTCATACTGTACCACCCTACCCATACTGAACCAGACAGACAGACTTGCACAATGAATCAGCTACCTCACCCTGAAGCGCCGGAAAATGCCACCGCATATGTCAACGGACGCGTGTATACCGTCAATGACGCCCAGCCATGGGCGGAAGCATTCATTGTTTCGGAAGCCGGCTTCTTCGCTGCGGTCGGCACAACGCAGGCGATTCTGAGCCAGGCCCGCCAGAACAAGATGGTTGTCTACGACTTGAAGAACCAGTTCATCATGCCGGGCATTCATGACGCTCACGCGCATCTTCTGATGGCCGGTCTAATGCAGCTAAGCATCGTGAGCCTTCGAAACGGCGAAGCTCTCGTGACGAGCTCGGAAGCCGTCAAGAGATTAAAGAGCAGTTCTTGCAACTGTGCCTATACGCATGCTTTCCACGAGTACGTTTTTTTCTTCTTGGTTTCCTGCTGTCCCCCCCCCCCCCCCCCCCCCCCGTTTTCATCAATGTAAAACATGAAGCTGACGCGCGTAGTTGGCTTTTCGGAGATACCTTTGGCATCGAAAACTACGATCGCTCGTCCATTGATGAGGCGTTTCCGGACACGCCGGTGATCATCCAAGCGGGCGCCGGTCACAGCCTGCTCCTCAACACGGCCGCGCTCAAGCAGTCCGGCTACGACGTGGACAACGAGCCGCCGGCCAAGGGCTCGTTCTTCGCGCGCCGCGACGACGGCAGCCTCACGGGCGAGGTGGGCGAGCTCGCCATGACCAAGGCCATGTTGGCGTGCCCGCAGCCGAGCGCGGCGCACATCCAGCGCGCGCTGCGGCACGCCACGCGGCGCCTGCACCGGGCCGGCGTCACGTCCTGCCAGGAGGCGGCGTCCAACACGCTCATGGTCGAGGCGTTCCGGCAGCTGGACCGGCGGCACGACCTCAAGCTGGACGTGTACACGCACATTGTCTACGGGCCCGAGTACCTTGCGCAGGAGCCCGCGCGGACGCTGCACCAGCTGCTGGACGCGGCGGCGACGCTCAGCTCGGAGCACGTCAAGACTAGGTTTGTCAAGATGATGCTGGACGGCGTGCCGCTGGCGCCCTTCTTCAGCCAGGCGGACCTCAAAGAGGACGGCGGCGTGGATCCGGACGACATCTACGTCGAGGACCTCGAGAATGCGGTGTGCAAGTACGACGAGATGGGCATGACGATCAAGATTCACTGCACCGGTCAGGGATCCACGAGGACGGCGCTGAACGCCATCGAGGCGGCTCGGAAGAAGAACCCCAACGGGCCCAAGCACGAGATTGCCCACTGTTCGGGTGTGCATGACGGTACGTGGAGCTATAGACGGAAGTTGCATGTTTTTTTTATTCTTTTTTGCTCACCTTTGATTTTTTTATTTTTTTTTATTTTCTACTTGGCAAGACTAATCATCAAATTAGACGACTACCCCCGATTCGCCCAGCTCAACGCCACCGCCGAAATGTCCCCGGCGGCGCTCTTCAACCACACCTTCCTCCCCGAGGAGGCGGCGCTCACCAACTGGGACTTTGGCAAGATGATCCGCCACGGGGCGCACATGACCATTGGCTCCGACTGGGGCGTCCCCGAAGACCCGGACCTTTTGTGGGCCGTGGAGATGCTTGTCGGCGCGGTCGGCGGCGGCGAGGACGCGGCCAGCCGGAGCACCGGGGCGCAGCGGCTGCTCCGCATGCTCACCCTCTCCGGGGCCGAGGCGGTGGGCAGTGACAAGGGGACGGGCAGCATCGCGGTGGGCAAGCGGGCCAACTTTATCGAGCTGGATCGTGACCTGACGACGGGCGAGGAGGGCGCGTTTCGCGAGGTCCAGGTGCGCAGGACTTGGTTTGAGGGGGAGCTGGTGTTTGAGGTTTAAGGGGGCGGGGGAAGAGGGTTAGGCGTTTGGTGCGTCAAGGTGGGCTTGATTAAGTGATACGAAGATGATGATGAGGACGAATGGGGCGCGTATCTGGAGTATTTAGATTATAAATATAGTCTCGTCTCTTACTTAAGGGCGAATAGTTAGCGGCACTTGAATCTGACCGTTGTTTCCTTATAATTTACCGCTTTTATCAGAAATAAGAGGAGGCACAGCTTGATTCTTTTCACCTTTTCCTAGTTTAAAGTATTCAGGCTCTAAGAGATAACTAAGACTAGACTTATAAATATAGAGTAAACGAACATGGTAACTAAACTAAATCTATTCCTCTTTATATCTAAATGGATTCTTAGGGTTATGTTCATCCTCGCTAACAACCCTCACGGCCAATCCGTGAAGATCCGCAATTGACTGGATTTGGGCAAGGCACTCTTGGTGCCCCCCAACAGAGCAGCCCATGAAATCAACATCTCGGACACGCAACTCGACGCGGTCCAGCTGTGGGAGGCGCTTGCTTCGCTCGTCCCGAAACCCGTCAAACAGGTCCTCCACGCACTCGTAGTTTTCGGTAGAAATGTGCAGCACAAACGTCCGGAGCGATGCCGGCAGCAAGGAATGCAGAGCCGGCGTTACCTCGACCCAGTTCGGATTATGTCCGAAGAACACGCCGTCGAGCTCCAGGTGCCGTAGCGAGCGGAACGCGTGCAGCGGCGAGCGGATGGGGGAGCCGTCGTCCCAGACCAGACCCGCCAGAATAGCCAGCTTCTCGAGCGATAGCCCAGCGGGGGTTGACGCGAGCGCCTGCAGAAAGGCGTCGGCGTCCCATTCCCGGCCAAACGATTCCATGGTGTGGTGCCGGTACTGCAGCGTGGTGAGACACTCCATCTTGGAGAAGAAGAGCTGGCAGGCGGCGGGGGTGATGACGCAGTGGTCTAGCACCATGTGCTCAACATTTGCACCGAGAGTGTCATATCGAGGGTCATATTGAGGGTCAATCTCCGTGCTGCGCCATTCATCCTCGACGGTGTCACCCTCGTCAACCTCGTCATCCTGTTTATCCTCCTCATCCAACGCATCGTCACCAGCATCTTCCGACGCATGTTCCTCTTCGCCCTCATCAGACACGTCGTCGTCATTGTTGTCATCGTCATCATCGCCCGCTGACGCATTGTCATCATCAGCCGCCGACGGAAAGTCCTCCACGTCAAGAGTGCCAAAGTCGTAGAATACCCTGCGAAGCGACTTGAGCGTCAAGAATGGGAAGATAGACCCAAGCCTATAGCCAAACTGCGTATCCACGGCCCATGTGGGAAGCAAGGTCTGCAGCTTGGACAGCGGCTGCCCAGTCAAATCGTCCCTGTTGGCCTGCTCTACCATGCAATGGATAAACTTTCGAACCAGGGGAGCAGTCTTCTTGGCAAGCATGACCGGTTTGCCCTCGATATCGTCATCATCCTCATCGCTGTAATATATATCAGCCCCTTCGGGGTCTGGCCCGACTGTCATCACCATCCAATGGTGAGACAGTGCCAAGGTCTGCAAATTGGGTAGCAGCGACAACAGAAACGCTGCTGCAAAGTCTATATCCGGCCCGTTATCAAAATAGGCCGACTCCAGAAGTATGCAGTTGAACCAGTCCAGGATCCTGCTCGGCGCGAGGTTGAGCTGCGCAAAGAACGGCGACCCGCCCATCAGCTGCAAAAGTGCGTCCGAGTGCGCCTCTAGCCCGGCGCGAACGACTACTTGCCAGTCATTCTCCTCCTTGTAGACAAGTCTAGAGGATTTTAGGCCTTGTCGGTGCTCCAGGTCGACGTGGACAATGTACTCGGCGATGACGGGGTCTGCCGCGATGTCAAATAGCAGCTGCGGAAGCGTGCAGGGCTCAAGAGAGGCGTCTTCGGTCCGCTTGTTTCCTTTTGGCAGGCGAAAGCTGCGATACTGCTTGCGGAGCGCGTTGTGCCGTTGCAGCAGCGGCTGCGCGCTGGCGTGGAGGGATTTGCATGTTAACGCGCAGGCTTCGAAGTCGTAGGGTGAGGCTAATCGCCAGATCTGATGCAAGAGGTCAAAGGGCAGCTCCTGTAGGCTCATAATGTCTGCTTGGTTCGGGATTCTATTATATTGACTGCACTAATGTGGGCAACAATGTAACAGGCTAAAAGGGACAAAGGGAATGGCGATACGGCTCAGGACATTTGTAATGTTGTAAGGCTGCTACGTTTATGGGAGAGCGTGAGATCACCTTGGATCACTTCATGATCCTAATGATCCTTTGGCTCACTAGATCATCTTAAGGATCCGCTGAGCCATCACGTGACCTGGTATCACGTTCGGGGTGCTGGTGTGTCGAATAATCCTGGTCCGTCTCACTCAGCCCTTCTCACGTAGATGCTGCAGTGTTTGTGACAGTAGGGTCTTCCATCGTCGGAAGAGACTTGCTTTATATAGAGGACTAAAAGAAAATATCATCAACTAGTTATAGCCTTACTTTGAAAATAACCCTATAGATCTATATAGTATACTATGCGTTACACTAGGAATCTATGTGTCCTACGTGTAGGGCAAAAAATGTACCTGAAGTTCTATGTCCAATAAAGACAGCAAAAAACAACAACAATTTGATGGGTACTCTTGGGAGTAGTATCGGTGTCTTCATATACACACTGTTTATTAGCGCATTTTAGCGGCACTACCTGGTGTTTCTTCATTGGCTAAAAATTGCATAAAGGGGATCTCAGCCAGTGTGTAGGAGGACAACGATAGTGCTCCTTAGAGTAGTCTTCCAGCCCTCCTAAGCGACCTGACAAATCTGGTTTGCTTAAGCTGTAATCTTGAGCGCTAACTTTATTGGCACTTTCCATTAACGCACTGGAGTCCTCCGTTGCCAGGTTTAGGGCATTCATAGCAAAGCCAAAGATAAGCTAAATATCTCAAGTATGAGCATCTTTGCGAAGTAACGTGGAAAAATGCGGTTGACGAGACTTACCTCCTAAAGAACCCCCTGGTGAGATGTTTGGAACCCACGTGCATTTACACTAGGCATAATGAATGAGTAAATGATGTAGAAAGAGCATATATGAGAGAGCACTCACACGCTTGCCTTGATTGCATTTGCACAGTTCTTGGCCAGGGCTCTGGCAAAAAGCTCCACTCGCGCAATCTCTCTTGGCTAAGAGGTCTCCTGAGCGATTGGCGATGGAGGCGTCGGACTGGGGGTCCGTGGGGACGGATCTGACGACGCCAAGCAAGGCAGTAACAAGGGCGATGCTGAACTTCATTATAACAAAGGAAGCTGGTTGTATATTTTAAAGGTCAAAGTGTGGGCAATCCGCTCCTCTTATTCTGCAAGATGTGGCTGAGCGCTTCGGGAATAAAGCTCTAAGCACCGAGAAATTTTCCGAATAGAAAGGCGGAAGTATACTCCTATTGGTAAAGTCGAGGTCTAATGGAGGAATTACCGAGGCTTTCCAACCAATCCCTGAATAACCGTCAGACTTATATGGGAAAAGGGTACGCTAGCCTGTCGGCAGAGGTCTGAACTGGTAACGGCCGAACTTCTGGCCTGATCAAACAAGTTCTTGACATCATAGTTATCCGGGTATTACTATATAGAGAAAGAGGGCTGAACGTAAGATTATATTTTTGCTTTTCTCTACATACGGTGAACCTACACTTTATGCGTAAAGCATGCTGTAAAAGGCGTTTGCTATGATCCCTTGTACATACAACCTTGCCCAGTGACGGGTAGGCAATCTCTTTCTATATCCAAGGCATTCTTTCTATCAAAGGCAATGTTTGATCCTAGTTGATCACAAGCAACTCAGGCTTGAACATGAGAATAAAAAGAAAAAGGACATCGGACTCGCGCACACTCTTGTAAGTGACCGTATTCGGGCATCGCACAAAACAGAGCAAGGTATGAACATCAACGTTCAAAGAGGCGCGTTCATAGCTCTCGAGAAGCTTAGGCTGCCAAGCTTCGGCGGGCATCCTGTTGGTACTTGTCCTTGCCGCTTCCCTCGCTGCACTCTACCGGACCGCCCTCGGCGTAGCAAAACTCCGGGGCCGCCTCGTCGGCCGTTGGCTTCTCGCCCTGGACACCACCCATGGCCTTCCAATCGCTGACGGTTATATTGCCGGCCCAGACGAGCTCGGCGGTGCCGCGATGGCCGTCATCCACCTTTGGGAAGAAGGGCATCTGGAAAATCCAAGGGTTGCCTTTATTCTTGGTGGAGTGCTGTAGATACGTGTTGACCGATGCAAACTTGCCGACTTCAACCTGCTTGCTGGTGCCAAGACACTGCCCTCTCAACTTCAAGCCTAGTAAGGTATTCACGTTAGAAAATAGACTTGGAGGGCTTATAGCTTTGGAAAAGGGGGAACAAAAGAGACCATCGTACCTTGAAACTCCCACCTATCACCACTAATACCTAGGCCTACGCTGTAGTCGTAGAGGCCAACGTAGCTAATATCACGTAGGGCGACAGAGCTTGCACCAAAGAACTTATTCAAGTCGACATCTTTCCACACATGCAGTCCCGCGGACGGCGCGCTGGCGATTCGAAGAGGCTGGTTGGTCTTGGTCTTCTCGTCCTTCTCGGAAGCAAAGGCGACTGAGATGTCGTCGTAGGTGCCAGCGTAGTTGTTGTCGGCCAGCTGGAAACCGACTTGGAGCTTGCTCACCTTGCTGCAGGGGGCCGAGCTCTGGCCCGGTGTTGAGCTCTGGTCCGGTGTGTTAAGGGCCATTTCGCGAGCGCGGCGGCAGTCTGCTTTGATCGTTAGCTTGGGCCCAGCCGCGTGTTGTATGAGGCATCAAAATTACCTTCCTGGCTACCAGCTCGCAGACTCAGCTTTGAAACCGACCTCCCATATTTGTTGTTAGTAAGTGATGTCAGCGCTAAAATAGCTCTCAGACAGTCCACAGTGCCGAATACACCTTGCCTCCAACGTTCAAGAATCGCCTGGTCAACGTCCATTGGTTCGGCCGAGTTGCCAGCGTCAATATCCATGGCTTCAGGAGGATTGGGGGTCACTCCTTGTGGCTGATCGTCGACATCCATGGCTTCAGGAGGATTGGGGGTCACTCCTTGTGGCTGATCGTCGACATCCACTGGCTCCGAAGTACTTGGGCGTTCAAGCTGTGGCTGATTGTCGACGTCCATGGCTTCAGACGGATTAGGGGTCACTTCTTGTGGTTGATCGTCAACTTCCATGGGCACAGAAGGAGGATTGGGGGTCACTCCTTGTGGCCGATCCTCAACGTCCATGGACTCAGAAGGAGTAGGCGTCACTCCTTGGGGTCCCTGGGATCTCAGGCTCTTTTCCAACTCGTCAAGAGCCTGTTCCTGCACAGGCTCCTCAACGTGGTTTGCTGCGTAATCTGCACTGGTCCAATGACGCAACTGCGACCTTTCGTGCTGCACATGCATTTGCAAAGCGCTTATCATGGTGCCAGTACGGCCGTGGCCATAACCACACCACACCAGCGTGCCATTACGGTGCTGAAGAAAGGCCTCCCAACCTGTTGCAAAGTCCGCCTGGGTTGGATTATGATAGTCCTCCACGGGGATAGCAGTGTAGGCGATGCCTGCGTTCTCGAGGTTTTGTCGAATGTCTTCTGCGTGTGCTTGGGAGTTCAAGCTGATGACGTGACTGATGCCCCTGCCGAGTAAGCATGCTATGGTATCCGGGGTCACAGTCTGGGTGGCATCACTGCCTGCTCCGATGCTTCGATAGTAAGGTGCAGATGATCGGCCGAGCACATCACCTGGGGCCATGTGCTCTGTAACAATTTCGAATCGACACAGGCCACCTTCCGCGTTGTCTAAGCCTGATATCCTGTTAGTCCGCGATATGCTCATCCGCAGCAGGCGTGGACGTACCTTCTTGGGAACCTTGGGAACCTAGGGAGCCTTGGGAGCCTTGGGAGCCTTCGTCGTAGCCTTCGTAGCCTTGAGAGCCTTGAGAGCCCAGGGAGCCTTGGGAGCCGGAGCTTTGGGAGCTTTGAGAGCCGGAGGAGACTTCCGGACTGTCAACAAAGGGATTGGCTCTGCGGTCCATTGTCAGTGCATGCACTGAGGCGAGCCCGAGAAGGGCCGTGGCGGCTTGTTTGAAAAGCATGGCGTGCATTTGCAGGTCGATAGAGATTGGTATTGAAGTTGAAACTGTTTGGATGGTGTTTTACTGCATTCTGGATGGGCATCTTTGCATCTTTTATACCTTTTGAGAGCATGTTGGTCAGTTGCGGTCAGTGGACGTTTACCCGTAGACCAATCATCACCGATTCTATTAAGACCTGCCCAAATGGTCCTTGGAGGACAAAGTTGGTAATACTACACAGCATAGCATAGGGGGACAAAGCAGCCATGAGGTTGTATAGCGCCAAGCTTCATGCCACGGAATTGAGAGCAGTTATTACGTACCCGCATAACTTGGTAAAGAAGTAGTAGACTTTGCTTGAGTATCATGCTTGAAATTTAGAGTGAATATATGCATTTAGACTTTTATTCGGGAGAGACTTTTATTATGCTTTATGTTGATTTTTTGAGTACCAGATACTCACTCATAGTACATCAACAACTAGCCGGTACAGGCAGCCTTGGCTTGTACGAAGCAAAGGTCGTTGGCTCAAATCCAGCCAGGGCTACCTCTGAATTGGTATCTACATTAGGAGTAGCGGGATCTGCCACACCTATATTCGTAGTATTCTTACTAGCTTCTTCAACATTTCCTGTTCCCCCGGCTAGGGTTCCACGTGTCACCAGGGTAAGACTACATGTTTGGACTTGTTTATTACTCCATTAATATGCAAGATCGGGGTAATAACGTAGGTGGTCAGGTCAAGATTGATAACTGCAAGGTACTATACGCAGGCATTTGGACATAATGTCCATCCAGCATCCCGACATTCCGTTCTGGAACAGGTCATTGTTTCCGCATTGCCAGGGCTAGCTGGTGGCGCAGGCAGGCGCATAAGCACGCAAAGTCTTTTCCTCAGCAAATCAACGTGTCGAATTCCCATATCCCATTGTCAAGAACAGCACATCCTACATGAAAAAACCGCATTACGATTATGGCCGACCGACCACCGCTTGGGCTGTCCATGCCAAACGCCGCCGTGGTTATGCGTTTGTGAACGGCCTAAACAGCCCTCCACAGACTGACAATCCGCACTGTGTTCGTGCCGTTGATCCGCCAAGTGTTTAATATGTAGTTTATTAAATATCTAAACAAACAACTATCGCTTAGAAAGTTCTTCAACAAACAAACGTAGGTCTGGATTTGATTTGTTTGATTTAAGAGCAGCGCTGACGCCCATATATCCTACAGCATTGCTTCTACACCCATACAAGCGATTAAAATACCTCCACTAGAATTGGCGGATTGGTATGAGGGAACAATTACTAAGACCTAGAGTCCAAGGACTACAATAGAAGTTGGCGTGAGTCTTGTACCACGGCACTGTCTGGTGGGCATTAGTATTGTGAGTCATGTTTATGCTACTAAGAGTAACAGGAAAACTACGTCGGTGGTTCGCAGGATGCGTTATGCAAGTACGAAACTCCAAACTTGGACGAGCACACAAACAGTACCTACGGAACAAAAAGCAGGACAAGGTGAAACGCAATTATAGTACCCACTTCCGCAATCGTCAAAGGGCGTCCATCTGAGTCGTGTCGACTCTTTAAGTAACAAACCAGCTAGGTAACACCTCGGTACTAGGTGAGCCTAGATTAACCGTAATGTCGACGTCGAACGTCGACTTAGTGTAACATTAGCATAACTTCATCCCAAGCGTAGGACAGTGTCTGCTCAGCGCACCGACCAACAGGCTTCGTCAGGAATGGCCGAGACTGGTGCAAGCTAAATCAAAACCAACAACGCGCAATGTTTTGTTTGCAAAAAGCACCAACCAGGAAGTTACACGGGGTCTAGAAAACCAGACGGATCAGTGAGGCTGAGATTTGAAGATTTGACCCCCTCCTTGTGCTACCTGACCCATCTTGAGAGCCTGAGTAAAACGTACTCTCTTGCTTGATGATCCCATACTCGACCACCTACCTCATCATCCAGATCCCGAAGCTTCAGACCCAACGCCCCATGAGGAAAATTCCCTCAACGCGCGCCAAGCTTTACGAGCCAAGGTTCATGACGAAGTCATCCGGTGACACTGCAGTTCTCGACAGACATTGGCTGAAGAGGGTTGTGACTCGACACGAACTCGGGCAACAACGAGCACTCTGCCCAGAAAAAAAAAGCCCTTCCTGGGTTGCCACGCTTTTCGCCCCGCAAGAACCTGCCTTGTTTATTTTGATTAGGTGCCACGGAATACAAAGTAGCGATTTATTTATGCAAAGGAGACGGCGAACGCCAAAACGCCCATGCCCAAGAGGCGTTTACCCGAGGTAGGTCGCCGCCGCGCCACGCGCCCGCAGCAACATTTGCCAAAAAGACATTGCCGGAAGGGATCCCTGCCCAACGCGTGCTGGCTTTTCGGGCGTAACGGACTCTATCCGAGTTTATGAGATGATTTATTCTCCGGAACAACGACCAAGGATCGTGCGCCAAGATATTTTCTTTGGCGCCGAACAACGACGCTTCTCGGCCACCTGTTCACGCCGTTACGCCGAGAGGCCAAGCACCGTCGGTTTTCCGGTTAATAGAGTGCTTTAGGGTTGGCAGAAATGGCGCCCCATCTTGTGACACTTGTATTAATTAACGATACAAATTCTAAACTCTATTGTTGGTGTGGCAGGTTCCGTTGTGTTGCGAGAGCAGCTTGCAAGACGTGCCCTGGCTTGAATCATCGTCAACCTCAATTACTAGTAGAGTTCAACACAAAGAGCAGAATGTCTAGTGTATAGGCATCTGCTTCAATCTAGCATGTCTTTGTTCTCATCGCATATAGTACTATTTTTGATTCAGCATATAGCGTGCCTGTCTCAGTCTGCTCCTGTTTGCCGTGTTTGTCCCGTTATCGCGCCAGTTGTTACTTGACCCAAGTGAGCGCCCGCTCCCCAAGTGCCATCATTCACTGGGACCGGTGAAGGGGTCCAACCAATAGATGTAAAGTAGCATAGAATTTTCCAATTATTTTCCAAAGCGTGGCTGATCATTTGCTCTCCCGGGGGTGGCGTCGAGACCACATCTTGGGTGGTGGTGTTGTCGCGAACGGCCTCTGAGTGCTTCAAGCCGGCAATGTCGGGGTTGTCTTTATTTCTAGAGTGCCATGATTCATCGGGTTGCGTAATGAGGTCAACTGAATATTTTGGTTACACATCTGCCGAGTCTGTTGCAATGCGTGGCCGATTTGTTTGCTCACACTGCTGCAGCTCTCGCGGCCTCATCTTGCTATTGCGACAAATTACATCCAGCTGCTTCACGCCGACCACAAGTCCGAGTTGTACTTGTTCTTTTTTGCCTTGATGTCTGCATCCATGCCTCTTCTCACCTGAGACGGTGTGTTTAAAAGGCCATGAGTGCCCTACCTGTTGACGAGAGGTTTCCTTCAGAACCAGACATCAGCCATCTACAAAGCACACCACCAATACGATGAAGTCCGTCATTCTTGCCACTATTTCTCTCGCTCTCTGCTACTTTGCCGGGGTAGCTGCCCTTCCCGTAGCCCGTGGCGTTGCCGGCCGGGACAGCAACACCGACGGGCAGCCTCCTTGGGGCATCAAGACCTCCAACGAGGAGAGCAAGCGTGGACAGGCCCCTTGGGGTATTAAGACAAGCGCCGAGCCTCAGGATGGGGGTGATGATGATGGCCAGCCTCCCTGGGGTATCAAGGGCTCTGACGAGTCCAAGGATGGGGATGATGATGATGGCCAACCCCCCTGGGGTATCAAAAGCTCCGACGATCCCGAGAGCGACAACTAAAGTCACGATGTGGCATCGAGAAAAACAGTGTACGGAGAACACTTATAACGACTATCACGACGAGATACCGATGGACCACAACAATGCTTGCTACAAGGCTGTAAAGTCCAAATAAAGAATGGAAGGAATCCTTCGAGTAAGTTCTTGACTGTCTTCTACTTGCCTCGCTTTGTCTCTTGCGAGCCGTTACTCAACGATTCTTAGGTGTGCGTGCCAGGCTTGCATATGCATCTTCATCTAGAAACATGGCATCTATTGCAAGCATTGATACGAGTTTTTTCTTAGCGTACTAGATTTTTTGAATTTCATGTTTAGAGCAATTTTGATCTAGTTAGAACGAGTAATACAATTGCCATACTCTTCAATTGCTTCGTGTAAACCGCGCTTGTGGCAGGCTGACATATTGCTGGTACCGGGTAAGCTGTTGATAATTACCTAATCAGTCTAGCTAGGATCATGCCTCGGCGTTGACGAGACACGAGCGTCAATTGTGATGCCGCGGTTCGCTGAAGGAAAGGCCAGAAGTATAGAGATAGCTAAATGGTGTAATTAAGAAGATGAAGCGATCGATTCCAGCTGCAGGTTGGTATATGGACAGGCTTGAGGCTTGATTCTAGCAACACTTGGATTCCTTGTCGCTGTGATTGTAGTTTACGCGGAAGCTATATGAACTTGCTGTACCTGCTATATTTGCTATATTTACTATGTTATTATAGTTGCTATATACGAGTATAGTGTATATCTTCCACTTCTTATATATTCTGCCTCTTCATTTTCTTTTCCCCTTCCCTTTCCTGTTTGCTGTTGTTGCCACTCACCTAATCCAGTGGTGATCTTCAGTGGCTGTGGTGCTGAAGGCTACCTGGCTTGGCGCATGTACTTGTGAGCAAATCAACGCATAATCGCCACGCAATGCAGCTCTCAGGTACTTGGGGTACCGCGATCGCCTTGCACATGACGCAAGACGGCAATGCATGTGAGCAACGACATGGACCGCTGGCTGGAGTATCCAGATAATTGCAACTTGCCAAAAACACCAAAGTCATTATTGGAGTTGGAAAGCATGTGCAATTATTAATTGCTTTCACCTCCCTCCCCAAGTGCACCCCAGACGGCCTCGGCTTCAGCCTCGGTGCCTGGCCAATTTCGTGCAGCAGCCTGCAGCGGCTTGCAGCAGTTTGCAACCCCTGCATTCCAACGCCAGCTTCCCCCAAAAGTGCCTCGCCACTGAACTTGGGTGGCAAGTGACAAGTCTAGGTAGCAGACCACCTGCGACGCGACCCACCACAGCAAACCTCAGGTCAGACCTCGCCCTCGACCTCGAGCTTGCCCTTGTTCTGCCTGTCGACCTCCATCGCCAATCTGTCTTTTTCCACACATTCGCCTGGAGCGACTTGTTCATTCCAGCTCTGCCAGGCCTGCGCTTGAATCTCTGCGCCTCGAATTCTCGGACAGTCACCAGTTACGCCGGATTTCGCGCCATGGCTGAAGCTCCAAACGGTTCTGCGCAACTTAGCGCCAAAGGGAACGGCGCTCGCAAAGTCTCTGCCAAGCGCGGCTTCATCCCTTGGTCGATCAGCTTGGTAGCACGGTAAGCAACTTGTCACAAACGTGCTCTTCCGCCGTACACACTGCTCCGCCACGAGTCACTTGCTAACGCATCTGCAGCCTCACCACATGGGCCGCGATCCTCACCATCATCTTCCGATGCCCGCCCACGCTCCAAGACTGCGATGAATCCTCCCCCTTTGTCTGCAAGCACTACTTTCGAGTCAAGAATGCCGTCACGCCCCACGCCAAGCCCTACTATGATCAGTACGCGGCGCCGTACGTCGAGATTGCGCAGCCCTACTACGACACCGTCAAGACCAACGTCATCACGCCGGTCGGACACTATGCCGTCCATTACGGCGAGCCCTGGGTTGTCAAGGGTCGCGACTATGCCCTGGCCCAGTGGGAGGTCAATGGACAGCCGCGCATCGCCCAGCTCCAGGCCGTCTCGCAGGCCCAGTACGACAAGAATCTTGCGCCTCACGTCTCCAAGGCTGTCGCGCTGGCTGAGCCATACTACAACGCGGCCAAGACGCAGTCGCTCTACGCTGTCGACAGCATCGTCTATCCTGCCTACGAATTCTCGAAGCCATATGCCATCCACGGATACGAAACCTCGCACAACTTTGCCGTCACCACAGTGCTGCCGGCAGCACAGTGGACCTGGTCCAACACCCATGCATTCCTAGACCGTGCTGTTTGGCCCCAGCTCCGCGTTGTCTATGTTGAGAATGTTGAGCCACAGCTTGTGCGCATCGGCGAGCGCCTCGGACGCTACAAGTCGCACGCGAAGAACAAGACCCAGCCCGAATCGTCAGGCACGTTGGCGCCCAGCTCCAGGTAAGCATTGATGATGATCCCTACTTGATCCATATATTCTGATAAGACGCAGCAGCTCGACAACCGGATCCGCCACTCAATCTTCGTATGTGAGCAAGCCTACTCCGCAGAACACCACTCCGGATGCCGCCAACGGTGAACCCAGCGACGAGCCACATCGCGAGCCACAGGCCCAGGCCGAATCTAGCCGCAGCCCTGTCGAAGCTCCGGAGCCGGAAGAAAACGAAAGCGACAGAGAGAGAAAAGTGCGCGAAATGGTGGCCAATGATTTAGAGTCATGGCAAGAAAAGTTTGCCGCGCAAGCCGAGCAGGGCGCTGCTGAGATTGAAGACAGCGTCGATGAGGTTTCTCGTCGCATGATTGACGAAGAAGCCAACGTTGCTGGAGTTGCGCTCATTCAGCAGCTGCAAGACACAATCACCATTGAAATCTCGAATCTCAAGGAAAAGATCAATGTCCTCGTTTCTCAGCACCTCGAAGGAGACGACATTGACGCCAACGAGCAAACCATCCAGCTTGTCAGAACCGCCGGCATCATCATCAAGTCCAAGGCCCAGGCGATCCGCAGCTGGCGCGAACAGTACGACGAGGACCTGCAGAACACAGTCTTATCCACATCTGACGGTCACTTCGCCATTCTCGACGAGACTCGAAGCCTGGCCCTGCAGCAAATCGGCATGAAGTGGGCTTGGAGTGATGGCATCACCTACAAGGACTGGGCCAAGTACCACGAGCTCAAGAGCACCTTTAGCGACTGGACGGAAGAACTCAAGCAGCTCATTGTCACCCACCCGACCCTGCTGGAGGCTCAGGATGCTGTCGTGCAGATTGAGGATCGCGGCATGGCCATTGCGTCTGCGGCTGCCAAGGAGCTGGCCAGCCTTAAGGAGGTTGTGCAGTGGAAGATTGACGCCGAGGACGTGACGGATGAGTTTAACGCCGACAGCCTAAAGGCAGTCGTTGAGGAGAGAGCCCGGTTGGCCGAGGAGGCTAGGCTCAAGGCGGAAGAGGAGGCCAGGCTCAAGGCTGAGGAAGAAGCTCGCATCCAGGCCGAGGAAGAGGCCCGCGTCAAGGCCGAAGAGGATGCTAGAGCTGCCGAGGCCGCCGAGTCGGAAGAGCACGAGGACGTGCGAATCCACTCGATGAAAGAGTCGATTGAATCGAAACCGCTGGTCAGTGTCAATATTGATGTGGAATACACCGAAGAGGATGAGCGTATACGATCGGTCAAGGAGGCATCCACGTCGCACCCTCTGATCAGTGAGAGCGCTGTGCCCGAGGCCGAGGAAACCGACGAGCCTTCCAGTGCCTCTGCAACCGAGGAGCCATCGTCTGAGGCAACTCCGGAAGAGACACCAGCGGATGCCGACGAAGAGGAAGAGAAGCTGGCGGTACCTGAAGGGGGAGCTAAGAAAAAAATTGCAGTTCCGGAGGTGCAGGGTGGCAATGGCAGACATGGCTTGCCCGTCCAGCCCCCCGATGCTGACGCCGTCGACCGGTAAGCGGGGGCTGGTGGACGAGGTACGAGCTGTGCAGTTTTTTTTTATTCATGTATCCGTAGCATGATTCCTTTATCGTGTATTGCAAATTGGGCGCAAACGCATGGAAGTCGGGTCAAAGAGCGTTTTGAATGGGGCAGCGGCGTGAAGAAGCAGCACGTGGGAAGCGATGAGGACAAAGCAAGCGCTGTATATAAAGTGCAAAAAAGAAATGACGGGTAGAAGACTACTGAATGATGAATATACGCATATACTCTGAACTCCCCGTCTGCTGTTGTTTGCGTGTAATTTATTTCGTCGCGCACTCTCTTGGTTTTGTTCTTGTAGAGCTGTTGGGAAGAACGGCTGCGCTCGAGGCACTTGCTGACATGAGCGGCAATATATCGCACCGGGATAATGCAGCAAACATGGACTTTGTAACTATTGTTCTGTCTCAAAGCAGGAGGGATCGGCTTTGGCGCGGGGCTGCCAAGGGTTGTGCAAACCGATCTGGTCCATGGGTTTGTGGAGTTGTCTCATCAGACGACCAACAGTCGTGGTCGTGGTCGTCGAGAGCAAGTTTACGTTGCTCAAAGACTTTGATTAGAATCAAGGAAGAAGATTAGATTTATTAATCGTCTTGATTTAAAAAAAAAAGCAACAAGCTGGTCTACAGAGGCCGCACCGTGTGGTGAAGAGTCCCGTCTCGACGCCATCACCGCACAACTGCGGCCGCCCGCGGACATGTAACAACAAGACTGGTCATCCACAGGCCTTTGTGAGTCCGACAATGATCTTCTTTCCGCCCAGTCACGGCCCGGGACGTGGTTTGTCGGCCCACTCACCCCGGCGCCCTGTCTAAAGCGATGCGAGGGCCGGGGGTGGTGAAGGGGTGCCTAGCAAACAAGCACAAGGGAGATAAATAGACGGGCAGCCGCAGCTGTTTAAGAAGAGTAGAAGCCTTTCAACTCGCATCTCTTGGTCACTTCTCGTGAGACCATTCTTCTCTTTGGTTTACAGTTGCCATACTCACACCACCTCCACCAACATGAAGTTTACACTCCTCCAAACCACCGCCAGTCTCGCGCTCCTCAGCCAGCCCGTCCTCTCCGCGTACATTGACTCCCTCATCTCCCCTCGCACCAACTCCTCCTCCTCCCTCGACGCCCGCTCCGGCTGCTACCAGAGCGACTGCCCCGACACCTACTTTGGCTTCGACATCATCAGCTCCTGGTCGCACAACTTTGCCTGGCTGAGCAGCCTGCGGTGGCGCGGCGAGTGCGGCTGCTCGGCGTTTGCCGTCACCGACGCCGGCTGCAAGACGTTTACCATTTGCACCGGCACGCACTCGGTGTGTCTGGACTGGCGCCAGAACCGCGGCCACTGGGTCGATCCGAGCGGCGTGAAGCGCTGCTACTCGCTCCAGAATGATTATACGTGCAACAGGAAGAAGTGGCAGGTGTGGCCGACAGCCGAGGTGGATTGTACGTGGTGAGGAAGGGATGGGGGTAGCATGTGGACGGGGCTGGGGAAGGGTCTGAACGATAGTTTGATGGAGTGTATTTTGTGACCATAGCAAAGTAAAAGGAACGGCAATGAAGGCAGTCAATCTCGAAATACATTGCCAGGCCACTAGATTTCCTCATCTTCGACTTTGAAAGGCCGCTCTGTTGCTTCAGCTTTAACCTTTACAACCATCTCCGTCGCTTCTTCTTCAAGGGCCGCTCACTTGCTTCAGCTTTAACCTTTACACCAATCTCCGTTTCTCCAGCTTCTTCCTTGACCGGCCGCTCTGTTGCTTCTGCTTCGGCTTCAACCTTTACACCCATCTCTGTTTCTCCAGCTTCTTCCTTCACCAGCCACTCACTTGCTTCAGCTACAACCTTTACAGGCATGCCCATTTCTTCCGCTGCTTCCTTTACCGGCCACTCTATCCTCGTAAAGTCACCGTCATCCGTGGCACGCCCGTCACGCGCAACGCCATCCAGGCCGGGCAGGTACCACCTCGTTACATCGTCGTCCACGACCGGAATAACCCCCGGCGGGACCTGACTCCGCGTAAAACCCGAGTCGCCCAGCCCAAGCGCCTCAAGCGCGGGCCCAGTGACCGTCTCGAGCGGAGGGCACTTCGCGTCTGGATCCAATGCGTTGTACCACGCGCCCCCCGTCCTTACCCCCCCAAACGGCGTCAAGGCCGAGCTCTCTGGGCTCGCGCAGATTCCGCGCTCCCACAGCCACAAGCAGCTGTCTTCTGTCTGTGAGGTTCGTCTTGTCTAACTGAATGAGGAAGGCTGAGAAGGGGTTTTGTTTCTGTTGAAATGAGCGGCCTCGTGGGTGTGGACACGTACTTGTACGTGTCGAGGTTGGTGCAAGTTGGCGTTGGTCTTGAACTCTGTTGGTTTGGTCGAACCTTGAGCCAAAAGCGCACTCGTGGATTGCAAAATTTTGACTCTTGTACTTTAAAACATTGGGATTCATTTAATTCGTGTCATCTATAATCTTGCCATCCCTATAATTCTTGTTATTATGATATTTGTAGAAGCCCCGACTTTGAGAGAGTGCAAGTATGGACCACCAACAGCCGTGAGACTGACCACGTTGCTCATGGCTTCCTTGATAGCAGAGGTACTTCCTTTCCACCTATCGCCTATCCATACCCGTGATTTCTCTCTACTACTAGTTTATACTTCAGTAGCGTACGTAGACAGGCAACCGGAGGGCTGCCAGGTTGGTTAGCGGCTTCCTGATGCACAAGCTTTGGGCCTAGAATCGCCCAGATGTAAAATTTCAGCATCTCCTGGCGAGGATTACGTGTCAAGAACTCTGTTACCCTAATTATGGAAATATGTGTGCATTGGTAGCGGCTCAAAGTCTGAATAGCTTCCCCGTTGCCGCAAGACTTGATTTGGACTTGACGTAGGTATCTCAGATCCTCCGCAACACTTTCACACAATCTCACCAATTCCTCATCCCACGTTCAATTCACATACCCTTCTCCGAGATGAAGTTTTTTGCCATTCTTTGCGCCACCGCCAGCGCCCTCGCCCTCGCTGCTAACAACGGCACGCGCGCGACCAACCCCGGCGAAGCCATGAACCTCGTGCTCCTCGACGTGCTCTACGCCACCCAGGGCATGCTCGAGTCCCTCAAGCTCTTCCACGTCAACAAGACGGCCCTGAGCGCCAACGCCACCAAGCTGCTCGTGACCCTCCAGACCAGAAAGACCGAGATGGAGGCCCTGGACCCCCTGGACCTCCGCGACGTGCTCCGGCTCGTCTCCCCCATCGAGCACATTGCGCGGACGGGCTACTGGCTCAGCCGGCGGCTCGTCGTGTTTCGCTTTCGCATCAAGGCCAAGGGCGAGTGCGAGCACGCCCGCACGCTGGTCAGCGAGATCCAGACGGCCGGGCTGGAGCTCAGGGATGTGATGATGGGCAAGCTGCCGATGGCGGCGCAGCGCGTCTTTCAGCATATCAGCCGCCCGGTGGAAAGGAACATGGAAAAGGGTGTTGGCATGTTTAGCAAAGAGAAGTGCAGAAACTGGGGCAAGAAAGGGTCTTCCAATACTACTGAGTTGCCCGATATCAAGCCCACCGATGAGCTATCCTCTCTTACTGAGCCGTCCTCTGCTACTGAGCCGTCCTCTGCTACTGAGCCGTCCTCTCTTACTGAGCCATTTGATATTGAGCCATTTTTTGATACTGTAATCTCCTCCGTCACTGATTCATCCTCTCCTACTGGCTTGTCTTCCGCTGCCAAGTCGTCGTCTACTGCGGCGGCCCCCGCTCAACCGACCGAAACACAGACGCTCTAAGTCTCTAAGTTGTGGACAATGAATGGACTGCAAAGTCAGTTGGAGGTCATTGAGCCGAGCATTTGGAGCAGTCGATTAATCAGAGGAACAGTTATTCGTCTTGTCAAGGCTATTGCACAACACGGGGACAAAGATGTACATGTGTCTCAAGTCTGGAAACGGGAAAGGTTGTCAACGTTATTCAGAGTGCCTAATACTTTAATCTGTTTGTGTTCGTATGTGTTTGTCCGGAAAGTATCGTTGGCCACTACGTTCTCTAGGGATTGCTGACTGTACAGGCAATATGGATGTGCGGGCATTGGGATGACTGACGCCTGTCCACAAATCAGCAACGACATGCAGGGCAAGTACCAAGTTGAATGCGCCAAAAAGATTGAATTATATATAAAAATGGCAATAATAATAATAATGCTACTCCTTGTCCTGCTTCACCGCCACCCCGCCCTCTTCATCCTCCTCCTCCTCCTTCTTCACCCGCGGCGACCGGGGCAGGTCTCGGCCACATGGCCGAGTCGCTGGCAGAGCCAGCATAGAGGCAACGGCATCTGTGATGTGTCAATTTGTGGCTTTGGTAGTTCGAGCCTGTATGAAAGGCGACGTACATTGGTTTTTTTTTTTAAAAAAAAAAAAAAAAGGGTTCAGAATTTTTGGAAGCTCTCTGCTCGTTTTGTTAGTCCGTAGGCAGCAGAGGCATATATCCGGTCAATCACTTACGTCTTGACAATGAGGGCTGAAGAAGAAGAGAAAAGAGAAAACACCACCCAGAAGGATCTCAACAAAGACAACACTCAAAATCGAGCGTCTGGCTCTTTCCGCGCCTCATACCGCAACCGCGGTGACGGAACGCTGGGTAAGTACTGTTCCAGCACTTTCCCAGATTCTGATAAAAAGCCCCCAACCAGCCTTCCATCTACCTGGAAAGGAGCGCCAGTGAGAGCAAGGTTAGATGTAGCGTCTAGTGCAAGCTTCATCGCCTCTCATTTCCAACACCCTTGCGGCCCGGCTGATTGCGTCGTCGCCCGGCGGACCGGAGTCAGAAGCGGCCCCCCGGTCTGGCGATCCAGGCATCGCACCGAAGCCAAACTCTTAAAATTCAGCGTAGTTGGTGAGAATCGGGAGACTTTGGGCGCACAGTGCTACGGCTGCACACTGGCTGTATTTCAGCCCTATCAAGTTTCTGGCGGAAAGGAAGCCGTCTGCATACCTAGGTTAGGAGACAGTAGAGGCTCCGCAGCGCGATCAGAGGTTGTTCACCGCAGCATTCACACCGAACTTCGGGGGCGATGGATATCGGGAGAAGATCACCGCACCGTTCACGGAATTGGACAGTCATTGTTCTTATGTTTTTTTTTTCTTTTTGATTCGAGAACCTAAAAGTGAGTTTTTTAGACGTGTCTAGCGAAATGGGATCGGAGCATCGTCAAGTTGGAGACGCAAATCAAAGATTAACATTAGCTGGCGATTCTGTGTGGGTCCGTGATTAACGGTGCATCGGGATACAGCCCGATAATTATGGGAGGAAAATCACGTGAAGGGGAGAGCATGATGGTTTGGTGGGAGTCATAAGACGGTTATGCGGTGCAAGTGTGACTTGTGATGTGCTCTGTGATATGTATAAAGTACCTTGCATGGGTGTAACAGCCCGCGGAGAGCGTCAACGCAGGAGAGTTAAGGAATCGATGGCACCTAGGCAACCGGGAATTTGGAGTATTCGCATTAATTTTACGATTGGGCATCATCATTTCATTTAGGAGTGGAAATTGATAGCTGATGAAATATGAAATGACTGAAGGGTAGCTGGGAGCATGGCAATTTTTGGTGGGATTTGGATTTGGGAGTCACTAGATGGAGTGGTTGCCCATGGTTTCAGGGTGAAAGGGGCGCGCTAAACCCGAAATGGTAGACGGCCCCTCTGTTAGGCGTGGGGTCCCCTGAACATGCTGGAAATGCGCTGGAGTTTCAGTGGTCTGGAGACTCTGGAGTGACAGCTACATGTGAGGCTGGCGGTTCAACGGATGGTTGGATGTGATGTATGAAGAAGTGTTTATTCTGTTGGACAGGTGTAATGCAAAAATCAGCAATAGCTAATTTCGTAATGTGTGATCGGAACAGGTACGGAGTATCCGTATTCTGTGCCTAGATTTGGGAGATGGCCAGCCACACCCAGCCACACCAAAGTTGGGCTCCAAAACATGACTGGCCCAAAAGTCACAAGCCAAAACACCATGCGCCACACTCCATCTTGGGCGCGCATCCCGGCCACCTCCCTCTGGCTTCCTTTCATGTTTCTCCCATCAACGGGGCCACGCACGACTTTCCCCCCAGTCCAAGGTAAGAAGAAAGAACAGCCTGGGCTTCTCGCCAGCCCTTTCGACAGGCCGTTTCTCGACAATTCTTCCAATACCTACGCGATTTCCAATACAACAACACTATTACCTTGTTCCTCGGCTACTTCCTCACCGCCGTTCCCCCACCAGCAAGCCAGCAAGGGAACCCCCCGGAAGCCACGACAACCACTTTACGCCTGCCCCTGACGACAAACGACGATATTCAGAAACGACGCGCGCCTTGATTGAATTTTTTAACGACTGCGTTTCTTCTATACTTGTTTCTAATATTCTTTCTTTCGCCCTGTTTGAACCTCGTCTTGTTCTCATTCGATTCTCACCTTCCGCCTGTTGCTGTTACATACCTACCAAGCGCCACGCTTGTCGCACTCTTACCGTCCCCTTTCGCCGCCTTTATACGCCTGATTGAAAGAGGCCGGGCAAAGAAAAATTAGCCTTTGCAACGCTGGTATTCATGCTCCCCGCAACGCATCCGTCATCATAGCTGCGACCCGACCGCCAGCAGCAGCCGCGCAAACCTAACATGGAGCCGCCCTCGTCGCCACCCAGCGAGGCCGCCTCCGTCGAGGATGCGCTCTCCTGGTACAAGTCTCAGTATGTGCAGCTCGAGGTTGAGCTCGCCGAGTTTCGCGAGTCTAGCCGCGAGCTCGAGCAGGAGCTGGAAAAGGACATTGAGAGAGCAGAGAAGCAGGAGAGAGTCTTTCAGGAAAAGGCAGAGGCTCTTGGGTTCGAGGTGGAAGAGTGGAAGGTAAGCTGCCCCTCGCGCAAACTCTTCTCCGTCCGGTGCTAACAGCTGCAGCGTAAATACAAGGAATCCAAGACTGAGGCCTCATCAGCACAAAATGCCCTGGAAAAGGAAATTACCGTCCTCCGCGACACGAACCGCACCCTCCAGATGAAGCTGCGCGACTCCGAGGTGGCCAACGACGACTTTGAGCGCCAGGCGCGCAACACGACCTCGTCACTCGAGGACATGGAGTCCAAGTTCAACCAGGCCATTGAGCGCGGTGTCATCATGGACGAGGAGATGAAGCAGGGTGAGCAGGAGCGCGAGAAGCTGCGCATCGAGTCGCAGCGTCTGCGCGAGGAGCTTTCTGACCTCAAGATTGAGGCCGAGCTCATGCAGGACAAGCTCAAGAAGCACGAAGCCCGCCAGCACCACCTGTCCATCATTTCTACCGACATGTCCGCCCTGGGCTCGCCCACCTTTGATCGCCACGCGGACATGTCGCCCAACTCGACCGCCAGCTCGCCCCTCATCACCACGCCGCCGCCCACCGATAAGCCCCTATCATCGGCAGTATCATCAGCCGGCACCGTCTCCGATATCAACGAGCCGCCCTCGCCGCCCATGTCGGAGGCGTCCAACACCTTGCCCAAGGCCGCGCCGGCCAAGACACCCATCCGGTCGCTTCAACGCAAAACCAGCCGGTTGCCCTCGCTGGATCAGAGTGTCACGCCCAAACCCCGCACCAAGCCGACCAACACCCGCGTGGCTCCCCCGCGCCTCTCTGGCGCGGGCGCAGCCGGCTCCAGCTACCGGACGCCCGCCAACAACCGCTCGACTAATTCTCGCACGGTCACCCACAAGTTGCCAGCCTCCAACTCGCTATCCCACATCCGCACCCTCACGGAAAAGATGCAGCGACTGGAAGCGCGTGTGCACAAGGTGCGGTCGAAGCTTCCCGGGCCGGCTAGCAGCCCGCCTCGCGCTTCCCCTCGGTCTGCTAAGCACAGCAACGTTCCATCATCGGTAACGGTTCGATCGCGCAAGCGCACTGCCGGCTCAGCAACGTCGTCCATCACCGGCGACGAGGCGACACCCACCAACTTCCGAACCTCGGTGTCGTCACGACAAGGCCATGTGCCGAGACTTAGCACCTCCAACACGAACCGCCTATCCTTTGGCCCGTTGCCGAACCGTGCGCCCGATGCAGACAGTAGCCGGCCTAGTTCGCGGGCGAGCATGTCATCATACGTGCGCCCGCCTTCGCGAACAGACATGGCGCCACCGAGACCCATGTCGCGCACGTCGACTCGCACGCCTCTCAGTCGGCCCCGATCGTCCATGTCTCTCCACAGCCATTCGCACTCGACCAGCACGCATCACCTCGACCTCAACATTGAAGAGGAGCACGAAGGTACTCTCCCAACACCAAGCCGTCGCGGGACGTATGGCAAGGTGGATTTCAGCAGCAGCATGAGCGGAATCCCAATGCCTGGCGGTTCCTCGATTCCGACACCGGGTGGTCGTAGGCAGAGCGCCAGTCGCCGAGCGAGCGCTGGCGTGGGTCGCGAGCCTATCATGCCCGGGCGGCCTAGTACAGCCGGGGGCCACAAGTTGGCTGACGCGGGTGACCTAGGCGAGACGTATTAAGGGGAGACGAGGTTGTTGAGCGATGGGTATGATGGTAGATATATTCCTTGGCTGTACTATGGAAAGCGAGCATTTGCATTTCTGGGCTTGTTTTTTATTTTATAGGACGGCATGTGTCCCCCGCAATGTTTACATATGTCTGAGAAGAAGAGACGGAATGTCTAAGAACGGACAAATGGGGATTGTGGTCTTTTTTTTATAACGAATTATGGAAACTCTTGTTTTTTATTACCTTGAATCAGGCAGCGAGTGGTCAATACCCTGTATCTGGAGGACGGAAGTAGAGAAGGAATGGAAGATGGATGGATGTGTTGTAAGGGACTGGAGAGTATGGGGTTGGAACTTGTAGCTTTAATTGGCGATGGTATGGATTAGGACATTTAAACGGTGTGTTGAGTATGCTAATACGACTGTGTTGATGTGAAGCTTGTGGCCTGTGAGTGATTAGACTCGTACAGTAAGTGATGGAGGAGGTTGTTGACGGGCTGTTTTGCAGGCTAGCGGGATACGATGTTGAAAGGGAGCAAGCAGAAAGGTCAAGGTCAAAAGAGGAAAGGAAAGAAAGGTGAGGTGAGGTGAGGTGAGAGCTAGAGGGGTGAGATTGGAGGACCCCTGGTGCGCCACGAGGCAAGTCTGCAGGTGTGGAGAAGCGGGATTGGTCGAGCAGGAAGCGTAGAGTATGACTGGGTGGGATGTACCGGCTCGTAGGGCCAGGGAAGAGAAGAAGAAGGAGAATACACAGGTGGAAGGGGCATGCAGCGGAAGTACGAGTCGATGCCGACATTAGACCAAGACGGCGCACGAGGTAAAGTCAAGACGGATGGAAGCGATTGGATGAAAGAGAGGGACTAGTAGAGAGTAGTTTGTCAGATGGAAAACGTGCTGGCGCGGCGGGAAAGGGAACAGTGAAGGAAGATGAGGCTGTCAGCGGGAGAAGGTGAGGTAACCGGCGGCGGCGGAGAAGGCGGGCGAGGAGATCCGGACCCGGTTGCCGTTTTGGGCAACCTGGCGGCCGGCGACCCAGCGAGGGCAGCTAGTTGGGAGTCGAGTTCATACTCGGAGCTTGAGAGTTGGAGAGCTATTATTGTTATGATAACCAGTGCTATTTGTGAATTGTTGTTCCCATGTAGAATTTTACTTTTTGCATGTTTGCCATGTTCGCATCTGTTTCCCGGAGTAGTTCCCCGGGCTGCTGGGCGCGTAAGGTAGCCGAACTGTAAACGAAACTGTTGTTATATACGGGAAATGTGTTTTTCACTGCTTGGTTCTGTAGAAATGCGTCTTTTTATGAAGAAACTAAATGTCTGAGCATCGGGTCAAGCTGTGTAAGACGGGAAAGAGAATGGCCGGGGGTTTTAATGACATGCAGGAGAAGTTGACCCGGCCGAATGTGGGCTAGTTTTAGAGTGGGTGTGAATTTCACCATTCTACGGGGTGTGACGTTAACAAACCAGGACTGGATCTGTTGGTGTAGGCTGAGCTCAGGTCAGCAAATAGATGGAGGGTCAATGTCAGCCGCAGCGGACGGGGGGAAATGGATCAGGGCGGGATAGCGGGTGCTTGGAGGGTTATTTTGGAAAGATTGGACTTGACCTTGATTTGATTTGATATGACTCTGGTTTTTTTTTTTTTCCTATAATTGGCGCTGGCTGGAAACAGACAGCTCGGCAATGTTGGGGAAAAGGCCAGAATCGGAGAGCCGGGAGAGTGGGGCTCCGGGCGGGTGCGGGACTCAACAATTGGGAAGCAATAGAGAGAGAAAAAAAAAGGGCCAGGATAGGAACCAAGGAATGGAGGATGAATGGTCATGATTCGTTGGTGAGTGGACGATGGGATAAATTACTTTATCCGCAGTTTTTAACTAGACCTATTCGGAATGTATGGTAGAAAATGTTTAAATGTGGAAAGTCGTGGAAATAAATACTGCTTTGGACTGTTTGGCTGGGGAATAGGTGAGCCGGAGTGCTGGGTCATGGGTCTTGATAATTTCCTATAATTCTAGAATATTTTTAATACTGTACATATTTGTACATCGTAGTGCTGTTGGGTGGTCGTGCTTGTAGTTGCAGGAGATACTGCTAAAGACCTGCAGCCGTTATCAGGAGAGATACATCTACACCTACGTCTTGGCCGTGTTGGGATTCATCAAAAGAAAGATTGCCTCCCGCAAGACTCGGATGGCATACTTCGTACTGCCGCCGCCGCCATCACATCAGCACCAAGGTACCCCAGTCGTTGCTCCTCACCTACCGAGACCACACTGGCCCGGCTTACGTGCAGCTCTGCCAGCTCTGCAGCCAACTACGTAGCTCTAGAAGCCTTGTTCATGTATTCAGAAGGTACTCAGTAGCCTGTCCACGTCTTATACCTCCGTTTCTTACCTGCCGCATTGCCGTTGAGCAGGTAAAGAGACTGGGGCGTGTGTGTATCATCCTGATGACAGAGGAAGCTGTACGGAGTACTTCGTACATAATCCCCAAAACGCCGACTCTTGTGTCTCTGCGCCTTTTCTTTCCTTCTATTTTCTTGCCTACTTCCACATCTCTTCTTTAGACACTTTGCGTTGTCCGTCGTCTACTTTTTTTGTATCTTTACTCGAAGCGATCATTTCGACATCATCCACCCCACGACGACGATACGGACGACGGTACAACGAGACTGGTGAGTGCTATGATGTGAATGGGAGGAACGCTGCAAGTTTGCCTCTTCTCTGCTTCTCTCTCTCTGTCTATCTCTCGTCCTCGACTTCGACTTTGGATAAGATGCGCTGGCTGCAGTATCTATCTGGCTTCGACGGAACCTGGTCGCGAGGCGTCCGCCCTTATCGGCGCTAGAAGGAACCATGGCTTTTTCTGGATCCGCCGACAGAATGCGCCGCAACCCGGTCACCGGCGACCATGGGACTCAGCAATCTGGACTCGTGTTGCCTTGTTGCTGTTGCTTTTTGGCCAGACGTGGAGCGAGCGCGCAACGGACAATTGCTACGTTACTGGCGACTTTGCGGGCTGGGGACGAGCGGCGGCAAGCTATTACGGCAGAGTGTCGACCAAGGCCTGTCTTACGTGGGTTAGGGGAAACTCTGCTAGGCTGCCTGGCGGGCGTCGATCCAGGCGAGGAGCTGAAGAAGCGGCCGTGCGGGTTTGCTGACGGTGACGGAGCCTGCTTTGCGAGGTCCCCAATGCGGCGTGGACGCGATTGCGACAGAGGCGGGAGAGATAATGGCAGATGCGGAGAGATGGAGAGAGAGAGAGACAGACAGACCAAGGTCGAGAGAAAGACGGAGAGACAGAGATGAAGATGGAAAACTTGACGCCTCACTCCTCACTCCACCCCAATCAGTCCCAACTACTTGACAACCAGCGGCGTTTGACTGACTGAAAAACCCCAACAGATCAGACAAGGGCCTCCATCATTCCGCCCATCCCATCCTTTTGGCCTGCCGCTAAGCGTCATTGGGCGAGCGACCCCTTTCGGTTTTCTCCAAGTATCCTTTTGATGGTTACAGGTACGTAAAGTACTTCTGCGCCCAGTGCAGGCACGCTCGTCAGGCACCTCGACCCCGACAAATCCCTTTCCAGCGGTCATTCCAGCGACCTTTAGCGGCACACGCCCTGCGAGCTGCCCCTCCAGACACCCCCCAGCATCCTGGCCGGGCGCTGCAGTCTCATCGTCCCCGACAAAACCGCCTCCAAAAAAAAAAAAGCTCCCGACGTTTCCTTTTCCCGAGCCTCTTCTGCCTCATCCCCCCAAAACTTACTCCCCTCATCATCCCTCTCAAACGGCTGCTTTTCCTCCCCTACGCCCCTTCTTATGCTCCTTTGTTTCTAATACCTCCCGAGCATCTGCATTGGCCTCTTCTCTGCACTTCCACGCTTCCTGTATATTGATCATCCTTTCTTCCAGCCTAGCTATTTCCCCCCCCCGAAAGCGACAAGAATTGTTTGCTTCACGCTGCGCACCCTCGACACAAGTCGCGCCCGATTCTCTCTCAACCCTCCTCCTCGACTTCGCCTAGCTGTTCTTGTTGACATTTTTCCATGAAGCCCTGAGCAAGCTTCCTGGCCCTTTTTCGCAATCCAACAACTACCCGATTCTCGGACGTAATCCGCCCGCCCCCCTTCTTCTCCCACCACACGATACACACATATACACATCGCCCATCATGGCTCCCGAGTCTACGAATGGCGCCAACGGCCACGCCTCATACGCTGAGAAGCATAGCATTGCTCCTCACTTCATTGGCGGCAACAGCCTGGCCAACGCCCCTGCGAGCAAGGTCAAGGACTTTGTGGCCGAGCATGATGGTCATACCGTCATCACAAACGTAAGCTCCAACCCTCTTCGCTGCTGACGCTGCTTCCCACAACTGTGCTTGCCCGGCTTAGTTGCTTGCTCAAGGCCAGCAGGGAGACTCGTTTCTGCCCCTCGCTCAGGTGCAAACCGCTAACGGCCCCAGATCCTCATCGCCAACAACGGTATCGCCGCCGTCAAGGAGATTCGATCCGTCCGAAAATGGGCCTACGAAATGTTTGGCGACGAGCGCGCCATTCACTTCACCGTCATGGCCACCCCCGAGGACTTACAAGCCAACGCCGACTACATTCGCATGGCCGACCACTATGTTGAGGTCCCTGGCGGCACCAACAACCACAACTACGCCAATGTCGAGCTCATTGTCGATATTGCCGAGCGCATGAATGTCCATGCTGTTTGGGCTGGATGGTACGTCGCTCACCCAACACCCCACGCTTTACAACCCGCATACTAACACCTTCAGGGGCCATGCTTCGGAAAACCCCAAGCTGCCCGAGTCTCTCGCCGCTTCCCCCAAGAAAATCGTCTTCATCGGACCCCCCGGCTCTGCCATGCGCTCACTGGGCGACAAGATTTCCTCCACAATCGTTGCCCAGCACGCCGACGTACCCTGCATTCCCTGGTCCGGTACCGGTGTCGATGAGGTCGTGGTCGACAACAAGGGCATTGTCACTGTCGCCGACGACGTCTACTCCAAGGGCTGCGTCACCTCCTGGCAAGAAGGTCTGGAAAAGGCCAAGGAGATTGGCTTCCCCATCATGGTCAAGGCCTCCGAGGGTGGTGGTGGCAAGGGTATCCGCAAGGTCACCAACGAAGAAGAGTTTGAGTCTCTCTACAAGGCCGCCGCCAGCGAGATTCCCGGCTCGCCCATCTTCATCATGAAGCTTGCCGGCAACGCCAGACATTTGGAAGTCCAGCTGCTCGCCGATCAGTACGGCAACAACATCTCCCTCTTTGGCCGTGACTGCTCCGTCCAGCGTCGCCACCAAAAGATTATCGAGGAGGCTCCCGTCACCATTGCCAACCCCAACACCTTCAAGGCCATGGAGGATGCCGCTGTCCGTCTCGGAAAGCTCGTCGGCTACGTCTCCGCCGGTACCGTCGAGTACCTCTACTCGCACGCCGACGACAAGTTCTACTTCCTCGAGCTCAACCCCCGTCTCCAGGTCGAGCATCCTACCACCGAAATGGTTACCGGCGTCAACCTGCCCGCCGCCCAGCTCCAGATTGCCATGGGCCTGCCCCTCCACAGAATCCGCGACATTCGTCTGCTCTACGGCGTCGACACCAAGGCCGCCACTGAGATTGACTTCAACTTTGAGAATGAGGGCGCCGGCGAGATTCAGCGCCGCCCTAAGCCCCGTGGTCACACTACCGCCTGCCGAATTACTTCGGAAGATCCCGGTGAGGGCTTCAAGCCTTCCAACGGTGTGCTGCACGACCTCAACTTCCGCTCCTCCTCCAACGTCTGGGGTTACTTCTCCGTGGGTACCCAGGGTGGTATTCACTCCTTTTCTGACTCTCAGTTTGGCCACATTTTCGCCTACGGTGAGAACCGCGCCGCCTCGAGAAAGCACATGGTTGTCGCGCTCAAGGAGCTGAGCATTCGTGGTGACTTCAGAACCACAGTCGAGTACCTCATCAAGCTACTCGAGACCGAAGACTTTGAGGACAACACAATCACCACTGGCTGGCTCGACGAGCTCATCTCCAAGCGCCTGACAGCTGAGCGTCCCGACACTATACTGGCGGTCATCGCCGGTGCCACCACCAAGGCACACATTGCTTCTGAAGCTTGCATGGCCGAGTACCGCGCTGGTCTCGAAAAGGGCCAGGTTCCCTCCAAGGACATTCTGCGGACCGTTTTCAACATCGACTTTATCTACGAGGGCTTCCGCTACAAGTTTACTGCTACCCGCTCCAGTGTGGACAGCTACAACTTGTTTATCAACGGCTCCAAGTGCTCTGTCGGTGTTCGTGCTCTCTCCGACGGTGGTCTTTTGATTTTGCTGGATGGCCACTCCCACAACGTCTACTGGAAGGAGGAGGTCGGTGCCACCCGTCTGTCCGTTGATAGCAAGACCTGTCTGCTTGAGCAGGAGAACGATCCTACCCAGCTGCGCACCCCCAGTCCTGGTAAGCTCGTCAAGTACACTGTCGAGAATGGTGCCCACCTCAAGGCTGGTGCCACCTACGCCGAGGTGGAAGTCATGAAGATGTACATGCCCCTCGTCGCGCAAGAAGACGGTATTGTCCAGCTCATGAAGCAGCCCGGTGCCACGCTCGAGGCTGGTGACATTCTCGGAATATTGGCCCTTGATGACCCCAGCCGCGTTAAGCAGGCCCAGAGCTTCGTCGACAAGCTGCCCACCTTGGGTGACCCCGTTGTTCTTGGTGCCAAGCCCGCTCAGCGCTTCCAGCTTCTCCACAACATCATCAACAACATCCTGCTCGGTTATGACAACTCGGTAGTCATGCAGGCGACCCTCAAGGAGCTCATCGAGGTCCTCCGCAACCCCGAGCTGCCCTTTAGCGAGTGGAACGCCCAGTTCTCTGCTCTGCACTCCAGAATGCCCCAGAAGCTGGATGCTCAGTTTGGCCAGATTGTCGAGCGTGCCAAGGCTCGCCAGACCGAGTTCCCTGCTCGCTCCCTGCAAAAGGCCTTTTCCAAGTTCATCGAGGAGAATGTTGCCGCCGGTGATGCCGACTTGCTCCGTACCACCCTGGCTCCCCTGACGCACATTCTGGACATTTATGCCGATGGCCAGAAGGTCCGCGAGCTCAACCTCATCCGTGCTTTGCTGGAGTCCTTTTGCGACATTGAGAGCCTCTTCCGCGGCAGTGGCCAGGAGGAGAATGTCATTCTTCAGCTGCGTGAACAGAACAAGGAGAACATCAACAAGGTCGTCCACACTGCTCTGTCTCACAGCCGTGTCAGCGCCAAGTCGTCGCTTGTCCTCGCCATCCTCGACGAGTACCGCCCCAACAAGCCCAATGTCGGCAACGTCGGCAAGTACCTGCGCGACAGTCTCCGCAAGCTAACGGAGCTTACCTCGCGCACCACTTCCAAGGTCTCCCTCAAGGCTCGTGAGATTATGATCCAGTGCGCTCTGCCTTCCCTCGAGGAGCGCACTTCTCAGATGGAGCATATTCTCCGCTCGTCTGTCATCGAGTCTCGCTACGGTGAGAGCGGCTGGGATCACCGTGAGCCTAACCTCGACGTCATCAAGGAGGTTGTCGACTCCAAGTACACCGTCTTTGACGTGCTGACCCTGTTCTTCGGCAACGAGGACCCATGGGTGTCGGTCGCTTCGCTTGAAGTCTACATCCGCCGCGCCTACCGGGCCTACATCCTCAACAAGGTCAACTATCATTCTGACGAAGGCGATAACCCCCAGTTCATCTCTTGGGATTTCAAGCTGCGCAAGCTTGGTGAGGCCGAGTACGGCCTGCCTATCCAGTCTGCCGCTCCTTCTGCCCCGGGTACCCCTCTTGGCAACGAGCTTGGCAGCGCGAAGCGCGTCTACTCGATTAGTGATATGTCGTACCTCGATGCCAAGATCAGCGACGAGCCTAGCCGTATCGGTGTCATTGTTCCTTGCAAGTACATTGATGAGGCTGATGACCTTCTCCAAAAGGCTCTCGAGACCATTGCCTTCCAGCACAAGCAGAACCGCCTGACCACCGCCTCGGGCCTTCTTGCGGACCTCAGCGGTAGGCGCAAGCCCGCTCAGCCCAGCACCCCCCGCGGCAACTCGGATGAGCTGAGCGCCGTCATCAACATTGCTGTTCGTGATGCCGAGAGCAAGGATGATGAGGAGATCCTTGCTCGCATCCGCCCCATCGTTGCTCAGTTCAAGGATGAGCTCCTTGCCCGTGGTGTGCGTCGTCTGACCTTCATCTGTGGCCACAGCGACGGCTCGTACCCTGGCTACTACACCTTCCGTGGACCTCTCTACGAGGAAGACGACAGCATCCGTCACAGTGAGCCTGCTCTTGCCTTCCAGCTTGAGCTTGCTCGTCTGTCCAAGTTCAACATCAAGCCCGTCTTCACCGAGAACAAGAACATCCACGTGTACGAGGGTGTTGGCAAGGCCGCTGATTCGGACAAGCGCTACTTTACTCGTGCTGTCATTCGTCCTGGTCGTCTCCGTGACGAGATTCCTACCGCCGAGTACCTCATCTCCGAGGCGGATCGCGTTGTCAATGACATTTTTGACGCTCTCGAAATCATTGGCAGCAACAACACGGACATGAACCACATCTTCATGAACTTTAGCCCCGTGTTCCAGCTTGCTCCGTCCGAGGTTGAGCACAGCCTTCAGGGCTTCCTTGATCGCTTTGGCGCCCGTGGCTGGAGACTCCGTGTTTCCAACGTGGAAATTCGCATCATCTGCACTGACCCCAAGACCGGCCTGCCCTACCCTCTGCGCATCGGCATCACCAACACCTCTGGTTACGTTGTCGATGTCGACCTGTACGCCGAGCGCAAGTCGGAGAAGGGCGAGTGGGTATTCCACAGCATTGGCGGCACCAAGGAGAAGGGTCCCATGCATCTCCTGCCTGTCAACACCCCCTACGCCACCAAGAACTGGGACCAGCCCAACCGTTACAAGGCTCACCTCATGGGCACCCAGTACGTCTACGACTTCCCCGAGCTCTTCCGCCAGGCTATCCAGAACAGCTGGGTCAAGGCTGTTAAGAGCCAGCCTGGTCTTGCTGCCCACCAGCCCAAGACGGGTGACTGCATCTCCTTTACCGAGCTTGTCCTCGACGACAAGGACAACCTGGACGAGGTGAACCGTGAGCCTGGCACCAACAAGTGTGGTATGGTTGGTTGGCTCATCCGCGCCCGTACTCCCGAGTACCCCGCTGGCCGTCGTTTCATTGTCGTCGCCAACGATATTACTTATATGATTGGTTCCTTTGGACCCAAGGAAGATAATTTCTTCCACAAGTGTACCGAACTGGCTCGCAAGCTTGGTATTCCTCGCATTTACCTGTCGGCCAACTCTGGTGCCCGACTTGGTCTTGCTAACGAGCTGATGCCTCACTTCAAGGTCGCCTGGAACGACGTGACCAAGCAGGACAAGGGCTTCCGCTACCTGTACCTTGACCAGGCCGGCAAGGACCGCTTCAAGAACGATGTTATTACTGAGGAGATTTCCGAGGCTGGTGAGAAGCGCCACCGTATCGTCACCATTATTGGCAAGGAGGACGGCCTCGGTGTCGAGTGTCTGCGTGGCTCTGGTTTGATTGCCGGCGCCACCAGCCGTGCTTACAACGACATCTTCACAGTGACCCTGGTTACCTGCCGTTCCGTTGGTATCGGCGCCTACCTCGTCCGTCTTGGCCAGCGTGCTGTCCAGGTCGAGGGCCAGCCCATAATCTTGACTGGTGCCCCTGCCCTGAACAACCTGCTCGGTCGTGAGGTTTACACGTCCAACCTGCAGCTTGGTGGTACTCAGATCATGTACCGCAACGGTGTCTCCCACATGACTGCCAACGACGACTTTGAGGGTGTTTCACGCATCGTTGAGTGGATGTCCTACGTCCCCGAGAAGCGCAACGCTCCCATCCCCGTCAGCCCCAGCACCGACAGCTGGGACCGTGATGTCACTTACTGCCCCCCCCAGAAGCAGCCGTACGATGTCCGCTGGATGATTTCCGGAAAGCAGGACGAGACCGGCTTCCAGAGCGGTCTCTTCGACAAGGACTCGTTTGTTGAGACCCTGGGAGGCTGGGCCCGCACCGTTGTCGTCGGTCGTGCCCGCCTTGGCGGCATCCCCATGGGTGTCATTGCGGTTGAGACTCGCAGTGTCGAGAACACCACTCCTGCTGACCCTGCCAACCCCGACTCGATCGAGCAAGTCAGCAACGAAGCCGGTGGTGTGTGGTACCCCAACTCTGCGTTCAAGACTGCTCAGGCCATCAACGACTTCAACAATGGCGAGCAGCTGCCGCTGATGATTCTCGCCAACTGGCGCGGTTTCTCGGGTGGTCAGCGCGACATGTACAACGAGGTGCTCAAGTATGGTTCGTTCATTGTTGACGCCCTCGTCAAGTACGAGCAGCCCATCTTTGTGTACATTCCTCCTCACGGCGAGCTTCGCGGTGGTTCGTGGGTCGTTGTTGACCCTACCATCAACCCCACTGTGATGGAGATGTACGCTGACGAAGAGGCCCGTGGTGGTGTGCTCGAGCCCGAGGGTATCATTGGTATCAAGTTCCGCAAGGAGAAGCAGCTCGAGACGATGGCGCGTATGGATGAGACGTACGCGCAGCTGAAGAAGAACTTGGCGGACCCCAACACATCCAAGGAGGAGGCGGAGGAGATCAAAACCAAGATGGCCGCACGCGAGCGCCAGCTGCTCCCTGTGTACTCGCAGATTGCCATTCAGTTTGCCGATCTCCACGACCGCGCGGGCCGCATGAAGGCCAAGGGCGTGATCCGCGAGGTGCTGGAGTGGTCCAATGCGCGCCGCTTCTTCTACTGGCGCGTGCGCCGCCGCCTCAGCGAGGAGTACATGCTGCGTCACATGTCGACCAGCACGCTGACGGCGAACCAGAAGGAGACGGTGGCCAAGGCCAACGCGGCACGCGATCGTAACCTGGAGCTTCTCAAGAGCTGGTCTGGCATCGCGGCGTGGGACAAGAACGACCAGGCGGTGGCGGAGTGGTACGAGAAGGAGCGCCGGACGATTGGCGAAAAGGTCGAGACGCTCAAGGCAGAGAAGCTGTCGGGCGAGCTGGCCGAGGTGGTGCGCCGCAACAAGGAGGCGGGCTTCAAGGGAATTCGGGAGGTTCTGCGGGTCATGCCTCTGGAGGAGCGTGATGCGATTCTCAAGTTCTTGAAGGAGTGATTGCATGTTACACCAAAAGAAAGAAAGAAAGAAATAGAAAAAAAAGTATATATAGATAATGATTGTTAGACGGCGGATTATACGTTTTGTTTGTATGGCTACGCATTAATGTTATCAAAGTTTTTAACTATCTGTCTGATGTGACTTGTAAATGGCGATGCCGCGTATGTGGGCTCATTATACATTATGTAGTTGTTGTACAGTATATCAGTTATTGTACAGTATATCCATCACTGTCCCGTATGTATTGTACAGAGCTTTTATTGTTTCATATCGATTCGTATCGTATCCTTTCTTCGCCGTATTTTTCCCTCGTCCCACGTTTTTTACCAACTACTCGTCCGCCTTTTCCGGCACGCTGGTGCGAATCTGCACGCCGTGCCAGGTGCGCACCACATCCCCCAGCGCCGCATTCACCATGCGCTGCTGCCGCAGCACCGTCTGGCCGCGAAACGCCTCGGCGGCAATGTCGATGGCGTACATGCTGCCGCAGCCGCCCGAGACGTCCTGGACGAGCAGCGCGGACGGGGCGAGCGCGTCGACGAGAAGCCGGGCGATGGCGGCTTCGGCATCGTTCATGCTGGGTGTTTCGGCGGGGGATGGTGGTGTGGCGGAAGAGTAGAAGCGAGGACGGAGGGGGAGGAGGAGGGTTGTTGCTCGTCGGGGGACGCCTCTGGGGATGGTGGTGGTGGTGGTGCGAAGAGGGCGCGCGAGGAGGAGGCGCATGGCGGTGGAGCTGGCGGCGCGACGACAGGCGGCGCAGATGAGTGATGGCTGCATGCTGGATTTTGTATGGGTGGTTTTGAATGAGGGCGGGAAGGGGATTGAGGGTTGATGTCGGAGATGGTGATGGGATGGTTGGAGCAATTTCGGGCGGCCGCGGATTTGCCGGCGCCGGCCGAGGGAAAAAGTTGGGTGGGTCGGCTTAGCAATATGGTGATGGGAATTGGTTGTGTTGGGGGAGAGTTGGTGATGAGGATAATGATGGGTTATTGTATAGGTTATCAATGTTGGTTCATTTGTAGATTTGGTAATAAATTATTTGGGAATTATTTGGGAATTATTTGGGACCTGCTTGGGAATCCCTTTTAGAATCGCTGGAATGTAGACAATTGAGTTTTGGTCATCGCTATCGTCGTTATCGTTGTCCACTGCCAGTGGTATCGAGCTATCATCGTTATCGTCACTGTGCTGCTTCGAGTAGAAATAAGGCTGTATAATAAATTATGAAAATAATGACAATCGCTAAGATTTGAATCTGTGCAATGTTCCGCTTGTGTCTGTAATTCTTCTTTCATCTCTTTCCCCTTGTCTTTTTGCGCTGCAGCTGTGGTAAAAAAAACAGTTGTTGGCAGCAGCCAAGTCTTGACGTCCGGTGGCTTGCACACACAATCGAGGGCTAACTTACGTATTCGAAAAAATAATTGTAAAAGCACAAGGCCTTATTAATCATGGATAACAATCGCCAAGAAATGTCGGGCAATCGCACCTTCCTTTGGTGATCAATATTGGCATCCTTTGGTCCACAGCCCCAGCCCTCCCCAGGACCTTTTCACCAGCTGCATAATCATAATGATTGCCAACGCGAATTGGCCACCTTGGCGCCTGACAGTTCTAGCTGACCACTACCACCTTCTCAATTGAGCCAGCAATATACACGGCCCAACGGGATCCCGGAGAACGGCCCCTACGATATCAGGCACTGGGGCGCTATATGACGAAAACGCGCGAGGGCGGAGAGCGACATGCAGCAACCAGCGAGCCAGCGTCGGCCCCCCAGTTCCAAAGAGGAAGCTGCTTCAAGCACGATGGTGGGAACAGAGGCATGGTTGACAGCAGAAATGCGACACAAGGAGCAAAAAAGGATCATCGCTGTCTACTTTTACGCTTAATCTAGTCGATGCCAGCTCGTTTGCCTCGTCCCCCCCGTCTTTATTGCGACGCTGGAAGATGCCGAACTGGTTTGTGTGGAGTTTGTGTTTTTTTTTGTTGTTGATGGGCTGCTGATCGTAAAAAGAAGTGCCAGGTGAAACACGATACCAAGCCGATGCGATCGCGAGAAACAACAGCATGGACCGAGAATCAAGTGCGGAGTCGGCAGATACACCTGGAAGGCCCCGTCGCCAAGACTTGGTAGTAGGAACCTTTGCTGTCCTCGTGGCGCAGCGCAAATGCAAGCCCCTCCCTCCCCCGAGCGCAAGGAGCCGGGTCCTGTACGCACGCACGCACAACGCCGAGATGATGCCTGTACGTAACACCTTGGGTTGTCAGGATCGCTGCCCAGGATGCGGGTGTTGGTGGCCGGCCGATGCAAAGGGCCTATTGCGCGGGGGGTTATAGCCCGACGCGGGAAATGGGAAATGGCGACAGATGGACACGGATGCGCGAGTTGCGAGGCATTGGGTGCGCAAGATACGAGGCGTTGGATCCCAAGTTGACGAGCCATCGATCAGTCGCCCGCAGCGAATACAGCTTCCAAGACCAGCAAGCAGACTGCACCACCAAAACACACCAAAACACACACAATAATGACACACTTAAAATCCTCCCCAAAAAGGCGCCGCCAAGGTCCAATCTCACCTCTCTCGCAGCCCTCCACAATCGACCAAGGCCCAGCCCTTTGCGGATGTGGCGCGACAGAAGTGCCTCCCGCCGGCGCCGGCGCCCCTTTGGCTTAGTAGCCAAGAGTTTAATTGTACTGTACCTGTCTTTGGTCTGCTCGCCTTTTCGGACATTGACCGCCGGTGTTCCGGGTCTCATTGCTGACGGCCGACTAACTACCAACTGTCATTCAGCTCGCTCCAGAAGCCCGACGAAGAAGCAATGTTCCACGGTCCGTGGCGTCGACAGCGCAGGGCCAGTGTTGCAGACTGCGACAATGTCTTATCCAACGCATAGCATATACAGATGTACCCACGCAACCCATGCAACCATGCTACCAGCGTGCTCTGCCAAGAGACTGACTGACTGGACAAAGGGCCCGAGTCCTCGAGCAAAGGCCACTGACTGGAGCGATACATTCTCCGTCTATACTCGGCATAACTAGCAATTCTGGATCATTCCGACACGAACCATTTGACCACTGCCCGACCGCCGGCTGCGTGACCTACCCAAACCAGCCAAGTTGGCGTCCTTGGTCCCCGCCTGGGCGCCCACATGGGCCAGGAACACGGGACCCTATATCGAAATTGGGGAAGCCTCAGCGCTAGAACTGCGGTTGCCTTTGTAGGAGGCTGACTTTTCTCTCATCAGCGATGACTGGTTTCACAGATTCTGTCATTGAACAGAAGTTGCGGCTGAGATGAGGCAACCTGCACCATGCACACTCCGCGAGACAACCCTGACTCGAGCCGTCTCTCCACCACAACGCTCATCGCTGATGGCAAGCTGACAATGCGTATTGTCGACCTGCGGCCGGGGAGCATTGTACTTGAGTCTGGGGCTTGGACTTTGCCCATGAGCCAAGGTTGGACGGGACACCCCACCAGCATTCTCGACTCTCTATTGGTACTGGTACCCGTATTATCATTGATCAGTTGGCCAAGTCATGACAATGCGATTGACTTTATGCCGTGATCGTTGCGCATTGGGGGCGCATGCTGGTTCCCGCGACAAACCACGTCGCCGGCTCACCCGTGTCTCTCCCTACCTTGCTACCTCGTCACCCTACGACATGCCCAAGACAGGCTGCAAGGCTCTGTTCAGATCCCCATGGACAGCAGCGTCTACCCCGCAGCACCATGCAATATTGTGTACATTAACGACCAGCAGCGACCACAGTTGCGGATTCCACAGTTACCGCTTCCCTGTCCCCTGCAATCTCGTAGCCTCGCTCGCCGCTACGAATGCCAATGCTGCTAGCGACGCCAACTTGCCGGATGGGGTAGGTCGGTGCAAGATGGTGTAGAGACTAATTTTAAGCTGGCGCCATGGACTGGACAGCTTCAACTAGTTGACTACTTGGTACAGGCATCGGCAGTGTCCTCGTACCATGCAGGCTGGCCATATGCAGCTTGGAACTGCCCCCAAAACCAATGTGGCGACGTGCGAATGGGATGGATGGAGTGCCTCTAAAAGTAGAATGTTTTTTGTGGCTTCATGTCTTTGTGCTTTTGTGGCTTTATGCCTTTGTGCGTTTGTGTTTGTGCGTTTGTGCCTTGTTGTTTGTGCGTTTGTGCCTTTCAAAAGCCGTCAATTGACATGATTTTTACTAGTGATTCTGTGCTAGCGCTAGTCCTAATCTGATATGCATTCAACATTTATGAAAGGCGCTTGATGGGATGCGCCTGCATGGCGCCGCCCCAGTGGATATGATGAGGACATGGACGGCACGCACCTTCCACCATCCACCATCCATGCATGCATGCATCCTCCCCCGGCCCTCTCCTCTCCTCTCTCTCGTCTATCAGTACTAACTCTTGGAGGCAGGACGGCAAGCTGATGAAGGCGGGGACGCCGTGACCTGCGCCGCCGCGATAACGTACAGACAGATTGGTGGCCATGGCGAGTATATAGATGACCGTGCGCCGCCTCGCTTCCGGCTCATCACCGAGGCCGTTTGTACTCTCATTCTCTCCCGATCGACTTGGCCACGAGTTTGTGCGCTTCGTTTCTTTCTTTCCTTCCTTCCTTTCTCTATAGAGTTGCTTGTCGCAATCATGGTCAGGACAGGCTCCCTCCTGACGCTGCTGGCTACCGCCGCCACGACGGTTGTTGGCCAGGCCGATCCCAAGGCCGCCGCGCCGCCCGCCATTCCCGGTGCCTACATCATTGAGTTTGAGGACGGTCACGTAAGTCGACTGCGGAAAGGGCGCCGAGCCAGATGCTGACCCGAGCGCAGAATACCCAGGCTGCCCACAACAATGTCCAGCAGGACGCCACCGTGCGACTGAACCTCGACTTTGAGCTGTTCCAGGGCGTCTCGATTCAGCTCAACGACGTCCACACGGCCGAGGAAAAGGCCAAGAAGCTCGCCGCCCTGCCCGAGGTCAAGAACATCTGGCCCGTCAAGCCCGTACCGCGTCCCGACCCGAAGATCGAATGGGTGGCCACGGACGGCCTGCAGGTGCTGGGCGACAAGTCGGCTTCGGAAGGCAGCCTCGGCGCCCGCGACACGGCCGATCCCATCACCACGGCGCAGCGCATGGGTCAGATTGAAAAGATGCGCGCCAAGGGCTACAAGGGTCGCGGCATCAACATTGCCGTTGTTGACACTGGTGTAAGTGGTCCACCGATGACTTGGTTCATAGGGTCAAGGGTCCTGACATGATGTAGATTGATTACAAGCATCCCGCTCTCGGTGGATGCCTTGGTGAGGGCTGCCTTGTCACCCACGGTTACGATCTCGTCGGCAACGCCTACGGCAGCAACGGCAACACCCAGCCTGTCCCCAAGGACGACCCCATGGACTGCGGCGGTCACGGCAGCCACGTTGCCGGAATCATCGCCGCCCAGCCTAACCAGTACAACTTTACCGGTGTCGCGCCCGGCGTCACTCTCGGTGCCTACAAGGTCTTTGGCTGCTCGGGTAGCACCGGCTCCGACATTCTCATCTCTGCCTTCAACCGCGCCTACCAGGACGGCTCCGACATCATCAGCGCCTCCATCGGCGGTCCTGCCGGCTGGGTCGATGAGCCTTGGGCCCTGGCCGTCTCGCGCATTGTTGCCCGCGGCGTGCCCTGCACCATTTCCGCTGGCAATGAGGGTACCAAGGGCCTCTTGTACCCCAGCAGCGGGTCAACCGGAAGGGGTGTCGTCTCGGTCGCCTCCTATGACAACACCGATACCCCTGGGCTCGGCAATGTCAACTACTACTCGGTCGACGGCGGCGACAAGAAGGAGGTCCTGACCACCGGCTCCTCCCTAGACGCCTGGGACGGCGTGACGCTCGACGTCTGGGCTGGCAGCTACGACACCAACAAGACCGACGACGGCTGCAACGAGTATCCTGCCGATACCCCCGACCTGAGCAAGAAGATTGTCCTCATCCACCGCGGCACCTGCTCCTTTGTCCAGAAGATCAACTATGCGACGGCCAAGGGCGCCAAATACGTCATGATCTACAACAACCAGCCCGACCCCTTGAGCATGAACGTCGACGGCGTCTCTGCCCTAGCTGTTGGCCTCATGTCGCAGGCCGACGGAATCAGCTTTATCAACCAGCTCAAGGCCGGCAAGAAGATTACGCTCTCGATGAACAGCTCTGCCAAGACGGCCAAGGTGCTCTCGTACAAGCAAAACACGGTCACTGGCGGTGCCCTCAGCTACTACACCACCTGGGGCCCTTCGTGGGAGCTCTACGTCAAGCCTGACGTCGGCGCCCCCGGTGGCAACATCCTGTCGACCTACCCCACGGCCAAGGGCTCCTGGGCCGTCATGTCGGGCACCTCGATGGCCGCGCCTTTCATCGCCGGCTCGGTTGCGCTGATCCTGGAGGTGCGCGGCAAGAAGCTGGCACCCGCGACCATTACGAACCTCATGTCGGCCAACGCCAAGCCGCAGCTCTTCAGCGACAACACCAAGTTCCTGGACAAGCTTGCGCCTGTGCCGCAGCAAGGTGCTGGTATCATTCAGGTCTACGACTCTGCCTTTGCCACGACGCTTCTGGAGCCCTCCAGCCTGTCCTTCAACGACACGGCCAACTTTGTCAAGAAGCACACCATCAAGCTCAGCAACACGGGCAAGGAGTCGGTCAGCTACAACCTGGGCCAGGTTTCTGCCTACACCATGTACGCGCTCGGCACGTCTGGCACGCAGGTCCCGGCCTTCCCCAACGAGGCCGTGGACGCCTACGCCAAGCTCAGCTTCAGCCAGGACAAGGTGACGCTGGCGGCGGGTGCATCTGCCTCGGTGGACGTGACGGTCTCGCCGCCCGAGGGTGTCGACGTCAAGCGCCTGCCCATCTGGTCCGGCTACGTGACCGTCAACGGCACCGACGGTACCGCGCTGTCGATGCCCTACCAGGGTGTGTCTGGCTCGATGCTGGAGCACGCCGTCGTTGACAAGGAGGGCGCCAGCTGGATCGCGTGGAGCGACGACAAGGACTACAAGGCGCTGCCGGTCAACATGACCTTTACGCTGCCCAAGCCAGGCAAGTCTGCTGCGCGCCTGCCCACCTTTCTCATCAACATGTCCCTCGGCTCCAAGAACATGACGGGCCACCTCGAGCCCATGACGACCTGCCCGCCCAATAGCACGTACGAGTACAAGGGCTACAAGACGATTGGCTCGCCGGCCGGCTTTCCGAACCTCTTCAACAGCCGACTTGGCAACCCGAATGTGTGGAACGGCAAGTTGGTGAGCGGCGACTACGCGCCCGCGGGCAAGTACCGTCTGATTGTCCGGGCGCTGCGCGTGTTTGGCGACCCAGACAACGAAAAGGACTGGGACACGGCGGTCGGTAACCGTTTTGTCATCAAGTATGAGTAGAGGATGGGGTCATGTATTTATGAGTGGGCGGTGCCCGAATATATTTAGTGTATATCAAACGTGAACAAAGGCGATGTGATTTTGAATGAATATTTCCTGTTTATTAACATGTATATCGTGATATTCTTGATGTATTTCCAAATGCAACTAAATACGCTCATAAGCACAGGGTATCCTTGCCTCATCTCACTCGCATACTCACACACGCAGGCAGCCCAGCCCTCCTGAACCGTCAACTCCTCACATCGATACCCTGCTTGACGCCCACCCCCATCGTCATGTCCGCCACATCCCTCGTCAACCTCCCTATATCCCCCATCCTCTCCTGCTCGCGCACCTCGTCCGCCGCGTCATCGCCGCCCACTTGCAGCACAACCACCGGCTCGCCCCCCGGCAGACGCACCTCCCACGCCTCCAACGTCCGCGCCACGTCCAGCAGCAACACGTCCATCGGACATATATACGCCACGCGCTTGCGCGCGCTCCACGCGAGCACGTGTCCGCACAGCGCGCCGTCGCCGTCTGCGTCCACCACCCACGCGCCGCTGTCCCCGGGGATACCCATCGCCGCGCGCGAGGTGCCAGGCGCGCTGGCGACTTGGTAGGCGTGGCTGGGGGACACGCGGCCGTAGATTTTGACGCTGCAGAGGGCGGGCAGGATGGTGCCGCGCTGGGCGCCGCTGGTGCGCGCGACGCAGCGGACGCGCTTGCCGGGGAGGGCGGCGGACGGCGCGAGTGCGGTGGGTTGAGGCGCGGTGGAGGGGAACCGGGCGGGGTGGAAGCGGAAGAGGGCCCAGTCGACTTCGTGCACGAGGCCGCGGTCGTCGCGGCGGCGCCGGATGCCGCTGGAGGCGTAGACGGGGCCGAGGGAGAAGGTGTCGAGGTGGTCCTCGTCGGCGGTGTCGGCGCACGGGTAGAAGCCGTCTTCGACGTCGTCGAGCGCCGGCTGTGTGACTACGTAGCCGTCGCCGCAGCCGGGCTCAATACCGGGAATGTCACCCGGTTCTTCCTCTTCGTCGTCGTCTTCGTCGCTTTCGTCGCCGTACTCGCTGGTGATGTCCGTGTCAGAGTACGCCTCCGACTCCGTATCCGACAACTCGTAGCCATCTTCGTCGTCGTCTGTGCTGTCAAACTCCGCCGCGCCGTACGCCGCGCTGCGCAGCGTGCCCGGGCCGCACACGTCCTCCCGATCCGGGTCGTCCAGCATGTGGTGCACCGTCATGCCGTACGTCCGCCCATCCACCACCACCAGCCCGCCAAAGCTCACCGGCGGCAGGTGCCTATCGCCGATCCACGCGCCGATGCTCGCGCCATTCTCCGGACGCTCCTGGTACTTTGGATTCACCGCCTCCACTTCATCCTCGTCGGCAGCCATGGACCGCCGCACCGCGTCGGCGGAGGATGCGCGCGACCGCACGACGTGCCCGCGACACACTTTGAGGGCGAAGCCGGTCGAGCCGTCAAAGAGGTCGCCGACGCGCTTGTGCAGGATGGCGCGCACCTTGCCGACCGAGGAGCACACGACAAGCACGGTCGGCGCCGTCTGCTGCGGGCTGAGGCCGATGGACTCGAGAGAGATCTCGACCGACTCGGGGTGCTTGCGGTAAAAGTGGCGCAGCGCCTGGTTGACCTGCGGCATGACGATGGCGTTCCACTTCTCGACGGCTTCGGCGGGCAGCGGCACCTGGCTGTACAGCTTGGGCTTGGGCTCTTTGGCAGCCGGCTTCGCGGGGGCCTGCGTTGTATTGTCGGCGCCGTGGCTTATCGCCTCTACCGATGGGACGGCCTGCTTGGCATCGCTTGACTCTGCATGTCCTTCCACCTTGAGCCGCGCGCTGTCCTGCATCTCCGTGTCCAGCCTCTTCTCCCAGCCGCTCACCCCGTCCAGGATGCAGCACGTCTCGAGGAAGCGGCCCACGCGCGCCTGCACCTGCGCCAGCGCCGCCTCGGGATCCTCACCGCTCGCCGCCGCCTCCTGGCACGCGCGCACTGCCTTGGCGTACAGGCCGCCGCACTTGACCTCTAGCCAGGCCATGGCGGACGCCATCGAGGCGGTATCGGAAGGCAGCAACTCGACGCTCGTCCACAGACCGACGGACAACAGCAGGACGGAGAGCGCATCCAGTTCCAGCACGCGCTCGTCGATGCTGAGGGACAAGGACGCGGACGAATCCTGCGGGTCAACCGTCTTTGCCTCGGAAAAGACGTCAAACGACGAGATGAGCGGCCGTCGTACGTCGACCGCTGCGTTCGGTGCCACGCTGTCCGTCACTTCCTCTCCACAAAACAAGACGCTATCCACGGTAAGCTTGCCGTGCGTGACACCACGCGCGTGCATGTCGAAAACGGTGCTCGCGAGGTTGTGCGCGAGGCGAAACTTGGCCTCGAGGGGCGGCTCCCGTGCCGGATCCGCCAGCAGCGTGCGCAGCCCGCATACGTCGTGCGTCGTCGTCTTCTTGTACGCGCTGAGGATCGCGGCGTCCAGCGGCGCCGGAAAGCGGTAGACGAGGCCAAAGCGCGCGCGCTCCACGTCCTCAAAGTACCCGAGCAGCAGCGGCAGGCCGGACCATCCCGTTGCGGCGTCGGTCTTTTGCTGCTGGACCAGACCGGCGGACAGCCGCTCGAAGCGCGTCATGGGCGGCGCGATGCCGGTGGCGGCGTAGATGGCGTCAAACGGCGCGTACTCGAGCAGCAGCGGGCCCCACGGCGCAATCGTGCGGCCGCGTGCCATTTCCGCGTAGGCCGTCTTGCTCATGAGCACGACCGCAGGCTGTGCCGAGCCGTCGGTGCGGGCGGACGTGATCTCGGTGAGCTGCGCGGGGTCGACGACTTGCGGCGTCTTGATGCGCGTGGGCTCAAACGCGCGCGCCTCGGCACCTGCCTTGTACGGGCCGCCGCCCTTGGACGTCCTCCGCATCGCCGCGCCGCGCGCCCTCGACAGATCATACAGCGTGTCCACCGACGCCGTAAAGTCATTGACCAAGTCCTCGAAGCGCGCCCGGTCCCACTGCACCATCTTCTCCTTGCTCTTCTCTGCGCCGCCGCTGCCGCCGCCGCCGCTTCCCGCGCCGCTCAGCCAGAGCTGCTCGGCCTCGGCGAGGGTGTCCTTGATGGTCGACATGATGCTCGCGACGACCTCGCAGAGGCCCGCGCGCGACAGCGACTCGTCAATCTCGGCGGTCTGGGCGGCGGCGGCCGGGTCGGACCACGCGAGGCCCCAGCCGACCAGCCGGTCCTTTTGGATGCGCAGCTTGCGGTGCAGGCCGGCGGCGTCGGGGTCTTGCTGCTTCTCGCGCGGGACGGGCGCTTGCACAAAGTCGGAGGACTTTTTGGTGTCGTTGTAGAGGCGGGAGAGGGTGTTGCGAAAGGGCAGCTGGAAGCCGCCGGTGGGGAGTAGGGCCTCCATGTGTGTTTGTTTATGTGTGTGGTGATTTGATGGATCGTGTGTCTCGTAGGGTTATTGTAAGAATATTTCGTAAAATGCGTGTAGATAATATCGCAGGTTGTCGTTTGCGACAAGTTTGTCGTTTCGCTAGGCAGACGTATTCTGCGGTCGCACAGGCGGCCAGTGACTGACAACCTCTACTGGGAAGAAGATATTACGGCGATTGTAGTCCAGTGCTTAACTAGAGTAGCAGTGAGTTGTCTGCCATTCTTCGTCTGTCGTGTTATTGGCTCGGGTAGTCGGTCGGCGATGCGGTCGCGAGAGCTGTAGCGTAGCGATTGCAGCGGGAAGAAACAGGAAAACGCAGTGGTAAGTGTCGGAAGAAGATGAAGGATGAGGATGATAGATAAATTAGGCGCCGAAGAAAAATCAAGACTTATTCGGCTGCCTGCTTTGGTGACGAATTGCTGACCCCCGCGAATCCAGCAGCGCCTTGTTCTCCCCGCACTGAAACCGCCAACAGCTTTGGTTGGTCAGGAATTCTGCTGCCTGGATGAGTCCCACTCTGTGACAGTGCGAGGTAACTACCAAGTAGTTGCACAACATAGGAAGAGCAGCAGGCAGAACAAGGCGAACATTAAACGGTGACAACAATAACGCTGTAGTCTTTTAAAAGTTCGTACAAGCGGATAGTACATGAATAAACATACAAAGAATTTAATCGATTTATATAAAACTTATTCGGTTCTTAATAGAAAGGACAATACCAAGTTTTGCTATAGCCCTGCTTGCCTCATCTAAACGATATTGGTTCGAGAGAAGAAATTGACAAATTTCTTTCGCTCGATGTCGACTAGCATTTGAGCATCTATATCAGTAGTCCGGTATGGTAGTTAATCCCCTTATAGTCTGGGTCGGAAGGTCGTCAACTCGGGTGTAAGTGTAATGAGTAACGGCGTCATCGGCATTCTAGTATCGCTTTCATCGGTGTGGGCATTATTAATATAGCTAGCGTCGGAATCGCCTTCTGTATTTATTGATAATGGATCGGCCAATTCTCGTCGTACATGGTGTACCTCTCGTAACGCAGTGATTTTCTGGTTGGCCACCATCCGTGAAGTGCGCTGGCGGAGTCCGTAGTAGGGCCTGCCCCAGACATGGAGTGCTGCAGCATTTATGATGGTCACATAACGCCGGAAAATAGTGAACGGTTTTTGGCGGATGTGGACTAGAAGTTGCGAAAGCTTTATAACACAGTGTACTAAGAAGTAACAACTATAGGTAGTAGTAAAGATGAAAGCAGAAATAAGATAATTCATTATGTATTCTAGCTGTCTTTAAGCACAGACTTTACTACTTCAAGCCACCCTACCTTGCCCTATCCACGTCCGTACAATCTCCTCTTTCGCGGCGGGGCCTCTTCCCATGCCTCCTTGACCAGGTGGTTGTTGTCTTTGTTGAGAAGGGATGAGGTTAACGGCGGGGTGGATGCTTTGATTCAAAGAAGCATGAATGCGAGGATGGTATGAAAAGAACACTGGACTAGTGTCTGTTGCTAGATGGGAGTCTTGCTTGGGAGGAAACGTACCGAGTTTAAAACGGTGTATTGCTGGTAATCTGTCCTAATGTCTGATGCGTTGCGCAGCTACCTTTTACTTACTATTCAACTCACTTATGTTTTTTGTACTAAAGAGAAAAAGTAGCTATAATTACGCCCGCTTTAAAAGGTTCAGCTATGATACCTTGCGCCAGACTACAGAGACACTCCACCTATGAAAGGACGCTGATGAGTCGAGACAGCCACGACACTCCTACCAGCACCGTCTTTCAGCTGCCTACAAGAACTGCTTACGATTGTAGCTATAACGACGTCTGATTTTCATAGTCCTTTGTTATGTTTCTCGCCCACTAATCACGCATTGTGTATGCGGATGGCTATGGCTATGTCGCAACCTCGCCCGTGCCTTGCGACAGTTTTAATAGACCAGCCCATTACGACTTGACATATAGTAAATAAGTCCACACAGGGTTTAAGCACGATCGGTACTCCTCTATTTACCTGCAAAATCAGTCACCGAGTTGGTGGCTGTTGGTGATGTGTATACTCTGGCTAACCAACACGGTTATAATACTAAATAAATCGACGGCGGCCAACAGATCCGGGCAAAGAACCAAGTCGTTTGCCTGGTTAGCTCAATCGGTAGAGCGTGAGACTCTTATTAGAGTACACCAATCTCAAGGCTGCGGGTTCGACCCCCGCATCGGGCTTTTCCTATAACAAGATTCGATTGAACCAAGACTTGGGCTCGGATATTTTTTGCCATTTTTTTTCCTATTTTTATTTCTTAGTAACTTGTTTATAATAGAGATATTAGTTATTTAAAATAGTAGATATATTTAGTAGTGAAAAGTATAGATTAAAGAAATTCAAAAATACTGTAATAAAAAGAGTATAAATATATTGTATAGGCTGTAATGGCTCTTTTCTTTCCATCTTCTTTCTTGCATCTACATCCTCTCTTGACTCTTTAAAATCCTACTTTTGTTTACGCCAACCTTTTTTTGTTTGCGCCAACATTTTTTTGTTTGCGCCAACATTTTTTTGTCTGCGCCAACAGCTGTTTCTTTGCGCCGACTACTTCGATTGTCTGCGCCAACAGTTTTTTGTCTGCGCCAACAATTTTTCGTCTGCGCCAACATCACCACTTAAGAACACCATCACATACCCCGCGAGATCTGTGTTGCTGCCTCAACTCCCCAGCACCTGGCCGTTGAAGAACACAGAGCTGCAAACAAGAAAAGGTATGACACTGCAAGAATTGCGACAAATTGGCAGGGCTCGACAGGTAATCAATTCTTCAGCATCACTGCGCACGTTGTTAATACAAAAGAAAATGATAAACAACGAGGCACAAAAAAAGAGTCAAGGCAAAGAAAGACGGTTTGATCAAAGGTAAAGAAGTAAATTCTATCAAGGCAAACATCCCTCTTTGTCTTGCCGGTTTGCTGCCTGCTGGCCTTGTTTACGAAAAGGCGGAAGCCATTCACCCAAGGCGGCATCCATTCACTCGACTTCCAAGGGATTCCACAGCATTCTCTCTTTTGTGTATATAAGGAAGGCCTTTCCCCCCTCTCTGCAGCTCCCGGCTTCTGTCCTCATCAAGCACCTCTTCAGAACCTTGTTCAATTTCGTGTCATCGACCATGGGCCATCATCTTTTGACGACGATCAAGGTAGAAAAGTGGAGCCGATTCCCTACTCAAAGATCTCGGCCGAGTGAGTCCCTCTGCACGACCTCCCAACTGACAACCCTCGCAGTCTTCACTTGATTCTCGACTCGTCTGCGCCAACAAACAAATCCTTGCGCCAACAACAAATTCCCTGCGCCCCCGCCTCCCGTGCCGGAGGAGTCTCGGTGAGCTCCCTTCTGGGTAGCTTCTGTTGTTTGCTAACCGCGAGTTCGCAGACGTGACCCCGCGTGCGTGCGCTGTCTCTGGAACCTGTTCTCGCCCTCCCCTGCTGAGTGCCTGCATTACGACAGTGAGTTCGCTGCGTCTTTGCTATCAAACTTGTCTAACGGTCTTATAGCTGCGGCCTGCGCTCGCTGCGAGGGGGGTGGCAAGCCCTGCGTCCCGCTGCTCGCGAGTGAGCAGCAAACTTTCCGCGCCATCATGGACGCGATTCTCCAAGGCAAAGACCCAAACGTAAGTCGCTTCTGCCTCGCTGCGAGGCGCCCGCTAATTCGCTGCCAGGCCAAGCTCCTTGCCCTGCCCAAGAAGCACCATGCGGCCCAACATTGACGAAACGTCGGTACTGCCCAACGGCGTTGAACGTTGCACAGCATTTCCGAGAGAGGAAGCACAAGCTTCGGGACTTTAACATTGACGACAAGTCCGTTCTGCTCAACGGCGTTGAGCGTTCTGCACCTACACCCGTTGCACTGGGTTTTTCAGTTTGCGCTGTCCCTTTGCACTTCATCTCGCCCGCCCACCGGCCAACAAACGCTCCCGCGTCTTTGCTGCGACAAACGGTTTGCAGCTTTTCTGGCGACTCGCATCATCAACGACACCGGAATCAACAGCATTCTTGACATCAACAACCGCGTTTGACTGTATTGTCAGTGAGCCCTTCTTTCAAGGGCGTCTTTCTTCTTCATTTACATCAGACGCAAATTCAACGATGGTCCGCGACAACGCCAAAGGCTGGGGCACCGAGAGGCAAGACTACCGCGTCAAGCAGAAAAACGGCGCCGGTGTCCGTCTGTGAGCCGCCGCCTGCGCCGGAAAGAGAACTACGACTGAAGCCCACACGACGACCCGACCCGGGTCTTGATAAGCTTGAACAGTGTATTCAAGCCACGCAAGCCGATGTGGAAGAGCTCTCCGGGTCGGTGCCTTTGAGGCCCTATCAAGGGATCCCCTTTCCTGTCAACTCGGAGTCGTATAGGGCCATTGCAGACTATCGATTCCAGAAAAACAAGCAACCCTTCCTCCTTGACTACGAAACAAACCCCTCCAACGAGGGTCTTTGCGTTGTAGCCGCCAAGCATTTTCAGGAAGCGGGAGCGGCCAAAATTCGTCAAGACATATACTGGTTCCTCCAGTGCCGCGCGCTCGATTGGCAGCGCACTCTTGAACGGAGAGACAAGCTTGCACATCGGCTTGGAGAGTTGATCTCACTCTACACGACCTTGGCTTGTGAAAGTTCTGACGAGGACAGAGAGAAGGCCGTCAAGAAGTGTGTCGAAAGAAGCTTCCTGCGACAACTTCTTCAACAAAAGCCATTATCAGACGCCTGGAACGCGCCGCTCGATCCTGTGCACAGGCAGCTGTTCTGGGCTACTTTTGACGCTTGTGGACCAATTTTCGACGCGTCTTCTTCATCCGGCAGTTCTGACGAGGAACCTGATTGTTAAGGAAGCTTCTGCGGCGCCGACAACCGGTGACGGCAAGATGGGTGAGTTAAGCGAGAATGTCAAGATCAGCAAGTTTCTAGTCAACGCTAATCAAGTGGCAGTAGATTCGTCTCTCGAACCAACCACCCCGCGCGACGATTATGAGACCTTGGAACGCGAGCTCAAGGAGCTTAAAGCTACGGCTAGCGTTGAAGAAGACGGCCACGAAGAAGAATATTATGACGAAGACGGAGACGTACACATAAAACGCAAGACGACACCGGGAACGACCACGAAGAAGAATATTACGACGAAGATGGAGACGTACACATAAAACGCAAGACGACACCGGGAAAATCCCAAAAAAAAAAACAGCGCGAATTAAAACCAGAAGATCTCATCTCAATACACCGGGGGCTCAAGCTCGTGGGTACCCATCGATTTTAGATTGGGAACATCCGCACTTCTGGCCGGATGGAGGCGAGCGCTCTGTCGAATATATCATGCCTAACGTTTCTTACGCTAAGCTACGCGCTAACAACTGTACTGGGCTACAGTTCAAGCCCTGGTCAAAGGAAGAAGCCATTCACGATTTCCATCAGGATTGCTATCGCTTCGGCCACGACCGCTTTACTCTAGGAGCCGGTGTCCTCACCCGGACGCGAGACATGATGGGCTGGATTAACACTAACACCCATCTCTAGCCGCTAACCTAGCCACTAACCCTTCTGACTACTAACTGCAGCTATTTATCGCTTTCTTTCTTCCTTGGTAACTTGTTCTTGCTCAAACGTGTAAGAGCAAGTTGTCAAGGAATAAAAAAAGCAATAAATAGTGGCAGCATGGATGGCAGGGATGATGGCGGTGATCGCCACAACAGCGACGACAGCGGCGATAGCCATAACAGCAACGATAGCAACAACAGCGACAACAACGATAACGTCGAAAACAGCGATAATAGCACCAATAGCGATGACAGCGATGATAGCGATGACAGCGATGATAGCGATGACAGCGATGATAGCGATGATCGCCACAACAGCGACGACAGCGGCGATAGCCATAACAGCAACGATAGCAACAACAGCGACAACAACGATAACGTCGAAAACAGCGATAATAGCACCAATAGCGATGACAGCGATGATAGCGATGATAGCGATGATAGCGATGACAGCGATGATAGCGATGACAGCGATGATAGCGATGATAGCGATGATAGCGATGATAGCGATGACAGCGATGACAGCGATGACAGCGATGACAGCGATGACAATAAAAACATTAATGACAGCGACGACAGCGATGATAGGGAGGACAGCGATGACAGCGACGATAGGGACGATGGCGGCGATGGCGATAAGTGACGGCAGTATTTTTATTCAAGGCAGCCCTACTAGCAAATTGCCACTTTTGAATCCTCCTATCCTGTTTGTATCTATTTAGCAGCCTAGCAAAATGACCAATTAGCAGCCTAGCAAAATGACCAAAGCACAATCTTCTACTTCATCTCCTGCCTTTTCCTTGTCTGTTGAGTAGCCCGACCGTTGAGTAGCCCGTTTACCCTAGCAAAATGACCAAAAATAAGCACAATCTTTTCCTGCCTTTTCCTTGTCTGTTGAGTAGCCCGACCGTTGAGTAGCCCGCATCCTTTTGCTCCGTCCACGTTCCACGTTCGTGCCATCTTTATCTTTCGTGCGTCTCCTCCGCTGGCTCAGAGTCTCACTCTTCCCTTCCTCTTCCCTTACTCACTCTTCCCTTCCTCTTCCCTTACTCATGCATCTCCGCCAATGGCTGTCGATTCAGTATTCGAGTAACCTGAGTAACCCGAGCGCAAGACAAGACCCTTTTCCGCCAGGGGAGCCGAGCCGTCCAGCATGGCTTGGGTAACAGCGTCGCCAGCCTCCCAGCGCAGCGCAGCCGCGGTAACATCGTCCTTGGTCAGCCCCGCGGCCAGTGACGGGTCGCCCAGCACCGCCTGCGCCAGGGCCGCGTAGAACATGCACTCGGCGCGGACAGCGGGCGTATCCATGACATGCCACGGAACGCGTGTCAACGGATACGCGTTGAACGCCATGCCGAACCGCAGCCGGGCCAACTCGTGCAGGCAGATGCTCGCGAGCTGTCCTTTGATACGCGGGTCAAGATGCGTCTCTGGAGCCATACTGATGACGTACTTGTCGAAACTTTTGGCAAGTAGATAGGCATCAAATGTGTGCCGACTGTACAGCATCTCCCATTGTGCGCTGTTCTCTTGGCCAATTCGGTCGATTCGACCTTGTACCTGAATTTTTGTGGCAATGTTGACTGGTTCCTCCAGAATAAGGCCGTGGTGGCAGGAACTCTGGAAATTCAACCCAGCGGCCCCAAGAGACAGCCCAACAACCATTGCATCTGCATTGGAGGCTCGGTTTTGGAACTTTTGGATGTACTTTGTGCGCTCCGCTGCCGTGTTTTGGCTTCGGATAGCAAGCGTACGGACACCAATGCAATTCAGGAGAGCCTCGACAAGCCTATAATACATGCGGTTAGCAGTAATATGGGGCAAACGAGCATAAGAGTAAAACTTACAAGCAGGTAGCAGGATACCGCGCATATATCAAGAGACGTTTGCCCTCCTTTTTCAGCTCGAGCGCGCGCATGACTGTATATGCGAGCTTTGGGCTGTGGGCGCAGAACGTCTGCGCCATCGCTATCCTTGCCTGGGGAAACACATGTGCTCGCGACTTGCGGAACACATAGAAGAAAAATCGCAAACCGCCGAGAATATTATTTGCTCGGACCAGGTTGCATTCTTTAACTCCTCCGGGCGTAATTCCTCTGGAAGCCGACTTCGCTTTAGCCTTGGCTGTCAGTTTCATCGGGTCCAAGTCTAATTTGTCCGCGATGGTGTCGACGTCAACCTCAGCTGATGTTGCCTCAATGCCAAAATACTCCTCTGTTTCATGGTCCGGGTCTTGGTCGCCAGCCTTTGCAAGGTCATTAAACGACACGCCAGCGTCTTTCGCTAGCTTGTTAATGCCCAGAACCCGGGCGCATTGAGGGTTAGCTAACAATTTCAGGTTGCGTGACGTAGCAGAGGCCAAACCAAAGAAGTCAGCATGAAAGCTGGTCATGGCAATCTTCCGCATTTGACCAAAGTTGAAAGGCGGGGTCATATCTTTCTTAATAGTGCCAGCCTTGGTCATTTTCTGTGGCCCTTCGATACCTCCTGTGAATAGTGACTTAAAGAGTGTCGAGATATTTCTCTTTTGAATCGCAATGGTCCCTGGGCTGCCCTCTAGTTCGATGGTCTTTGTCCTCATGGCAGGAATGCCGTCACCTGGACAAATCACTGAGCCGTCACTCAGTATAAGCTTAGACAGCTTTCCACGTCGAATGCTAAGATGTTGCATTATAGGCTTGATAGCCTCCAACGACACATCGATATCCCATCCCTTTTTTTCTGCAAATGCGTGGAATAAATTTGGGTGCATGCGGAAGAGCGCTACATCGCCACGTCTAACACATGTATCAAATTCCTGTCGGCGAGTGAGTTCTGTCTGAGAATAGCCGGAGAGATCTGTGATTGCGCCATTGGGAAAACTTGTGCAGCGAACCAGGTTGATGCCATTCTGCGGAGGACGATTCTGTTGGATTGCGTCCCATGTCTCCGCCTCGTAAAACTCGAGCGCATCTTCCTGTCCAACGTTGAAGCCGAAACACTATTCTCGGCGCCAAAATAAGCCAAGGTAACCCTCAATATCACGGACGGAGTTGAGTAAAGGGGTAGCAGTGACTAGAAGCAGAAAATCCTGCGGAATGGCCGCCACAATCTGATGGGTGCGGGATAACGGATTCTTGACAAAATGGGCCTCATCGCAGATTACCCAGAAGGCCTTGAAGTCTGGAAAGACTAGCTCGACACGAGACTTGCGTACGCCGCTGTCAGCTTCAGCATCTACAACGGTGTCGTCCTGGTCGGCCAAGTAATCGTTGAGGTCGTCATCTTGACCAGAAGTCATGTCTTCGTCGGTAGAGGGCAAGTTGGGCATATGACAAGACGTTTCCGTCCCACGCTTCTTAGCAGCATTAGCCTGAAACTGCTTCTGTCGGCGCGCTTTCGTCTTGTCTGTTTCGTCGTCTGCTGCATCGTCTTGTGCCATGGAAATATCGTCTGTAGACAGGGTAACATCCGACTGCCCCTTGACCAGACGAGTACGAGCAGTACTGTATGGAATAAGGATAAGATTGCAGCTCGTCTAATAAGCGAGTTAGTGTTGGGTAGACAGCGTTAATATAGAAAGGTAGCCACTTACCGATGGGTCGTCAGATTTCGCATGAAAACGCTCCAGGAGTGTTTTTAGTTCAGCAGCAGTCGAGACAATGGTGTCTCCCTTTTCAGAGCTTCCATTGCCTGCAGTGCCATAGCAGGTGTATAGATTAAAGAAGCCCCGATAAAATTTCTGCCACTCGTCCTGTATCTGATGCACCAGGTTGTTTGGGCAGAGATAAACGCTCGGCTTGAATAAAGGCTCGCCATCAATCTTTTTGACCTTGCCAGATGCAACGTCCGCTTGAAGCCTCGAAACTGCTTCTGCCAACGCAAGTAGCACTGTTAAAGTCTTGCCCAAGCCACAATCAGAGGCTACAATGGCGCAATGAGCAGCCTCATTGGACTTGTCAATAATCCACTTGGCATCTATTTCTTGTTAGTCTTGGGACAAGAGCGTCATCGGTCATCTGCATAGGTACGTACCAATGGCTTGGTGAGGCTTCAGTGGGGGGGACTCCTTCTCAGCAGCAGGGTGACGGGGTTCCTTCTCGTCTCCAAGCCTCATGTCGCGGATAATTTGGGCATATTCTTGCGCATCAGGCTCAAAACCACCCGTGAGTGATTTTGTGAGCTGTAAAATTGCTTGCGCGGCCATCTCAGGCTGCGCCTCCTTGTCCTCCAACGTGCCGTGTAGCTCCTCCTGACGTTCTTCAATGAGCTGCTGGGAGATTTCATCCTCGTCGCGTCCTTTCATTTCTTGGAGAAGTTTTTGGATAGTAGGAGGAACTTGGACGGCTGTATTGACTCTGATGCCAGCATAAAGTCGCATCTCGTTAATCAGAAAATCAGTCTCCTTTTCCGTCAGAGGATCTGGCATCATAAACGGGTTGCCGCGCCTCTGGGATGCAATATTCTCTCCTTTAAACTGATACCCCTGAGCCACAACCGACTCAAATGTATCGGTGATCAGTCTGCCGAGACGATCACTCTTGTCGATAAGAGCGCCATCTTTGAACAGCTGCTCGAGGAATTTAGGATCGGCCTTCTCCAAGACTTGCTGGATTTGTTCGACTGATGCCATAGCGTCCTCTCCCTCACGGTCGACAGTGATAGCGTCGCCCAAGCGCCTCTCGACCTCAATGTTCTGCATAGGGATGGTCTCGCGGCCAGTGGCAACACGCAACGGTGTCACCTCTTCTGGCTGCACAGAGCCATCCGATTCTTGCAGAGTGATAGGCCCAAGTCTGAACGGCTCGCTAGCCCTCACGCCGGCCCTCGAGTAAGTTGGCACATTCAGCTTGCCCAAATTCTTGCCACGTCTAGACTTGAACGCGGCAACAAGAAGATAGGCGGCGCTCCATGCGTTTGGGTGAAAACCAAAGATGGCAGACGGATGTGGCTTTCCACGGTCTGGAAAACGTACGGGAAAGAACGTGATGATGCGATATAATGCGACAAAAAGTGTCGCCGCCTTATGAATCCGCGTGCCGAGAGATGTGTCATTTCGGATGATGGGTATACCGGTTGAATTCTCCAACATGACACAGCCAACAGTGCTCTGGAGTGTGTTGATCGACTTTCCGTCCGTCTTTGCGATTTTGTCCAACGCAGCCATGACAGAGGCGTAAGAGGTCAACATTGACGAGTTGCTGTCAAAAAGTACCTCAGCCGCCGGTGCAAGGATGCGCGCAACTGTAGAAGTAGGTAGTTAGCAGGGCCCACTGATTGGCGATGGCGGGTGTACTTACGGTCGAGATCCATGAATGCAAAAAGGGCACCGACGGAACTGAATCCTAGGAGACCTGCCATAAACGGAGGATTCTGGTGCGCCTGCTGCGGGCGCAAAAACTCGGCATATGTACTTAATGCTGGCTTGATTGAGGCGTTGGACGCCCCCTCGAGTCTCTGATTCGTCGACAAACCTCCTCTCGCAGAGTACCTTGAGAGGAGCTCCTGTCGGAGATCACGGTTGATAGGTGCCGTGAAGTATTTAACACATGCATCGAAGAGCCATGCGCTGAAGCCTGAAGGATACGGCTGCCCGCCTTGCCAACCCTCCTTGGTCAAATTCGGGCCAACTGTGCGCTGAGATGCTGGCACAGGACGGATTGGCCGCCGATCCAAGGGAAAGACGGTATCTTCGCCAGTCTTGCCGGAGACTGCCGGCGGCATCGTCTCTGGATACGAGCATCCAGGGTCAACATTCGTGATTCTCTCGCGTGAGTCTGACGGGGCGGCAGTTTCGGAAGCCGATGCTGACATAACCGTGTCAGCTGAGGTCGCATCATCGCTGGTTCGAGTTCTTTTGCTGGAACGAGCGTCTCCGTTTGCAGCGTCACCGTCGTCCGGTATGCCGGCGCGTTTCCCTGTGGCTGGTGGAGCCATGGTCTGTTGTTGGTTAGTAAGCTGTTGGTTATGACGCCAACGCCAACAGTAAGAGCAGCACATACAGTGGAGTGGTCAGCGCATACAAACAAGTAGTCGGCGCAAGCAGTTCTTTGTTGGCGCAGACTCTTTTTTTGTCGGCGCAAGCTTTTTTTTGTCGGCGCAAGCGTTGGCGCAAGAAGTTCTCTGTTGGCGCAGACTTTTTTTTGTCGGCGCAAGCTTTTTGATGTCGGCGCAAGCGTTGGCGCAAGAAGTTCTCTGTTGGCGCAGACTTTTTTTTGTCGGCGCAAGCTTTTTCTTGTTGGCGCAAGCGTTGGCGCAAGAAGTTCTCTGTTGGCGCAGACTTTTTTTTGTCGGCGCAAGCTTTTTGATGTCGGCGCATGCGATTAGAGGATTTAAAGGAGATTGAAAGGAGAAGTAGGAGGTTGTAAGTGAGAGGTTGTAAATTAAGAGAAAAATTCAATCGAACGATCTACTTATATTCTATTCCCGGCCTTCATGAGTAGCTAGTTGGCTATAGTTCAATTTTATGAGGAGTGGGGTCTCTATAACGCCTTGTGAAAACGTTTAAAGTATACTTATAATAAATAAAGTACGTACGTATTATTATTCTATTCCCGGCCTTCATGAGTAGCTAGTTGGCTATAGTTCATTTTTATGAGGAGTGGGTTCTCTATAACGCCTTGTGAAAACGTTTAAAGTATACTTATAATAAATAAAGTACGATCTACTTATATTCTATTCTACCTTGCATCTCTTTCTTCCTCTTTTCATTGTCTTTGCTTCTTTATTCGTTTGTATTAACACGTGCGCAGTGTTGCTGAAATGAATGCCTGCCGCCCCCGCTACATGAAGTCGTCCTCCCAGTCCGCGGTGCGGTTCTGGTTGCTCTGCATGTCCATGTTTTCCTCCGTGAACAAGTCATCATACGCATGGTCCTTTTGCCATTTCTTTTCCTTCCACTCCTGCGCCTGCCGAGCCTCTTCCTTTTTCTATCCCATTCACCACAAGTCAGTAAAAACATCTCCAACACCCCACGTTGAACCCACCAGCCCACGTCGAGCGAAGCGAGGACAAGAAAAGACGTACTTGGAGTTGTAAAGCGGCGTTGGCCTTGCGACGACGTTCTTTATCGCGATCGTCGCGCTGCTGCTTAAAGTCTGGCTGACGGACCTCGGTGCGTGTCTTGACAAGACGGTTGACGATGGGGTTTTGGCGCTCGGAGACGAGGAAACGACGGACGAGACGGGGGTTGTGAAAGGAGACTTGGCCGACGTCCATGGAGCCGTCTTTTTTGAGGTTGGACCAGGGGGTGTAAATGACGGTGATGTTGTCTTTTTTGTTGCCTAGGTGTGTGTCAGTGAGAGACGGGGAAGAAGGGGGGAGGAGGGGGAGGGTGACCTTCGATGGAGTTGGCTTTGGTTAGTTGGGCAAGGTCCATGATGAGGGCTTCGGGGAGGGAGTCCCAGGCTTGGTCGGGTTGCATCCGGAGGTAGACGTGTGCGCTGGACAGCTTGTCGACGTGAAACTGGACATGTGAGCGGTGATGATGACAATGTGGTTGGTGGACATACCCTAGAGGCCGTTAGCCAACGTCGTGGCTAGGGGTTTATGAGGGGACAAGGGGGATGTGCGCACCAGACATCCTCGTCCCAGCCGAATTTGATGAGATCCTCGTCTTTCACCAGTCAGCGGCTACTTCCCGTCCAGCGTACAGCCTCATCGTGGTGGCTTGGGGCGGCATACTCTCAAACTTGTCCTTGCCGACGTAGATGAAGCCAGCGGGGTCTACCACGTTGGACGAATAATAGTAGACCATGATGAACGTGCAATTCTACGCAATCCAGTCCGGCAAAGATCGTGCAGTGGCCGCGGCGGCTTCAGACTCGAAATCTGTCAAATCCGCTCGTCGTGATTCGCACGCTGGGCTGTCTGGTTGTAGTGGGGAGGACGTCATGCAGTGACTTTTTGCACGTGACCGTGACCATTTTCTACCACAGCAAAAATTCGCAATAGCCATCTCTACACTTTTCTTAGCATCGTCAGCTTAATGTGCGTTGTTCCCTCGTTTTTTTCGCGATTTCGGAGTAGACGAGACAAAAATTCTCGCCATACATAAGACAACCAAGGTTGGGCGCTGGAATCTAGCTCAGCACGACAGGGTTAGGTGGTTGCCACTAGTAAACTCGAAGTGGCCTGATTTTCTTTTTCTTTGCCTTTTTTTTGTTGCGCTCTCAAACAGTCTGTTGTTTCCCTCTTTACTAGAGTCCGATGAACCATCTATTCAAGGGAATAAATGGCTTTGAAACATTTTTCTGTCATTTTCGAATTTGTCATACTGTCACCCCCGATGAGATTCGGGGTGTAGTCTGAGCAATGCTAGCAATTACAATCAAATACGTGGCGTCACAGCACCTCACCAAGCCACGACACCAAGCTTATTCAGATGCAATAATACTCTTTTGTTCTGTAGATGTCTGTAGATTGGATGCCCAAGAACATGCCCGCATGCCCGCAGAATACCCTCATCTAACCATCATTAATCATTGATCCCGTCTCCAAGACATACTGAACCTTCATCGGCCCTGTACGAGTCCATAGCTCAACTGAGACCAATGTCAGATCCGATGAACAGCGGACGATCCCACCCCTGTTACCACTCTATCGGTGCAGGGCCCTGATTTCACGTGTCATCAGTCCCACGCGCCCCCAGGAAACTTTTCAGCTGCAGTGTAGTGGCGATAGTGGAACCTGGCGTTTCTGACCAGCAGGACCATCCTCCGTTCGCTGGTTCAACGTCGCATTGTCAGCTTGGGCATGTCTTTGCCACCGCGAGGGAGAGGGAACGTACATGGTCGTTGACTCGCTACCGCTAGTCATGGACGGAGATCTCGGCCGTCTTGAGCTGTGCTTCCACGTCAACACCCCCGGCGGGGTCCTTGCTGTAGACGTCCAGGCGCAACTGGTAGTTGCCAGCGGCGGTAATGGCCAGGTTGGCAAAGGTCCAGTCCATGGTCGACCCGTCTTCACGCAGCACGCCCATTTCCAGCGTGGTGCCCTTGAACGGCGGGTTTTCGATCACGGCACCCGACGCCGAGTTCAAGAGCACCGGCATCGCGAAAAAGGTGACGCCAGAGCTGCACTTTTGATGGCTGCTCTGCACCTTGATATGCGGCGAGAGCACCCCACCCTTCTGGGCTTGGCGGGGCGGACCCATGGGAAGGGTGGCGTTGATGTTGTTGACGAGTTCGGCCATTGAGGAATAGGTGCTGAAGTTTTGGTGTAAGTGGTGTTGGTGGTGATGGAGGGTGCTGTGGTTGAGCGAGTGAGTAATTTCGGCAGACATGGTCGAGTGTAGTAGAGATATATATATGTCAGGAAGACGGAGAGGAGACGGGAAGAAAGAGAAACAGAAGAGAGATTTGACTTGTTCTGATGACGAGATTCGGCAGGATGCCGTGGCCAATGTCTATGCGCGCGCGTCTTGGACCGTGCTTTTGACGTTTGTTTCGGTGCACAACAGCTGGGGTCTCTACGGCCGATGCTCGTATGAGTTGTACAATGTGCGATGTAACTGTCTCTGGCGTGTCTGCAGATTGATCGGGTAGACGTCCGACTTATGTAGGGGCCCGGTTTCAGAATAAGGAGGGAATTGCCGGGCGTTAATTGACTTAGAGTATACGGTGGTGAAAGACATGTCGTCTCTACGGATGACGGCTTGGCATTGTACGGGCCAATGGCGGGTAGATTGGTGCTACCAAGAGAGTGGAAACACGAGTATACGACCGGAGGTGAGGCAGGCGAGACGAGCAAAGGAAAACAAGGGCTGAAGGAGAAGACATGGGCCAAGGCTGGATTGCATTGACTCGTGTAGAGGGATGTATGGTGACGACAACGATTCAGCAGAGTGGTGGGCAGATGCAGAGGGAGGTATACGAATGGGCAGAAACAAGATTCAGGGAAAACAATAAAAATCGAAAATCAAAATAAAAATCGGGATAAAAAAACAAAATAAAAAAAGCACGACAAGAATGTAGAAAGCGGCCCGGCGACACGAGCAACGCGGCAGATCGACAGAGGCCCTTGGCAATGCATGTTGTGTCAAAGTTCGCAGGACCAGGCAGCAGGGCATGCATGTCTGTTGTCTAGCAATGAGCAGACCAGACTGGAGCCTCGGCGGCCGACAATGGTCGGCGAGCAGGACGAGGGGCGTGAGAATTTTGACATTCACGGGGCACGAGGGAAGAGAAAAGACGTGACTCGCCAATGAAGTGAGCAACAGACACGGCTTGCCAATGAGGTGAACTGGTGCAAAGTCCGATGACTCTGCTAAATCTTGGTCTGGAGCGTGCGGGTTCGACAGGTGGCCAGGGGTAGAGGTCCATTTGTGGTGTGAGACAGCGGCACCGACAGTCGGGCTCGTCTGAAATTTGGAAGAGACAACAAAGGGATCGAAGGGTGAATCCACATGTCTCGTCGCTGATGTGTCGAGGTCCTTGAGTCATTGGTCATGATGATGGTATCACGGCCGAGATGTGTCGCGGTCCAAAGTGGCTGCGGACCTGAGTGAGAAAAGGACGCCGAGTAGATGGGCGCCAACGGAGGCCTGCAAAGCATCGTACCAAATCCTGGGAGATAACCCACTCACCCGACGGCCGAGTTGAAACATTTCAGCTGTTCATGGTCTTTTGTGTGCCGCCAAGTTTGCGCCTAATTTGTTGGGAACGGACGGATCGGGGAGGCTGCGCATGTAGCTAGACGGCACGCTTAGGGGTTCTAGCGGTGATAGGACTGGCTATTCTTGGTCGGGTCAGTGGTGCATATTTGATGACTGATGATGACGATGATGATTGTACGACCGGATCGATGGCGACGGCGGGCAGGATGCGGCGGACAGTTGTCTGGCGGTGTTTGTGACTGTGATGGGCGCGAGAGGGCGGAGAGGACGAGGCGAAGAAAATCCAGCATGGAGAGGAGGTGGTGGAGGACAGGCGGCAGCGGTCAAATGTCGTGCATGCGTCGGCTCTCGCTATCGGAAGTAGATGGTGATGGCGGTGGAGAAGGGGGACAGATGAGATGAGATTGTGTTGTGTTTGTGTTTGTACGAGGTGAGCTGTCACGGCGTGCGTGCCTGCGGGAGCCTGCGGGAGGAGATGAAGCAACGCGTGCGAGGCTGGTGTGAGGCTGGTGTGAGGCTGGTGTGAGGCTGTGTCAGGCTGTGTGAGGCTGGTGTGAGGCGCGCGGTACACTGTTGATACCTAAGTGGTGCATCGCAAAGACAGTGATGCGTGAGGAATGACAGGTGAAGAATGATTTCATTTTCTCTTATTGGATACACCTTCTCAACAACTCCCATGTATCTTGTACGTCGGGTAGACTGGCCGAACGGGCTTCTCGAAACGTTGGCATAACGTAAACGGAGGGCCGCTGACGTAATGGGCTGAGCGTTCGCCCTACGACGGCATAGGCATGCAATGGCCGAAGACGGGACAGGCAGAAAAAAAGTAATTGAATTTTTCTTAGAAAACAGAAACTTGCCCTTCTTTATTCAAGAAAAAAAAACACAACAAATACAAGCCAGAGCGCTTCTCCGTCTCTGCTGCCGGAGCCGAGTTAAGCCGCCGTGGGGCAGACAGCGGCTTTGGCGGGGATAAATCCGTTGCAACGTCGCTACCTCACTCTCCTAGGTACCTCCCAATTGACCCTTTGAATTGATTCCATTGGCTGGAAATAGGCAATATGCTTGGCAGGGTATAGCAGCAGCCAAAAGTACCCGGCTGAAAGTACCCCGCCATGAACCTCGTTGCCCCTCATCTTCCTCCTCTTCGTCCAATCCTCCCTCTCACCACGGCCCCTCTCCGACTCGTCCGACTCTGCCACATTCTTCATCGGCCAACCCCTCCGACGTCGCCGCTCCTCGTTCCCGCCGCCGCCGTCCATAAGATTCTTCCTCCCGCGCCATCCCACCGCCGGACTCTTGCCCACGCATCATCGCCATCAAACACCGCCGCCGCTCCCTCACCACACCAACCCCCACCCTCCACCATGGCGCTCCCAGACTTTGAGGCCGTCCTCAAGGGCAAATACCCCGCCAAGGCCCACGCCAAACGCGTCGTCCAGATCCTCCGCGAAAAGGGCGCCGTCGCCGATGGCTTCATCTACCTCGAGGCCCGTCATACCCAGATGCAGGAGGACAATGACGGCCCCGTTCCCTTCCGGTGCGGCACCACCAGCACTCCCCACCAGCTAGTCTCCCACTGACCTTCATAGTCAACGCCGCTTCTTCTACTACCTCACCGGCTGCAACCTTCCCGACTGTTTCTTCGTCTACGACATCCAGGCCGACAAGTCCACCCTCTTCATCCCGCCCATCGACCCCGAGGACGTCATCTGGTCCGGCCTGCCCACCACCGTCGACGACGCCCTCAAGCTCTACGACGTCGACGACGTCAAGCCCAACACCGAGCTACCCGAGACCCTCGCCGCCCTCGCCGCTGCCAGCCCGAAAGCCACCGTCTACGCCATCGACGGCCAGGTCTCCGCGCACGTCTCCCTCGATGCCTTCGCCACCAAGGACCTCGCCGCCGTCAAGCCCGCCATCGAGCTGGCCCGCGTTGCCAAGGACGCGTACGAGGTCGCCCTGATCCGCCGCGCCAACCACGTCTCCGGCCTCGGCCACCTCGCCGCCATGAAGCGCGCCAAGTCGGCCAAGACGGAGCAGGAGCTCGAAGCCTCCTTCCTCGAGCGCTGCTACTCGTACAACTCCAAGGAAATGTCCTACCACCCCATCTTTGCGAGCGGCCGCGCCGCGGCGACGCTGCACTACATCGACAATACGTGCGCGCTCGAGGGCAAGCAGAACGTGCTGGTCGACGCCGGCGCCGAGTACAACAACTACTGCGCCGACATTACGCGCACCTTTCCCATTAGCGGCAAGTTTACGGAGGAGTCGCGCGCCATTTACGACATTGTGCTCAAGATGAAGAACGAGACGAGCGCGCGCCTCAAGGGCGGCGTCAACTACGACGAGCTGCATGTGCTGGCGCACACGATTGCCATTGACGGCCTGCTCGAGCTCGGCATCCTGCGCGGTGATCGCGAGGACATTCTTGCGGCGCGCACGTCGGCGGCCTTTTTCCCGCACGGCCTCGGACACCACCTCGGCATGGACTGCCACGACACCTGCGGCGGCCAGAACCGCCAGGACCCGGACAAGCTCTTCCCGAACCTGCGTCTGCGCGGCATTGTCCCGGCCAACTCTGTCGTCACGATTGAGCCTGGTGTAAGTACTCGACAAGTGTGATTGGAACGCTAGCTAATTGTGTAGGTGTACTTTTGCGAGTTCATCATCAAGCCGTACCTCAAGGACCCGTTCCACAGCAAATTCATCAACGAAGAGGTCCTCAACAAGTACTGGGACGTCGGCGGTGTTCGGTAAGTAACGAGGCAAACCTGGCCCGAATTACGCTGACTGGTGTAGCATCGAGGATGACATCCTCGTCACCGAGACGGGCCACGAGAACCTGACTAACCTGCCTACCACGGCGGCTGAGATTGAGGCCATTGTTGCCAGCGCATAAGCAAGACCATAAACTCGTAATTAATAGCAATAAAATAAATTGAAATGTGTATACGCTGTAACAAACTGCACATGAAATGGACTGTGGGAGATGAAAACAATAGCTGAATAATGATGCCTGCCAGACTGTGCGAACGTTTCCAAAAAAAGAAATGGTATCAAGTAGCAAATTAAATTCCGGCAACTTGCCTGCAAAAAAAGAACATGTTCTTTTCGTATGTCATTCTATCGTGATATTATATTCGAAGCCCATTCTTGACAATGGCCACGCCCCCCTGCACAGGACACAACAGCATGCCGTTCCCGGCGATGCTGATGAGGTGCGCCCGGGGATGATTGAGCCAGTTCTTGGGCACGTAAAAGTGCCTCGTCACGCTGTCCTCTCGCATCACCGGGCTGCCGCTGCGGGGGGGCCGGAGATGCGGCGACAAGTCATACGACTGAATCCAGCCGTCGACGCCCAGGAAGAGCAGCGTGTTGTTGCCCATGGCGCCGAGCAGCAGCTTGACGCGGGCCGTGACGGCGCGCGGCAGCACCGCGATATCGAGGTCGGTGAGGGAGAGCAGCTGGAGCTGCGCGCCGTAGTGGAAGACGGAGCGGTACGGCCGGTCGTGCGTGGATAGCGCGATGAGCCGGTGGCGGCCGGCGTTGACGGCGCAGGACCAGAGGACGGCGGACGGCAGGTCCCGGTCGTCGGACACGGTGGGGGCAAGCTCACCCTCGCTCTTGTTGTCGTTGTCCTCGTCGTTGTCCTCGTCCGACTCTTCCGCCGTGCCGACCTCCACCCCCGTAGCGAGGTCCCAGCGAGCGGCGCCCCCGCCCGGACTGGCGCACAGGAGGGTGCTACTGCTGCCCGGGTCCGGCATCCAGTGACGGTGCCGGTGGCCGTTGCGTGGTCGGCTAAACACCAGCGGAGATGCCACACGTAATCGCGGCGACAAGCAGCAGCGGTCGCTGAAGAGGAGCTGCCGCGCCGGGTTGCCGACGCGCGACACCGGAACACGGCACAACGGCCGTCATCTGGGCGCGCCACGCACTTGATGAGGATCGTCGCACGAGACAATGTGACGGCCGTCTTGTGCTGCGCGACGCTGGGCAGCTTGCGGCCGAGGTCGTCAGGACTTTGTGGATGCTGACGCTGCTGTCGGCGCGTTGCAAAGAGAATAGGAGTTTGATGTCGAGTTGTTTTATATACAAATTCCTACATTTAAAATCCTACATTTAAAACCCTACATTTAAAATCCTACATTTAAAATGCCTACACTTACAACATCTACATTTAAATTGCCTACATTTAATTGCCTACATTTAAATTGCCTACATTTAAATTCCCTACATGTAAAAAGGTCTGCATTTAGAAAGGTACATTTAAATGTAGGCTTTTTTAAATGTAGGCTTCCTACTGTATACAGCGGAATTTAAATGTAGGCATTTTAACTGTAGGCTTCCTACTGTATACAGCGGAATTTAAATGTAGGCATTTTAAATGTAGGCTTCCTACTGTATACAGCGGAATTTAAATGTAGGCATTTTAACTATAGGCTTTCTACTGTATACAGCGGAATTTAAATGTAGGCATTTTAACTGTAGGCTTCCACTGTGTACAGCGGATTTTAAATGTAGGCATTTTAACAGTAGGCTTTCTACTGTATACAGCGGAGTTTAAATGTAGGCATTTTAAATGTAGGCTTCCACTTTGTACAGCTTATTTTAAATGTAGGTAGTTTTAAATGTAGGCTTCCACTATGTACAGCGGATTTTAAATGTAGGCTTCCACTATGTACAGCGAATTAATGTAGGCTTTTTTAAATGTAGGTAGTTCTAAATGTAGGCTTCCACTGTGCCGCTCTCGGATCGGAAGATGCTGTATCGGCTGCAGCGTGGCATTCTGCAGACCAAGAGGGGTCGACCCAAGAAAGGCTACTTCTACTTGGGTCTTTGCTTCCCTCTGTTATCCGTCATCCATCATCGCATTTGCCTTTTGCGCTGCTCTGTCTCACGGTTTCACGACGCTCTACCGTAAGGTATCATGCAGACGCTTCCCTCACCTCCCCGTTGCTACGACAGCCATCGACACCCCCGAAATGCCAACGCTGCCATTCCTACGGATTACCCTGGACAGCCCAGCCAAGATTCGGAGCCTAGCCTTCTATCAGAGCGCCCGGAACAGGAACATGGCTCGCTGGCCGGGCTGCCTAGTGCCTTGGCTGTCGAGCAAGACTTGACGCCTGTGGAAGCCGGCCTCGAGGTAGACGAGAACGTCATTGCAGGTACCACTCATTTTCCTCGCTTTTCCCACAAACTATGCGGTTGAATTGGACTTTTAACCTGCCTTGCCAGCTTTTCCTGATAAGGGTGCCGTGCTCATCAGTGCGGACAAGTCAAGTGAGTCGCTCTGGGGCGTAACGGCTTGTTTGCAGGTTCGTCTACCCTCTGGCGGGACGGAAAATTACTTCCTCAAGGTAACAATACTTGAATCGACGTGAAAAAATTGTTTTCAATTGACACGAAAAAAAAAGGTTGTGCGCATGGGGGAGACGGGAAGAATGATATGCCACGGCGAATTCGAGTCTCTCAAGGCGATTTACAGAGCGACGCCAGGCTTCTGCCCTAAACCATATGCTTGGGGTTGTTATAAAGAAGAGGATGCATATTTCCTGCTGGTCGAATACCGTTATATTGGGCATCAGGTTAGCAACAGCCACTCCTGCATTGACTGGCTTCTTTTTTTTGTCGCTAAGACGATTGGCTCGATTAGCCCGCCGATGCAAGTCAACTCGGAGAGGCTCTAGCCAACATGCACAAGAAATCACGGTCTCCTACTGGAAAGTTTGGGTTTCACATGCGAACCTGTCATGCCCGCATCCCGCAAGCCGTTGATTTCTGGGACGATTCTTGGTGCGCCGTCTTTAGGTCTCATCTTGGCCATGTGATTGACTTGGCCAAGCCCATCTTGGAATGGCAGGAATTCAGCATAGTTGCCGACCTGGTTGTGGACAAGGTTGTCCCAAGACTGTTGCTTCCTCTCCAGGACAAGGGCCGCTCGTTGAAGCCATGTTTGGTCCTGGAGATTGCTGGGATGGCAACACGGCCATGGATGCGCAAACCGGTGCTCCGTTTATCTTTGATGTCTGCTCCTTCTACGCGCATAACGAGTATGACATAGGAAACTGGCGCGCCCCGCGGCATAGACTTAGTCGAGAGCCATACACCAGCAACTACAAGGACCACTTTGAAGTCTCTGAGCCAGGTATGGGCGACATCCAGGAGCTTCTGTCTCCCTGATAGCTAACCGAGTTACACAGAAGAGGAATGGGACGCCAGGAACCTCCTGTATTCGCTTCCGTACAACATTGGAAATGCACTTTACATCCCTGGTTCGGACCAACGCCCAGTGTAAGTACAATGAGCAATGCGCCTCTGTGCAGCGTACAAGGGAAGCCTTTTCTCACTTGCCAATGCAGGATTTTCGAGGACATGAAGCAGCTGTGTACCATGTTCTGCGCACAGGAGCTGTCAAGCGCGCTTAAGAATCGCGAACATGGCGGAGGAGACGCCCCGGTGCCGAGCGGAAGAGCGAGAAAATCTAGCCGACAAGAATCCGCATCGTCTTCGACCGATATTTCCCCTCCCGAAGACAATGGCGATGAGGTCGAAGAAGAAGAACTAGACAAAGAGGTCCTTGAGAATCTCAAGCAAAGAGGAATAGCGCCTGCTGCGTCAGCCAATCTCCCTGGGGCCGACACGAGCAATGAGCAGACAGTCCAGGGGGAGGAGCCGCCCGAGTTGAACATTGTGGTTGGCCATGCGGACATTGAAGACGAAAAAGACGTTCAGCCAGGTAGTCTGCTCAAAAAAATGGACAAGGGAGAACAAGGCACGCTCTGTGAAGCGCTGAGCAGAGAGCATAAAGAGTCGCGAGCGGAAGGGGTCGCATCTGCAGCAACCGCAAGGTCGACGGAGCAGTCACCGCACGACACGAAAGGCGCACATGATGGAACTTTCAGCAACAAAGAAGACGAGTGGGAAGATGCTGCGAGTCGTAAGGGAAACAAGAGCACGGGGGCTACGAGGAAGAAACTCCGGGCTGTGAAGAGGCCACGGCATCGGGTTCTGAGTCGCTGGTAGAGCTTTGGGTGAACTGACATGTGAGCAGAGGCACGATGAGAGAATCATGAGTAAAATAAAGGAAAAATTGATTAACTCTAGAAAAGGAATATTAAGTAAAGAAGACTTTGTAAGGAATATTAAACAATAATGCCCAGCGCATTGTTCAAGCATGAGACAATCTGCGGGCCAGTGGTAGTGGTTGTTGAGAGACACAGCAGAGCATCACCGGCCGCATACGGACCAAGCGCGACTGTGCAGAGTGGAATGTCAACAACCAGCTGCGCCGCGTTATCAGTAGCCAGGTTGGTGCAAGCCGAGGGCAGTGCTCGCGGGCACTGTGCCTGCAGCGCCGACGTGAGGCAGTTGAGGATGTTGGAGCCCGTCGAGCTGACCGAAATGTCCGTCGTCACCAGACACTGCGCGGCATTACCGACACCAAACACGCCCAGCGCCGTCACACACAGCGGGATCTGCACCAGCAGCTGCAGTCCGTTGGTCGTGCCGATGTTCTGGCACGCCGCCGGCACCGCCACCGAGCACGTCGGCGGTGTCGTCGTCGGCGTACAAAACGCCGCACCGCTGGTCGGCGTCGGACTCTGCAAGCCGAGGGCCGTCTGCAAGCACGTCACGATGCCGGTGCCGGTGGTGGAGCTGGTGATGGAGCTCGTGGCCAGACAGGTCAGCGCGGTGCCGACGGCAAACGGACCGAGCGCCGTGACACACAGCGCGACATCGGGGATGAGGGCGAGCCCGGTCTCGGTGGCGAGGTTGGTGCAGGCGACGGGCAAGGTGGTGATGCAGCGGGCCTGGAGGGAGGTGAGGAGGCAGTTGACGACGGTGGAGCCGCGGGTGGTGATGCCGATGCCAGAGGTGGCGAGACAGGTGGCGGTGTTGCCGACGGCGTAGGGGCCGAGGGCGAGGGTGCAGCCGGCGAGGGCGGGGACGATGAGGGGGCCGTTGAGGTTGCCGATGGCGGCGCAGGCGGCCGGGAGGGCGGTGACGCAGGCGGAGGGGGCCGGGCCGGTGGGAGTTGGAACGCAGGTGGTAGAGCTGGTTGTGGTGGTGGTGGTGGTGGTGGAAGTGGTAGAGGTTGTGCTGGTGGTAGAGGACGTGGTGTCTGTGGATGAGGTTGTCTCGGTGGAAGTGGTGGAGGATGTCGTGTCTGTTGACGAGGTCGTCTCGCTAGAAGTGGTAGAGCTGCTTGTCTCGCTGGGAGTGGTAGAGCTGGTGGTGTCTGTTGACGAGGTAGTCTCACTAGAAGTGGTAGAGGTGCTGTCTGTCGACGAGCTCGTCTCAGTGGAAGTGGCAGAGCTCGTGGTATCCGTGGAGGAGCTTGTCTCAGTAGAAGTAGCAGAGGTCGTTTCAGTGGAAGTAGTCGAGCTTGTCTCACTAGAAGTGGTAGAGGTCGTCTCAGTGGAAGTAGCAGAGCTTGTAGTATCTGTTGACGAGCTTGTCTCGGTGGGAGTAGTAGAAGTTGTCTCGCTAGAAGTAGTAGAGCTCGTCTCACTCGTGGCCGAGCTAGCAGTCGCCGTCGTCACCGGCGTCGTGCTCGTCGACGTCGGGCATCCATCCGTGCCATCTCCCAGGCCAATCGCCGTTCTCAAGCACGACAGCACATTCAACGGATCCGTCACCGCCGTCGTCAGACACGTTGCCGCCGCATTCACCGCGAACGGGCCCAGCGCCGTCGTACAGGCGACCACATCACCCGGGATGTTGACCGCCGGCGCGGTCGGAATGTCCAGACACGCCTGCGGCAGCGCGGTGATGCACACCGAGGAGATGGCCTGGTTGAGGCACGCGACAATGTCGGCACCAGCGGTCGTGAGCGTGATGGTGGTGGCCAGGCACGCGGCCGTCTGGGTGGTGCCGAGACCGGCGAGGGTGGCGGCGCACAGCGGGACAAGGGGAATCAGGGTGAGGCCGTTAGAGGAGCTGAGAGCGGCACACGGAGCGGGCAGGCCGGTGGCACAGACGGGTGCTTGGGTGGTTGGTACACAGCTGCTGCTCGTGGTGGTAGTGGTGGTGCTAGTAGTCTCGGTAGTGGTGGCAGTCGTGATGGTGCTGCTGTCACTAGACGAGGTTTCTGTGGAAGTCTCGGTTGAGCTACTAGTGTCACTAGTAGAAGTAGCAGTTGTGGAAGTGTCCGTCGAGGTACTAGTTTCACTAGTAGTAGACGTTCCTGTTGTGGAAGCTTCTGTTGTGGAATCTGTAGAGGTACTAGTGTCACTAGTAGAAGTTCCTGTCGAAGTGTTGGTCTCACTAGCGGAAGTATCTGCGGTGGAGGTTCCTGTTGTAGAAGTATCCGAGGTACTAGTGCCACTAGTTGAACTTTCTGTCGACGCGCTGGTCTCACTAGTAGAAGTCCCGGTTGAGGTGTTGGTTCCACTGGTGGAAGTGTCTGTCGAGGTGTTGGTACCAGTAGACGAAGTATCCGTCGCCGTGTTGGTCGCAGTAGATGAAGTGTCCGTCGCCGTGTTGGTACCAGTAGACGAAGTGTCCGTCGCCGTGTTGGTCGCAGTAGACGAGGTATCCGTCGCCGTGTTGGTACCAGTCGACGAAGTATCCGTCGCCGTGTTGGTACCAGTCGACGAAGTGTCCGTCCCTGTGTTAGTCGGCGTCGTCGAAGCCGCCGTCGACGAGCAAATCTGCTGCGCCGGGTCTCCCAGCCCAATGCTCGACCGCAGACACGTCAGGATGCTCAGCGGATCCTGAATCGTCTGCTGCAGGCAGTTGAGCGCCGCGCCGACCGCAAACGGGCCGAGCGCCGCCGTGCAGGCCACCACGTCCTGCGGGACCTGCGTGAGCGGATCCGTGCCGATCGCGAGACACGCCGCGGGCAGCTGCGAGATGCACACGTCGGCGCGGGCCGCGTCCAGACAGGCGAGCAGGCTCGCGCCCGAGGTGGTGAGCGTGATGCTGGCGGACAGGCAGGTGGCGATGTCGCCGACGGCGGCGTAGGCGCCGAGGGCGGTGGTGCAGAGCGGCACGAGGGGCACGAGGGCGAGGCCGGTGATGCTGCCGAGGGCCTGGCAGGCTTGCGGCAGCGTCGTGGCGCAGACGGTGGGCAGGGCGGTGACGCAGCTCGTGGTAGAGCTGGCAGTGGTGGTTGACTGATCACTGGTGGTGGCCGGAGTAGTTGTAGTCTCGGTAGATGATGCCGTCTCGGTGGACGTGGCACTCGTCTGAGTAGAGCTGCCAGTGTCTGTGCCAGAGGTGGAAGAGGTCGTCTCAGTAGAAGTGGCAGTATCCGTACCGGAGGAAGACGAGGTTATATCCGTAGACGTGGCACTCGTCTGAGTAGAGCTGCCAGTGTCTGTGCCAGAGGCGGAAGAGGTCGTCTCAGTAGACGTAGCTGTGTCCGTGCCAGACGCAGACGAAGTCGTCTCAGTGGAAGTGGCAGTGTCCGTGCCAGAAGAAGACGAGGTTGCATCCGTAGACGTAGCACTCGTCTGAGTAGAACTGCCAGTGTCCGTGCCAGAGGTAGACGTCTGGGTAGAGCTTCCACTGTCCGTACCAGAAGTAGACGAGGCTGTATCAGTGGACGTGGCACTAGTCTGAGTAGAGCTTCCGTTGTCTGTACTAGAAGCCGACGAGGTCGACTCAGTAGACGCGCCAGTCGTCTGAGAAGAGCTGCCAGTATCTGTGCCAGTGGATGAGGCAGTAGTGTCGGTTGAGCCCCCAGTGTTCGTGGCAGTCGTCTGAGAAGAGCTGCCAGTATCTGTGCCAGTGTTCGTGGCAGTCGTCTGAGAAGAGCTGCCAGTATCTGTGCCAGTGGACGAGGCAGTAGTGTCGGTTGAGCCCCCAGTGTTCGTGGCAGTCGTCTGAGAAGAGCTGCCAGTATCTGTGCCAGTGGACGTGGCAGTCGTCTGGGCAGAGCTTCCAGTATCTGTGCCAGTGGACGAGGCAGTAGTGTCGGTTGAGCCCCCAGTGTTGGTAGCGGTGGTGTCGGTTGAGCTTCCACTGCCGCTGCTAGTTGTGTCGGTGGAGCTACCGCTGTTGGTGCCGGACGTTGTCTCAGTGGAACCTCCAGTGTTGGTGCCGGTAGTCTCTGTAGAGCCTCCAGTGTTGGTAGCGGACGTCTCGGTTGAGCCCCCGGTGTTGGTACCGGTAGTTTCCGTTGAGCCCCCGGTGTTGGTACCGGTAGTTTCTGTAGAGCCTCCAGTGTTGGTAGCGGACGTCTCGGTTGAGCCCCCGGTGTTGGTAGCGGACGTCTCGGTTGAGCCCCCGGTGTTGGTGCCGGACGTCGTCTCAGTAGAACCTCCAGTGCCGGTAGAGGAAGTTGTCTCGGTTGAGCTACCTGTGTTGGTGGCGGTAGTCTCTGTAGAACCTCCAGTGTTGGTACCAGAGGTTGTCTGGGTTGAGCCGCCAGTGTTGGTACCAGACCCTGTCTCGGTTGAGCCGCCAGTGTTGGTACCAGAGGTTGTCTGAGTTGAGCTTCCAGTGTTGGTACCAGAGGTTGTCTGAGTTGAGCTTCCAATATTGGTACCAGAACCCGTCTCAGTTGAGCCTCCAGTGTTCGTACCAGTACCAGTCTCGGTTGAGCTACCACTGTTGGTACCAGAGGTTGTCTGGCTTGAACCCCCAGTGTTAGTGCCCGACGTTGTCTCGGTAGAGCCTCCCGTGTTGGTGCCAGATGGACCACCCGTGGACTGGCTCGTAGGACAAATCGTACTAGATGACAGCATAATTAGTACAAGCACACCATTAAACCACCAAACAACTTACATGGTATTCGTCTCGGTGCCACTGGCAGTGACTGTGACCACAGTGTCAATGGTCCCCGGCGCACCAGTTATCGTGGCCACCACATTCGGAGCCAGCGTAATGGGACCATTCGTCGAAAAGTAGCCCGTCACACGGATAGGCTGCTGCGTGACAATCTCCGTCGGCGCAAGGCCAACCGTCATCGTACCAAACGGGCAATAGTCTTGACACGCTGCATCCTGACGCTTCCGCAGCGCAGAGAGCAGCGTGAGGCCCAGAGCCTTGGGAACCATGATGCCGAAAAATAAAGAAGGAAAGAACGTGGCAAGGAAGCGGATGTAGGGCAGATCTGCTCCTTGGATGAAGATACAAGTTGAGATGAACTTGCTTACTGGCTGGGACGACTGTTTATAGTCGGCAAGGAGAGCCCGGGCTGCAACGCGGGTGTGGAAAGAGGCGCGTCTGTCCGAGCTTGGCCGTCCCAACACGGACATGAATTAAGTTCAAGCCCAAAAAGTATTATTGCAGCCTCTTTTCTCAGCTGATAAAATAGCTTTATTTTGAATTTCTCATGACTTGTCTCATTCCGGCGACGGAGACACGAGTCGAGGCCTTGACATGCTCGCTGGATCTGCCAAGACAAGCCCACAACCACCGGCTACTAGCTTCCCCCAGCTGCCTCGATCAGCTCATATGGATCATGTTAGCCGGAGAGTATATCATATTTATTGACAATATTTCTATAAACAGCGTCGATTTGAGTTTACGCCTTGCATTTCGACAGCCCACTCACACCTGTCAAATGTCTCGGAGGACCTGGGATTCTAGACTGCAGCCACAAGACGAGGCCAAATCCACAAACGAGTCAAAACATCCAAGCTGTGCTAATTAGACTTCCAAGAGCTTTAGAAAGCTAGATTTTCTGGACAGCCGAGCTATCCCATATCCTTGTGGTGCAGCCAGGCTGAGTGATAAATCTTTGCCAGCCCGTATAAGAGTTCAGGCAGCCTATCATTCCACCGTCTTTTTCGCCTCGCACCTACTGTCACACTTTATTTTTCCAAGTTTCTTCACTCTTTTTCGTCGCCATGCGCATTCAATCTACTACCTCGGCGCTTGCGCTGCTTTTCAGCGCTGGTTATCTTTCCCTTGTTGACGGCTGTCCGACGACGGAGACAGTGACCCTTTCAACAGTCACCACTACCACAACGCTTCCTACACAGACGGTTGCGGGAGGACCTGTGCCTACAGATAACGGGAGCAATCCTGGAGGCAACAACCCTGGTGGTAACAACCCTGGCGGTGATAATCCTGGTGGTAACAACCCCGGAGGAAACAACCCCGGAGGCAACTGCCCGAGTGGTAACTGCCCCGACGGCAACAATCCCGGAGGCAACAACCCAGGTGGTAACAATCCCGGTGGTAACAATCCCGGTGGTAACAACCCCGGAGGCAACACTGGCGGCAACACTGGAGGCAACACTGGAGGCAACACTGGAGGCAACACTGGAGGCAACACTGGAATTGACTGCCACATCTGCCAGACTGGAGGCAACACCGGAGGCAACAACGGCAACGGCAACGGCAACGGCTCCGGTAACGGCTCAGGCAATGGATCTGGTAATGGCTCTGGAAATGGCTCGGGCAATGGCTCAGGATCTGGTAACGGCTCTGGCAACGGATCTGGCTCTGGCAATGGCTCTGGCTCGGGCAACGGCTCTGGCTCTGGCAACGGCTCTGGAAACGGCTCGGGCAATGGCTCAGGCTCTGGCAACGGATCTGGCTCAGGCAATGGCTCGGGCTCGGGCAACGGCTCTGGGTCTGGCAACGGTTCAGGTTCTGGAAATGGTTCAGGCTCGGGCAATGGCTCAGGATCTGGTAACGGCTCTGGCAACGGATCTGGCTCGGGCAATGGCTCTGGCTCTGGCAATGGATCCGGTTCAGGCAATGGTTCTGGCAACGGTTCGGGTTCAGGCAATGGTTCAGGCAACGGTTCAGGTTCTGGCAATGGCTCTGGCTCTGGCAATGGCTCTGGCAACGGTTCAGGTTCTGGCAATGGTTCTGGCAACGGCTCAGGTTCTGGCAATGGCTCTGGAAGCGCCTCCAACTCTGGGTCATCACCTTCAGCATCTGGCTCACCTCCCACTGTTTCCGGCACGACCGGCGTCCCCGTCACCGGCAGCTCTACACGCCTCCAATCAGCCGGCATTTACTGCGTGCCAGTGGCCTTGGCCGTCGCGTCTCTCTTTCTCACCTTCTAATACTCTGTTAGCTGTTTAGCTTCGTTACCTAATTTCTCTTAATGTTTACTTTTTTTCCCTCCATCCTGAATAGTCAAAACTTTATCCTCAACCTCGCAAGATCCATATGTGGCTTACATTGTCTTGGTTAGTTAGCCTACACGGTGCGGTGGCGCCTGCGGTGAACCGTCATAGCTCAACGCCACAACGAAACTGTAAAGCGAATGTGGTTTAGCTTCTCAATGCCTTCGTACGATTTTGCTAGTGGAGAAGAGATCAATGGCCGCCCTGCATTCACGGCTGCTCCGGCCCGCCAGCCAGTGTGACAGTGACGGGAGAGCACCTCCGCACTAAGAAGAATACCATGGGCCTGGGGAACGGGGGCCACGTGCCGGAGAACATGTTGGGGTAGTTACTGTAAGTAGGTATAGGCCAGTGGAAAAGTCTATTCTTGGAATAGCAGTGCCAAAGAGAGCCCAGTCCGGCGGGCGCCTTCACTCACCATGTCATGCTGCCCTAACTCAAGAGAGACTCTTAACCCGGTGCAAAGTATTCATTGGCCAGTTTCCGGGTAGAGATGATTTATTACGAATCTACGACACAGCCATGTTCAACCCTCGCTCGGGTCGCGTCTCGCTCGGGCATTCATGCCGGCCTCTCCCGCCCCCTCGCCGATTTCTCGCCCTGCGCACGGCCTGCCAATATATCATCTGTCGCCCCCGGTATGCCATCTCATGTGCCTCGCCTTGTGATATGCAGGAACAGACTTCTTCCCTGTCCAAATGCAGATTTGGGGCTGCTTGGCAGCGTTAGCTCCAAAACGCGTAACCGACACGCCACGAAAAACGCCGCTGAGGCTCAACGACTCGTTAGCTTGCGAGATAGTTTTTGCCTCCTAAGCTACTTTCGGAACAATGCTTTCCGCTTTAAAAGGGTCCGAGAGTGACTGATCAGATATCGCAGCTAACTAGGGGTTTTCAGCTTGCAATGGTACGATGACTCCGCCGGTTGCGTGCCAACTGCCAAAGGAATCGGGGCTCTCAGTATGTTTCGCTAAAATTAGAGACGATGCCATCTTGTTATAAAGAGGAAACTAATAACGCGACAACGCGCCACTACTAGATCCTTTGCGTCCTGGTAGAACCCCGGACTGAGACATCTACAACAAACAATGTAAATTAGTCTCATCTTTTTTTTGTAATGCACATTCCGAAAAGTAGTGCAAAAGGATGTATACTAGAAAATTTCTTGTCAAAGTTTTCTCAGCATTCCTTTGTTCAAATTGCCCTGAATGGTTTCCTTGTCCAGCCGCCACCAGTCCGTGCGCAAAGGAACAGACTCGGCGGAGTTGTCCGACTGTCAAATCTCGTATCAGATGCGAGTTGCAATCAAACGCCTTGTCAGCCTTTTGTGTACTAAGATGGCTAAAATGGCTAAATAAAAAAAATCTACACATTGAGGGACCAACACCAACACTAGTCCAAAGTCAAAATCTGGCCCGCCGACTACTGACTGCAATTTTGCAATTTGCAATCAAAAAACGCCATGGCACGATCGTGACAAGTGACAAACGTCCAAGCGATGCGGCCTCATCCAGATGCGGCCAAGCCAAGAAACTGGTTCATCCGCGATGCGCCGGGCTAGCCGGTCGTCGGTTCTCGAGGCATGTGCTCCGGGGCTTTTTCATTTTCGGTCCTTGATCTCGGAGGAGAGAAGAAGGAGAGCGAGGGAAAAAGCCTCTAAAGGTTTTCGGATAGTCGAGTTTCCGGAGACTAATTGGCATCTCGTGACCGTCGATTTCTAATGTCAGCTGGTAGGCAAGAGAGCTGCTGGTCGCTCGGTAATTCTATCCTCATTCAGCCAGTTGGTCAACTGAGGTTCATCATCTACCGCTCACTCACCAACGCACACAAAGTGTAAAGTAACGATTGGTATCCCTCTAGGGTATCTTTTCTAGCTACCAAGATACACCCTTGTTGTATGACAGGGTTCCAAACCTGACAGACATGGATGTTTGATTCCCTGCAAGCTTTTTCCGTCCTTGTCGGCACAACCCTTACCCATTCTCCCTGCAAACTCTACTGCTTCCCCAACACGGATTATTGTAACCCGGAGTAGCATCGGAATTGGAGAAAACCCCCTCGAGTAATCTCATTGAGCAAGAGTGGAGAGATGCAGTTGAATTCCATACGGCCAACGACAAATTTGGATGATATCTCGTACGGAATTTCTGTCAGCCCACTGTACAATCACCCCACTGATCAACCTGTCTGGAGTTTCTCGGGCCCATCCTTGCTCGTAAAGACTGTTCTGGGGAGGTCCCCGATTCCCCGCGCCCAATCCTTGCTCGTAAGGACTGTCCGGAATGAGCGTGAACCTTGTGAGATGGGCAGGGAAAGTATTAGTCACGGGATCAAACCAACCAGTGAAGACACCAAACTTTGAGTGCTGCTCTGATGCTGGCAGGAAGCCTCCAAGATTGTTCATTTCTACTCTGAGACTCAGGAAGTAGTATTGGTAACTTGTAACTAAGCTACAGTATTAAAAGCAGGGGCAGTTGGGCGCGCATTCAGTGGGTTGATGGTACGGTTTGTAGGTCAGTTTGCATGGTAAACAGTACAGAAAGTTGTCAACCCATGGTAGGATAGAGCAGCTAGAGGGTAGATCCATGACATAAAAATATAGGTAGTTGGGTGTGCTACTACAGAGTGTTGGCATAAATGCCGTACGGTTTGTAAGGCAGTTTGCATTGTAAAAACGTCAAAAGGTTTTGTCAACCCACAGTAGGTATAGAGCAGCTGCAGGGTACGGCTCATCAGCACTAGGCGCAGATATACGATGAATGCGTTGACGGGTTCAAGATGACTGTGACTGCTACGTGATGTCGTTACGGTAGAACGTTGATTCGTTCTGTTGACAAGAGTGGCGGCCAACCACGGTAGGATTGTCGCAGTCGTCCATATTATCTGGCGAATTGTCGTGATTTGTTCACGTATCCCCACAGCTTCAACCAACCTCAATGGTTACAGGAAGCAGGTTTGCTGCAGCTTGACGTGTCGAATATGTTTAACCTGCGTAGTGAGGGGTAATGTGACTCGATTAACAGAGCGGCCCAACATGTCGTCCTTGATAAGAAGCATCAACTCTCGCCTTGATCAATCCTTCATCCGTCTCTTTCTTGAACAAACTCTTGTTTAGAACCCTCGCTCGAACAGCCAACTCCTCACTAAGAATCATGTTGTACGTCGACGTTGCCAACGACAAGCCGCTCTGCGTGGACCAGAGCGTCCTTGATGGTAAGAACCAACCCCATCAGCATCATCCTTTACTCACCCCCTAGTGTTCCCCGACGAGGGCGCCCAGCCTCTCGCCGTCATTGACAATGGCAAGTCCCGCTAGGGCAGGACCGGCAAGGTCAAAGTCAAGCTACCAGACGGCCAAGAAAAGAGCTACTTCCTCAAGGTATGTCCTTGTCCTCACCATCAACGCAGCCAGCTTACCCTCCAAGGTCATCCGTCTCGGCATCACCGGCCGCGAAATGTGCGAGGGCGAGTACGAGTCCCTCACAGCCATGCACGCCGTCGTCCCCGGCTTCTGCCCGCAGCCCTACGCCTGGGGCAAATTCCACTCCGAAGACGCCTACTTTCTCCTCACCGAGTATCGCCACATCCTCAGCCAAGTACCCATGCCCTTGTTCCCTATCCCAGCTCCCCTCAACTGACCAGAGTACCAGCCCGCCGAGCCAGACGCCCTCGCCCAAGGCCTCGCCACGCTGCACACCGCATCCGTCTCGCCGACCGGCCAGTTTGGCTTCCACGTGCGCACCAGCCACACCCGCGTCTCCCAAAACGTCGCCCTTCGGGATGACTCGTGGTGTGTCGTCTTCACCGCCCACCTCGGCCACATCCTCGCCGAGGCGCAGCCGCTTCTACCGATGCCCAAGTGGGAGGCGGTCGCGCAGCTGCTGCTCGCGCGCGTGGTGCCGCGGCTGCTGCGGCCGCTGCAGCAAGACGGACGCGTGCTAAAGCCGAGTCTGCTGCATGGCGACTGCTGGGACGGCAACACCGGCATGGACGCGCAGGGCAGGGCGTGTACGTGGGATTTGAGCGCGTTTTACGGACATGCCGAGTATGATGTGGGCAATTGGCGCGCGCCGAGACATGGGCTGAGTGATGGCAAGTATCTGGCGAGTTATCAGAAGCTGGTTGAGCCGTCGGAGCCGAGTGAGTTGACCCATATCTGTGAGGGGGGGTGAAGCTAACGTTGGGACAGAGGAGGATTGGGAAGCAAGAAATCGTCTGTATTCGCTGAGTTTCAACTTGTGCAATGCAATGTACGTGCCTGGGTCGGACCAGGGACCAGTGCAAGTGTCGATTTTTGACAATTGTGTCGGAGACTTTGACTGACGTTTCATAGTGTGTACCAAGACATGGTGACGCTGTGTGAGATGTTTTGCAAGGACGAGTTGGTCGCGTTGGGAGTGTAAATGAAGTAAAGATGGATTAGCTTTATGCGTGAATGAGTGACAAAAATTGGAACTAATCTTATCCGTGAATTATTTCTCAAATTTAATCCAAAATCGCGACTTGGCATTGCATCCCGGGTAGCCTGTCAGGGGTGCTTGCTTGGCGGGGACCTCCTGTCTATGAAATGAGACTCCCTTTTCTCGAGTCAACAACTAACGACTCCCTTTCCTAGAGTCAGCAACTAACGATCGTATCCTTTGGCGGAACAGTCTAAAATGGACTCTCGATACGGCGCGTTCAACATTCCGCGCCGGCCCGTCACCAGCGCCGCGGATCCACCACCTCCGTACTCGGCCCTCCCCGACCGGCCGCCACTACCTCCGCGTCTGCGCGCCAGCAAGTCCGTCGCCCAGCTGCACGAGCGGCCGGTGCAGCACCCAGACCGCCCACCGCCACTTCCACTCTCCAAAGACAAGTCGGCGACTACCCTCCCGCCCGGGTTCATGTTCCAAGAGGGTACCTCGCCGTTGCTACCAGACTCGGCCCCCCCGATCCGCAGGGCCAAGAGCTCCGTAGACCTCCGCCGGCCCCAAACCGCCCTCCCCCAGCCGCAGGACTCCTCGTGGAAAAAGGCGCTGGACGAGGCACAGTACCTCGCCTCCGGCCTGCTCTCCAGCCCCGCCGAGTCGACCCGCCACCACACCATCATCCGGCACTCCAGCGCCCTCGTCTGGTACCGCGGGCCCGCCACCGCCGTCACGCTCTCCGTGCTCGCCGACGCGCCGCTGCCGCCCGCGCGCACGCTCTGGCTCCAGCAAAAGGGCTTCTCGGGCAGCATCGGGATGAGCGTGAAAGCACTCGTCGGGACCAAAAATGACTGGCTGGACGTGACGCCAGCGAGGCGGGCCGAAGTGGCGGACCTACCGGTGAACGAGGAGCGCGGGATCCAGCGTGATTGGAAGCGCTTCGCAAGCAAAGCGACGGGCAGGACAAGGGGGCATTGCCCGCGGGAGACGTTGGTGGTGCGGATCCCGGCGGCGGCGCAGGACGGCTACTTTCGGGTGGTGCTTTGCGGGGAGCCGGGAAAGGTGCTGGTCGGCAGCCCAGTGTTTCGCCTGGCGAGCACGTCGGCGGACGTGAGCGTGCTGCGCGGCGCGGGCCTGCGCACCATGCCGCTGGAGATGGGCGTCAAGATGGCCTCGGCCGTGGCGAGCACGTACGTCACCGCCGCGACCGGTGCGGCCGCCGGCGCGGCCAAGATGGGCGCGGGCAAGGTGGCTGCCAAAGTGACAAACACGGCCGTGCGGAGGGTGGCGAAGCAGGCGTATCGTGGCGCGGTCGGCGACGCGGTCAAGGAGAGCTGGAGCACGAGTACGGCGGCAAGGTACGAGCGCGCGGTGTCGTCGGCGATGATGCAGCCGACGGTCGGCGTGCTCGGCGGCGCAGACGGCCCGGAAGCCCCGTTTCCGCTGAACCTAGCCGGTCGCGTGGTGCGCGGCACGGGATACACGCGGGCCCGCTACGGCTTTCCGACCGCCAACGTGGCCGGCACCTCGGAAGAGCGGACGATGCGCATGGCCGGCTACTTTGCCGCCTGGGCGCGCGTGCTGCCCGGCGAGGACTGGTGCGAAGCCGTCGTGCGCATCGGGCCCGCCGAGAATGCGCCCCCGAGTATCATTTCCAAGAACGCAGTCGCTGTGCATATACTACAGGACATGGACGACGTGGAGCTGTGTGACGCGGCGCTGCAGGTGCTGGTGATGGGCTTTTTGCGGCCGCTGGCAGACGTACATGTGGATGTGGCGATGCAGCAGCACGCGGATGATCTGTTGACGACACTGGCGACGTTGGCACGGGAGGACTGGCAGCCGCGGACGACGATGGAGAGGGTGAGGGCGGTCAAGAGTGCGAGGTCGTGGGGGGAGCGGCTGGATGGGGTGACGGGGATGGTGGCGAGGAGCGTGGATAGGGTGCCGATGCACAAGGCGGGGATAAGAAGTGAAGCAGGGATGTTGAGGAATGAGGGGTTTGGGAATGGAGGGCTTTGGATACAGAGGTAGGGTGGTGATGGTGGAAGAGTTGGTGATGCGAGCATGTCGGAGGAGTGGACAGTGTATATTAGTTTTACAAGATAATCAAAAGGGATACTATATTATCGATCAATCACGCTTTTATAGTACTTGGATCTTGTCTTGGACTGTTGTCTTGTACTGACTGGTGATGCTTGTCAACATAGACCAACATGTTTTACAGACCAACATGTTATCAATCTACTACTATTTTCTCTTCTATATGTTTAATACACCACTTTCTCTTCACTATATTCATCTGCTACCTCCTCTTCATTATATTTAGTCTACCACTTTCTCTTCACTATATTCATCTGCTACCTCCTCTTCATTATATTTAGTCTACCACTTTCTCTTCACTATATTCAGTCTACCACCTCCTCCTCACCTCAACCCAACCAACACCCCATCCCCTACACCATCCGCCGAATCACCTCCTCCAGCCTCTCCTCCCCCAGCCCCAACTCCCTCATCTTCCCCCTCAACACCCCATCAACCTTGCCCTGCACATCCGCCCCCGAGCCCTCCACCGCATGCGTCACAAAAAACTTCCTCCCCGCCGCCTCCGCCTCCCCCGCCGCCATCGCCTCCTCACACTCCCGCAACACCTCCCGCACCGGCCGCTCCTCCACCGTCCACCCGCCCCCGACCACCGCCTCCGCCGCCGCCAGCAGCTCCCGCTGCGTAAACCGCAACGACGGCGCATACACCGCGCCATTCCTTACCCTCTCCAGATCCTCCTCCGGCAAGCTCAGCGCCGCCGCGCCCGCCTCCCCCGCAAACCGTGCCGTCGCGCTGCTCATCCTCCCCTCCGCACCCGTCCACACCGTCGCCCGCCGCTCCTTCGGGTCTACACCCCATAGCCCCGCCCCGACCCCGTACTCCATCCACGGCCCCGTCACCACCGACACCCACGCGCTCACCCCCAGCTCCTCCACCAGATCCCGCACCCTCTTCTTGTCCCCCAACAGCCCATTCTCCTTGGTCAAGCCCTCCGCCAACGGATCCGGCCCAAACTCCCCCGGAAACACGTACCGCACCCCCGCAGCGGCGGCCGCCCGCACGGCCGGCTCCTGCACCGCGAGCAGCTGCGACAGCGGCGGCAGCAGCACCGCGGCGTCCTGGCCGGCAAACGCAGACGCGAGAAAGGATTCGGACAACAGGTCCCCGGTGACGACGCGCACGCCGGGGGGGAAGGAGGATGTCGAGGAGGCACGTTGGATGGCGGTGATGGTGTGGCCGGCGGGGGAGGCGAGGAGCGCGCTGAGGAGCGGCTTGCCGACGGTGCCGGAGGCGCCAATGATGGCGATTTTGCGCGGCTGAGGGGTGATGGGCATGGTGGTGCGTGTGTGTTGGGAAGGGTGATGGATGGTGATACAAGTATGGGAGGACTGAGTTGTGTGGTGCGATTGTTGGTGAGACTTGACACTAAAGGGTGCATATGATGAGGGTATAGTCAAGTCAAGTCTCATCAACCGACGTGGTGATAAAGGCGACGAGTGTTTCGTCATCGCCGGATCAGCAATAGCACATCTACATGCTAGCCGTTTTGGACATCGTTCACATCTACAGCATTCACATCATACAAATTACGCAAATCAAGTTGAATCATGATTATCATTCAATTCTCATATCCATACCACCACCGCCACGCCAGACGGGAATCCCGAAAACGTGTACTTTTGTCCTGTCCAACCAAAATCATGCTGTGCTCAAAACGAGCCCAATAACTATACTCTTGCGCAGAAGAGAACCAGGGAAATAATAAAGCCATAAGAATACCAACGCTTCAAGGCAAATGCAAGCCGAAGGGAGCGCATAACCATGCCAACTGTAGTGCAAGAACAAAAAACCACCGGCCGTTATTAAAACATCATTATCGACAGTGGGAAATAAAAATCGCCAAACTCCGTAATCGTATCATTGCCACGCAGCCTGAGACGCTCTCCGATAGATGGCGTCCTGCAGACGTCAACAGGCCGCCACAGACTAGCCCTTATCCAAAGGAGGCTATCCACGGATCGCAGTCGCCGGGACGAATCGGTCGGGCGCCTGCTGCGCGTGGAAAGCCACGTCCGCCGCCGTTGTGCCCGTGGCAGGCGTAAAGCTCGGAGACACGGATCGCATCGTAGACTTCGCCGTGGCGTACTCAACCGTGTTCACCAAAGGAATGCTGTCCTTACCCGGCGACGTCGGCGGCGACACCTCGTAGTTTTCGAGTATCTGCGCATCCCCCGTGTCGACCTTGGGCCGCAGCGGCGTCTCCGTGGGGGACGTCTTGAGGCCGAAGAAGCAGTACTTGTTGACAAGCTCCTCATACGAGGAGCTGGCAATAGCAGTGCCAGGGGCCGCGACCACAACGGTCTGTGGCGCGCCAAAGTTGGAGAGCATCGAACCCTTAGTGTTGCCCTTCATGTACAATGTGTCGGCCTCCTTGGTAGACGCATCCTTGCGAGACTTGATAGCGTCTAGCGAGGCGCCAAAGTCGTAGCGGTTAGCAAAGGCGGCTCCGCTAGGCGTGGCCAGCGACTTTATAATGTTGTCGCTGGCCAGGTTGTTGAACGACTTGGACTTGAGACGTAGGCCGGTTCCGCATTCGCCCAGATACTCGTGTAGCGGCTGGTCGAATCGGAAGCCCGTCTCGTCGGCAAAGTCGTCGAGCGACGTAGGCATCGAGACTGGTCGCGGTGTATTGTTATGGCTCTGACGACGGCTGCTGCGCGGCAGATTACCAGGGGCCTTGTTAGTGCCGTTAAACTGACCCTTGCCGCGTTGAGGCAGGAACTTCTTGTGGAAGTCGACCTGGAAGTTGGAGCCGCTGTTGTTGTCCCAGTATTCCTGGCCATTAACCAGGTAGCGGATGCAGAAGAAGAGCGTCTTGCACTCGAGGTTGGCCGTGTCAGCCAGCTGAATGGACACGGTGAAGCGGTCGTAGCCAGGGCCCTCGCGAGCGTCGATGGGGCAGGTATACTCTCCTGTCACTTCTGACGTCGTCTTCCACCCGTCAAGGGTAAAGCGGCAAGTGATGAGCTTCTCGAAAGCGAGGTTGGCAACGCTGATGGACGCTTGCAGAGACTTTTGATCCTTGGACAGCCACACCTTTTCCAGACGAGCGGGCAGGGCTCGGCGGATCAGGTTGTTGTCGTGGGGAAAGTTGGTGGTTGCGAGCTCCCACTCAAAGGGAGGCGTGCGCGTCTTGGGGCCGCCCGGGAAGGGGTACTCATTGTCGCTCTCATAGGCTTCCACTGGGGAGGACCCGGCACTGACAGCCAGAGGTCGGTCGACCTGGAGGAAGTGGCGGACATGCTCCAGGTGCGAGTCGAAATGGACGGCCTTGGAGAAGACGGGGGTCCCGGGCATGCTCAAGGGACGACGGCGAGAGGAACCACGCAGAGCCGGCCGGACGAGCTCGCCCGACTTTTTCCTGACCATTTGCGGCTTATAGCGCAGGTCCTCCTCAGACTCGGAGGAAATGGTGGCCGAGGTCTCGGCCGACGTGGAAAAGCCAGCATGAGGCTCGGTTGCGGAGCGGCCGTGGCTAATGTGGCGGCCGGGACTACCAGCATAGGGCGAGAGGGCAGTGGTGCTAAAGCTGATGCGTAGAGGCGACTGAGCCTGGGCGTTGTAAGAGGGGTCGGCCAGGTTCTCATCCGAAGACAAGGGCGTGCCCTGTGACAATTGGCTGACAGCGTCCCGAAGATCCTTCAAGTCGTCTCGCGACGAGGGCTTGAACTCGTCATCACTACCAGAGGCGGACTCGGGAGGGGAGATGATGGCACCGGCGGGGATGGGACGGACATCGGTAACGGGGGGAGGAGACTGTCGCAAGCTCCGGGTCGGAGGAGGATGGACGGCTGTTGATTCGGGGCTGATGGTTGTGACTGAGGGTGCGCGACGGTGCTTATTTAGGTACGAGGCCGAGTGCGGAAGTGAGGGACGAGAGCCATTCTGTATGGAAGAGCGTCGGCTGACGTCTGGAGAGGCGGAAACCGAAGAGGCGGGTGACCGTGATGGCGGCGTATAAGGCATTGCCAGAGACGGGCAGCGCCCTCTCGCAAGGCAGTCGACTCTGTGTGGCGGAAGGTTGGGTGGTGACAATTGGACGTTGTTCGACTAGCAGTGCCTATATGAGAAGCACTGTAGGATGAGATCAAGCGAATAATTCGAGGTGAAGATTCGGCGATTAAAACATGGAGGTGGGGGGTGAGATGTCCAAACGGCTCTAGGGACTGGGGGAGGTGTTAGTGATGGAGTTTCAGTTGGTACAAGGGTGGTCGGAATAAGCAATGGATGCGAATAGATGGAAAACGGGAGAAATAGATGCACAGGAGAAGCAAAATAACAAAACAAATGCGAGTTGTAGATGTTTGGCGGTGGTGGGTTGAACCTACGTCGGAGAGATCGGATGTGCCGCAGTGGATGGAAGCGGCCGCAGAAGAAACAAGGTTTGGGCAATATTCCAGCAACCAAACCAAGCACAATTTGCGGTAATCAAGGCACGCTCGCTCGTAGATGCGGGATGGATATAATAGATGAGAGAAAAAGACGACGAGGAGGCGGTCGTTGAGGGTATAAGGAGGAGAGAAAAAGAAGAACTGGATGTTGGTCGTCGAGTCGCAGGTGGCGGAGCAAACGGGTAAATGCTGCAGCGACTGTACCTGGCGAACCGGAAGCGACGAGGGGGACGGTCGAGGCGAGAGACACGAACGAGGAGGACAAGGGACCCAAAACCCAAAACCAGCAAGAGATAAAATGACGAATTGAAGAGAGGTATATGAAAAGAAGACACAACCCCTCGACCTTGACGAGAAAAGGAAAAAAAAAGACCTTGGTCCTGCGTGAGGAATGACGAGGGAAGAGCCGTGAGGAAAATGTGGTGGGGGAGGCGTGTTTTTGATGTTTTGGGTGAGAACCGTAAGATGGCGCTAAAATGAGTTTTTTAAAGGCCTGTAGGAGCGCTGAAGGACGCTAAGCGACAAGGGGGAGGGGGAGTTGTCTGGGGAGGTTTTTTTAGTGGTTGCAGGGGGCCGGTGACTAGCGGTTGGTGCGCTGGAATTGGATGATGTGCTGAAAGTGGAAGTGCTGAGAGTGCTGGAACTTGGCGGATGAAGCCGCTGGAAGATGCCGGGAGGTGCTAGCAGTGGCAGTACACGAGGCTGTGTTGCTCATGAGGTTTAATAAAGAAGAAATATGGAAGAATAAAAATACTGCAGGTAGTTGAAATGCAATACAAAATTGTATATGCAACATCTGCATCATTTTAAATCCAATGCAATTCTCGCATCTCCTTGCAAACTCCAGTTCTCCTGCGGTGGCCTGCTCGCTCGCCTGCTTTCCTGCATGCCATGGCCGATGGCGCGCAGGATGTTGGGGCGCTTGCGTTTTTAGCGGGCCAATTAGCTTAGCAAGTGGGCCGATGCTGTGAAAATCAGAAAAGAAAAAACTGGAAACCCGGTTTCTATGTATTTTTTTTTATGAACGATCATGATGGATGTTGTCCGCGTTTGCTTGTCCTTCTTTGTCAACTGCATGCCATCGTCACTGCGGCGTCTTGGCCTTGCTCGGCATCTACCTTGATGCTGTATTCCCCCGTTAAATGAAAACCCGTCTACAATTCCTCGCCTCACATCCGCGGCGACCATCACCGCCTTCCCGTACCGGCCGCTAATGTCCCTAGCAACCGCGTCCGTCTTTGCCACCGAGAGCTTGCGAGCCCACCAAAGAAAGCCACACACCATCACCAAAAACACCAAAACCACGCCATCCAAGTCGCTATCCAAGCCATCCCCAACCAATGCAAGTAGGACCCTGCAAGGTGGCAAATGGCAGGCAATGGCAGGCAATGGCAAAGCACGGCATGCCACATCAAGTATTCCATCTCCAGTCATCAGCATTAGCATTCGCCATCAATCAGGCAACCTGCCAGAACAAGTCCGCGGCCATACCTACATACAGACGTATATAGTATCAAGTCCAGTGTCACGCCATTCTGCCAGACAATAAGCACGGCCATCTCAGCCTCTTCTAATGCCCTCACCTTGGCATGTCACCCCTACAAACTACTAGTAAGCCATTCTCCCTGCTTGCCTGCTAACGGCAATGGTCGAGATGCCCTCTGCTCCGGGATCTGGACCCTGAACCCGAGAGGGTTGCTGGGAAAAAAGTCAAACGTCGTCGTCCACATGGCCCAGTCTTGGAATCTTGGGACTTGGACCTGTCACTTGCACTACGCATACGGATGCAGCATAGTCGTCTCCCAAATGGCCATGCACGGCCCCATCCAGCATCAAGTCGCACAACCCTCCCGTCTGCCGTGACAAGGGACGGCTTTGGCTTTGACTTTTTTCGCCTCCAAGGCGACTCTGCACTGCAACGGCTGGCGTTCGCTTGAGTATACGATGGGTCCGTTCGCCTGCATGCTTCGTAGGCCGGAGTCAATGGGAGGCTATTGGAGGGTTAGGTATTCCAACCTTGTTTTGGCCCTTGCCTCGTTTCCCCTTGTTCCCCCTTTCCATCTCGTCGCCCTCGCCTCGCCTCGCCTTTGTCGCCGCTCCGGTCTCCCACAGCCGGCTCCGGCAACCAGTGGGGCCATCGAACCACGTACAAGTACCGAGTGGTCGTGGTCTGGACTAACTTACTATCGAGCTGACGGTCCATGTCATCTGTCGTGTCTCTCGACAAGGTTTGCTGGAATATCTCGTCAACGCTGAGATGGCGAGACCCGGGCGTTGCTTCCCCAGACAGTCTATACTGACATCTCGCAGCCCTGGTCGAAGCCGCTTGGATCAAGAGCACGCACGGGGTGACGACTGGCGAGGTATTTCGCCCTTGACTACGCGTAGCATGACAAGCCCGCTTGCCCACCGGTCGCCGCCGCCTTGGTTTGGTCGACTGGTGCGACGCTAGCCTGTCGCTGTTTGGCTCGCCAACACCGCGCCCCTTGTCGGGGCTGATACGACTGGGTGCGAGCTGGCTATCATTGATCGGTAGCTATCTGTTAGTGCCAAGATGGACAAGTAATGATACAGGTAACAGCACTAGCTATGCGGTATTACTGAGTAGCCCGCCCTCATAATACTCGAACCGCCCGCGGCGCATGGTGATGATCTGCTTATCAAGACTGTCTCCATTCTGTGGCGCGGAGTGGTCATTTTGGGACGACACCTGAGGAGCCAGCCCCTCCAGCTGAGACACCAAGAGCAGACCTACCTAACCCATGGGAAGGAAGTAGCGTGCTCAGAGGAACCGACTTGGCTGCAGCTATCGTGACATTGTTTACCCGGCGTCTTGGACGTTGTGGATGTTAGTCTAGGTTGCTGGTGGCAGGTATGTAGACATCTACATCTAGGCGCTTGGTGTCGTGGCTTCTCCTCTTCTCCATTGAAGGTGCATCCCACGGGGAAAAAACTGGTCACAGTTGGGTCAATAACCCGCTGGCAATAAGATCTGCTCCAGAGAATCCCAGCACCCTCCATAATTTTGTCCCAGTTGCATCAGAGTTTTCTTCAATTCCATCGCAAAAAGTTTCGAGATAAGGCTGCACAGGCCATGCCGGGATTAGTGGGGCCCGCCTAAACCCACCTGGTACCGAATCGCTGGGCAAAAGCTAATAGAAAATAGGGAAAAAATAAGAGAGAGAGAGCGAGAAAAAAAAAAGAAAAAAATTGTCTTGCCTGCAAACGAACTGCGAGCAGGTGGGGCTCTTTATCCTTTGCTATCGTCTGCCTGCCCACATTGGTCTGGTCTGGCTGCGGAGTACCTTATCCGTCTCTCTTATCATAGGTAGCCACAGCCACAGACAGACAGCCTTTCAACTCCAAACGAGTTATCACTGCTGCTGCAGCTAAAACTTTTCCTGGCCTCCCATCACTCCCCCCCTCATCCACCTCAACGGCCTACAAGCGTCCTGCATCTCCACGGATCTAATATTTCCTCCCTGCCAATCATCACCTCGAACACACTTGACTACTAGACAAATGCCCGCGCCGGTGCACTTGATATCCGCCGAGCTTGTCCATTCACGTTGAGATGTGGTGGCCATCCACAAACAAGACAAGCCACAACCACAAACAGACAACGCATCCGGTCAAATTCCCATCACCGCCATCAATACCACCATCAATACACCATCAATACACCATCACCTTGTAGCCGCCATTCCCCTCGTCCAAGCCTCGCCCAGTTAGCCCGCGGTTTTAGTGTCCATCGGTGCGTCTACGAAGCTATAACCAAGACGCCACACCTCAGCCGTCCCCCTCTCGTTGGCGGAAAGGCTTCTCAACAAGACGGCGACTTGCACACCATCGCATTCCTGCCTGCCTCGAGCCTTTCGCGCGGAGCTGTCCCGACCCGACCCCTACGACAGAGCCCCTCGTCCAATATTGCCAGTGGCTATCATGGCTCCCATGGCTCCCTACTAACAAACTGTCGGTCGTGAGCGGGGCTTCCAAGTCGCTATTATGTACCAGACAACTGGCATCGCGATCGCACAAACGTCGACAGTCAGCCCGTGCTGATCGCCATCCGTTTCTACCGGATTGGCATCTGACGACAAAGCTTTGCACGACGTAATACGACGACAAACCCATGTTCAGTCAAGGAGCAAAGCCAAATGAGACCAGGACAGAGCCCCATCCTTGACGCGGCCAAAAAAGACATCGACGATGCCGCCATGTGGGTTTCCTGTCACCTAAGAAAAGCGGACACGGCCAAAACTGGACCGTTGTGCTGCACAGGCTGTATTCGCTGCCGTCTGCCCAGCATTGCGCTGCGCGGTGCCGTCACCAGTCGAAGCCAGACAAGCAAGGAGCTCACTGCGCCGCCTGCTCAATCCACCTGTGCCACCTCGACGGAGAATGGCGTCCGAACACCTCCTCACCGAGCACCTTATCAGACATCAGTCCGACAGCCTTTGAACCGCTATACCTCTCTGACATTCACACTGCAGCTGCAACCTCACAACTCTGCGACCAGTCTGCAACACTTGTTGCCCGTGTCCATCTCTTACCGCCTATGCCATGTAACCCTCCTCTCATCCTGCCTTCACACGCCTCATCCCCCAGTCGACGTGATTGGCTTCTCGATTCGATCGCTTGCACCATAGCCTGCTACCTTGATGCTCGGTCGCACGCTAGCAGGGGCAAATATTTCTGTTCCTCTCCACTATCGTGCATGGTGCTAGCAAACCGGGCATGGCTTCTCTTGTGCCAATTTGCAATTTGCAAGGGGAGGACAAGGACGTCGATCGCGAAAGCTCTTCATCTCGCTTTGCCTCGTGTGCCGTTGCACATACAGTAGGAAGAGCGTGCGCCAAGATCCGCCGAGATATGCGACAGCTAGTACCGGTACTGTGCAAATACGGTTGTGGAAGCGATGCGCCAATTCGCCTGTCTAACTGTCTCACCAGTCATCACATCAACTTCCACGCCACTTCCATATCCTCCGACAACGGTCCAAGATTCGCCACTAGATAGATCCCTTGCAACCAAGTCCTCACAGCCTCCCCCTCTTCCTCTCGGAATTGCGGACGCGCCGAGCCTTGTCCTCGAGTTATTCGGACACTACGCCACTAACTGTCTCTCTTTTATTAGAAGGCCACCGGTATGCATTCTCGCTCAAGGTCCGTCCCAAATGATCGTTCCCGTACCCACCACCGGTGCGCACCGCATACCCCACCTCACGATGCTGCTATTATATGGACAAAGAATAATGAGGCTCAACGGCTCAACGGGCTCAACATATGCGGACGACTGCCCAATAACGGTAAAGAGGCCGAACAGCCGCAGCTTCGACATGAGGCTTATTTATCTGCGACTCCAAAAGCCCAAACTGCGTATTCGTAGACAGGACGCGCCCTCGAAAGCACCACCTCCGCACCAGCCTGGTCTATAATCTCCGTGCAAACATTCTCACAAGCTTGTGGCTTGACGAGCGGCACAGAACTTTTGCTTACAAGTGTACTTGCCATCGTCGCGATGCATCAAAGACGCCAAATACCACGCAGCGGAGGCAGCCTAAGCCTAGCCTGCCCCAGCGGCTGCATCCTTCACTTGGCGGCGGCGGCCGTGAGTGCCTCGCGTTATCTGCCCTCCGTCTGACGCCTCCGAACTGGCCGGATATAGTCCACACCGACTGGCAGCCTGCGCGGCATGGCAGAAACGCAGCCATGCCATGCCATGCAATGTAGGCAGTACGAGGACCATGCACGCCTGCATTGGCTCCGCGCCATCTCCCCACTGACCGTTTGTCGGGCGCCTCTGTCTGTGGCGTTTCTTCTTTGCCGTCTGGAGTTGTCGACGGGAACGAGGCGTGGTCGGCGAGCGGATCGACTCGGTTACGGGGAGCTGTAATTTGAGTCTTCAGAGCCCAATTCGGGCCGCCTGCTGTCACCATGATCAATTCCGGCCATACGATCCATTATATCCAGCATAGCCACTCGTACTCGGCTGGAATCTGGCTGGAAGGAGGAGTCCTGATAAGACGCTGTGTAACGGCTGGCATGCCTCGGGGCACAAAAGCCTCAAGCTTGGAACTGCAAGCCAATCATTCCCACCGACCTATAGTACGTCTCTACCTCCTTGACGACTTGTGCCACGCCACACCAGTGCCGCAAGTGCCACCAGGCATTATACAGAGGACTGGTCATGTGCGCAAATTACGTCCATTGCCCTGTATGAATGTCTGCATGCTTGGCTACGGGGCTATCAATTGCATCACCAGCCGTGCAGACGACGTGGCGCTTGTCTTAGCATTCCCCGCGTTTGACATCGTGCACGGAGGCTGGGGTAACAATGTGCCAGGCCTGTCGTCGCGAGGGCCGTTCAAAGTCGGGGAGATGCCGACTTTGCTTTTGCGACGCGAAGCGGTCAAGGTCCATTTCAGCCTCATTTACTAGGTTAGCATGGTGATCAACTAAAGTGCACACCGGACTCTGCGATTTAGACCAAATGGTCTAGACTCGAAGCCGGCATCTGATCGACAAGTCTGGCGCACCGACTAGACTGTGGTAGCTCCAACCCGATATACATGCTTTCGTATACCAATTGGAGGAGGGAGAGACGAAGCGCCCGCCATGACAGATGCAACGACGACGGCTATGCTGATCGGCGGGAGGGAGAGGCAAGGTGGCTGTGGCTGGCCGTAAAGGCTGGCGACGGCGCGGCTTGCAGAGATCGGCTCGTCCATTGTACGCGACGTTGCGAATCGGCGAGCAAGCTACGTGGCCTGCCGATACGTAGGGGATGTAGGGACGTAGGGGTTCTAGGGTCTTTTTAGTGGCGACAAGGTGCTTGATGGCAAATGAAGCCGCGGCAACTTGGTGTGGTGGTATATCAGGTTTTGGGGGTGTATTGTCTCCCGGGGGCACTGTGACACGCCAGATAAGGCCTACCAAGCAGGGACCAGTAAGGGCAAGATAAGGCAACATGTCCCGTGCAGAGGTGCAGAATGCAATCTGGGATAAGACTTCATTGGCAATATAATGGTGCATTGGTAGCCTGCGTGCATGGTGATGCGGAGCTGGTATTAACATGTCCTGCTATGGTGGCGCGGTTGTTACAACTCAACCAGCGTTGAAGATTTTTTTTTGTCTATCGCGTGATGTAGGTAAATTTGCCCGCGGCCAGAGACGGATTGAATTGAGATGAAAGAGGTACGTCCGGTGGTGTGTTGCACAGCGGGAACTGATAAGGATATACCCGGTCGGAAGTGCAGACCGGGTTTAGGGTTATCAACATGTCCATCCGTCTTGACGGATGGACTGCATGTATAAATACAGGTTTTATATAAGGACGATAGGGTAAAGGTTTGCCACCAGGGCGAGCGGCATGCGGTGCGTCGGGATGTTGTGTGGCACTGTAGTGCAAGAATTATGCCACGAGTTTTTTTTTTCATGTACACCTTTGGGAAGTTGTACGATGGTGGTATGGACAATGACGTCTTTTGTGTGACTTTTTTCTTGATGAGAGTGCTTGTGAGGTATGTAGAGGGTGGATTGGTGCTGTATCGCTGGATATTGTAGATGGCTTCTCCGGGGCATTCATTGTCAAAGGCAGTTATTCTTTAGACGTGCAAAGAGCAGGAAGAGACTTTTGAATTGTTAACGTTGACAAGTCCAAGGTGGTACCAAGATGGGTTGGTTGCACAGCATCATGAGACTATTCCCCCTCGCTATGGTTCTTGTATCGACATGTAGCTGAGTGTTGATCGTGCTACATGAACTTGGAATGGTAGAGTCTGCATAGTGGAGTGAAAATTCACGAATGGAGATGGAAATCGCTGGATAGAACTGGCGTAGGGCAACTCAGCAAGCTTTAAAAGTGAGTCAAGTTGACGCAATCGAGAGTTGTAATGAAATTGCGTGTGTTTGGGTTTGACTGGCATGATGGTAGATGGGGTATCGCTGGCCTACGCCAACGAGCACATGTCTGCGTTGCCAATCTTCAGAGTAGAAATGCGCCAGTTGACCATCATTATGTTCCCTCGACCACACGAGCCTTTTGATCCATTCCTGGCTCACGGCCCTGGCACACCAACTCCTCGCACGCATAGAATCCAGCCGCCGTAAATCGAAACGACCGACCGTCGCCCGGGTTTTGTCTACCGCGCCGGGCAGCTGCTCAACGACGTTTGGCGGAATTGGTGACCGAGTCGCTGCCGTCGGGGGGGAAGTTGATGAGTCCCAAGGGAACGGCCAGCGTCCCCGGCGAGGACTGTTGAGGTCAAAAAGTTGGCCGGCGCTGGGGCGGCAAGGTGGCGCGAGCTCGTGATGTCCGGTCACGGAATGACCTAGTCGTTTTGCTGAGAGAGAGAGGGGGGAAAGGAAGCGGCGGGAGGAAGTACGGCCGGGACTGCGTCTCCACCCACCGGATCGATCGTGACGGAGCCGGCTCCTAGGTCTGGCCACGATGGGCCGATGCTCGGAATCCGCACCGGGGCGAGCTCGTCCATACTTGACGCGAGTTTGGCCAAGGACATCGTCACAAAAGAACGGCGGGGTGCCGGGTGAGAAGGGAGAGCTGACGGTGGTCCGAGGACGTACTCGAGAGAAGTGACACCAGACAGCGTTGGGCTGGGTGAAGTCGTGCGCGCCACACCCTGCGGATGGGTATGTTTGTCACTTGCCTGTCTGTGTTGGTCTAACAGACTATCTAGGATCAGGCAAAGACAGAGCTGTATGGCTTCCATGGTGGCGAGAGCTCGGACGGCGTACTGGAGGAGAGCGGTTTCGACAGCGAGCTGCTGCTCGTGATAACGACCGACACCTGTCGCCACCACCAACTCGCTCTTTCCTTTCCAGTGCAAGCCAGCAACTAACCCCCATTTGTATCCTAGTGATCGTTCATCAATACCCTACCCATCATGGGCCAGAGAGTCCTCTTCTAAGCCAGAAGAAAAGCATAGACACCGACGGCAAGGGAGCCGAGAGCAGAGGCTGCTGGAGGAGCAGAACAGGCGAAATGCGTGGGACGCGGAATAGGGCCGAAACGGAGCGTATGTGAGGGTAGGCGTAAAGAGAAAGTAGAGGCAACAAGGTAGTAAACAGACAAGAAACGAGGAATGTGGATTCAAAGATGGCCTCTACGGCATTGAAAGGCAAGAAACGAAGCGTGAGACCTGACAGCGGCATCAGGAGGATCGAAAAGCAGAAGGGCAACAAGAGCGTCAAGTCGAACCTCTGTCGGATTTCATGAAATCGTTGAATATCAAGTATACCGAAACTCCTACCCAGAAGAGTCACTATCGGAGGCTTCTTCACAGCATATAATCCCTAGGGTCGCAAAATGTAAGAATGGAAGCGGCCCGCCAACATTGTGGCCGATCCATTCTGAGTAGAGATGAAGCTCCGGGTGAACAAAATTGCCCAGGTTGCCAAGAGGCAGATGCTATACGGATCTCAGTTCAACGAGACAACTTGGAGCACCATGGAAAACAACATCTCTGCTCGCTCGGGTTACTCCATCTGGATTGAAGCATAATCCGGCTATTTGCCTTCCGCGGCCCAGCCAAACATCCACTTCCGGCAAATGACAACGGTTGCGGAAATAGCCTTGCCATAGCTGCGGCAAAGCCGACTTTTTAATTTCTGTACTAAAAAAGCAATTAGCTTTCTTATGCATTCCCGTCCAGCAGCCCCCGGCTACGTACCAGTGACATCTTCCTGTAGTTGCTTCCCGCTACCAGTACCAGCAGGAAACAAGTGGCCAGGGTCTCGGTGGCCTCGGTTGAAGTGTAATTGACAGTATAAGCGACGCTCGTTGGAAAAAGGGTCGATCTTATAGGTGTAGAAATTCAGTAGCGTCTATGCTTCAAGACATGGCCTGGAGACCATCAACTGTAGAGCGCAGCTAAAAAGACCATCTTCAAATGACCTCGCCCTTTATCAACAACAGAGCGAATAGGATGTGGAAAATGCCTTGCAGAATCGGATTCAGAAGGTAGAGTGAAGGGTACCAATACTAATAAGTGTACGACACCCGGTGACTACGCAGCCAATAGGGCTCACTAGCTGAATGACTTGTACATGTTCTAGAATAGTCTCAACCTCCTGCAAGCCCATAAACGTTCTTCCTCCCATTTCTACTCTCATCCTCGTTTCTCCTCGTAGCACGGTTATGGGTACTGGTACATTTCAGTACATTTCATTCAACGACACCCGGATGTTCCGACTACAGTCTAGATAGTAGATTATTGATAATATGTAAGAAATAAACTTTACCTTGTAAACATTCGGCGAGGCACTTTTTTGTATAGATAGATTTATAGCCCACCAAGGTTTATACGAGAGTACTTGAAGATAAAATCCTTCACACTATAATCTAAATTATAAGTAATCTACACGGTGTAGCTTTTACTCTAAATGTAACAGTACTTATACTGTACTTACTGTCGTTCTTATAATTGCAGTGCGATCTAGCTTTGTGTGCGGTTGTATGAGACCAGTCTCGGTATTTTGACCATACCTGCTGAAAGTTTGATGAGTTTGTATAAAGTCATTTGCCTGACGATCCCTCTGTCTTACGATATAGTTACGTTGCGGTTACGTTGCAAGAACGCTCTAGAACAAAGGTAAAATGCACCCGGATCTCTCATTGCAGCAGTATGACTGTAGAGACAGCTTCCTTACAATTCATATTAGGTACCGATGTACGGATTCTGTAGACAGGAGACTATTAGCACAAGTCTTGTAGCTCGCAGCCCTTATAAAGACACTTGAATCCGCACATCTTATGCTGCGCCGCTCTATGAAACGTCTGCCACTCATCCATAATAACTGTCCCCCGGCTAAACGGCTTCAACCACCTCCTATACACGAAATGCAAATCCTCAAAATCGTGACTTTGCTTGTAGCAAAGTAGGTGAACTACTTTCTGGTCAACTCTATGAGAGCATAAGCTTACTATTTCGAATAGCGTCGCGGCTGTGCAGAGCTGCAAGTGTTTCATGTGGAACCCCAAGGGCAAGTATTCACCATTTATAACCAGATTAGCTTGTGAAGCTACGGGTGGCCGTTTCGACGGCACGGATGTAAGTTGACATCTTAAATTGCTTGTCCGTCTGTACAGGCTGCTAACATGTATGATAGTGTGGCCACATTGGTGACAGCATGTGGACATTTGCAAGGGAATGTTTCAATCGGCAAGCCTGCAGTGACTGTAAGCATGGCTGCCACTAGGGATACAACTTGTGTCCTTGGGCGAGAAATAATGCGGGCATTGTACCCTGTGTTGAACATGGACAGGATCAGGAACGCTTCAGTCGTTGTATGGAGTTCTCGATAGAGTTTAAGCTCGGCCGGCTGATAGCAGTGTTGCTAATAATATAAACAATATCACTTCACAATATAGATGCCCTTGGAGTTTTATTATATTGTAACAAACTGTTTTATTAACCCACCTTGGAAATAGAATTATATAGACTCTAATAATATCTGCTTAATCTCGTTGCAGCATGAATGTTGATTATGAATCCTAGCGCCCGCTCAGTGGGAGCCGGATTCCGCGCCCTGCTGACTACCTCCTTCCCGCAGGTTCCTTTCATTCAGTGATCAAGGTTTATTAGTAGCCTGCTTCTTTCGGACGGGGTGCGCGCTGCACGTTTGTCGGTAGCGATCAGGCGAGGGTGGCGTAGTCACGCTGCGGGTTGCGCTTGCCAGTTGTCAAGTTACTCTTGTAAGCTCTTCTCTAGCTTCCACTCTTTCTTTTTCCCAGTTTGCCAATCAACTCCTGTTGCTTCGAAGACGCTTGCTAGAGATACTTGAGCTCGTCTAGTACCTGCCGGAGTAGCGCCGCCTCGCTCTCTGCTTCATCGCCCGCTGTAGATCCTGAGTCCGATGCCGTGGATGACGCCCGCTGGACGCGCTTATTCGTCCGTCTTGCATCGTTTTCTAACCTCCTGATCGCCCGGTCGCGAGACCGGCTGCCCGTTTCTCGGTCGGCCGCACCAAACGGCTCCATCATAGATTCGGGTCAACGCTCAACAACAAAGATAAAATAGAGGATATAAAGATCAAATGAGGCACATAGTATCAAAGTAACGGTAGAGCTACCCGTGCTCTTTGCCAATGCCGTCACGCTGGTGAAAGCTGCGTAGTATCAGCACAGTACCAGCGGTGCCCCATTCCAAGGTTTTGCCTTGCACAAGGCGCGCTGTGCTACCGTACGCAAGCCTTTTTCCTTTTTTCTTCTGCTTGTTTTATTTTTGTTTCTGCAGTGGCGCGAGGCTGACTGGCCATTTTAGGCACCCACCAGGTACCATCCCTCAGCCGCAGCTGGCACAGCCTGTCAGATTCCCTCCGGCTGCGGCCTAACAAGCACAGAACATGCCCTCTGCTTCTCTTTCATCATCTCAAACCGCCCACCTACAGAAGTGAGTCGCTAGATCTATTGCAAGACTTGATCTTTTCGTGGTGCATGTATTCATACCCAGCACTCTAAATGGCGGATCGCTGCGGTTTCGACTGTAGGAATCGTCCCACCACCATCCCGCCTAATGGCGACATCTCAGGAATAGGAGTACGTTTTGGAAAGCAGCTCTAAGAGTTTCAGCGCTGACCAAGTTTTTAGGTAGTGACTGGCTATGTCGCAACAGCCGGGCTCGCTATTGTCATTATTACCGTTTCCGTTCTGTTTGCGCATGACCCCCGCGAGGATCCCTTCCAAAATCACACCGGGATACCAAGCTCGAGCCAAAGAGCATTTCGGCCGAACCCAGTCGATGTCGCAATCTTTGGCAGCTTTCGCAGATGGACTCTACAACCACGCTTCAAGGATGCCGCTCTCAAGGTGCGTCTGCCCATGTTTCATGGGACTAAACAAAGTACTGACTTGGCTCCCTAGTGCGTTCTAGCAATGAGCGATCTTCAGATTCTCACCGGTTATTCTATCCTTATCAGCGGATACCACCAGCTCTATTGCGGCCTCTCGGCGTATCATTGGCAGCTGTTGGTCTACCTGGCCTGGTTTTCCAGCCTGACACACCTGTCTTGCCTTACGTTTCTGAGGACCTACCTGTGCCACAGACACGTCGAACGGACCTGGAGGCTGGTTGCGATGGGTCTACTCATTGTCGCGCTAATGTTTGCCTTGATTCCAACTGGCAATTATGCGTGGGACGGCTTCGGCGGTCCCGATTCGTGGTCTGGTCTTGCTCGTATAACTCCAAGCGACTACGCAAGATGTCGTTATTTTTACAGCCCATCTCAGGTTTTCTCCCCATTCAAGTTTGTTTTAATGATCATGTCGATTCTCTTACTGGGTCTCGGCTTTCTCATTCGCCTGTTCAAGCTTCATAGGAGTCTCTCTGTTGATGGCATCGGATCGATAAGGCACAGCTTTTCCGTTCGCATACGTACACTCTTGACTCAACTGTATAATGGACTTGATCTTGGAGAATCCCCAAGGCCTTTATTGCGAATGCTTTTATACAGACCAGCTCTGGCAAGCTTTCTTGTTCTACGAGTCAGCCTTGATGCCTGGGCTTCAATGGCAGTAGAGGTATAGTCGCAAACATGTCCTCTCCGTTTCTGCGTTCGCCGGTGGCATTTTTTTTGCCGTGTAAAACTAACAAGTGCCCAGGTTTGGTGGCTACATGCAAGCTTCTCCTGGGGGGTTGTAAACCTCCAGGAAACTCGCGCGCTAAGTGATGACGGAAATAGCGACTGGACCTTTGGCCAGGTCATTCCCGTCGTGCTTCTCACAGCGCCAGTGTTATCTGCTTTGGAGTCTTTATTTCCAGGCAAGCATCTCGGTACCGGTTTAATAATTTGTTGCTTACGCTTACAGATCACTTAGGCACTGCAACAGATTTACGTACTGCGGAGCCAGACGGCACTGCGTCGGTAGCTTGGCATCCAAGTCAGACACAGGCACCAGAGCAAGAGCCTACACAAACAACTCTTCCAGGGACTTCGGAGCTTGCGGAACTTTCCATGGACCACCCGGACAGAGATTATTACGCCACTTCACCTTGGATGAACAGTTTCATTTGGTTCATCATGGCCGATATGATCGCCTCAACAACTTTGATTCTCTCTCGAAGCAACTCGGTAGACTCGGAAATCGTTAACCTGTTGATTCCTTCGGCGCAATTCTGGCTCTGGCTGCCTATCTATCACTTCCTCGTGATGGTTCTTTTTGTTCTGTTCTCTTTTCTTATAGAGGACTTTAGCGTAAGAAGAGGTTATCAGTCTAGTTGCTGCCGACAGCCAATAGTTGCCATCTTCTCGACATTAACACTAGCTTCTGGCCTTCTCATTATGGTTATTCTTCAAAGCATCTACGTAACTTCGTTTGCTTTTGATATCTTCACTGTCTTTGGGGTTTATATCTTTTGTGTTGGACTTATTGTACTACACCGTGTTTACCTTTCCTTATATAAGTATCTTAGAATATATAAGTAATATTCACTAGTGTTAGACTCCTAGTATATTAGATAAAGAAATACACTATATTAGTAGATAGCTTATAAAATTAATAGCTAGATAGAGGACTTAATAATAATATACTAGGAAATAGCTAGTTAAGTGTTTTACTATATAAAATATCAGTAGTAAAAATAAAGAAATCTACTTAACTCTAGATATAATAAAAGAAGTATTAATAGTACATATTATAATCCCTAAACTACTCTTTTATATTTAACTTCTCATTTATTAAGTAAAAGAAAATGTGACTGTTGGTAGACTTTTGTGGTCGAGTTACAACGCTATGAAATCTTTTTTTTTACCTTCTCTTTTCAGAAAGGAAAAAAAAGGAAAAAGCTAAAAACATAACACAGGCGACACATATATCGAACATTCTATTCTAACTCTTGATTCACTTCATTTTCTTACTGTCGTGAGACCCCGGTTGTTGGTTCAGTCACCCTCTTGCCATGGCCCTTTTCACAACAAAGAAATCTTCGAAATGGATATTGTTGCTTGCTGCAGGGTTGGGAAGTGGTTGAAAATTAAAGCTCACGCATAAATACTGAAAAGGAATCCTAATTTGTTGTGTGCTGCCCATGGCATTGGCGGCTCCCTGATTCGACGCCATCGGCAGCAACTTGCATCCGAGGCCAGTCTGCACATCTGTCTTCATGTATACGCGTCTCTCGAATTGCAAGTGCAGCCTTGGCTCATCCCAGAACCTACTACGTGGCGGTTGGAAGACGCCGAGCGTTGGCTACGAAGTATTGGCTGGCCGACGTATTGAGAGGTTTGTGAAGCTGTTCTTTACGTAGACACCTAACGAAGTGTTGAATTTTACCTGTGTTGCCAAGTCTGCCCTGGAGCTGTACCGCGGCCCTCTCACGAGTTGTAATGCAGTCAAGTTGCCCAGGGAACCCTCTGCTTTCGCAGTTGTCTTCCCGGCCTCGGCCGCGGCTTATCCGGATCCGCACCGACCAAGCAATTCACCGTCTCCGCGCCCTCCCCGGCATCATTAATCTCCCTCCCCGTCGGCCGCCTCCAGCCCCCCTCCAGCTTCCCATACACATCCAGCGCGTCCACCATTGTCCGCCCGAGCTGCATCGCCTTGTCCGCACGCGCATGCGCATAAAACGTCAGCAACTCCCCCGCCGCTTCCTCCCCATCGTCCCTCTCCAACAACGCCCGCGCAGCCTTTTCCACCCACGTCACGTCAAGCACCGACTGCGCCTCAAACGCGGTCAGCATCCGCGTCACCAGCGGCAGGAATGTTTCTGGTGCGGAGCACATGTAGTACAGCACGCGCTTGAACAGGCGCCCCGCAAAGGCGGACGCTTCTTGGAGTTGAAAGTCGGGGTTCAGGAAGCTGCCGGAGGCGCCGGCGGTGAGGTAGCGGTGGGCGGAGAATTCCGCCGGGACGGAGGTGACGCCGAGCCACCACGGCAGGAAGGGCGCGGCGAGGGAGCCGGTTGGCGCGTTCCAGATGCGGAGGAGGGCAGGCGGGATGGAGGCGTGGAGGCGGACAACTTGGCCGTAGCCGGCCTCGTCGTCGGCGATGCGCGGGTCGCGCACGCGCTCCATGAGCTTGGTCTCGGTGAGCGGCACCATGGCGAGGGTGGCGGCCTCGAGGTCCGCGGGCGACATGTACTTGAAGCCGGTCGCGTTGCCGTGCACATCGCCGTAGACGCGCAGGATGTTGAACGGCTGCCCGGAGGAGGGCGCCCACCAGCCCTGCTCGACCGCAAAGGAGACGAGGTTGTCGGAGCCCATGTGGTCCGGGCTCGCAGCAAAGTCGACGGGAAAGTCTTCAATGTAGCCGGGATACAGCACGCGCACCTCGTCCGAGCGGAGTCGCTCCGCGGCCCAGAGCCCGCGGCCGCCGGCAAACTCCCACACGACCCAACCCTCGTCCTTGTCCGCGATTAGATGCGTGTTGCCGGCGTCATATGTCGCGTAGCCATGGTCACGGATCAACTCGCCAATGATTTCAACGCCATGCCGCGCCGTATCCGCGCGCTCCAAGACCAGTCGAGCCAGGTCCGCGTACTGCACGCCGCGTTGCGGAACCGGCGTCATGGCGACCAGGTCTTTGCGGTTCGGCGCCCAAACGTCCCGCACGGCGACGCCGCGCTCGTTGACGCCGCCGTTGGTCAGCGGCGCCGGGAAGCCTTCGAAATCAGAGTACTCCATGCTCAGGTAGCGGTGGGTGCGGGGGACCTGCGGGATGGTGAAGCGCGTGCCGGGGATGGAGGCGGAGGCGGTCACGCCGACGGTGACGGTGGCGTTGGCGGGGTGCGGGAGGGACGGGAAGAGCTGCAGCCAGTGCGAGGATACCTCCTCGCCGGTGCCGCCGATGAGGACGGCGTGGTCGGCGGTGAGGTGCGAGCCGACGAAGAAGGCGTAGCTGGCGGCGGAGGGAGAGGCGAGCCAGAGGAGCAAGTGGAGGGTGAGGTAATGCATGGTTGGAAGAAGCGAAATTTAATGCATGAATGGGGCAGTAGAATCTAATAATGCATGATTGGAGATGATGGTGTCAGGTTATGCAGATTGGATCAGATGGGCAAGAGGCTGTCAAGCTGTGTGCCGTTTGTCGTCTGTCGTCTGTCTCGGAGCAACGGGCTCCGATGTACCCCTCATCCAGATTGCACATGGCGGGATAGTTGATTGGTGTGCACGTCAACCTTGGGTTTCCAACGATGAATCATCATGACCAGGTGATGCGATTTAACAATAATTTTGCGCTTTTTTTACCTGGCCATCTACCTGGCGATGGCAGCGTGTTGGAACATGACTCTCTGCCAATGCGCATGATGCGCGAGGCGACCGAGCGCCGCCCCTCTCTGGCGTCGGCTCGGCGGGTGGACTGGAGCTGACGAGGACACTTTACCGCCTCTTCACGACACAAACGGCCCAACGCAACGATTTGATTCCGAGCGAATCCCTGTCTCTTTGGCCATTTCTACCGATTGAATCTCGAGAGCAGAATCCACTAGAGCTCTCGACAGCTCCAACTTGTCCGCCCGTCAACACCCGGTTCCGCAGCAAACGAATCCCTTCGATCCCTATACCCCTCTCCCCAACATGTCCGGCCTTGACGCGCCCGACATTGCCGCCGCCTACGGCGCCGTGCGCAGCGACAAGGACGCCACCAACTGGCTGCTCATCTCCTACGCCAGCGCCACCGGCAGCCAGCTGGCCCTGACGCGCACCGGCAGCGGCGGCCTCTCCGAGCTCGCGCAGTCGTTGGACAGCAAGGAAGTGCAGTACGGGTACGTACGGGTCGAGTACGCCAACGACGCGGAGAGCACGCGGGTCAAGTTTGTGCTGGTGATTTGGATCGGCGAGGACACGCGGGTGATGCGCAAGGCGCGGGTGAGCGTGGAGGCGGGGGACGTGAAGCGGGTGCTGGCGCATCACAGCATCGCGGTGACGGCGAGTGATAAGGGGGAGCTGGAGGAGGGGGATATCGTGGCGAGGTTGAGGAAGGCGGGCGGTGCGGACTATAACGGAGGAAGGGGGTAATCAGTCTGGCGATGGTGATTGAGGGTGGGTGGGATGGTGGTTTTGGGATCACGGCGTATGACTGCTGCTGTTATGGGAGGCATTAATATCATGGAGTTGGAGGCACATCTACAAGAAAGCATGTTGGATAGAGTTACACGACGGATGACGGTATTGTGGCACGAGATACTTGCATAGAGTAACACGATCGTCCAAGACAGTTCGGTAGCCGGATGCTCTGCAGGTGGACGCATGTGACGATGACTCGGGCGCGGCGGCGAGCCATCCGAGGGCCCGGCTGTCGCCAAGTTTGTCTGAGACCAGCCTGCATCTTTCTCGTTGTTGTCTGAACTGCTAGATGATCATTGTTGCCCAGCCTGATGCAAAGATTGCAGACGCCACGACTTGTCTATTGCCTGGTAGCGCGGGATGGCGTCGTCCATACGAAGGAGCTTGCAGGGGTTTGAGAGCTGGTGGAAGCTCCCCAGCAGCCCTACTGGGTACCTAATAAATAGAAGCTGAGGAACGACTTGGCTTGGAGATCAGCAGGGACTGGAACTGAGAGATTTGGAGTTGTCTAGCCTCAGCTGTCCAGCGGTCCGTCCTGTGCTCCCAGACTCCAGTCTGCCGTGACAAACCGGGCCCGTTCCGTTGCAGACGTTGCATTGTCCACTCCACTACTCGGTTTTTCTTTCAGTCCTTTTTTCAGTCCTTTTTTTTGCGGCAATTATTTTCTCGGCGGTGTTTGACAGTGTCCGTTAAATTACGCTGCAGAAACGGTCCACTGCGCCCACAGCGGGGACGGTGTAGTTTGAATCAGTTGGATGCGTCTTGTAACTACATAGCTACCAGGTAGTTTTTACAACATCAAAATTGTTTTTTTACTACCAATGACCCTTTTTGGTTCCGGTCACTGAGTGAGACAGCGGACTGGCCGGAGCCGGAAATGGTGGACAGCTTAAAAAACGGCGGCGCCTCAGCAGAGAGAGAGGCGCTGCCAGAGTTGTGGCTAGTCAGTCGCCGCCAGCCTTGGCCGCTTTGGGGCACCGTCCGAGACGGACCGCGCTTCTGGTTGGCTGAACCAGTCCCAAGCCACCAGGTGAATCATGCCACAGGTCTTTATTTTTTAAACCTTTTCCGTATTTCTTAATTCTAGCTTTCTTTGCCACTAGCCACGGACCTTCATTTCGACAGATTGGCACCGCGCCTGGTGGCTTGCTCTAGCGCTTGCTCGTGGTTGTCGCGTGCCAGCCAATATGCATGCATGCGCGGAAAGGAAGCGTCTAAAGGGCCGATGCTGTTTATTGAAGGCTCTCTCTCCCTGTGACGTCTGTAGGTAGGTACCTTGGTAGGTAGTTAGTGGACGCGCCCCATCACCACATCACTACACTTATCTAGTACCTCATCGCCCGCCCAGCCAAGACTCTCCGCAGCCCCTCTGAATGTAAGATGTATTCCAGAGTAATGGCCCTGCTCGCCCCAGAGTGACGTAGGGAAATGCCCACAACAAGCTCTCGCCTCGCCCACGCGCCACCGCTGGTCCTCGGCCTCCCCATGGAGGAGACTCCATGACTCCATCCTGCTAAAGAGCCCCCTGTAAGCCACAGCCCAAGCCCATGCACCCTGTTTTCTGTCTCCCAGTGGTTGAACAACACCTGTAGGATCGGCAGTGCATGCGACCAGGCAGCATTTTCTTTCCAGCGCGCGCGCGCGCGCGCCGCATGGGGATTTTGTAAAATGAAACAGCAGCAATTAAAACATGTGGCTTCCAGAAAACATGCAGAATTTTTTCCCCTCCCCTTTTTTTGCAGTCCCTGAAACCGTCTCGTCCGTCGGTCAAGACGTTGATGCGCCCGTCTTTTAGCGCACCCAAGCCCTGTAACTCCCCACCACCACCCACTGGCGCCCGCTGCCACTGCCTTCAGCTTACCCAACTGAATCTTCCTTCAGCCTCGCAGCTGTCGTTGGCCCATTCCGGACTTTTCTTCCTCGCCTTCTTTGCCCTCTATTATCATCCATTTATTCTCTTGTTTGGTCCTCTTTTTCGTATCTTCCTCATCTTATATCTGGTTCCTCCCCCGCGTCCATCCAGTGATACCCAGCTGCCACCCTTATCCTCCACCACCCCCCTCGCCCTGGTATCAGCCATCAACCACCAAGACACGCCCACGGCTGGCACAACACCACGAGCTTATTTTTATAAATAACTCCTTCTGTCTCATCTCTTTTTTTCTCGAACCGAGAAACGCCCCATTTTTCTCGTGGCACCCCATCCCATCCTTCATCCGCCTTCGGTCGCCTGCCTACTCTAGGCATAGCCTCACGTGCGCACCCTCCTGCTTCCTCTTCTACGCAAACGCCCGCAGCCTCGTCTGCTCCTTCTTCTCCCAACAACATCGTCAGCTTTCCCAAACAGCTTCCCCCGCCATGTCGAGCACGCACGACTACACAAACGGCTCCGGCAAGATGGACTTCAAGAGCCACGAAGCCGCGCCACGCATGTCGACCGAGGACAATGCCGACCACTTCCTCGAGTCCTTGGGCTACAAGCCTGAGCTGTCGCGCAACCGCTCGACTGCTCAGGTCGCCTTCATGTCCTTTGTCCTCGCCTCTATCCCGTACGGTCTCGCCACCACCCTCATCTACCCCATCATCGGCGGCGGCTCCGTGGTCGTCATCTGGGGCTGGGTCCTCGTCTCTCTCATCATCGTCTGTGTCGCTGCCTCTCTTGGTGAAATTACCAGCGTTTATCCCACTGCTGGAGGTGAGTCGCAGCTGTCGCCCGTCTTCCAATCGCCCTCGCTAACTCGTCCAGGTGTCTATTATCAAGCCTTTATGCTCGCTCCGGCCAATTGGCGTCGCATCGCCAGTTGGGTCTGCGGTTGGCTCTACGTTGTCGGAAACATTACCATTACACTCGCCGTCAACTTTGGTACCGCGCTCTTCTTCATTGGTTGCATCAACGTCTTCGACAAGGGCCTCGACGCCGAGGGAAACCCCATTCCCATGATTGCCGGTACCAGCTGGCAGCAGTTCCTCATCTTCCTCGCCATCACCATCCTCTGCAACCTTGTTTCCTCTCTTGGAAATAAGTGGCTGCCCTGGATTGACGTAAGTCGAAATGCGCCCATCCGCCTTGCCCACACCGAATTATCACCGAACCCGGCACCCGGCTCCGGCCTCCGTCCTCCGACCCCTGATGCAAGCTAACGTGCGCCACAGACGGCCGCTATCTTTTGGACATTTGCCGGTGTCATCGCCATTACCATTACCGTCCTTGTCATGGCCAAGAACGGTCGAAACTCTGGCGCCTACGTCTTTGGTCACTTTGAGACGACGTCCGGCTGGCCCAAGGGCTGGTCCTTCATGGTCGGTCTCTTGCACGCCGGCTACGCCACCTCATCTACCGGCATGATTATCTCGTACGTCTCCCATTGGTCCTTGGCCAATAATATGACCCCTTGACGTGGACATGTATTGAAACAATGTCTCGTCTCGCATTGACCTCGCCACGCCAACACGCATCACCACGACTTGTGCTAACTGTGTACAGCATGTGCGAAGAAGTCCAGGAGCCCGCTACCCAGGTCCCCAAGGCCATGGTCGCCACCATCTTCATCAACACCTTTGCCGGCCTCCTCTTCCTCATCCCCCTCATGTTCGTCATGCCCGCCCAGGAAATCGCCGCCATCATCGCCTCTGGCCAGCCCGTCCCCTACATCATCAAGTCGGCCGTCGGCTCCCCCGGTGGCGCCATTGGTCTCCTGATTCCGCTCATGGTTCTCGCCCTCATCTGCGGCATCGGCTGCACCACGGCCGCCTCGCGCTGCGTCTGGGCCTTTGCTCGCGACGGCGCCATCCCCGGTTCCAAGTGGTGGGTCAAGGTCAACAAGAACCTCGACGTGCCCCTCAACGCCATGATGCTCAGCATGGCCGTCCAGGTCGTCCTCGGCCTTATTAACTTTGGTTCTGCCGTTGCTTTTAACGCCTTTTCCGGTGTCGGTGTCATTTGCCTGACTGCCTCGTACGCCACCCCCATTGCCATCAACATGCTCACCCGCCGCACCAAGGTTGCCGATGCCGCGTTCCCTCTTGGCAAGTTTGGCTACGTTGCTAACGTTGTCGCCGTCGGTATGTTTCCCTCCCTCCCATGAACCGATGATGAGCCTTATTAACAACTGCAGCCTGGTCTCTTCTTGCCCTCCCTCTCTTCTGCATGCCCACCAACTACCCCGTCACCGACGTCGCCAATGTCAACTTTGCCTCGGTCGTCTTTGCCGCCGCCATGTCCATTTCTGCTCTATGGTATGTGGTCTGGGGTCACCGCAACTACGCCGGTCCTCCCGTGCAGGAGCATGAGCACATGCAATAAACTAGGCGTGATTAGGCGTGTTGGATGAATGATGTGCATGCTTGTTTTGGTTATTATCTGGTCCAACGCGTATTTTGTATAATGTGGATGCGTGACCGATATATATTATACCCTGAATTGATAAATTTCAAAAACTGTAGCAGAGTGGTGATTTAGTTGTCCTTCATGTCGACTAGGTCCTTGCAAGTACGGTCCTTGCTAATCGTAATACAAGTACTACATTACATGTTCTACCATCATACAACTACTGTTAGACAATATCGTACAGTTCAACTCTACTATACCGCCTCCTTGACCAACTCCCAACACTTGCGCATACCCGTGCCCATCGACTCGGCCTCGACATCCTCAGACCACCTTCCCTTTGCCGCCCCTCCGACCCCAACATCTCTCGTCCCCTGCAGCCTGAACAGGTGCACATGCATCGTCAGTTTGATATGCGAAAACAGCCACGGCACGCTCCCCAGCTCCCCGACATGCTCCACAGCCGCGTCGTCTAGAATCTCCGCCACAAACTCCCTGGCCAGCTGCTCCCGTTGGTTGGATGTGGTTTTTTGCAAGGCGGAGCTGGGAAATTCCCACAACCCGGCGAGAAGGCCCTTGGCGGGCCGCTTGTGGACCAAAACGCGGCCGTCGGAGCGGAGGATGGCGCAGACGAGGGTTTCTTCCTGTCGGACGGGCTTTTTGGCGGTTTTGAGGGGGAAGCGCCGCGCGTGGGCGGTGATGGCGTCCATGTCGACTTTGGAGGACTTGCTGGGTGCGGTGGATTTGCCGAAGAAGGCGGAGATGGTAGCTTGCTTGCTGCGGGCTGCGACGAGGGGAGGAGGAGGCTGGTTTTCGATGTCGTCGTCGGCGGCGTCGTCGAACGGCTCGCACACGGTACACACGTCCTCTATATCGGCAACATCCTCGGTGATTTTGGGCTTCTTCTCGGTCAAGGCCAGACCCTCGGCGTAGGCGCGACACGTCGCCGTGATCGGACACGCGCCGCAGTTGGGCCGCGGCGTGCACACCGTACTACCCAGCTCCATGAGCGCCTGGCCCCAACGTCCCGGCCGATCACTGCGCGTGTCCTCTGGCGCGGCCGTCGGGTCCGGGTGTCCGTCAAGCGCGACAGCGTTGACGAGCGCTTCCGCCGCGTCCCAGATCATGTCCACGACGGCCTTGTCCGTCTTGATGTTGCCGTGCACGCCGAGCTGCCGACTCAGCACGCGCAGCACGTTGCCGTCGACCATGGGCGCCGGCCGACCAAACGCGATGCTCGAGATGGCACCCGCCGTGTAGCGACCAACGCCGGGGATCTGCGCGGCGAGTTCGCCCGCGGCGGACGGGAGAAGACCGGCCATGGCGGGCGAGGAGACGACGAGCTGGGCGGCGGCGTGGATGCGCGTGGCGCGCGAGTAGTAGCCGAGGCCGCGCCAGGCGGCGAGCACGTCGTCGGGGGAGGCGGCGGCCAGATGTTGAATCGTGGGCCACTTGGCCATCCAGGCGGTCCAGTAGGCGACGACGGCGGCGACGCGCGTCTGTTGGAGCATGATTTCGCTGATCCAGACCTGGTAGGCGCGGCCTTCGAGGGCGGCGCGGGAGGCGGAGGGCGGGAGAAAGGGCTGGCGCCAGGGCATGGGGCGCGCGTGGGCGACGGAGTCGAACCAGGAGAGGAAGGAGGCGCGCGAGGAGGGCGAGGAGAGGAGGAGGGGATAGTGGTAGGAGAGGGGGTGGAGGCGCGAAGGTGGGAGGGAGGAGGGAGCGGGAGAACGGAGGATTGTTTGATAGGCGGAGGAGGTCTTGGAGCCGGAGGAGGACGAGGTGGTTTTGCGGCGCTTGACGGGCCGGGGCTCGGAGTCGCTGCCGGAGGAGGAGGACGGGGGTGGGCGGACGCGTGGTCGGCGCGTGGCCGTCCGGGTCTGGCCGCGCAGGGGCATGGCTCGGGAGGGAGGAAGACAAAGGTCGAATTGGTGATGATGGTGAGTGGTGAGGAGTGGTGAGGTGAATGGGGGGTTGTTAATGCGGCGGCTGCCATAGGTCCGGCTCGATCGCGAGGTTAACGCGTGTGGAGGCGCGATCGGTCCACGTTGGGAATTGCCTGTTTGGGTAATTGCTTGAAGTGAATGACGTGCATGAAATAGAATCAAAACAAGGGAATAAAAAGAAGAAAATGGAATTTGAATTACACATAACGTGGGATAGTAGAATAAAAAAAATTAAAAATTCAAAAATTAAAATTTCCATTTTCTCAGCCACGCGTGGTCCACTCAGTATGCCACGACAAGACTCACAAGTGCTACGAGAACATTGTGTTCTAGGTTCGAATATAGCATGGATCGTTATTGTCCAATTTTTCTGTAAATTTCAGCTGAATAATGGCTTACATACATTACACTCGTCGGTAGTTATCTGTGTGCCCTCGTTACTCTTGTCCGACTCACTAACATCTCGGTGGAGGCTTGACCTGCATTTGCAATGCCGGAGACTCTGCTCCGAGGACAGGGTCAAAGTAAGTCACGATTGCGTGAAGCAGGTCTCGGAGAATTCTCTACAAGTAAATGCCTCATGATGAATAATGTAAACATGCCCAGCGTCGTCAAACGGCCATTGTATTCGTATGCAGCACTGCAGGGTAGCTATGTGTGGTCACTGGTGGGCTGTCCCCGTCCTCGAGACACGCAGCTACGGGGATGAGCGTTGTTTAAAGCATTTTACGTAGCTCTGGGCCCGCCCTTTGTACAAGAAATATGACGGTCTGACGTCGGCGCTATCCTCCCCGCAGCCGTTGTGGTTAGGTCTCTTCAACGGCCGGCTGTGACGAGACACGCATATCCAGCTCGACATCGATGTCTCTGCTCGGCATTTGTGCCACTGGGAGGAGAGGAAGCTCCATTAAAAGCCATGGAGGATTGTACCGAAACGGCGGGAGTAACTCCCCTGCTGCGCCGACTGATACTTCCAAGCTTGGATTGTGGCTGCGATGGTGGCCGGGCGGATGCTGCCACTGCGGGGAAGACGGCGCAATACGTCATATAGTGGTGAAAGTAGGCATGTCAGAGTAGTGATGCAACCCACGTAGAGGAATCTAATGTAGTTGGATAGCTTTCCATCCATATCGGGCAGATGCGGCGACCGTCGGAGAGAGAGCGATGGAGGTGAGCAGCTCTGGATAGTCCCAAGGCGGGACTCGAGCGTCATGAGGTAGTAGCAAGCCTCAAGATCCATCAAAGTTGCGCTCTTTGTCAGTGGCGACAAAGGATGAGACACAAGTTGAGACATTACGCTTATCTGAAGGCCGCTGTCTAAATGAATAATGGAGAGTTCAGCCAGCCACAGCAGACCACAAAACTGACGGGTCAGTTGGAGTTGACGTGATGCAACAGAACGGCATGCTCTCTGCTGATGCTAAGGAAAACCCGAGTAACAGTCCATACGAGGTCGTCGGACATTCCGACAAGTGAAAAGAAGGAATTATAAAAGGAGAGAGAGAGTATCTGTCAGAATGTAGCTAGTTCTGTCCAAGTCAGCAGACATGGCAAGGCGCAACTCTCAAGCCCCTCTCATCATGAAAGGCTCACTTTCCGCCATACTTGTCCGCTGCCTGTGGCTTGCCCTGGCCTTGCTAGTCAGCACGGCCCATGGCGGCCCCGTCCTCTCCCAGCTGCGGCCGCGCGCCCCCGCCGGCGAGACGATCCCCGGCCGGTCCATCAACCTCGACGAGCTGACCCCGGAAGCCTACACGCAGTTCCTCGAGCAGCTCCGCGGCGAGCTCGAAACCTGCCGCCGGCGGACCCTCCACGTGTTGCCCCCGCAGACCCCGAACCCGACGGCCGACACGGTCGGCTGGTTCGACCTCGGCCTGCACACCGGCGGCTTCACCGTCAACGTCCGTCTGCAGTCGGACAACCTCTACCTGCTGGGCTACCAGGTGCCCACCGGCAGCGCCAATCCCGTCTGGCACGTGCTGTCCGACGCCGTGTCGCTGATGCCCACCGGCTCCGCCGCCCTGCCCGGCGGCTTCACCTACTCGCGGCTCGAGACGGCCGCCGAGCTGCGCCGGCCGGAGCTGCCCCTCGGCCTGAGCGCGCTACGCGGCGCCGTGTCGCACCTGGCCACGCACCTCGAGAATCCGAGCAACCGCGAGGAGCGTCGCGCGCTGGCCAAGGCGCTGCTGGTCATGGTGCAGATGCTGTGCGAGGCGCTGCGGTTCAGTGTGATTGCGGAGCACGTGAGCCACGAGAGCGCGCGCATCACGGAGCGCATGGCGCGGCTGGAGAATGACTGGGCGGACATTTCGGAGGCGGTGCTGCGCGGGGATCGAGAGTACACGGAGAGCACGCCGTTGTTGGCCAACGAGAATCAAATGGCAAAGTGGGAGCTGCGGACGCTGGCGGCGGCGATTGCGATTCTGGGACTGGCGCTGCAGCCGTCGGTGCAACCGCCGGGCGGCAGCGGGAGGAGCTCCTCCGGGAGACGTCAGGACCAGCAGTGCGGACTGAAGCCGCAAGGGCGCACGCTGCTGGAGGTGTACTATGTGCGGATCAACAACATTGACGGCGAGGATCCGGGGGATTTGTACGGGACCATCAAGGTCACGGACGCGCTCGGCACCGAGACCATCTTCAGCGAGGACTGGCTGTACTCCATCAGCCCCGGCCAGGACGTGCCGCTGACGGGTCCGGCGCGGGCCATCTCCGGCTCCGGCGCGTTTTCCATCGACCTGGACCTCTGGGACCGCGACCGCCCGCCGGACGTGTCGCCCAACGACGAGGTCGCCCGCGGCAGCATCCAGTGGAACCCGGAGGACCCGCGCAACGCGTACGACCAGACGCACTACGAGATGATCACGGGCGCGTCCGGCGCCGCGTCGGTGCAGTACGCGGTGCTGCACCGTGCCGTCACGGCCACGGTGTCGGTGACGCTGGTCAAGGGGGACGAGAACCCGGACGACGTGTGCGGGACGATTACGGCGACGACCAAGATGGATTCCATTGTGCTGTTTGCGAGGGGGTGCCACGGGGACACGTCGGTGTCGGTCGGGGAGGGGCAGGCGATTCCGCTGCAGAGGACGGTGCTGGCAGTGGCGCTGGATGATGTGCTGACGGTGGAGGCGAGGCTGTGGGATTGGGATCGGCTGAGTGATGATGAGATTGCGAATGGAAAGGGGACGTTTGCGGCGATGAAGGATACGAAGAGGACGATTAACGGCGAGTATGGCACGGTGGATGTGAATGTGGAATGGTCGGAGCTGTGAGGGTGTACAAGGGCATGGAGAGTGTGCTCTAGGTCGTTGTATGGAGTTCTCGATGCGAGTTTAAGCTCGGCCGGCCTAGGCGGGTTCTTGATGTGTTGAGTGAATAGTCTCCCGACGTAGTAATACAAGCTCTGCCATTATGACTCTGCAATACATGTTGGTGCTCGTCTAGAATACCGCCTGGGCTCTACATCGTGATCGAGCATGGCCCCGTGGCAACCGCACTGCCTCGATAAACTATGACGCTTCGAGAATTCAGATCCAGTGAGTAGTCACGACCGACGCCACTACCAAATGACAAATGGGATGGGTTCATCGAAGCAATCCTCCCATCCCGTCTTGCCGGATCGCCAAAAGACTCGCAGCTTCTCCAGCGCGGCAATGGACGACCAGATTGTCGCGAGAGACTCGTCAACAAACTCCTTGTCAGCAGCGTGGCCCGCAACGGCAACACCAAGCACAACCAACGGCCAGGACAACCACTTCCTCAACTGGACGGTATCCCAGTGCTCACGCAGCAGCCCCAACAGCTCATCGCCATGTCGTCTGCGTAGACTCTCGTAGCTGCACCCAGACGTTGCAGGAAAAGCGGCCCTGATTTCTACAGAGGAGACAGCCCAGGCGGCAACAGACGATAGAGGCAGCGTCAGGATGCCATAGAGTCGAATAGCGACCGCATAGACACGGCCCATGATGCGCGCCTGCTCTTGCGCTTCAAAGCCCGTGTCGCCGACTGTCTGCTCCACGTAGCGGTCCAGATCAAACCGCCATAGCGTGTCAAAGATGTCCTGCACGGCCAGAGTAAGCCTGGAAGATGGAGGCACGTGGTTGCGGACGAGAGAAACGCGTAGTCTGGTAATGTGAGCCCGGGCGAGATGAAACGCAACCGGACAAGGCTCAGCCGCGTGCGGGGTAAAAGCAAGCAGCGTCGTGATATCTTGATCGGAGAAGCCGTCAGACCCTCGAATTTGCTGGTGCGCGGGGCAAGTTGTGTTGGCCTGCAACGTAAATCTAGCTCAACACTTGTCAGTATCGACCGCTCATCATCCTTTCCATAGTAGTACGCACGATAATACATGCGATACGCAAAGCTTCTCCGGCTCCGGCAAGCGCATCATCGCCGAGACCCCTCCCCGAGACGCCACATACGCCAAGAACCCGCGTAGATGCGCCGTCCACGCCGACCCCTTGACCGCGAGGTCAAACAGCAGCAGCTCCAGCATCGGGTACGTCGCCGGTGCCTTGTCTAGATACCTGGCGTCGTCCCGCAGTAGCTGGTTGACGGTGCGGATGTGCAGCGCCACGATGCGGAAGAAGCGCACCCAGGATGCTTGGAAAGCAGGATCCTCGCCGGGGCATAGGACTCTGCCGCGCGCTTGGGAGGCGCGCTCGATATGGGCCCGGGCCATGCTGCCGGCAAAGGTAACGCGTGGGAAGTTGGCGTCGGTGAAGCAGCTGAGGGGGATGGTTTGGGCTTCTGGCGAGAGCGTGGGAAGGATGACTTGGAAGTCTGCGCGCGTCAGTATTCATCCGGCATGAGAGAAGGAGTCGCTGACAAAAACGAAACGATTCCTGGAATTCCCAGTCTACAGATTCAATTTCAGTGGGAAATGTTTGCTTCCGAGGCCATGACTTTCGGCTGCTGGCGAAACCTGCCTGTAGGGGAGGCGGTAGTGTATAGCGACAGTCTCGACGGCCTCGGTGGCAGGGCCCGCAAACCGGCCTCGTCTCGTCGCACTTGATGTGGCGCGTCCTGAGATGTCGTCAGAATAATATTCAGGACATGACCGACAAATAGCCCCCCTACCGGCATGTGGTGCAGCCTGTCCGGACTCTGGGTGCCCATCTCCTCACCCGCGCTTCTGGGGCACGGGTGGTGAGGCTGAGGGTGCTCGAGCTTTCGGGTTTCTTGTTTTGACGAGACATCTTGGACCAAGGCTTGTTGGGACCATGGTACGGTAGGACCGAGGTGTGTGTAAGAAAGAAACAGGTAACCTGTGAGCTCTGCGGGGAAGTTGAGGGCATTCTCGGATGACTAATATGAGGAACCGGATAGCCGTACAAGCGCCTGCATCTCCTTATTGCTGTGGTAGGATGACGGGAGATTGACTGTGGTCTGCCCGACGTCTGGAGAAGTGCATGATTTCTGTCTTGTTCAGGTCAAAGTGGACTGCCTCGCCTCTTGCCCAAGCAATGACAGGCAACGGTCTTTTGCATGCGGGTACCTATCGGGTAGGCTGAGGTGAAGTAGCAAGATGATGCTGTTTTCTCCCTTCTTTTTCTTCGGTTGGGGGCAGGGTCGGCTGGCGCTAGCTTTATTAAAATATATAAAAAGAATTCAGTGTCGCGATATCCCCTTATGAAGGAGCAACACACCGGCAACATGCTCTAGAAGCTTTTGTCGAACACAAACGCGCCGATGCTCCGTTCTTATCATCTCCTGCACACATTGATCCATTGACATGTTAACTTCATCCAACATCTCATGTTGGTTCAAAACAAACATCTGGCTAAATTTGGCAACGCGGGCAGAGACTAGTTGCTGGCGAATTCGAGTATATAGATTGTGACGCCAAACCCTCAAGCAGTCGTACTTGAGTTCAAGGTATTGAACCTGTTCATCAAGATAAAAAGTTTCCTAGATAGATGTCAAAAATAGGTCCAAAATCGCTGCAGAGAAACAAGCTATTTCTACCTGAGATAAGATTTCAACATTGGCTCTGTGGAGAACCTCGTATGTTGTAGCTTGTAGGATGGCTTGGTCCTTGAGATGATCTAATTCGGTCTTTTCGAATTTGTAAATTGCTTCGCCAGACCTCCAACCTTGAGGCAGACGACTCTGTCTTTTTTCTGGTTGGAACAACGCTGTATTTCCCTGTAGATTCCGTACAGGATCTCGGGTTTCAGTGCTTTGATTGGATGCTGATGCACTAAAGTTGGCTGTGCCATCGAAATCATTTTTAGAAATAACACTGTCAGTCGCGAATTTGACATCCGATAATATATCATTCTGGTCTTTCTGAGTTGGCGAATCTTTGGCGTGGTAAGGAGGAATCGACGGCTGCAGAGTGGCTGGTATGTAAAATCAGCCCGCGTTTAATGAGCACCAGAGGGCGGCGAAACTTGCGAGAATCAAAAGCGTTTTCCTGAATTGTGGGAAGAGCAATGCGCCAAGGGCCTTGCCGTCCTATCGGATAGTTGAGACTGGTTAATTTGCTAGTCATCTTTAAAAATTCACCTTGTGCTTTCTTGTCTGTCTTGGCATTGAACTGCACTTCTTATAACGGCACATGAGGTGGCTGCAAGACGGAGAAGACAAAGAGAACCGCGAGGATGCTTGAAATATCCCATGACCTTTAACATCAACCCAGCAAGATGATCGTCCCTGTCCCAACTGTCATTAGTAGGCACAACAGCAGTTCCGAGGGGTCATCATTGTTGCAGCGTTGGTGGAATGAAGTCTTAGAAAGTGCATAGTAGATCGGCGGTCCTTACTTTACAAAAGAACCTCTTATAAAGCATGTGAATATTGAATAGTCTCGTTGTTGCCATACATTGCAGTTCAAGGCCTCCAGGTACACCGACGTAGCGTGGCGGAAAGTGCCGCTGCGCTCCCGGCCCGGACCGCGACAGGTTTCAATGACTCATCATGCATCTTCCTCGCTGCCCCATTGTATTTCCATGTCATATACTGTTGGACTGCTATTTGCATTGATGAGATGTGCTCTTCCAGCTGCCCGCATATAATTAGTCCCACAAGCAAGCCCCCCCCTAATTAAGCCACGATGTCTTAGATGTCACAATTAGAAAATTAATCGCATCTACCGAGATGAGATTAATCACATCTACCGAGATAAGATTGACAGGCTTGTATATTTCCACTTTCCTGAAAAGGACTGTCAATCACCCATGTCACTCCACATGTTAGTTTCAGCGTGCGTGGAGGAAGCAACAGCCGGCCGTCCAAGGACAGTATCAGCATCTTTTCGAGACCTGCAATGTCAGCAGAGGCAGAGAGAGTATCTAGCGGCGCGCGTCGAACAATCTCTTAGGACAGGAGCAGACTGTCTGCGCAGGTTGTGGAGTGCACAGAGTGCTCAAAACACTGGACTAGGAATGGGTTTTTGGATGAGCCATGGGTGCCGCCATAGGCTATAAATGCGAATCTAGTCAACACAGAAGCTAACATGTATATTTAGGTGGCACAGTGTCTGCCGTACCTGGGCTCTCAGTCAACCTTGGTTAACAGGGGGAAAAACCTGGTTGAGAGTACTGAATATTAGATTAAAGAAATAATCTATAAAGTTTTGATTTCAATTTTACTTTTTCCTATCAGTAGTTTATTCAATTTATTACACTCTACTTGTGGCTCTGGACTCAGATGTCAGCAGCCAGGACTACACGAGCAATTGCAAAAGAACAGTATTAGTATTAATTTTCCAACATGTAAACAAGAATAAACAACCAAAAAAGAAAGTCCTCACTTCTCGCTCTGCGGCAAGAGCTGATGGACCACGGACCACACGACCTGCGAAATGGTAGCGCCTCCGATCAGCTTCATCACCGGCATGCTCACCTGCAGCTCCTTCAAGAACCACTGCCGCATCTTGACCGCCACCAGCGAGTCCACGCCGAGATCCAAGACGGAAACCTCTGGCGGAATCGGCTGGCCCGCCGGCAGCCGCAGCAGCTTCTGCATCACCGCCTGAAAGCCGTGCAGAATCGCCTCGTACGCCTCCGCCGGCTGCACCGCCTGGAGCGCCTCCCGATCCAACTTGCCGCTACTCTCCGGAGCTGCCTCGCCCGCGCTCGCCGGTGCCTGCCGATCCAGCAAGTAATGTCCAAACTTGGCATCATAGGCCCACGGCGGCACCACTTTATCCCTCGCCACGTCCACGTACCGCAGACTCGACGACACCTCAGGCCCGTGTGCGGCGGTGCTTGCCAGCACCGCCTCGGCAAAAATGTAGCAGTAGTCGCTCTCGGAAATAATCTCATAGCCCAAGGCCTTGCTGCGCGCGAGAATGTTGTGCCCGGTGCGCGTGATGAAGCCGATGCCGCTGACGCCGGTCAGGTTGATGACGGAGGCGGCGAGGCCGTGCTGCCGGCGTTGATGGGCGAGGCTGACCATGAAGCTGTTGGCGACGGCGTAGGCGAGTTGGCCCGTGTTGCCGGCGATGCTGACGAGGGACGAGTACAGGATGAAGAAGTCGAGGGGCGTCTGGCGAAAGGCGGCGTCGAGATAGGAGCTGCCGGCGACTTTGGGGCCGAGGACGCGCGTCATTTGGGAGTAGGTGAGGTCGGTGAAGAGACTGTCCTCGATGACGAGGGCGCCGTTGGCGACGCCGCCGATGGGGGGCATGGTTTGCTGGATGCTGGCGATTGTCTGGTCGAGGGCTTCCTTGTCCGTAATATCACTATACCATGGTTAGTCTTGCATCACCATTCAACAAGCATGAGTATGGAGAAACTTGCAGTGCAAATGTGTTGACAATGGCGCCGTACTTGGCCCTTTGTGTCGCAATCCACGTCGCGTCTACCTGAGGCTTGCGACTCGACAGCGCAAAGTGTCTGGCGCCGCGTGAAATCATGTAGGATACCGTCGACAGACCCAGGCTGCCCGCCATGCCGACGAGAAAATACGTCTTGTCCGGGCTAAAGTGGCATTCTTCCAGCGCGGGCAGGATGGTGGCGCGGACAGGCCGCTGGTTGAGCCACGAGACGGTCTTGGCCGGGACGCCAAAGGGAAAGGCCTGCGGGAGGTCCTGGATATGGATCACATCGTCTGATGCGGTCGCCAAAGAGGCCATCTTATGCACGGCGGCTGTCAGGACCTGGTGAATAGACTCGTCGGCTACGTTGCGGTACTTGTAGCTCTGCGTGCGGACAAAGTCAGAAGTCGTCAACGAAGTGATGCCAGACGGGGCTTGAAGCCCTAAATCGACGAGGCTGTGACCAGAGCCGGTCTGGGTGCAGTCGACACATAAAAACGTATCCGGCTGCACCAGCTCAGCAAGTTGACGGGTTGAGCCATGGCGGGCAAGCAAATTCCACCCCTTGTTCTTGCAGCGAGACACATGGCTGCTGGTAAAGATGAAGTCGACTCCAGAGTCTTTGCTCCCGTCGAGGAGCAGCTGCGTCAGCGTGTCGGATGCTTCATGGACGACGACGCTCGTGTGCGCAGGAGCCCGCTGCATGATGGTCGCGGCCTGGAAGAAGGCCGCAAGCGCGTCCGGAAGCATCTTTTTGTCACCATCCGACATCCCGACAAGCGGCACCAAAGAGGCCTTGGAAACAGACACGCAAGATCGGTTTTCCGTGGCCAGCGCAGCGATAACCTGGCCAGTCTGGACGTCTCTGCCCGTCACGGGATACAAGTACCCCAGCGACGGAACATGTACACAGACCGAAAGAGAATAGCAAACATGAATCTCAGTCGCGGCATCTCCCTTGGAGAGTTGCGATGGCGGAGCAACACGCAGCCGCTCGAGGGAAAGGGACGACGCGCCGGCGGACAGCTGCAAGACCCCGGCGGCTGGAAGAATATCCGCCTGTACATGCCGCTGCAGCGAGTTGTACCCCAAGTCAAGCTCTTTGTTTGGCAGGTAGCGCGAGACAAACGGCTGTCCGTTGCGCAGCAGCACTTCCGGCTCGTGCGACCACAGCATCCGGCCGCCATTCTTGACCGCGTGCAGTCGCTGCAGTCGGAGCACCGCTTCCGCTATAAACTGCGCAGCGCCGGAAACCTCATCCTCGATATCCAAAATCTGGCTGACGAGGTGCGCGCACTCCTCAATCAAGCAGCGAAGCGTGCCCTTGATCATGTTGGCGTACGGGTTCCGGCCTTGCGCGCCAGACACCACCCAGACCAGCCGCTCCGAGCGTGTCGTCAGCTCTTGCAGCTTGGTAAACGAGGCTTCGGTCAGGTGCTCCCAAAAGTTGGCGTCCAGCTCGGTCAGGCTCAGAATAAACGGCTTTTCGGCCAGGACGGACTCGGTGAGGTCGACGAGGCTGGGGATGGTCTGGATGGTTTGGCACAAGGGGCCGAGAAGAGCGCGGATGTGGGCAATCATGTCCACGGTCGTCTGGGTTTCGCCGCCGATGATGAGGAGATGGGGGATGGTGAGGACGACGGACTGCAGGGGCTGGCGGAGGGCGTGGATGGTCTCGTCGGTGGCCATGGTGGCCATGACGGAGAGGCGCTGCGTTTCGATGCCGGAGAAGCCGGTCGCGAGGAATTTCTCGTCCCACGGCGCCAGGTCGGACCCGTGGGAGGCGAGGGCGTCGACGGGATGCGCCAGCAAGAGGTAGCCGCCGGGACGGATGAGGTGCCTGATCCGCCGAAGGGTCTCCGTGTCGGAGTGGCCGTCGCGCAGAATCACGACGTCATACTCACCGCCCGCAGTACTTTCCAGGAAGGAAGGGCTGTCCAGCTGCAGCGATACTCGTTTTAGAGAGGAGCTGTCGTCTTGCGCGTCAGCAATTGCCGTAAAGGCCTCTTCGCTTACACCGTCCAGCGCGTAGGATGAGAGTTTGCCGCCAATGGCAGTGTACGCGTTGACAATTTCGGCCGCGTCGCCCTTGGTTCTTTCTAGGACTCGGGCTTTGGGATAGCGATTGGTGATTTGCTTGAGCAATCCAGCCACAATTTGGTAGCTGCGCGCGTTCTCGGCAGGGGAGTTGCTGTCATGTCCGTTGGGGGTGCCGTTCGTCAACGGATGGCTGGTTGCAGCGCCGCTGTGAAGCGAGGAATGTCCATTGGTCAAGGAATTGCCATTGATGAGAGAAGTGTCGAAGGTCACGTCGTTTGAGGAGTGCCCATTGGTATGGCCGTTGGTCAAAGAATGACTGTTGGTCAAGGTATGGCCGTTGGTCGAGGAGTGACCGTTGGTCAAAGCATGGCCATTGGATAGAGCGTGGCCGTTCGACGCATCTCCATTCAACTTTTCGCCATTTGCAGAGGCATGGCCATTTGTCAACACGGGCTTCACCGCATCACTCTCCGGCAAAGAGTGACCGTTGGGCGAAGAAGCACCATTCGTTACCCCGTTGGTCGACAGTCCGTCCCGCAACTCCTCCACCTCCAGCAGCGCTGAATTCGGACTCGCCACACACAAAACCATGTCCGCAAACATTTGCTTATCATCCTCCGCACTCACCGGCGCCACCGGCGCCACCGTCATCCCCTCCACCCGAAAGACAGTCTCCCCCGTCTCCGCGCTGCCAACCTCGATATCGCCACAAATCGTCCTCCTATCCCGCACATACGACACCGCACTAAACGAAAACGCCTCAGCCGATGACGCGGACAGCGCGGCCGGGCTGATCGTGAGCCGCTCAATCGTGGTCGGGACGTGCAGCGTCTGCAACCGGCCGTCGCCTGGGTAGCTGAGGGCGGCAAAGACGGCCTGGAAGGAGACGTCGAGGACGGCGGGGTGCAGCGGGACCCAGCTGGGCGAGGTGGACGGGTCGAGGGCAGAAGAAGAAGAAAGGAGACCGACGGCGCGGTTGGTGGTTCGCGTCAAGGAGGAGATGCCGCGAAAGGCGGAGGTATAGTGGTAGCCAATGGTGCGCAGGTTGTCGTAAAAGGTGTCGACGTCGATTTCGTCGAGCTGGCCGGAGGTTTGGGGCGTAGGGGGGAGGGTTTGGGAGGCCTGGCCGCCGATGATGAGCTTGACCTTGCCGCTGGCGATGCTGGTCAGGCGACTGGACGACTTGGCCGTGGCCGCGTCGCAATGGTACCGGGCAGACAGTATCGAGCCCTCATTCGGCGACGAAACTACCTGGACTTCAGAAAGATAGAAGAGCGTTTCCGTCGATCGCTCATCATCCAAGGCCAGCGCTCTGTGAATCACCGAGTCGAACAGTTCGATCAAGCGGACCTCCAGACCCAGAGAACTAGCCGCAATGGCAGCCGCCTCGGCCGCCATGATGAGGAACATGGCCGCCGGCACCAGCGTCTGGCCCTGGATCTGGTGCCCCGTCAGCCAGGGAATCTCCTCGGTCGACAAAAAGTTCTTCCAGCGATACTCGTGGTCGCCGCAGGTGTTGGTGCGCACGCCGAGCAGCGGGTGCGGCGGCATCTCCCGGAACCGGTGCGCGCGGGACTCGCGCGACTCAAACTCGTACGCGTGGTCGTGGTCCCAGGGATATGATGGAAGATTGCGAAGCGCGACAAGACCGGCTTGGGAGAATTGCGCGGCGTATTGGGCGAGTGTGAGCCCGGACTGCGCAGACACGGACCACAGCCAGCCGAGGAACGAGGCCAGGGAGTCGACGTCGTCCACTGCACGCGCCAGAGTCCCGCAGTAGGCTGGCTTGGCCAGACCCAGGCTTTTTAATGTCTCGAGGACGGGCGACTTGAGGGCCGGGTGCGGACCAATCTCGGCCCATGCGGTGAGCGTATCCTGGTGCGCCGTGCGTGAGGAGACGGCGGCCGCGACGGCTTCGGAGAAGAGCACGGGCTGGACCATGTTCTGTATCCAGTACTCGCCGTTCAAGCCCTCCGTGCCAACTACTTCCGCTCCGCCATACACGGACGAAAACCACGGACATGTCCCAGTCGGGCTGAGAATGGTAATGTCGCACGCCGCCAGCGCCTCGCGGTACAGGCCGACGCACGCCTCCATGTGATGCGAGTGATAGGCCGTCTGCACCCTCAGAACGCGATTGAACTTGTCTTCGTCCTCCAACACCACCGAGACCTGCTCAATCACCTCTCTATCCCCCGAGATGGTGACACTCGTCGGCGAATTGTACGCCGCCACCGAGATGCGCCCCCGCACCGCCTCATTGCCGCAGAGATCCTGCGCGTCCGCATGCGTCATGGCCGCCGCAATCATGCCGCCCTTGTCGCCGGCCCGGTACGCGCAGAAGCCGCGGGTATAGGCAATCCGTACCGCGTCCTCGGCGCTGATGAAGCCCGCGGCATACGCGGCCGCAATCTCCCCGCTCGAGTGCCCGACCACGGCGTCCAACGCGACGCCCGCGCTGCGCAGCAGGTCCACCAGGATGACCTGGACGACGGTGCACAGCGGCTGCGAGACGGCGCTCTCCTCGATCCGAGAGGCCTTCTTCTCGGCGAGCAGCTGCGCCTTGAGCGACCAGGCTGGGCGGTACGCGGCGGGCAGGCCGGCCAGCGCGGCGTCGAGCCGGTCGATGGTGGCGCCGACGTGGGCGGAGCGCCGGAGCAGCTGCCGGCCCATGGTGGCCCATTGCGCGCCCTGGCCGGTAAAGACGCCGATGAGCCGCCGGGGGTGCGAGGACGCGCGCAGGATGGCGTTGTTGGCCTGCGGGCTCAGCAGGCTCTCCAGCGTGGCGGTCAGCGCGACGGACGTGGGCGCAGGGACGGCGAGGCGGAAGCTGAGCGCGCTGCGGTTCTGGAAGAGCGTCCAGGCGAGGCTGGCCAGGTCCGTCTGGGGATGCTGGCGGATGTGGTCGAGGTACTGTTGGAGAAGCCTCCGGAGGGATTTCTCGGAGGATGCAGATAACAGCAGAGGGAGGACGTTGCTCGGGATGTTTGTTGATGACGCGCTTGACGGAAGATTCGATTCTTGTGCTTTGATGGAAAGGGTCTGGTCTTGATAACTCGGCGAATACCCCTCCAAGATGACATGGCAGTTGGCGCCTCCAAACCCGAAGCTGTTGACACTGGCACGCCGCACGCCCCCGTGCAGGTCCGGCCAGGCCGTCGCCTCGGTGGCGATTTGCAGATTGCCGTAATACGGCTTCAGCTCCGGATTCAGCGTCTCAAAGTGCAGATTCGGCGGAATCGTGCCGTGCTGAATCGCCAGCGCCGCGCGCATCACGCCCGCCACGCCCGCCGTGCCCTCGGTATGTCCGATTATCGTCTTGACCGAGCCGACATGCAGCGGCTCCCGGCCGTTACTCTGTCCCCCCTCCGGGAAGAATGCTTCATGAATGGCCCGCGATTCCACCGCATCCCCCGCCTTGGTGCCCGTGCCGTGCGCCTCGAAATACTGACACCTGTCCTCCGCCTTGCCCAGGTCCAGCCCCGCGCGCGCATACACCTCGCGAATCAGCCGCGTCTGCGCCGCCGCATTCGGCATCGTGATGCCCGGCGTGTGTCCGTCCTGGTTGATGCCCGTCTCGCGAATCACGCACTCGACGTGGTCGCCGTCCGCCAGCGCGTCCCGCAGCGTCTTGAGCACCACCACCGCGATGCCCTCGCCGCGCGCGTACCCGTTGGCGCGCGCGTCCCACATGTGGCACCGGCCCTGCGGCGAGAGCATGTCCAGGTTGGTTTCTGAGATGAACGGATCGGCGGACAAGATCAGATTGGTGCCGCCGGCGACGGCGACGCGGCAACTACCGGCGCGCAGCTCGCGCACGGCGAGATGGATGGCGACGAGGCTGGAGGAGCACGCCGTGTCGACGGTCATGGACGCGCCGTGCCAGTCAAAGGCATGAGATAGGCGGTTGGAGAGGATGGCGCGCGAGGTACCGGTAGCAGAGTATGTTGGGGTGCACTCGCTGTCGAAAAAGACCATGGTGGTGTAGTCGGCGCTCATGACGCCGACAAAGGCGGCCGTGTCGGAGCCGCGCAGGGCCTCGAGGGGGATGCCGGCGCGCTCGAGGCCCTCGTAGGTCGTCTCGAGCAGCAGACGGTGTTGAGGGTCCATGGACTCGGCCTCGCCGGGCTGGATGTTGAAGAATTGGGGATCAAACTGCATCGGATCGCTCTCGAGCGTGTACGCCGCGGTGACGTTGCTGGCGCCATGATGGTGGCCGTTTTTGTGATAGAAGCCTTGGGTATTGTACCGTGGGACCTCTTTGGATAGGTCGCGGGGAGACTTTAGCAGTTCCCATAACTGGGAGGGGGAGTTGGCATCTCCAGGGAAGCGACAGGCGCTTCCGACGATGGCAATGGGCTCCATCGGGGTTGTGGACATGCTCAACCCAGTGTGTGAAAGCGAATGTATAAAATTGAGAAGAAAGAGAAATGTTGTAAAGCGCTTGGAAGAATGACTCTAGTAATCACGGAGCTTAAGTAAAGAGTGTACACCATCTGTCGAGTTGTTCTAGTGAGCTTCCATGATCCGCCAGCAAAGTGGGCAATGGTTTCTTTCTCAGCCTGCAGCCTGATAAGCGTCGCCTCTTTCCCTGCTACCTGAAACCCAGGATAAACTTTCGTATCAGCCTTCACCATCGGTGACTGCATTTTCTTTTCCTTGCCCTGGAGTAGGAGTCGCCATCTCACCCGCGCCATAACGCAGTGCCGTGTTATGCCGCTCACAGGGCCGTGCGAAATGGCTACGCCCGTCTGAAATGGTCGGTGCGGGTGGAAGCGGAGCCTGGGATGAACTGAATCAGGTTTCTGCATGTTCTAGACTGTTGATGTCATGTATTCCAATTATGGAACGCGAAATGCCTCAGTGGAGGGGTGCCTTGAGCTCGTGGACTGAGACGTGCCGCAAATCGTGGTAGGTTCATACTCGTTACATCCCGTATTTAGCGTTCTAGATTGAAACGAGATACCCGAAACTGCGGCTCAGGCACTGGGCTGGAAAAAGTCTGAGGATACGGGAATACGGAAAACAGGATGAGAAAAGGCGCTCGGTCAGGCTGCGACACGGCGTGTATCTTGCAATTCCAAGTCATTATATTTCCGTTTCGGAACGACAATTGCAGCATTTTTAGTCAATTACACAGTTTACTACACAGTTTTTCATTGTTTTGTAATATTAGCGAAATTGAAAAAAGAAATCGTCGAAACTGTCCAACACTGCGAGTGTCAACCACCTAAAGCACATACACAACTTGAACCGTCGAACCTCACCTTTCGGTTGCCAACGATAAATTGAAGCAATTTATCAACTACAGAGCTTACTATAGAGGCTTTTATTATGTTAAAGTATTAAACGAAAATTAAAAAAAATTAAAACTGTCCAACGCTGCGAGTTCAACCACCTAAAGCACATACACCAACTTGAACCCCCGAACCTCTCCTTTCCGAATTGCGTCAATGCCCGCCGGAATGGCATCCAGCCCGCCCTCCATCATGCGCAGCGGATGCGGCTTCAGCGCCTGCCCATCCTCCGCCAGCACCGCCCCGGCCACCGCCGCCAGCTGCACGCCCCATGTCAACAGCGCCTCGTCCGGCTCGCACCCAAACGGCGCCGGCCACACCGAGCCGCGTCCCATCAGCGTCAGCGTCAAGATCCAGTCGTGCCGGACCGCCTTGCGCCGGACCAACGCGGCGTCAAACGGATCCAGCGCCGTGTAGCGGCCGCCGAGCCGTCCCAGGGCCTCTTCGCACGCCACGACGCTCGACGACGTGGTGACGCAGTCAAACGCAAAGCTGAGCGCATTGTTGGTAAGCGCGCGAATGTCCGCGACGTGCGTGTCTGAATGGTAGTCAAACGCAGCCACCGCGCCGTACTCCTTCACCATGCCAAAGTGCTTGGCGGAGCACACGGCAATCGGCTTGTGCCCAGCCCGGCGGAGGAATTGCAGCGCCATGGTGCCGGTCGCCGTCGCACCGCCATACACGAGCACCCACTGCTCTTGTTCTGCTGCCTGCGTCAACGACCCCGGTAGCTGCAGCGAGTGAAGCAGCCCAAAGCCGGCCGAGAAGATGGCATTGCCCATGGCCGCTGCGTCGGCAAAGGACATGGCGTCGGGCATCTTGATGAGGATGGCGCCGCGACAGGCGGTAAATTGGCAAAAAGCGCCGACGAGCGGCCGACGCGGGTCGCAGCCGTCGGTGCAGCCAAAAACCCGGTCGCCGACTTGTAGATGGTGCTGGGAGGAGGGGGCGGCGCGGACGACGACGCCGGCAAAGTCGAGGCCGAGGACGCAGCCGGGGGCGAGGAAGCCGGTGGTCATCTTGGTGTCGACGGGGTTGAGGGCGACGGCGGCGACGCGGATGAGGACGGCGTCGGGGTCGAGATCGGGGAGGGGGAGGGCGGAGGTGAGGATGGTGGTGTTGTCGTCGGGGCCGACGACGACGGCGCGTTGGGTGCTGGGGATGTCGCTCATCTGGGCTTGTTGGTGATGGCTGAGGAGGTGAGTTGTCGAGATAGCTTTTGGATTGAGCTTTTGGATTGAGGTTTGATGATGAGTCTTGGATATCAGAGATGTGTTGATCAGTCAATAAGAGAGATGTGTTGATCGGTCAATAAGAGAGATGTGTTGATCGGTCAATAAGAGAGATGTGTTGATCGGTCAATAATAGAGATGTTGATCCTAGTCAATAAGAGCAATGGATTTACAAGTCGGCTCTCAGACACTCTCAAACTGTTCTATTCTGACAAGCGTTGTGCACCAACCTTGGACCCAAACACCAAACAACAAACACAAAACTGTTCAAACCTGCTCCTCGTCCTTTTCGCAACTCTTCCAAACTTGGCAAATCCGATCCTGTTTTCAAGCCCCCGTCCAACAGGGGCCGCCCCGGCTGGCCGTGCATGACGCGCATGAATGTGGACCGGCGGCCCCCTCGGTCACAGGTCAGTGTCCCCCGGTTTAGCCTCTCCGGCAAGGTTGCGACGATGAGGCAAAGGTACGCATTGACGTGGGGCTCTTGGAATAATTTCCGGGACGACATTGTGGTTATCTCGTAAACGAGATTCGCAGCCTGTTGGTTCAGGGCCAGGCATCGCTTACTCTGCTACCCTAGAGGGTGTATTATTACCGGGATTCAAGAAACACAGTTGATCCCCCAGACATGATTGCTGAATCGTTCGTTTTCCATTACCAAGTATTTCAAATCAACGTCATGGCATTACACGCAGCGTACGTCTTTGTCGCCGCCACCCTCATCGCTCTCTACGTCACTCGTTCCATCCGCCAGCGCAACACCTTCAAAAGCCTCGCTCGTCAACTCGGCTGTGAGCCGCTCACCCTGGCCTTCAACAAGCTCCCGTTTGGCCTGGACCGCAAGTGGCAAATCGTCACGCACCGCGGCAACATCCTCGACGACCTCATCACCACGCGCTTCGCCGAGCTCGGCTGCTACATCTACACCGACAACCAATGGGGCCGGCCGCCCATCATCTGCGCCGAGCCGGCCGCCATCAAGGCTGTTCTCAGCACCAACTTTCGCGACTGGGACATGGACAGCAACCGCTACCCGGCGCTGGGCCCGTGGCTCGGTCGCGGCGTGCTGGTCAGCAGTCACCAGGGCAAGGGCAGCTTGTGGGCGACGGCGAGGGCGCTGCTTCGGCCCATGTTTGCCAACGCGGCGACGTATGACTATGCGCTGATTGACAAGAGCGTCGACGACTTTGTGGCGGCGGTTGGCCGGGGCAGTGACGCAGGGGCTGATATCTTGCCGCTGATTCGCCGTCTGAATATTGACGTTATTTTGACCGTTTTTTGCGGCGGCAGCATCAGCGAGCTCCAGGCTGCTGCTGACCCGACTGGCCGTAAGACGGGAAGATCCGTTTTGGAAGAGGCATTCGACGTCATTGAACCCATCGCCGGCCTCCGACTGCAGACGGGCAGCCTGTACTGGCTCTTTACCTCGCAGCCGTTCCGCGACGCCTGCGATACCTTTTCGCAGCTTGCCAATGGCTGGATCAACCAGGCGCTGTCCAAGACGGACGAAAAGGCCGATCCCCAGCAAGACGAGCAGGCCAAAAACTTTACCGAGGCTCTCGTGGCCAGCACAGACGACCGGCCGCTGCTGCGCGACATTCTCGTGCAGCTGCTCTTTGCCGGCATCGACACCTCGACCAGCCTCCTCGCCTTTGCCCTGCGCGAACTCGGCCGGCATCCCCACGCCTGGGCGCGTCTGCGCAGCGAGCTGGCTGCCCAGAACAACGTCTTGCCACTCTCCGGCGCGCGACTCAAGGAGTGCACCTTTCTGCAAAACTGCATCAAGGAGACGCTGCGGCTGTATCCGCCGGTGCCCATCAACTCGCGCGAGGCCATCCGCGACACGGTGCTGCCGACGGGCGGCGCCAAGCCCGTGTTTGTGCGCAAGGGCACGTCGCTCAAGTACAGCCCGTACGTGATGCAGCGACGCAAGGATCTGTACGGCGAGGATGCGCTGGAGTGGAATCCGGACCGCTGGCTGGCGCGGACGCCGGGATGGGACTATCTACCGTTCAACGGCGGGCCGCGGGTCTGCATCGGGCGTACGTACCCGTCTGACTCGTATCTGCAGGGCGATGAGCTAACCGTGGATAGAGAAATTCGCGCTCGGAAGTGCGCCGTATGTGCTGGCACGGCTGGCGCAGCAATTCGACACTTGTGAGGCGTTGCCGACAACGGGACCGATCGAGTCCAAGCTAGGGGCGGTTTTGATTCCTGTGGGTGGTGTTCCGGTGTCTTTTTCGAATTCTCGGGACAAGTAGCATGTGTTTGAGTAGCTTGGAAAGAGATGGTGTATGCAACTACATGATGCTGTGTACAAATTGATCAATACACTCGCCTTACTCCAACTCCCCCAAGTAGTCATACACCAGCCTCACCCGTATAACCTCGTCCTCCTTCTTCCCCTTTGCCACCTCAATGTGCCTCACATAGCGCCTCTCCCCATTCACCATCCTGAACCCATTCGCCTGCTTCGTCACCGTGCCGATCCCCAGCTGAATCGTCTCCATCAAAATCACCTGCCCGTCTTCCAGCACCATGTCCTCGGCCAGCCACGCCGACTCGAGGTCGCCCGTCTTGACCCAGCGCGTACTGCCGCGAATCTTGCCAAAGATGGGAAAGGCGAGCTCCTTCCAGGCGCCGTTGAGCACGCGGTCCTCGCGGCTGTCGGGCAGCCCGTTGCTCGACTTGCCCTGGATGACGAGCCGGTCGGTGCCGCCCTCGACGGTCTGGGTGATCCAGAGCTCGACACCGGACTTGACGAGGACTTTGCGCCAGAGCCAGCTGACGCCTTGGGCCTTGAGCATTTCATCATACGGGTCGGAAAGCGAGGCGTTCTATGCAAGTCAGTAAGCAGTAGGAGCAAATGTTGGAGGGAGAAGTGGGTAGCATACCATGCGCCATCTGCCGGTCAAATTGTGCAGGGTAATGCTTGGAGGTGCAGCCATGACTGGTTGAGTCTACTGGAAGCGACGGTAAATTTGGAGTAATTTTGGAAATATGTCTCGACCCTGTTATCGCGTCTCACCGTCTTATACGCAGAGCGGTGCTGCTCCAACTACCTACCTACGCATTACATCCATACTACGCTATGATGACGAATTAAAATGACCTCAGCCTCGCGTAAAAAAGTACAATAAAACAAAGCCCAAAACCTTCTCAAACTACATCTCGTGTTCTCGCTCGTTATCGGCAACCGCATTGACGCTCTGACGCATTCGCGGTGAGAGGGTGGAACCTTGGGCGAGTCGGAAGTTCAGGCAGAGAGGCTCCGCACTCCGTGCTCCCTTGCTCCGTAATCTGTACATTATGAAGCATTGGGCTCATGTTGCAGCCCCAGGTGCGGCTGATGAGATCGAGCTGGTGCCCATTGAGAGTGGATCGCGGGAAGACGGCGCCGCGTATTCGAGTCCGTGCCTTGAGCCCTACAGCCGGCCGGGACCGGGATGGGTGCGTCTATTTTTAGTAATATTGCTGTATAGTTGCTGTTTGAGGTATTCGATGGTAGTAGAGGTCTGGGGAACAATGACTATAGAATGCAAATCTAATGTTTTATTATGAATTTGTGAATGACCTTGATTCAAGTGTATGAATTATTAAAAATAGTAGGAAAAGATGAAAAATACAATTATTTTGTATAATTTGAATATAATTCAAAGTAGTTCCTTAGCAAGCCCCTCTATAGTTTGGCACCTATAGTTCTTGTACACGCTAGTTCCTATACCGTTTCAAGTGCTCCCTTGTTAAATTATTGTGACTCGTCTGCCACACGACGCAGCTTACACGAATGCCACTTGACGTTTCTCTGACCAATTTCATGCCTGCCATTTGTCTAGTCCTCCAACTTTCCAACCAACCTCGACTACATTGATATGCAGCGACCATGAACAATCCTCAACACACCCTGCTGTTGACCCAAGTCCCCAGCCTCGGAACAGACGTCAAGCGACCCTCCACAGACGCGTACCACGAGGTAAAAACCTACCTTGGCCGCCGACTCGACGATGAAGACGCGATCCTGAGTGCGTTTGCTCGCTTCGTCGCCGGAATCGCCGATACCACGGAGCCGTGCTTTTACGCGCAACTGCCCCGAGGTAGCTGGCTGGTCAACTGTGAGACTGCTTTTGCGCCGGCCACGGGGGATGCGAAGCGCGATTCGCTAGAGTTGCGAAAGCAGGACAGTGGCGGACTGCAGGGCGATTACTTTTGTCTTTGCGTCGCAAATGCAGCTGGTAATGCGCAACCCGCCGGCGCACTGCATCTCATCGTCGCCCAGGATGGCGACTCCACGACCGCGCTGACCTTGCGGCTTCGCATCAGTCACGGACCGCTGGACGCTGCAACGCATCTTGTCAAATTGGTAGCCTCTCTTTTCACGGCAAATGAGACTCGGCCAACGTTATTGAGCCGCTTCAACGTCGGCATCGGGCTCGAGTCGCAAGGGCAGCTCGACATGCACCAGTCCATGAACCAGCTCCTCACCGGCGTCGGCGCGGACAAGACATTGCTCGTGCACACTGCGTTTGAGCGACAAGTCCAAAGTCGCCCGGACAACATCCTCATTGAGTACATCTACCGCGACGAGGACTCTGCGCTCGAGTGCTCGCAGCATCTCACGTACAAGGACGTGGACGTGCAAGCCACGGCGCTCGCTGAGCAGCTCGTCGAAATCGAGCGATATGCCAACTGGCAGCCCATGGTTGACCAGCAGCGTGCGGTGCCTATTCTGTTACCTACCTGTCCGGAGCTCATCATCGCCATCCTGGGCATCTTGAAAGCCGGCTACGCCGTCTGCCCGCTGGCGCTCGACCGCCCGGCCGAGAGTCTGGCAGAGGTCCTCGCCGATCTCAACGCCGTGCCCGTCATTGGCCTTGGTCCAAGCCCGCTTCCCATCGCAAAACGGACAGTCGGCAACTCACGACAGCCTTCATCCGGCACATTTATCTGGATCGACATGGACAGTGTCAGCGCGTGGAGGACCACCCGCATCGCCACCGCCCCGATCCCGCGCTCACCGACCCCCCCGGCAGCCAGCGACGTCGCGTACGTCATCTTCACCAGCGGCTCGACCGGCAAGCCCAAAGGCGTGCTCGTGCCGCACCGGGCCATGGCGGCCTCCATCGCCGCCTTTGCCCGCCGCGTCGCGCACCTGCCGACCGGCCCGCGCCTGCGCTGGTTCGTCATGAACCTGCCCAGCTTCGACGCCTACCAGCTCGACGTGCTGCACGTGATTCTGCGCGGCGGCACGCTGTGCATGGCGGAACGGAATCTCGTCTTGACAGATGTCGAGGACGTCATCCATCGGCTGCGCGCGACGGCCACGACGACCGTGTCTAGTCTGGCGGCCATTCTCCGTCCGGACAAGGTGCCCACGCTGCAGACGATTGTGGCGGGCGGCGAAATGCTGCACCAGCAGGTGGTGAATAATTTCGGTCGGACACACCACTTGTCTGCGGGAAAGAAACGAGGGCCGCAGCAGAGTCGTCATCTGATTAATGGCTACGGCCCGACAGAGACTGCCATTGTGGTCGCCACCGAGGACGTTTCCGTCACCACCCGCGGTAGCATCATCGGAACCGCGCTTCCCAGCGCCATCATGGTCATCATCGACCCGCTGTCGGAATCGGTGCGAGAACTGCCCGCCGGTGTCGCCGGCGAGCTCGCCATTGGCGGGCCGCAGCTCAGCCTGGGCTATCTAAACCGGCCGGTGGAAACCGCACAAGCTTTCGTCACGCACGACGTCCTGGGCCGGCTGTACCGCACGGGCGACAAGGCGCGCGTGGTGTGGACGGCGGACGGCGAGCGCAAGATGGAGATGCTCGGCCGGCTCACGCTGGACCAGGTCAAGATCAACGGCCGCCGCATGGAGCTCGGCGAGGTCGAGTCGTGCTTACTGAACGTGCCGCAGGTGCGGGAAGCGGCTGTCGTGGTGGTGCAAAAGAGCATGCTGGCGGCGTTTTTGGTGCTTCGCGGGGGGCAGGATGTGGGCGAAGCTGCGGTGAAGCTGGCGTGTAAGCAGGAGGCGAGCAGCCATCTTGCACCGTGGATGTGTCCGGCGAGCTACCATGTCGTGGCAAGCCTGCCGAGGACGCCGAATGACAAGGTTGACCGGCGAAAGCTGACGCGTTCACTGGAAGAGATGAGTGTGACGCAGAATGAACAGCCAGTTGTGCCCCAAGTTGCTCCTCCTAAGATGGTGAATGGAATCAGCATGACCAATGGCGACAGCGGCAATGGAAGCAAAGCTAATGGCAACGAAATACGCCCGAAAGCAGCCGCTGTCAATGGAATCGGGAGCAATGTCCATGCTGAGCCATCTCCGCCAGCCACTGCTGCCGAGTCACGCACGTCCTTCATCACACCCATCACAGAGCCTGCCAAGAGCACGGAAGAGACGGCAGTCGATTTGGTGTACAAAGGACTCGCCGCAGCTGTAGGCGACAGCGTGCGCAGCCAAGCCCAAGAGACGCCCACATCCAACATTGGCCTGGACAGCATCCGCGCCATGACGTTTCTTCGCACCCTGCGAGCCCACGGCGTCACCAGCCTGACCATCATGGACGTCTTGTCCGCGGCAAGCATTGGCGACGTCGTCACCAAAGTCCGCAGCGCCATTCTCCAACATTCCCTCAACGGGGTCTTTGGCTCAGCCAGGCCGACCAGTGTCCATGGACCCGACATGTCGCCAGACGCAGCCGTGACTCACCAAGCCAACTCGTCCAAGATCATGACCCCCGATGCCACGCCCCCCGACGACATCTCCGTCGCCGCCCTCCCCTCGCACGTCGCCTCCATCCCCATCGACGACGAAGACGCCATCTACGAGCTCGACGCCGCCGCCAAGCTCCGGCACTACCACCACCACTGCCGCCGCCCCTGCGCGGCAGCGCTCAATCTCCGCGACCAAGACATCTCGCACGTCCTGCCCGCCACCGGCATACAGATGCGTCTGCTGCACCTCGCCACGGACCCGACCTACCGCGACGCCCAGCGCTACCAGGGCAAGCCGCAAATCGACCACGTCGTCTACCACGTCCCCGCCGGCATGGACGCGCGCCGTCTGCAGCTTGCCATTGAGACGGTCGTCCGCCAGCACGACGTCTTCCGCACCGTCTTCGTGCCGACCGCGCACCCGCTGGCCGAGTACGCACAGGTCGTGCTGGCGCCGGACACCCCCCGCGCGGCGCTGCAGACGCGCACCCTCTACGTCGAGAGCGACGCCCAAAACGTGACGGCCAGCGCCGAGTGGACGCAGAAACTCGCGCTGGCGCAGGAGAGCGCGGAGCAGGCGCTGACGCTGGACGCGCCGAGCATTCGCGTGACGTACGTGCAGTCGCTCGACGAGCGGCACTGCGTGGTCGTCTTCTCGCTCTTCCACGCCATCTACGACGGCGTAGCCTTTCGCCTGCTCCGCGCGGCGGTGGCGGCCGAGTATCAAGGCATCGCGCTCAACAAGGAACTGCTTTCGTTTCGCGCGGCGGTCCAGCAGCACCTCGCGGCCGACTGGCTCGACACCATCCTGTTCCTTATGTCGCGCTACGCCAACGTGCCCGTCTTCCGCACCGGCCGGCTGCGGCCGCGCGCCTCGCTGACGCGCGAGTACGACGAGCTCGACTACCGGCTGTACCCGTCGTGCTCCCACATGCGGCGGTTTTCCATCCGCTCGCGCCTCACCCTCAACGAGCTCATGGGCCGGAAGCGGCGGTCCGGCCTGCCAATGTCGGGGCAAGCGGTGGTACAAGCGGCGTGGGCCAAGATGCTGAGCCAGACGCTCCGCCCACAGGATGCGCAGACGTATATCGAGTTTACGACGGCCGTGCACGGACGGTACTCGGAGGAGGCCCGGCGGACCATGGGGCCGTTACTGGCTGGTCTCCCGATGATGCTGCCCATCTCGGAGATTCGCGCGCAGAGCAAGACCAACAGAGACGTCTGCAATGCGCTGTCGGTGCAGCACCAGCAGTTGCTCCGCCACATCGCCATGCCCTGCCCAAACGTGGAAATGGCACAAGTAGGCATGGACCGCGCCGATACCGGTCTGGTGCTGCAGATTCACGATCTAGACGATGATGAGGGCGAGGAACTGCCCGACTTGCCGCGGTTTCACCACGACCAAAACGTGCTGCCGCCGTATAAGCCGCTCGACACGGGTTTTGTCATCATGGTCGAGGTGTGGCCGGGGGTGGGCGGCGGGGATGATAATTTGACGCTCATTTGCAGCTATAATAGCCAGAGGCCGGGATATGACTTTTTGTCACGGTCGTGGGTGCTGAGTGCGGTGGTGAGCTTTGATGAGGGCATGGCGGATATACTGGCGCATCCGGAGGCGTCTTTTTGCGCTGGTCCGGTGCAAGTGAATGGTCATGATTGAGTGTGGTGATGTTATGGGCGATCTAAGTATTGCTACATTTCGAGGTAATTAATTACTTGCTGTTAGTAACACTGTACTGTTTTCTGAGTTTCTTTGCATTTTTCTTTGTCTTATCATGAATAGAGGATGACAAGAACCAGACACATCGTCCCCTAGGATCGTCACTGAAAGCTTGCAACTGCTTCCTATTTTAAATGGAGAGCACTATTTCTCGATTACTTGGATTTATTCTTGCCCTCAATAACTAGCTATCTAAGCTTTTCTGCAAACCTGCTTGAGCAACCCGGTAAGTGAGCTCCTGTCGGAAACAACTTGGTTTTCATGTCTGAGCCGCGCCGCAACTGAAGCTACTTGAAGCAACAGCTTGTCAGACCGCCAAAGTATATTCCCATGTCTCGCATGAAAAAGTCCCCTGTCTCAGGTGCATTAGCGACTCGTTTATCGACGAAAATGCAACGCACAAGCGGGCCAAGTAAGAGCTAAGCCCGGCCACTGCCGTCCGAGCCCTGCGTGCCCTGAAACAAACCATCAATGCTGAAATGCAAGATTACCGTAAAAGGTTTTGGATACTTATTTCAATGAATACACAACTTCTCACGTCATGGAAACACACTCCTCAACATCATGGTGACCAAATGCCAAGTCATCATCGTCGGCGCTGGTCCAGCCGGGCTCTGCCTCGCCCTGGCACTCGCCCAGTTTAACGTGCAGGTCCGTCTTGACGCCACCGTCAACGTCCGCCATGCTTACCCTTCCCAGACCGTCATCCTCGAAAAGGAAACACAAGTCACCACGGACCCGCGCGGCGTCTACCTCACCGGCGACGCCGTCCGCATCCTCTACGCCCTCGGCCTCGACGCCGCCGACCTCGCCCACGTCGGCCACGCCGCCTCCGCCGTGCACATCCACCGCAGCACCTACGCCTCCGAACCCTTCCTGACCCTGAAAGCCGGCGCCACCAATGCCCTGCAGCAGGCCGTCCCCGAAGGCCTGCTGCAGATGCAGCCGCGACTGGAGCACGCGCTGCGCCGCCGCATCGACGCCGCGCCGTGCTGCACGCTGCTGACCGGCGCGCAAGTCACGGAGCGCGTGAGCGAGCAGCCGCCGCGGGTTCGCTATCAAGACGCGGCTGGCAAGGTACAAGAAATCCAAGGGGAGTGGCTGGTCGGCGCCGACGGCAAGGCTGGCGTGGTGCGGAAAAGGTTTCTCGAGCCGAGCGGTGTCGTGCAGGAAGCAGGCCGGCACTATTACGACGGGACGAGCATCGCGGCGAATCTGCAGATTGTCCTGCCGACGCCAGAGTCGCACCCGGACTTTGCCCTCTGGGCGCTCGGATACACGCCGGAGCAAGTGTACGACCTGTTCTGGCCGGCCGGCTGGCACTTTTGCTGCCCGCCGGGCCTGCCGACCGCCGGTGGCCGCTTCGGGCCGCACGCCGAGCGGCTCTGGCGCCATGAATTCCGCTGCGACGCCGCGATGAGCGAGGACGAGGTCGAAGCGGCCTTTTGGCGTCACATCCTGCCCATGGTCACCCTGCGGCAAGACCGCCAGCGCGGGGGGCTCCCGTTCCCCAGCCAAGTGCCGTATCCGCGCGACTGCATCCGCATCCTGCGCTGCCGGCCGTACCACTGCACGCATCGAGTCGTGAACCGGTGGTTCGACAAGCGCACCGTGCTCATCGGCGACGCCGCGCACGTCTTCCCGCCGTTTGCCGGCCAAGGCATCGCGAGCGGCTTCCGCGACGCGCACCAGCTGGCCTGGCGGCTGGCCATCCTCGTCGGCCGCTTCTCACCCGGGAAACCGATGCCGCTGTGGGCGGACGGGCTGCTCGAGTCGTGGGCGCGCGAGCGCCGCCAGAGCGTCGACACCACCGCGTACCTGTCCATCAGCCTCGGCCGCCTGTCCTCGGCGCCGCCAAACATGCTCGCGCGCCTGGGCTACCGCACCAAAACCCGCATGGACCGCTCCGCGAGGCTCGCCAACGCCATCGATCCGCTGGTCCGCGTGGAGCGCCTCGGCATGACCGACGTGCGCGGCGGCTTCTTTGTCAAGAAGTGCCGGGGCGGCATGCGCGTGCCACAGATTTACGTGACGCGGGCGAGCACGGGCGAGGTGGTGCTGTCGGACGGCATGCTGGCCGCGACGGCCATGACGCTGCTGGTCATTGGTGATGGACAGGACTGCGGGCAGAGGATTGCCCAGGCGAAGCGCGCTGTCGAGCAGGCGTCTCTCCCAGAAAGCGTGCTCGGCACGGCGTCCATCGTGGTATATAGCCCGCAAGGGAATGCGCTGGCCAAGGGCATGGAGGAATTCGAGGTGTATACGCCGCGGCAGTATGACGAGTCGACGGCAGAGTATCAACGCTGTGGAGGGTACGACCCGGAGGCGTATGTGAAGCGTGTGGGAGAAAAGGCTAGGTTTGTAATTGTGAGGGCGGACTTTTTTGTGTTTGCGTCTGCGAAGAATGAAAAGGAGTTGGTTAAATGTCTGGCTATTCTGGCAGGTGAAGTAGGACAGGAAGGCGGGAAATAGAGTCGGTGATGGGTGAATAGGCAGGATAATTCAAAATGCTTCATGGCATTCTCCAGAGGATAAGGAACAAGCATAACGGCTCTTCTTAGTATAGTTAATTAGCAAGGAATATCGGACATGCCATATTTTCGATGAATGGAATATCATTTGGCCTCTCACCCATGTTTGTTCAATCAAGGTTTACTCATAGCTTGCTCCAGCGCACCTTTGGCATCCCTTTCCCGCTATTCCGCAGCCTCAGTCAAGATTCTGGCGATTCTTCCGCGCCCGAAACATCACCACGCAGCTTCTCCCAGAAACCCGGCTTGTCATACTCATCCCACTGCCATCTGAGCCCAATCACCGGCCTACTAACACCATCAGCCTCGCTGCTCTCTTCCTCATCCTTTCTCACAAAATGGAAAACTCCCACGGTCCAGTAGTCCCAGTCAATCATGGCCTTTTGCAGCTTCTCAACGTGCTTCATCGGATGAAAGCTCAGGCTGTCCGCATTGTACGGCTCCAAGTCGCACCGAACCCCCGCATCACCAAACGTAACCGCCAGCCCAGAAGGGGCAGTTTCGGAGGGCACGATGTAAATCCTAGACACGCCGAGACCGAGATAGGTGCCTTGCAGCTCTTCCCGGGTAGCAGTGTACAAGTCTACGCTTCTGTGGTCCTGCCACTCTTTGATCATGTCATCGTGCATCTGCCGACGCGCTGCTGCGGACACTTTCAAAGACGAGGTCAGGTCCACGCGCGGCTGCAAATCGAACAAGGCCTGCAGGAGCATTTGAGATGCCGTCTCGGCAGCGTCCCCAGCGTCGGCTGCATTGCTGAATGCGACCACGGCCGAGTGGGACGCTGGAACAAGGTACGCCGTGGCAACCGAGCCGTTGATGCAGCCGCTGTGCCCGTAGACGGTACGCCGCACGCTCTCTCTGCCGATAATGTCTTGGTCTTTGTGCTTGTGCACGCTGTTGTACGAGGTCATTCCCAGGGCGCGCGTTGGCATTGTGGTCCGAAACCAACCGAGCGTGTAGGCTGTTTGATTGTCGAACCCGTCATCGCAGGGCCGCGACCACCAACAATTCCACATGGAGGTAATGTTTTTCAATGGATTCTGTTTTGATTGTGGTAGCAAGTCCATGCAAGGCCGCACGTCATTCTCTTCGTCGTGGCGGCTCATGACTGCGGCCAACAACGCAAGCATGTCATTGACCGAGGTGCGCATTCCCATCGACGCGAGGACTGCTCCATACGACCCGGTCGTGTAGGAGTTCTCGATACGCGACCAGCAACCATTCTCCAGCTGAACATAGGGATGAGCGACGTTGGTATTGCCTTGCACGTCCGACTCGGTAAGTAGCGTCTGGCTCAGGCCGAGCGGGCTGCACAGACGATCTCGAAGAAATGAAGAAAGCGAGGTTTTGGATACGGCTTCCACAACATTGGCGAGTAGCCCAAAAGCAGCATTGCTGTAGTACCACCAACTGCGAAATCGTTGTCCGGCGTCATTCGCGGTGGGCAGGGCATTCACAAACGCAATGTGGTCTTCCCCTTTTGTGTTTAGAACTCCCCCCGGACCGCAAAATACGGCGTTGGGGTTCGCAAGACCGGTCGAATGTCGACAAAGATCAGTTATGGTGGCTTTTTCTCGAACCTCAGGGTCCCCAGCGGGGTCAAAATCTGGGAGATGCTTGGAAACGCAGTCGTCCCACGAGAGTTTATCACCGACAAGCATTCCGGTCGCCGTGGAGGTAAATAGCTTCGAACAGGAGCCAATGAGATAGGATGTGTCGCTATTGGCTTCCAGATTTGCCTCGACGTCTCTGAGCCCGATGCTGCGCTGGAACACCACGCGCCCGTTGTGCAGTACTCCAACGGAAATGGAGGGTGCTCGGCAAATATCTTTCGCCGATGCAATGTCCAGCATGGCCGCTTCTAGTCGCGTCTGAAGGCCATCGCTTGATGGACATAGTTAGCCAGATGAAGAAGCATGAACCACGTTTGCAGCTCGAATCGTCTACTCACTCGCTGCCACTGGGAGCCATGCCGGTCATTGTTGAGCTCAGTGGGGTATTTGGCGCAGATTGTCACTTGTATTTTGATCGAGCTCCAGGCGTATCCCAAGAGTCTCTGTACCGACGTATCGTCTGGTCTGTTGTAAGCGTGGAAGTTTTATTTCGCTACTAGGCATCCAGGTGGAATTTGTAACGTGAAGGGATGCTTGCCCTGTGGGTGGCTGTGGCTGGCAAGGTACACGTGATATTATGCCGGCTGGCGACTGCCAATCAAAGCTGCGGCACAGCAATAAAACGGTGACTATTCAAAATCTCATTAATAATAACTTCTAATTGTATCTGCCGCGAGAGCTATCAGTGCCTATATATTGGCTTCTCCGTTAATGATCATTCCACGTAGACTTGTAATGCATTTGGTGACAGACTCGGAAAATATTTCAACCCCAAACCACACTTACATTGTACCGCGCCGTAGATGACATTCAAATATTCAGACACGTCATGTTGCAAGAAGCGGGGGCGAGAAAGAAAGATATCGCCGTTTTTAGTTGCTATCATGTGCTTACTTGCAGGACCAGAACCAATGATATCGCCTCTGCCTACACCATTACACGTTGGGCATCAATGCACTGTCATAAAAAGAAAGGTAAAGTAACGCAATGTAAGTGCGAACTTTCCACCTGCATCATTCACGAGTACAGCAATCAACCTCGAAAAAAGCACTGAGCATATCCTGAACTACGTCGACAGTGTCCTTGAAGTACGTGTTTCGTTCCCACTGGACCCCCCTGTGAGCAGGAATCTGATAGTCTCATTGCTAGATATCTAGTGACTGAGGACCCCCCGGTATACTTAAAATGTCCCCGGATAGTTATTCTACTCAGGGCGGACCCGGAGGCGGAGGCGGAGGCGGAGGCGGAGGCGGCGGGGGAGGAGGCGGTGGTGGAGGTACCTCTGGTGGTTCATCTACTGGTGGATCATCTAACTGAGCCTAAACCACCTTGTGCAGGCGCGGGCCGGCCCGGTATGACCAGGAATTGCGGGGGAGACGTTTATTGGGTATCTATACTGTTGTCAGCTCACAAAAGTGTGGTGCATCCTGATAGTTAGGCCACTATGCGCCGCCGGTAGTGGCAGGACCTTCCCCGTGGGATAGTACGGGCATGTTGCCAGCCCAGAAATCTAATGGACATTTGCGTTCCGTTGACTCATGCAAGCTCCTGAACGAAAGAAAGATGACGGCACAGCAAGACAGCAGAGTCAATCACAGGCGCCCTGCAAGGTTATATAAAGGTCAAACTTGTCATTCGTGGCGTAACCCCGCGCAGCAATACTTTTACTATTCGAGCCCTGCTTGCCCCAAGCTATGCAGACCAAGCTGATCAGTATTTGGGAGCGCTCAACAGCCTACTACTGCGCCCATTTGCGTGACAGCGATCGCATTCGCATGCAACAAGTTCAATCTCAACAAGAGCTCCTTGGGAATATTCGCTCGCTTAAAGTAAAATACTCCAAAGTTAGAGTCTCACAGGCGTTGGACAAGGCGGAAACATTCGCAGCCTACATTACCGCCTTCACCAAGATCATCGACATCTTCATTCCCACCGATCCGAGGATAACCGCGCTTCTGTGGGGACCTATCGCACTGATCCTCCAGGTATGGCTGCTCTGTGCGTAAACGCTTACTTATGCGTGGCCTGCTAATTCAGACCCCCCAGCTTGCTGCGAGGCACCAGGAGACTCTGGAGCTTATAAGCGACATTTTTGAGCAGATTGAACAAGCTTCACCCCGTTTCCAAAAATACATCGACGAATTTGGATGCGGAGAACTATCAGAGCGACTTCAAGACGCATTGGTGATTTACTACGCAGAGCTCATTTCGCACTATCAGGAATCAATTAGTTTTCTTCTCGTGCCAGCATCAAGTACGCATCTCTCCTAAAGTACCAGTCAAAATCCAGATACTAACTCGTCTGAAAATAGAAAATCTTCTCCTACTCAATCGACCAGCAACCAAGTTTCATCACTCGGCAAAGAGGAGGTTGGAAGTCCTTCGAGACAAAACATCGTGGGTGGAGTATGAAGCGAATTGGATAAAGCACCATCTCCAACAGCAGCAACACGATGAGATGTTAAAGCTTCTTCGGAAAGGGTTCCATACAGCTAGCAAAATCATGACTAGCCCAAAGCTACCGTATCGCAGCCTACCATTCAGTCGAAACTATCATTTCCATTTTCGAGCCAACATACTGCGACAGGTAGAGGAAGCTCTTCAGCCTGAGGTGCCCGCAACCAGTCTCCGAGCTGCTGGTCTCTTCGGCCTTGGTGGTGCCGGCAAGACACAGATTGCCCTTGAGTTTGCCTATCGTCATGCAAAGGACTATGATGCGATTTTCTGGTTCCATGCAGAGACGGAAACCAAGCTGATTGAGTCGCTTCGCGGTCATCTCCGCGCCTTTGAGTCCGAAAGTGAATATCTGGCACTGCCGAATATTACTCTTTTTGAAATGTTCCATAAGCTGCTGATGACGGTCTCGAATACTGGTATGTATTAGCCTAATTGCTTTTACACAGAGTTTGCGTTCCGACTCCCATTAACATGACTTCTACAGATGGGCAGCTAATCAAATGGCTTATAATTCTCGATAACATCGAATACAGACCTGTTATACACAGATTTTGGCCAAAAGACTCACACGGCTCGATTCTAGTCACAACTCGGAGCCAGGAGCTTGCACATGATTTTGGGAGCGTATGCCTGGAAGTGCCTCTATTCACGCAAGCTGAAAGTTCCGACTTCTTGATGCATTTCAATAAATCAGCAGATGCGTCTGTTCATGGCGAGCTCCAAACAGTATCGGACATTGCGACTCGCCTGGGCTGTCTTCCGCTAGCTCTCAACCAGATCGGCGCGTACGTCAGGAACACTGCGACATCATACCAAGCCTTTCTACAGTTTTACAACGATTTCGACACCAATTTACTATTTTACTCCCAGCCTCTCACCGCAGCTTACGAGAACTCACTTCAAAACACGTGGACAATATCTTTATCAACCATGGAGAAAGATGCAAAGGCATTCATGGAGACGTTGAGCTTGTTCGATCCCGACGGTGTACCACTTGCCCTTTTAGAGTGCGGCGACAAGGAAGCAAAGTAAGTTGCACATCAACATTGCTGAGCAAATCTTTCGTGTATTAATGCTGGGTGCTGTAGAATGTACAATGGTCCAAGTGATGAGTTTCCTAATTTAGGAAAATGCCTCAGCACCAGGCTACCAGATCGCCAAGCGTAAGGTTCTAGCACAAGCATCTCACTGATCCTGCTGACGAGTCTACAGAACCGATAATGTCATAACAAAACTACTTGGTAGCGCTCTCATTACCAGGAGTAGAGATGGCAGCCGAGTGAGCTGCCATAGAATCGTCAGAGAAGCTGTCCTACGCTCTCTGGAGATTGACACTCTAGTCTTCCACTTCGATTGGGCTACCTTTGCGCTCAACGCCTGCTTTCCGAAAACACCACACGGCGCGCCGCTGCTCAAAGATTGGGACGAATGCGCGACTTTTCATCCCCATGTTTCCGCTCTTTTCACCGTATATCGCCGAAAATCTCCCTCACTAGTCTCTGCGATTCTGCTCTGTGAAGTACTCCGCCGTTGCGCCTGGTGAGTGGCTCTTTTGTTGACTGAGGGCACATTTGCCGCTGCTTAGGGCTACCAAGTCTAACCCCCCCCCCTCCGGCAAAGGTACCTGATCGAGCGAGGCAGCTTCAAAAATGCCGCGGAGATGATCACGCAATCGTGTCCGATACTCGAGAAGATAGCCACCGGTGGCTCTCACCCTGGTTATTATCCCAACTACCTTTGTCGCCTGATCGCGGACATGTGGACTATGATGGGGAGCATCGAGTACGAAACTAATGCACCATCTTATGGTCGTTCGTGGTTTGAGAAAGCTGGCCAGCACAGGAGGCGACCTCTGGACAACGGCACAGCAAACTCCTCCGACATTGAAAGCTCAGCCATCATTGAAGCAAATATCGCGTTAACTTACCTAGCTGAAGGAACGGCTGGCCGGGCTCTCACAAGCTATCATACTCTCCTGGATAACTTCGACACCGAAAGCTCCCGCGCTATTTGGGCCGCGAACCTGTCAATTGCGTACCGTGTTTCCGAGCAACTTGATGAGTCGCTCACATGGTGTCGCAGGTCCTTCGATTGGACTCTCAGAGCTTTTGGGGAGCAAAGTCTCAGCCTAGCGATGCAAGTCCACCCATGATGTTTGTTTTATCAATGAAATCTAACCCAAATTGGCAGTGTGCACTTCAACACAGCCTGCACTTTGTTAGAGATGAGGCAGGATAAGGAGGCACTTTCGGCCCTCCAAAAATGCTTAGACATTCGGCAAAATAAATCGCCCTATCACCCATACACTGGCTTCACATGCCACAAAATTGGCCTTGTCCTTCGAAGCCGTGGGGATTTCCAGAAAGCTGCGTCAGTTGTTTCCCTCCTTGTGGAATACACTCCGTTCAAGCCACTAACGAGACCGCAGCACATTTTTTCGCTCTGCCGTCAGCATAATTAGCAATTGTGAATCGTACGCAGGTGCCGCCCTGCGGTCGCAGTTTGCATTGGCACTGGCTCTTGAAGGCATGGAGATGTCAAGTGAAGCCAGTGGCCTCAAGAGTCAAATCTCAAATAAGTTGCAGTCTTTTGGTGAATCTGTTGACGAGCAAGAAATTACAGAGGCGTACTTTAACAAGTTCGTGCTGTACTGTCACAGGTAGTACGATATTTTGGCAGGTACATTTTAGGACAGATTTTTGAGCAAAATTGACAGTTCGTGAGAAACTTTGGTCACGGTTCTAGCACTTTCACAGAATATACTTCTCACCATCCTTATGCTCGTTTTGTTGTGAACATTGCTTTCGTATACAATACACCCGTTCTAGCGGTTTCTCACAAAATGGAGGCAGCTACTCCCTAGGATAGAGCAGAGCTAGCCAACCCTCTTTAGTCTACCAGTCATAGCCACATACTGGGTCGCGCGGAATAAGAATGGCTCGAATATTCTGATCTCGCGTGGCACAAGATCAATGTTCTTACGTCAGAGTGCATCCAGCTGCAAGTTGACCATTACACATTGCGTTTCCTTGTGCACACGAAAATGAGAATCGTCAAGCGCTGCATGCTAAAAGATTCCGCAGCCTTGTCTGGCGCCTTCTTTATTGTCCAATTGTTTCTACCAATAAGAATAGCCACGTTTCCACTGGACTAACAAGTTATAACCCGTTGGGCATAGTAGTGTTACTAGTCGCCGCGCTATGCCACGTTTTCCATCCACAAAAAGCAATATGAATGTGGGTTCATGCCGGCACTTATTAGTCCTTGTCAACTAACTACTCGGTAATACCAAGACGGTCCATGATCCAACTATAACTAGGTAGCTCCTCACGAAGTGGGTGCCCGGCTGTCTATCACGCCACGGGTATTTGTAGCTGATAAATTTCAAGAAGGAGACGGACGGGTACCCCTCTTTTCTCCTAAATACCAGTCGACTCCAGTATGAATCTTACCCAAGCTGCGGGCGACGCTCGTGATGGTGGCATCAGCAGCCGCTGGCAGCTGTATCTACCGTATCTTTCTGCCCTGGTTGCACTCGTTTTTGCCAGCAATGTATTATGGAACTACCATCGGCTGAGTGCATTTCGTGGTTCTCCGTGGGCTGCCGTATCGAGCCTCCCCCATCGTTTGGCTATGCTCCGCGGCGAGAGTCACTTGTTCTATGCAGAGGCAAACAATAGACATGGTAGGCTCAGTACAGCATGAGATCGGCCAGGATCAACATGGCAGAGTTCAATTTGTCTAACCCGCTGACATCGCTTCAGGACCAATTGCCCGCGTAGCTCCCAATATCCTCACCACCTCGTCGCCAGAGGTATGGGCGCACGTCAACAATACCGCCGGATACAAGCGCTCCGATTGGTACTACAACGCCGTCCGCATCGAACACCGACGCGATAACGTCTTTAGCCAGACCGACAATGCAAGGCACGACATGAGGCGGAAGCAGATGGCGCCCGGGGTATGCCGAGCAACAAATACCAAAGCAGCAACACATCCACTGACTCCATCTTTACAGTATTCCGGCCGAGAAAACGCGCATCTTGAAGACTCCATCGACGAATGCCTCACCCAATTCCTAAAACTCCTCCAAACAAAGTACATCTCCTCCGACCAACGAACCATTCCCACCGACATGGCGCGCAAAGTCCAGTTCTTCACCCTCGACGTCATTAGCAAAATCGGCCTCGGCACCGCTTTCGGCATGCTGCGCGCCGACACGGACGTCGACCGCTACCTCCAGTCCAGCGAAGAAGGACTCGCCATCGGCAACACCGCCCTGGCCCTCGGCTGCAGCTGGCTGACCCATGTGCCCTGGCTCGGCCAGTTCATCGCACCATCGCCCACCGACGGCAGCGGCTTCGGCAAGATGATGGCCGCGTGTTTTCGGCTCGTCGACGAGCGCGTGGCCCGCAAGTCGGCAGACGAGCGCTCCGACATGCTGGCTTCGTTTATGCGCCACGGGCTCGCGGGCCACGAGCTGCGCACCGAGGCGCTGGAGCAGATCATCGCCGGCTCGGACACGACGGCCACGGCGATTCGCGCGACGCTGCTGCATGTCATGACGAATCCGCGCGTGTGCCGCAAGCTGCAAGAGGAGGCGGATGATGCCGTGCGCGACCAGCGGGCGCCGAGCGAGGCGGACGGCCTCGTCATCACGGCGGCGCAGGCCAGACAGCTCCCGTATCTGCAGGCGGTCATCCGCGAGGCGATGCGCCTGAGCCCGCCGGTGGCCAACATCTTCTCGCGCGATGTTCGGGCTGGTGGCGATACGGTGCGTGTGGACGGCAAAGACGTCTTCATCCCGGGCGGCACTTGCATCGGCTACTCTGCGTATGCCATGCACCACAGCCGAGACATTTACGGGCCCGACGCGGATGTCTTCCGCCCGGAGCGATGGTTGGAAGAGGACGAGGAGAAGCTGCGGCGGATGGTGTTTACGAATGAATTGGTCTTTGGACACGGCAAGTTTCGCTGTCTGGGGCAGAAAGTCGCACAGATGGAGATTGGCAAATTTATTTTCGAGGTATGTTTTTTCATGGTAGTGAGTGAAGCGTGGAACGTGGCTAATTATACGCTCTAGATCTTTCGGCAGCTCGATCTGGCAATCATCAACCCTACGCAGCCCTGGACGAGCCACAACTGTCTGGGCTTGTTCCAGATTTCCAACATGTGGGTGCAAGTGAGGGAGCGAAGGGGATTGTTTTAGGGCGTGTGTTTGGACGAGACATGATGAATGATGATGAATGATGACACATTGGTAATGAGCGCGATCGCTGGCAAGGCTCTTTTGCTTGGTTAGCAGTGACTAGCCCAGACGGCCGTCGTACGCTGGATGAAACATGATCTGTTGAAATGCCAAGATCCGAAGCATTTGTTAAGATGTTTTAATATTGATAGTTACCTACCGAGTCTACGTAACCAGTAGGAGTCTCCTTACACCGCGGCATACTTGGTCAATCTTGCCCACCTCACGATATTGGACCTGTTGCCACAGCCATCGTCACCCGGGAAAGGATAGAGCTGTCAATAAAAGGACCCAACTCCATGAATTCTCACGACGCGTCCAACGTCATAAACGCTCCACCATCATGGACCGCCACCATGGACAAGGTGCACACGCTCCTCCCCGTGATGCACACGCTCCTCGCCATGGTGCAGTGGCTGCTTAGCTGCAAAGCCGGTGAAGACAACGCGACCATGGTACGTAATAATGTTGGATTACCGTACAAGCTTTTTTTTTTCGTTTTCTTTTTCTGCGTGTGTATAATCTAACGGGCATCATAGTGCCCGGAACTGGAGACGTTACCGCCACAGCCGGCAGATGGCTTGCGAGAGCTACCTAGGATGGTGCACGCACATTCTTAATATACAATACAAAAAAGCAGAAATGATTATTCATATTTAATTTTTGCTATTTGTGATCTTTAGCGCCATGTATAAATCAACTACTAAAATATGTATTAATAGTCAATTGATATATGTTCCTCTTATGGGTGTGCATATTCTTCTACGGAGTTTCCCAAGGTTCGTTGGGTGTAACACAAAGCAGTAAAATTTTCTCTTTTCCACAAACATCTCTGCGCTGCCACCATCCGTCCTTCAAAATCGGCTGAAAATGGACCTTGAGCACGTTCTCAAGCACGATTGCACACCTTGGCGAGCCAGCAGCCAAAAGGCAGCGACCCTCTACGCACAAGGCGTGAAGCTCTGGAGCAAGGCCGACTTTATCAGCTTGGAGCAGCAACTCGCGGCTCACGCGACACAGGCGACCTTTCGTGTCCGCTCGATCGATGGCTCCGTCCTCTCCATACAGAACCCCATGGTTTCAGTCCCATCGCCAATCTGGTAAATAGGAAATCGCCCACATTTTCGCAGCTAACCCTTCCATAGGCAGCCTCGTGCTTCATTTCGAGACTATTGGCGGCTTGTCAGAGACCAACCTGTGGAGCCAGAGGAGACGTATCTCTGCTCCTACCTCCCGACATGGATCAACATGACGGCGCGAAGCTTTCGCGGCGTTATTACGAATCCGGACGTGGCTTTCGACGAGGCCCGGCTCCAGTGGCTGCATAGCGATAGCTGCGCGCTACTTCGATCGTGGTCGGAGCAGACCGCTGCCTTTCAGAGGGTGAAGAAGATACTTTGCCTCGGCCTCGGTGATTTTTGCCGAAAGATGCCCGAGTGGGCAAAGAGCCAGCTGGGTGGCGATGATGATGCGGAAATGAAGATTCTACGCGGCCCTATGACGCAGCATGCCATTGCGTTGACGTTTGCACAGCTGTGCAGTGAGAGGACCGGAAAGAGCGTTCCACTCTTCGCACAGGACCCGGCTTATACAGACGAGGCCAAGGTAATTCTAGCCAATCACGGATTTTCGGTTGTTGGCGACTATGGTGCTGGTGGTTTTGCGGAGATGGACGACGAGACCCTTGTCTTCTCTGCTTACATTAACGTGCCGCTCAAGCAAATCATTGCCGACATTGCTCGACCGCCGATTCTTGTAAGCACTGGCTTTAGTGCCTTTCATGATTCCGAGTAAGCTTCTCCTTACTACTGTACGCATAGTTCTGACTAGCTAATGGTGATCACAGAAAACCATATCAAGACGCGGATTCTCCTCGAACAGTGGAAATGTGGAAGGAATATAAGGAGAAGGAACAGTTTCCAGTCTCAGCTGAAAACAAGGAGCTTGCGAGTAAATTCAAGGATATTTTTATCTATGTGAAGCAAGATATAAACTAGTTCGAGGGAAATCATTTACTAGAGTAGACGCGAGGAAGAACGGATGAATTGCGTAAATGGAACGCTTAGCTAGGCGCTAGTCGCCCATGAGATCCTTTTATTATGCGGATCATTTTGAACAATTACAGCATTTGTTACATGACTCGCAATCCTTTTGAACCGCCAGCACGTCCTCTTTGCAGCCACGGCACTGGATCTTGACAAAGTTCCTATACATGTGTCAGCTGATATGCCGTGGTTGGGACTCATAACTTACATAATGGCGCGTTACTTAAAAGAGCTTTATATTATGGTAGTTTGAATGTTTTTGGAGAAGAAGTGATTGTTTTGTCAGTGGTCCTTTCATCCTTGCGCGTGGCAGCGGCTTCTTATACTGGCAGACATTATCCGGCAGTGACTCAAGCATGGCACAATCTGTCGAACTGTGATGTGCAATGAAGCGAAACACTTTCATGATATCAGAGGCCATAGTGACGCGAGCCAAGAGAAGTGAGGCTCAGGGTGACTACATGAAAAAGCAAAACGGGTGCAACACTGTGCTACTCAACTGTAGTAGTATAGGAAGCTGTAAGTCTGTTGACGTATCATCATCTTGTTTTAGGGCTTAGGATCTTTGAATCACTTGGAAAAGAGGTGGTATATTGGCGTAGATGTTCTACTACAATGTTAGTTACAGGCTGTGGTATTATTCTTCACAGCCGTTTCGGGGCCCAGACTTTACAACGAATGGCAAAGATGGTTCAATGGCTCGTAAACCTGACAAAACGCTCTCAATGCCAGTTCTCGTTCGCTGGGCGCATACCCAGGACGCAGTCGATCCCACACAAGACTTGACATGGTATACTCTGTGATATTGTTCTACCCACCGCTTCGAGCAACCTTGTTTCCAAAATGTGCTACTTAAACAGCTGTGAGTAGGTGCCAGCCGCATTTCTCTCCAATAAAGTCTTTAGAAGCCAAGTCTCAGGTGTGCCGTAGATGTTGCCCATCTAGTTTCGTGCAGCCACACTATCTCAGCGTTAAAGTTGGGTAGCGATAGTGGCTTCATCGGGCAGCATACGCCAAGGGACTATCGCAACGGCTAAAGAATCCCACCGATTATAAAAATGAAAATCAGGTGGTTGGTTACGGTGAGGCCGCATCGCACAGTATGGTAACACTTGGAAGCCGCTTGTGTTCCAGTGACAGACCCCAGCTTCGTGATGAGTAGCAGACTCTTCATTCTCACAATTCCTGGGTATTATAATACTGATTGTGTTATGATTTCGTCTGGCTACTCCGATTTAGTAATGGTGAATGTCTATTCCCATCAGATACTAACGTTACAAGTCGTAACCAAGACCCCTGTTGAGAGGCAGCTTCGTATGTCTCCGCTCTCACGCAATCGCTACGTAAACGACAGAGTTATTACAAACTGTAGAAACTTTTTAACTAGAGCTCAGACTAAAATGTTGCTGCTGCTTCAGCTTCTAAAATTTTCCCAACTCAAAAAACACAGGAGCCCGAACGAGTTCTTAGGGTGGTAGAAGATTTGCTGCTGCAGTCTTTAGTACAGGGTACGCAGCGAGGCTGCGCAGATAGAAGACGACTTGAGCGCCACAGTTGGTCATGCAAAGGAAAGCTACAGAAGACAATCAGGAAATATGTTGACCTCTATAAAGGACTTGTTTTATTTTGAGAATCCTCGGTAAAGGTAGGCCTTGATTAGACACTTTTCCGATGGAGAGTATTGAAGCTGTTAGCACCTGCCAAGCGTGAGCAAAACACTGAGGTGCCAAGGAAGTGGGGTTGTTGCGAGAGAACTTCAACGTCGGTTCACCCCTACTCATAGCAGTAAGGGGTATCGCGAAAGGGGGACTTTGCCTCTGGTTGCCACTACGTGTCTGACGATATCATTCTTTTCTCCTCATACCACATTGTCGATGGAGGCAAGACGATCAGAGTCGCCTGCGGCTAAGCAAGCTGCCGACGCAAAGCGGACCCCATCTCCTCACGCAGCCGAGGATGCCGTCACCAATACACAGATCCCGTGCGTGCAGATTTTCAAGCCTTGTCTCAGTACATGCATGACTTGATATTGATGAAGTAACAATGGCAGTTTCAATTCGGACAACTCCGATGACGACAATGATTCGGCTCTCGGAGATGACGAGAGGTATGGTAGCCCTGGCCCCTGGATCTCATCCCCTACATGCCAGAATTTTCACCAAAAAAGCAAAAGAATTGTGAGAAATGTGAAATGAAATGAACCGAGCTGATCACATCCGCGCGATTTGAATCTGCAGCATAGCATCATCATCCATTTCTCTTACGGACAGCATTTTTGAATATCGAGCCCTCCATGGCCGGACATACCAAGTCTCCAAGTCGACCGAGTATTGGGGTCCCAACGATGAGGAGCAAAACGAGGGGCTAGATCTCGCGCATGCCCTCATCACCATGCTCATGGGCGACCGTCTCTTCTTGGCACCGCTGGAGTCTGCCCCGACCAAAGTCCTCGACATTGGCACCGGCACCGGCATCTGGGCCCTCGACATGGCCGACACCTACCCGGCAGCCTCCATTGTCGGCACCGACATCAGCCCCATCCAGCCCAACTGGGTGCCCCCCAACTGCTCCTTCTATATCGAGGACGCGCAACTCGACTGGACCTTTGAGCCTGCCAGCTTCGACTTTGTCCACATCCGCGCCATGTACGGAAGCATCAATGACTGGGGCCGGCTGTACCAGCAGGCCTACGACGCCCTGCAACCCGGCGGCTGGATCGAGAACTTCGAGTTTACCATTCACCTGCACAGCGACGCGCCGCATGTCCGGGATGACCCGCAGCACATCTTCAAGCGCTGGGCGGCCGTGTTCTACGAGGCGGCCGATCGGCTGCACCGGACGCTGCGCATCGGCAACAACGGCACGATCCGGCGGCTGCTGCAGGACACGGGGTTTGAGCAGGTGACGCAAAAGTACTACCAGGTGCCGGTCGGCGATTGGAGTAGCGATCCCATGTACAGGAAGATTGGCCTCTACAATCTTGCGTTTATGGAGCAGAGCCTGGAGGGCTTCGCGCTGTTTCTGCTGCGGGATATCATGAAGTGGGACTATGAGCGCGTGCAGCTGTTTCTGATGGAGATGCGGTCGGAGATTCGGAATGCTAGGATTCGGCCCTTTTATCTCATGTAAGTATCCTGCATGTACATGAACACGATACATGGCTGACACGCTGGTGGAGGACGAATGCATACGCGAGAAAGCCACTCTAGGACGGCATCAGTACAAGACAACTTGGCGGCAACGGGAGGATCTAGACAAATTGCGGTGGTGCGGTATTCTGTTTCTGCGCTTTATGATTCATGAACTGTCGTTTTCATTTGCTTTTTGTTTCTTTATGCTTTGGCTAGAAATAACAACATCATACCAGCCCGGCGACGGTGTACGTGACCAGCTCTGACGCACCAGTGGAAAACGACACCAAGAAAAGTACTCGACAGGGAATAAGAGTCGCTGCTGAAAGCCATCTCGGCGCAGGCTCCCAAGATGGCGGGCATCAGACGTGCCAGAAGGCTGCGAAGCCTATGAGCCCCCTGTGGAAGATGCGTTGGTGGCAGGCTCAGGCGACAAGTAACGGTCATTAAGGTCCTCGTCATAAAATCGGCGCACTTGGGACGGATCTTCCTTGTACCAGAACGCCAGCTGTCGCTCCGCCATCCCTGACAACAACGCCTCCTCCCTCGCACTCAGCGGCTGCTGTTCCACCCCCTGCAGGAACTCTCCAAACGTGTTGCTCGGACCCCATACCCGCGGTATACATCTCAGCGTCGTCCAGACCACTTCGTGCACCATGTTGGGTTGGCAGACGGCCACCGCCAAGAGCGTCTCGAGCGCGTAATTCCGATCATGCGGCGGCGCCGGGGCGCTATGCGGAAACCCTCGGGCCAAGATGTTAAAGTACCCCGGGTCGCGCAACATGCCGTCCAGGTTCATAGTCAGCCAGGTCGGCGGGCAGACGAGCTCGCGCGGCATCACCCACGCTTCCTCCTAGTCAATCACGGCCACCATGTTTAGCGTTGTGTCAAAGAGCATGTTGGAGGGATGCAGCGTCATGTCGCCGTGGAAGAGGCAGAATCGGCCGCGGCTGCTGTGCCGCATGGCCCTGTAGATGCGGCGGAACTGGGTGCGTGCGTAGATTTCGAGCTTGGCTTCGCGAACGTCGAGACCCATGTCGCCGGAATGGAGGAGCTCGTTGTGTGCGAGTTGCGCGAAAGCGTCGACGAGATCAAGCGCATTGGTGTAGGTGGTGTCGCGGGGGATGATTGCGCTGGGGTTGTACCCGGCGAGCGCTTGGTTGATCATCTCTCGCGTTATCGGGCGGCTGCAGACGCAAATGTCATCGACGGGGCAGTCTAGGAGCCCGGACGGGGATCCTTCTGGCAGCCCCAGCGATCCAATGGCAGGAAATGTCAGCCGCGAAAGTTGACCCCAGAGCCAACAGGCCTGGGTGTAGATTTTCTCTGTAATTTCTGGGCCTTGGAGGACCTCGGACAAGGGCTGGCCTTTGTGGTAGCTCATGATGATGTACGGAGAGTTGATCGAGTTGCTCTTGGTAAGATCGTAGTGATGCACCTTTGGAACCGGGACTGTTGTCTTTTCAGATACGACTCTGTGTGTCGTTAGATTCATCAGGTCGTGCATCTCGCATGTTGACTTGCCTCATTGCTGGGATTTCTCCCGTCATGACTTCCTGCACGAGCGGCATGTGTTTATCATCGGGTGGATACAAAGGGATTCGCAAAACGCATCCCTCTCGCTTCCGGCCCTTAAATTGGACAAAGACGCATGCGTGGTAGCTTCCGCGTCAAATGAAGGAGCTTGCTCCAATCGGACAAAAGGTCCTGCAGCGTCGGTGCCGTGGATCTACTTGCGAGACGAGTTGTAGGAACTCGCTCTTCCTTGTCTCGAGGTAGCGACGTTGCGCTTCTTTCTCTGTGTTGACCATGTCGCCTGGTAAGGAAGTGCTGAACCGCCTGCTGATATGTTCGTGATCACTGTAGAATCGGCGCGCCTAACCTATGGTGCATTGCGTGTTTCGGCGTACCTGGCGGGGAGAGGGCGGTAAGGTTTAATATATATACTGTCGTACACGGTAACACCAAGTCACTCATTCACTCTACCGGTTACTGATGCTGACTACAGAGCCTGCACGTAGCGTCTAATATCAGAACATCCTGTCGCTTTTTGAGTGATTCATTCATACTATTTTTCTCATAGAGTGCCTGCTCCTTTGATCACGTCAAGGTGAGGTGCAAAGTCCACACATTAGCAAAGTACCCGCCTGTCTCGGCTCAACAGGTTTGCCAAATGCAGTATGCCGGCTCGTCAATCCCCTTTGTTTCTTATCGAGTGCCTGCCGCGATGGGCCGATTGCACCATGCTTTCCCGATGACATGCATGCATTGACAAGGTTGCTGGAACGAGACATGATCGGTGCCTTGCCGCCTTCAAGGCCCGGCCCCCCGCACATACACGGCAGCGAATCTGCAGCTACAGAAACGCTGCATATCTCTGTATACAGCCATGCAGCGTGCAGTGTCTTGTTCGTCATGAATTTACATTGCCTGCTGCAAGCCTCTTCTCGTTTCTGCAAGACGCTTTGACCGGACTCTCGACGCATATCCTTGCCAAAATCTTGTCGGCTCCCCCGCACGCATGCCTATATAAAGAGCAGCAGCCCTCCATTCATTTCCCTTCTTCCTACTATCACCTCGGCTCTCCGCTACCGTTTCGTCTTGACCTGGATTTAGACAATGTGTGCGACTGCCATCACCGGCTCTGTTGCGTCGCTCTTCCCTCATGTTGAGAAAGAATGGTGGAAGACGGTGTTTGACGAGTTTTACCTACGGACAGATGGCGATGTCGTGGATGATCCGCGCGTCACAGAGACAGAATGCCAAGAAATCCTCCGCCTCCCGCATGTCGGTCGACTCTTTGCCCCCAAACAAGGACAGGACAATGAGGAACCCGTGCGCGTCCTCGACCTTTGCTGCGGCCAGGGCCGACACAGCATTTGGTTCGCCGAGCGATACCCAAACATGCAGTTCCACGGCTACGATGGCAGTACCTTTCTGGTTAACCTCGCCAAGAAGCGCGCGGCGGACCTCCCCAACGTCCACTTCTCCGAGGTCCACGCCGGGCCCATTCCCGCCGACGCGCCCTTTGACCTGGTCCTCCTGCTCGGCAACTCCTTTGGCTATGAAAACCAAGCCAGCGACATGAAGATGCTGACCAACATCTTCACTGTCCTGAAGCCTGGCGCCTTGTTCGTCATGGACATTCCTGACGCCGCTTGGATGCAGTCCACCATGAAGGATCGATCCTGGGAATGGATTGACGGTCGCGACGCCGACCAACTCCTCAACGGCAGCCAGGGCTGCGCCGCGGACACCCTGGGGACACGGCTGCTTGCGTGTCGCGAGCGGGAGCTCAACGCCGCTCGAGACACGCTTGCCTGCCGTGAAATCATCATTGACCTGAGCAACGGCGTCGCCAAGGACAACTTTTACTCAATCCGACTGTATAGGCGCGGCGAGCTTCACCGCGTGCTCAACCAGTGCGGCTTTGCCGTCCACCCGGGTGGCTGCCTCACGCAAACGACGCAGAGCGAGCGCGACCAGGACCTTGGCATGATGGCACAGCGTCGCTTGACCCTGGCGCAAAAGCCCGACTTCTCGGCCAGCCTCGCGCCACTCACGGACACGGACGCTTACTTTGTCCACCCGGCGCTCCGGGTTAGCAGCGTGCCGGGAAAGGGCCGCCGGATGCTGGCCGCCGAGGACATTGCCGCCGGCACGCTGCTGTTCGCGGCCAAGCCGTACGCACTGGTCCCGTCAATTGACCCGTGCCGCGGCGACTACCTCTTCTGCAGCAACTACGCATGTAGCAAGCGGATGGAAAAGTCGTCCGCCGCAGGTGTTGTCGTCACCTGCGTCTGCATCCAGGATGTGGTATGGTGTGACGCAGACTGTCGCGAGCAGGACCGGCAAAGACATGCGTTGGAATGCGCGTGGCTCCAACAATGCAAGGACGAGGTTGTAGCAAAACACGGGACGTACGACTTTAACATGCTCTGGATCAACGTTCGTGCATTGTGCCAGCGGCAAGTTGATCAGAGCCAAGGCAGTCGAGTGGACGTCGTGGCAAGCCCGGAGGCTACATCCAGCCAAGATGAACTGCGCCGCGATGACGCGACTTCCTGGACCAGCGTGCTTGCCCTGCTCGCCAACCAAGACCGCTTCCCTGTCGCCAAGCGCGCGCACTGGTCGCAGCTCGCCGAGGCGTACCTGCACCGCCAGCCCTTTGCCGACGGGCTGAGCGTGCCCGATCTCCAGGGCCTCATCTGCCGGGAAGAAACCAACTCGTTTTGCATGTACCCCGCCGCGACCGGCATATACCACCCCTGTCCGGCGGCCGGTCCGAAAGCTGCCGCTGGTGGCCGCGGGATCCCGTACGGCCTGGCGCTGCACACGCGCGGGAGCTTCTTCAACCACTCGTGCCTGCCCAACGTAATGCATGGGCCGGACCACGTTTCGCGCATGGTGATGCATGCGACGCAGGGCATTGCCGCGGGCCAGGAGTGCTGCATTGCCTACTTTGACCTGGAGGAGAGATGCTCGCTGGCAGCCCGGAGGGAGTTGCTGACGCACTTCTTTAATTTTACGTGCGACTGTGGTCGGTGCCAGTGGGAGGAGGAGGCAGGCGAGTAGTCTTTTTTTTCGCTGTTCATGTTTTGCCCGTATTTGCTGCGACACAATACTATAGTTTGATAGAAAGAAATGGTCTATGAATGCCACGGAAGGTCAATTACCATGTGCTGCATACTACTGTGCCGAATCGAGAGCAAGTTTGCGATGCGGGCTGCGCATTTGCGACAACAGTCTCATGAAAGTCCATGGTCGCCCTCAGTCGTACTCGTTTCAATTGGTTTCAATGGCCATCACCCTCCCTGTAATAGCAAAATTGTATGCACATCTCGCTGCTTGTGACATTAGACACGAGACGTTGCTGTCTGCATCATGTCTCTCCCCTGCACGCATTTACGTGACCATACATGCTGCTTGATCTACATCGCTAGTCGATTGCGTCCAAAAAAATGAAACAGCAACACGCGAGCATATGAAACCGAAACCAGCTGGAGAATTAGTCCTCTTTGAATTGCGATGAAATTCTTGCATAACTAGGCGCTAACATCGGTGACAGCTTTCCTGGGACCCCGGGCTCGCGTGCCGAAAGGAAGGCATTGCCGAGAAACTATGATTCCGAAGCTTGGCCAAGACCTTCTAGAATCCTTTCAGCAAGATCCAAGTCAACAACCATGGGAAGTGCAGTCACAGGGATATCATGCATTCAGGCAGCTTAGCGATGCTGGCATGTATAGTAGAAATGCGGAGGCGATTCATAGTTGACGGAGAAGACGAGGGGCGTAGAGTCGCGATCAATATTTAAGCTGGTTGCTTCCACTCGTCTTGTCAACCTGAACTCGGCCAACTCCATTATCGCTTTTCCTTGTACTTGTTTATCCTCTTTTGCATTTTTTTCCGTAAACAGTCTTCTTGCTCGTTCAAAATGCACTTCTTTATTATCCTTTTATCTGCTGCCCTTGGCACCACACTTGCCGCGCCGGTCGCGGACTTGCCAAGTGCGGATGCCGCGAAACGAAGCCCGCAGTTTGACTTTGGCGGTGATCCCTTCAACCAGGGTGGCGGAGGATTCGGCGGTGATCCCTTCAGCCAGGGCGCCGGCGGCGGATTCGGCAGTGATCCTTTCGGCCAAGGCGCCGGCGGCGGATTCGGCGGTGATCCTTTCGGCCAGGGCGCCGGCGGCGGGTTCGGCGGTGATCCCTTCAGCCAGGGCGCCGGCGGCGGGTTCGGCGGTGATCCCTTCAGCCAGGGTGGTGGCGGAGGATTCGGCGGCGACCCTTTCGGCCAGAGTGGTGGCGGATTCGGCGGGTTTGCAAAGAAGAAACTCTGAAAGGGGTAAGTGGCCGGGATCTGGGCGACCAAAGCACAGTACTGACTCTCTTACTGGATCTACAGCGCAGAGCGCTGCGGAGTAGCTCGGTCAAGTTGCGGGCGCATACTTTTAAAATTATAGGATAGAAAAAAGTAACTTCATCTAAGAGCCCTGCTGTTTCTCCTTATAATAGAGATTTTCTCACTACTATCTTGCCGTATTTGTGAGGCGCGTATTCCCCGCGCGTTGCCTGTCGCACAGTTGGCTACCAGCGCCTTCCTATAATCGCAACACCGCAAACGGTGCCCGAATGGTGCTGTATTCCACGGCTGCGCTGTCCAGGACCTTACGTGCTGCGTAAAGTTAGATCTTGGCGTGGAATTATGATGCGCTGTATAATATTGCGACGCAATGAGGAGGAAGTTCTGCGATAGTCCTACGCATATCCAACAATAGTCGTCCTATGAAGTAGATGGTTGTTATGAACTGTAATTCGTTTCAATTGGCTTCACTGTCTATTGCAATAGTCAAATGGTACGTGCATCCCCTTTCTTTGCATTAATACTAGTAGACAAAGAAGACGCCCTCTCATGTTGTCTCCCTGCCCCCCATGTTCGAGAGTCCTGTACATAGTGGTCCGGATCTGCAACACCAACATGTTGATTGAGCGCCGGGAGCACGCGAGCTCATGAAACTAAAACTGGCGAAACTGGTACCCCTCTGGGAGCAAAACCTATTTATGCGCAAGTCAATGGCAGCTTTGATAAGCACCCTGGATGGCGTGCTGCTTCGGCTGCTGCTTCGGCTTCGTCGCCGCAGAGACAAAGCCATGGCCGAGAAGGAACGATTCCGAGGCTGGCCAGGAACTTGTAGCGTTCTTCCTTTTTCAGTAAGTGTTCTAAGACAACAACCATGAATAACACAGTCAGAGCCACTTTATGCTTTTACTACCGAGTTCGAACACGGCTTCGACTGACTTCTCATGGCACTTGTGGATCTGAACCTGGCTTGGGTCGGCACTGAACACGATGCGATGTCTTCGACTGAGCTCGGTCAACCGGGCCAGGTCTTCATTTGCCTTTGAAGACATCGTTACACAGATAGACAATAAGAAGTGATGGATGTTAAGGAGTTGGCCAATTCAACAGGCTGCCCCCGTGTGCCCCCGTGCCCTACATATGCAGGCAGCAGCATCAGCAATTCTCACAGTCCGCCTGGTTGCTTTTCATACAGGCTGTCAGCCTTGTGGTAAAGCGCCAACCCTGATCTTTCTGACCGCTTCCACCCAAATCATGTCCGTAATTTCGCCAGTATACATTTTAGCGGTTTCAAAGAGCATTTCGCGAAGCAATTCTCGCTGGTCTTTAGACATATGGTCAAGGCGATCATGGCAGCTGGTTGCTCGCAACTTCATTTTAACAAGGTTGTTATTAGCAGAAGGAAGCACCGTGCAGAGGCTATAATTAGCAGGTAGGGGTGGCTATATATAGCCCCGCCCAGGAAAACGAAACGACGACCATCCAAAGGAACGAAATTAATCATGGACGAAACAGCCGGCTTCACCACCCTTACAGCTTACATACACCCTGCATCGTGCGCATCGACTTGACATCCCTCACAAACGTCTTGGGCAGCGTCTCAATCCTCTCACTCGTTACCACGCGCCACTCGGCCGCCACCGACTTGAACGCGCCCTTTAGGCCGCCCGCGTCGAAGATGATGCTAAACAGGCTCGACAGCAGATTGTCCGGGTGCTTGACCGTGTCGTATATCGAGTAGCCAATGTCCGCAAACGTACCGGCCAGGTTGATAATGGTGCGCAGGATCGCGCCGCCCACCACGCTCGCCGCCTCGCCGACAAACGGGATGAAGAAGAAGACGGCCGAGATGATGGCCGCGATGCCCTCCTCGCGGCCCTGCGCAATCTTTTGGTCAGCAATCTTGACGATGCCCTCCATGTTTTGCACCGCTGCGCTCATCGACATGGCCGGCAGCACCAGCCTGCTCGCCACCTGCTCCCACGAGACAAAGTAGTGTTGCGCCATTGGTTATTTGCATCTCCGTCTCCTCCATCAGGCGCGTCGTGTTGTTTTGAAAATATTATGATACGGCCCCGAGTGTAAATACAATCTTATCATTTTTCTTAGCTACCATCTAAACTTATGGAGTATTAATGACTCTACATTGTCAATCCCTTCAACTTCTTTCTAGGCACATACTTTGTTGAAAAATCGTGCAGGGATGTTAACAACAGTTCAAGCTAGTTCACGAATCTCCTACCCTACTGTAGGAGGACCGTTTTAGTGCTAGTGGTCGATGCAGACTCTTCAGAGGAAATATGCCTCTGCGTCATTGAGCGAACTGGCCAGGATCTGTTCAGACTTGCCAATGTCGACACCGAAGACGCAGCAGAGAGTTGTTTTGACGAAATGACTGGCTTTGTCATAGGTGCTAGTCCACTCACTCTCCCGGCCAGCACATCGTTGGCGGAAGTAAGCCATGACGCAGACAGCCTGCCAAATCTCGGTTTTAACGCTCTCGTGTCCGGCACAGGACGAGATGAAGGCAGGTGTAGCAGGGATGCCAGTACCAGAGAAAATAATGCGCTCGATTGTGCCAGCATCAAACCCGCCATTGGCATTCTGAGCGCCGATGACGCTCGACAGATTCTTTTCCCCGGAGTTGCCCATGCCAGCACTGTCGAAAGAATGAGGCAAAGCAGCTGGAGCAGCATGAGATGCGAAAGCTGCCGCTTGAGGCATCGCACGACTGATGGTTGCCAATGATATTGCGGAGGACGTCGAAATTGAAGATGTGTAGGCAGATTCGACAGAGCCCTGTATCTTGACAAAGTCAAGGCTCGGGTTGCTTGTTGGAACGCCATGGAGAAGGCTCTGATCCTTGCTGTAAGTTGCAACACCTGTCGCAGAGGTCATTTCATTCATAGTAGCAACAAAGGACGTCTGAGAACTTGCAAGGCTGTAGGCCTTCCCGAGGTGAACAATTTGAGCTTCCAGCCAATATCTATCGGTTGTATTCTCACAGTTTAGGAGCTTTTGTTCAAGACTTTGAATGAGAGCATGGGCGGCGAGTGCGTGAATGAGACGGCCGTCCTCTTTGATAAATGCAATCCGGACTTTGTGCGGGTTGCTGGACTTGTGGCTGCCTGGGATGTTGTATCTGATATCGACCTCGAGATCCTCAAATTCCCCCTGGGTAATGGCGAACCAGTGGCTGCGGACAGCCCAGAACATGGTCCCAGGCAGAGGTGCTTGCTGAATGGCAGGAGGGGCGGGAATATTGTCTCCTTTGGCCGCTGGGCCTAGTTCTTCTTGCTTGGGACTAGGTCGGCTTGTTGACCAGGTCCCCTGGGCAGCTCCTGCATTCGTTCGAGGTCTGATCTTCCAATCAATGGCTGAAACACGGATTGGTGCGCGGTTAATGGCATTGATGAGGGTCATGGACTTGTATTTGGCATGATCATGGTCTTGCAGGGATGACTGGCTGATGTAGCTGGTTGCTCCTGAGCCAACCCGTGCCAGTCCTTCACACATCCCTCTGGAGACTGAGTCTCCAATACCCATGACAAAAACCCGCAGGAGCTTTGACTGAGCGGCGGCATCGGTGGTCTGCTTCTCCAGTCTTCATGGCTTGTGTAACGCCCCAATCCATCCCATCTGTTATGACAATAATGGAACAGCGAGGTCTTGATTGATCACGCTGACTCAAGGCAGTTATCAAAGCATTGTTGATATCGGTTCCGTTATCGGTTGTGCTAGCGAAATTCTGGACGGCCGTTGAGACGTTGGTCGTGTCAAGTCCAAGACTCTTGCCGCCGGGTATGATGGACCATATCCTGCGGGAGAAGTTGTAGATGTTGAAGGATGATCTGTATCGAGTAGGCAGCTGGTACAGCATGTTTTTGACAACCTCGTTGGCCATCTTGAGTCGTGCACCTGCCATGCTATGACTGCAGTCAATAAGGAAGATGTATTCTATTAATTCTCATTAGATCCATGTAATGAGCCCTGGGCCGCAATGAGTCGTCCTTCCATGGTCACTCACCATGCTCTTCTGGGTCCAGAATAACATTGGATACGAGCGTCAAAGCGAAGGCGCATGTATGAGGCTGCCCTTGAATGGGCGAGGGAAATTTCTGGGCTACGCAACGGGCTTGATCAACTCTAGGCACCGTCCATACGAGAACGAAGTCGTGTTTGAGGAATGTCTCACTAGAGAATTCGACAAAAGACTTCCATCGAGAGAATTTTTCTGCTTTCTTGACAGGACTGAGTGATTTGAAAGAGTCATCAGAGAATCCCCCAGTGATATCAGCGTGATGAGAAACACAGTTCAGGTCCAATATCATGTCATGTGAATTGGTCTCGATGCTGACGGTGACGGTGATTGCGTTTGTACCCGGAGGAGGAGCTGTCGGTACAGTGGTCACATCTGTAGGGGACTGTCCGTCGCGAGCTTCGAAGCCCGCAGGTATGCTCAGACGAACTGAGTCTTCGAGAGTGTCACTTGAGATCATGTAGACATACGTCACACTATTACAGCTTGATCAGCGGGCGTTTTCTAATAAACAGCAATCGCTGCTTGCCTGATTTTGATTGTTGAGTTGGGCGAGACGGTACCCAAGCTGATTTGGAAGACTTTTGACACAGAGCAGTAAGCACAAGAAACGAGCAAATGTTCTTAAGAAGGAGTCAACAAATATCCTAACCTTCTTCATTGATTTGTTCAAGCTTCCATGCCTGGATACCAGCAGTCTTCGCAGCTTGATACTTTTTGTTGGCTTCGGCCTTCTCTTCGACGATACCTTTGACGTAAGTGTCGCCCACCCGAGCGGTAAAGTCGACAACGGATGCCTCTGGCGGCACTTCGAAAATGTACGAGACCTCGCGCTCAACATTAGTTTGCGCCTGATAAGTCTCTACAAGTGTAGCTTCGACGAAAACATCCCGCACGAGGTAGCTGTAGCGAGAATTTAGGAGCGGATAGCCCACAGGCGTCCAGTGCTCATGACAATAGATGCCTTGGCGTCTTTGAGCAGGACCGACATAAGCCATTGTTTTGATGGGCGGATTGTCCTAGACTCCTTGCGTCGGGAAGCTCGGCTGGAGAAAGATAGAGTAGACACTAATATATAAGTGAAGTGAGGCGGAGACGTTCACGCATTTTATAAAAGCGAAGCAGTCTATGATTTCTCTCGCGTCTTCGCGTTTAATCATCTACCGCTCTATTAATTATGAACTTGAGCAGATATGACGGCATGCATTTAAGGATGAGGTATAGAACTACAGTTGCTATAGCTATCATGCATAAGCAGTGATAGTAATGCATAGCTACGTCAGTGTGTATATAAGGCAAACTGTACTATATTGACTCAGGCTGGGGAAATTCTTTTCAGGCTTTTGCAGTTGGGCTGGAGAAGTCAGCCCAACCAGATACTATGCATAAACAACGAGAGCAATGCATAGCTACGTCAGTGTGTGTATAGGGCAAATATTCGACATTGACTTCGGCTGGGGAAATTCTTGTCAGGCTTTTGCAGTTGGGCTGGAGAAGTCAGCCTAACCAGCCTTCGTGTCTGCATCTAGAGCTGATCATATCAGCAGAGTTATCACACCATGCGAGTGCAGAGACAACCATGTTGCAATTGAAGTACAGATTTTAGGCCGAATGAAGCCGGGTGATGCCTCTGTATCAATGACATCACTCGTACTTTTCAGCCGATGGTAGACGTACAGCATGTGAACTTGATGAGCGCCTCTTCATTACCCGCCTCTTCTTGGTGAATGTAGGCTATAAATCTCTGATTAGTCTCGACAGATTTCAGCTTTTATCCAATGGGTAATTGTTTCCACTTGTTATATGTGAGCGACATCCGCATGTGATACGCCGGACAAGTGTATTAGAGTAGTCAATTGCCATCAAATTATACCTCTGAATACACCAAACCTGCTCGGTAAGCACTGTTTGCTTCCTGGCTCTTACACTTTCACCACAACTAATAGGCTTTCATCACAATCAAGTTTTTCAAGCATGTCTTTCCCTCGTGTTTGCGTTCAAGCCCCGTTTGAATCACAGCTGGCCAGCAAAGCCGTCCAAGTCGCACTGCGCGAGAATCCTGACAATGCTCTCAAGTCACTGCCTATGGCTTTACCGCCAGCAGACAGGATGGCTGTCCCTACTAGTTCGCTGGTTGCCGAAGCACGGCTTGGCGTGTTCGTCGGCAGAATGTGGAAAAACGGCCGGACATTGCGAGTGCGCTTTCTCGAGGGCGGAAGTTATCTTGTCCGTTCAAGGGTGAGACAGTGCGCCAACGAATGGTCAAAGCATGCGAATATACGTTTTGACTTTATTGAATCTGGAGATGCTGAGATCCGCATCACCTTTAAGGCTGATCGTGGCTGTTGGTCTTGCATCGGCACAGACGCTCTAGCTCTACCACAGGACGACGCCACCATGAATCTCGACGAAATGGACAACGACGCAAAGGAAGAAGAGTATTCTGGCACGATTCTGCATGAGTTTGGTCATGCTCTTGGATGCGTTCACGAGCAGTCTCAGCCAAACGCCGAGATCGAATGGAACAAGGACGCCGTGTATAAATATCTTGGTCAGTTTGGCTGGTCTAGGGAAACAGTGGATTTCAATATTTTTCACCTTTATAAAGCCACAGAGGTTGCGGCGACCGAAGTGGATACCAATTCAATCATGCAGTATTCGATCCCGAAGGAGTGGACATACAACGACTTTTCGGCTGAATGGTCTCGCAAGCTGTCGAACAAAGATATCAGCTTCATCAAGAGCATGTATCCGGGAAAAGACAATGAAAATCAAGCAGCAGAAGCGGGCAACTTTGAGGTCGGAGTATACAACACCATGGCTGGAAACCAGTCAGAACCGAGGCGCCATCGCAAGATCATCAACTTTTCCAATTCTTATGCGGCGGAGCCAGCGTTCACAACAGGGCTCAATTTTTTCGAAATTAGAAAGTCGGACACGATAAAGTCGGACGAGATGCGTATAAAGTCGGAAGTGGATTTAGTGATGCGTTCGCAAGCTATTTTGAACCTGGAGGTTTCAAAGGACCCTGCTAGTTACGACTCTGGCATCTCGTGGTTCCTGTTCGCCAACGACGACTACGACTTTGACCGTGGATCATGCGCCGCCAATCAGGCACCGACGAGCAAAGTCATAACCTTCAAACGCGCTTATGAAGCGATGCCTCGAGTTCTCCTCTTTTTTGACGCGCTGGAGATGAGCAAATCCCTTACTTGCCACATTAGGGCTTACCCCTCGGAGCTGACCACGCAGAGCTTTCGACTCCATATTGAGGCTGGAGAAGGTGAAGTGCCTGAGGGAACCAGTGTTGGGTGGATCGCTTTTCCTGTGAACAAGAAGGGCGTTGAAGGGGGAACGTTTAGCACGAATGACGTACAACCTGACCAAGAACCAAAGGCCAACACCGAGGGCATTGTCAAATTCAAAAGCTTTACGTCCGCGCCCAAGATCTTTCTAGCACTCAACATGTTGAGTCTAGAAGCGCACAAGACGACTTCCGTTCGTCTGTCTATCAGTAGTGTCTCGCCACAGCAGATGACGTGGAACATTGGCAGCGGGGGAGACACTAAGTTGAAAGCTGCTGGGGGAGCATACATTGCAATTCATGGTTGATAGCAGACGAGTAGATTTGTGTTCTCTGCAGCCGATCTTTTTTTTTCTTTTGCTGCAGGCCCATACGTTATCAGTTGCAACTTCAGCAGCCCCAGATTCAGATCGATACCAACGGTCCTGACAGCTCTCAACCAGGTAGCACTGGCCGTTGGCCGAACGCAACGTGGAAATTCCCAGCCCGCTAAGAGACGCGCTTTAGTAATAGCCATCTGCAGCCAACGGATCCGATGAGTCAAGGGCTTCCCCTGAAAGACCGTGACAGGTTCGGAAGGCGCCGGACAAGAGGGCAAGAACCCCACAACCTATGCAAGAGATTGGACATGTGGACATCCATTAATCCATTAAATCGCCTTACGCTAGGATGCCTTATGGGAACTGGGGTGGGCATGCTTTTCCGACATTGGGCCTTTTTGCGCGGCGCATTCCGGATGTACATAAACCTTTCCATCCATCGGTTCGGATATCATTTGGTCCGCCGGCAGCCTTGGTGGGATTCTCAACATCGGAACCGTTCCCTCCGCCCAGCACCCGCCAGTCCTCTGTGCCTTGCCTTTTTTTTCCACTTGCTTTTTTTCTTCTTCTTCGCTCTTCACCTTTGGCCCGGATAGTGGGCTGCAACAACCACCAACCTCCGCTCTGTTATTACTCCGCACGCAGGCATCCTGAATGTTTCCGCGATGGATGAGCAATCAACAACCATGTTTCCGCACTTCTCTCAGTTTCCTGCCGACATCAGACGCAGAATATGGCTTGCCACGGTAGAGCCAATGACCCTCACCTTTATCAAAGGACTGCCCCCACGCGAAGACGAGGAGCTCCCCGCCCCGCAGATGTTCCACAGGACCTGTCATGGTGCACTCCGGGGGAACTGGCATACTACACCATACCGCCGCTGTTCTCCAACTTTTCCCGATATTATGGCTACATCCAGCTATCCGACGGAAGCTCCCGCTTGCAATTTGTGGTCAAGGCATCTGCGGCCTATCAAGCGTGCAAGGAATCCCGTGGGTTTTTGCAGTTCATATTTGCGGAGACGGTGAAACCAGGAGGAGGTTCGCCAAGTTGGTTCCGCTTCGACATGGACACCATTCGATTCACGAATGCTAGCCTTGATACCATTGCCCGCTATCCTTGGTTCACGCAAACACAGCACCTCCATATTATCATCCTATACGAGATTTATGGATACCTCAGGTCCCAATCAGAAGACGACGTCGATGGCAAAGACCATTTTTGGATAGAAAAGAATTTGTTGTCTTTGAAGAACATCACGTTCGAAATGGCATTTACCCGCCACGGCGATTTAGACAGTGCAATCGATAGCGTTTGCGGGGAGTGGTTTCAAGTTTTTGAGGAATGGTACAACTGGTCTGAAGTAGAAAAGCCGGTGCCCTATTATGCTCGGGTTCTCGTCCATGACAATGGTTCAAAGGAGAAAGAGTGGTTGACACCAACCAACTACCTTTGCGTCAAAAAGTGGTACCACCAGAAGCACTTCCAGAAGTGTTTTCCTGGTCCTGATTGGAAAGACCACATCACCGACGAAAGAACTAGAATTCTTGTCGAGGCGACAGACGAAGAACTGGGGAATCCTACAGCTTTTTTTGCGAAACACTCGTTTTGGGGACTCTCTCAGTAGAATGGTAGATGGCACGATGAGCATCTTTCAACGTTTCTACCCTTTACAGATGCCAATATAAGCACGAGGTTGTCAAGTAAACAGTATCTACACGTCATGCATAGTTCCTGGGAGCTGGCGCAGAGCTCCGTCATCTTCGCATCTAAATGTCGATAGCACACTTGCAAAGGTACCGTTACTCAGTACATTAAAGACCCTAATTGGTTGAATCGGGCTTTGGCAAAGTAAACCGAGGGCGGGTAGGCTGTTGCTACACTTTGGAACCGCCGAAGATAGGCCTGGTGTCATTGCGAGCAAACCGGGTAAGGAAATCCGAAAACAATCTACATGACATCCTCATGCCTCTGAGTATTCTGCTATGTTCTCGGATGGCATGACATGATTTCGGCAAAGCTTGGCCGACAATATAATGTATGTGCAGAGGAGTCGACCGGGGCCGCTATCCACACGTAGGAGGGGCATGAAGTTATCCCGACAGGGTAAGCAAGCTTCCACCTGTTTGGTATTACTGAAAAGGTTGTGATAATTTGAGCACAGAAAGTAGACTCACATATACTCTGTCTGTACTCTCTGGAATTACCCGTTCCAGATTGCCCTTTCCTTTCCTTCCGCTCCCAACCGACCTTGGTTCTTTACCTTTGCTGTGTCAAGGTATTTTTTTAGTTCAGGGAGCCTTATTCTATTGAGATCTTGATCATGAAAGTGGTCTCCTTTTTCCTCCTGGCCGGCATCCTCCTCGGCACCGCGGAAGCCGGCCTACGCCACGTCTATGAGAATCTCTATGTCTTCTTGGCATATCGCTTCGAGCTGGAGAACGTCGAAGAAGGCGACCGAATCATTGGAATCAAATGCGCGTCAGCCGATCAAGCGACGCTCAGATGCTTACCTCCTGGCAATCCGCAGTACAAGCGCTGCGTCGGCACCGCGACAGTCGAGGCAAAGGGCGGCAAAATGACGGACGCCTCTGGCTTGCGCGATTTCCTTAGCCACATTAGTGGCAACAATGGGGCGCATCTCAAGGGCGAGCCGTACGATGGAGCGGACGCCCGTGACTATCGCAGCAAGGTCATCCTTGGAGCAGGTTTGGAGAATTCGGGCGACTTTGACGTGCACAAGGCCGCGAGGCGCATGTACGAGGAGAAGATTGATTTGTCGAGCCCTGCGTGGTGCAAAGTCAAAGATGGTAGGGGATTATACCTGCCTTCTTTTGAACGAATTGCTATGCGCGTCGGCAGCATCAAGGCAGCCATGTCGGTGGACAGTCTCGAGAACAACAAACGTCTATTTCAGCGCCTGGACGCCTGCGCGGACGGCGTCATCACCGATCGGAGGGCCGACATGTCCAAATATCTCATCCCGTACCTGGAAAAAGCCGTCAAGCGTGCGCATGCCATTCGATTCACCGCATATCCGGGCGGCAAGCGCCTGTTTTCGTACCGCGCGACGCTGCAGAGCATCAGAGACTCGGTGCAGGGCCTCGGCGACAACAAGGAGTCGTCGTTTCAAAGCCGAAAAAGGATATTGGATTATTCATTTGAGGAGTTTGGGCGCACAAAGGAGGCAACGGACCATCAGCCGCCGATTGAGAAATGGGGTCTTGTCAAGGCTCGCATGTTTCCTGTTCACGGATGCGAGCAACGGCCAGCAAATTGGCCCGCAGGTGCGTGAGCCGTAGTATTAGACGACTGTGTAGGAGGATAGTCTTGGTTGTTAAACTATTTGAGCCTCGAACTGTCAACTTGCTTTCTCTGTTTTAAGTTGCATCATGTTAGTCTCTACAGGGTAATGATCGCTGGCACCAATGCCCTGTCTCGCGTAAGCTGTGTAGTAGCCGACTGGCTTATTCGATGGAAGGGCATTTAGACCACAAGACCATATGAAACCCGAAAGCGGCCGGGCTGGTGGCCATTCAACTACGGGGGCTTGTTCGGACTTGGTATGACTGGACCGGCGTGCAGCCGAGAACCCGTGCTTCGGTGCAATTAAATGCAACCCAGCCGTTTCGGAAACAAGACCGATCAGTGCCATGGGGCAAACTACGATTATTGATTTCCCCCTCTCCACAGTGTCCGTCCGCCCCGATCCATTAGGCTGAAGCGGGCTTCCTTGGCGGTATTCCTTCCAAGGCCGCTTTTACACATCGACCCATTTCACGGGCAGCTGGTAGGGATCTTTTGATTAGGAGCTCACAATAGCAGGGTGCGAGAGGCCGTAGAAAAAGCCTGTCGTTTTTTTCTTTTCTTTTCTCAAAAGACTTGCGGTCCGGTACAGCGTATACTACACCCCTCACTTCCCACAGCCTTTGTTCCCCTGCGCTGCCTCTGTTGCTACACAACTTATACACCTGGGACGAACGGCGCACCACCCTCCTGTCTCTCCCACGCTCTTATCCCGTGACGCATTTTTCTTTTTGTTTTTCTCCGTTTCTTTTTCAGTGGTTACTACATAAGAATGCAGCCTGCTCAGCTTCTGTCTTTGGCTTGGCTGGCCGGCTTGGCGCAAGTAGCCTCGGCCAGCAGGGAGCCGTTTCTCAGCTACGACCTTCGCACCATAAAAGGCTGCAGCTACTGGTACGACAACTTTGGCAAGCGGACGTGTGAGTCCATCCGAACGGCCTGGACCGTCTCCCCCGAAGACTTTGCCCGCTGGAATCCGTCCCTCACTGTCGACTGCAAGGGCTGGGCCAGGCATGCCTACTGCGTTGCCGTCGCGTCGGAGCAGACTTCTTCCTCAACTACAACCACCACGAGCACAACCACGACTACCACATCTGCGTCGCCGTTGTGGACGGATATCGGTTGTTACAAAGATGCCTCGATACATCCGTTCCAGACGCAGCTGGCCATGCCCGCTGAGAATGACTTCACCCGCCACCAGTGTGAGGGTAAATGCTGGGCGGCCGGGTATATGTACGTCGGATTCAAGGCTGGTACGGAATGCTGGTGCGGCCAGTACGTGCAGGGCGACATGAGCCCCTCGCCTACGGACTGCAGAATGCCTTGCGCAGGAAACTCTTCCGAAATGTGCGGCGGCAACGGTCTTTTCAACGTTGTCGAAGGCAACACGCCTGCCTGGACTCCCCCCGCGACCTCCACCTCTGCCACAACAACCTCCACGTCTACTGCCATACGCTCCGCCTCTACTGCCACAACATCCACCTCGGCCATCACGATATCCACGTCGTCTACCTCGGTAAGCCCCCCTGGTGCCACGGAGACTGCGTTCCTGCTCATGTCCCACAAGAACGGGGACTGCACCGGCGACGTCACCAACGAGGTCTTGATTCGCTCCGATTCTGACGGCACGTGCATAGACACAAACTGCCAGGTCAGCTCTCTGGATATTGCCAGCCTTGGCAGCTGTCCTGACGGCGAGATCCAGATAAGCTACTGGCAGAACGCCGGCTGCTCGGGCGCGTGGTACGGCTACGGCTACGGCAGCCGAAACACTTGCCGGCAGCTTTGGTCGGGCGGCGGCAGCTTCAAGTCTCTCTGGCTCCGCTGCGCCAAGCCAGCGAGCGATTGCGTCAACAAGAAGACATGTACGGTGTCTCCGGAGCCGGAGCATGGTATCTGCTGGGGCGGGCAGCCAGACAACGACGTTGCTTTCGGCCTCAAGGGTCGCTACCACGCAGACTGCACTGGAGACCAGCATCATGATGTTACGGTTAAGCAGAACACGAATGGCATGTGCATGAACCTGGACTGCCAGGTGGCGAGTCTGGATATTGGCAGCGCTGGCAACTGCCCTGACGGTGAGGTTCAAATTAGTTATTGGCAAAACTCTGACTGCTCTGGCGACTGGTATGGATATGGCTACGGAAGCCGAGGTAGTTGTCGCACTCTCTGGATGGCGGGGTGGAAGACGAGGTCAATTTGGCTTCACTGTGCGAAGCAGAGTGAGGATTGTGTTAGTCGGGGAAGCTGTGCAGTTGCGCAGGTGCCGTCGTCCAACATGTGCTAAGATATACCTAACACTTTTTCATGCAGATGGCTCTTGATGTAAATTTTAACAATGGTATAAACATGATTCATACAATCTGTAGCAAAAAGTCTTTTATTCTTCTTCTTAGAAGCATAGGGTTGCTGCCAGCGGCGGCTGCTCTGGGGGAACTCTGGTACAAGGTTGGCGGTGATGGCAGAGACAATGGTGGCCTACTTCGTAATAGGAACCAGGCACATGGATTTGGGAACAAGGGTAAGATACTTTCGCTTATACTGACTGGTTCAAGCGACCCATTTGATGGCTGTATCGAAGCGTTGTTCCAGACCGGACAACTGTAAGTTAGCCACTACTGCTAGCAATCAAGAGATCGCGTGCCTAGTAACACTGTCAAATGAGCAGTGATAAATATAGTATAAGATCAGCCTACGAAGTATAATACATACAGTAATGATATTATTTATTAGGATTAGAGAGACTTTCTAAGTATCTTTTATACTGTGGCATAATATGTAGGCGATGGGATCGAACAGCAAGCTCCTAGTCATGCTCATCCTCCTCACATACACTCTCTAGATCGACTACCATTACCCTTCCCTTGACGACTAGAAAGTTATCCAGCTTTGGGTCATCATAAATAACCCTAAGATTAGTAAAGGCGCGTATGACAGCGTCGAGTTGCTACTCAAAATCCTCCGCTGAGAGTGCGGTTGGACCCTGCTTATACGAGGGCATATCCTCTAGACGCGATAGCATAACCGAGGGTACATGATTAAATTCCGCATCCCCTATGAAGCATGGTATAATACGGCCCTATAGAGGCTTGAGTCTCTCATACATGACCTTTTTATTGGTAAACTCATCCTCTCAGTCGGGTTTGTAAGACTTGAGAACGAGACGTTGAGCAAGGTACGGTTACGGTGGCAGCTGGCGTTGGAAGCATCGAAGGATAACGTCTGGTAGGAGACTCAGGCCTGCAGCAATACATTCCATAAGCGTGGAGCGAATCAGGGTGATGTACAGGACATTGGCGTGGACGCGGTCGACGCTCTCGGCCTGAGCGCTGAGGGGCCAACCAGCAAAGCTGAACTAGACGGGCAAGGTTAATGTCGGAACTGCCAAACAAGAAACAGAGAGAAACAGTGCAATCTTTGTTACCTAGATTTCTCTGGTAGCCGTCACTTTCTCCATGATGCTATCTTGGACATGGATGCTTTTTAGGGATAAAGGAGGGAAGGCACGCATGCCCGTGCCTCGTACAATGTCTTGTGCGTTATGTAAGCTGGACTTTAATCACAACAGAATAAGGAGGGGTCATATGCGCGCGCTGCTGCAGCATAATACTGTCTGTAATGTAATGTAATTATATTTTACGCTAGTAGGACTCCAATAAGAGTACAAGGCGCGCCCAGTGGGAGCTTTAGGGTAGGACTATTCCCTTGGGTATCCCGAAAGCCCCGAGCTGCAGCAGAATACAAGGTAGGTTGGCTCTTTTTAGCCGACTGCGAGAGCGTGTTCCTCACGTGAATGGTGTCGGTCAAGACAGCCAGCTAGTCAGCTAGCTGTCGATTGTGTCGGACGGATCACCGACTTACAGCAACGTCGGCACATCTACCCTCCCAACCTGTGACAGGACGAAATGAGCAATGTCTGTGGCGCATTCAGCCCATATTGGACCACGCGTCAAATCGCCAGCAGCTCCAAAGCCTAAAGTCTGGATTACGCAAACTCGCGCCCGCAGTGTATGCAAGCCGGGGTGGTGCGCATTGTCCTAGGCTGGCTGCATCCCCCGCATCGGGGCTCGGAGCCCTTCTCCTTTCTTGGACTCTCCTACTGAACTTGAAGGATGTGAGGGCGAGGGGTAGGGAGCAGAAACGGGCGCATGACGGTTTGTTTGTTTTGGGATGATGCAAGCCTTTGCCCAGCCTCATCAGGTGCGTTTACCACTGGGTAGAAAAAGTTCCTACGCCGGGCTATCACGTAGCACAAGACTTGAGACAGCGAAATAAACGAGCGTCTTGCATATTTGTAGCATTTCTAGCACACCTTGTATGCAGCTGCATGCATGGGCAAGGCAAACTCGCCCACGGCTTATGAACCGGCCTTGGCCCAGCGACCTCTAACCTGATGGTACAGCATTGCATCGCTCCAAGCGGAATCTGTCAAAGTCAATCCGCGGCGGTTACCAAGTGTTGTTTGCAATGAATTCGACGTCTTTCAACTGCGACGCCTCTCTAGGCCCGACCGCGAGCCAGTGCGGCACCCGGTCCCGATTCGACTTTACCGTCGCCTTTGAGCACTCTGCCCTTTCCATTACGCCCTGTGTTGTTTTCCTGAGCGCCGCCATACCACGACTCTTCCATCTCTGGAAGCACAGTCGTAAAGTAGCTGGCCGGCCGCTCCGCCTCACCAAGCTTGTCAGTCGTCCTCCCCTTCCATCCCCCCGAGTCTGACCATTTCTCTTACCCAGATCACCTGCATCGTCTTCGTTGCTTTGCAGCTCGCTGTACTCGTCTCCTGGTCCCTGCATCATGACAAAGCCTCGTACCGGCTTGCCGTCGCCTCGTCCGCGCTCGGCCTGGCGACCGCGCTCGTCATCGCCGCCCTCAGCTACCTCGAGCACGAGCGCGCCGTCCGGCCGTCCACCCTGCTCTGCGTCTACCTCCTCCTCTCCATCCTCCTCGATGCCGCCCAGTGCCGCACCCTCTGGCTCCTCCGTGCCCAGCGACACGCCCTCCTCCTCACCGCGCAGCTCGCCAACAAGCTCCTCCTGCTGCTCGTCGAGTCGCGCGGCAAAACGCGCCATCTCGTGGGCTCCTGGCGCGTGTTGAAGCGCTGCCCAGAAGCTGTCGCGAGTGTTTTTAGCAGAGGCGCATTTTGGTGGCTCAATGGCTTGCTGAGTCGTGGATTTCGCGCGACACTGGATCTAGACGCGCTGTATGAGACAGATGAAGCGCTGCGCTCTGAGAAGCTCCTCGCTGATTTCCACGGCCGGCTGGCTGCGACAAACCCGTCCAAGTACAGGCTGTTGTTGGTCATTATGGGTTGCCTAAGGGTGACGCTCGTCAAGTCTGTCATTGCGCGGCTATTCGTAACTGTGTTCAAGTTCACTCAGCCATTCTTACTGCAATACATTATTAAATTTGTTGAAAACGACCAGCAAGGTGGCCAGTACCACCAGGACATTGCCTACGCTCTTATTGCAGCGACTGGGCTATTCTATATTGGCACGTCGGTATGTACTGCCATTACAGCGCTGGCCAGCCGCTATGCTTACCCAGGCGCATAGGTGGCGACCGGTTTCTACGAGCAGCACTTGTACCGCAGTCTGTTCATGATTCGCGGTGGCCTCGTCTCGCTCGTCTGCAACGAGTCGCTCGGCGTCTCTACCGCTGTGGCTTCTGAGATGGCTACGCTCACGCTTATCGGACCGGATGTTGGCGTCGTGTGCGGTGCATTTTCCGGCCTGCACGACCTCTGGGCGAATCCTCTTGAAATCGGCCTCGCCACATGGCTTTTGGCTCGGCTGTTGGGCGTCGGCTGTCTCGGGCCAATTGCCTCTGCCCTGCGTAAGAAGGGATTGCCAAAATGTCTCTACATGGATTGTCTAACCTGTTGAAATCTTTTCTAGTCTGTTTCGTTTTTATGAGCCAGCTGCCGAAGCGCATGGGACCGGCCATCCAGGCCTGGAAAGTCGCCATCCAAAAGCGGGTGGCCGTCACATCACAGGTGCTGGCCTCCATTCGGGAAACCAAGATGCTGGGCCTGGTGCGAGTCTGGCTCGAGTACATTCAATCTCTTCGCGTCTTTGAGCTCAAAGAGTCGAAGCAGTTCCGAATGTTCATTGTGTACATGAACGTGTTAGGTACGTAGCCGGGCGTCGATGGCGAGTAATGTCCTGGTCTAATGAATGGTTTACAAAAAGGCAACTTGAGCCCGTCTTTGGCTCCCATTTTAACGTTTGGCATCACGCTGGCCATCAGGCGCCATGCCACCAACAGCGGCCTCAACATCGCTACCGTTTTTACGTCGCTCTCCATGATGGGCTTAATGATGTCTCCATTGGCCAATCTGCTTTCATCTTTTCCCAACTTTTTCAGCTCTCTAAGTATATTTCAGCGCTTCGAAAACTTCCTCGAGCAGGCAAAATTCCATGACCAAATCGCAAGGCAAAACCGCGTTCATCTCGCCACTGCCTCTGCAAGCACGCAGTCTCTCATTGAGCTAGGTCAAGTACCCGAAACTGCATTCGCATGCGCAAGGCCTCCCTTTCCGCCAAACTTCGCGGCGAGGCTCTTCTACACGACATTGATCTCGCCATCAAGCCTGGTCATCTTTGCGCCGTCTCTGGCAAAGTTGGGTCGGGCAAGAGTCTTTTGTTGCAAGCGATTCTCGGCGAGCTCTCGGTCGTGGATGGTGACGTGCAAATTGACGTGGCCCGATTCGGGTACTGCTCTCAGTCGGCTTGGCTTTTCAAGGGGACCATTCGCGACAATATTGTTGGCTGGGCGGCCACAGAGTTTGACGAGGCGCGGTACAACAGTGTCATCAAGGCATGCGCTCTGGACACAGACCTTGTTCAGCTTTCTGACGGCGAAATGACTGTTCTGACGAGCAGGGGCGACTCCCTGAGTGGTGGGCAGAGACATCGAGTGGTAAGCTTTGGGCCCTGCACCCCTCCGCGATATCTTACACATGCTGACAGCAACAACATCATAGGCGCTTGCAAGAGCTCTATTTGCCGCACCACCCGTCTTTGTGATTGACGATAGTTTCTCAAGCTTCGATGAGAAGACTCAAAGCTATATCTGGGAGCATGTCTTTGGACCATCGGGCCTTGCCCGTCAGCTTGGCAGCGCTGTCATCATTGCTACCCACTCAGGTAAGTTTGCACTGTACTGCAGGAACGGACGTCTCCCACTGACGTTCGACAAGAGCGGATTCTGCATCAAGTAGACCACACTATTGTGATGGATCAATGTCGCATATTGCAACAAGGGTCGTACACGGACGTTGCTGCTCACGAGTCTTCCGCTCGAAGAAATGATGCAGGCTTCAGCAGCGAGCTGCCCGGACAGGTGCCGGCAGCGGCAGCGGCGGGGAGCTCGAGCAATGCCGCTGCAAGCAAAGAAAAAGAGATTAAGCAGCAAATTGACGACCTGGTACAGTCGCAAGGCGACGCGTCGCTATACTGGTATTACTTTCAGTCTATCGGGTGGAAATACGGGTTCATCGGCCTGTCGCTCGCTACCACGACGGAGGTGTTGGTTGTCATTGGGCGTAAGTTACTTCTCCATGGACATGGGGACATGATGCTAACATAAAAGGCTAGAGCTATGGCTGAAATGGTGGACCGAGTCAAACACTTCCAACAAGAACACTCCCGACAGCATGTACTACGGCGTCTATTGCATATTTTGTCTCGGGACTCTTGTCGTGGTTGCCTTTGACATATGGTAAGCTACACATGGTACTATGTACCCTGACAGCTTATAGGCTAAGACAGTATAGGTTCATGTTTGTGATGATTATCCCCAATTCAGCGGGCAAACTTCACAAAAGTTTGCTCCAGACTACGTTGCGGTGCGTTCACACCCCCTTGAGCCTGGCCGTATCCCTGCTGATCAAGTCTTTATAGCGCTCCAATGTCCTTTTTCGCGTCCAGTAGCATCGGTAATCTTATCAACCGCTTCAGCCAGGACATGACCCTCGTTGATCAAGATCTGCCTACTGCCGTCTTTACTTCCCTCAAAGGTCAGCCAAACACTACACTCTCCTACACTTTTCAACTCACCGGCTCATCAAACATCCCCAGGTTTGTTCTCCGTCATCGGCACTGGTGCCCTCGTTATGCTCGGCTCCGCTTACCTAGCCGCTACCATTCCCGTCGGACTGGCCCTCCTCTACGCTCTGCAAAAGTTCTACTTGCGCACCTCGCGCCAGCTACGTCTCTTGCAGCTCCGCGCTTCCACGCCTTTATTCTCGCACCTCGCCGAGAGCGCTGAGGGACTCGCCACAATCCGCGCCTTGCGCTGGGAGGTCCCCTTGCGGCGACACGCCGTGTCCGTACTCGACTGCTCCCAGCGCCCGCGATACTTGCTCTATGCCATTCAGCGCTGGTTGACCTTTGTCTTGGACATGATGGTCGGCGGCTTGGCGGTGGTGCTTGTCACGCTCGCGGTGGTGGTGCGGCAGTCCGCACCCGGCTCCGTGGCCGTCTCGTTTTCCAGTGTCTTGGGCTTTGGCACGGTGCTCGCGCAGCTTGTCACGTCCTGGACGCAGCTCGAAACGTCGTTGGGCGCGATTGCGAGACTACGCACGTTTGAGCGGACGACGCCGCGAGAGCTGGAAAAGCCGGGCACAGAAGAGCCGCCGGCCGAGTGGCCCTCGCGAGGCGGCATCGAGATTCGTAACCTCTGGGCCTCGTACAAGGCTCCTGATATGGCGTCAGCTGCCTCGTCTGATCCTACTACGAGTGTGCCTCGTGATGCGCCAATCCGCGAGAATGATCTGCCAGTGCTACGACAAGTCACTGTGTCCATCCAGCCCGGAGAAAAGGTCGCCATCTGCGGTCGCACCGGCAGTGGCAAGTCGTCACTCGTCCTTGCGCTCTACCAGCTCCTCCGCTACAGCGGCACCATCATGATTGACGGCATTGACATCTCCCTCGTGCCACTCGACACGCTCCGCGCGCGAATCGTCAGCGTCCCGCAAGAGCCGATCCTCTTCCCCGGGACCATTCGCTTTAATCTGCGACCGGGCGCGTCTTCGTCCTCGGCAGACGAAGAAGCGCTGCTGGACGCGCTGGCCCAAGTCTCTCTCCGAGAAGCCGTTCTGGCCGTTCCCGGCGGACTCGACGCCAACGTCGCCGACGCCTCATTCTCGCACGGTCAGAAGCAGCTTCTGTGCTTGGCACGCGCTCTTGTCCGAAAGAACAGTCGCATGAGCGAGGGTGGGGTCCTAGTAATAGATGAGGCGACGAGCGCGCTGGATGCGGCGACAGAGCGCTTGGTCATGGATGTGGTTGAGGGGGCTTTTGCGAGCTACACGGTGCTGGCTGTGGCGCACCGGCTGGAGAGCGTGCGGAAGTTTGACAAATTATTGGTGATCAGGGGGTGCTGGCAAGGATAGGTAGGCCTGACGATTTGATAAGGGAAGATGGACAGTTGCGTGTATAAGCCAATGTCATGGCCATGATTCCCATGTCCATGATAGCATCATGCACATTGGCCAACGCCTAAAAGTGGCCCTCTTAGCAAGTTGACAGAAAGGCCTGCCACATATAAACCATGTAAACCATGGTTGGCAACTGTAAGTAGGTGGGCAGACGTATAATTTGAAGCCCATGATTATCTCGTAGTAACCAGCAGCCAATTTACAACCCAACAAAACTTTATATACGAAATGAACCTTCAAATACAATTCTAGTCTGCCAGGTCGATTCCTGTATTTCCTCGGGCGGAAGGAGTTGACCGTCAGTCGAGAGCAGTTTTGCGAGGGCCGAGTATCCTGACTTTTGCGCGTGCCACATTGCGTCATGTCCATCATCATCGGCAACATTAGCTTGGATATTTTGCTGGGAAAGCAAGAATTTCACCGCCTCTTCACAACCTCCACCAGCTGCCCACGACAACGGCGTCCGGCCATGGTTGTCCGTTTCGTTCATGTCCATGCTTTCCTGCGCCAGCAAAAGCGACAAAGTGTCAAGGCGAGCCTGATGGACCGCTGGAATCATTGCATTCAAATCTCCCCTGTTGCTGGGCATCACGCGAAGGAATCCCGTGGCAACACCCAAGGCTATGAGCTGACGGCCGAATGCGTGGCCTGTGTAGGTCTGAAGACCTTGCGCTGCCCAAGACAGTGGAGTTCGTGCGTCTCGGTCAGAAACACCTGGTTGGATCTCTGGCAGCCCCAAAAGGACCTGTATCGCTTCCACGGCTCCGTACGAGGCAGCATATGAGATTGGCGTGCGGCCTAGCTTGCATGACGAATTGATGGAGACATCAGATCGACTTGAAAGCAATTCGACAATTCTTGGAAAGCCTTCTCCTGCGGCCCAGCTAAGAGCGGTTCGTCCTTTGAAATCAGGCATATCGACTCTGATCCCCCGTCTTTTCGAGAGAAGCTCCACGAACGATAGGTTACCATTTCTCGCGGCCCACAGCATTGGCGTTCTTCCAAGAACAGCGTCCTGGAAATTGATGTTTGTTGCCTCATGAGTCAAAAGGGTCTCGAAAATCTCTTGGTTTCCAGAGATTATGGCATTTGACAAAGGTGTGTCTCCATTCGTGTTTTGTGACTGCACCTCGATATTGGGGCGAGAGAGGAGAATTTCGACAATGTTGGCGTGTCCATGCCGGATGGCCATCATAAGAGCAGTATTGCCCTTGCCATCCGACTTGTTGACGTCCACACGACCTCGCTCTATTAGCGCAGTCACCACATCGTCATGACCGTACTTGGCCGCTTGGATCAGAGGCGTCACGCCTTTGCTTGGTGCAAAATCAGCAACAATCTTGTTGGCACCGAGGAGTACCTCCACGACAGCTGCATGGCCATTCTTTGCAGCAACTAGCAGTGGCGTACGGGGCCTCCACCACCCATTTGTGGCGTTGACGTCGATCATGGTCCGCGTAACGATAATCCTGACCACAGGCGCGTGGCCATTCTCGGCGGCGCGGACAAGATCTCTGGCTCTAGGTTGTGATTTTCTGTCTAGTAAGTACCCAACGATGCTTGCACTTCCGTACATGCAAGCGAGTTCGAATGCTGTGCTACCATCTCGATTCTTTGCCCCGAGGTCTAACTTGGGACAAGCGGCATGAAAGAGTTGAAACATCCATAGAAATCCAAACGTGGACGCAAGAAAAATGGGGGTGAGGTTGCCCGCAATTGACGCTCGTAGCCGAGCTTGCGAGCCATCACTCTGCCTAAGCTGGTTATATAGTTTACCGACATCACCAATCCATTTGGTAAAGGGGGGGGAACTAACTGGGCCTTTTCTGCCAGGTTTGAATACCTTGATGAGACGGTTCATCGTCTTGTTCGACTTTGAAGAAAGTACGTCTTCACAGAAAACGAAACTCCGCAGTTCGCTCCTAGTCGCCACATCTTCAATATCTCCGCCGATATAAGACAAGTGAGCCGGCCAATAAACCGTAGAATACTGGTAAAGAAAGTCGCCTGCCCTGTTTGAATGGTCCGAGCAGACACGCAGACATGTCGTAAAGACCGTGGTATGGGCTCTCAGGTGAAAGCCGTCAATTTCTCCGAGGTAATCTAGGACCGATGGGTGGCTAGGGCGGAAAACATCGAGACCTTTGTCCCAATCGACCAAGCCCGAACAGATTGATAGTAGCTCATGTTTTGCTGGAATTTTCGCGGTACTTCCTTGAGTCCTCGAAAGAGCATCAATCAGTTGAGGAACTTCCAACTGGGCTTGTGCACAGTATAACCATATTAGGGTATTCATCACAAACTCTTGATTGGCCACTGAGAGGCCTCCTACTCGCCCTAGAAGTGCGTCATAGCTCTTTTTTATGCCTTCTGGGAGTTTTTCAAGTGCAGCTTCAACATCAGCTTCGGTCCTCATCCGATCGGGATCGCACAATGCATCAATGTGCAACCGAGCCTGTTGGAACCTAAACCGTCTCTTAGTCTATTCATCTATGAAAAAATCTTCAATATCAAACGTACCTGCCATGGGCCTTTTTCTTGAGGACGCGTCTGATCTTTGTGACAAGAGCGGTCGATAAGCTTCCTGGGAGAAGTCTGTCGTCGCGCACAATCTGCTGAACCTGATCGTCTATAAAGCGCTCGACGTCTAATCCGGTGTCTGCTTCCTTGATCTTATAGCTGGGAAATTGTCGCATCTGGGAAGAAATGTAGCTTTCGTTACGACTAGTAATAAGCCACTTGAGCAGTCGAGGTGGCCTTGCACTCCTGGCAAACTCCAAAAGTTCATGGATCGCCTTTGTGAGCTTGTAAACTTCCGCTGCCTTGCACTCATCAAGGCCGTCGATCACGACAATCGTTTCCTGCTGTGCGAGCAGAGCTTTTATCAGTTCGACACATTCGTCCGATGTTAGCGGCATGAGTTCGTAATCATCTTGCTCTGCCTTGGTCAACGCGACTTTGTACTTTTGAGCGACAACCTCTGAAATGGCCCCTCCTTCCGATTTTTGCGAAAGCTGCTTGACAATGCATCTTAGAATCTCCTCTGGGTCTGCTCGTGCCGACTCTGAGGCCATGTTTGAACAGTAAAAGTAAATCATTCGAGTAGTAGCCTTGCGATCCTCAATGATCATGTGTCTGGAGTTGTTCAGCATCACTAAAACCCCAAGTCAAGGGTCAATGAACATGGACTCACGCTAGTACCGACTTGCCGCAACCCTCTAAACGTTGATTGTTAGCGATTAATTGTGCCTGGATAGGAAGAAGAGCATTACCAAGACCGTGAAGCCACAAGAGAGTTGGCTCGTTGGACGACGCCCAGCTGGTGAACTCTGGGCAAGTGTACAGCCACATACCGGAACTTTTTAGTAGATTCCGTGATGCAATGAAAGCATGGTGGTATTGGTATGGCACAGTAGAAAGCCACTTGCGGCATTTTTGAGAATGGTTGGCTACATAAATGCGGTTGTCAGGACGTGTATTATGTAGGGATGAGTAGTGTAAAGCTAACCATCCAGCGTGGCTGCTAGCAGGCTCACAACGTGTTTCGTCTTCCTTCTTGTTTCAGAATGACCGAGGTACGCGTTAGTATAGGTGGCAACGGCACCTAGTTTCTCCCACTCTTCCATAGACACCGTTGTGTTTCCCTGGTCAACTTCAAGCCGAATGTATTTGCCCTCCAAACTTGACTCTCGGTCAACCCTTTGGTGAACATTGTAGCAGCTGGTGGCCAATGCCTTCAAAGCCTGAAGAATATCGGTGGGCGCGACATTCTTCCACTTGTCGATCAGGCGCCTATCTTTTTCGGATGGAACGTGTATGGTATCCTCGCGTCCAGTTCCGATGCTCACAAGACAGGCAATGTCTTTGGATCGAAAGTCTCTGATATCTTCTCTGACTTCCTGCAGCAGTACTTCTGTAGGGTTATTGAATCCGCTTATGCCAGCATCGATGAAGACCTCTTTTATGTTCCGCGGACCTATTTCCATTGGAGCGAAGAAGGTAGTTGCAGCAGCCGTAGCTCTACCAGCCTCCCAGATCTTCACCTCAGTATGGCTGCCATTCAATGGGCTGTTGTATGTTCGGAACAGCCTTGTTGTTGAAGCCGACAACGCTGGTACAGCGGTGACAAAACTACAAGGTTAGCATGAGAACATATGGCGTTTAAACCCGGGAACGTACACTAGGCACTGTGGAGATGCAGTAATCATTGCAGTATCTTCGTCCCCTGTGCAAGCCTTGACGATCTCGCAGATTGCTTCTTGTAGCTTGACTGCATCAAAGCGGTGGCCGTGTGCTACTGTCGACGTTGCTCGAGAGACGCTCGAAGCGTCAAAGATTTTTTCCGAGAGATCGGCGTAAATATCGATGGCTTCCTTGACCGAGAGGCCTAATCTTCCCAGCAGGATGGCAATCAGGCTAGTGGTCGTGAGCAATAACGAAGTTACGAGCATAGCATCATCTTGAGTTCTACTGACCCGCCAGTGCTTGTGCCGCCGATAAGATCGAAGAATTCTGCTGGACGAGGAACTTCGGGAAGACTCAATTCTTCCTGGAGCTTGAGCATGATATCTTGTAGAATAAGGAGCTCTGAGAGGCCTTTGATTCCTCCACCATCCAAAGCAAGCAAGCGAAGACCGCGACCAGGGTTTGTTGTACTGCCGGAAGACATGGTGGATATATCATGCAGGAGGAGCTATGTTTAACAGAATGGAGAATAGTCAACTGACTCGGTGCTGGTGGGAGTGGCAGGGCGGTAACCCACCAATGGAAACTAAGGCTAGAAGATAATGTGAATCGGAGTAGAGTTGAAAAAGAACTGCCGATGCTGGTGAGCGGGACGAAGCTTCATTTTGAGGACGAGAAACCACGCTTTTATATGCCACTGGACCTCATCACGGGCATACGCTAGACTGTGACAGGTATGTCAGAGAGCCGATGCGGCGATGAACAGTCAGTGGCGTAACCTTGTCCAGAGAGTTTTAACCACTGCTTGAAGATGGGGGCCAAAAAGTTTCCCGCTGGAAATTTCCAACCAATGATGCGCAAACGAGTGGAGTGGATTACATGGAAAACTTTCTCTTGGAAAACCTAGCTCTGCGTCTCCCTGTCACGCGATCGTTTTGCGGCGTCATCCTTATATGAAGCATGGTTCTCTGGCGCGTGGAGGTTGCCGGGACGTGATTGAGCGGTAGCAGGCTGAGAGCGGAGCGTGATTCAACCGCTGGAATTCGAATCTCAGTGGACGTGTAAGTAACTTTCCGGATACAAGAACGCCACCGCCATGCTATAGTGCTGTGCTCTGAAAAACTATCCTTATTGCTTTTCAAACGGACCAAGTATCCAAGCACGATATAAAGTACCGCGTTACCGATCATCACCGCAGCACGACCAATTTTGTACAAGGTCGATTGTGGTACCAAATTCCCACCGCGCATACAAATCAGCCTACACTAGGACAATGCTAAGATAATGACGATTATTATCTGTGCAAATCAAGAAAAAAAAAACATCCAAGAAGAAAAGCACTCAAACTTAAAAATAGCCATCCATTTGACACTTCATTTTTTCCCTACGCTTCACCCGACGAGAGGCCGTAGTGGATCAGCTCCTCGCTTCCGTGCGGTTGAACCCAAACTCCAACACACACATCACACGGCGATGTGGCATAACTGACCCTCAGTCTCTACACAGAATATGTCAGCAAAGGCAACTATCGCCGAGCAACCCTCCTCCGCGGCTCTGGACGCTTGGCTTGGTGGTCCGACGCCGGATACCATTGGTGAGTCGCAACACAGATTCTCCACTTCACCGAGACTCCGGGCTTGTCGCCCGTTAAAACAGACCAAAGACGTTTATAAATCGAGTCGGCCTTGTTATTGTGACTAATCAACCGGAATACAGTTATTGACACCAGTGTAGACATTGATGTGAACCCCTTGTTTACCTGGTAGAAGGACTGCATTCTCGAATGGATTCCGTTTACTCGGAATTATGTGGATGGATTTGAAATCATTTCGACAAGATTGTTACTTGACATGGCCTGGCCCACGCCGACTGACCTATAAATCCAACACCTTGACTTTCTTTCTAAAACCATATAGTGAAATCGATTACCAGAAAACAATACAGTACTTTCACGATAAAAATGGTCCACGTACAGCGCGTCGGCATTTTCCCTGCCTCCGGCGGCATCGGCGGCAGCACTGTCAAACATATCCTACCTAGGCTACCCCCTCATGATCTTGTCTTCATTGCACGCAGTCCATCCCGCTTGAGCGCTGCCGCAGACAAGGGGGTGACAGTTCGAGGCGCCGACTACGACAATGACGAGCATCTGAAAGCTGCATTTGAAGGCATTGATGTTTTGTTCTTGATATCCTATGCTTCGTCGGAATATGAGCATCGCGTCGAGGTTAGTGTTGCACCATGCCAAAAAAAGAAAAGACAGACTAATCAAGGAAAAAGCGACACCGATTTGCCATTGACTGCGCTCTTCGCAGCGGTGTCAAGTACATCTTTTACGGATCTCTAGGATACGCAGGTCGGGAGGGGAGCCGGGAAACAGTCGCCCATGTTATGAAGGCTCACGTGGCAACTGAATATTATCTTGAAGAGTTGCACCGGAAAGATGCTGCTTTCAACTACACGATAATTCGGGAGGGTCTTTACGCGGAATCCTACCCGCTTTATACCGCCTTTTTCGATCCGGCGAAGCCAGTTGGCGAGATTAAAATTCCCCACAACGGTTCAGGGCCTGGCATTAGCTGGGTGAAACGCGAGGAGCTGGGCGAAGGTACTGCAGAGTTGCTGCGACGCTTCATCAATGGCCCCGAGAGCTTCCAGTACAAGAACAAGACGGTTTTGCTGTCCGGTTCCACGGCCTTGACTTTGCAGGAATCGGTCGACGTCCTGGGCAAAATTGCCAAGCACCCAGTCCGCATCGTGCAGGTCACTGACGATGAGTTTGCCGACCAGCCGGTGGTTTCGACCAGCTTCATTTATCGTGGAGTCAACCTCTCCAAACCTTGGGCTAGTGCTTTCGAGGCATTCCGGAGGGGCGAGGCTGCCAGAGTTTCTCCTCTGTTAAAGGAGCTTCTAGGACGGGAACCCGAGGATTTTGAAACCACGGTCCGGGCGAGCCTTGTTGATGCAACTCTACAAGAAACCTAGGGGGAAAATAAAGAGTAGGATCAGTGCGAAGTGTAAGTCAACCTTTTGGCGGCTATAGCATTTCGTGGTCGGGTTGCTCTCACTGGAGTTAAATAGGACAGCCCGGCATAGGAACTGCTCACAAAGGTGCTTTTCATCTGGCACTATAAAATGGCGTTTCTTCAGAATCTGCTTATATAGCCGTGAATACAAGCGTCGAGTGGAAGTCTCTGCGGATATCGATGCATAGTATGGAGAAAGTTGAGTCATGAGAGCGTTAACCAGGGCGTCCAAGGCTGACTAGGATACGGTATGGTGTGAACGGCTGGGCCAGTGCCTTGCCTTCTCTTTCTGATGTTGCTTTGCTGTGAATCTCGCGTCGGCAGACTTATCGATGTCTGTCGGCGTGTACGAGTCATATATGTGTTAAAAGCTTACTAGTTAAGCATCAATTCCTAGACAATTCTCAGGGTTAGGATTATTATAACATGCTTGTAGCTATAAATGCGTATGAGATATATTATCTGTCTATGTCTTTTGCGGAGTATCCCGACTAAATGAATGTCCAATCTCAAACATGGAAACCGATCTGCAACCTTCTATATCTTCTCTCCTTCTAAAGCAAAAGATGGCCTCCCCAAGATTTTAGGCAGAGCAGCTGATGGCAAAGCCGTTGGCCCAGTCGAGCGGCTTCTGTGAAAAGGTCTGGAAGTCCTGGCCGGGGTTATGGATCTCGGCGACCTTCTTGGTGCCGTCCTTGAGGACCTCGCAGGAGACGAGCTGGAAGTTGCTGGTGAATTGGAGGCTGGTGACGAGGAGGGTGCCGTCCTTGAAGAGGTTGGTGTTGGCGTAGGCCTGGCCGAGCTGGACGGGGGAACCGTTGAGCGGGATCCAGGCGTTACCGTTGGTGCCGCTCCAGTTGTTGGCGAACTGCACCTGGACGCTGCCGGTAGCCTGAGTCTGGGGGGCCGCGGAGACGAAGGCGGCGAGGAGGGGGAGAGCGATGGTGATGGTGGAGAGCATTGTGAAGGATGGTTTGGGTTGGGTGTTTAAGTGCTTGAGAAGCTAAGAGATGGTGTTTGGTGGCTGTAGAATCTATTGTATTGCCAAGCTATTGTGAGTGATGAGAGAAATTGTGGATGAATGATGGGATGAAGAGATGTTTATATACATAATTCAGACACTAGGCATCTGTTATTTCTAGCTTCCCACATTACATCTATATACGGCTTTAGTTTAGAGATTCGCCTCGCCTGATAGTGTAAGTGTGCGTGGAACATGGAACCATACCCTTTGTAGATGTTTCTGCTCTTCATAGGCACAATGTAGGAAGTCTCCGGCCGGAGCTGACTGCGGCTATGCCAGAGTGCGGCTCGTATCCAGGTAGCCTCGCCTAAAGTCACGTATTGGCGCCACCAGCTAGTGTTCGAAATTGTATGTGCCACCTAGACAGTCGGATTCCACATCCTGCAAGGCGGTGTATTGTAAGCCGTAGCCAGACTTAGTATCGTGGACGTGCATTGAACTTGTTGGCTCCGGCTTTCTTTTCCAAACCCTCTGACCCCAACCTCCAAGTCCATGTAGCAAATACTATGAAATCTTTCGACTCGGGTTTAGCCTATGCTCTACACTCACCTCAATACAAATGTGCACAAGGAGTCAATGTCCGGCTGTTGGGCTGACTCGGACTGAAGTATTGCGGTTGTCGGAAGGACCGGGCGAATAAGCATTTTACACCTAAATCAAAATTAGCCTCAAAATGAAACTATTATTGTCACCACGTTGGTAGTCACCCGTCTCTCCCTCTCTTCAGCTGGTGCTGAGCTGAGCCTTATTTGGTGGCGTCACTGCCTCCACAAGGCTTCAGCTGAAAGCCATCATCGTCACTGGTAGGTAGTGTTAATAAGACACTGAAGGTGCGCCCAGAGGCGAGGCTTATTAGTGAGCTAGTATAAAATACTGCTTTGTTCGATTCTCAGTCAGCCTATGCCTAAATTTAGGTTCTGGTGGCATTCCAGGTATGCGCCTTTGCTCGTGACTTATCACCGCGTCGGGAGGGAGAAACCAAGTCGGCATACTTTGAAGTCTCTGCGCCTGCTAAACCCTGTATATGAGCTTTGACGTTTTATTGCGAGTTGTTGCTTTAAAATGTAGTAGTCAGTGGTTGAGCAGTAGTGATTTGGAGTGAGAAGTTGTCAGTTGGGGGCTGATTCCTACCAGACTGGTTAATCCAGGTTAGGCATCGTTATTCGGCAGCGCTGCCGAACGCGGGGAACTGTCTACTGCTGTCACAGCAGCATCACAACCTATACAGTGCTGTTTTTCACTTTCCCTCTTGCCTGTTTTCCTATTGACATTCGTCAGCTTAAATTGCTAGCTGGTTAATTTCTTTTTGAATCTATTAACGTCGAATTTTCAGCAAAGACGCAAGTGACCCTGTGTTACAATAGGTAAAGCTTGATTCGGACTAAGTAATAGGTATAAAAGGGATAGCTATCGCTTAGCTGTTCTATGTATATATTTAAGTTCGAGTAATCTAATTAATTCTTTTAAATCCGAACCTTTTGACTCTTTAAGCTGGCACTGATGGTGGTGGTCTTCAGAATCGCGAAAACCCTTTGTCTAACGCCCACACCATAGACAAGTCCGAGGCGTGCGTCGGTACGCTTAACTACTGCCAAAAGGGCTACTACGCGCAGTGTAAGGAGAGCTTTAGCTCCACCGAGGAGTGTCTTGAATCCCGCCAGGATCCGCCCCCAAAGTACGTTATGCCCTTCTTGGAGCCTAACTGGGCCAGCTCGAGAGCTTGCGGCAACCCCTATTCTTGGGACGACTCGGCGTCGCCATTCGGAGCTGTGCGTACGGCTATTTACTGTAGCAAGGGATACTGGGTAGAGTACGGCAAAGAGAGCTTTGCCAGCAAGCAGGAGTGTCTCGATTCTCGAACCCCGGAATTAGCGGCCCCCCAGCCCGCGCCAGCTCCGCCCTCTGCGCCGACGCCCGAGCCAACAGCTTAGTCTGCGTCTGAGCCTGAGTGGAAGCCCACGTAGTCCGCATGCACGCCCACGCCTGCACCCGAGACTACGTTGAAGCCAGTCCTACAGTTTCCGTACAGCCTGCTGAGAAGCCTACTGAGAAGCCTATCGAGTCTACACCCGAGTCTTGTGTCTAAGTCAACATCCAAGCCGTCGCCTGCTTAAGCCTGCAATCCCCCGAAGGCCCCGAAGGAGGATGAAGATACATGGATTTAGCTTTAATCCTGTACTATTTACATCCGAGAAGAGAGTTTATAAGCATATAAAACGTTAAGAGTAATATGTTAAGGGGAGACCTAACAGTATAGTACTGTCTATATAGATACTGTCTTATTACTTCTACGCGTTTTCTGTCTTAGTTGTGAAGCAATTTTTTTTTTAAATAAAACCCGTTTAATATAGTAGCCTTTATAAAATTTCCTTCCGCCGGCCGATAAACCACTATACTATTACCAGTAACTCATGTTTATTAACTCATTTTAAAAATTACCTTAGCCTTAGATGCCTAAGTCTGAGTATTAATGGTTCTCACTAGTATATGCTCGTGCCCTTATCCCGAACAGTGCCACTCTTCTTTGAGGTGCGACGAGATCCCAGAGAAGACTTTGCCATTTGGTCGCGGAACGTCTCTCTAGTCGAACACCATGTCATGGTCCATGTTCTCTAGTTTTCGTAGATGGCAGGGCTAACTATGGAATGGCTTGCATCAGTGCCACCTTGTCTCGCATACGAGATCAATCGCAGTAATGCCTAGGTACAGTCGACTATCACGTGGTTAACGAAATAAGCTGAGACTGGTTAGCCTAGCTAACGCAACCTTGCCAAATTCTAGATAGTTAAAAGACCCTCTCTGTAGCCATGATTTCTTGGTGATGGCTACCCGGAGCACATGTTTTCGCCTCAGTTTTCAGCTATTGACCAGCTGTCTCAGGTCGTGGAGAATGAACCAGTCTCTGCCCTTTGCCGAGGCTGTAGATATATCAGGCATTCGAACAAGCCAGGTCTAGTGGCATCAAGCACAAAGTACGGGAGATATTGTCCTGAATCCAGCGGTATGAAGCACAAAATACGGGAAATTCCGTTGTAAATTGTACACACACGTTAATTATATCTAGCTCATCATTCAATGTTACTTGGAACTTAGTTGCACAGTACATGAGCATTTTGTTGGGTCAGATTCAAAATAATAAGTAGTATCATCATTCATTCATCATTCCTAAGTGGCCCCATGGACAGATTAGTACACACTGATCTTGCACGCATTCAATCTCCTCAACAAATTTCCTCCGTCTGTCTACTTCCCTATCCTGCTTGACTCCTATCCTGCTTGGCCTTTTTACCTACCTGCCCTCGTTATTCTCCCCTCTTTTTTTCCCATCTTGCGTGGCGGCCCGGTCTCAGTGCCGTTCCAGCTGTTCAAGAATCTCCCTAAGCTGATATTCGCTTCTAAGGTGAGTCTATCAGCATTCGCTAAAAGAGCTGACTTGAAATACATGAGGGGAGCCAGAGGTCAAGAATCGCTTCGGAGATTCCTTGAGTCGCGACTGAAAAGGCTCGGAGAAGGCGCCGCAGCTGGGCAGCTTCTCGCTCTCGCTTATGGAGATGCCACACGCTGTTAAGACGATTTACTATTTTCATTTGCACAAGCACCGCACATCGTTGAGGCAAATGCCACGCCTAACGGATGGGGCTGTTTCCTGCGAGAGAAACCTCCCCATCCTAGACCTCAGCAGTGTAGAGCACAAAGCTAGTACTGGGCTAAGAAAATAGGGCATCACCGCTAATGCCTGCTGGGGCCTAGGTTGCTTTTTATGTCGCTGCTAAAGACCACCCCCACGGGTCTTCTTCTGCACACTTTATTCACAACTGCCTTGATGCACGCCTAGCATACACTATTGAACATGTCGGCCCTCTGGAAGCGTCATGCACTATGATGTACACATATGCAGGCTGCGTGGGTTCCTGGGTAGCTCATTGAACGAGTCATCCTAGTCGGCGATTGTATGATTTACTGACTCGTCTCATAAGTGAAGCAATAACATCATAGCTAGGCTTTTTTTTTGTAATTAGATCTAGGTAGGGGAACTGCTTTTATTTTGTCCTGCTAACCCCTTCAACAGCCTACGCGCTATTCTTATGGAAACGTGCACATCATCAAGTTTATGCAGACTGTCCGTGCCCAGCCTTATTAACACCATTTTTGTAGTTGTTACAAGGTAACGAACGGCCCCCACATCAGTACATTAATAGCTCGAGTCAGGCAGGACTTTCAATGGAAGCTCTCGACGGAAGCTTCTTGCTCTGCTTGTGAACAACTGCTCTATCCAAGTCGCACTCGACCTTGCTCGTGCCCTTGTACCACCGCAGTTACCATGCGATAATAACTATGCATTCTTACTAACCTTGTTTATAAGATTTCTCTTTCTATAATGCTCTTACTATACTGTATTATCCATAAATACCTAGTAATACCTAGTAGACTCAGCATTGCTTGGTAACGATTCATAATTATGGTGGGATATTATGCCCCTTGATATTGGGTTCGGCCTTGCCGCTACCTGACCCAAGCCGGGCCATTCACATACCCTGTCTAGTATTTAGAGTTACTAGTCACATGCTACCAGTCTAGGTGCCTGGGTAAGAAAGCCATGACTGATGAATAAAGCGAGCGAAGTCAAGTCAGTTGCCCTCCACCTTGCTATTGATGACTAGATATATTTTTTGCCTGAAATTGCTCATTTATGCAGAACGGCGACGGCCTTCTATGCGCTGCCATACATAGAATGGTTGATTAGGGCTGTACATATGTGTTATATATATATATATCTTCATCTTTACCGCTGAAGAAAAGTGAAGACTTCTCTTTTTAGCAATTCCTCTTATCCCCGACTTTTTATTGACCTGACAATCCTCTACGTCTGCCGAATATATAGGCGATCCTCCAGCGTCATGCATTTATATCGTGCTGGTCTACCCCTTCTGGGGGTCTTATCCATTTCGGCTCAAGCTGCTCCTTCTTCGGAAGATCTGACGGCTCAAGGACCTGGATTTATTCAAATGTCCCTCAAGGCTCCTGAGCTAAGCTCCAAGTCCAAGCGCCAAACCGACGTTGGCCTGAAGTTCGCTTCCAATTACAAGTATGACATAGAGTTTTCTCTTGGCACACCCGGCCAGAAAATTCTCGGCAGCTTCGACACTGGCTCTTCATACATATGGGTAAGAGACAAAACGGAAGCTTCAGTCAACACTAACGTCATCGGGGGCCGTTCCTACTTCGACAAAAGTAGCAGCTCGACTCTTGAACGTACAGGGGAATCAGCGACCTCCGGGTACTATGTCGCTAATTCGGCTTTCAAAATCGACTTGTACCGGGATAGTATGTCTCTAGGTGGTGAGTCATTTTCGTTTGTTACAGCATTTGTCGCCCCTGTAGCTTGCTTTATTGTTTATACTGACCCTGAGACTTGGCGCAGGCCTTGATATCAAAAACGCTACCTTTGGCATTATTAATAATGCACCAAAATCACTGGACGGTTTCAATAGCATCTTCGGTTTTGGTATGGCTGATAAGCCCCCAAGTGAGAAAAAAAAGCAATTTGTTCCTCCCACAATGACGCTCTTGGTCGATCAGGGCTTGATCGGCAGGCGAGTCTTTAGCCTTGAGATTGGAGACAGCGGCGTCCTCGTTGGCGGCGTCAACCGGAAGAAGTTCGGGGGTCGTCTCGGGAAGCAGAACATGACTGTGCATCCCTACCACGGGAAGGAGTAGGTCCAACGCTGAAACCCAAGATTGAAGTGAAACGCGACTTTTGAGCTAATTGATACCCAAAGCTACGTCATTTCCTTCAACGAGGTCTCTAGCACGGCTGAGGACGGCTCGAAATCTACGTTAAGCCGATCAGATGAGGGGATTCCTGCACTGCTCGATACCGGCTCTACCATAAATACTTTTCCGCCCTCTATTTTCCAGGCTATTTTGGAAAAGTTCCCTGACGCGAAACCCGTGACGAAATCACCGGTCTACTCAGTTGATTGCTCAGTTCGCAATATTAATGCCTCGATCGACCTTGCCTTTGGCGCGACGACCATCAAAATGCCATATAGCAATCTCATCTTCCCGGTTAACAAAGAAGGCACATTGTGCATTATTGGTATGACTCAGGATGAAAGTAAGTACGACGTATGGTTTCCTCGTAGAGAACCAGACGCTTATATATCTCTAGAATACACAGTTCTAGGCCAACCATTCATGCGCGGCGCCTATATCGTCATGGACCAGGACAATCGGGCGGTCTATCTAGCCAACGCAGCGAACTGCGGCTCCGACCCGGTAGCTATTGACAAGGACCTTTCCGATATAGCTACTCTCACCGGGTTGTGCCCTCCTTCGCCCTTGGAAAACCCTAGCAGGTGCTCAAATGCTGCCCCTGGAACGAGTCCTTCCGAGAACGAAACTATCGAATCCAAACTACCCAATCAATCTGGTCCAAAAAGCGAGGAGGAGTGTAGCAGAGAGCTCTGGCAGAACATTGAAGATTGCAGTCAAGGTGGCACTGAGAGCGTCGACGCGTGCTTTCAGCAAAGTGAGGACAAGTATAAGGAATGCAACGGTCTTAATAAAGCAGGGCCGTGAAGTGACAGCTCCATACAGCGCACATACATACACAATGTTTCTCCCCCGCGTACAATATTTCCCAGCAACATACTATTGTCGCAATCAGACGTTAGTAGAGTATAGCAAGCACAATACCATTGCCTACACATCACTACTAATATACACACCTACAGAAGACCCAACTTAGTCTATGGGAATTAGGCGCGACTAGGTTGGTCAGTGGTACCGCCTATCGCCTGTAAATCATTGGGCTCTAATCAGTAGAATCTGTAAGCAGAGCTTCAGAATCAGTCTATTAGTCTGGGCAGGGTAATATCTATCCTAGGGGTGGGTTCGTTTTTTAACCTTGTTGATTCTTTGTTGATTGCGCCTCTTGGGCTGCCATCGACACATGTACGAGAGAAGAAGGGGTTGTGTAACCTTAATGCGCGAATGATTAGTAAGGCCTTCCCATGGCGCCACGGTAGTGTCGCAACACAGTCAGTCAGCTTTGTTTGCCGTGTATAAGAACCTTGTCACTCGCCGCTTGTACCTAGCACCAGGATATATACTCACAAGGCCTTAGATTCTCTACCGATCTACCCAACCATCATTCGAATCGCACCTAATAAAGCGTGCGATACTTTCTTTTTTATCAGCCGGCTTTCGAGTGCATGCGTGGCGATGGACCTCATGCAGCAGAAACAAGCCGTCCAGTCTGACAAGCTATGCAGCAACGCGACCCCGTATGCTTCGAAGACTTTTATCTTTGTATTGCAGCGTTGAATGGAGAGCACCGAGATTACCTTGTAGTTTGATTTGCTGACCTGAAGCTCTGGGCGGGCAGTGTAGGCGCCTTGGCTTGTGGCCCGGCGTCTCTAGACTCGACACTGAGCGGGAGATCAGTGGAAATTTTCGTTGTCATCAAACTCCTACGCCTGTTGGAGCAATTCATAGAATCCTACACAGCCTGAGACCGGGGAAGCTCCGATGAGCCCGAAATGCAAGAGGCCGTGCAAGGCATTGATGGGACGACAAGCAATTTGGTGTGGATTGGCTCGGCAATACGATGCTCCGGGACTAAATCGCGACTGCAGACCGCCGACATGTCCTTTAAGCGTGACAGGGGCGGAGAAGAAAAAATACAATACGACCAGTTGCGAGCCCATCTCATCTGTATCATGACCTCCAGGCCGAACGAAGGCGGAAAGTCTAACGATCTTGTGCACGACTTCCAGACCATGGACCTCTCTGAAATTCAGCACCGGCTGGTCGAGGTCAACTTACGACGTTGGCACCGATTACGATATGCCCAGGCTCACGCCAACATCCTCAAAAGCTTCGTAGTTCGACCAAAGCATTCCAGTGGATCTCATGCCGCAAAGAATGTGGCTGGAACGGTGGCAGAGAGATGTTCCTCCTGCCCGACACCTCGTCCTGTTTTTCAATCCTTGAAGTTATTTATATGCCATGTCGTGGAAATGCATGAAGACGAGGTCTCTGAGGAGAATTTTGAAGGCGTCTTTGCCAGGTCCGCCTTTCATCCATTCGGTATTACAGGCTGTCCTCTTTGCAAGTATGAAGGGCCTAGGGACTCGCTGGAGCTCATTTGCCACGTTCTCAGCCAGGTCTACGAGTTTTCTATGTATGCTCTTCACAGGCAACCCATACCCCAACCGGGCTTGAACAGGCTGGTTCTGACTTTCAACGACGCACCAATGATTGAGGCAAATGACAACGAAGATGCCGCAACGATGCAGAGCAGGCTTCTGAAATGGGTCGAAGAGCACCAAGTGGGAGATGCGGAACTGACTGTCGATTGTAAAACGTGGATTCTTGACCTCACCGAGAAACAAAATCGAGTGACAGAGAATAAAGAAGTAGGGAGTATTATCTCTCTCCATGAGTTGGCTATGGGCAGATTACCGACGCGACTCTGTTTACGCACGCGACCCTATGATAATGCGCTGATGATTGAATACGGTACGGAGGAGACAAGCCAGGAGTCGTCCTACTAGGCATCTATTGCATTCTGCAAAGAGATCTTATGTTAGGGAAGAGACTAGCTCTTAGTTATAGAACTTGCTGATAAGAATCTTAGCCTCCGCGCCTATAGCGCCGGCAGCACCGCCAATCACTGCCCCCGTCGCCGTACCAACAACCGGTAGCACGCTTCCCACGAGGGCGCCAACCGCCGCACCAGCCGCGGCGCCCGCCAGCACCCCGGTCCCGTACCCAGCCAGCCCCGCCCCCATGGGGCCGAGATTCTGCTGCGCCCACTCCGAATTCTCCACCTTGTCGCTGACCCACCCACCGAGCGCCGCGCCCGTCGCGGCCCCACTTGCCGCGGCGCCGGCCATCACCACGTATGCGGCGCCGGCCAGCGTCGCGCCCCCCGTGGCCGTGAGCGACGCCGCCTGGAGCCCCACGCCAAACGTGCCAAAGCCCGTGACGTTGGACGCCAGGTCCAGGCTGGCCTGGAACTGCTCGCTCCTCTTGATGTCCTTTTGCGCGCCCGTTCTGGTCGCCCCCTCGGCCTGGTTCGACAGGGCCGCGGCGCCGGCCACGAGGGCGAGCGGTCCCAGAAGCTTGTTGCCGTTGCTGAGGATGCTCTTGATACCCGACTTGATGCCATTGGCCGCTGCGACGAGGCCGGGATGGTCGGCGCGCAGGATCGACGGCGCAATGTGCCCTTCCTTTTGGATGAACTTGCCAATCTCGCCTTCCAAGTCGGCCATGTTCTGATCCGTGGCCTTGGCCACGTCGTGCAGCGTCATGCCGAGGAGTAACTCGCCGTACTCGGAGCCGTATGGCGCCAGGTTGGTCCTGTGCTTGTTGAGTTGCGGGATGATGTGCGAGGCCAACGCCTTGACCTTTGGCAGGAGGAGCGAGCCGTCCTTGGAGAACAACCTAGAATACATGATACGCTTATACTCGACAGAGAACTCTTTACCAAAGCGGATGTCGATGAAGGTGGACCCCTTCAAGCCCCCAGTCTCGGCATTGGGCACGTACTCCTCGAATATTATCGGGAGGCCTGGTCCCCGCGTGTCTCGGAAATAGTTGGCAAAGGTGCGGGCGGCTCCGCGCCCATCTAACCGATTGTGCTGGATTTGGGCACCACCGCCTTTGAGGTTGAGACTCTCCTCAATGCGATAGTCTCTAATAGCCGCGTCTATGCCCTTGGTTTGCCAGTCGCGAAATGGCGGTATATCTGCACTTGTACCAGTGGGATCTGCCAGCATGCTCGGGTTGCCATGAGCGTACTGGTACAGGTTCGATCCGTCCACCGCTCCTTTTGGGTCGGCGGAGACGAACCGACCCAGCCATGGGGCATAGTATCTGAGGCCAAGGTGGTATAGGCCTGTCTCATCCCGCTCCTTGCCTAGGAACCTATATCGCTTGGAGACTTCCGTCGGTCGAAAGCTACTGCTCACAGAAGACACGCCATACGGCGTATACTCCTCATAGGAGAGAATGTTGGCGTCCTGGTCCACCTCTACCGTTGCTGAGCCCTGAAAATTGCCAAGTTGATAGCGAAGTACCAACCCAGGAGCCCTGCTGTCCCCCCCAAAAGTACGGTTTTCGATGAGAAGGAGTTGTCGCCCGGATTCCATGATGCGGAGGCTGTGTACCTCGACGGATATGTCCCTGTTGCCTGAGTACTTTCGAAATACTTCAAATGCGCCGCCAATGTAGATCGTCTCCTTTAGAATCTTTGCTTTCTCGGACTCAGTCTGTCGCTCAACCACCTTCCGAACTCGCTTCCCGGTCGCGTCGTATCTGTAATAGATTGTCTCTCTAGCTTCCGAGTCCTTACCGAGCGTCTGCACAGATCTCACCATTCGCTCGCCGTAGTCGTAAGCCATGTACGGCAGCCCAGGAATCGACGTCATGTTGCCAGGTTCCGTCTCTGGGCCGTCGTAATGGTAGGTCTCTGTTACATCGCCGACGGAGGTGCGACTCAAGCGGTTATTCCGCTGGCTAGAGTCAACAAGACTCTTCTCCTCGTAATAGTAGCGCCGGGTGTACGACTGACTGTCAGTCACGTTTGAATGGCGTAGGCTCTGGATGTTATTCACATAGTCGTAGACATATGTCTCGACGTAGCGCCCCATGACCTTGGAGTCATTTGCGTGGTCAACTCGCCCGTCGGCACTCGGTGTAGCGTGACTGGCGCTATGTCGATTTCTGGCCATGTGCATCTGCCCAATGTGCTCCCTCCCAGTTGCTTCGACGAGTCTGGCAAGAGAGTCATACTTGAATGTCTGTGAGGCATCTACCCGGTGGTTGCGGAAGAAGATTGGCTGTGATGCTTTGTCTGTTACGTGGGTGATGTTACCCAAGGCATCATACACATAGTTCAAGTCTTGTATGTGCTCTCTTCGCTTTCGGTGACTGGGCTCTCGCCTCGGTTGGGCAGCATCGTCGCTTTCACTTGAACTCCCGCTCTGGCTCTGTGAGATAGTAGGAGTCCTTTTCCGTTCCCGGACTGTTTGAATGCGGCGGACGTGAAAAGTATTTTTGTCGTAGTCGAAGAAAGTGTGGACGCCATTTCCCTGTCGTATCTTGTTGCGCTGCCCCTTTGCATCATACTCGATATCATCAATCACGACCTCCACTGTGGCCGAACCGTTGCGGTTAGTCTTGACCCTTTGGATCATGCCGCGTTCGTTGTACTGATATGAGGTTTTGGTGCCATCCGGAAGTGTGGTTTCTGTTGGCTTTCCCAGGGCGTCATACGAAGCCTTTTCAACAAACTCCTCATCTTGCAAAGCTGGCTTCTGAGAACATGACCAATCAAGGGTTCCCTTGTAGTCGCATGCAAGCTGCCGGGTGCTTTGACAAAGGTTTCCTTTGAAGTCGTACTTTGGGGTTCTAGTAGTTCCGGTCTGGTCATACGCCAGCACGATGCGACCATTGGCGTTGTAGAGGTCAAGGTCGGGTCGCGTTTCACCATACACCCCCGCCTCCACCAAGGATTCTTTGTCGCCTTCGCGGATATGCAAGCCGATAACTCTTCTCTTGCGGTCATACTCGGCCCGGAACCTCTGTCCACGAGCGTTCCACGTCAGGATGGGAATGCCGCCAACGTCTGGCAGCGTCCACTTCGTTCCATTATCCATGTGCGTCTCGCTGATGACCCAGCCCCCAATTGCGTAGATACTCCTGGCAGTCTCTCGTCCAAGCGCGTCTTCAAGTTTCGTCGGCAACCCCTGTACGTCCAGGAACGTTGGCTGCCTCAAGACTTGGTCCTTCGCTCCAGATGTAAAGTTCGGTGGTTGCGGGTTCCGGAGGACCTCAAAGCTAACGCAGGGCCTACCTAGTGAGTCAAGCCTCACACTGCTGGGGGTGTTGGCGACAAGAGCAGATTGAGTTGCTGCTTCCCTCTCCAGCGCCCCAAGTTGGCCATGGCGCCGCTGTCCGTACCACGTGGGTATGTAGTCCGACCGTGGGAGCAGCCTAAAGAAACCGCCAACATCTTCATCCTTGGATGGATCTTCAATAAGCACCGTGTCAATCTTATCCCACTGCTCGGTACCCCAAGGATCATGCTTGACCTTGGTCCACGTGTGGTCCGGTGATACGACGGCAATTGGCCGCGCGATGGCGTCATACAGCAGGATGGACGAGACACCATAGATTGCCTTGTCTTGGAACTTGTGGCTCTCTCTAAAGAATGGCTCGTATTGTCGTATGGGTTTGTTTTTGTTGTTGAAGATCACCCACGAGCTCGTGAGCCATCGCTGTTGGATCCTAGGCGGCGGGACAGAGGCACGGCCTAAAGCCGGGCCTACGCTCGTGGTTAAAGGACCCGGCTCACATTGCGCGTTGATTTGAATGTCACGGCCTAAACCATCAGAATAGGCTAATCTGACAAAGATTCGACTCTTCCCACCAGCTGGCAACTCTGATTCGTGCGTCTCCCTAGTCAGCGACGAAACCCAATTCGGTTGTGGTTGTTTATCATGTCTCGTCCGATAGTACGAGAAAAAGTCATAGACTGTCCTCGTCGTGGCTTTTCCAAGATATTTATGAGAAAGGCCGATAGGGTCGTTGAAGAATTCGCGAATCTCGTCCTCATCGAGTACAGGGTTGACACCATCCAAAGAGTCGCCAAGAGTCTCCTCCGGCTTACCCATGGCAGCGGAAGCAACCACATTCCCTAGAACACTGAAGACAGCTTCTGATCGGTTTCTGTTTGAGTCCATGACGAGGGATGGAGCCAGAAGACGGTAGTCGTTCCCTGTCTTCACAAGGGGCAGCGACGGATCGATGTTTCTCTCGCCTGCTGTGACTCTATTTCCATATGGGTCCCGTACTTCCTGAATTAACAGGTCGTACTTATCATAATCATAAAGCACCTCAGCAGGGCAGGTGTCCCTGTCGAATTGCGGTCGAGAACGTCGAACGGTAAAGAAATGGGTTTTCGCTTCCTCGAGCTCTTCAGCGGGAGTCGCCTCTCGACTGGCAGCAAAAAAGGCTTTTCCAGATGGAGCCCACCATCCTTTTTTCCCGGCTACCCGGGCAAAGTTGCATTCGTTCGACAGAAAGTCATCCAGCTCATTCAGTTTTATCTTGCCTGAGTGGACGTAGCGCATAGCTTGATCATCTGTGAGACTCAGTTGGAAGTTTCGCCATGGTAGGCCCAGTGACTCTGCGACACCAAGTGGCAACGGCCCGGTAAGGTCGTCCTTTCGATATAGTAAACAGCTTTCCTTGAGTAAACGTCGATATATGGTAGTGTTTGACGGGTATGGCCCTGTGAAATTTTCGAATGGGATGTCGAAAGCTCCAGAAGCCAACCGTCCAATAAGGTGCAAGGCGTCCTCGAACACGACCGCTTCTTTGGCATCGCCGTGGCTCATTCTTCGGCAGGAATCGATATTAACAAGTTCATAAGATTGAGACTGAGAGGGCAGCGGGAGGATGTAGGTTTCTGTTGTTTCGATGGAGTTGGTGAATGCTGCCGTTGCCAGGACGGCATGGCTGCGCATCTGCGCCTGTCTGTCATCCTCCGTCAGACGCTTATCAGGGTCTGAGAGTCGTCGCCCATAGGCAATGACTATTGAGTTGAGTTCATTTCCATAAAAGTCTGTTTCCAAAATCATGGTGTGCGAGATTCGCGGATCGAACTGCATAGCTGGCCCAACTCGATAGCGCGATCTGTCATAGGCCATCTCAAACGACTCCTTGCCGCGCACAAATAGTACAGAGTGACGATTCGGCCCAACAGGTTGGCGTAATTCGAGATGCATATTGGCCTCCTGCACAATGTATGGGAAACCTTGCAACTCGGTGCCATCAATCGCGTAAGATTCTGAACGGAGCATTTGGCCCCGCAAAGCGCGACATGATTCCCGCCTCTCTTGATGATTCAAAGTGTACGGAGTCTCGTTTTGTTTCGTGGTGATCGAGCAGGGCAATGCAGGGTCGGCGAGGGAGGTGTAGCTGCGCATATGATCGTCTCCAGTCCAGTACGGAACATCCGCGTATCGAGTCACCAGCTGGCCATTGAGGTATTCTCCCGTGTGGTACCATGTCTTCGTCAAGACAGGGGGCATATTCGACTGTTTGTTTATGTTGGAGATGTTGTCGTCTTGTTGAAGGCTGGAGTATAATTCCGTGTCCCAGGACTCGACCATGCCGAAACCCCGAAATTCGCGCTCCTCGCCATCAAAATATCCGTCATGGTATGCATACTTGGTAGTGAACAGACTCTTGCTGATTCTGTCAACGAGCTCTGCCTTCTCCACGCAGTGAACTGGAAATGGTAGATGAGCAGTCCAAGGGCGCCCAGATTTTCGGTCCCTGGCATAAAATTGGCAGGAACTTTCATAGGTTATGCGTGTCTCCCATCCCATGTTATTATCAACGCCAACCAGAAGATACGGTTTGCCAGCCTCCATGAGATCAAGGTACCTAATTTGACTGCCAAGGTCTGACGGAAGATTGGAAGACCAAACAAGACACCCGGTACCTCGACCAAGCAGATCCGAAACTTGGACATTTGTGGCCGAATTAACACCAGGAAAGCCCGGAATGGGTACTCCATCGCCCCAGCCATTCCCCGAGAGGTTGTGATATATCATCGGCACATCACTTCCAACATACACAATATCGGTTGTTCCCGAGCCATCAATATCGCTGAGGAGAAGATACTTCTGGTTGAAGAGGTCCGGCGTATCAAAGACGGGGGAGTTTACCATCGATATCTTGGGCCCAAACTCGCCATAGCCCAGGTTTGGCCAGTAAGATACTTCCGAGTTGCGAACTCGAACCAGGTCCGCCAGGCCGTCTCCTGTCATATCAGATGTATAGATTGCCTCAATACCGTCCCAAAATAGGAGGCGACTGGTGAAAGTCTCATCGTCAAGCGGACATGGTTTGTGAGATGGTGTACCAAACCCTGCATCCCCTAATCCCGGGTAAAATCGCAATTCGTTATCATCAATAATGACAAGGTCGGCTATGCCGTCTCCAGTCAGGTCAATGAACTTGAGATTTTTATCGCTCATGTCGAGATTTGGGAATGAATGAAAGGTTCGGAAAGTTTCCCAGCCGGAGTCTTCATCCAAATTTCGCTTATAGAAGCCTGGGGTTGGTGCGTTCATCTGAACGAGGTTGAGCTTTCCACCACCGCTAAGATCCATCCATTGCCTTGCATCGCTTCGAAGACCGGCCCCGGGAGAGGATGGCAGTGCTTCTCCACGACCAAAATTGCCATTTCCGAGATTCGCCATGTAGGAAAGGTTCCCATCGACGGAAAGCACGACACCAGGCAACCCCTGTCCTTCTAGGTCGACGACTTGGTAGTCACCAGTGAAGCCTGCGGGGAGATTTGCCAAGGATGCCGATTGTAGCATTTCGGACTGTTTGGCAGGCTGAGCAGCGGAATACCGAAACTCAAGGGGTGGCATAGACTGTTGTTTGTAGGTGTTGCCGCATCTCTGCCAACTTTTTTGTACAACCGAGGATACGATTGAAGCAACAGCGAGTCCTGTGGACGGATCTTTGCCAACAGCATCGTAAGTGAGGTTGAAGGAATCAACAAGACAATCTCGTCCGACTGCGGGCTCATCGGGGAAGTGGTGGAACATTAGAACTCTTTGACAGAGGCGATAAGTCCGGACCTCGAACCCTGATCGACGTGTCGAGAAAGGATCCGGCCGTACAGGCCATCTCTTGCATTCAACGGCCGAAGGATGTTGATGGTCGTGTTCTCCGTAGTCAAAGACAATCTCAAACATCCAAGAACTATCATCTTTAAACGCCGGATTCAGATTGGAGATGGTGTTGCCATATTTTATGCGCTTGATATATCGTGCCGCAGACCGCTCTCGTTCTGACCTTTGTTGCTCAGACAGGCTGGCTGTATCAACACCGCAAGAATCCTCGCGCTTGTACTGATATACCGTTTCATTTCCTTTGTCGTCGTAAGATCGTGTGGGAAGCCATTCAAATACTCGCGAAGGTCGCAGTGGGTCAAAGACGCGGCTGTCATCGCAGTCGCCGTAGATTGTGGTGATGTTGGCACCCGTTTTGACCTCCCAGTAAGTATCACCCGTCTCTTCATTCGAAATTGCAAAAATCCGAATCGCTCCATTGTCCATTCTCGGGCGATAACGGGTAATGCGAAGGGTTTTCCCCTCATCGTGGCGAGTTTCGGAGGTACTTTGAAATGTCCCGTCGGGGAGCACTTCCAGGTAGGGAACGAGATCCTCGGCTCCCGACAGCATAAACACATCAGACTCGGCTTCATCGCGATATTGTGGCAGCCCTTTATCCGTCCTGCGCACAATGGACTGATTTGACAGCTGCCAGCCCAGGCCAAAACTACCATTGCCAGCACCTGAATTATACGAGAGACTCAGCGCTACAGAGCTGCCAGCCCTTCCATTACTTGTTTTGATGGGAACAGTAAAGTTGCCGGTGCCTGTAGCTGGGCTCACCGAAAACTTCTCCCCAATTCCTTTGATGCCGCCGCCTCCCTTTGGCAATTGCACTGATGGGAAGGTGAATGGACTCGATGTCTCACCACTGGTCGGTGGACTGCTGCTCTTTCCAGCATCAGGCTCAGTCCTCGCCGAAACTTGGCCACCTGGTTGAGGCGCATTGCGTCCATCATCCAGCGCCGGAGTGGAAGGATTCATTCTTGAAAATAGGTAAGGGAACCTGATTATGGTTGTAAGTCTGGTTTGGTTGAGCAGAAAGAAGCAGGACCGACACAGGAATACAGCTGCAATTGAGTGCAATCGTCGCACACACCACTCGCTATGTAGAGTTATGTATTAGCTCTGTTTTAACCTAGCACGACCGGCCGGTTGCGGTTCCGCGCTCGCTCGATGTATGTAACTGGATTAGGCTTCTGAGCTGAATCTAGCCCCTAACTTTGGTGGCTGATATAGTCTCATCGTAGGGCCGCCTGTCATATAGTGAGGCTTTCAGCTGTGGATGGCGGCACACCTTAGCAAGCCCCCGGCAGTTGCCATGCCGCCCTATCGTCCGGCCTAGAACGGCCGCTATCGATTTTCTTAACTTTAATTCAACGTAGAGGGCTGCCATGACGATGCGCTAACGACGATGCTACATCGTCATGGCCTAATTCAGCCTCATTCGTCGATGCGCCTCCAGAAAGCTGAGCTCAACAGAGGTTCAGCTACCAGCCATTTGGTCAAACTTTACTTTTCCCAGTCGCCGTTTTCGTTTCATGGCGCGACAACCAATTTTATGCGGCGTTGCGCGCGTCGCTGCTCTCAGACCTTTTTTGTCACGAGCTGTCAAATAAACTGGCCCGTCCAACATTTAGGAGCTACTCTCATCTCTCTCTTGCTCTAGAAAAATCCCCCCGTCTCTTCGCTTTGACTTATCCCTCAGTTCCGGTTGTCAGTGATTCATAATGACTAAATCGGAATTTCTCATTGTGCGAATAATTCCAACGCGCCCTGTGACGGCTTCGGCCTTCAGGGCAGCGCTGACCCAGATCACCGGCATCACGGCCGGCATCAAGGCTTCAGACAAGTCTGTGTTCAATGCCGGCAACGATCGTTCTCTGGGAACCGCGACTGGTCTGGCTGACCAGCCCGTTGATGGAGTACCCATTGATGGGGTGGTCCCAGAACCCCCCCTTTTGGAAGTGAAACCTGGGCAGCCACCGACCCTGGAACCAAGTATCATTCAACATTTCTCCTTCAAAGATGGCCACTTTTCCATGTCATCAGTTGCAACGGCTGTCATCGTCATCAACAGGGCTAAGGTTAACGAGCCCGAAAAGGAATACCCTACAGCTACGTCCTACGACGTTACTTTGTCCTTGCTGCAGGATACTACAGCAGTTGCAAGTCGCCAGCAGGTAGTCGACTACAACGTACAAGTCTGCAACGAACATCTTGTCGGAAGCCAAAAAAGTTATATTGCTAGAGAGGCTCAAGTCTATTTGTCACTTGATGTTCCCCAGACCCCGCTTGACCCGGAGACAATAATATATTCTCCGGCGGCAGATGGGACGCCACCCGGCTTCGCTTACATTGTGAAAGCGATCGACAATGTGCTGAAAAAAGACTCTCCGGCTGAGGCTCCGTCTTTGAAAGACATGAGCATAGATCTGTCAAAGGCTCAGGCGAGACAGATCGCAGCGGAGCTGGTCAATAATCGACTTCTGGATCCTCCACCGGCTGCTCCCTTCCCCACATGGGACGCTTCTCTCGTCAAAGATCACAAGACGTTTTTCGAAGAAATGTTTACTCTCCTGATGAAGCCCGATGGCAAGGGTGTGGAAGAGTTTGACAAGGCAATGGACCGGTCGCGAATCAGATTTGAAGGAGAACGCGCCTCATACTATGCCTTGCGGAACTCGGACAGCATGCAGCTCGCCAACTACGTCTACTCGGCCATCTTTGCAATACACGCAGAGCGGTACAGCTTCAATGCGACGCGTGCTGTTATCAATGTGCCAGTGAAAGCATCTGTACAACATTCAGCGTCCATTCCGGCGCCGTCTCTGCCCATATCCGGTAAAGATGGCGCCGCGCTTCAACCACGCTTCACAGTCCCCGCAGCATATTTCTACGCCTTGACCCTAACACATTCCATATCTCAAGACTTTCAAACTAGGTTGAACATTCTGTTCACGACCTCGAGCGAAAGTCTTACCCACTCTCTGGAGCTGGCCATTGATCAAGGGGTTTTGGACAGGAGGTCAACTGGGGGGGGATTGATCCAGTACAGTCCGTCACTTGAGGCCATACCGAAAGCCGATGTCAACCAACTGCAGGCTATTCGCCGCATCGTCGCACTTCAGGCCTCTACTCGCAATGCTCCTCCAGAACAGGTGCAACCAGGCGCAAATGCTAGCGTCGAAAGCATGATTACAGACTGGCTCAACTTCTCCGGTGAGGATGCGGACTTACCAGCAACCGTATGGTATCTGGAAACCAAGGCAAAAGAATATCTCACTGTCATTCTTGAAGTTGTCGCACCTGGGCATGAGACTTTGATCTCGAGAATATTGGACGATCTGCGCCTTCCGCCAGCCTCAGGAACCGATATTGGCTCCGTGATTAAGAACGTGACCGACCTCTCCAACGTAACTGAAGCGCAGTGGCTCGAATTCTTCCAACTTCATGATGGTCTTCTCCCAAGGAAATACCTTTTAGGTGATCTCAAAGAGCGCGTGCATGCCTTTGTTCAGGATACAAATAAGGTCTTGTTTACATCGCCTGCACCACAGTCTATGGGAGAGTTGCCGCCCCAGAAAGCTATTCCGACGTTCACAGGCACACTTGACAAGGACGTCTTGGTGAACTTTCTGAATCAATCCGATTTCAACTTTCAAGTCAACTTGGACGAAACTAAGCTTGCTCAGTACCAAACCGATGCACTGCGAATCTGCAAAGACGAGCGGCTCGCCTCGTTTGTCACGTCCGCTGTCAAGGAGCTGTGGACACTGCATCGCATGACGGACCTGCCCAATATTTGCAAAGAATTGAGGTTTTCTTATATGGAGGCTCTACATGCAAGAGGCTTCACAAGCGTTGAAAAGGTCAAACTGGCTGGGTCCTCCCAGTTTCCTCTTGCGATGACTGGTACTGTCGCTTTTCTTCGAGCCGGTGAAATTTTCTGCAAGGCAAATGCGCTTCCATCTGACCTCGGCGATGACGACCAAGAACCAGGAAATGTATTCAGCCCAGTCAATCCGGGTGATTTGGTGAATTGCGAGCCACCATATCACTTGTCGCCATTTGGGCCTTTCCAGTACCTGAAGCACCTTCTTGAGTTATCTTCAGGTGCACAAACTGTCGGTGATATACTCTCCACGCGACGAGGGGCATTGTCAGACCTACGTGTCAACGCGAGCAACCTGGGTGCCCAGCTGCCCGCGGTGGATCTTGTCAACGAAAACTTGGAATCCCTGGTGTCGAATTTGACAGCAAACTCAGGGGCTATTTATAATACCGACAGTGTCAGTCTTGCGAGTCTAGATGTGCAAGGCGCAGAGCCGCTTGTTGTCCCAGCAGACCTCAGCGAAAATGACATTCTCAAGGCGCTACCCCAGCACTCATCGCCACATCTTCCACAAGACCAGCCTGGCGTTTATACTACACTTGCATCTTCGCTGGCGGGACCAGATCTTCCATATTCGCAGGGCTTGGACATTTCGCGGCATTACTTGGGCGCGGTCGGAACGTCGCGCTTTGAACTTATGCGAGTTTTTCATCGCGATGTCACGGAATTTGCGCTGGATGCATCCAAAGAGCCAACAGAGTTTCAAAGGTTGCAATGGCGTCTCCCCGTTCGATATGATATTGCCCTTGAGTTCCTTGGAATTTCACTTGAAGAGGCTGAATCCGTGTATCATGGCAACATGACGAGTGCAACGGCTGTGGAACTTCTCGGTTCGATGGTGCAAGGCAATCAGGAAACTCCCATAAAAAGTCCTGTTCAAGTCTCGAGTTTTATTTCTCAGGCCGGCATAACATACTGTGAATTCCTTGAATTGCACAAGAGTGGGTTTCTTCCGTTTGGTCCTGGAGAGGCCGACCCCAATTACCCTGAATGCTTGCCATGCTGCGACGACGATGCCATTCTTTCATTTCCAAAGGAGCGTTCTCAAGCAGGGGAGTTGCTGAAGCTTTTGATCTTCACCCGTCTTTGGAAAAGTCTCAAGTGCAGCCGCGGGGCATGGGTTACAATGTCTGTCCTCGCGGATGTATGCAATGTCCTCGCGCTTTTTACCAGCACGAACGTGAACCCTCAATTTTTACGACAGCTGGCATCCCTGCTCATGTTGCTTGATTTATGGCGTTTACCTTGGGCGGATACCGGGTCTGCTAAATCGCAGAGTGACCAGCCAGATGAAAGAACCACGATTTTGTCCATTTGGTCCGGAAAAGGCACCAACACAAAGGGCTTCAAATGGTCCGTAGAAGCACTCCTCTCTGGGGTCGAGAAGCACGCCATGCGTCATTACAAGTGTAGAAATCGCTCTGCTTCCTGGAAGAAAGTCAACGCAGGCAATCTTGATGCATTAGCGGAGCTTGCCGGATTTATCGAAACCAAGTGGTATTCGACCCCGACTTGCACTATCCGCTTCGTTGAGATTCTGACGAAGCTCTATGCCTCGAACTTTACAATTGGTGAAATACTGTTTCTGTTTACCACCCGAAAGCATCTGCGTGCCGATGACCCATTCCCGTTCACTGAGAAGGAAGAGTCTCTCGATGACCCCTTCAATGTTCCCGAGGATGACGATCAGTATGGCCTCTGGGCTCTGCGACGGAAGCTTCTCGATGTTGAAGTGTTTGACGAGGATGCCGATTGCTGGTCCTGGCACAAGATTGAGTCAACCCTGGGAGAAATTGGATACCGCCCACATGAAGAATTCTTCTCGTTGCAGTTCCTGGCTGAGCATTTCTTCCCTGAGATTTTAGAAGAGCGTGGCTGCGAGGTGTCTCACACAAGTCGTTACTTTACTACGACCATCGGGAATTCGTCTCCAAAGATTTGGCAGTCAATGAATCACTGCTCGCCATTTTCCTATCAGAAACAGTCAGCTGGGGAGCAGCAGGAGTCGGCAACATTACGCGTCAAGGTGCCACTCCGCGACGAAAATGTGCTCCGGTTCCTGAGAGAGACACGACAACTGAATCCCCAAGAGGCTTCTGCGGTGCAGACACTTTACTGGCAGACCCGCGCAGCGCTCGCTCCTTTTGCCCTCTTGTTCACAAACTTCACTCACGCCGCGGACTACATGGTCCAAGAGCCTTGCGTCAGAAAGAGATTCAAGTTCTTCCAGAAAGAAGTAGCGAGATTTTACAATCGCTGCAGAGTCATTGCCAGGCATCTCCACTGTGCCGTGCATTTCGCTACAGAGTCTGACGCTGCTGAGTGTGAATGCGCAGCGAAGCAGGACTCCGACTGCAGTGGTATGGATGCCGCCTGGCGCATCCTGTTGAGTCTGATTGCCGACGAAAATAAAACCTCATCTCCCTGGGAGGAGCCTGCAGGCTCTGGCACTCCTCCAACGGATTTCCAGTGGGACCCTAAGTTTTCCGGGGGAGCTTTTGCCGCTCTGCTTGGACTCATTGGGACAGGTATCCAAGGTGATTATGTTGGCGCTGACCCAGGCGTTGTTTGGAGGGAGCTGCGCGGCGGTTTATCTGCTTGGGGTGATGCGTGCAACTATTGGAACACGCCTACCGCAACCGTCTTGCCGGGTTTGACGCTGAAGCAATCAGAGGCACAGTCCTCTCTCGTTTCTTTCAAAAACGGCTTTGCGCTTGAACAAGAAACCGGCAACGTGCTGTCAGGCGGCGAGCCGTTCACTGTGGTGTGGCAGGGTGAATTGCTGGTCGAGAAGGGCGGCTGCTATCATTTCGCTATTTCGTGCAATTCTCTCCATGGCCAGGAATCTCAGCTCGATCACAGGTCTCACCGAGATCATGAGTTTGGCCAGCGTGCCGACACCCATCAGAAGCACCACCGCTTCTGCCATTGCGACTGCGACACCAAAAAGCAGTGGACTGTTACCCTCCATCGCGGGCAGAAGACGTGGACCATTCTTAGTAAAGGACCAAGCTCCGAAGGCATCCCAGAAACGTACTCGAAGCAACTCCCCCTCCGCTCGGGTGCGTACCAGATCACAGTTGTCTACAAGCAGCCCGAGCCCGACTTTGACGACGACGATGACCTGAAGAAATCACAAACGGGCGTCAAAGTCTCCTACAAGGGACCAGAAACGAACGAAAATCTTGAGCAGGTGCCCGTGTCAGCGCTCTATGTCCGCTGTAAAGATGGCCCCCTTTGGCCCCAAGACAGCGTCATGGCGACCAGCTCCCAGGTCATCAACGCTAGGTATATCCCAACCCTGAGAGATATCCGGAGGACATATCAGCGCGCTTTTAAATCTGTGCTCTTTGCGAATAGGCTATGCTTGTCCGCGTGCCATTCACACTGCGAGGACGAGTCCGAGTTGGGATACTTGCTCAGCAACCAGGAGAGCTTCCAAGGAACGTCATACTACTGGGACGCCGAGACAAAGAATTACAACGTACATCATGCCAACTTTGACTTCAACTTCTTACCTGTCACGGATGCATACTTCCCGCCCACCGTGGACAGGGACCAGCGCGTTCGACCAAGCAAGAAACGGCAGACTGCCCTCTTTGATTGGTTCGAGAGGCTTTTCGATTACACTGTCCTCCGCTCCGAGGTCAGAGCTATATGCGAACCAGCACTCTGGGTGTTCTTTCACCACGTCGCGTTTGATTCCCCGCAGCCTGTCGGCCAGCTCCTCCGGTACCTTGGTGTCGAGATCAAGCTGGCGCCTTTGGTGCTGGAATACTTTGCACCGCCGCCAGACGGTTTGTTCCAGATCACTGACTCTGTAAATCTAAATGTGCTGGGCGATGAGAGGTGGACCACTCGCGTGTGGAAAGCAAACAGGTGGCTCGATCACGTCAGGCGCTCATTCTACGCACCGATCACAGAACTGGCACTTTGTCAGCCAGCCTTGTGGTCTACCAGCCCGGACCCAAATGTACCTGTCTCCGGGGTAGTCGGTAACGTCAACCTCACTCGCTTTGTCCAGAGATCCTGCTTGAGCAAGACGGATGCCGAGACGCGGCTGCGACAGGTCATCGGGTTGAGCGACAGCCTTCGGCTTCGCGCTCGCCATTCCCTCCTTCAATATCTTCGCTCGAAAGGGCGCTCTGCCGAGGAAGTGGCGGATCATCTTTTGCTGGATGTCGCAGTTGATACACGTGAAACAACAACGCGCGTCAATGACCTTGTTGGTGCGGCACAGCGCCTTGTCCAGAGAGCCATCCTTGGGCTCGAAGCCGAGTTTCCCGTCGACGCCCAAGCTCTCAAATTGTGGGACTGCGAGTTTTCCACATTTGAGAAATGGCAAGCGCACCAAAGAAGAGTCTGGTATTCCGAAAATTGGCTGAAATGGGATGAGTCTACCAAGTTATCCAAGATTGAAGGCTACAAGTCACTCGACAAGGCACTCCAGTCTGGTTTCACGACCGTCGCAACATTGGCCGAGAACATGACCTGGGATGGAACAGGCCCCATTCCTCCCCATCCAGGCAGGGAACCTCTGACTTCGGCGCAGGCACTCACTTTGGGAGTTCAGCGCCAGGCTCTAGACGAAGGCTTGAGCTTGATGGGTAAGCCAGATCGAAGTGCTATGCCAACATGGCTAGCTCCCGTGCGGCCTATAAACGCCGCAGAACCTCCAAGCGAAGCATCCAAAGGCTCGACAGCGATGTCCGAGCTTGCACTTCAAAGTTTGGACTCGGCTGCAGAGAATGTGGATGATGTCACTCGCACTGAAGATAGTGGAGGCGAGCAAAGTACGACAACAATCACACCGGCCTCGTTGGAAGGTCCTCTTCCAGGTGGTTCCTCGCTCAAGTCTATCCCTCTCTGGGTCCAGGCAGCTCTTCGTCTTGGAGTCAGGTTCATTCGCGTAGCGGCTTCAGGTCTCCCCATTGCTCTACCATATGGTAGAAGAACGGGGCAGCCGCCCGTCTGCGGTGACTGTGGGCAACGTCATGAGCCCACTGTCGATGAGTATTACTTTTGGCTTGAGGACAACGCCAGATTCGATCCAGCCTACATTGCACCCTCCCAGAATGCAGACCTGCACGATAACATCCCCGGCGTGAGCGGTTCAACAGGCAGCAACCCGCAGATTGATCCGCGGACCATCCAAGCCGACCCGACGTCGGACTGGGATGCTCCCACTGACAAGATGCTGCACTGGAAGTCGGCGCCGCTGATCCATCTACGATGGATGAAGGTGCATAGGGGAGTGTTGCAGGACTCGCGACGCTCGACGGAGGGGATTCCGCTCGCAGACACCGACCTGGATGCGCTGTTTTTGGATATCCGCGGCCGATCCTTTGACTCTCTGCTATTCAATGTCAAACTAAATGACATGAGTACTGGTTTCCGTTTCGACCTTGCCACAGATACAGCAATCCCTATTCCTGAGCCAGTCCCAAGCTCCCCGCCGCCAGAGTTGCGCATCTCATCCGAGCTAAAGAAGGACTTGGCTGCTTTCCCATACTTTCTGTATTACAATGAGGGCGCGTCACTTGTGCCAATTAGCACATTCGGCGCCAGCATGGTCATTGCATCTTCACTTAGGACAGACTGCCAGTATCAGCCTTCCACACGCTGGCTGAAGCTTGTGTACGATCCTTTGTCCCGGGATAATACTTGGATGCACTGCGTCTCGGCGGGCAGCAGTCGGGCAGAGAGGTCAATCGCGTTGGCAACGGACGATTCCCAGTCTACGGATCTGTTTTCCAACGGGGCTGCTCTTGGCAAGGTTCTCCTGGCAGAAGAAGGGGAAAGCAAAATTTCTCCCAGTGCCGAGAGGGGCAACTTTCCACAGGACAGCACGTGTTGTCCTACAGCCCCGGTCAAGCGTGCCATGGCCATCGGAAGAGCAGTGACAATGGAGTACGTTGAAACATTGATCGACTGGGCCAACAGCGTACGTTGTCTGAACTCGCTGGAAGCAGACCAACAAGCCAACACCCTGCTCAGCGTCGCGGCCAAGGTACTTGGCAAACGGCCAAAGAATGTCGTGGCCGGCGACTTGACGGGAGGCACAATGACTCTCGCTACATACCAGAGCTCGCAGCCTCCGCTCAACCCCAAGCTTCTGCACATCTTTGATGCTGTTGACGATGGTCTCAGCATGGTCCGTGCCGGAATCAATAAGCGCATACTTCGCAATGGAGAACTAGGGCGAGATCGTGCAACATGGGGCTCTCACAGAAGATTCGACGCGAAGCCTGCATTACAGCCCACTGCCAACGGGGTTGGCTGCAACATGTTGTGCGTCTACTCCTGCTCGCAAGCATATCGGTATAGCTCTATTCTGCCCAAGGCGTTCCAGTGGATTGGCATTGTAAAATCCACTGGTGTTGCTCTGCTCTCCGCAATTGAAAAGGCCGATAACGAGGCGCTATCTTCAATCAGGACCGCGCAGGAGCGACAAATGACAGAGCTTGGTCTTGACATTGCCAAAAACCAATACCGGGCCGCCGATTGGGACGTCCAAGCGCTCGACAAGCAAATGCAAGGAGCGCTGACTAGGTTGCAGTATTACCAGAAACTGATCTCTGAAGGGCTCAACTTCAACGAAATGGGCTATTTGTTCAGCACAGGAGCCTCCATGGATAGTCGCACCACCGCCAACGTCGCCGACGGCACCGGTCAAGCCATGGCCAGCGTCCCGGACATGTGGGTTGGAGCGGCCGCTGGTGGCCCGTTGTACTTTGACCAGATGCCCATCGGCGTCAAGTTGGGCACCGGCTTCGCGGCCCTGGCTCGGGTCCTCAACACCGTGGCCGACATCTCCAGCTCCAGCGCCGGCATGCAGAACACTCAGGGCAGCTGGGACCGGCGCCTACAAGAATGGCAGCACCAGTGCGACGTCATTACCTACGAGATTCAACAGATAAAACGTCAGCGTCTTGCTGCCCGGCGCCGACTGGAAGTGTCGCGCAGAGAACTCAACAATACGGAGACAAGGATCGAGCACCAGGCAGAAGTGCAAGACTTTCTGCGAGACAAGTTTTCCCAGTATGAGCTGTACTTGTACTTGCAACAAGAGAACGCTGGACTTTACAGAAAGACTTTCAGTGCGGCCGTGGAGGTGGCTATAGAGGCGCAGCAAGCCGCGGCGTATGAGATCGGTGATCCGACCCTCGATCTCATCCCCTCGGCAGCGGCCGTCTGGGACAGCCTCCATTCCGGGCTGCTGGCGGGTGAAAAGCTAGAGGTGGCGGTCCAATCGCTGGACAGGGCGTACATGAATAAGAACTGCCGCGAGTACGAGCTAGCAAAGCACATCTCGCTGCGGCTGCACTTCCCAGCCAGCTTCTTGATGCTCAAAGAGACCGGCTACTGCGAGGTGGATATTCCAGAGTGGCTGTTTGACCTCGATTATCCCGGCCATTACATGCGTCGCATCAAGACCGTTTCCTTGACTATCCCGTGCGTGGCCGGACCATACGCGGGTATTCACTGCAAGCTGCAGCAACTGCAGAGCTCGATCCGCCAGAAGCCGCGGATGGACAAGTGCGGCGACTGCTGCTGTGCCGACAAGAAGGGGGCGGAGAAGCCACAAGGGGCCTGCATTCACGATCCTTGCGTAGCGACGCGATATGCTGGTACGGAAGCAATTGCCACGTCAACGGGACAAAACGATTCCGGTCTCTTTGAAGTCGGCTTTGGAGACGCACGTTATCTCCCATTCGAGTATTCCGGCGCAGTATCGCGTTGGCGTCTCGAGCTGCCGCGCGAAAACAACCAGTTTGACTTTGCCAGCCTGAGCGACATCATTCTTCACATGAGCTTTACGGCGCGAGAGGGCGGTCCCGAATTCCAGCGCCAGCGGCAGGAACTTGCACAGAAACACCTACCGGCGAACGGGCTGCGTTTTTTCGACATGAGGCACGAGATGCAGGAAGCCTGGTCTGTGCTGCGACGCAACGACAAGTGCGAGGGCTGTCTCTGGAAAGAGAATGGTCAGCCATGTGCGCGTGAAGTAAAGTGTGGGAGCGAGTCGAAGGTGGACGGGCAAGGCCACAGAGATGGTGGCGGGCATCACGCTGGTCACGAGGGACATGGCAAACCTGGCGGTGAGCGAAATGCAGACCATCAGCTTGAACCTCATTCCCGACAGCGCCGTCACAAGAGTCGCAGCTTCGAACTCCAACTCTCGCGCCAAATGTTCCCATACGTCACCGCGTGCCACACCCTCGCCGTCACTGGCGTTCACATGCTTGTCGATATCAAGGACTGCGCCGGGCTTGGTATGGAGGTATTCCACATGGTGTACGTGCCGCCGCACAAGTCTGCAGCCTGTCCCGACACCAAAAAGATGCCGTTTGTGCGGATGGCAAGTGGAATGTGGCGGGGCAACCTTGAGTTTGCCGAGCCCATCGTCGTGCCAGATTTGGGTCCAAGAGAGGCGAGAGGTCTGGGTCGGGGGCTGATCGGTACGTTCGAAGTGCCATGCGAGTTGAAGAATGTATTGAACGCATGGTTACTGTCTGATTATAAAGTGGTAAATCCGAAGTCAGAGACTTCGAATTTATCAATGCAGCGCCGACTTTATTAGCGGCATGGTTGCAATGATGGCAGTGTAACTGACAGACAGCCTTTTCTGTGCAAATGGCTGCTACTACAGCTAGTTAAATATTATAAATATTGTATCTGTACTTTTTCAAACCCCTTATCCCGTTTTTGCTCGCATTATCACAATTATGTACGAAATCACTGCCCTGTACCTTATGGCCGGTGGTGCCTTGCTTTGCCTACTGGCGCTGCGTCTTCTAGAGGGTCATCAGCTGTGTTTATAATACAAACCAGAGGAAAGTGCAACTTTCAACCGTAACCCTCATTGCCATGTTTGTTGAAGCCTGCCCCGATATTTCTCAATGCATCAGCTCAGCGGTTACTCGCTTCTGTGAGATAGTATGCGTACGGTGGTTGTCGCATCTTGTCGCGAGAGTCATGATCCTGACGGTCTTTATAGTTGATAAGCCAGAGCGTAACCTCGCTCACTTGAGGCCGCTAGACCAACTGCTGCGTGGCTTGCAACGAGCGACTGTGACTAACAGGGCATTTGATTTACTACGAAGTAGCAAAGATTGCTTATCAAACGGAGTTCGGTGTAGGGTTATATCACGCACGATGCTATTTATTTATAAATTGTGCCTTTCTACATCCATGCACTATTTTCATCCGTGACATACGTTGCACAAGGTCTTCGGTCCACGCATCACACCCCTAATCCAGCAGGTAGCTAGTCAACAAAGAACGCAACACCTAACGGGGGCTCCGTTTTATAAAACCTTGCCCCTACATTGTACCTTGGTAAAGACGGTCAGACTGTTAACTACACTAACTCTACACACCATATTTCGTAAACTGCTGACGCAGGTCGTTTACAGCTTGAATTGGGGGGCGGCTAAAATCCCCATCTTTCTCTGCATCGTCCATAATGACAAATTCCTGAACAGCATTATAAGCAATAGAAACATCGCAGTCCCAGCGCCGAGACCTATCAAAGCGAGTAAGCCTTTTCGTCTTCTGGCTGAACCCGGTAATCTCAAGCTTCGAAATGTAGCCGTTGGCCAGCCTGTTGCCGTTGGTGCCGTCTGCCACGGATTGACCGAAGGAAGCGTGGCGGACTCCATCTCGCTTGAGGAGTTCTTGGACTTCTTTGTCGTTAATCATGTTGATACACTCCTGTGATACCACGTCCATGTTGATCGTAACGCGCTGAAAGTGATGGGACCACGAGCGGGGTTGCTCATCTCGAACAATAGTCATGATTATATAGATGCAAATTTTCTCGTGCTGGAAACTTGTGAGAATACGTGTTTGAGAAGAAATCTTGTAGAAAGAGACAGTCTAGGCATTATAATGTACTTTGCTGGGGTGATGGCATACTGCAGAGGGTGTACAACAGTCCCGTCCTTCCTACAGGCTGTCCCTCCTACAGGCTAGTAGCGCCCAAGACAACGCTAGGCATTGGGTCTATCACTTTATTGAAAGACAAGGCCCCCATTTGTTAATACTATTCGGTCTAGTCTCTCTGTGGCGTGTCGAGCTGGTCTCTTAAGCCATCAGATCAGGTGTTCAACGCCTTTCATGGCTTATCATAAGTAAATCAGACCTTGAATTATTAGCTGGTCAAGTCCTGTGGCGCGGGAAGGCAGCCCTCCGCATAAAAGTAGCTTCAGCCGCGCTTTCATGGAATGCGACCGAGAGTCTAGACGGACTAGCTTAACACGGCGAAGGCAGTCCGCTGAAAAACCGTTTCAGCTGCGCTTTCTGGAATGCATCGACGAAGAGTCTATCTATAGACAGGCTAGCTTAGGGAAAGAAAGTTTTTGTATAATTGGAACTTAGTATTATATCTTACTATTATTAGTCAAGGCCAGATTAGAGGCGTTGGTTGTCCGATTCTAGGGGTCGCTCCTGCTAGGTAGGATTTTCAGCCATAATTTCAACGTTTTTCAGGCGAATCCGCCAGATCCAAGTTCAGGACCTCGCTGGGGCGGAGGCTACCTACCCTCTAGCAGCCACAGATTCAATAATATTCCTGTTTCTTCGAAATACCCCTAGTCCCCCCAACCCCGTGGTTCTCCTAAGTTCGCTCTTCGCGGGTCGCTTCGCCGCCTGCACAGGTTTTACGTAGCTTTGCCTTCTTTGCTTGATAGGTACCACTGACTAATAATGTATTTCCCCACCTTTCCGGTTGCCGTACACCAGCACTCTATGTTTCCTTTGATGTCTCCGGGTTGCTTGCGACGCTTTGCCTCTGCAATTCGCAGCGCCAGGAACAAGGCAACTTGATGTTGTTGGTCGGCTGCCATCGGCAAAGGAGCTCTAGCCTCCGCCATTCTGCTGGTGGTCTCCAGTCACCAGCCCGTGGCTCTGCACATCCGCCCCTCGCTGAGGGTTCATGATCGTCAGCGTAGTGTGCGATCAAAACTGATTACCGGCCGATGGCGGGGCTGCATGCACATCCGATGTCCTAGAGGCAGTGAGAGGCAGTGTCTCGAAGAAACAACTCTCGATACAAATTATGCAATCGCCATCACCGTGCGTGCCTATGCCTGGGCCCGCTTACCGATCGAAACTGTTCCGCAGCGCAAGTATCCTCCCCATACCCGAACATCGCTGCTTTGGCCGCCAACGGCCACTGTCGTCGTCTCTGCCAAAATCAACAGAACAGGTCCCTCAGTCCACCCACGGAGAGGCTCAGCAGGCCGTGACCGGAATTTGACCTGCACAGGCAACCACAAGCATCCATATACATTCAACCCAACAGCATGACACGCTCGCACCCATGGTTCCGAGCTCTGTCCAGGAACACAATCCGGCTATTGTCTCGTTCCTTATAGCGGCCTGAACAGAGTCGAGTAATACTGTGAGCTTGCACTTGCTCAAGTATTCCACTCACTTAACGTCATATTAATTAGTACTGCACCACTTATGCCTATATTTGCGCATTTAACATAACTCACCTTTGCCTTTGACTTTGTTTTTGTGGCGCCGACTGCTTTCGCTTTTGCTCTGCTACTAACCACGGTGCCAACGTGGCTCTGATCTGCTTTCGAAGCTTGCTCTCTCATTATTTTAGCCCGCTTGGCGCTCTTTTTCTTTTTGCTTTGCTTTTCAGTAGAGGTAGGTGACGATGTTGAGGTCTTGGATGTAGACTTTGTCTTTATCCTGGGGCTGCCGCTCTTCTTCTTTTTATTTTGCTTTTTAGTGGAGTTAGATGATGATGTTGAGGTCTTGGATGTAGACTTTGTCTTTATCCTAGAGTTGCCGCTCTTAGCTTGCTGTGGCGGGGTTGAGGTATCAGGCCGAGACGCGTTCGCCTTCTCCAATGGCTGTTGGGCGTCGAATTTCCTTTGACGTTTCTTGCTGTGACTTCTTTTACTGCGATCTCGCTTGGCAGAACGAAGTACGGTCAAGCTATTCGCCGGACTCTGGAACGTTGTTAACGCGGCGATGCGTGGCAGAACCACTGGGATACCTACCGTGACCACCCAGTATATAGAAGCTCCGGTCTTGTAGATATAGAGCTTTTCCATAATGTTACACCGTTCCCGCTTGAGATCACAAACTTCATACTTGGACATCTTTGCAGAGCCCCAGGAATGATGTGGCCACGGACGGGGCTTCGGAACTCTCGGATCTGGGAAGCTGGTTTTCCAGTCATCAACCTCGTCGACAGGCCAGTACTGGTAGAGGAAGTCTCCCGCGCCCTCGATTTCTGGGTGAGCCAACATAATTTTAAAATCGTCGCGATTACGGCAAGCAGTAAGCCATGGCTCTTCGATATTTTGATAGTACGACTCGTGGTCCGGGTTGAACCGCTCAGGTGGGTGACGTGCCAGCACAACCACCTCTTTGCCGCTGCTAATGAAGAGGGCAAATAAAATGGAAGCAGCGTGCACATAGAGACACCATTGGTCAACGTTCTTTATGTTGTAGCGGCATTTTGTGCTCGACTTGTCCATCAGCGGCCCCATCGCCTGTGTCAGCGTCTTTCGACCATTGTTGCGAGCCCAGTCCTGTGCTTGCTCGAACTCAATACCGCTCCACAAGACCAGTTTATCCGGCTCGCAAGTGCGGTTGAGTTGGTCCCAAATCTGAACAGCTTCGTAGAGGGTGATCGACCCAAGCCATTTGTCGACATCCATCACGCGGCAGGCCTGAGAACGGTGAGTATTATTCAAGATTGGCGCGAGCACATCAACATGTGGTGAGACAGAGGTAAGCAAGACCAGGTTGATATACATAAAGGAATACCCGCACCCGATCTCAGGCCTGCAACGACGTCATGCTAAAGCGTATTATGTGATGTGTACGTATGTTGGACAAATACGTCTAGCCACTCCGGTTTCAGCGGAAACTATCTTGCTCCGGGCTGTTTGCCATTCTAGGAATAGAAAGACTGCAAGCAGAAACATAATCACGCTGCAGTACATCATCTGGCGGCTGTAGGTGAGTGAAACTAGACTAGCGTGCTCTGGAAGTGGACGGCCCAATCAATTAGTTAGTGGCCAGCTTTCCATACAACTCATAGAATGTCTCTTGTTGCTTTCCCCTATAGAGAAGTCTAGCAGCCTTGGGCTCATGCTCGCGTTAGACTGCGTGCGCGATGCTCTTATTCATGATGATACGACGACAGGCATTAACTGACATTATGTTGCTACCTGGGTAAGTCTCAGAATAGCCTGCCCTTCTAGACAGGACAAATACACACCTACAGTTGTTATTAGAGGTTAGAAATAGTGTATAGGCGGCATCTGAATATTGGCATCAGAGGGCTAATTTTTCTTGGGCTGGACGTACCAGCAGCTAGCCATCGATCTTTGACCATCCGCAGTGCCTGTTTCAGCGCCGCAACTTTGTCTGATGGGCCTCTGAGGCCAAGGTGGTCAAACTTGGCGTGCATAGAGGCCGCCAGATAGAGAAAATGTGAGATAAACGGCGATGTCCTGTAGCAGGTCCAGCCATTGTCTTCAATAAAGAAGTACGCAATCATATCAAAGGCAGCCTCCAGAGCCAGAACTGTTTCTGCAGATATCGCATCTGTGCTTTCGTTTCGAGCCGCCCCCGCATAATCTCTGGACGATAGCCAGGGATTTTCAAGCATCAAAACGCCGCTATAATAAGTGTTAGCACTGAATTTGGGCTCTTGTTCCGCCAAGGAGGCCGCATCACCTAAAGCAGACTGCCATCTGTGTGCAGAAGCCCCATCGTTTCCAGCTGCCTTCCACCTCAGCAAGTCGCACTAGAGCCATGATTGTGCGCCGTAGCTGTGCGGCCTCTTCGTATGTCCTGGGCGCGCGCGTGTTGACTTGCGTCAGGAGATGCGCGGCTTGTGCGAAACGCGCGAACCGCGCCAAATGCGAGGTGGATGACGCGCCGAGTGTCACTGCGTCTGAAGCCTGAGAGGTCTGGGCAGAGTTTTTAGCACATGGTCAAAAAGAATGCAGGTTGGGGAGATGAATTTACCCCAGCGTCCCAAGCAGCGTCGTCCACGGGCAAAAAGGTGTTGGCGTCTGGATCTGGTGTCGCGGGATGTCGCTGCGGGTCGCAAAGATTGAGAAACCTGACACCCATCTCTATCAGCGCGCGTTTGGTGTTGACAGCAGCACAAATGGAGTTACCTGTCCAGGATTGCTATGGACCACCAGATGCGGCAGCACTCCTCTACCTCGATCCAAGGTAAGTGCATGGTCGCTGGGGGTCGTGCGGTGTTATCGATGCCTAGACAAGCCGCGTACCGTGCGCAGCGCCCGACCGACAGCACAGCCGCGGGGTAAATAGCGTGCCCGACTTCGTATACGGCAATTAAGACGGATGCCTGCAGGAATTTCACCGATAGGGTGCCCGAAGTTTCAAGTTCAAACTGCAGCTTCTTCACGGTGTCATACAGTGTGGTTCTGGCGGTCGATGTGCGCGCGCAGCAAAGCTTCATAGAGAGAAGTATAAAAAATAGCTCATACCGCTTGTCTTTATGGGTAAGCCGGCTGGGCATGGTTTGGTGGAATTGCAGCTTCGATATGATGGGCATCCAGGTGTGAATGGTGTCGAAGAATAACGCGCAGATGGCTGTCATGTCGGCCACACCGCCCACCAGCTCCGCGACATGATCCAAGCAGGGCAAGCGGGAGCGAGGAACTTGCATATCTAGTTGAGTAAAGAGTCTGGGATCCAGGAACCGAATGGCACGAATGCCATCGTCGCCGAGATCAAACGCAGTGAGAGAACTCGAAGGAGTGGTGACGTTCTCTGACGAAGCGAGACTTGCATTCGTAGTCGTACTTAGGGGCGGCGTGCTGATCATAGCAGAGCCATGGTTGGTCCGTTCCTTGCGCTCGGCAGGATACTCGCAACGAAGCTGCTTCCTGCGCGGGTCGCATTGTTAATTCCACGCTCAAAAGCGGCTGAGAAAAGGGCGTACCGGGTGCAGAGCCGACATTCCGGGTAACTCCTATCGCAGCGCCGCTTGGAGGATCGACAGGCGTAGCATGACAACGAAGAGTGCGCCGGACCGGCTTCTGCTTCTGCGTCTCGTTGCATAGTTGCGGCAGAACGCGAGAGACATGAGAAGGGTACCCGAGTGTGTTCTACTTGATGATGGTGGCGCAGCGCGACGGCTGCTTACGGGGGCGGGATGGGGGAAATGCCGCTGCCCCACCCCGAATGTCCGCAGCCCAACGGCTGCTCCGCCCGGCTTTTCCTTTCCGCAAGGCTCAGCGCTGACAAGTCTAAAGCTTTTTAGTGAGCGACGATGCAGGGTTAGGATGGCATTGGCCGCAATAATTTGTTATAAGATATTCAAGTCTTGCTGTAATGGCAGATGGCAGACAGACGGACGTACTCCTAGACATTCTTCAGCTGCCTTCTCAACCTTATGCTGTTTCAGTATCCTGTGCCGCTTCATCATGATTCTTACACAAGCTGCCCTCATTATAGTGGGCTCAACCCTCATCGCAGCACGCCGTCCTACCCTGAGCGAGATGGCACAACAATGCTCGCGCATAACCAAACCCGACGTTCCTCAGGCGGAAATTCTGTCTTTTGATACAAGGCTCATTCTAAACGGCACTGTATTGGGCAATGGACAAACATTGAAGCAAGATGTCCACGGCATCCATGTGTGCGAGGTCAATGTTACCCTGTCACACAACAACGCCAATGACACGGTGATGGTACAGACATGGCTTCCGCTACAAGGCTGGAACCGCCGCTTTCTCGCAGTAGGCGGCGGTGCGTGGCTCGCCGGCCAGGGGACCATTGATCTCGCCCTACCCGCCACGAACGGGTACGCCACATCGTCAACCGACGGAGGTCTTGGCAGTGACCCGTACACCCCGGCCAGCTGGGCACTCGATCGCCACGGCTCCGTCAACACTGCGTTGCTGGAGAACTTTGCCCATCGCTCGATCCACGACATGGCTGTGGTCGGCAAAGCGGTCACCGCCTCGTTTTACAAGACGAGTGCTGCGCGTGCGTACTGGAACGGGTGTTCGACCGGTGGACGGCAGGGCATGGTGGCGGTGCAGAAATACCCCCACGATTTCGACGGCATCGTGGCGGGGGCCCCGGCCATCTACTGGACGCAGTATGTCATCGCCGAGCTGTGGCCGCAGGTGGTGATGCGCGAGTACAACTACTACCCGCTGCCATGCGAGCTGGACACCGTGGTGGCAGAAGCGGTCGAGGCGTGCGACGAGCTGGACGGCGTGAGGGACGGCGTCATCGCTGACCCAACGGCGTGCGCGTTTGATCCGTTTACCCTGGTTGGTACGCGAGCGGCCTGCGGCGCGGGTGTGAATATCACAATCTCGAAACCCACCGCATCCATTGTTCGCGCAATCTGGGACGGGCCGAAAACCGTCGACGGTGTGTCGCTATGGCCAGGTCTTCCCATTGGCGCGAGCCTCAACGCCTTGGCTGGTACGCAGCTCACGGATGGCGTCAACGGGCCGATGCCGTTTTTCCTCGCGCAGCAATGGCTGCAATATTTCGTCAAGCAAAACGCGAGCTTCAATGTGGCCTCGCTCACCTCGGCCGAGCTTGGAAGTATCTTGATGGAGTCGTATAGCAAGTTTGACGCCATCATCGGATCGGCCGATCCGGACCTGTCCGCTTTCAAGGCCCACGGAGGGAAACTCTTGGCTTGGCACGGCCTCGCTGACCAGCTCATCTACCCCCAGGATACCGTTCGGTATTTGAGGGAGGTACAAGATCGCGTCGGGGGCAAGGATGCTACGAGCAGCTTTTTCCGCTTGTTCCTGGCGCCGGGTGTTGATCATTGCGCTTTTGGAGCTGGACAGGCGTTTGCGACCGGCGCGGCGCCGCTGGACCCTCTGGGGGCGGTGGTTTCGTGGGTGGAAGATGGCGACGCCCCGGAGAGCTTGTATGGAGAGACGGCTTCTACAGCAGAGACGCACTTTACGCGCAAAATCTGCAGATATCCGTTGAGTTCAAAGTACATTGGCTGTGGCGGAAATACGCTTGCAAAAAATTACAGGTGTATGTAGGTAGCCGGCGACCATCGGGCTATGTTTCGAGGATGTACTAGTTGCGGGTAAAACCAATAATAGGGGGCACTTTAGGGCGACTAGGCATTCTGTAGATTTAAGTAGAAAGACACTTACGTATAACTCTAGATTAAAGCTATCAAATATAGACAATTCACCTCGCCCGGCCACCACATTGGAGCATCACTGTCAACTCAACCAGTTGAATCCTCAGAGGATCACTTGCCCACGCGCGCAATGTTCCGAGTGTCTCTGTAGCAGCTAGTCAGACTGCGAATACTGAAAGGGGAATACCTGTGCCAACATAGGACAAGCATTTTGACTGGCATCAGAACGCTGACGAGTTGCATACCTGTTTCAGTCAAAAAACCATGTGCTAATGTGTACAGTTTTTTTTTTAACGGCACGTTTATATTATAGGAGCGCCTTCCGCTTTTTGCTCTAAAGTTCTAGTTTTATATGCCATATTTAGGTAGGAGTATTCAAGAACAGCTATTCAGATGCAGTCGCCTATGCCATTGTTTTGGGAGCACTATTGGAATTCTTTAGATAGTAAAGATAGATTTGTATCGAGCCAAAGTATCTATAATATATTTTTGATGATAAAGTCTGCATTGTAGCCAGATCCAGCACGAGAAGAGCAGGGAGACAGAAAAACGAAAGAGACGAGGTATGGCGACGAGGAGAGCGTGTCGCAGCCATGTGCATCCGATGTCAGACTCTTTTTCTCATTCCTAGGTAGCCTTCTAGACGTTGTAGTAGCAACGAATGCTACCCGAGTTCTGGTTCAGCGCAGTGCAAGCATAGGTGCCGCCAGCAACGCCCACGCTCTGCGCGACACTGCCCGAACAGTCGCTGCTGGTAAAGATGCTGCACGTGGTCTGCTTGGTGCCGCTGCGTGTGAGGCCAAGGGCGCGAATGGAGTGGTCAATCTGGATGCAGCCGCTGTCGCCGGTGAAGCCCTCCTTGGAGCCGCTGTGGCCGCACTTGCAGTTTCTGCACGGCGAGGTTTGGTTAGTTTCTAGGGAGCATCATGATAGTCGGGGAACGAACCCGCAGGTGTGCCACCAGACGTTGCCGCGGGGCGTAGGTGCACGGGCGAGACCTGCCTCGTGCAGCGGGGTGAGGCTGGCGGCGAGGCTCAGGGGGGCCAGGGCGAGAGAGATGAACGCAGTCTTCATGATGATGGTTTTTGGGTGATTGAAAAAGAAGAGTAATGAGTATCAGAAGAGGTTTTCTTGGGCTTTTTCTGCTGTGTAGTGAGGTAGGAACTGTGTTGCTTGGGCACTACCTATCCTTTATATACCTGTCGTCTCAGCAAGATTTGCGGAGTCAATTTTCCGTGAGAATCCATGGCTAAGATCCAATGTCTCAAGGCATTTGCAGCAAATTGTTGTAAATAGAGAATTATGGCTGGAAAGGGTGCGGCGTCTGACAAGGGTAGAAATGGGCTAAACACCGCCCGACCACGCAAGTTGCCGCATAGAGACAGGCTTGGGATGTTCATCTCTTAGATTTGCATTCGCCTCGTCTCCTCTGGCCCACACAGTGACCCTGTCAATTACCAACGATATAGTTGTTCCAGCAATCAAAGGCAGCCATTCATCATCTTGTGGCCGGCTTGTCTTACAGAGACAAGGTCTTGGAGTTGCGGCCTGCGGTGTGGGGAGGCTGCGGTGTGGGTACCTCCGCAGCGACCGTTTCAATCGGTGAGGTTATCGCTGACGCCAAGACACTACCACGTAGAACCAGACGGCTGGCCGACGCTTTTCTTCGTTTTTCCGCCACTCGTTACAAATGTCACTAGTACTTTGCACCAGCCGGAAGATATTGTCTGACGAACTTCTGCCAGTCGCCTATTCTCTCTAAGCCAAGTTAGCCTGTCGCGCGGCCTCCCAACCTGGCCCCACCACCGCACTCGTCCGCAACACTACCCTGAAGCTGAAGAGAGAGTAGGATGCCCTGCTTCTGTTCGATTTCGAAAGAGGTGGAGCTTATATGATGCAGTCGAAATGGCCGTAATATTTGTGGCAGTGTTGATCGCGTAATTCTAGTTCCCGAATATGCACAGCCACTCCAATGTCTTTGCTATATAAATCACGGGTGGTAGAATAGGCGAAACAAGATTCCATTACGCTCACCCCATTTCCACTGCGTCGCCTGGACAGTACATCTTTCAGAGTACAGTATTTTACAACAGAAATCGAAATGAAGCCTTTTGTTTTGCTCGCCCGCCTATTGCTGCTTGCAGCAAATACCGCAGCTCTGAGCCTTCCGTTACAATCGAATCTGTCGACGAACACATCGGCTCCTCGTCTTGAGCCGCTCCAACACATCAACACCACTCACTTACAGGTCTCCTATTACGAAGGCGGCCCTTCCAACGGTCAAGTCGTCCTGCTTCTCCACGGCTGGCCGTACGACATCCACAGCTACGCGCAAGTGGCGCCGGCGCTCATTCAAGCAGGCTATCGTGTCATTGTGCCGTACCTGCGCGGCCATGGCCCAACCACTTTTCTCCGAAAAGACGACTTCCGATCCGGACAGCAAGCCGCGCTAGGTGCCGATGTCGTCGACCTCCTGGATGCATTGCACATCCCCCAGGCTATTTTCGCCGGCTACGACTGGGGTGGCCGCGCCGCCAACGTTGCGGCTGCTCTATGGCCCGATCGCTGCCAAGGGCTGGTCTCCGTAAACAGTTACTTGATACAAGATCTCTCTGTGGCATGGAAGCCGCTCAATGCCGTCATTGAAGCCGGATTCTGGTATTTCTACTACTTTCTCACCCCCAGAGGCGAGGCCGCGCTGGCAGAGCACCCGCACGACATCGCCGAGGTGGTCTGGAGGAAGAACTCGCCGCTATGGAACTACACGGCAACGGATGTCGCGCGCGCCGCCGAGACGTTTCGGAATCCAGACTACGTGCGCGTCGTGACGCACTGCTATCAGCATCGACTGCTCTATGCGCCCGGCGACCCACGCTACGAGCATCTGGAGAGGGCGCTGCTCAAGCAGCCGAGCATTAGGGCGGCGGCTGTGACTTTGGACGGGTTGGCGGACGGCAACTTTCCCGCGACGGACGGATCTTCATCTGCATCGCATTTTGCAGGGCACAGGGTTCATCACCAGGTGGCTGGAGCAGGACACAACCTGCCACAAGAGAAGCCGGAGGCGTTCGTTGCGGCCATCCTGGAAGTAGCAAGGCTCAAGTAGCGTATACATATACCAAGTTCTACAACGCGACTTTCTATAACATGTACAGGTAAAGGCAGTACATGAAGAATTTGAATGTTATAATCTTTTTTTCTGAATTTGCTACTAGGGCTGTCCAGCCTGAGCACAATCTTTTATGCCAACCCTATTAGTAATGTTGAAAGTTGCAACCAAATCCGTCAACTGGTCGGCCGAGCTTAAACTCCCGTGGAGAACTCCATACAACGACCAGAAGCAATACTAACCAATACCTCGCTAGCACAATTCTCCCAGTGCCTAGTAATTCTGTCAGATGGAAAATCTTGATTGGCGGTGATGATTGTAGGCAAATAGGAAACTTCTGGGAGAGTATATCAGTATATCAAACCGTGATACCCATGCTCCGATGCAAAGTAGGATCTTTTGGTTTCGCGGGGTCAAACGGATTTGATGAGTGCTGCCACGACCCGGTACCATAGCTATACCAGAAGTACTGCGAGGGGATTTTTGTCATATCAAAATTCTCAACGGCGGTTGACTGTGTCGAGATCATGGTCTCGGTGATAATTCCTTCACCGTACCAAAGCTGGACAACGTCTCTAGGTTGATACTCTCCATAGCCATTAGGTGGAAGTGAGTCCGGACTGACGAAAATCTAGTCTATAGTTAGTCAATTTGTAGCAGGTTGTTTTGTTAGAGGAGGGAGCCAATAGCATACTGCTTGCCAATTACCAGTTTGGACATCACGTATACCCACAATAACATGAATTGCTTGGGAATAGCCATTCTTGCCCACATTCACAGAACTGCCGTCCTTATGAGGGTCCTTGTTGTTGATCTCCCATCCACCAGTATCAGTCAAATCATAGGATTCACCCAGTTGGCAGGGTTGCCATCTTCCAGTGTATGTGACTTTTGCGCCAGGATTGGGTATCTCTGTCGTCCAATTGATGCCATAATTCGTACCCCATTGAACAGTCATATTTGGCGCGAGATTCTTGGAGGCATAGACCACGTTGAAATTGGCACTACCTCCAGGAGAGGATACGGCTTTTGCGACCTGGAGGTTATAGTGGTTTTTAGAAAGATCTTTTAGATCATCCGTACCCTCTTGAATAATGAGTGTCGTAGTCATGATTAGGGTTATACTCGTGGTAGTAAAACGTTTTGTGGTGAAAGAATACTTTGAGCTTGTTATGTCTTTGAAATCTTGGATACTTGTTTAAACTACATCATAACTATTGAGAGGGGAGAAAGGTCCCCTTTTAATAGTTGTATTTTCTTTAGTAATGTATGTGTTTGTGCTAGTCGTGCATGTTAGTACAACGGTTAGACGTACAGTGGGGAGACATAAATTCCGTACGGTTCACCATACAAATTGCCTAACAAACCGTACGGAATTTTTTTTGTCAGCCCACTGTGGGAGGGAAGTTTGCATCCAGCTTCAAACTCTATTGTACTATCCGCAAACAGGCAGACAGACGTCAGCATGTCGAATGCACACCTGACCCTTGCGAAGGTGTCTCCGGAAAAGGTCTCGCTCTAGCTTCTCACTCTTCGCATTTTCTAGTAGAGATAACTAACTTGATAAGCTTGGCCTAGAACTCACAGCGGCCGTTTGGCTGTTATTAGCTTAATATACTTTGAGTGGACTCGTTTCTGATATGTCTCGCTTATAAGGTCAGCTAGAATGTAACTACGGCAAGTAATAGTAGTCCAGTTTGCAATGTCCTACATCTACACGGTCCACTCATCCTATTATTCAGGAGATATTCCTTGGTACTGTTATAAGATCGCTTGTCTGGGAAAAAGGAGTCGTATTTACGGGTTACTTGACGACGGTCTGCTGCCCGAGGTTCACACAGTGTGGCAGGGTAGCCATCGATCGTCCGTTACATGATTAGCGGCACAGTGGGGGCCTAGAAACATCGGCTCTCGGGACGGACGTGGCACGCGCAGCTAACGGTTGATCTGAGAGGACTGTTCGGTATAAACTTTCAACCTATTGCTGAGGGGGAAGAGCCTTCGAAGTCATCTTCCGTAGTGGAACCTTACATTAAGGCCTGTCATCCTTCTGACCCTTGCCGCCGGTGATCGGATGATACCCGAGACGGGTGTGCTTGCTCCGGCTTACCCGCAACTGCTGGAATGTTGTTTGTACAGAGTAGGCTAGAACCCTTGCTGTGCACAAACGTATAAATTTCAAGACAAAGTTTCACATCGCCACTGCGGCATGTGGCCGCAAGGAGTGCAGCAAATGCCACCTTTAAAAGATTGGTCCAGGCCCGGAAAGTGCATTCCTGCCACACTGCTGAGAGGGCAGCCGTCTCGTTTCAACGATGAAAGCGTACAGGGCGTCCTCTGCATGTGACGAGCTTTTTCCTTTACCTGTATTTTATAGTTAGAGTACAGATAGTAATTTTTTATCCTTAATACAGTATATTATTTTATTCTAAATACATAAGTAAAATTAAAGCTCTCGCTCGTAATTCCTCGCTACTATTCAACAATCTGCCGAGCCAAGCTGAGCTTCGTCTGATCGGGAAAATGGAGACGTTCGCTAAACTACCACTGTAGATACAGCAACAAATATGGGCGGATGCGTGTCGGCGGTCTGTCACTGTTATAATCAAAATTTGCGAGTTGCGTAAGCGCGACGTGTACTACTTCTGACAGCTAGAAAAATAACTTAAGGCCGATAACGACTGTGATCATTTGCTTTGCGTCTTGCATGGGCTCGACGGTATCAACTACACGCTCCCTCGCACATCGAGCGTATTCGAGCAGGTGTCGATAGCGGCTCGGGGAATGGAGCGCTATAAAACCACTCGAATGTAATACAAAAACTGCTGAGAGGCCGAAAGAAAGCGTACTGAACTCCATCTAGTGCCTCCCTGTTGAATAAACGTCTTCGACGCTTGGGGTCTACCCCTGTTGATTGGCAAAGTAGCGATAAAATGAGAGGTGTACAGCCGGTTTCTAAGACAGACACACCCGCATCCCGCAAGACACGCGTCAACAAGTCAACCCTTTTTCTAAGGAATTAATAGTTTGCTGGTCCGGATGCCCGCCGCGTGTTAGCCGTGGAAAAGGGCAGTCTGAAGCACGGATGTCTGTTGCGATATCCTGGTCCTCAGCACTGGCCGCAGGGCAAGGACGGATGGGCAAAAGATGAGGGCCTGAGTAGCTGCTGGTGTGGGATGGCTATGAGTTGTTGGGCTGCCGCCGTAGGTGGACGGCCACACAGTTGACAGGCTACCATCCTTGTGTTGACATCCACTAGTCAGCGTGACAGACGGAAGCTAATATTCGGCATTAATTTCCTGTGCAGACAGCACAACTGTGTAGATCAGCCGAAACGCTAACAAGCAAGCTCCGCTATAGGAGGCGGCGCAGAACTTTAAACAAGGTCGCATTGACTGAGCGTGCCAGGGTTTCCAGGCTAGTTTAGCAAACCGAGCGGTCCGTGATGCTAGAAAGTTTCTGCCGAGCCTACCAACGTCCGTAGTGTGGTCGCATTAGGTTTAATCGCGGAACTTGTAGGGTATAGTTTGGCAGCTAGTGCTATTATAGTAAGTTGCTGGAAAACACATGGCCAAAGTAGGCGGGCCCTGTGCGTATTCCTAGTCCAGAGATAACATCGTTTATTCGACTGAAGCGGTAGTTCGAAATGGACGCTTTGACATTGCCACTTTCCTGGGCTGATCAGGCTATTCAATTGCCATTTGCCTGACTCGTGCCGAATTGCCAGCATGTGACTTCGTTGTATATAGGTAAATAGGCTGCCACAAACATTTCTGCGCACGACGGAACTTTATCTCCCTGTTATACTTGATTGTCTCTTATTATACTTAATCGTCTTATATTTCCGTCGCCTTGATTCACTCCACAGTTGAGCGAACCAGGCTCGACATCTGCATCGAAATGACTTACCACCTATTGCCGCCGGACGCCAGGTACGGCCAGCACTTACCCAAACGAGACATGCTCCAACAATCAGTTTCAGGGGCTTCAACCCTCAGACACTTGCCGTCACCAGCCGCATCAGTCAAGGCAGGAGACTCACCTCAGCAAATCAACATATCTGGTGTGGACAGGATCCAGGCTCAGTGCTTGTCACTTTGTAGCACCATCACAGCTACGTGTGATGATGTCGCAGAAAAGATGTCCAAGTATGCCAGCTTGGTCAGCGCCCCATCACCCGAGTTCATCACGCTGGCCAAGGAGATACTTGGTGTTTACCATATGCTGGCTTGCGTCTGTACCTGCCTTTTGGATGCTATGCGCGGCGGCCAAGCTCTGCCAGTGGATATAATCGGCGCCATGAGAAAAAAGTTTCAGAGCGCACAGACATGCCTACAATCGATCGAGCATGTGGTGAGCAAACTACTCGAGTCCCGTCGCAAAGGAACAATGAGCCGCATGCGCCGTGGTTTCGGCAAAATGTTCGGGGACAGCGGCATTGAGAAGGTGCTCCCCGAGGCAATAAGAACGCACGAAGATCTCAAAACTGCTGCTCTGATGTTTCAATGGAATCTGGGTTCAGAACGAGTGGAATCCGCGCTGGGCATTGGCTTCCTTGATTTGGCCGCTGCTGTGGAAGCGGCCACTGGGCAAGCTTTCCGAATCACAAGTCTCTCCCCAACATCCGAAGAGAATGCTTCGTCTTTTCGCTTTGAAGGATTTCCTTTGCCCAACGCACATCACAGAGTGAAAGGCCATGATACCGTGGCGCATCCGCAAAGCCTCCCTTCGCCCGCTACAGCCGAGCTATCGTTTACGAATCAAACAAGATTATCCGCCAGCGACTACATGCATGGCGATAACGGCGCCATGGTGTCAGGGCGTGATGCAAGCGGCGACAGCCCCATATTGAAGTACACGAGCTCCATGGCAAGCTCCCACAACAGTCACGACAAACAGAGCGAGCGCCTGTTCAGCCCAACTGGCCTGCATACGTTCGTGGAGACTGCGCCGACGGCTCTTGACGCCATCGTTGAGGACATCCAAGCGCTTGAGCTCGGAAGCGCCAAGGTCTTTCGCCTCAACAGTACTCCTTCGGACATGCCTCACATCAAGTCAAGCAGCAGAATGGACGCTGACAAGCCGAACGCTGGAGCAGAACTCGCGTCAGCCATCCGCGCCGGTAACCATCGCATTGCCCAGCAGCTACTAGATCGCGGCGTTTCCCCCGACAGCGGTCCTGAAGCGCATGCTTTGAACGATGCCATATCCAGTCAAGACACTGACGCCGTCCGTTTGCTGCTCCTGTACGGAGTGAACCCCAATACGGCGGATAAGCATAATCAGAGCCCTCTGATGGTTGCTTGCCGTACTGGCCAGCTCGAAGTAGCCATTGCTCTGCTCAAGTATGGTGCAGACCCTAATTTGGGTTCGGTGGGGGAAATGGGCTCGCCGCTAGAATCTGCAGTTTTCATCGCTCACATTCGGCTAGCCCATGTTCTCCTGATGTACGGGGGAGACCCAAATCAAATGACAAATGGCGGGAACACTTTACTGTGCAAATCAATTGGTCAGAGCACGCCGAAGGCGCTGGTCGATCTTCTACTCCACTACGGCGCTCTGCCCAACAAGAAGAACGCACAAGGCAAGACCGCTTTGTTTGAGGCAGTTAGCAACGGCAGGGCCGACATTGTTACCAGTCTGATGGAGCATGGAGCCGACCCAAACCTACCAGGGCCGAAGCACGCGCTGTGGCCAGCGACGTACCATCCTGATTGCTTGAGCATCCTGGTGGCGAGCTCCGTTGACTTCAAGAAAGCACCCGGAATCATGGAGCTTGCTGCTGGCTTGAACAATATGGAGTCGATCCGTATCCTCCTGAAGGCAGGCGTGGACCCCAATGTCAAAAAGGATGGAGTCTATACCCCTTTGTGCACATCTATCCGCGATAACCGTGCCGACATCTTCCAGCTGCTACTTCGCAGTGGTGCCGATCCTAACGTTCCTGCAAGCGAATATCCTGCTTTCAAGTGCGTCACACATCATCGCAATCACTTTCTCCCAGCTCTCCTTGCGGCTGGCGCCAAGCTCGATACGCCCAAGGGTATCGTCGAGACGGCAGTGACGTCCAAAAACCCCAAGGCTGTTAGATGGCTGTTGGATAATGGCGCCGACCCCAACGATAAATGTCCCAACGGTCAAACAGCCCTTACGGCGGCTATATGTGAGAACGATATAGAGGCTGTGGATGTGCTGCTCTCGCATGGTGCGAACCCCAACATACGTGGGCAGGACTGGCCAGCATGCATGGCGGTGCGGCACCCGGAGATCCTGAAGCGCATACTGGCGGTACTGCAGCAGCCCCGTGCCTTCAAAGGCATAATGGAGATGGCAGTGTCCGCCAACCAGCTCGAGTCTGTCAAAGCACTGCGCGCGGCTGGAGTATCTGTGGAAGATCGCAACGTCGGTGTTTTCTCGCCGCTCACGACGGCCATTCGCGAACATCGAACTGACATCGTGGCCTTCCTCATCGGCGAAGGCGGCGCAGATGTCAATGCCCCCGGCGAGCACTTGCCGATTGTCAAGGCTTTGCGAAGATGCCAAACGGAGCATGTAGAAATCATTGACATGCTATTGGAGAAGGGGGCTGATCCGAACAAGATGTATCGTGGGTGGAATGGCATCATGCAGGCACTGGAGAATGGAGATGCGGACATGTTGAAGAAGCTGGCGGATAAGGCTGGCGTTAATCTAGAGCACAAGGATGAGCTTGGGAGGACTGTCGTGGAGATTGCCGCCTCTAGGAAGTGGGATGAGGCTGTGGAAATCTTGATGTCCAGCAAAGCTCAGTCGTAGTTCAATAACTGTACTGTAATTAGACCTTTAATAGACCAATTAAATATATAAAAATAGGTATAAAACTGGGGTCTCTGGAACAAACTACAAAGATCTGTATAGTGTATGCCAGGGCACAGGATCTCAGTGTTTCTACATGTCGCTGACAATTTGGGGACCCCAGTTGCTGGGGAACTGGTTATGGCTGTTGGAATGCTATGGACCAGGTACCGTCGCTCAAGGGATCTTTTGGCAACTGCCTCTCAGGAAATGCGGTTCAAACCTTCAAGCTTGACATCTTTGGTGAGCCGGTCCGTGACTACCGTACAGTTTGTTGCGCCGTCTTTGGCCGGTGGGAGGTCGGTGATGAACTCGATGGTACGTTCGCTCCGCCCACTTCACAATTCCTCACAAACTGACGCACCGCGCTCGCTACCCCTGGCCAGAAGAAGCATCTTGACGTAATCTAATACGTGATATCCCTTCTAGGTTGTCCAGTAATACGTGAATCGCGTGTCTCTTGGACAATCTTGGTTCGTCGTAGGGTAGTACAGCACCCCTGTGAAAGGGGGTGCAGGCGAGTGTATGAGCAGCCTTGCTGAGAGCCTGGGCTGAGGCGAAGCAAAGCTAGGAAAGCTGGCCCTCCTATAGTTTATTAGTAGTTCGGCACTCTTGTAGAAGGCATGCGGCTGAGCTGGCCCCGCACATTGTATATATATTTGAAGCCACGCAATCTTAACTCTCTAAATAGATAATTATTTAGCAAGCGCAGCGATTTCTTTGAGAGGCACCGCAGCGGCCGCCGAACGCGCTCATACCAGACGTGATGCCTGCCGTGCTCGACTTTGCTGCTGTCGCCTCGGCGTCGGTGGCGCGCGCCATTTCCAGTGCCAGCGCCGCGGCCAGCGACGATGCTCTGTCCCAAGGTGACATTTTTGGCATGTTCCTCACCCTCTGTGTATGCCTCGTCGCGCAACCGTCTGGAAGCCTGCTCTATCGTCCGTGGTCTCTTCCGATATGGCGGCTGAATCCCCTTGCGTCTCTGGCCGAGGCGATGCTTATCGCATACTGTTTCGCGGTTCACATCTTGTTCGTCCTCCTTGACGGCATCTCCACCCCCACGGACCCTCACGCAACGGACCGGTGGCAAAGGTCTCTGTCCAGGATGCGTCTGTTTTACCATCACTTCGTTGCTGAAATGCATGCTGTCGCTGCGGCTCTACTCTTGATCCGATCTGACATGAACCGGACCGAGGGCACGCCGGCGGACATGGTGGATGAGATGATTGCAAAAGGCCTGTTTGACGAGAGCAGTGGGAATGACGAAGACGAGGAAGAGGACGAGGCCCAGGATGCGTCACAAGTGCAGGCGCAGAACGGTGATTTGGGCCATGGTGTGGATGACGCTGACGATGTTGATGGTGTGAGCGCTTTCAACGAATCTGTTCGATCCGAGAGTGGTCCAGCTCAGGATGCGGGCCAGGAGGAACCTTATCTATTCGCCCTCCGAGCCGCTATGCTTCCCGGATTGCGGCCTGCACCGCCCTGGACGCCGCCGCTATTGTTTTATGTAGCTGCTGGCCTCGGTCCCGGTGAAAGAGCCGCTGATCTAGGTACCAGCAATGGAGCCGCTGATGTATCCGCCAAAGCAGATGCAGATGCGGGTGCTCCCTGTTCAACCGCGCTGCGCCATGCTCTGGGTGCCGGTGTTATAGCGCATCGCGAGTTTACCGTTCAGGCGGCAACGGTCCTGTCCATCCTCAGCATCACGGCGAAATTATTCACCAGCTCGCTGCCAGCACCACTGCAAATCTGCGGCCTGTCGATGCTGGCTGGTTGGATCGCCGTTCAGGTCACTCTGGTCATCTTTCACGCCGGCCATGTAGACGGTACAAGAATGCGGCACATTTCGAGAAAAGTCCGAGACTTGCAATTCCTTTATAGACCACCAGAAACCAACGAAGCACTCATGCTCTCTTTTACCCTGCCGTGGCTTTGCGCACTCATACCCGTCGCGTATCCGATAATACGCTTGGCCATATATTGCTTTACCCCGAGCAAAGACATAGGTCAAGAGCCGACCGTGCTCTATCTCGCGGGCAGGTAGATTTTTCGAATCCTGGGCACAATAGTAGGGGTTCTGCCAATACCAGCTCCAGATGGGTATGCCACGGCCAACAAGGACTCACGAGATTGGGCTCCTCTATTCCGCGTGCCGATAGTTGGTTCGAGCTTTGTAGGACGTCGCCAAGTCTGGCCGGGGCTATGGGGCTGGATAAAAACGGCGATTATGGCAGGACTCGCTGCATATGGCTACGCCTCACGGTTTATGCAACTTAATGATAGCACTGCTGAGGATGTGGATCGGCCGCTGGTTTACCAACTGACAGCTGGGTTGACATGGATCGCTGGGCCGGCATTTCTGATTCTGTGCGTCTTCAGAGGCACTTCAATGTACCCTAGGCCGCGTCGATATGTTGCTCTGCTGTCCCAGGCGTTTGGGCTGCTCGTTTCTGCGTACCTCTTCACCGCATGGCTGGTCGCATACGATTCTGGGGGGGCAAGTCAGCCGGGTTGGATCAAATGGCTGGGCTAGCTAGCCCTGGCAGCGCTTACTGGTGCTGTCTTGTGGATTGATGTTACCCTGTAGGTATGATTCTGGTGCTTTTTGCTTTCAGCGTTACAGTTTTCTTTTAACTAGTTAGTGACTACCTTACGTTTCGAGGCAGGTGAATTATATCTACAAAGTAGTCCTTAAACCGTCATAGGTTAGGGTCTAGGGCTACACCTTTTTAACCATGGTCTTGCTCTATCGCTGAAGCAATTCCCGCTTTACAGCATGTCACAATACGACTGAGCTTTCGACGGACATTGCTTGTATACTAAATGGTATCTAGAGTCCTTTTTCTGTAAGCCCGTGCGAGTTCACGCTCTGAGGCTAGTCGAGAATGGTCCTTCGCATCAAGAGTCTGCTTCTCGATTGCCACCACATGCTCTAATATCTCGATCGCATCTGTGACGCGCCCATCAGCGAGGTAGGCCCTTGCAAGTACGTGCTTTGACGCTAGTCGAGAATGGTCCGTCTCATCAAGCGTCTGCTTCTGAATTGCCACCACATGCTCAAGTATCTTGATTGCATCTTCGATACGCTGATCGGTAACGTAGGCCCTTGCAAGTTCGTGCTCTGACACAAGTCGAAAATGGTCCGTCTCATGAAGAGTCGCTTTCTGAACTGCTACTACATGCTCGAAGATCTCGATCGCATCTTGGATGCGCCCATCCTCAAGGTAGGCGCTTGCAAGATTGTGCTCTGATGTAACTCGAGAATGGTCCTTCTCGTCAAGAGTCCCTTTCCAAACTGCCACCACATGTTCAAGTATCTTGATAGCATCTTTGATGCGCCTCTCATCAAGGTAAGCCCTTGCAAGTGCGTGTTCAGCCTGCAACCGATCGTGGTCATCCTCGGCAAGTTGGCCTCGCTTCCACCAACACACAGTCTCATAACACTTCGCCGCTTCTTTGAACCGTCTATCAGTTGAATGGCAGTCCCCAACCAGTTGATAGAGACGATACGTATCCGACGGTCTATTCTCGATGTCCTGTTCCAGTAGTCGCGTCGCATGTGGTACATACTTTCTCCGGAGCTCATGATTAGCATGAGTATTCCAAGGAAACGATCCCACAAGATGAGATACTGCATTGCGTGCAGCTTTATCACTCCATCCTTGCTCTTTAATCCACTCTTGCGTTGCCATGTGCACTAGACTGTGCATATTAAACATATCGGTACCTTCCTGACGAACCAGAAATGAGTATGCACAGAGCGTGCCAACCGCCCATTCCGTCTTCTCGGAACCTGTGTCAGGTATCATAGCTTGGGGGATGGCCTTCGGTTCAATGCAAGACAGGAATGACAAGAGACGAACCGCTGCCTCATCAGACTGCTCGATTTGCTGGAAAGACACTAGCCATGTTTTCCCGACAGCGTTTCGAAAACCTTTGTAGCGTGTTGTATCCTTGAATTCCCTACCCAGCACACTAGGCAGGCTCTTTGATGCTTCCTGCAGGAGGGTCAAATAGCTCTTAATTGGCGCCTTAGTCTGGTTGAGGTAGGATGCAGCCTGCGTGATCGCTAGCGGGAGGAATGTCAGATAACTTAATAATCTAGCCACAGATTCCTCGTCTTGAAGCTGTTTCTTGTGAGTTAAATGTGCGCGGAACAAGTCTGTTGCTTCTTTTTGATCCATTTGTTCCACTTCGATCACATCAGGTCCTGCAAACTCTTCCGCCACATGCCCTGATCGAGTTGTCATTAAGAGAATACCATTCTCACTTGTAGGGAAGAAGGCTTCCAAGCCAGGCTTTTCCATGGATCCAGAAACAAGGTTTTGGTCGTCAGCGTTATCTATAACGAAAAGCCATTGCCCCGCTCTGTCTGAATTAAGGTGCTGACAAACAAGCGCTTTAACGTCATCGTCATTATTTCTTTGCTGTAGACCCAGCTTTTTAGCAATTTCCCCAAACGCTTGTTCTGCACTTTCAGCACTTAAGAGTGGCACCCAGAATATGGAATACTCTGGTCGTCTCGCTTTCAAATTGTAGGCAAAATGTAATGCAATTTGAGTTTTGCCTACTCCGCCAAGCCCAACAAGGGCCACCTTCTGGCTACAATCGTTCTCAAAGAACGTTTGTTCAAGCTGATTCAGGATAGAAGTACGGCCAGTAAAGCGGGGGTTCTTGGCAAGTTGAACGTGGTTGCATGGTAGATGAGTGCCGTCTGGAGCTCTGTCAGTCCTTTTCTACCTACACACTGTGCATCCATTCCCACTCACCCGTAATTCCAACAGCTTCATAGACTTTTAATTGAGAAGTTAAGGACGATTGTGGTACTTGTGAAGGCGCCCAAGTCTTCAAGAATGCCTTCATACAAGCTGCGGCCGTGGCTGCAGCATACCTTTGCCACCTCTTATTCTTGTGGCTGTCGGCATAGTCACACGCGCCTTTAATAACCACACATGGAAGTGTGGTCCAGACACCAGCACCCTCCATCTCAAAAGCAATGACGTCTTCTGCTTTTGCGATTCTATCGCGATCCTCTCCCGACTTCATAACGGAGTCACCCGAAGCGATCAGACCAAAATGAATGGCGGGTACTGGGCTACTGTCGGCATGGATACGGGTCCGTGTTACAACACTGCCGCTACAGCCGCTCTGATCACACCCTTCCTTTTTGCCGATATGTCGGTATGTTGCCTCGAACAGGATGTCATGTGCTGTACCGGGATATTCAGCGGCTAATTCCGGTACGAGCCGTAGGGCGTCGAGATACTGTGTCATGCTGTTGGCTAGCTGCTTGCGGCCTCGGAGCCCCTTTAACCTGGCCATCATTGAACGTATCTCAATGCTTGGTCTCCCTAAGGCGTCCAGTAAGGTGTCCTTCCTGGCGAAACGACCTGGTAGCTGCCGCCCTAAATCATACTGGATAACCCCATCACTAATCACGACATCGCCAAGGATGATCTCCTCGGCGTCAGGCCCAAATGGAACAACGCCGGTGGTGCCTACTACTAGAGCAAGCTTGATGTTTGGGAAGCTTATGCGGCAATTGTTTGCCGCTATCGCTGCGTTTGCTTTGCCCATGCCAGCCATATGCGTGAGGACGACGTTATGGCGACCGACGACGCCAGTAGAGTAACCATTAAGATCACCCGGCACTTTATCGAAAGATATGCCATCTTCGTCCCAGTAGTGATCGAAGAGCGCAGCGACAGCATCAGCCTCAAGCGCGAGGGCACAAATGATTGCAATCTCAAAGTTCTCTCGCGCAGTCGGGCGGAGCGCTCGGAGTTTCGCATTAGGTGTAGTCATGATCAGTTGACTTCTCTTTATCGGCTCGGTTGAAATTCAGGATAATTATCGCGAGATTGTAATCCAAAGTTAAACTCGTTTCCTTCGTCGTCGGCGACCGGCTGGCAGATGAGGGGTCGCTGTAACGCGTGACGTAGTCTGATTGGACATCACGCTCTCCATTGATCGGGCCACGCATCGGAGTAGGCGTAGGTAATGAAGCCGCTGAAAGGTACTGTGGCTGATTGGGGGCGGGCCAGGCAATGAATGTCATCCATGCCCATTACAACAAATGGTAAAGGCCAGTACCGATTTCTCTATAGTTCAGTAGTTACTTAATTCTACAGTTTCGCGATTTACTAATATCATGTTTAATTATGTGTTAATAGAATGAGAGTATTATCAAGAGTATTAATCAGGTGTCAAGGATAGGAACTAAACATCTCAACTTAATATCGTTCGATTATCGGTATAATACGTAAGGGCTAAGCTTACTTAATACCCCGCCTATTAAGTATAAGTTCGAAGAAAAAAGCGGCGTGATTAACGGTAAGGTCCATTAGTACGCTTTGTATAACAAGTTAGAAAAACTCTGGAAGGTTCGGAAAGCCGCCGTATCCCGATTTATTATAGTATTGTTGGATAAGAAGTGGCCATTTTTACGGCCGCCGACTCACGCTAGCGGTCGTTGACACGACGATGATAAAGGACAATGGTTCGGGTATTCGGCTTACCTGCATTCTCAGGAACTAGTACTTGCTGAATACGTTGGGTCTCTGTGACAGTAAAGATTGCAGCAAGTGCTATATAAGTGTGTGTTGCCGCGCATCAATATCTCTCACATCATCCACGCCTTGCTTTATCCATTCATCCATCAACCAGGCCCGTAGCTTTTAGGCTCGCCTTGTGATTTCGATGATTATCTTCCAGCCTGTGCTGGCCCTCTTGGGCTTTGTCTGCCTCGCGGCTGGGTACTCCATCGCCGGCTCTGTTGAGCGCATGTACTTTTACTACGCCTACAAACTGGACACTTTGACTCCGGGAAGCCAATTCATTGCACCCGACTGCAAGGACTGCAACTTGAATCAATTTATCGAACTCATCAGCAAGGACAAGAACCTGAACGTCTCCATCACCGACAAGTCCTTCCCCGACGTCGTACAGACTGCCCAAAAAATTGCCGATAATGGTCTCACCGGCGCCATTGAGATTGGCCAGGTCGTCAATGGTATCAACAACTACGCTACTCTGCTGCAGAAAGTGGGAGATCATGTCACTGAAAAGCTTAATTCGGGCCCCAACAGCCCGGAGTTTCTTGTCGAGTGTGAAAAGGCCAAGGCTGGCGTCTACGAAGCCATGAAAGGCGTGTACAACGAGGGTTTGCGAACGGCCGTAGAGTCGTTCAAGCCGTTTCCGGGCGAGACCGAAGTCTTCAATATTATCGAAAAGGAAGTGGGAAGAGGCAAAACTGTTGATCTCGAAGCTACTGTCAGGGCAAACCCCGGGAAGACCGAGGCCCAGATCAGGGCAGCCTGGATTGAACATATTGCCGGTGGCCATGAACAAAGTCTCCTGAACCTCCAAAAGAGCATCAAGGTGGCCAAAGACCTGCTGTGCCCGGCCGGCGGCAATCGCCGGATGACCAAGAGACAGGGTTTGCGCTGCGGGGAATCCATCATCCAGGACCAGTTGTCGACCCCCAACGAGGCCGTGCTTTTCCCGAGAGGCGACGAGCTTGAGGTGATTCCTCTCGAGGCAATTCCTCCGAAGGGCGAAACTGTTCTCTCTGAGCTAGGAACGTCGTCTAATTTGGCCGAAGAGATTTCGGAAAGGGAATTTGCTGAACTGGCCACCAAGCGAGGCTTGGATGTCTTGGCTAAGGAAAGATGGCAAATGTCCCTATCTGATGTCCGAGTAAAGCTCAACTACGAGCCGCTCAAGCCCACGTCTCCCAAGGTCGGTGCCGGCGGTTTCAAGGCGCCCTCCCTCGGCTCCAGCATCGTCCCTATCGTCGGCACCAGCCTCTGGGTCTACGGCGTCGTCAATGCCTTTACCCACAACGTGACAGCCCTGGACCGCGCTGCAGTCGTGACTGCGATCCTCCCCTTTGTCGGCTGTGCCGTCGGCACCGCGGCGACGGTGGTAAAGGGCGACCTCGACGACCTCAACGCCGCCCTGTGCTTCCTCGGCGATGGCCTGCTGCTAACGCCCGCCTTTCCGCTGGGTATTGCAACCCACGTCGTCCGCGCTATTATCAGCCTCTTCAAGCCGCCGAATCTGCCCACCCTGGAGGAGTTCCAGGGCCGTCGCGACAAGGCCTGGGTCCGTTTCCTTAAGGACGAGGTCTACTCGTACATTTACTCACACGAGTCGTACCAGAGCGTCACCGGCCACCAGTTCCGCTCCGAGGACAAGACGTTCCGAGAGAAACTCGAGAGCTCGCTCGCCATTGAGGAACTTGCTGTCCTGTCAGGCGGCGCGCAGTCGATTGGCGCCGCGGTAGCGAGCGCGCAGGACGACGTTGAGGCTGCTGAAACAGCTGAGAGAAAGGAGGAGGTGAATAAAGGTATTGCAGACGTCGCGGAGGGGCTTCGCGACGCCACGACCAAGGAAATCATACGCCGCCGGCGCCGGCTTATCATGAATCTTCCTAAGGAACTCAGAGAGAAGCACGAGATGTCGCTTCAGCCTGTGGCCAACCAGTACAATGATGACTTTATCAAAAGTATCACGACCGAGAGCATGGTCCACAAATATCGAACAATTTTTCCTGGCGATCCCGAAATTCCGAACGGCTCGAGAGACGACTCGGATGACATCCGCGCCAAATTATACGGCTTTGGCGACGAGCTGCGCCGGAGGTCGCCGGAGCTGCCTCGGTATTTCGACCTTGCCTACATTGTCGGACAATCCAGATCCCTCCTGTCCGTCGACAATTCCACGCTGTCCATTCCGGACTACATTCGAGATCAAAACCCCTCTCTCTCCGAGACGGCCGTACAGCGTCTCGCCATCCACCACACTCTGCAGATTGCGCGCCTACTCCACGGCAAGCTCACTGAGGACCAGCTGTCCACTGCTTCCCCTACCGAGGACGCCCAGGGCGCGCGCGACCTCCAGACCCTGGTCGCGCTCAAGTACGGACGCGTCTTTGACGAGGCAAAGTTCCGGTGGGCCTCGCGCAACTTTCACGGTGCGACGGCCTTTTTCCTCGACGAGCAGATGCGCGGCATCACAAAGTTTCTCACCCAGCCTGACGTGCTCCCGGATCCCGACGAGACCCAGTATTTCGAAAGCGTGCCCTATATCTCGCTGGTCACGGGCCTGAGCGCCGCCATTATTAACTCGCTCAAGGGGAGTGCGGATGCCCTGGGCAAGCGGTATGCTGTGGGCGGCGTCATCGGTCCGGCCATGTTGGACGAGGCCAGGGGGCTGAGGGAGATGGCGAGCCAGTCGGACGCGCAATTGGCCGCCGCCATCGCGGCGCTTCGAGAGAAGGACAGCGCCGACGCCGACGTTCCCACCAAGTGAAAGAGTATGCTAGCTACCCCATTCGAGTTCTGACTGGAGGGAGTTGGTGCTTGGCGTGTGTTCTCCACCTCCTGTTAGGGCAGGATGAAGGGATTTATAGCTGGTAAGACGAGTCCAAGCTGTCTTATAGTCAGATTCGAGTCTATGTACTTTATGATTGGAGGCACCTTTACATGGAGCTTGCGTAGAAAATACTCAAATATTGCTTCGTCTAAACAAGTAGCCGCCTAGTACAAGGGCGCCGGAACGTCCCCTCTGTCCGCTGTCGAGGAAGCAGCACATCTTTCGTCTTCAAGTAGATAGGCGACAGCAACACGATCTCCAATAGAAGGCAGCATTTAAGACTGGGGCTGGATCCTCCTCCCACATTGCATCGTGGGCTCACTCCTCTGTCCAGGAGCTTCTGTAGGCTACAACGACCGATGGTGTTGTTTTGGGTCGACTTATAGCACAGGGGTGCACCAAATAGCGTGCGGCCACATTGGATGTCGTAAAGTTTCTTCTGACGACTGCTAAGGCCGAGTCCTTGTGATACAGAGGCCTCACCAGGCAGCACACGTGGGATGGAAGAAAGAGAGGCGCCACCTAATGCATAAATAGAAGCCGGAACAAGTTAATGCGTCAGGCTCGCGCTGATGCACCTGATGCAAGGCACTGGTGGGGCCGCAAGGCGTCGACTCGGTAGTTGATTAGTGAGTTCGGTGGAAGCGATCGATGTCAAACTGCATGAACATCTCCTGCGAATCTATAGTCCGAGGGATTATGGAAAAGTTTTCAGGGCTAACTACCATAATTCAGAATGGCGTGGAGGGGTTCCTCTACTACGAACCCTTCTTCCGAAGCTTCTACAAACAATAGCGCGGAACACACTCGAACCAAAAAGTGTGCTCCGGCCTGTAGCCGAGTCAAGAAGCCCTGTACCAGCCTCTTAGGATCTTGCACCTCTTGCACCCAACAAAGCCGCATGTCCTTTATCCTACAGGCTCCGTATCTACAGTATAGAGTGACACGGCCGCGAACTTGATGAACTTCATCCGCGTCGACACCTTGACCTTGGCACGAATGCAGCTAGGGGGATTTACATTCAGGTCAGCTATTGGGCAATATCTAGCTCGGCGATTAATAAACAAGTCGCGACTCGTCCATAGCTCTCAGTTATAATTATTTAGAACATCGGCTATTGGATTAATACTGATATTACAATGAGCAAGTGGATAACCCAGATGTATTCCTTTTCTAATAAGGTGTGTCTGACAAGGTGTATCTGACAAGGTGGTACACACGGTTACAAAATTGTAGTTCATCGGCCTTTTCATACTCAAGACCACCATTCGGTCAACAGTCTCCGGGCGCTCATTAAAAAGTACGTTTCTATCCCCCCTTCTTACTTAACTCGCAATGTGGGGTGAGGCTCTTGCATGATTTACATCCGACTTCCCCACTATCAAGGTTACGATGTAGGGTTCGCTCAAACAGCTTTCTAACACCTACTGATATACCCAATCATGTATTAAATGCCGCGGAGTGCACACACTTTGGCAGGGGGTTTCACTAGCCAGCAACAGAAACTCAAAGCCCGTGGTATAAACTCTTTTACCAGCCTTAACCGTTATAGTACTTGCTCTTAATAGAACGGTTGTTGAAGTTTTGCTGATGCTACCGGCATTAGTACCGATCCCCACCGATTTAGTAAGGCGCTGGCCGCTTAAACTATTTCGATTGTATATTATCGAGTGTCAACTTGCTTTAGAAAAGGAAAGCCGGCATTTGGATAGAAAAACCAAAACAAGCCGGCACTATTTCTTTCGTATTCCCGATGTAAGTTAAGAACCATGGATAAAGGTCTACCATCTTCTAGACGGCAGCACAAGGATCCATCAAACAGAAACGTGCGGACCCTGAACTCTATTAGGAACTTTGTTTCCGCCAACGGCCGCGCCGTAGGTGTCACCCCAGGATGACAATAGTAAAAAAGTTCGCGTTGTGTTGTTGTTTCAAATTGCATTGACTCGGAAAGATGGAAATACTAAGCTCTCCTTGCTATACGTGCTCGAATAGAGTTTGTCGACTTTTTGGCCATGGAAATAGCGGAATATACCGAAAGTGACGTGGATTGCGGATTGCAATATAAAAGACCGTCGACCTTGACCTGTCCCTGCATCGATTATGAGCATCTCATAGTCAGTTATTTCAGCGTCGATTGCACACTATCCTTAGCAATAAAGGCACGGAGAAAGATTGACCCCAACAAAGATGAGGTGGTTTAGCATCATTGCTTTCCAGTCAGTCGCAGTCACAGCCTTATCAATCGGCGGTCGTTTGCCCAGTCTCGAAGCCAGGCAAGGTCAAAGCACAAGCCTCACCCAGGTCTTCAAGAGTCTTTCAGGACTTGGTCAACCTACCGGCGCCGGATGCGTGGTTGACGAGGACGAACCCGCGATACGGGCGCGCGCAATAATAGACGGCAGTTGTGAAGCTCAGCAGGAACTGATTGATGCCGCCCTCACACAGTGCGTTGACCGAGCAAAGGCTGCCGAGCAGGACGCCAAAGCTGGATCAGCGCTTTTCCAGCAATACTTTAACACGACAGACCCCAACGCCCGCCACCAAGTGGCATTCTTTTTTGCCGAGATTGCAGCTGGCTGCGATGCGAATGGGGCTCGAGCCGTCGCCATTGTGTGCAGCCCGACCAAGAAATGCCTTTCTTCGAACAACACCGCCGTGGAGGTGCCGGCACTGGCATGGCCGACCGAAGTCGACAGCCAGAAGACAATTGAGCTCTGCCGCGGTGCCTTTCCTCCGGGCAGTCTCCAGAACCCTCCGGCCCAGCTCTCTCAGACCTGCGGAGAGGACCTGTCCAGCATGGGCGATGTGCTTGTGCACGAGATGTCTCACGCGGTAGTAGGGACGGGGGATATCGTCTTTGGCAAGACGGGTTCACTGGCGCTTTCAGCAGTCCAGGCGATTGGAAATGCGGACAGCTATGCACTTCTGGCACAGGACGTCTCGGCAAGATGCCCCACGGTGCAGCCGGGGAGCGCGCAGCCCGTCGGTGCGAGCCCGAAGCCGCCGACCAGCCCAAAGCCGCCGAGGCCGCCGGCCACCGTGAAGCAGCCGCCTGCAAAGCAACCACCTCCGAAGCAACCACCTCTGAAGCAATCGCCTGGGGTTGAGCCCGGGGTTGAGCCTCCTGCAAAGCAGCCGTCTACGAAGCGACCACCTACGACTCAACCGTCCGTGAGTCAACCGAGTCGGCCAAATCAACCAAATCAACCAAATCAACCAAATCAACCGAATCAACCGAATCAGCCGAATCAGCCGAATCAACCGAATCAGCCGAATCAACCAAATCAACCAAATCAACCAAATCAACCAAATCAACCAAATCAACCAAATCAACCAAATCAACCAAATCAACCAAATCAACCGAATCAACCGAATCAGCCAAATCAACCAAATCAACCTAATCAACCTAATCAGCCGAATCAACCTAATCAGCCGAATCAGCCAAATCAACCGCCCGAGAGTCAACCACCTAAGGATCAACCACCTAAGGATCAACCGTCTAAGGATCAACCGCCTAAGGATCAACCGTCTAAGGATCAACCGTCTAAGGATCAACCGCCTAAGGATCAACCGCCTAAGGATCAACCGCCTAAGGATCAACCGCCTAAGGATCAACCGCCTAAGGATCAACCCGTTCAGGATCAACCGCCCAATGCGAAGCAGCCAGACAACAACAGTAATCCCAGTACAAAGCCGCCGAGTAAGGAAACTAGCGGCACCACTGAACCTGTCAAAGCGAACCCCCCTTCTGACCCTACCGAGGGGCAGCAGCCGCCAAACAAAGGAAAAGACGCCGCTCAGCCTAGTAATGAGACACAGCAGCCGCCACTAAACGACGACAGGGGCGGCGGCGGGCCTGTTCCCGAGAAACCCTCCGGCCCGGGTGACAAAACGCAGCCGCCAAATGGGGATGATCGCGACGACAAGAATCCTATTAATCAGGAGCAGCCACTAAGCAACGGAAATAACGACAAGAGGCCTCCGAATGGTGCAAAAGACAACCTTGATGGCGGTAATACCAACGATGGCGAGCCGCCTAACAGAGGTGCGCCGCCTAACAGCGGTGCGCCGTTTAGCGGCCCTCAGCCTATCGGTGATGACCAGTTTAGCGGTCCGCCGCCTGACATTGGTGGCCGGGTTGGCGATAGGCAGCCTGAGCAGCCTGGGCAGTTTGAGCCATCTGCGCCGCCTGCGCCGCCTTCGCAGTTTCCTGAGCCGCCTGCACCGGCGCCGCCTTCGCCGTTTCTTAAGTCGCCTGGTTCGCCGAGTGATGGTGGTTCACAGTTTGGCGATAGTGGTTCGCCGTTTAGCGACGGTGGTCCGCCTTTTTAGTGCGCTGGAAGATGTTGGCGATGGTTTCACGTTTGGTGATCCATCCTCTGCTGTTTGGCAGGAATGATGGTGATGACACTAAGTAGGATCAGAGTGGTGACGATAATAAGGATGAGGGTATTAACGACTATAAGGATAAGGGCAATGACTGGTAGGAGTGAATGGTTATAATAGGGACTAAAGACTATCGTTAGTTTAGACCTTAATATCTTTCGACCAAGTACTATTACACCTGTGGTATTATTAATGATGTCTTGGGAGTAACTCCTACGCATAGCCTTATAGGGGTTAGAAGATATGAAATTTGATATTTAAGCATACCACTATACATGCTTAATGATAATACCACCTTGGCCGTGGCCGATAAAGACAATAGGGAGGCGCTAGTAGCAGCGTCAGTCATATCCGCCTATAGGCGTTATGATCCTTATAGGGTCGCTTTTCCTTGATCTCCTTTGACAGGCATCTGCTACTCTCAGTGGTCTTGACGGGGGCGTCAATGAGCCAGTTGGGGGCATGGGCAAATCTCCAGTGGCATCAGGGAACGCATCCGCGAGAAGGCCTTTAAGCAGGTGGATGGTCGGAGACTGTCTAGGATGCTTTTCAGACATGTGAAGTCCTTGGGCTCTCCGAGCCTCCCACGTGTGATGCGGATGTGCACCGAGGCCAGGGATGGCGGTAATCCTGCATCAGAGTTGAACGAGCAGTGCCAAGGAACTCAAATTTGGCATCCTGTCGGTCATAGGGCGTATAGACGTGCATCTCGTCTGAAATTGCCGTTTTATTTTAAGAATACAAGTATGTAATACATGCTAACTCTATCACCTCAAACCAAAGTTTATTGATTCTACGTGTCGTGCCATTTGGCTCATTTCAGGATAACGCATGCTCAGCACGGAACACTTGGTGTGAGCGAGGCCAGAACTCTCCAAGCTCCAGCAATTAATTTTGGAGGCCGGGACGCTCCGAGGCTGGGAATGGTTCCAAATATTATTTTTATAAGGCAGAGCCCTCGCAACCATCGCCAATGAAGAACGGCGTATCGGAGACCACACCATTGACCGTGACATTGACCCTCTTGGCACAATTTTGAGCGCGGCCCGCCTGTGTCTTCAGCGGGAGGTTGCTCATGGCCACGATACTGTTTGTATTAATGTTGTTGAGCGACAGGGCTAATTGAATTTGCACATAACGCCTCCCTGGTTTTAGAGGCTGAGATCAGTACCACAAACGCGCGGCTGTTGCAAAGCCCTTCCTATAGACTACTTCGTGGGCACATGCTGAGGCGGCCAGAGCAACAGTTTCAATGGGTGAGGTAGTCACTTGCATCTTGACATGTTGCGCCAAAAGAAATTATCAATTTTCTAAGTATAGTATAAGACGACCCACTGGCAGATGTATTGAGGATGTGTAAGTGAATATTTGTTATACTCCTTGCTGAGGTCTCGGGTAGGCTGACCTGCTACACCTTCCTCGGCCATCACGCTGGGAGCCAGGTATGGGAAACTGTCTTTATAGGTCTGTAAAAAAGCGTAAAAAGGCGTATAGGAGGTATCTGCCGACTTCTAGAAGACGTAACCTGTCTTATCCAGACTCGTTATGTTGCTTTCCCTAGTTTTGTAGTACTATCTGCTGTGCTTCAACGGCTTTTGTCGGACATAAGGGACAATAAGTGTGTAGCGCCCGCGTTTCAGTGTAGCAGCCCGTTTCAAGCAGCTGGTTTACGCCAATGAAGTAAATAAAATTACATATATAGTTTAAGGAATTCGGTATTACAAAAGCTAGCTCCGATTTTTCTTAAGTTTTTCTGTGCCTAGAGTCGTGTTTGTAGGCTGATCGTTAATGATATGTGGAAGCGCTGCCTTTGTGCAAGCAGGTGCAGGCACGTGCTGCAGCATTGCCGCTTGCAATGCGCGCCCGCGTCTCATCCTCGTCTCACAGCTACACCTTGCTATCCTCACCCGTATCATCAGCACCGCCCCCTCTCCATCGCATTTGATTCAATAATAAAGCCACGAAAGGCAGCATTCTTCCTTCACATAAGAACCCTTTACGCTCGCTCAGATGAAACGGTGGGCCTGCAAGGCCGACAACAGGGTGAGGTTGACTGTATCCCGGTGGCTCCCATCTTTTACGAAGAAGGAATCGCCAGCCACCACAACAGCAGCAATTCATGACTCTCCCCCCCCACCCCCTCGCGAATTAATTGCGAAACGAACCGTGTACGAACTGCCGATTCTCAATCGCAGTGTCTGCCAAGAGGGAGACGAGCCCCTCAAGGCTCTGTATCGAATCTATGAGCATCTGCTTCTGGATCAGTGGCTCGAGATTCGAAATGAATTCGAAGCATTTTGGTATCACAGCTCCTGGGCCATATGCGAAATACCAGACCCAAAAGACCCTGACCCGGAACGGTATGCGTGCCTGGCTTGCATCCCGAAGCTTCTGCGAGTCGCGTTCAACCAGCGCATCCAGTTTGGGCTGCCGAGAGACGCGCCGCCAATTTTTACAGGCGAGATGATGGAAGAGTGGAAAAAACGTGACAAGCAGTTCGAGGAGCTACCTGCATGGGTGGAAAGCGTGCCGCCAGTTCGGGACCTGCTTGCGATTCCGCACTGGGATAATGGCACAAGGGACTTTGTTACTTTGACAGGGTTCGAGGACAAGGGCGCCTCGTCCGAGTGCGCAAGCAAAAACATACTTATTCTGCAACCTCACATACATTTTATGTAACTAGAATGACCATACCTAATGAATAACCTGAACACAAAAATAGACCGCGACTCAGTTTCCATACGGATGGCATATCAGGAAGACGCCTCAAAGCTAATCGGATATGAGCCAAATAGCTCGTTGTAGGAGGCGTTGGCTGAACGGAGCACTTCATCGGTAATGCTATGCCCGTATTGAGATGCCCATCTACGAATTCTTCTGGCGCTGACCGAGCGTTGTTGTTCCAGGCGCAGATACTCTCTGAGGTAGCGGACTGCGTCGTCCACGTCATAGGCTCGATAACGTCCCGTTGAAATGCGAGCCAGCTTTGCGGAGATGGCATACGGCCACGGGGCGGCGTAGAGCCGAAGGCCGCCCGCGCTGCTCGTGTTGTCGTAGACGACGACATTCTGCTCAAAGGCGGCGCTGGCAAGACGGGACTGGTTCGCGGCTCCGATGAGCAGCTGCGTCGCGTTGTTGAACCACTCCGCGCCTAGGGCACCGCCGGTTCGGCGATTGGCGTGACGGGCCGCCACGGTCAGAGCTCGGTGCTCCGAGTCGTCCGGGTGAGGCAGGAAGAAGTCAATGTCGTGGGTACTGGCCCTTGACCTGAGATAGACGGTGTTGACGGCGCCGCCGACAGTGACGCCGTGCACGGTGACGCCCTGGTCGACCAGAGCGGCAGACATGTCGTCGAGGGCCTGTAAGAGGACGTCACGCGTCAGCTCGAAAGACAGGTGCTCGATCGGACGGCCCCGCTCGTCTCGATAGGTTGGTGGCACCATGACGGGGCCGCCGGAGGGATTGCTGATGGCAGGTTGCACAGGACGACGGGGTGGTCGCATCTCAACGTCATTGTTGGATGAAGTGGTCGAGCAGCACGCACCCATCGTAGTGAGAGTGTGACAAGACTGGGGGGTTCGAGTTTTTCTCTATATCAAAGGGGCAATAGTTGCAATAGTTGTAATACAGGTAAATGATACATTTCTCAAGAAAACCAGACTCGGAATTTCTGCTGTTTATCTATTCACCCTCGAACAGGAGCGGCCGCCTTGTTGGCTATTTAAACTAAGGTCAGGTATCTCTGCCCTGCGCTCACACTGGAGCCGTGCCATCCACAATCTCGTATAATTATAGCAACGTAGCCTCCTCGATTGGCTACACACGACATCATGTTGCTATTCGGCTGGCGGCTATGCAGGAACACCTCATGATGTAGAGCTAGGGGGCTGCTGGCCCGAGTCGAAACACTAATAAGTCGGAGAGCCTGTCAAGTTCGTGCTTGCTAGGGCCTCTAATTGGGCGACACTGAGTTTTAGCCGCCCAGTTTGCCACAATATCCACGGGGTTGCAGTGAATCCCAAGTCGAACGCACGCAGATCCTAAGTCGAAGTGAAGCTAACAGTGGCAGAAAAATACAGCTCTATTACAGATGCTTTATAGGTGCCTCTTAGAGGCTATTTTTAGAGCTATTAATAAACCTTCTAGCTATTGACCTTCTGGCTGTTGATTGACCCTTCTAGCTGTTGACCTTCTAGCTGTTAATTGACCTTCCAGGTGTTGACCTGGCTGGCTTAAAAATGGCCCCTAAAAGGCACCTACATCGCATCTATAACGCATCTACTAACTATGTATACTTACTGCCTTTCTTTAAAGGGATCCACTTCGACTTAGGATCTACGCACCTTCGACTTATTGGGGTTTACTATGTGCCTATATCCACTCAACCACCCACCAGCATGTGTATTTCCCACCTGCGATCCTATTTCACTATACTCACACACGTCTAGAAATGCATTGACCTAACCGATTCGCAAGGGACTCTAGCCGTATTGTCGGCCACGTGAGGGCCTATCAACCCCGTTCCTAGATCCACAACACTACAGCGGCTTCTCATCCCTTCTTCGTCGTACTCTAAGCCATGGCTGCGACAGTCAGTGGCCCACTGCCAACGTGGCGCCCACCTCAGCGAACGTCCTGGCAACGCTTCCGCAAGAACCCAGCGCTGTTCGTCGCGCAGCACCTCTACCGACACAGGGCGCTCCCGCGGCGCCCGCCCGACCCGGAGAGTCCCCTAACCGTCGTATGCATCTCCGACACTCACAACACGCGGCCCGCCGTGCCGTCCGGCGACGTCCTCGTCCACGCCGGGGACCTCACCGTTCACGGCACCTTTGCGGAGCTGCAGGCGCAGCTCACCTGGCTCAACGCCCTGCCGCACAGATACAAGGTCGTTGTCGCGGGCAACCACGACCTGCTCCTCGACCCGGCGTTTGTGACGCGCTCGCCGGAGCGCATCTGCGAGGAAGAGGGCGCGGCGCGGAGCGACCTCGATTGGGGGGGCGTCGTGTACCTGAATAATACGTCGGTGCGGCTGACGTTTCCTAATGGGAGAGTTGTGCACGTGTTTGGATCGCCGTGGACGCCGAGCTTTGGGAACTGGGCGTTTCAGTATCCGGACGTACGGACGGTGTGGCCCGGGATGCTGCCGGCGGACGTGAATGTCCTGCTGACGCATGGGCCACCGAGGGGCTATCTTGACGACGGGGGGAAAGGGTGTCCCCAACTCATGAAGGAGATTCTACGGGTGCGGCCGAAGCTGGTGGTCTTTGGCCATATTCACGTTGGTCACGGGGAGGAGCGGCTATCGTATGATGGGTTTGACAGGGCATACGGCGGGATTATGGGCGGGAATGATACGTTGCTTTCGGCGATGGGGATGCTGTTCTGGTTCTGCATCTCGCGTGTCGGCAGGATGTTTGGTTGGCATGCTACGACAGAGACGACGATGGTAAATGCTGCGGTTGTAGGGGAATCGATGGATCATGCAGAACATGACGGCATTGTTGTCAAGGTATGAGGGTTGACACCCGACAAGCAATGTGGTATCGCTAACAACGTAAAAATCGTGCCGTGTTTTCGATGAGCACAAGGAAGGACGAATATTCTATTAAGGCCGCTAACAGGCTATAGCTAATATACTCCTTCCTTTAAGTGCTTTTTATCTTTAAATAATAGGATAATAATATACCTTATAAACTAAGAGCTAGTATATAAGTATAAGGTCGTAGTAAGAAGAGTACTTATATGTTACGAACGCACAAAGGATGCAGGCGATAAGGGGAAGGCGGCCTAAAGAGGTGACCGTAGGGCGCCTATATAGAACTTAGCCTAAGCCTAGAGGTCATATGACTAGATCACTAGGGATCATAGTAATCTAGTAGTAAGCTAAGGATTACTAAGATTATAGTTAATCTAAGGTAATCTAAGAATATAGTAGAGGATAGATAGATATATAAGGAAGGGGAATTCCTAAATAGATAGCTAGATCTCTACTAATTAATCTAAGTAATAGTTCTATTATTAAGAGTAACCTCCTAATATAACTTATACTTATAATACTACTTAAGTATACTTAGTATATATTTAATCTAACTTACTTCTTAAGAAATAGATTCTATTATATCTTAAAGATAAGCTACTATTATATTTTAATTAGTCCTATTTAGTAAATTACCTTAAAACCTTAAGTAGTTAACCTTTAAGATATTAACTATTAGTAGACTTATTAGTAATACTATAATTAGGAAAACTACTATAGAGTGTATACTATATAGGGGACTAGCCCCCCTCTTTTTAGCCTACTCTAAGGTTAGGATTAAAAGGACTTAATTAGTATAAAAGACTATAAGTAGCCTTAATAGTAAAAGAAAAGAATAACGATTTTTCTTTTAATTTTCTTTATCTTTTAAGACCCTTTTTATTATAAAAGCCCTAATTAAGTTAATAGTATACTTAGAATATTAAGTTATATAGATTCCTAATAGTAACACCCTTACGCCTACTATTATATATACTACTTATAATAATTAATAATATTACTTTAAAAAGCTAAAACTCTCTTTTAAAAAGGATTATATTATATTAATTAAGACTTATAATATACTCTTTTCTTATAAAAATCCTTCCTTAGGTAATAATAAGCTTAGTAGTACCTTAAGTATATTAGATTAGGTTACTTTTTAGTTCTAAGTTCTTAGTATATACTTTATAGTAGTTTTTCTTAATTATAATAGAGGTTATAGTAAGGAGAAATCTTAGTCTTAAAGTAAGCTTTAGAAATAAAGTTATAGATAAGAACTAAAGACACCTAATAGGTAGCTATAATAAGAACCTAAATAAGAGAAGGATATATAGAAGTAGTAAGTTAAAGATAGTATATAAGGGACTAAGCCCCCTCTTTTTAGCCTACTCTAAGGTTAGGATTAAAAGGACTTAATTAGTATAAAAGACTATAGGTAGCCTTAATAGTAAAGAAAAAAAAATAATGATTTTTCTTTTAATTTTCCTTATCTTTTAAGACCCTTTTTATTATAAAAGCCTTAATTAAGTTAATAGTATACTTAGAATATTAAGTTATATAGATTCCTAATAGTAATACCTTAGTATCTACTATTATATATACTACCTATAATAATTAATAATATTACCTTAAAAAGCTAAAACTCTCTTCTAAGAAGGATTATATTATATTAATTAGGATTAATAATATACTCTTTTCTTATAAAAATCCTTCCTTAGGTAATAATAAGCTTAGTAGTACCTTAAGTATATTAGATTAGGTTACTATATAAGGGACTATCCCCCCCCCCCCCTTTCTTTCTTTTAGCCTACTCTAAGGTTAGGATTAAAAGGACTTAGTTAGTATAAAAGACTATAGGTAGCCCTAATAGTAAAGAAAAAGAAAAGAATAACGATTTTTCCCCTAATTTTCCTTATCTTTTAAGACCCTTTTTATTATAAAAGCCCTAATTAAGTTAGTAGCATACCTAGAATGTTAAGTCATATAGATTCCTAATAGCGACGCCCTTACGCCTACTATTATGTACGCTACCTATGATAATCGATAACATCACCTTAAAAAGCTAAAACTCTCTTCTAAGAAGGATTATATTATATTAATTAGGACCTATGATATACTCTTTTCCTATAAAAATCCTTCCTTAGGTAATAATAAGCTTAGTAGTACCTTAAGTACACTAGATTAGGTTGCTCTTTAGTTCTAGGTTCTTAGCGTACGCTCTATAGTGGTTTTTCCTAATCACATTACTCTTTAGTTCTAAGTTCTTAGTATATACTCTATAGTGGTTTTTCCTAATTATACTAGTTAGATTATTTCTTTAAAGTAATTCTCTTCTATAATAATCCTAGTATTAGATTATTCTCTTAAAGCCCTATTATAAGCCTTATTTTATTTATATTATATTAGTTATAAGAGGGGATATTATTAATCTATTTAATAGTAAGAAGCTTAAAGAAACTCTAAATAGTATAAGTTAAAGTACTATTAAGATATTTAAAATTAAGATACTTACCTTTAAGTATTTTAATCTCTAGGTTATACTTTAAAAAGCCTTATAACTAGTTGTTTCTAATATTATAATTATTACTATTATATTAGTAGAGGCTTAATATAATCTTCTAGACCTACTTATAAGTAAGAGGGTTATTAAGATAATCCTAAATTAGGATTTAAGAGATAAGGTATAATTCTTATATTATTAGAAGCTATTATATTAACTTAAATACCTCCTTTTATAATACTCTACTATTAATTTGATATTAAATAGTTACCTATAGGATAGACTAGTAAGCTATAGCCTTTTATATACTTATACTACTAATAATATCTTATATAGTATTTTAAAGGTCTTATTCTATATATTAACTTATAATAATATAGTAGGGAAAAAATAATATTGATTTAAGTTATTTTACGTAAGAAATCGTAGTTCTAGTAACGTAGGTTTATCGTTAGAAGTAGGCGAGGTTAGGTGGCCTAAATGTGGGTGTGGCCTATAAGTGGGTGGTCGACGTTACGACGAACACACTACGGTGGAAGCTAGTGTAGTAGACGATACACTAGTACGATCTGTGATTTTTGTGTTAACAGATGAGTCGGATTGTCTTAGCGTGACGACGCCAAGCGTCAACGATAGCAATGCGACATACGATGGTCTCGCCCGATACGCTCATCCAGGGGCCGACGCAAGACCGCCTCAAGCTCGCTAACGACTTGCGCCTAGCCGGTACCCGGATGCTCGCCGGCACGGACTCGCCACAGGGCCAAGGCCTCTGCCCCAACGGTGCCCTGCATACGGAACTCAAGCTCATGGTCAAGGCAGGCTTTACGCCGCTCGAGGCGCTGCAGGCGGCGACGACAACCGCATATGAGTCCTTGAATATGCTTTCCCAACTCGGGTCGATTCAAACGGGAAAGATGGCCGACATGGTCTTGCTAACGAGGAATCCAGTCGAAAATATCAACAATATAGACACGGTTTCTGGAGTCGTCGTCAATGGCAAGCTTTTCCAAAGGCAGGAGCTTGACCAACTGCTCGGCGCTGCCAATGTCGTCAAGAACCTACCGTTTGCGTGCGGTGGTGGAAACGGGGGTAGAAAGCGTGATAGCACACTACCTAGGGCTGTTTGTTGTTCGGTCTAGACTCCTGCGCAGAGAATAGTGTTTCCGAGAGGTCTCTGGCTGCTCAGAAGACTCACGGAGATCTCGCTACCTTCTTCACCTGCCAGTTCTGTTAGTTCCTATGATACGTAATCGCCTCAAGGATGAACTAGCCATGACTAACAACCCCATCGAAGACGCCGACTCAAAGAAGTTTGGAAACAAGTGATTTGAATGGCCTCGATTGCCAGGCCATTAAGGAAGTGGCATATTTCCTTTACAGAATCTATACGTCGAAACTGAACAACATGCTTGGTCGTCGCGATGACGCCGCAAAGGGTATAGAACTGTCCCGGGATAAGACACTAGGTCTCCATGCTAATCATATTGTTCTATTCGCAGATCCAACGGCTGATTGTCACTAAGCCCGAGACCTTGTGTCGAAACAAAATGTTCCAGAGCCATGCAAGAAAAAATCAAGGACATCCAGATCGGCATCACTATGTCTAGTAGTTTCGGCGGGTCTGGAACCACGCGATACTGGCGGCGCTACGCTCAAAGGCCCAGCTGGCAAGGGCGAGGTGATTCTTGGAAATGGAATTCAATGGCGAGAATCGAAATGGGTAAAGATGGACTACGGAGTCCACTTGGTTGACATTGCCGGCGTCAACAACCTGACTAACCTCGGTCTAGTTAATTTGCAGGGGTCCAAATCCCTATCAGACACGGCTATTGAATCCGACCTCTGTAGCATCTTACAATTTATAACATATAAGACATGCATTGAATATTGGATAATTCACACAAGACATGCATCGGGCATCAATAGCTAAGCGGCCAAGTTGATGTTCCTGTCCGTCATTGGTGTTGTTTGGTCAGTCAACCCAAGGGAATGCGAGTCGGCACTTTTCATTCGTCATTCTCAACTCACGGCTGAAGCAAAGAAGGCCATCCTTATAAACTCCGAGGGCGACGAGCATAAATTCTTGGAAGCACAAAACTTACCTCAGCCACAAAGTTGCAACTATAACTTATCTCAAGATACTCAATCATCACTAAATTTCAAACTCCCTCCCCCTCCCGCCCTCAAAAAATGCGATTCACCACCACTTTGCTCAGCATCGCCAGCCTGGGCTTCAGCGTCTTACCTGTGCAATCTGCGGTGCTTCCCACCACTGACCTATCTACGCGCGCCGAGGAGATGGAAAAGCGTCACTTCTATGCTGGCCCTGAAGGCGTGGAGAAGCGTCACTTCTATGCCGCTCCTGACGCTGTGGAGAAGCGTCACTTCTATGCTGCTCCTGACGCCGTGGAGAAGCGTCACTTCTATGCCGCTCCTGACGCTGCGGAGAAGCGTCACTTCTATACTGCTCCCGATTCCGTGGAGAAACGCCATTTTTATGCTGCTCCTGACGCTAATGAGGCGTCAGAGGCATCCTAAGTTTTCCAATGTAATGTTGCCTGGACGCGAAATGGTGCACAGCTGGCCTAGAGATGGCTTGGTTTTCCTCAGACGGAGTTTTACAAGCATCTCCATTTTGATTTAACGGCGGCGCAGCAAACCTGACAATTCGCTCACCGCCTTGAAGCAAGCCTTTGTATTCACCCTCTTTGTTGCGTGGTAGCGGTACATAGATTATATTGACCTGATCTTTATGCTTCTCTGCAAGTACGTCCATCATAAGTGGTCTCTTAAGAAGTCGAATGGTGCGCGAAAGCCTAGTTAGTAGCTAGTATACTTATTGTCTATTATCATAAGTCGCTATTTTACGTCTACATGGAAGGAGCATCACGACGTTGGGCATTACAATTGCAAGATGCATGAAAACGGCGCTGAGTTATCTCTCTCTGAGCAGCATCTATCTACATGTACTCGTCAGGCATTGGGATCAGCGTTTCATTGTAGGCCGCACACATGGCTGGGTGATCTTCCGGGAGGGCCTCGATACCCAAATCAGCCATCTCTACATCCAAACACTATGTCCATGTCAGTATCGCCTCCCCCTCCCCCTCTATATTATAAAAACTAACCTGGTATTGCGAGCTTCCTGTCCTTGGATCCTTTGCTTCAAAGTACATGACTCCCATCTCGCCTACTCTAGTTTGAAACTGAAGCGTTATGTTGACGCAGAGCTGGCCCGACGGCGCAATGGGTACATCCATTAGAATGCCGTGCTGGAACTCATCTCTCCCTCTCGGCACCCTGTGTCGGGTATAAAGGACAGTGACAAGGTCTCCGGGATGACCGGAGAAGGAGAGAAAAGTGCGGGAGCTGCGAGCGTACTGCTGAGGATTGTGTGTTGGCTCCCCTTTGATGTTGGGTCAGGACGGCGCCAACTAGCTAGACGTGACTGGAGGCAAGGTGGGCTTAATTACCGCAGAAAGGGCTCAAGTGCTCGAGGCCTGGCCTAGACCCGAGGGTCGTCGGCCCACGGGTCGCCCACGGGAAGTGGACGTGGAAGCCGGCGTGGGCAGCGGAGGCGAGGTTGATGCTGCTGTTGAGGGCAAACAGGGATGCGATTGTGGCGAGGACCGAGGACATGGTTAACGGCGGTGAGGTGCCGTGTGCAGAGGAGCGAGAGCAGGATGAAGTACTTGCCGTGCCCGTACGGTCAAACTCTTTACAGATCCCCTATTGCTGAAGGATTCTGTCGCAGTCATACCGTTACATTGCATTATTGCATAGATGGTGAGTATTATGTCACGGCTCAGCTGTGTAGCTGCAGCTCTGCAGCGATTGTCTCGGAGCTGGTCAGCATCCGTTGTCGCTGCAGCTATTGATATCAGGCCATATATCAATAGCAGCTTTGCAGATTTAGCTTCCGAGATTGGCCCACCTTTCCGTGCAGCACAAGCCATAACTAATTAGTTAGCACCAGTGTCGATCCGAATCGTGATACTACCTTGCCCTTCTGCAGATCTAGCTAGCTATTGGAAAGGATGGCCCGAATTGGTTACCCGCTGTGAAGCTGTATTGGGTTACAGAACAAGTGTTAGTCGAGAGAGCCTGCTGGTACATAAAAACGCTCGCTTTCAACTACGGTCATCCTCTCGGGCGGTACGCTCGGTCGCTCTGCTCTACGTTGCTGCCCGCTTATTGCCATGTTCTCCTCCATTATGATGAGGCCCAGCTCGTCTCGGTATGAGCCCTTGTCTCTGCATGCTACTGCTGCTGTTGATGGTGGCTGCGGCGGCTCCTCCAGTTCGACTCCAACCCAGAAACGTCTCTCGTCCGAGGACGACGACAGCGCTGCCTCTTTGCTCCAAGGCTCGGACAATCTCCCCGCTCAAGAATCATCATCATCCTCCTCCTCCTCCTGCCCCCAGCCCTCCTCCCTGGTGCGCAGGCTGGGTCTCTACCTGTCCTTGGCCCTGGCGCTGCTGTCAGCCGCAAATGTCGCTCTCCTGCTCGCCACACTTTCCATGTACCGAGACAACTCCCCGCCCAAGGTCCAGGTCGCGAATCCCACCACCCCCCAGCCCCAGACCTACCACCGGGCCTGGCCGGATAGAATTGTCCGAGTGAGCCGCAAGTTGAAAAAGGCTGTATGGGGTCAGGCGGTACAAGTCTACGTCACTGTCGAGGTTCGTATACATACACCCCAACCTTTTTTCTTTTTTTTTCTTGCTTTTTCTTATATCGGGGCATCCGTCCGACTTCCCGCTAACTTTGAGAGAAGGACTCAACAATCATGCGGTTCCCCCTCCCCCCTGGCAGCGGCATCGGCATCGGCAAAGTCTGTGCCCTGTCCTGGCGGGCGCCTCCCGAGCTGTCTGAGCGTGCCAAGGACCTGACCACCAAGGGGGACGTGTCAGAAATAGAAGTATGGCAGCTCATCGCCCCATCGGTCACCACCACCACTATCACCACCACCACCATCTCGGCCACGTGTCCGTCCACCATGGACGAGCTCGACTACGACACCCTATCGTACTCGACACTACCCGTGCGTGGAGAGCTCCTTGGCGTGCTGAACCTCTCAGAGCAGCCCAGCAACACGACAGCCGAGTTTGCCTGCCCAAGCGGAACGGAGAGTCTTGTGGTGGAGATGAGATGCCAGCGTGTGGCGTGTCATCTGAGCTTCATGCAGATTGATTTGACGCCCAGCTTTGGCTTTGAGTTGCTGTCGAGAAAGTCATAGGCTGGGGAAGAACGGAGAACGGACGGGTGCCGCCTTGTTTCGTGTCTTACAGTACGGAGAGATGACCTGCATCCATCCATGTCTCTATGTTTGCTTTCTGCAGTTCATGTCTCGGACGAGTTGTATTATGAGGTGGATCGGTGCTGGCCGGGCCCTTGACAAGGGTTCTGCAGAAATTATTAAAAATCGTAATTTAAAAAAACTTTTTATAACTATTTTGTGGCGCTTTGTACGCACTAACCAAGATGTACGGAGCATGTATGTATGCATGCGTTGTACTCGCCTGTCTTTTGCTGCAGCATTGCGCCCCCCCTCACCGTGTTGATGTCGCGGGGGCGCAGACGTGATGGCACAGTGTGGAATCGACACGTTTTCTTTTTTTTCCTTTTATTTTTCTTTATCTTTTTACTGTGTGAAGTCGGATTAAACCACCATTTCCCTATCATGAACTGAAAATCATGACGCAAGAGAATAACCGGCCACCAAGCAGCCGAATCCAGCACCAACCACTGATACCATCATCACCCAGTAACGAACATACTGGCTCTAATAAGCGCACGGCGTACAAGATAATCACGCAATGCTTCATCATCAATATTTGCATGGAGATCGGTACAAGTCTCATCACAATCCCGCTCAACCCAATTTTGGAGAGCATCATTTGCCGCAACGTCTTTGCAGATGTCTCTGGGGATGCAGACCCCCGCTGCAGGGACGCCCTCGTACAGGGAGAGCTGTCATTTATTCGCGGCTGGCAAATGACGTTTGACGTTATTCCGGGCTTGCTGACGGCCATACCCTATACCCTCATGGCCAATACATATGGCCGGCCGCGTGTCCTCTCTCTGGCTGTGCTGGGAGGCAGCGTAGGCCTCGGCTTTGTCGTCTTTATCTGTCTGTATCTTTGATTCATAAAACAAAAGGGCCTTCAACTCGATTACGACGAGCTAACTCAGCCTATAGGCTTCTTTCATTCGGTATTTTCACCTAGATTGATATGGCTTGGGTCTATATTCACCATCATCGGAGGCGGAGTACCCGTATTCAACACCATGAGCTTTGCCCTGCTCGGTGAAGCCACTAACGAAAGGCAGCGGTAACATTAACCTCCCCATCTACCTCGTCTATTAATATTCCTCTGGAGAGTGATTGAATGGAGGCTAACTTGCGGAGATCAACCGTCTTCTTCTACATGAACGCCACGGCCATGGGCAGCCAGATGGTGGCTAGTCTACTTGCCTTCATCTTGATGCGCATTAGTCCCTGGCTCTCCGTATTCAGTGGCATTTTGCTCTTTGTTCCTGCGAACCTGTGCGCGCTCTTCTTCCCTGAGACGCCGAGAGACAAGGCGAGCTCGGGTCTACCATCTACAGCTGCAACTGGACAGCCCGAGGATGACATGGGCAGTGAGCGAGGGCAGATGAGGCGGCTGGCCGAAGCGATGGTGTGGTTTGTCCACCAGCGGCCCTTTCCCATCCACCCCAAACAGCCCCTCACCCCACACCCCCCCCTTGAACTGCATAATCCTCCCCCCACCTCACCCAACCCCCCCCAATAGTCAACCTCCCCCCGCCACCTCCATCTCAACCCCCCAATATACAGCTTCCACCCAACAAAACCAATTTGTGTACCTAATACGCTATGTCACATCACCACAATCCTCACCTATAATACCAAAAAATAAACACCCTAGATCTATTACACCACGATCAAACATCATGCTACACACCCCTCTGTAACCACAGTCCTACTATCCATGTAGACAAACGACCCCCGAACACAATACATGTTGTAATCCGAACCCACCCCCCTTCCCTCTCCGCCTCAATTAACCAAGTAACACCCGACCTTTGTCAAATACCACCCCGTGCGCAATCTATCCTAGTCACTCAAATCTATCCCAAACCCCCCACAACATTGTACAGGTACATCCCCTTCCTCTAATACCCTCCCCCCCCCAAAACCTATAACAGCCCGCAACTTAAACATCAACATCCCCTAATCAAATCCCTTTCATCCCCCCCTCCACCTCCCTCCCCCCCCCGCACACCCTTAATTCCCCACTATTGACTGATTCCCCCATGTTCACCCGACCAACTGTACTCACATCCATCTAACCCACACCACTTATCAGCTTCAAATCCCAACCAATTCTCTCATCTTAATTTTACATTTAAATATCCAAAAAATCCTTCATTCTATTACTCCCCACACCTTATAGTGCCCTTATCCTCTCTTGTACCATCACTCCTTCTATCCCACCCTAACACAATCCTTATAAAACTCTCTACCTATTCTGCAAGACAATCCTGTCCAAATAACAGATAAGATCTCGAATTTAACCACCATAGAAAAGAGATCTAAAAACTCCTTATTCTAACCCGCCCACCTTTGTACCCCAACTCCCATTTAACAAAATTCTCAATACTTCTCTTATTCAATTTCCACTCCCTCTCCCCCCCACACTTAATTCTTCCATCAACCTCCCCCCTTATACAGTCTGAAATGAGATTCAAGATAACTAAAACAATTCCACGCCATAAAACATATTCCCCTAAATCCCTATCCCTATTCATCCTAACTATTTCCTCCGCGCTTAGCATCCGCTAAACATGCCCCCATTCGCTATATAGTGCACCATATTCCACTATATCTCGTCTTTTAAATCACCTAAATTCCACCCTTTTGTCCACTCCCTATTGATCCCATACACATACCATAATCTATAACAATCCTCATCCAATCCCTGCACCACCCCACCATCTCTATAGACCCCCCTTACCAGCACCTCTCCATTGAAACGCTCTATGTTTCGTCTCCATTTAACCCCCTGATAACACTCCTATCTGATCATTCCACTCACAACTTATGCCATTTCACGTTCCAGACCCCACCTCCTTCCCTTATCCATCATAAAATTCATACCCCCTTAACCCCTCCATAACACATAGTGTAACACCCCACCCGCTTCTATAACATACTTCCTAACTCATTATCCTAAACATCTATCATCCCCTAATATATCAACCCCCAAAATGTAAAACCCCCCTTGCCCCTCAAATCCATCAAACCCTCCCTCCACCCTACCAACCAATCAAAAATATACAACATATCCACCACCCTATTCTAATACCCTTTAAACCCTCTCAACAACCTCCCCACTTCTCTAGATGAATCACTCTATCACTCTGTTACCCCCCCCCCCCCCCCCCTCCTCTCCATTTTACCATCTAATCCTCCCCCTCCCCCCCTCCAAATCCCAAACATACAACCCCCCCACTCCTATTTAAAAAACCCCTCCCCCCCTCACCATAAACAACCTCCCCTCCCACCTACCTCTCCTAAACACCTAACACACATTAACTTATATCTTTCCCATCTTCCATCATCTCCCCCCTATTATCTTATCATTTTATCCTACCCCTCTTTCCCCCCCACAATAATAAAAACAACTACCCCCAATCTCTTTCCCACCAGAATGTTTCAGCCAAAAACAAAAACCCCTGAATTTTATCACCCCTCCTTGTGCCCTCTCACCAATTCCTCCCTCCAACCACCTCTCACCTCACCCTCTCACCCATCCTCTACCATCCATCATTTCCTTCCCCCCCCCTCCAATATCATCCTATCATCCCCTACCCTCTCTTAGAACTTGTCCCATCCTTAAATCCTACCACCTTACTCTTTCCTAACTTCCTACATCATCTACATACTTCTCCTTAGAACTTGACTCAAAGAAGCAATCTCTATTTCATTGTGTCTCATCCTTCCTCGCCTGCTTCATGTAATAAACCCCCCCATTATGTCTCTGACCCCCTCATCACTCTACCCTCACTCATCTAATTCCCCCTTCCCACCAACCCTCCCCCCTCTATTCCTCACATTCAAATATCCCCCCTCCCTCATATAACCTCAAAATCATCTACATCCACCTCTCTAAAATAATCACCCCCATCCTCCTTTAATCCCTAACAATTCCCCCTCACTCCTTTTATTCATCCCTTTAAATCACTAAACACTTATACATTTGCTTAAAAAATCCCTGTATAGTCTCCCCATTATTAATATTACCCTTTACCATTTTCACCCTTCCGCCCCCATCCCTCCCCTAACCCTTCTCTATAACCTTCTCCATACAATACCTCTGCACTTTCCATCATCCACAATGTATCTATATATTAATTCTCTTCCATAAATCATTCTCACTATCAAAAACCTATCCTACCCCCCCATCACTTCCACCTTACAAAATTCCCCCCTCTACTATAACCTCTCTTCCCCTACGCCTCCACCTCATCTCCTCTCACACGACGCCATGCATATTATTCCTGATATACCATTCCTTCTCATTTTCCATATCTTACAATCATGCTCATGTTATAAATTACCCTCCCCTTACATCCTCACCCCTCCATTACTTATATCAGTCCCTCTGATTCATTCGACCCCCATTATCCTCACCTTCACCCTAAATGTTCTATCAAATTTCTCTACTCGACGCAATTAACCCTTCCTACTTAGTCCACCACTCACCGTTATTCACATCATCAATACTCTCATATCCACATCATTAGTCCCAATCCTATTGTATCCAATCCATTAGCATCCCCCCTCCTACCCCTATTTTCTACCCTATTTTCAATCAAAATCCTCGCCTCTCCCATCTAATCATCTCTCATTCATCCAAGACCACTTCATTATAAATCTATCCTCCCTACTACATGACCACACCTTCATCCTCTCGGCTGTCAAATTTTCTCTACCTAACAAACCTCTTATACCCCAAATCAATCTTTCATTCACTTCATAGTAACGTACACACTTCCACCTTATCCGTTATCCCAATACATCATCACCTTCATCTACCATTACTCACTTCATCATCAAATTCCGCTTCATAACACTCCCGACCCCCCTTCCCACCTTACTAATCCCCTCCTTAACAACCAACTCCCCCCCCCCACCTCATCCCTTTAACACCATAAATCCACCCACACCTACGCAAATCTCCCGCATCCCATTCAAATTCCCATTTACGACACCAATTATATTTCATTTGTCCTGCTCACACTGTAATACTCTTTAATGTCCAAAACCACTTCCACGCCTTCACTTATCTTACCCCCCTACACTTCCACCACAAACTGTGCTCTCCCTCCTCCTTCTTCTCAAAACAACCACCATAACCGCCACCATCGCCAAAATAGCCCCCTTCACCCTCCCCCATACCCCCACCCATCACAAATTCTCCCCCACCTCATTAACTCATAACTCCAAAACGCTCCCCCATAAGTCTTCTCTCTGCAGCCTTTTCCCTACCCCCCCCCCATAAATAAACTGTAAACACATCTCCTACTCTAACCCCCTATGCAAATATGAGCATTCTCACCACTTCCCCTCACCCAAACAGTGATTATCACCCTCTTCACAGTCTTCTCCACCATCTGCATAACGCACACTCCCCTCCCTTCCCCTTCAATCTTATATCTCCACCTCAGATTCTCAACAATCCACAATTAAACCCTCCCCCCATCCAAGCTTTCACTCTTAACCAACCCTCCCTACCCCATACCTAGTACCCCCCGTCTTTAATTATCCCCAATCTTCACACTTTCTTTATCCTTTTTATCCATTTCACAATTCACAATCAAAACCAGTCCCTACCCCCTTACCCACTTATATCTCTACCTTCCCTAATTCGTCGCTTACCCCCCCTACTAAAACCTTTTCAAAAAGATACACCAATAATCATCCCCCCTAGCCCGCCTACTTTACAATGATGCTACATTTACTATTCACCATCTATTCCTAGATTTCCACCTCTACTTCCCCCCCTATCTTGTATTTCTGTTCCCACACCCCATTTTCACCTGAACGCCCACCATGGATACCTATCTATAGAACCCTCTAATGTCTCAATACCCCTGTCCACATCCCCCACTTCAAAACACCTCCTCCCTTCATTCACCTCCTCCTCCCCTTCCCAATTCCTCCCCTCAGTAAACACCATTCCTAGTCCTCACATCCCGTACATCTTGTTAATAGTTCAATTCCCTTTTTACCACCTCCTCCCCCCTCATCCCCTATATTTCATAGAAAATCCACTATGTCCCCCTCCCCCCCCTCTTCTCCACAATTGCCCCATATTAGCCTTATACAATTCACCAACCCTCCCTCACCTCCACTCCAATCCTTCCTTTCCTCCGCCCTGTGCAATTTCCCATCCCCCCCCACATCCCTCATCTTCCCTACTAACTCACCAAAAAAAACACTAATAATAATCAATCTCTAAACCATCTCCCCTCTTAACATACCCCTTTACTATTAAACTTCTTCTAACTTTATAACCCTCCCTCTCTCCCCCCACCCTCATTAACATCCCCTTATTCAACAATCTTCCATCTGCCCCCTCTAAATATTACATTCAATATTTCCCTAAACCTTAACCCCACCGACTACTGAAAAATCCATAACAGAGACTCTCATCTCAACACTCAATCCTATCCATAATGTCCTTCCCCCTCTTGCTACCCCTTTCCAAAATCATTCAGTTTACTTATGTCTTTGACCCCTCACCTATATATCTAAACTCCCTAAAATATCCCACGAACCCAAGAACCACTAACCACCACCCGCTTTATCTACTACCTAGATGTCAAACCTAACATCTCCCCTCCTTCACAATCCACCTCCCCAATCTCAAATACACCACTCTTGAATCTAATCCTCCCCTACCCTATAATTCATTCAACCCCTCTATCATTCCTATTTTCCACACTACTTTTCGCCTCACCCCCCCTTAATCATGTTAATCCTTTAATTCCCCCCCCAAATCAACCCCGTTCCCCACACCATCCCCCCATTGTGTAATACCTCACATTTGTCTTCCCTATACATACTCACTAAACGTTATATCGTTCTCACTCATTCCCACCGCGCACCTCCCCTCTTTAACACCTCCCATATCCCCTCAAATCCCTAAAGATACCAACACTTCAATTCACAAAAATCTCCCGTCCTCTCTAGAGCCTCCCCTTATAAAAAGACACCTCCAATCTTTCCTCTTTATGCACTACACCTTATTCATATCAATAATTATCTTCCTCTTTTTCATCAATTACCCATTTTCCCTCTCATCTCTTCCCCTTTCTCATCTGACCATAACTCCCTTATCATCCTCTCCAATCTAAAGTCTCATCATGCTCGAGCCTTCACTAAAAATCCCCTCCCTCTCCCCAAACAATTATTTAAACACCTCTCCTCCCCTCTTCCATTCCTCTTCACCCCTTATTGTGTCTCATCCTATCATTAACCCACAAATCCTCCTTTATTAATTTAACCCTCACCCCTCTACCCAAACTCCCCTCCTCCTCCAACTCTAATAATCACCCTCTTTTCATATTATCAAATCCATTCTTCTCGGTTGTATCATATCCATTCCTGAAATGGCAGCTGTGACATATCTCCCTATCAATCTAACCTCACACTCCTATCTAATTCGTTTTCACTCTCTCCTCACCGAGTCTCATTCCAGGTATCACCACCACCCTCATATATCATTTCCACATCCCATTTCCTGTCCCCCCTCCCCCTGATGCCCAACTCCATCCCCCCTTTCATCTAACTTCACCAAATCCCTGTCCCTGCATTCTAAGCTTTTTTTCTTCTGTTCTTATCTATTAACATACTCTCTAGATTATCGCCCCTCTATTACAATTTTCTAAACAGCTTCCCTAATCTCCTCTCTTATTGTTCTCCTTTCTGCCCATACAAAGCTCATACTATCATCTTCCAGCCTTCCCCACCTTATCCCCTATCATCCTCCTCAATCCTTACCAACACCTCACCATTACCCTTCTCCCTTACCATTCACCATCCTAAACCTCCCTCCCCCCCAATTCCCCCCCCCCCCCCAACACCATCTCATACCCATCAACCACCATTCCCCAATTAATCAAATATTTTCTTCTCCTACACCTCAACCCCCTTAACCTACATTCTATACCTATAATACCCCCCCCACTCATCCAAACCTTTTCTTCTAAAATATACATATTCATCCCACCCCTTCCCAAACTCCCTACCCCCAACCACTCACCCACTCAATCCCACCTCCTTCAACAACCCCATTAATCCCCCCCTTACCTTCCTCACTTACCATTCGCATCCTCCCACACCCCTTATCATATTCCCAAAATCTACTATCTCAAACATCCGCCTTTACTTCCATAACTAATCACTCCATCCCAATCTGGTGTTGATCCCCCTCCCCGCCGACCCCCCACCTCGCTACCCAACTGCCTCCTACATCCACCACTCTCCCTACACAAATTCCAATCTCCATATCATCCATATTAATTCAGCGCCCGTGCCCCTCGTTCCCCTATTATTCCCCCCCACTAATCATCATACCTTTACTTACACCCCCCCTTATATCAGCCTCTCTTTCCCCCTTTCCCCCAACCCCCTCTCCTAACATCCCATACTCCCACCCAACTTAGCCAATTTACCATAACTTAAAACAATTCTTACCCTCCCCAATCTTCCCCTACACTCCCCCCCCCCCAATTCTAACCCCCCCGATACTAACCCCCCCACCTCACCCCCCCTTCTTCCCCACTATTTCATATCGAGCTGACGCATCCTACTCCCCCCCTTAACTTCTTATTAAACACTCCCCTCATAACATCTACTCCCCTAACCCCCTCCACCACTTCCCCACTTTAACCCCCTTTTCATTTTCTAATTTACCATCCCTTAAACCCTTCTTACTAACTCACACTTTACCACCTCAAATAATCCCCTTCTCTTTAACTTACCCTCTCATTCCTCCCCTCCCATCCCACCCTTAACTATCCATCCTCTCACATACATATAACTATCCCCTCCCCATAAAATCCCCCCCCCCCCCCCCACACTTTTATTTAAAATCCCAACCACTAAATATAAATACCCCCCTAACTCTATTATCCTACCATACATATCTACTCCTCTCCAAATATCTCCAATACAATCCTCCTAAATCCTCTTCAAACCCCCCCATCTTACCCTTTCCATTTCTCTCAAAGACCTCATTCTACTCTTCACACTCCCCTACCCTATCCTTTCACTACATATCTCCATCACCTTCCCCTCTAAAATTCTTAAAATCATTCTTATCCCCCCCCCCTATTCATCTCCCCTCACCCCCTCACCCTAACACAATTTAATTTCTATCCCCTAAACATTTTTATCTTATATCTCCTCCCCCCCCAAACCTATTATCTTCCAACCCTTCAACCCCCTCTCAAACTTCATTCCTCCCATCATTAATCCCAACATAAAATTCACTCATCTCCCCTTTTCAACAATTTGCTCCCATGCTACAACCCCACCATATTATCCCCAACCCCTTAAACTCTTTCCCTCTAACTCCCCGCGCCTTCCCACCGAATATCTCCCTTCACCTTAATTATTATAATCCATCCACCTCCCTAACTTTAAAAAACCCCTTCCCATCCACCTACCCTACAATTATCAAGACCCCACTCCAAGCTAAATGCTTCCTTTCGATCACCCTCCCGCCCCTCCTGTTCGCCCCTCAGCTAATATTCTCATTTTCACTAATAACTCATACCTTTTCCTCACCCTTTCCTATAGTTACCATACCTATTTCAGTGCACTCATTCAAAAAACCATCATCGACCCCTCATAAAATTAAACCCTACCCCATCACTGTCCTTCCGTCAATACATAATACTTCAAGCAAACCATAACTACTCCAACTTCTTCACATCTAAAATCCCCCCCCCTTCTTTGCTGTCTTGCCACTCAATTCCTACCTTTAAATATTTCAACTCTTTTTCCCTGATACCTCTCTCTACCTTAATCCCATAAAAAAATACTCATCACCACCCCCCTGGGTCTGTAACCCTAATATCGTCAAAAATCATTCCACTACCATCAACCTTTCCTAAAATGTCGTCCTCTCTCTCCCCCTTAATCATCCAACCACCCATTCGCTCCCCTCCAGACCTTCCTCCAAATGAAATATTGCGCACATCTCCATTTTTATTCAATTTACTATACCTCCCACCTACCCCCTCACTCCTCTATACCCTTTGCCTGATAGTCCAATACCGCTCTTAACTCCCTCCCCCACCCCCCCTCTCACCCCTTTTATTCATTAACCCCAACCTCCCCTCTCATCTCAATCACCCTCTATATCTCAACTCTCCTTACCTAAACCCCATGTACTACAAAAAATTCCCTAATTATCACCTACCATCGCTCTAGATCCCTCCCATCTAATCAAAATACGACCCACTTAGATCAACTCCAATCTTCTCCCCTACTACCACTCCCCCCGCCGCCAATCCATTTAACTTCTCCTCTCCTACCTCTACTAACACGCCTGCTAATCATCTCGCTTATCCCTCTATATCCTCGTATATCTTTGTCTACTGGTACATCCTCCTAGTTGTACAAAAACATCCCTATATTGTCAACTAAAAAATACCACTTGAAAAAATGTCAAAAATAAACCCATTTACCCCTCGCTTCCTACATCACCACCCTTAATCACCCCACCCTTATGTCCCCATTATCTAATATCTCTGTACCACCCCCCTCAATTTCCTAACTACCTTTCCTCAAAACACAATAGCCGTATCCAAGACAAACCCCTAAAATCATCCCCACATCTATCAATTATAATTCCCTTACCCAAAAATCACATAACCCTCAATCAAGTAATACACCCCCGTAATTTTGAACATAATGCCTTTTATTTTACAAAATCCGCCCACTGTCTCTGATTATATCACACCCAACATAATCCATCCACATGTCCCACATTAAAACACTGCCCACCCTACCTCCCCATAACAGACGCCCCCTTCCCAAACCTCATCACTACCCAAACCCAACCAATCCACTCCCGCCCCGCCTCTTGTGCAAACTACATCACGTTTTCCGTACGCTTCATACATTATATTCCACCTAAAACTCAACCATACACAATTACCTTTCCTACCAAAATAAAATCTATAATCTTCCACAATTAAAACATTACACACATTCTCATATCTCCCAACTCACACCCTCTCCCCCACAAGCCCCCCCCACTACCCCATCCCCGAATTTGCCTATGAAATATATTCATGCTCCTCATCCATCTAACACCCATCCCCCCCACAACAACCTAAATCCCTAAACCATCCTCGCCTTTAACATTGACTCATGTCCTGCCTCTGTCTATGACGACACACGTCCCCCCTCCCAACAAATCCCCCATCCCCATCACCTCCCCCTTCTAACATTTCTTCCCCCCTTTCTATCATATCTACTCACCTACTCAACATTATATCATACTCCTACTTCAAATCCTATCCTTCACCTTCCTCTCTCAACTCCCTATCCTATTACCTCTCCCCTCCCCTCAATTCCAATAACATATTCCTCATACTCCTCTTTTCCCCTCTATCCTACACTATTTTCCTTTTTACTTATTCCCAATTCATAACCCTTCCCCAACCCCATACTTCATTAACCCAAATCACACCTTTTCCCTTAAATCATCATAACTACCCCCCCCTCTCCATTCCCACCTCTCCCTACCCCCATATCCCATCATTACCTAAATACCACAATTCATCCCACCCCTTCCCTTATCATTAATCTCTCATCCCATACCCCCCCATATTTACAAAACCTATCTCCCTCAATATCCCACCACCCCCCCCCCCTCATATCCCTATTAACAACATCATATTTCCCCCACACTTCTATCCCACCTCTCCTCTCCCCATCTCTTCTTATCTATTTATTCTTAAACCAACCAACCCCTCCTTCCCCCCCCCTCCTCCCCGATCATCAATCCTTATTCTCCTCTAACTATCCTTCTCCAAACATCCTCTCATTCCTCCCTAAACCCCATCCTACAATACATAAATCACATTCTTATCTACCCCTAATCCCTCCTCTGATCACCTTGTCCCTTCTCAATACCATTCAACATCTACCCCTCAAAAACCTCATACAACGTTCCATCATTCTCCCCCCCTCCCCTTCTTAACCATCCTCTTTCTCCTTCTCCTCCCTCTCCTATTATCTCAATCCTCTAAAACCAACCCGAGTA